>OY720358.1:6589036-7951648 GCA_963082945.1 Cerastis leucographa | reverse complement strand
GTGCGAAACGTCGTCTAAAACTGTTCATTTTTTTAGGTGTATAATGGATAATAGACGAAGTTACTTTGTTCACGAATAATTGTATATTCTTTTGTTCTTACTTTATGTTATCCTTTAAACTACTTTTCGATGTATACGAATATATTTGTGGTCGACTAGTTTTCAACCTTATGACTCGGGGCATGGGCAAGCGTGGAAAGTTGTCGACCGTCAGTGAGGAATTGCAATAGTAGGCATATAATAAAATCCTAAATGTCCCCGAGCGCGACCACTTCCTTAATTTAAACTAGATTCGTCAGTCTTACTAGAATGATATGAAAAACTGGTAAAATACATAGATTAATCTGCCCATTTACCTAACACCTTTGGGCTTTGATCCTGCTAGCGTGTGGTACATATTATTTGCACATAAGCTTGAGTAATTTGACTTGAATATAAAGAAGGCTGTGGTAAAGTATTGGTTGTTTTTCGGGGCTCCGTTGCCAAATGGCAAAAATGGAAACCTTATGATTTCGGTTTGTTTGTCTGTCTGTCTGTCCGTCCCCATGTCACAGAATTTTTACTCCGGCACTATTTACCAATAATGTGGTACCCCACACAGTGGGAATTTGGAGAGGTAGGTGCCTTCTAGATAGTATAGAATCCCGTTATAGAACGACCTTCACCGAGCTAGTTAATGGATGAAACATATTTTATATTCAATTTATTATGAAAATAAATATATTCTTAACTAGCTGTACCCAGCATGCGTTGCAATGCACTTTTTACTACCCACCTACCCTATCCACCTACCTACCCTATCCTACCTACCCTACCCGACGCTACCTACCTACCTACTCTACCCTACCCTACCTACCTACTCTACCCTACCCTACCCTACCTTACTACCTACCTACCCTACCTACCTACCCTACCCTACCTACCTACCCTACCCTACCCTACCTACCTACCCTACCTACCCTACCTACCCTACCCTACCTACCTACCTACCCTACCCTACCTACCTACCCTACCTACCTACCTACCCTACCTACCTACCCTACCCTACCTACCTACCCTACCCTACCTAACCTACCCTACCCTACCTACCTACCCTACCCTACCTACCTACCCTACCCTACCTACCTACCCTACCCTACCTACCTACCCTATCCTACCTACCTACCCTACCCTACCCTACCGTATCCTATGTCCTTCTCCTGGCTCTAAACTACCTCCCTGCCAATTTTCAGCTAAATCGGTTCAGCCGTTCTTGAGTTATAAGTGAAGTAACTAACACGACTTTCTTTTATATATATAGATTTATTTATTATTGACATAATAAATAAATACATTATGTCAATAATTATCTTCTTTGTATACCGGGATTTTAGACTAAGACCCCTTCACAAATATGATGTGAAATAATGGAAAATAAAAATTGGGATGGCCCTTCATACATGTAACTGAGGGTTGTTACATCAATATCTCTTGAAAATTTTTTTGTTTATCACACAGATGTCTGAAATGGCGAATGGATTATTTCAAGATTACACACACAAAGTAGTGTAATATCTGAATATCGAGTGCTAAAAAAAACAAATCTTATTTATTTACGGCACGCTTGCCTAAAAGAAATCGATTTACTCGAACTTTGAATAGATCCTGATTATAATGGTTACATCATTTTTTTATTCCACACATACAGGGTTTAGGGTGTTTCTTAAAAAGAAAAGAAGGCATTGTACTCAGATGATCCGAAAAAAGATGTATTATATTGTATTCATTATCATACAATCGGCTTCTTTTTTTTCTTTTGTATAAACAAAATGTAGGGAACAAAATGCTGTTTTCAGAGGTAAATAATAATATTTATAAACTCTAAAAGGACTTCTTTCCAGTCCATTGATTCCATTGGCTTTTTGGTTGGGCTAATGTGTATCATCATTTATTGTTTCTCTTTTATATCTTTTATTTTATTCTCTTTTATTTTTTAGATCTAGATCTGAACATATCAAAACAGGAAGAATTTCGTAACATTGGCGGCATCATCAGTGTCATCTGCATTTTACTAATTTAAGCAATTAAATAATTTACTAATTTATTTACATTATACAAGATGTTGTTTTGCATCCTCGTAAAAATTCAGGAGGTTGTCAGAAAAGGCATAAATAATCAATATAAATTACGGTTTCTAGTTAATTATTAATAAACGCTGTTTTTTTGTTGATTTTTGTCAGTATTTCAGAATAACACCCTTAACGAGGTTTAGACAATAAGAAAGGATCGAATAAACGTTTGAGATTGTTTGTTTGTGTGTAAGCGCAGTTATAGGTTGAGAAACATACGAGCCGCGTTTAAAACACGGGTGGTTCACTTACCGATTTCCATATACATATAAAAAAATAATTTAGTTTTTTATTTAGTGATTCGGGTCGAGAATCAGTAGCATAGTAACCTCCTTGAATTTTACGAGGGTGCGAAACAGCAGCTTGTAAAAGGTGAAAAAGTAATTTTTCACACACAGAATACGTTGAATTTTGGTACAATTCAAATAATTTTGATGCAGTTTTTGTGCACTTATAATAAACTAGCTTATATGCACGCGGCGCCGCCCGCGTGGAGTTCGATAATTGTCCCACGGGAACATACCATCGGGATAAAAAGTATCCTATGTGTTAATCCAGGTTATAATCTACCCGTGTGCCAAATTTCATCCAAATCCATTCAGTACTTTTTGCGTGAAAGAGTAACAAACATCCATCGATCCATCCATCCTCACAAACTTTCGCATTTATAATATTAGTAGGATTAATATTAAACTTGATGTTTTAACAAGGCCTAAAATCTATGAGAAGCAGGGGCTAGTCGCTAGTAATTATAAAATAAAACATGCTAGTAATATTTTTACAGCCTAGCTTAGCTTAGCTTAATTTTATAATCGACTACATTTGACGAGAAAACATGCATAAGAATAATTTAAGATTATTAAGAAATCTAGATTTATGATTAATATTATTTTGCAATAATTATCCATTTAATGCAACAACTGGTTCGATGGAGTCATCGGATATGCGTCCGAACGGCCTCGAGATGCTAATTAGTAGATTTTATAATGTTATTGAACTATTGACTTAGGTTAAAGCTAGAACGTCTTTAAGCTAGAGATAGATATAAATATTAAACGTTATCTATGCCCACTGATCAACACTTTAATTTGAAGGTTGGTTGGTACGCACAGCAATCAATCACACCACTGAACTAGTGTATGCGGATCTCTCATTATACGGAAAATCTATAGAAAGCGAGGCCACGTTATACTGGAAATGTTTAGCTTGATGGCAAAAGGCATCAGTGTTACCACCGAGTGCGGTCTATTGTATAAAATACTACTTTCTCAAACCATAAATACACCAGAACTATCGTGTACGAAACTGAAGCAACGAATTAAATATAAAAAAAAACCGGCCTAGTGCGAGTCGGACTCGCGCACGAAGGGCGTTACGTACCTACCATCTATATCTATATATATAAAAGAAAGTCGTGTTAGTTACTTCACTTATAACTCAAGAACGGCTGAACCGATTTAGCTGAAAATTGGCAGGGAGGTAGTTTAGAGCCAGGAGAAGGACATAGGATACGGTAGGGTAGGGTAGGGTAGGGTAGGTAGGTAGGATAGGGTAGGTAGGTAGGGTAGGGTAGGTAGGTAGGGTAGGGTAGGTAGGTAGGGTAGGTTAGGTAGGGTAGGTAGGTAGGGTAGGGTAGGTAGGTAGGGTAGGGTAGGTAGGTAGGTAGGGTAGGTAGGTAGGGTAGGGTAGGTAGGTGGGTAGGGTAGGTAGGTAGGGTAGGGTAGGTAGGTAGGGTAGGGTAGGTAGGTAGGGTAGGGTAGGGTAGGTAGGTAGGGTAGGGTAGGTAGGTAGGGTAGGTAGGTAGTAAGGGTAGGGTAGAGTAGGTAGGTAGGGTAGGGTAGAGTAGGTAGGTAGGTAGCGTCGGGTAGGGTAGGTAGGATAGGGTAGGTAGGTCGGATAGGGTAGGTGGGTAGTAAAAAGTGCATTGCAACGCATGCTGGGTACAGCTAGTATTATATAAAAGAAAGTCGTGTTAGTTACTTCACTTATAACTCAAGAACGGCTGAACCGATTTGACTGAAAATTGGTGGGGAGGTAGCTTAGAACCAGGAGACGGACATAGGATACGGTAGGGTAGGGTAGGTAGGTAGGGTAGGGTAGGGTAGGTAGGTAGGGTAGGGTAGGTAGGTAGGGTAGGTAGGTAGGGTAGGTAGGTAGGGTAGGGTAGGTAGGTAGGGTAGGGTAGGTAGGTAGGGTAGGGTAGGTAGGTAGTGTAGGGTAGGTAGGTAGGGTAGGGTAGGTAGGTAGGGTAGGGTAGGGTAGGTAGGTAGGGTAGGGTAGGTAGGTAGGGTAGGTAGGTAGGGTAGGTAGGTAGGGTAGGGTAGGTAGGTAGGGTAGGTAGGTAGGTAGGGTAGGGTAGGTAGGTAGGGTAGGGTAGGTAGGTAGGGTAGGGTAGGTAGGTAGGGTAGGGTAGGGTAGGTAGGTAGGGTAGGGTAGGTAGGTAGGGTAGGGTAGGTAGGTAGGGTAGGGTAGGTAGGTAGGGTAGGTAGGTAGTAAGGGTAGGGTAGGGTAGGGTAGAGTAGGTAGGTAGGGTAGGGTAGAGTAGGTAGGTAGGTAGCGTAGGGTAGGGTAGGTAGGATAGGGTAGGTAGGTCGGATAGGGTAGGTGGGTAGTAAAAAGTGCATTGCAACGCATGCTGGGTACAGCTAGTTATTTATAAAACGGAGCAAAAAAAAACATTTTTTTTGGTATGGGAGCCCCCTTTAAATATTTATTTTATTCTTTTTTTGGTATTCGTTGTTATAGCGGCAACAGTAATACAATAATCTGTAGAAATTTCAACTGTCTAACTGTCACGGGTCATGAGATACAGCCTGTTGACCGACGGACGGACAGCGAAGTCTCAGTAATAGGGTCCCGTTTGACCCTTTGGGTACGAAACTCTAAAAATGCACCTCATTTGAAATACTAGCTACAAACTACTAGAACTAGACAGGCTTAAATCTAGCCACTAGATAAAAGGCAGGTATTATTATTTCGGACGCAGCTGAATACCAGTATTTTACATGGAGTGACTATGCGACCTCCACAACTCAGTTAGTACTAGGTAATACGATACCCCTCGGTAAGGGTGTTACCACAACAATCGATCGATCGTCGATCGATGCCATCGATCGATGGTAGAATGGTTTAGTCGACAATCGATCGATAGGTTTGCCTATTCATCATCATATGCCTAGCCTTTTCCCAAACTATCTTGGGCTTGGCTTCCAGTCTAACCGGATGCAGCTGAGAACCAGTATTTGACATGAAGCGACTGCCTATCTGACCTCCACAACCCAGTAACTGGGGAATACGATACCCCTTGGTTAAGACTGGATGTCAGACTTTTTGGCTTCTGACTATTCGTAACGACTGTCAAAGATCTACAAATGACAGCCGGGACCAACGGCTTAACGTGCTTTCCGAGGCACGGAGGAAACTCGGTATGTAATTATGGTCACCCTTCCACGGACCTAGGTTTATAGGTTTGCCTATTATAAATGGGTATTATTTTCCCAAAAATATTTAAGCATATTGCCTCGTTGGTGCAGTGGCCGCAAGTGCTACTGCATGAGCAGCAGGTCCTGGGTACGATTACCTGATTGGGCAAAGTGTTCTTGAGTTTTTCCATAAGAAATTTCTCAATAGTCGCTACGGACTCTAGACTGGGTGCGTCTCATATCAAATAAAGTTATTTGTTATATTTTCATTTCAATAACGTTTACAAGATATAATAAACGTGAGTTATACCAACTGTTGATAGCATTTCTTCAGATATAACATTTATATACTCTAAAACTTATTTCGTATAACGTTATTGGATATAACGTTTATTTAATCGAAAATCATTAGGCCTATCGTTTGAAATATATTATATTGATACCACCTTTTTGGGTAACACCTCGATTCAAAGAAATCCGACTCAGATGGGCTATATTCAATCAAAATCATTTATTTCAAGTGGGCCAGTTACAGGCACTTTTGAATAGTCGAACAACAATAAAAATGAAGCTACAGTCCCAGTCATATATAATAACTGTGAAAGTACTGTAGTTGCCCATTCCAAAGCGTAGATCTCTATGAAGAAGAATGGGCAAGAAACTCTCTTTTAAATCAGACTCTTGTTACAAAAACCTTGGTTACATCATTCATGTTGAGATGGTACATTATGTGAGAACGATGTAGCAAGACGTTCACGTTAAAAGTGTCCATAGTAAAAACTAAATGTACATGTAACACAGTAAAAAAAAAATGTGGAAAATGAGCCGTGGCAGCTATGAGATGACCAGGCACAACTGACAGCACCCGTTCACGAACATGACGCATGGATCAGCTATCATTCAACTCAACCTTTTTGAAGGGAACTAAATGACCCGACAAAAGCGCCACCATCAGCGGAGCATAACATAGTCGCCACCGCCAGGGACCCATTCAAGTCAAATAATGACGTAGGTTTCCAGTAAATGATAACTTTCTAGTACATAGTACTAACACAATATATAATACTAAATTAATTAATTTTATACAATGCAAAGATTGTACAATATTCAGCCGCTCCAACAATACTATTTAATGCTATCAATGTATGCGAACCTGTCCTTGTGGAGCAGGACCGGCATTGAGCCAAGCATTATTATCAGCCATATAATCGTCCAATTTGTAATAAGCTTGCTTACAAAGTGTGCGTTTAATGCATGTTTTAAATTTCGTCTCATTCAGTTCAAGAATACCTTGTGGAATTTTATTATAGCATCTTAAACAGTACCCCATGACAGATGAGTCTACTTTAGCGAGTCTGAAGCCTGGCTGTTCTAAATGGTCTCAATTTCTAGTAATGTAATTATGTCTATCGCCTCTTTTACTAAAAAGATGCAGATTTCTTCTTACGTACATTATGTTTTCATAAATATGTTGGCAATGTACCGTCATGATGATAATGTCCTTAAACAGTTCTTTTAGAGAATCACGCCTACGGAGATTATATAATATGGCTCTGATGGCTCTTTTTTTGCAGAATAAAAATATACTCAATGTCTGCAGCCCTTCCCCATAACAAAATGTCGTAAGACATTATACTAATGAAAGAAACTAAAATAGACCAATCTTGCAGTATCTACATCATCGGTATTTTGACGGATTTTTCTAACAGCATATGCTGCTGAACTTAACCGCCCCGCAAGAGTTGTTAAATGGCAATCTCATTGAAGCCATGAATCAAGCGTAATCGGATGTATTAGGTATACTTCTGCCTAAGCCTTCGAGAAAGAAACTTTTTCGCACAGCCTTTTAAGACTAAGCCTTTAGGGAAAAATGTACCAAATAAACATTATCATAAACCACCGCGTATTTATGAAGCCTTCTGGGAAAGTCAAAGCCTTAGTGCCGACGTCTTTTACTTTGAATATTATAGCACCTTGGAAACGAGCCTAATTCTGGCACTCCTCCAAGACGCGCCACATTTTATCTATGTGATGATGAAATGTTTCTATTGTTCTGTAAGAAACGTTTTCTTTATCGCCATTTAACAAGTCATCACCACTCTCCAGCCCGTGTTCTAATTTATTTGAGTTCGGTGCCGTATGTCTTCTGCCATTCTATTTACGAAGTCAATTCCATAAAAAAAATGTCTTTAAAGTGATGCACATTTTTTCGCATCGCATGTTTCGTTTCAGGCATAGAATTTTCAGTTAAATACAGTGTGAACAACACAAAAGAAAATTACATACGATGAGGATTCTAAGCTCACCAATATTGAAAATTTTTGTCGGTTATAAAAAAAATAACTGTTGTTTACAAAAATACAAAACCTACACTGCCAAAATGTAAGGATCAGCTGACTTTATCATGACCCTTTTACCCACAACCCGTGGTGACTGCATGCAATCAACGCACTAACTGAATTTCGAAAAATTAAAACAACAGTTAAAGAAACCATTGCAACACAACAAAAAAACGCATCCACATTCTACTTCCTGTATTATTAAACACTTAAGTATACAGAAAATTAGTTCACCTTCAGTTTTTTATTATTATAATAATATAAAGAATAATTTTAATTTTAAAAGAGACCTTATACACAACATTTGTGGTACGTTTATGCGCCATTTTCCTAAAATTACCTAGAAACTTGACAATGGCGAGGCCGCTTTGTTTCCTGAGATTTCGTTAACTATATAAGCTGACATTTTTCGTTTGGCTAACATTCAACACATCGTATTCCAACAATCTACATCAAAATGATCGCTAAGGTAAGAATAGTGATACTCATCATTTCAAATGCATCATCTCAAGGATGTATTAGCATAATTTAAGAAAAGTGTTGCGTGTTGTGTGCAAAGTGCAGTGAATTCGAAGTTCTAGGGGTATAGGAAGTGAGATGGAATTCCTCTGAGGATGAAGATTTTTGGTTTCTATGCTGGACTAACCAATCCTTCTGTTATTTCCTTCCCTAAACTTTAAATATTTTCTTGTTGGTGAGAATTACAATCGCCGAAACAATTTTTCTTTAGTGGCAAGAGTTTCTTTAGTGGTAAGATTTTTTTTTCTTTTTTTGCTTTTGCAAAAAAAGAAAAAAAAAAGGGGTAGTCAAATGAGTTAAAAATAACTCATTTGACTACCCCTTTAAGAATAACCTTGACCGCCCAGGAAGTGTCGTCAACAAGTGTTTCAAACGAAACCATTGCTCCCAATAGTTGTCATGAGTAAACAGTTTTCCAAAGTGTCAAAATCTGACATTTAGCTGACAACTGATATTTCTTTTTATCCAAACAACTTAGATTGCCAAAGCTTCGAAACGTACGGATTCGCGAAAAGGTATAGGCTCCTTTAGAAAGCGAGCCTTTTGTCATATTTTTTTTTTCTTAGTTAGTCCGTATCGTCCCATTCCTGCGCAAAGGCCATTCCTTTCACTTCTCTCAATATTGTCCTTCTTCTCGCCAATTCACAAGGATGCCATCCCAGGCGTCCCGCCAACTCCTGCTCGGTCTGCGGCGATCCCGTTTACCTATCTCAAGGCTCCAGTCTTGCGATATTCGGGCCTACAGCTGTACCGGCATCCAGCAGACACGCCCAGTCATGTCCCAAGATTTATTTTATTAACTGAAAATATCTAATAGAAAGTTCAGTCCAATAGTCTGAACAGTGTCATACAGCAGGCTACTATATAATATTTTATACGTCCTAAGTTATGGACATCTAGATTAGTGAAACGGTGACGTTAGCACAGTTTTGGGCTCGTGCCAGAATTTAAGGCACAGGCATAAGGAAATTATTTTAAGCGTGAACTGACTTTTATGGTTTTCTTTCGTCGTGTTATGGCCGTATAAAAGAATACGGACATAACACGACGATGTTTGAGACACGATTTTTTTTTTCAAGATATAAAGACTATTTTGAATCAACAATCAAACAATAGACAATATTATCGACACTGATTCAATTATGGTGAACTGAATTATGGATATACTGTAAGCATGGCACATGCTTACAGTATTTCCATAATTCAGTTTTATTTTTCCTACTTTTGCTGCCACGCAGATCCTTCTTTTTTCCATCTTCCCAACAAAATATTTCTAACGCATTTATAAAAGATAAAAAATAAAATACTGGACCAGGAATCTTTATGTGGGCAGAAAGTTAAAAAAATAAAATAAAGATTGCCTACCAAGAGATGGCTTATGCTATATTTTCGATACCCTTTTACTGTCATATAAAAAAGTATTTAGGGCTTTTAGCATTTGCTGAAAACAAAGAGATGACCGTATTACTTTCGATATAATTATGTTATTATTTTACGGTTATTTACGGTTATTTACGGTTATTGTGTTATTGTTTTTAAGTTCTTTATTAAATGGATTCGTATTTTGGTAATTAGTGTTTGAACGATAGGGGTGTAACACATCGCTTAATTATTAGATCCCAGTATTACTTTTAGTATTTTGGCTTAATTATTGTGACCATTTTATTCCAGGCTAAAAGTTGCTTTTCGTTCTATTTATTTGTATCATAAATCAGCATCATTTATCAAAATAATGAGTAAACTTTTGATCTGCACGTCTAACTTTTAATCTCGGCCTCTAAGACAGATACTAATTGAGTTTACCAACTCGAGCAACTTCTAGAAATAGTGTTAATATTTAAACCCGTTTAAATCAGTATTCCTATTAACTAGTACTACACATGGGCCCAATCTGTTTACACGTTCAACTGTCAATAGAATCGCCAGTCACACTTCACTGGTTTTCAAAGTGGAACCAGATCAGCCTATTAGCCTATTATTCTGAATCTGCTCAAAGGCTTGCCTAACCCAATTCTTATCTTAAGTAACTCTGGCCTTTAAGCAAATCAATCAGTACTGGTTTTAGAGGAGACAGCTTTCATAACGTCTGTCACACATGCAATCAACTCGATCGTTAATCATTATGTCTAATGCGAATTAATAAGTAAGATATTCCCCTTAATATGTCCTGCAATGTACATGTCCTGCAATCACTTGATGTTACCGACCTGACCTTTTTGTTTAAGCACTGCGTTTCAAAATTACTGGAAGTCAATTATTTCCATATAAATCTGTTGGTGTAATTATATGTAAACTGTTGTATTGCTCTTCAAAGTGCAACTGCCAACTGGTCATCATTATCTCATCTACCTAAAGATGTTATTTGGACAAAGGTTACATCGATACATTTCCATCACTATCTTCTCAGGGCGTTGGTATCCAGAAAGTGGATGTCCTTTACCTTTTCTTCTGTCCATTCGTTGTCATCATCAAGCTCTTGTAGTTAACTAGGCCCTGACTTTGTTTTCTAAATTAAGGATAATCTACTGACATATCTGCGTTAGATCATCATCATCATCTGCCTAGCTTTTACCAAACTAAGTTGGGGTCGGCTTCCAGTCTTCCAGCCTTCCAGGCTACCCGTATTTTACATGGAGCGACTGCGACAAGCTATCTGACCTCCACAGCCCAGTTAGTACTGGGTAATACGATACTCCTTGTTATTGAGACTGGTTGTCAGACTTTCGGGCCATCAGTACATATCTGCTTTAGATAGATTTACAAATCGCAATAGGTCTCGAATATACTATAGTCACTACACAAGTCAAGTTGCTATGTTTATCTAGATCTAAACTCACAAGTGTCAACTTTTAGACATCTTGCACAAGACGCAAGAGTGAAATGAGTCCTTGCGAAGCAAATCAATCCGTCACTGCTGTTTGTTATTTAAATCCATCTTGGTATTGCTTCATCACATTCAAACATATTAAGATAAAGCATTAAGTGTTAATTGATTCAAAGAATTTGATTACTAATATGAAGCAGCATTTTTCCATAACTATCAGTGATTTAATTTATTTATCTGGCGGAAGGCGATTAGTAAGTATATGCGTTAGACTATACAAGCTGTCACTTAAAGTCTTACATTCATCGAGACTTACTCGTATATACGTCTCAACACAATAATTCTCAAACACAGATTTCCGTGATCCCTATAAGGAGAAAAGAAAAACGATTTCACCATTAAAATAATAATTGCTTAAGTGATAAAAACTGTGATAAATGTACGTAGGTGGAAGAGTAATGTGGATTGTCTTGTGATAGGCACCTGGTTACGTCTCGTTTCGCAATTGTCAAGGTACCGACCTCGAAAGTACCCTAACGACTAGTGACGCCAGACGGGCCGAGATTTGGGCCTACTTTTCAAGTAGTGGCAAAATTGCCGTCAACACGCTATGGCTATTAAAGGGTTCATAAAGATGCAAGGTCATAGATGTGAGAAAACAGTTGGGTAATTTATAACTATGTCACTTTTGATGGTGGGTTTTAACAGGCTGCTAAGGATATTTTAAGAACGGATCATTTGCATTGCAACATTTATTGGGTGATGCATTGCATACGTCTTAATTGTATGATATGAACCCAAAAATTGGGAATGGTATCTAACTTCAGTCATCTACATAGATCTACATAATTAAAGTAGGGCTGAAATCTATCAAACGTTGGCCAATATTTTTTTTTCTTTTACCTCTGTCTTATTCTATTTCAATTGTTTCAGTTCGCCGCTGTTCTCTGCTGCATCGGCTTAGCCCGCGCCAGCGGCTGGGTTGGCAGTGGTTTGGGATACTCCTCTGGCTACTCCTCCGGCTATGGAAGCGGTCTAGGCTATGCATCAGGCATCGGTTACGGCCACGGGTACTCCAGCTACGTTGCCCCAGCGTACGCCGCACCCATCGTCAAAACTGTCGTCGCAGCTCCTATTGTGACCAAAGCTGTTGTTCCTATTTCATACGCTCCTGCTATCTCTACTGTCTCCCGTTACCAAGTTCATTCGTCGCCTATTGTGAAGTCGTACGTCGCACCAACTATTGTGAAGTCTTATGTCGCACCAGCTGTGTCATACGCTCCCGTCGCGTCTTACGCTGCTCCTGTAGCCGTGTCTTATAGCCAGGGATATGGCAGCCACGGATACAGTGGAATCGGATACGCCGGCCATGGTGGCTACAGCGCCGGCTACGGATACGGCTCTGACTACGGTTATGGTGACTCCCACGGCTATGGTTCCAAATACGGCTGGTAAGCGGCAAAAAACGGTTGTATATTAGCATATAGCAAAAATATTTGACTCTGAATAAGATTGTAAATATTGTATTTCTCTTTGTATGGCTGTTTTAATTTATAGCAGATTTTATGTCGCTGTTCTATGTATTTAATAAACTTGTACCTGTCTAAGGAAGAAAATTTTGAATTTTTGACTGCAGATCTGTAGTTGAGAACAACTCCTTGTGCTATAAAAAAGACATTGATACAATTTAAAAGTAATACTTTAGTAGGGGATTAATGTCTTTTAAGCGATTTATTGACTTGAGCATGGGCCATTAAAATCTTATTGCACTATGAAGCAAATTAAAATTACGCAGAGTAGCAAGCCCTATGCACATGCATATTATATTGCTCAAATCTCGGCACCGTGTCATCAGTGCATCCTTCCTCTAATTCTTCTATTAACCTCTTGTAAGACATAAATACCAAAATAATTTGCCACATAAACAAGATTTTCTTGTTTTGAAATCTAAACATGTTTGTTTTTATTAACATGTTTATTTACAAGGTACCTAATGGCTTATTTTAGCGTAACCATGTAAATGTTTATGACTTTATTGATACATAACAATTTACTACTAAACTGAAAATGAATGTATACTGTCCCTCTATTGAACACATTATTACTTTATGATCTGTGATTCGAAACACGTCTGAAAATAATGATAATAAAACTACACCATAATACATAGACAAGATGAGCAGAAGACGAGTGAACAGTCCGATGCACACCTCCCACCCTACTTACTGAAACTGATGGTGATGATACTATCTATTCGATATCGGTAGCGAAACTATTGCAAGCCTTTTTTTTTTTGCGGATGGGAAATCATCAAATGACTTCTCCCGCTCTGGGCGGAGCGGGAGGGAGTGTCAGACTTGACTGACTAAAACCCACCCATGTTCCTTCTTAGCCCTTTGTGTTCCGGGGCCGCGGTATCTCTTTCGAACAACCCGCAGCCCTGGCAGGCATCGGCCCTTTCGGACCCCTTCCGGTTTGCTGACATCTCCTTGAGGCGCGCGTGGAACACTTACGCGCCGTCGGCACGGCCTGTCGTCATGAGACGGACGGACGGTGAGCTAGCCCATTACTCACCGTCCACAGGCTCGCGCCTACGGTGGCCGGGGGCCACTGGTTACCCCCCGACGCCCGGGGCGTCTCCCGCGGCGGCTGGGACGTGAGGTTCTCTCCCTCTCACGTTCCGCCACCTCCTTCGCTAGCATGACTGCTTCGCAGAAGGAGGCGACGGCTTCCCATTCCCTCTCGCTCCGGACCATGGATTGAACCAGGGCCGGACGCGAGAGGTCATCGCCGCCAATCGCCGCTACGAGGACACGGCGGTGCTCAGCCCAAGCGGAGCAGAGCTCCACGGTGTGCTCCACCGTGTCCTCCGGCCGATCCTCACAATGGTAACACCCAGGCGTTTCCTCCCGCCCGATTCGGTGCAGGAACCTCCCGAAACAACCGTGTCCGGTGAGGACCTACGTCAGGCGGAAGGTGAGGGCGCCGTGCTGCTTCTCTACCCACTCCTCAAAGAGGGGACTTATCGCCACTATTGTGGCGTGCCCTGCACGTGGTTGCGACAGTCGCTGTCTCCATGTCGCCATGAGATCGTGCCGGAGGTCTGTCCGCTGAGCGACAATTTGCCGTGGCAGCAGAGTTTCCCCCCGGCGTGGCGTAGTGCCTCTGCGCGCCATTCATGCAGGCGCGCGAGGACCATCGCCTCCAGATCCCATGGCGGTAATCCGGCCAAGAGGCTCGCCGCCTCGCTGGAGATCGTGCGGTACCCCCGGATCAGCCTTACGGCTACCACCTTCTGGGGCGCGTTCAGGTAATGGGCGGCTCGCCGCCTCAAAGAACGCGCCCACACCGGGAGCCCATAAAGGGCCATGGACCGCACGACCCCCGCATAGAGCCTCCGGCAGGAGGCGTTTGGACCCCCCAGGAACTATTGTAAGCCTTGTTCAACAACTAGAAAAGAAAATTAAAGCAATACCACTTAGCAAACTGAAAACGACTACGACAGCTTTTGTGATAGGTACTCAAAGAAGGCAGATAATATTTATTTACACATATGAAAGAAATGCCTGGACAATATAGGCCCTCGAGTTTGAAGCTGAAAGTTCAGCGTCCTCTTTGTCACCTTTTTTTTAACTTATTCATTTTATTTGTATGGAAAATAATGATAATCATTACAACAATTAAAAAAAAATACTAAAAAGCAATAAAAGCGCATCAAAAAACTCCTCCTCAAATCTGTCAGCTGGTAATGTCTCCAAGAGTCCAATACTAAGCCTGTGGCCAAGTTAAAAGCTAGCCCTTGAGTCACGGGAAGACAAGTGTCAAGTAGGTGTTTAGAACGACCGCAGAGTTACTATAATAACGTAGTAACTAGTTCCTCTGTCAACTGTACTAAAAACCACCACACCCAGTGTGACTTTTAATGAACGCCCGAGTACTATACATGATCTTATTACAATTAAACTTATGAGCAACCGCGCTCACAGTCGATCGACTATCTTTTCTTGTGTCAAGGGCGCAACCAGCGCAAGCGCAGCCGTCATCTCCATACAATGGGGATTTAGCAAGTCGTTGTGTCGAAGATTTAATTATGATGATGCTTGGGTGAGGCTTATGTCCAGCTCTGGACTAGAATGGAATTATTGAAGCTATAACCAAGATCAAATGACCCAATTCTCAAAAACATAACTTCCGAATCGTCTATTTGCGTATCAAGATCATGAAGATCATATAAGAAACAAAGCAATTATCACATATCAAAAGGCATAAACATAATGAATAAATAATTAATCAATTACTACGCGTTTTGTAGTTTACTCTAATGCCAACCCTTGTACAACAATTCTCGAGATAACACTATAAATTGAAGATTATATCTCTCTGCCATTCAGACAATTACCTTCTTAAAGTCAAGACAATAAGGTGGTCTATTGTTTGTCTCATTTCGGTGGATACATTAGTTAATATTGCATTTAAACGTAAGCCTAATTAATTTCGTTACGCTCCGGTTTTCTCAAAATCTACAGGGACCTTGAAAAAGAGTACTTATTTCCTACATTTTTAATATAAAAGAGTGAAACAATAGCTTCTAACACATTCAGCTCATCACTGTTGAAGATACCAGCAACATGTTCACTAAGGTAACTAAATGAATATTTTACAGTGTTTAAATCATAATTACATTGCTCAAATAAGTGGATTAATTTCAAAACAATCGTTTCTTTGTGTTTGGTTTCTTTTAGTGAGACTACCTTTTTATAAGTTAGCTATTTATCAGTTTATAAACTTAAATAGTTTTCTCCATTTCCTCACTATAAACTTTGCTAATGTTAACCATATTCAGTATAACCCATTGTTTCGATTTGGACATCATCATAAATTTTCTGCACCATTTACAGATTTTCGCAGTCGCTATCTGCCTCTTCGGCTTGGCCCGTGCAGGCAATCTGTACGGCGGTGGCTTGAACAGCGGTTACTCTGGCCACGGTGGCTATGGAGGATACGGTGGTTACGGTGGTGGCTATGGGGGTGGCTACGCCAGTGGCTATGGCGGGGGATACGGCTATGGCGGTCCAGCCACCTCATACACTTCCGTGACCAAAGTCGTCCCCGCTGCTGGAGCTGACTACGCTCATGGTGGATACTCTGGCGCTCTTGGAGGTTATTCTGGTGCTCATGGTGGATACTCTGGCGCTCTCGGAGGGTACTCCGGCGCTCTCGGAGGATATTCTGGTGCTCATGGTGGATCCTCTGGCGCTCTCGGAGGGTACTCCGGCGCTCTCGGAGGATATGGCGGCCATGGATACAACAGCCTAGGATATGGCTCTAATGGATACAACGGTATTGGCCATGGTTACAGCGGTCTCGGTGACGCTGTATCCTCTGTCTCCGTCTACAAAGAGCACTCTCCTAGCTACGCCACTGGTGCGTACGGCGGTTATGGTGGATCCGGCAGCTACGGTGGCTACGGATACGGAGGCTACGGAAACGGTGGTTACGGATACGGTGGTTACGGAAACGGCGGCTATGGTAACAAGCTCGGCTGGTAATTTATCAAGTGTTGTGCTTTGAATCTGTAAAAAAAGATGTGCAAATGGAAAATAAATAATTGAAAATGTAAATCTGTATTATTAATTTTGTGTAACCCTATTAATGGCATCACAGAAAGACAAAGTTTAGGACCTTTTCAAAGCATCTTTTTTTCAATACATTAAACAGAGCTGTGTAATAGTGTGCCATATTTACACACTATTTATTACAAAGAGCGTATTAATTAACAGTTCTAACAAACATCGTCCGATAAGCGGATACCCCCCATAAACAACGAGATTCGTAATAAATTTTAATTTAACAGTTTTATGTTTCATTAAATAGACTTGATAAGCCATTGATTTTATTTACACCAAAACCATATTCCGAGTATAACTTCCTTATTAACAGTTATGGAGTACATACGATGCTACTTAATATCGAATGCCTCCGGCATATTACACAACTTTGCTCTGCCGGGTGGAGCACTCACCTTGACATTGAAACCGAAAGTGCCCGCGGCTGATCCACTACGGGATTCAATACCAATACCAGTTTGGAGACGAGATATAAAAGCGAAAGCAAGTGCTCCAAAAATTACACACAACAACAACACTCCATACAAACATGTACTCCAAGGTACGCAGTGAATTTTAATATTTCAATTTCAAATTGATTTTTGGTTAATGTAGCTGATTGGCCGGATGCCCTTTGGGTTCAACTGTGTTTTTTTTTATTTCTGTTTCAAATATGTGACTTCAATACAGTGTTAAATTGTGTTCTCAATGCTGTTGTCGCTTTTCAGGATCTAAAAATTGTGATCAAGCTATAGTGAGAAAGTTTTCAATGTATTAATTTGTGTCTTTATCCCAGGTCGTAGTCTTCCTGTGCGCGGCGAGCATCGCCTCCGCCGGCCACCTCCTGCAGGCCGCTGCGCCCGTCGCCTACAGCTCGGCGCCCGCCGTCTCCTCCGTGTCATACTCTTCTCACACCTCGCACGGGCCCGTCGCCACCTACGCCGCTGGTCCCGTCGTAGCCAAGTCCTACGCCGCTCCCGCCTACGCCACCTACTCCGCCGCTCCCGCGTACGCCACCTACGCTGCTGCTCCCGTCGTAGCCAAGTCATACGCTCCTTCAGTGTCCTACCAGTCCATCTCTTCCCACTCCGCTCCCGTAGCATACGCTAAGACCTACGCCGCACCCGCCGTCACCACCTACGCTGCCGCTCCCGTCGTCACCAAGTCTTACTCCCCGGCTGTCTCCTACCAGACCATCTCCAGTCACTCTGCTCCCGTTGCGTATGCTTCCCCTGCCGTGCACACTTACGCCGCCGCCCCTGCCGTGCACACTTACGCCGCCGCCCCCGCCGTGCACACTTACGCCGCCGCCCCCGCCGTCCACACCTACGCCTCCGCCCCTGTAGTGACCAAGACCATCTCCGCTGCCCCCGCTGTCTACTCTGCTGCCCCAGTGTACGCCAAGTCCGTAGGACCCGCTGTGTCCTACTCTTCGTACTCGACCCACTCCGCTCCTCTGACTTACGCCGCAGCTGCTCCCGTTGTCACTAAGACCTACGCCGCTGCTCCTGCCTACACCACCTACGCCGCTGGTCCCGTCGTAGCCAAGTCCTACGCTGCTCCCGCCGTCGCGTACTCCGCTGGTCCCGTACTCAAGTCCGCCGTGACCTACTCGGCCGCGCCTGCCGTCTCTCACGTCTCCTATTCTGGGCTTGGAGCTAACTACGGGTGGTAAACACATGGTTGTTAATATTTATTGTTGTTAAATAGTCGACTGTATATAAATGTTTGTATGTTCGTAACATAAAACGAAAAATAAAAACTAAAGAATATTTCCGTATTTCATTAAGTACTCTGTCCAATTATATTGATTTTATAATAATTGCTGCTGAAACAATAAAAGATTAAAGTATTCCAAATAACGCTTTGTTTTGCAGAGCTTACTGCTGTGACACAGTCTCAAATCATTTACATCAATTGGAAAACCTAAAGTCAAATAATATTGGCCGATTGATTATTTATTACCCGTATGGTAAACAAGTGCGAGTCGTAGAATACGACTAAAAGGCAGTGCTGGTTTGAGGATGTGACCAATAAACCCTAACTAAAGTGGGACTACAACCCCATCGGCATTATTGCATTGCCGATGCAGGCCCAACTTTCCATTTTGTGAATCTGGCCTGAGTATCCTAGAGCTGATAGGAAAATAAGAAAACACGTTTTCGAGTGTCGTATTCATTAGAATAAAAGAAAGCTAAATTACTGCGTTTATTTCCAAAATACTCCTCGACACATAAAGGTAATATAACATGAAACAATATCTTCTGGCTATGTACAAAACGGTCTTAATTTTAAGGGTCAGCCAATGCTTCTAACAGATAAAGCAAAACTTTATGGTACCTCAAATAAAATGTCAATACTATGGTAGCTTACCTTTTACATTCGAAACCAACAACACTTTTCTCTTTATCAGGTCGATGATTCTTTGATTTGTGTAAGATGGAAAGCTTTGAGCAGAACTCTAGCTCATCGACAGCTTCATCACTAGCTTCGGGCAGATCGGTTCAAGTAAAGATGGAGTTGCACAAAGAGCAAGACAGGAGGTGGGTTACATTTGTAGATTCTCAGTCCCACTTTGCGTCCTCGGAAATCCCCCCATCGGACTGACATAAGTTAATCGAAACAACACAGAAAAAAATAAAATGGTTTCACTACTGTCTTGTTAAGGTGCAAATAGGCACGGTAGAAATACTTCGTCAGACATAGTCAAATACTCACAGATACATGATCATTTAGGTAAACAATTTCACAAGACGTCCTCAAAACGGGTTCCAAGAATAACATTTAACTGAATATCTCAGATACTAACGCAGCGGAAGTTCTTAAACTGACTGGTTTCTGTGTGAAGGTACTACAAAGACATAAACATGTGTATAAGCCTATCCCTAATGCTGGCGCACTCACAGTCGTTTTAATGTTTATCTATTTTATTTCAAGGCATTTTTTTACGGTAATTCAATTAATTCTGAGCGCGCTATTTTATTTCAAGGTTTTTTTTACGGTAATGCAATTAATTCTAAGCATGGTGTCCTGTACGGTTATTCAATTAATTCTGATTCTGGCGTCTTGGGCTCGACTTCCAGGACAACCAAAGTTTTATTGGGTTTTTCACCAAGAACTTCTCAGTAGCCGTCAAAAGATGAAGGATTCGTGTTGATGGCAACAGTACAGGTACACTAGGTTAATAACTACACGCTTCACTTAATGTAAAGTAGATGCTCTCTGATCCTGCACTCTTAAAGCTTCAATTATGATAATTAGGCTTATTTCTACCTCGTATAAGACAAGATTTTTATCCTGGATCTAGTGTAGTAACATAGTAGGAAAATTTCAAGACTAAGCGAATTGTTAAGTACCTGTAATCGTTTTCTACTAAATAATGCGGGTCGATGGTAAAAAAAAAAATTAGGAGCAGACAAATCCGTCTCAAAAATAAAATATTTTTACACAGGCCTACATGAGCACTTGTAGAACGTCGACAAAAAGGTGCTCGGTTCGGGTTGGTCGTTTCCTATGCAGAAGAACCGGCAAGAAACTCCATGGTTATTCTTTTAAAATCATTTGGATTTACAATTTTTCTTTGCTACAAGCGTTAGTACTTAAGTATGGGAGGCCATCGTAGGCCCGACAATAAGTCGTTGCTTACTACAAAATGTAGAACAAGATAAAAAGTTACCAAGGATCTAGGAATCTATAAGACCTACTCTCTTAGATATCCCGTAAGTGACAGTGTAATATTTGTTATGAACCGTGAAAGCCTAAAATAATGTTTTAATTAACGTTTCAGACTACGGCATTAAGTACAAGTATTCGAATATGCACGGTAGTACAGTGCTAGTTTCTAAGTTATTTGATACTTTGAACTATTAAAACCTTGTCAGCACCGCAGTACGTTTTATATCTGAATGCTGATGTTAAAAATCTATACTAATATTATGAAGCTTAAGAGTTTGTTTGCTTGAACGCGCTAATCTCAGGAACTCCTGGTCCAATTTGTAAAATAATTTCAGTGTTAGATAGCCCATTTATCAAGGAAGGCAACAGGCTATATCATCTCGCTACGACCAACAGGGGTGGCAGAGGAGCAACAATGAAAAATGTTGCGAAAACTTGGAAAATGTGACACAGACGAAGTTGCGCGGGACAGCTAGTATTCTATAATTAGCAAGTATTCACAAGTCTGCACATTTGGGAAGTTTAGGGGCACACTGGACGTCGAAGGAGGAGAATCGGGATTTGGAAGAGGCGCTTGAAAAGTAAAATATATGATGATGTCCATCGTTCATTTTGGTACACCTGGGAACCTGGGAAGCCCCTCAGTTGTAATGTCTGTGAATACAAAGGACGCAGACTATTTGTCAAGCGATCTCTTTTTCAATTAATAAATTAAATATTATCGCAGCACAATATTTGTATGCATTCCTGTATCTTTCTTCATCTTATGAGAACAAACTAAATGAAAATAGTTCATGTCAAACTAACAAATATCCAGCGGACCTGACTACATGATAATGCTGACGAGTATCATGACAGTTATCACCAAAGAATGTTAAATCTCACAAAATAGCTGTTACCTGTTGCTACCTGTGACCTAACATTGAGGCACAAAAATTAAATTCAATCAAGTAGACATTATCTATCGACAAACCTACGAACAAAGTTCTCCTACAGGGATCCCTTCTTTTCGCATAATGTTCTTTGTCCTAATATACTTCGGCATAACGATTTTGGCACAATTTGTTTTGGCATAATAATACTTCGGCATAATTTTTTTAGGCATACATTTTGTGTTGGCATAATCATCTTAAAGACTAATTTGTTTTGGCATAAATTTGATTCGCATAACGTTAGTAGGCCTAATGACTATTAGCATAATAATATTTAGGCATACAATTAATATGAATAAAAACAATTTTCATGCAAATGATTTATTATACATAACATTATGTAACTTAAACGATTTTAAAATCGCGAGATAACTTTTATCTGAAGAATATATTAGATGTTTTGACAGTTTTTGTATAAAAAAATATGTCAATCAGTTAACTTCTATTATGAGAAATAAATATGGCGGTTATTCCTCAGATAGAAGTTAATTGATTGAAACAGTGGTCCTTAATTATGTATAATTTATAATACCTATGCTGTGCAACAAAAGTTAGTGACAGAACCGAATTGCTGCAAAACCGACTCCACGTAGTCTTGTTTGTCCTACCCATAGAGTGTAATTTAAAATCGCGTAGGCGCGTAGGGGCGAGGCGGGCCGCGGGTTGAGGAGCAGGCGGCTGAGGCTGGCCGGCAAAGCCGGCCAACAAGCCGAAGCTGCGGTGGTGAGCGAAAGCCGTCTGTGACGATTAGCACGCGTGGGGCCGTCGGGGGCCCGCAGCTCCGGAGCCGTGACAGAAACCCTGCCTGCTGCATGTTGCATGCTCACTTGAATGCTGCATGCTGCATGCTTGCTTGCATGCTGCATGCTTGCTTGCATGCTGCATGCTTGCTTGCATGCTGCATGCTTGCTTGCATGCTTGCTTGTTTGCTGCATGCTTGCTTGCATGCTGTATGCTTGCTTGCATGCTGTGTGCTTGCTTGCTTCATGCTTCCTACAGCGAAAAAAAAAACCCAAATACCTATAAAAATATGTTTTAATATCATTATGCGTAAATAAATATAAATTAATGCTTTAGAACTTTATGCTTAATAAATTTATGCTTTAGAATATTATGCTTAATCATTATTATGATTAGAGAAATTATGCTTAAAAAAATATGCGTAAGCTGTTATGCGTAATTATATTATGCGAAAATATAATTATGCCAAACAAAATTATGCTAAGTTATATTAGGTCTTCAAATTTTATGCAAATGGATAGGGAACCTCTCCTACAACATTTAAGCACGATGAAAGGGACCCATTCACAATTCCAATTCGGCAACTAAACGATTTTCATTTCATAGAAATACTAGCTGTACACCTGCATCTACCTGTAAAAGTGCGTTGCAATGCACTTTTTCCTACCCACCTACCCTATCCTACCTACCCTACCCTACCTACCTACCTTACCTACCTACCTACCTACCCTACCCTACCCTACCGTATCCTATGTCTGTCTCCTGGTTTTAAGCTACCTCCCCACCGTTTTTCAGCCAAATCGGTTCAGCCGTTCTTGAGTTATTAATAGTGTAACTAACACGACTTTCTTTTATATATATAGACTACCTACCTACCCTACCCTACCCTACCCTACCTACCTACCCTACCCTACCGTATCCTATGTCCGTCTCCTGGTCCTAAGCTACCTCCCCACCGTTTTTCAGCCAAATCGGTTCAGCCGTTCTTGAGTTATAAATAGTGTAACTAACACGACTTTCTTTTATATATATATATAGATATAGATAAACTAAACCGCTTTCAGAGTAATTCCTGTATTTGTATCTATTTCATTTTTACTTTAATCAACATACCACAACACATTTTCGAATTCATCTTTGCGACTGGCTCTTTGAAAGTAGGTAACAAAAGAACCTGAACACCACGCGTAGCAACTTTGATGGTGTTCCCAGGATATGAATAGAGCAGAAGGAAGGCACTACTATGTCTTTTTATTCTCTTTACACTTTAAATCCTATACTTGCGAAATTGCATCTATGGGCTTTGACACTAACACTACTATTACTAGAATTGCGTAAATACTAATTGTACCGTTACCCTTGAGCCGTGAGTCACACTCGTGCTTGACCGGTTTTGTCTTGACGGAACAAACTGAGCTCTAGGCAATATCTCATGGAGATTCAATGCTAATACCAGTTTGCAGACGCTGATATAAAAGCGAAAGCAAGTGCTCCAAAAATTATTACAATCAGTAACCTCTTACAAAACAAACATGTACACCAAGGTACTGCAGTGATTTAATTTATTGGATTATTTTTAAATTGTTTAAATGCTTCAATTTGAAATCTATCTGACTTCATAGTTCTGATTTTTATAAGTGTTTATTTAAGGGCTAATACATGGTCTCAATTGTGATATATCCTAGGCACCGATCGTTAAACTACTTAGTAAGGAAGTGACAATAAATGCTATTTAGATCTCGTGAGCAATAGTTTATTTTTTGTTTTTCAGATCGTAATATTCCTGTGCGCAGCGAGCATCGCCTCCGCAGGCCACCTCCTGCAGGCTGCTGGCCCCGTAGCGTACAGCGCGCCCGTCGCCTACAGCGCGGCGCCCGCTGTCTCTTCTGTGTCATACTCCTCTCACACCTCGCACGGTCCTGTCGCCACCTACGCTGCTGGTCCCATCGTAGCCAAGTCCTACGCCGCACCCGCGTACGCCACTTACTCCGCCGCCCCAGCGTACGCCACCTACGCCACCGGTCCCGTCGTAGCCAAGTCTTACGCTCCCTCAGTGTCCTACCAGTCCATTTCCGCTCCCGTAGCGTACGCTAAGACCTACGCCGCACCTGCCGTCACCACCTACTCTTCCCCAGTGTACGCCAAGTCCCTCGCCCCCGCTGTGTCCTACTCTTCAATCTCATCCCACTCTTCTCCTCTGACTTACGCCGCGGCCGCCCCCGTCGTCACCAAGACCTACGCTGCTCCCGCTTACACCGCCTACTCTTCCCCCATAGTGGCTAAGGCCGTCGCTCCCGTCGTGTCTTACTCTTCTTACTCAACCCACTCTGCGCCTGTGTCCTACGCCGCTCCTGCCTACGCCACCTACGCTGCTGGTCCCGTCGTAGCCAAGTCCTACGCCGCTCCCGCCGTCGCGTACTCCGCTGGTCCCGTGCTCAAGTCCGCTGTGACCTACTCGGCTGCGCCCGCCGTCTCTCACGTCACCTACGCTGGTCTGGGAGCCAACTACGGCTGGTGAAAACTTGTTTGTTGATACATACATATTTATTTATTAATAACTATGCAACTGTACCTATTATAAGAATGACTGTAAATATAAAAAGCGAAATAAAAGCATAAAAGTATGTTTCAATTTTTTTATCTCCTGTTTTCATTGACCAAGACAAACTCCATGGCTAGCAATCAGTAAGGTAGAGCAGTAAAAAATACTCATAACGAAAATAATACATTATTTGAACACTGATTCATATAAACTTGACATTTATAGAGGCTTGACATTCATATAATATGTTGTAAATTATAAGCCGATTATGTCAATGACTCAATGGCAATTTACCTAAAAATTTACTTAACAAATATCTGTAGAATGCTTTTACAGTATGGATACAACATTAATACAGAAATTGAAACAGTTTTCCTGATAAACTGCTTTAATCCCTATTCAAAGAAAAAACAAACTGGTTAATAACAAATTGTTAGATAATTATTAAAAATTGATCAATTAGTTCAAAAAGCTAGAATAAAAGCCTACAGTTTAAAATTGAAGTTTTGCAGGTTAAGTTTTCTTCAGTAATTCAGGCACTATTCTTGCAAACATCAGATACTGATTTTTACTCTATTCGTATGTTTTATCTTCTCTTATATTAGTTATCTATTTACATAGGACTAAAAAAAAAATACTTTACAAAAACTCGGTTAAATATTGTTTTTGAAATTAATTTCATTTTAACCAGATATACATCTACGTACTAACTCATCATTTCAATTTATTTACCGGCCTACGGCATATGTATTTACCCAATATGCTATACGCAGCTACTGTAGTTGGAAATGTGAACAACTTTTCTGTACCAGTTCAAAACATGTGTGAATCATATTCGCAATTGACCGATATTACCCTCATAAACAAATTGAACTGTAATCTATGTCAGCTAGGATTCTATGAACCAGTTTCAAACACCCATATAAAAGCGCGTGCAAGTGCTCTAAAAAATCAGATGTAAAGTGCACCGTACAACCACGTTCAGTTCAAACATGTACTCTAAGGTACTAGTGATTTGTCAAATATTTCCACGGTATTTACTCCGGTAGATTTCCGTAATGTACCCGGTCAGTAACTGGAATGTGGCGGGCAGATTAGCTATCTCTCCTAGCAAAATGCTGGTGCTAGTGTTCAGATGCATCGGGTTGGATTAGAAACCGATCCCGACCAGTTTGAGAAAATGCTAGGGCAGATGATACATCAGGAGTCTGTCTGTCATGTATGTTGTCGTTTTCGGCATCAGCCCGCGTCCGCAGCTTAATATTGGCATTATCACCATTCTTGACAGACAGATTGATGATCGCGGCAAAATAATATTATTATATTTAGCCCATGTTGTCCCACTGCTGGTAAAAGGCCTCCCTGCATTCCTTCCAACGGTCACGATTATGTGTTACTTCTTTCCAATTCTCAAGGAAGACATCCAGTTTTCCCGCCATGTCCTTCTTGGTCGCAGCAAAATATTAAATTTAATAAAAAAAATATCACATTGTTGTTTTTATTTCAGGTCGTAGTCGTTCTGTGCGTGGCGAGCCTCGCCTCCGCCGGAAACCTCCTGCAGGCCGCTGCACCCGTCGCGTACAGCTCAGCACCCGCCGTCTCCTCAGTTTCATTCTCGTCAGCAGCTCCCGTCGGCACATACACGGCCGCCGCACCCGCGTACACTACATATACGGCCGCGGCACCCACCTACGCTACATACGCTGCCGCTCCGGCGTATTCTTCATACACTGCCGCTCCGACGTATTCTTCATACGCTGCTCCGACGTATTCTTCATACGCTACTCCGACGTATTCTTCATACGCTGCCGCTCCTGCGTACTCCACATACACCGCCGCTGCTCCCGCCGTTACATCCTACTCCACCCCAGTGTTCGATAAGGCCGCCGCTCCTGCAGTGTCTTACTCCTCTGTGACCAGGCAGTCTTCTCCAGTGACCTACGCAGCGTCAGCACCAGCGGTTTCTGCTGCTTACTCTGCTCCCGTAGTAGCAAGGACTTACACGGCGGCTGCTCCTGTAGTAACCAGGACCTTTGCTGCGGCTGCACCCGCGTATACTACCTACTCGGCACCCGCTGTTTCCGCATACTCTGCACCGGCCGTAGCTGCGTACTCCGCGCCCGCTGTAGCCGCGTATTCAGCTCCCACCGTTGCATCATACTCCGCGCCTGCCGTAGCCACGTACTCCGCTCCTGCTGTCACTTCATACTCTGCTCCCATCGTAACGAAGACGTTTGCTGCCCCCGCGGTTGCCACATACGACCCCGCTCCCGCACAGTCTGCTGTGACATACTCAGCTGCTCCTCACGTTGCCTATACTGGTGCGGGAGCTAACTATGGATGGTGAAAACGACCTGTATACTTTTGATATTTATTGATAAGATTTTATTTACAACAGTCAAAGCAAGAACGTGAATTAAAGCTATAAAATAACATTACATTACATTACAACAATACATTGTTTGACTTGTCTTTCTCTTGACATCCAAGGTAAAGTTTTCCTCAGTAACAATCAATGATATTTTAAAATAGGATTAAAAACTTCTGTAGGTTGTAAAAGACTTTGATGAAGTCGATCGAGGTTTTTTATAAAATCGTTCAAGTTTTCGGCAATGGCTTAAGCCCATTAGTTTAGTAGAAAGTATGAAAACGTAAAGAAGCCAAAATCAAATAAGAAGTACGGTACGAGGGCACTGGCGAAATGGAGGACATTGGCTTTATGCAACTAGGTCTGGCTGTCTATAAAGTCAGTGTTGATATTCATATAATGAAAAAGTTATTATGGTATGCACGCATCGTTTTGGTGTTTTACGAGTACCGAACCTCTTTTTGAGTGACTTTGGCCAGATGACATTGATTATTTTTGCAACCGACTTCCGAAAGTTAAGTTATTTTCAAGTCTTTTGTGTTTATTTTTGGACGCCGTCGTTTGTTTTTTTGGAAAAAAGTTTTTCATACAATGCATTTATTACACATATTCATAAGTGTTAATTTTACATTGCAATGAGAAATTGTAATGGGATCAAAAGATCATCAAATATACATTTTAAAAAGGCTAACTCATACCTAGTAACTACTCATCAAATTATTTTTTTATGCACATAACTCACAGAAGATAGAATCTCATCTTTTTTGAAATCGGTAAATTAAAAATGAATTGGAATCAGTGTCGCATGTAACGATGAGACAAAAAAAAAGAAACTCTAGTTCATAATTGTATTTCAGAAACTAAATATTTACATAAACTAACTAAATATAAACTAACTTAAAAACAACAGGACGCTTAGGCGTCAAAATACTCCTCCACATCGCTGTCATCCGGAAACGTGCCCAGAAGACTGGCAGCATTGCCACGTTTAATGGCAATGCTAATTCTTTGCCCAAAGAAATAGCCAGCCCTCCGGTCTCGCGAAGTGTCAACCAGTCGACGAAATATTTCGTTAAAAAGAGAATGCACACTTGGGCCCCATGACCCGAGCGTTTCGACCCCAAACGACTCAAACTCTAACTGCCATTTAGGTTACAGTATTTATACCATTTGAGGCTCTCAGCAGCCGCAGCAGCAGCTGCAGCACAGCCCGCCGTGCTTGCAATATCAGGTAAAATTTAACTTAAATCTAAAAAAAAAACTAGTTGTTTTAAATATTTATTTGGTTTTTCACTTCGAATATAAACCATACAATATAGTTATGTTTTCTTAAACTAACAAATAAATTATCACCAGCCAGCGTATTTAGTTTCTAGACCATCGTATGAGAGGGCGGGCGCGGCGGAGTATGTCACAGCTGACTTCAGTACGGGAACAGAGGAGTACGTGGTTATGGCGGGAGCAGCGTAGGACTTGGCGATGACAGGGCTTGCGGCGTAAGCGATAGGCTCTGAGTGGGTCGAGTACGAAGAGTAAGACACGGCGGGAGAGATAGCCTTGGCCACAATAGGAGAAGAGTAGGTGGTGTAAGTAGGGGCGGCGTAGGTCTTGGTGACAATAGGTGCAACCGCGGCGTAACTCAGAGGAGAAGAGTGGGAGGGAATCGAGGAGTAGGACACAGCGGGAGCGATGGACTTGGCGTACACTGGAGCAGAGTAGGTGGTGACGGCAGGGGCGGCGTAGGTCTTAGCGTACGCTAAGGGAGCGGAGATGGACTGGTAGGACAGCGAAGGAGCGTAGGACTTGGCTACGACAGGAGCAGCGGCGTATGCGGTGTAGGCAGGAGCAGCTTCGTAGGTGGCGTCTGAAGCGTGTGATACATGCGAAGAGAAGGACTGAGAGCTGTACGCGACGGGGGCAGTGGCCTGCAGGAGCTCACCGGCGAAGGCGAGACTCGCTGCGCACAGTAATACTACGACCTGGATTATATAAAGACATGCGTTTACCTTTCCATTAACTTTAACACTGGTTAAATTTGTATCTTCAAACACTTCACTTCAGCATATTTTATCAAATCAAATCAATCGTCAATTAATAGACAAAAAACTGGAATACAAACTACACAGTTGAAAACTTATCGTAACCGTACAGTGGAAAAATCGTAATAATTATATTGCGATAATTAACTTAACTATATAAATATCAGTGCAGTACCTTGGAGTACATGTTTGTATTGAGCGTGGTGGTGGTGTGTAATATTTGGAGCACTTGCTCTTGTATTTATACGAGACAGCGGAATGGGGTTAGCATTGAATCCCCAGGAGACTTTCCCTATAGTTTTGTAAGGACAGAGTCAATCAAGTGAAAGGATGAATTATAGGTACTACCTCAATAATTTTGCAGCTATTTATTAATACATATATTATGTCATTTTTTTATTCTGATAACACATTAGCTCTCGAACAAGCCTACAAGTTACCTAAATTAAACATTAACACACATATTCTAAAAGACTTCCCAAATCTGGGGGCACGGTAGTGCCCCCGCCAAGACGAGACAAACGAAGCGCAAGGGTACTACCTACCTTAGAGCCAAGCTTTTGAATCTACACGGCCTAACTCTACCGACCCTAACTTCACAAATTCTACTTGTCAGTAAAAATGTATGGCTTGGGTGTTTCGTTACTTACTTCAGAAACTAAATATTCGCATCACCTCCACGACGGTAGCGAAACGGCGAAGCCATACTTTTACTGATACGTAGAATTTGTGAAGTTAGGGTCGGTAGATTTAGGCCGTGTAGATTCAAACGCTTGGCTCTACATGAGATCTGATATCTTTTTCACAGGGCAAACCTTATGTGGTCGTCTTGGCAACATTTTACATGAAATGTTTTTGGTGGGATCCATTTTTGAACTCACTAATTCGACCTTTTGTTGCCATGACAACAGTTAAAAACACCCACCAGATCGAATTCCTAGAATTTCTTGGGGTACTTCGAATAAAGTACGTCCTCTACATAAATTATATTTTTTGTGGTCCTGTAGTTAGCTATCTTTGTCAAACCCATAGTTACATTCTACTTCAATCAACTTTAAAGATGTATATAATTAATAGTTTTCCGGTACTTATAATTTGACCGATGAAAAGTAGGTGTTTATATGTCAATTTATAAACAAACAGGGCGGAATGCAGGCGTGGTTAGTCCGACTTAAGTCAGTTCATGACTAAGAATACCAGTGTTAGAGTCAATTAAAATAATATCCACTTTTTGGAAATTTCCCAACTCTCCTTTTGAGACATCTGTGCCGCTCAGGGCGATAAATTGATAATTTTTTGGTAGCACATAAAAGAAGAAATTCTTTCGAAATCCAATTCGTTCCAAAATTGACCGCTCTTTTAGAAATTAAGCACCTAGTAACTTTTTAGACCTATGTATCCTGCTTAGGGTAAGCGCGCACTACGAAAATAAATCGTTGCACCTTTTAAAATGCGAAATAAAATTGCTTCATAGGGTACAAAATATACGCACGATTTATTTTCGCAGTGCGCGGATTGTAGTACATTTCTGTTGTTCACAGATTGACGAATTTTCTTCGCAACGATTTATTTTCGTAGTGCGCGCTTACCCTTAGGCGTATTAAGTTTCAAAAATCGGTTCAGTCATTTCGGAAAATAAGTACCTACATGAAATTTTGTATGAAATGCCGTAAGGCATAAACGCTCTTAATAATATTGGCATAACTATCATACTATAAAGACAGATTGGTAATCGCAGCATATTGTTAAAATATAACGAAATGGAATTCTTCGGCCAATCACGTCCATGGACTTAAGTCTTTTCATGCCTGAAATCACACTCATCACTGATCAGGGGGGTTACTATGACGCTTAAAACATTATTGTTCCATTCCTATTCCAGAGTGGGAAAGAGATGGAGCTAGATGACCTGTATAGCTCGGTCTCTTTTTCACTCTGGAATTAGAATGGAACAATAATGTTTTAAGACGTCGTGGTACGCCACCTGGTCATATTTGTTGGTCAAAGGCTTTGATGAAGTCGATGAAGGTTAGCAATAGCTTGAGAACGCCTAACTTTATAATTTACAGAACGAAAAACCATGACCCTCCTTCTGGGTCAGTGGGGTAAATAAATTAAAATTTGTGTAAGAATAAAGACGTAATGAAACAAAAATAAAGTATTAAGTACTTAGGGGGGGGGGGGGACTGGAGAAATAGAGGGAATAGCATTATTCAGTAGTGGGAACCTGTCAATAATGTTGATATTCGTTGATTAGCGAAAAATAAAATTAAGTCATACGTATTTAATGGTATCCATGCATCGCTAAACCTGCGTATGCGTAAAAAAGGACAGTGTTTTGCTCAATGGTTCATTTTATAATCATCATCAGTCATTAATGAAACACAAACAGTTATTTAGGCTGCGTTCAAATCAAAAAGCTTGCAGGGAACTAATTCATTAAAATTAATCAATTATTAGAACTAACTTTAGTTATTAAATTAACTTATTTATGAAATAGTTTATTAAAACTATTTCATAAATAAGTTAAACTAGAAGCTGACCCCACCATACTTGGGAAAAGGTTAGGCAGATGATGCACCAAACAAAACAAAAGCTTTTTTTTTTTTTTTTAATTCAGGTAGAACCCATAAATTTGTTAGTATTTCTTAACCTATGTTAGTATAATAGACTAAAAACATACGATAATTAATAAATACCTAATTACGCCACCTCACGGAGCACCCGGCAACAGTACATGCACTGCGCACAATTGCCCTATAAGGCGGCCCTCAGTCTTACTAGCAACAACGCTCAGAAGACTGTTGTCGCTGCCCCGCATCCGACGCAGTAGTGAAGCGGATCTTTTACGAATGATCGCAAAGAAGTCGTCTGTACGCGCTGCTGCGAACATCCCCGACGCGCTACAGAAACGAGGCAGCGACAGCAGTATCCTAAAAGCATTGTTGTATTGCACACGCAGGGCACTAAACGTTTTCTGCGAGTATCTGGTCCACAGACTGCAGGTGTAAAAGGTCTGGCAAATAAGCCCTAAACAGAGTTATCTTGACATTGCTGTCACACTTTGCAAATCTGCGGGCCAGCATGTTGCATCTTACGGCCAATGCCCTACGCTCCCTCTCAATATCACAGTTATCAGTGCCATCCTCTGTAACCCAGTGACCAAGGTACTTGAACTCCTTGACTCTGTTTAGAGTGGCACCACATAGCGAGACTGGAGGTACCACTTCACATTTCTTGTTTTGTGCCATAAAAACTAACAGCTCGCTTTTCTTGGCATTATACCTCAGTCCATGGGCCCCAGCATAGCACTCACATATCTTAAACAACTTCCTAAGAGCACTGATTGATGGACTCAGCAGCACCATATCGTCAGCATAACTGATGTTGTTGAAAGACACACCATCGATCGTGCATCCGATGCCAGTGCTGCTGAGTTCCTCGATCAGCTTATTCACGTAGATGTTAAACAACTTGGGCGAGGTCAGACCCCCTTGTCTTACCCCGCACTCTAACCTGTACACATCTGAGTATGAGCCTGCCCACCTCACAGCGTTCTGCTGTTTATCGTACCAGAACTTTAGTACATTAATTAATTCAGGCGGCAGGTTAACTTCATTATACAATTTTTTCCATAAGATGTCATACAAGACTAGGTCGAAAGCACTGGATAAATCCAAGAAGCATGCATACACAGGTGTCCTCCTCCCAGTGTAATATTGCACTGTATTCTTTAGTGTCATGATTACAGTCTCAGTTGATAACCCATCCCTAAAACCAAACTGTCTGTCGTTAATTTTTAATTGTTTACCTAGACAACGGTCAAGCAAACAATCAAAAACTTTCGCTGTAACCGTTGCCAACGATATCGGTCTGTAATTATTAACATCAGACAAATCACCCGTCTCGTCTTTTTTTTTTTGCAAAAATGCAAAGAAAAAAAAGACACAAAATAGTGGAAAATAACTTTATTCGGTAATCGATGACTTTTGTTTGTTGACTTTACCTTTTTTCATTATCAACACCGAAAAGTAAAATTTTCCATTTTTTTGTTTGCAAGGAGGTGGTCTGATTATTAAATAAAAAACTTTTGTTACTGTTTGAAGTTATGGTATTCCACACATATTCTTTTCATGTGTTCTATTAACATTACAATAAGAAGTAGATATATGAGAACCAGAGGTCTTCAAAAATACGTATTAAAAAACGTACCTGAAGTCAAGTTTTTAAGATTACTCGAGTTTAAGGAATCACTAGTGCAAACATGTTTGATTAAGAGTTTAAACGACAGATTTGAAAAATTATGTTCGTTTTTCGGAGTTTCCCGATGCCGCCGCCGCTGCATTCACAAGCTAAGCCTATCGAACTAACGGTCTTCTTCTACCAAAAAATCACGGAGATATATGTATTTGTATGTATAAATAATTCAAGCACATGAGCACAGAACATCCTCCATTAATTTAAAAAAGTATAGGTATAAGATAAAATACCTTTTTGAAATTTTGCTTTTAAAACATGTACTGAAAAGAAGAAAAGGATAGTTTTCACAAAAGCTTCTCGCGTATAGTTTTTATAGCCTTTACAATTCACGCGACAAGGTATTGTGAAAACTATCTTTTCACTTCAGTAGCTCAAACATGTAGGTTTTGCTGCCTGAAATCAGTGAGCAAAATGCGATTTTGCTCACTGAGTGAGACAAAGTAACTTTTTAATTATTTTTTTCAGAAAGCCCCGAATTTCTTATTCAGCCTTGGGCCTTATTCCCTCGCCACGCTCAGGATTCAAAATCAGCACTCGCAGCAAAAAACGACTTTATTTATTATTTATTTATTTATTTATTTATGTACACACATAACACTTAACAGGACAATACATTAAGATACAAGAGCACAAAGGTACTGCTTATTTCAAAAGAAATTTCTTCCAGCAGACCTGCGAGAGGAAAGTTGGATAAGAAATGTAGACACAGTGTGTAGAAAAGATAGAACAGGATAAAATTAAATTAGAGCTAAAACAAACTTAAAACCTATATAAAATAAACATACATACAAATAAATACACATATAAAAATTAAAAGTAGACGTAAAAACCTATAATAACCATATTATACCTATAATATATATCAGAATATTACAGTATAGAGGAAAGGTAATGTTCTTTGACTTGCTTTTTGAAGAGAAATAAAGTTTTAGATTCTCGAATGTTAGGCGGAAGTGAGTTCCATAGACGTACTGCATGAACGGAGAAGGAGTAGGAATAGAATTCAGTTTTATGAGATGGAAAGTTAAGATGATGCCTGAGGTGGGATCTACACAGAGCATCAAGAGGACGGGTAAAAGAAAAACGGTCGCGTAGGTAGCTGGGATATGCAGGATTATAAAGAATATTGTATAGGAGACATAATATCCGAGTGTTCCTGCGAAGACGGATAGGGAGCCACTTGAGATCCTTGCGTAAGTGAGAAACATGGTCATATTTCCTAAGACCAAACACAAAACGAATACAAAGATTTTGCAAGCGCTCAAGCTTATTCAACAGCTCCTCAGTGGCATCCAAATAGCAGGCATCAGCGTAATCAATGATCGGCTGAATCAGGGTTTGAGCCAAGTAAATTTTGGTTTTAAACGGCAGAAAGCTCTGTAAAGATTTTAGCGAGTGGAAAGAAAAGTGCACCTTACGACTAACCTCGTTTACTTGAGCCCGCCAAGAAAGATTGCTGTCAATTAAGACACCAAGATCCTTAGCTGTTTCAGCATAGGCAATGGTCGAGCCACCTAGAGTTAGTGGAGTCAAAGATGAAATGTCAAGTGCAGCGCGATAGTATCTGCTGCCTATGATCAAGGCCTGTGACTTAGTAGGGTTAATCAGTAAGCCATACGACTTCGCCCATTGATCGATGCGATCCAGGTCATGATTCATGGCATTAATTGCTGATTCAGCATCAGCCAGCAAGAAGTGTCGATACAGCTGCAAATCGTCTGCGTAGAGGTGGAAGCTGGAAATAATAACTTTGGTAACAGTATTAATGAAGATAGAGAAAAGAAGAGGAGAGAGAACGCCACCCTGAGGAACACCAGCAGTTAGATCACACCAATCAGAGTAGATCTCTTCTTGGCGGACACACTGAGAGCGTCCCCGAAGGTACGAGTCAAACCAGGATAATGCTGAGGCAGAGAAATTAAAAGATTGAAGGATCCCAAGAAGAATGTCGAAATCCACTGAGTTGAACGCGCAACTGAAATCAAGTAAAACTAAAACAGTCAGAGATTTATTGTCCATAGCCCAGCGGATATCGTCAGTAACCTTCAGGAGTGCAGTAACAGTACTGTGGCCAGTACGGAAGCCAGATTGGAAAGGGGAAATAAGGGTATTAGATGATAGATATCTGGAAATTTTGACTTTGCTCTCTTGTTGCACAAATAACTATTTTTTCATTTTCATTTACTCCAAAATTTATTTTTTTATTTTCAGTGCAGTGAGTGCATTTGAGAAGTATACCCTCTTGAGACTGTCATAAGAACCAAAGGTGTGTAAAATTTCAGCTCAATTGGACATCGGGAAGTGGTTCTAATTTAGCTTCCAAGATTTCTGCCGAACACATACATATAAACATTGCAATTTAAATAAAAGCTTGTAATAATCAAATAGAATCAAGGGTAATAACGAAGTGAAAAAATACGAAATTGTAGATGTTTTAAATATTTATTTGGTTTTTCATTTTTATAAAACTATACAAACAAGTTGTCACCAGCCACCGTGTTTGGCTTCTAGAACATTGTTCGAGAGGGCGGGCGCGGCGGAGTATGTCACAGCTGACTTCAGTACGGGAACAGATGAGTATGTGGTTATGGCGGGAGCAGCGTAGGACTTAGCGATGACGGGGCTTGCGGCGTACGCGATAGGCTCCGAATGGGTCGAGTAAGAAGAGTACACGGCCGGTGAGATAGCTTTAGCCACAATGGGAGAAGAATAGGAGGTGGTATAAGCAGGAGCGGCGTAGGTCTTGGTGACGATGGGAGCAGCCACAGCGTAAGTCAGAGGAGAAGAGTGAGAAGAGATCGAAGAGTAGGACACAGCAGGAGCGATGGACTTGGCGTACACTGGGGAAGAGTAGGTCGCGACAGCATGGGCGTCGTAGGTCTTAGCGTACGCTACGGGAGCAGCAATGGACTGGTAGGACACGGCGGGAGCGTAGGACTTGGCTATGACGGGAACAGCAGCGTAGCTGTTGTAGGCAGGAGCGGCTTCATAGGTGGCGACGGGAGCGTGTGATACATGCGAAGAGAAGGACTGAGAGCTGTATGCTACGGGGGCAGTGGCCTGCAGGAGCTCACCGGCGGAGGCGAGGCTCGCCGCGCACAGGAATAATATAACCTGAAACAAACAAATTAATTAAGAGCATTTTACACAATTTTCCCATCAACCTTAAATTATTAGAAGCCTGGATGTCTCTCTGCGTGGCAAAAGTGTCCCCACTCTCTTTAGGTACACTGTTGAAATCTAGTAAGAACCCGTTCTTGATGAAGCACTCCATCCGCAAGGCTCATCCCACTCATTCCGTATTATCTCAAAATTTTATTTTTCAAAATTTCGGAGCGCCTTTGTCAATATAAATAGACAACTATAACAAAACTGCCATAATTTGACACAAAATTGTCGTGTAACTGTGCAAAAAATAATTACAATGCGATAATTGACTTAATTATAAATATCAGTTCAGTACCTTGGAGTACATGTTTGTATTGAGCTTGGTGGTGGTGTGTAATATTTGGAGCACTTACTCTTGCTTTTATACGAGTAAGCTGATTGGGGTTAGCATTGAATCCCCAGGAGACCTTCCCTATAGTTCCGTAAGGACAAAATCAATCAAGTGAAAGGGTCATTTATACCTCAAAGGTCTTGCAGCTTATTGTGTTATGTTATTATTTAATTTTTAATATGTAGGATGGCACTGGAGAGAGCTTGAAAGTTACAAAAATAAAACTGATTCGAATAAAATTAATATAGCTCCAGCAGAACTGTCGTCAAAGCAATATAGCGTTTCTTCGCTAACACTTAAGATCCCTGGGAAACCGCCAATATTAGTCAAAGGTTGTGATAACATTAGAAAAAAAAATCGGTGCGTGGAGTCTGGAGTCCCTCCGCGCGGAAGAAGTGAAACTTCGTAATACTACACGCATGCGTTCGAGTGCCACGCATTCACTCTCGTTATTTTATTGGGCTTCTAAATAATATTTTTCAACACACTTGCTCATAAGGTCTCTTTATGGTCACCGCAATTAGGCACAGAATGACACCCATAATCAAACTGACTTTTTCATTGCTATAACTCACTAGTAAGTTATAGTTTTTTTTTTTTTTTATTGGTTTAGGTGCTTTGTACTTAAAAAAGTTTTTATTAAAAAAAAAGATCGTGTTCAATCTATTGCTTACTCATTTCAAGCAACTTCTTATTTAAATAGATAATTTTAACTCGTCCGTGTTTAATAAATAAAACTTTCACTCAAATATAACTTTTGTTTTCTCTGTAATAAAAGAAAACTTTAAATTCCCCTTTTTGTACGTGGCAGAATTAGCGCAAACCCTATGAGCGGAAAATAGAAAAAAATCCTCATCCCTTTAGTTTGTGACTGATCGCAATGCGCGCGCATAGGAAAAATGATTAATTTTTCCCACCATAGCGAATCATTTTTCAATACTCGTTTTCACTGTTGAAATTGTAGTTATTTATTAATTAAAATGTCTACAAATAACTAGTACCTAGTAACGAAGAAAATGATTTATGTTGTACACCGCCCGATATAAACCCGATATGTGAAGCCATGCTATGGAAAGTTTACTACCTGAAAACTCCAAGGAAAAATATATATTATCTACTAAATAAAATGAGTTTTTATTGTTATTTTATTCACAAATGTGTTGAAAAACGTCGTATGATACACGTGTGTATTGGTGATTACCGTCCTCGGCTCTCTTAAGACCCTCACCTAACGGCTCGGGTCTCAATGGCGCCTCAGCGGTAATCACCAACATTACACACTAGCACCATAATGTACTATTGTTGTTTTCTTGTTGTATTATTTTTATTACATAATTATAACATAAGTTTATCGAGATTATTCTACTCATGGAAATTGAGCGAAGGCTGGTCACGTCACACCGAAGAGTCGAATGCATAACTGTTTGCACGCCATCTTGCGTACCTATTAGAACTACGTAGTCTCAAATCTCTTTAATACTGCCATCTCTTAGTGAGTATTTCTGCCGACAAAGTGTCCTGCAGTGCGGCAGAAGTTTTGTAAATTATTAATAAGTAATTACATTGTTGAAAAAAAAATTAAAAAAAACCCCTCCATGGTAGCGTTAAACTTGTTGGAAGTCGCATAAGAAGTTTCACTTCAATAATGCCCGTTTTTACCAGAACTACACGACTCATATACAAAAGCGCGTTAGTCGATTTTCAACTTTCGGGGCTGTGTCGATCATTACGGATAACTTTAATAACGCGATTTAGAATTTTGATGGCACTTCTTCATTTGTTTCATAGATGGCATGCCAGTACAATATATAAATTAAAAGATTTTTAGGCTAAGTAAACAAATGCTAGATTAAATTGATTATGATTCTGCTGGAGCTATATTAAATCGAATCTAAGAGTATGAATTTTATTTTTCTAATTTGCGGCACTGTAAGATGACAAAAGAGAGATTCTTCTCTCTAGTGCCAGTAAAATAGTGCCGTAAAATTAAATAATGACAATACATTTAGCTGCAACACTTCTGAGGTGGCAACTCCCTTTCACTTGATGATTTTGTCCTTACGGAACTATGGGGAAGGTCTCCTGGGGATTCAATGCTAACCCCCAGTACCCAGACTGTCGTATAAATACAAGAACAAGTGCTCCAAATATTACACACAGCCACACGCTCAATACAAACATGTACTCCAAGGTACTGCACTGATATTTATATAATTTATTAATTACATAAAATGCCGCGTTTAACTGGTTGCGATCATTCAATTGCACAATCACGTTCATTGTGAGATAAATTATCTCATGTTATTCTAGTTTCTGTCTATTAATATTGAGTAAGGCCCATTAAAGTGTATTTTTTGAAGATATCAACTCAAACATTGTTGAAGTTTATGGAAAATGAGCTAAACGATTGTATTTTGTTTGTTCCAGGTCGTAGTCTTCCTCTGCGCGGCGAGCCTCGCCTCCGCCGGTGAGCTCCTGCAGGCCGCTGCCCCCGTGGCATACAGCTCTCAGTCCTTCTCTTCGCATGTATCACACGCTCCAGTGGCCACCTACGAAGCTGCTCCTGCCTACAGCAGCTACGCCGCTGCTCCCGTCGTCGCCAAGTCCTACGCTCCCTCCGTGTCTTACCAGTCCATTTCCGCTCCTTTAGCGTACGCTAAGACCTACGCCGCCCCTGCCGTCACCACCTACTCTGCTCCAGTGTACGCCAAGTCCATCGCTCCCGCCGTGTCCTACTCCTCGATCTCCTCCCACTCTTCTCCTCTGAGTTACGCCGCGGTTGCACCTATTGTCACCAAGACCTACGCCGCCCCTACTTACACCACCTACTCTTCTCCCATTGTGGCCAAGGCTATCTCTCCCGCCGTATCTTATTCTTCATACTCGACCCATTCGGAGCCTATCGCGTACGCCGCAAGCCCCGTCATCGCCAAGTCCTACGCTGCTCCTGCCCTAACTACATACTCCTCTGTTCCCGTACTTAAGTCAGCTGTGACATACTCCGCCGCACCTTCCCTCTCGTATGGTGGTCTGGAAGCCAAATACGGTGGCTGGTGATAACTTGTTTGTATTGTTTTGGAAAATTTATTATAGTGTCAGGTATATATTCGAAATGAAAAACCAAATAAATATTTAAAACATCTACAATTTTGTATTCTTGTAAATTATTAATAATTCTCTTACTACCTAATTACTTTTTCAGAATCTAGTATAGTGACCGTGCTCATGCTGTATTACCAACGCGAAAGTTCGAATGGATGTTTACTCAATCACGCTAGAACGGCTGAACGGATCTGAATTTCAAATTGGCATAGAGATAGCTTATAGTCTGGAATACTGATCTTTTTTTCTCACACAAACACATCAAAATGTTTACCCGAACGAAGCGGGTAACAGTTAGTAATTAATATTCTAAGAATGAATTAGTTGGACTGGAAGAAGTGGAGAAATTTGGAAAAGATCTACTACTCAGTAATCATTGGGTGTCTAAAGGTTGAAAAAAATGAAGTAGAACTGGGCCGTTGTACCGCTGTGGAAAATGAGTGGTTGCGGTCACTTTCAGAATGGTATCGGTAAGATCAAGGGTCTGATGACAACTTTACAACATAGTATTTAGGTAGAAGGGATGACCGAATGCTGCAGCAAGGGCTGTCTCGTAATACTTAGGGAATTCCAAATGATTACTAATATTATCTAAATGTTTAGCAAAGTTGAATCATGTTGAGTATAAGCAGCATTTTTTTTAAGCCTTATTTAAGTTTTAGCGTGACGGTTGATAGAGGAGAATGGAATAAAAAAATTGTTGTCAACAATTAACATGGGACGGGAGCAGAAAGATGATAGAAGAGAATAAGAGGATGAGAGTGGTTGACGGTCAATCATAGTGGCCTTATACAAGGGCAACTTATACCCAGGGGTGGCCAGCTAGGGTGATAATATTAATAAACAGTTTTCTTTTAGTATGTTCTTTCATGAGGAATCTCAGCAGCAGCTACTCCAGTGGTGGGGAGGTTAAAAGTAACAGCATGTGAAAATTGCCATAAAATCTAAAAAAAACATACCGCACCGAATTTTTATTTGGTGATTTTTAGGATTATATTCAATCTAAGAAAATGAGAAATACAGGGTGTTAAGGACCCTTCACGAAAACGCCAAACAAGCATTCTGTACATCAAACTCAGTGACACTGGACAAAAAAAAATATTTTTATTTTATAATAACTTTATTTATGTGAGAAAAATCCGATTGTTTCTTAACCTGACCCTAAAAAAACCCAACCCGGTTGCGCGTTACACGGTTCCCGGTTTCGCTCAATGTAAAGCACGCAAAACATTGTGCTTATGGATGAATTAAATAATATGGGAGGAACTCGAAGTAAAGTAAAAATATTTTTAAAAAGTATGACAAAGTTGGAATTTCTTTTGTCTTCAAAATTTCCGTAACTAGGAGATATGGTCCAGAACAAAAAAAAAATCGCAATGACAGGAAGAACAAAACACAGTTACCACCCTTAATGAAACTGAAAAACACAGTGTTTACATTACGGGTGTTTTACACCGGTTATATCTCTGTCGCGTATATTTTGAAGTTTGTTCTTTGACGGTATGTTCAGCTGTATTTGACGCACGATGCACTGGTTTTACGGTACCCAATTTTGTCAATAACAACGGCCTGTCTATTCATATATTCTTTAGTTTCATGGTCAACAGCAACTTAGACCCAGTACTGTTAGAAATGACATTGAATCTTACTTGTACAACCAAATGATTTTAAAAGAGTAACCATGGAGTTCCTTGCCGGTTCTTTTCCATAGGAAATGACCAACCCGAACCGAGCACCTTTTTGTCGACGTTTTATTAGTGCCCATGTATGTGCCTATGTGAAATAAAAATAATATTTTGATTTGATTTGACTTGTAAAAACAGTTTTAACCTTTTTCAGTGCAGTGTTTATGTTATATATACATGTACACAGGGTGTAATGGAAAGGGTATATACATACTTAAGGGTGTGCTACAGACGATCAAACTGAATATGTTTTTCACTGAAAAACAAACATCGTAATAGCGGAAAAATATCACCTGCCCCGTACATTTGTGTAGAATAGGTATTGCAATTTTGTATGGGGCGGGAGATAATTTTTTCGCTGAAAAATATGTTTTATGATGAAACACATGTTCAGTATGATGGTCTCTAGCACACCCTTAAGTATGTATATACCCTTTTCGTTACACCCTGTACATATATATATGTGTGTATATGTTTAACGTTTACGCCTACTTTTCAGCGAAATATCAATATTTATTTGTATCTAGTTTAAGGTTCTTAGAATAAAAAAGCTCGGAGGGTAGCAATCGCTTCTGCGGTGAGAATCTGATAGGCATCTAAATCTCCTGTGAGACTATAACGATTTACTCAGAAAAAGTTAAAAAGAATCATGGTTTCCAATAAAGTCAATGTAATGTATTGCCATAATAAGTGTTAAGTGTGTACATAAATAAATAATAAATAAATAAAATAAATAAAAGTCATCAAGAAAACTAAAATTAAGCTTTGATATAAAATACACGCAACAATTGCCTAGACACACAAAATAAATATAAGTAACGATAGCAGGAAGGTGTATGCTGTTATTCAAATAGCTCGACAGTACCTGATTCTACTCATAGCGAGATGAATGATTTGACACTATGTAATTTCACGGGTAAACAGAATTTATGAGAAATGTGATAAAAGTAATGGGCTCGATTTCCATAAAAGTATACGTCGCATTGTTTTTTTTTATTTGATAGCTAAACACATTATCATCTTCCTGTCCGTGTTCCATATTAACAGTGAAATAAATATTTGGGAAAACAAAGGTTAGAAAAAGATGCAAAACTATTCTTTTGGTTTTATTTCGTTTTATGTTTTGAACACAAACATTATTATATACAGTCGATTATTATTTACAAACAATAAATAGTTAACAACCATGTGATCACCAGCCGTAGTTGGCTCCCAGACCAGCGTAGGTGACGTGAGAGACGGCGGGTGCGGCAGAGTAGGTCACAGCGGACTTGAGCACGGGACCAGCGGAGTACGCCACGGCGGGAGCGGCGTACGACTTGGCTACGACGGGACCAGCGGCATAGGTGGCGTAGGCAGGAGTGGCGTAGGACTTGGCGATGACGGGGCTCGCGGCGTAGGCCACAGGCGCGGAGTGGGTCGAGTAAGAAGAGTAAGACACGGCGGGAGCGACGGCCTTAGCCACGATGGGGGAAGAGTAGGCGGTGTAAGCAGGAGCTGCGTAGGTCTTGGTGACGATGGGAGCGGCCGCGGCGTAAGTCAGAGGAGAAGAGTGAGAGATTGAGGAGTAGGACACAGCGGGGGCGATGGACTTGGCGTACACTGGGGCAGAGTAGGTGGTGACGGCTGGGGCGGCGTAGGTCTTAGTGTACGCTACGGGAGCAGAGATAGACTGGTAGGACACTGAGGGAGCGTACGACTTGGCGACGACGGGACCAGCAGCGTAGCTGGCGTAGGCGGGAGCGGCGGCGTAGGTGGCGTAGGCGGGAGCGGAGTAGGTCTTGGCTACGACGGGACCAGCGGCGTAGGTGGCACCGTGCGAGGTGTGAGAGGAGTATGACACGGAGGAAACGGCAGGTGCCGAGCTGTAGGCAACAGGCGCGCTGTACGCCACGGGGCCGGCGGCCTGCAGAAGGTGGCCGGCGGAGGCGATGCTCGCCGCGCACAAGAAGACTAAGACCTGGAGTGAAAGAAAAAAAATATTAGTGCCTACTTTTACTCCTTTACCTGAGAAAGGATTGTGAAGCCCAGGTAGAGTCAAAAACTTGTAGTCAGCTGCCTCAATAATCGTAAGACTGGAAGCCGATCCCAATATAGTTAGCATAAGGCTAGGATAATGATGATGATTAACACTTTCACCAGATTCAGGTCACACTTATTTCAAAAATTGCATTGTTATGATACACAGCAAACAGGTGACAGGTCGTTAACCCATGACCCACACCGCAATAAAAAGTTAAAGTATTTAAATAACAGAGCAGTACCTTGGAGTACATGTTTGTATTGAGCGTGGTTGTTGTGTGTAATTTTTGGAGCACTTGCTCTCGCTTTTATATGAGTCTCTGTAACTGGTATTAGCATTGAATCTCCGTCCGGTATCGCCTGAAGCTATGTTTATTCCGGCAGCCAATTGGCGAAGTGTAAGTATGATTTACAAGTCACATTTGATTAGCGAGTCCTTGAAAATATTGCATCAAGTTATTCAAGTTAGATGTCTGGTTCCGAGTTCCGACTGTCCTTTAGCTCCTGGGAAATTTTCGTTTGTGGAAAGAAGGAAGTTTCATGTCAACTGTCGACGATGACGTTTTATCAACAATTTTTGTTTTTAGCTTATTCGATCCCACTCCAGGGCAAAAACATCACACCACTCTTTCCATTTCTTACGAACCCTCGCGTCGTCTTTCTAGTTATGACGGACCGCCATCTCCTTCGTGGCCTGCCGCGACCCCGCATCACTGGGTCAGGCCACTAGTTTTCTGCTATTTTGGCCCACAATTTGTCCATCAACTATTTAGTTTATTTTACTTACTTACTCTATAAAAGTTAAAAAAACCGGACCTTCTTTTAAGGTTACCAGGTCAACATAATTCAATCGCCAATAAACTTGCTGTTGTTTGGTCGAATTCAGGCAAATTGTCATTCTGACAGCGATATAGATGATTGGTAAGCAAAAAATTGTATGACCATTTTAAATGTGACGTTGCTTGTGCATCTATCATCATCATTCTCTTGCCCTTGTCCCAATTTATTTGGGGTCGACGCAGCATGTCTTCTTCTTCCATACTTCTCAATTGCTTGTCATCTCATGAGACACCTTCTTTGTTGTCATTTATCATCCTTCACACAGTCCATCCATCGTTTCTTTGGTCTTCCTCTACTCCTATAACCATCCACATTCATACTCAAAACTTTCCTCTCGACGTTTTCCTCATTCCTCCGCATCACATGCCCATGCTATATGCAAATGCCTTTCATTCATCCCTTTTGTGGCATAGATATGGTTGTCAAACTTGGTACATACCTCATTTATTTTAGTTCTATGTTTTACCACCTGCTCAGATAAGTTGGTTGGAGTGTATATGAATGTACCGAAACGAAAAGTTTATGTCAATCCTGTTGATAGTCGTTAAAATTCGAAACGTTTTAAAAGCGATTGCAACTTGTGCTGGTCCTAACGTCATCGGCATGTGCCAACCCTGATCCTACAAAAAAAAACAAAATAACAAAAAAGGGTAGATCTGCTTCAAATAAGATCAGTTCCTGGAACTGAGTTCCATGAAAAATATAAACTTATTTTCTTCATCTAATATGCCATTTCTCGTAAGTACCTGGGGACTCAATAGCAGGAAATAAGTCTTAAACAGTTATTGTTCCGTTCTTATAATAACTAAATACACGTTTTGAATTTGATGTAGTAGTAAAAAGCTATTTGGCGAATTGGAAGGTCACGTTCAGTAAAATTCTTATGCAATTCGAAAGCAAATTGCGTGTCTTTTCTTCAATGAATTTCTTTTGGTGTCCTGCTGCCATGTCAATGTCAAGCGAGTAGCGGTGGCCCAGTGTTGGCAGCCCTAACTTACGAGCAGTAAGCCGTGGGTTCAAATCCAGGCAGGCACATTACTTTGTATAATTTATTTATCACCGGTGCTCTCGAAATGGTGAAGGAAAACATAGTGAGGAAACCAGCATGTCCTAGAACTAAAAATTCGAAGATTCGCACTGGGCCCGCGTGGTGGATTGCAGCCCACTCCCTCTCATAGAAAGGAGCCTGTGTTCCAGCAGTGGGAACTTTTTAAGCTGATTAAGCTATCCTAAATCCTCCAGGAGTGTGCTTAGAGGATTCAGGGCTGGCCAATGTGGCCAATGTCGATGTCATTGAGATTCTTTGCTATAAGTGTTTTAAGTAATTAGGCAAGTGCAACAGTTATCACAATTTTTTCTTTAGGTAAGATGGTACAGTCAGCATCAAAAGTCGGTTAACACTTATAAATATTAATCCAAGTTTTGTGCTGGTCAGTGTGATCTGATGTTATATTGTTTTGCGAATTTGTGAAACCATTGATGAAAATATTGTTGTTTTTGACTGCAGTCCGTTAATATGGATCGTTCTAAAACTAAGACGTCTTATAATTTTGGTTATGTAAAGCGACTTTTGCTGCTGACCGTACCAAACGGGCATTATGGGAATTAGCAAGAAAGCGAAAGGCTAAAATGGAATTGGGCGGGTCTCGTCAGCCGCATGCACGATGAACGCAAGGCAAAGATCTCCAAACGATGGGTGCCGGAAGACGGACGCCGAGGCCGGGCTAGAAAGAGGTGACGAGACGATCTGCAATTCTGGACACGCACGGCGAGGGCTAAGGAGGGAACGAAATAGTGACGCGCTCACTGAATGGTTACCGAGACATGGTAGAAGAAGTTTTGGCAGACCAACAGCTAGATGGGTAAATGATATTCAGAAGCTCGCTGGCAAGGCCTGGTTGAGACTCGCGAGACCCGGGAACAATTATGCAAGGCTGGAGGCCTCTACTCAGCAGTAAGTGGAACTAGCCTTCCAATGATGATGATGTCAACAGCAAATTTTCTGAATTTGTGTAAGTAAAGTAAAATAGGACTAAATTATCAAAGACCAAATGAGGATGGACAAGAGTACAGGAACCGCTGTCCCGTTTGAAAAGCACTGAATCTTCAAGAGCATAAGCGTAAATCAATCCTAGTTATTTAAAACTCCATAGTTAAGTAAATATGCATGCCGTTTACAGTATATTGCAAGATTTAGAAAAAAAAAAACAAAATGTATATATATATTTGGCTCACTGCCAAGATCACAAGTTTACAACCGACTGGTTTTTAGAACCTGTCAAATTCCATCTTGAGAGAACATCATTTGCACATTGTTCAGATGTCTTGTATCAATTTGAGATGGTGGCGATGGTTATTATTGGCTAGGAATTATGTTAAAAGCTCTCCACAGTACCCATTTAAGAAATTCGTTGGTGGTAGATTTCCCCCATCTTATGTCAAGTTTATTATTAGCTTTTTCCATCTCTGTTGATAAGATTAGCAACGGATATTGGACTAGTCATTACAACATACTGACAACGCCATTTCCTTTTATATCGTTCACGTTCTTACGTAAATCTTTCGCAAACAGGAAATCAGTAGGGATGGGACATGATGGCAGACAATTCTAAACACAGCTTCTCACTATAATTTCTATATTTGCTACCGTAAGTAAGCTCGCAAAAGATAACGTGTTGTGACGGAATAAGGAAATCACCTATTACCCGATTATGCCACAAATCGAGGGTATCTGTAGCAACATCTTCACCGTGTATTGATAATGAGTATAACAGATGACCTCAAAGACTGATTTCATATTTCATGTCAACAATGTTGCCTGCATATTTTAAAAGAATATGTTAATGAAAAGAAATATTTTAGTAACGTAAAGATAAATACTAGCGAATGATCTTGACTTTATTTATTTTTAAATAAAACAAGGTTGTGCTGGAAACAAGTCTTGAAATAAAATAGCTCATTAATTAATTTTATTGTTTTTTAATAAAACTTCTATTACACTAATTTATTAAATAATTGGTTCAAAAGATGTCTAAACATTTCGTAAACACAATTAAGAAAAAATATCCCATTAAAAAAAAAATCTGTTTTGCTAATTAGATACATTTTTTTGGGTTATTTTACATCAAATTAAATGCAGTAAAATCTAACACGGAAGCTAACAAAAGTAAGTCATGGCAAATATCCAAACGAACTTACGAAATAATTGGCAACACTAGTGCATAACAACAAAATAAAACACGCATTATATATAACTGAGGTAATATGCATTTATTTACAAAAAACATAAAGACACAATAAATTACTACTCTAAAGCTAAACTATAGATATATTTCACCATCCATAGGTTACACCTAAACCGTTGAAGATGACACGGGAAACTTCGGAAGCGGGAGAAAACAACACAGCTTTGGCATACCCGTGTTGATGCCCACCATGTACAGGAATGTGATGGTATTGCAGCCTTGCTCCGTTAGAAGTGTAAACCGGTACAGGAATAGGTTGAACCATAACAGGAGCCTGACCATAAGAAGCACCAGTAGGAACAATTTTAGTCAGAACAAATTGTTGATCGGCTGGATGGTTTGTTTCTAATTGTTGAAAGATAACTGGAACTGGGATTGGGGCAGGAGCATATTTAGGAACTGGTGGAGGGTGAGATAAGACTGAATTGTAAGCCTCGATAGTAACTTTCTTTGAGGAGACAGGAACAGGCACAGAAACATGTTTTACTACTGGGTTGACGTTGTATGGAATCTTTGAAGCGGGATGGTATTGTGGTGGCGGAGGGCTGGCTGTGTGAACCTGATTCACTTGGTATGAAGGCGCAGCTGGCAATTGAACTGTATATTGTCCATGTGATTCAAGTATTGCATTATTAGCAGGATAGAATGGTTTTGGGGGAGATTTTGTGGGTTGTGCCGTGGCAGGAGCGCCATACTGAGCGCCATGGGAAGATGGAGGATGAACTTGATTTGTTCTTTGTGACTCAACTATCTGTGTAGAGGGCACTGCGAGGTACTGTCCTGATTGACCTGCATTGTTGTTATATACCACAAAAGGTCTAGTAATATAACCATAATCGCCCTGAGTGTCCTGACTTGACCCTGCATTAGCTGGTTCTTGAGACCCGATCGAAACAGTCTTTGCCGCAACAGGAGCAGCAAAGTACGGCCTTATTGCTTCAACAGCGGGGGCATATCTCTCAAGAATATTGTTGTATTCTGGAGAAGAAGGATCGGAAGCTACAGAGGATGAGATAGTGACAGTTGGTTGTTGCGCTTTGGGTGTTCCATACCGCAACTGAACTTGGTTAGCTGGGACTGTTTCAGAAATAGTATCCACGACTGCAGAACTCATTTGAAAAGACGACGCTGAATTGGGCAAGTATTTGCTTGAAGGAGCCGCCGCTACGTTTTGGTATGAATCCTGGGAAGGCAACGCGAGATGGTCTTGCTGTTGACCAGCTCCTGACGTAGACGCTTGAGATTTCGCTGGTGCATTCTTCTCCCCAGTATCTACTGCGATACCACTAACGAAGGTCCCAGCACACAGAAGAATCACGAACTGGATAGAAAAACACACAAAATTAATTAATCGTTAAGACCACAAAACTGATTATAAATTAATTTCAACTGTAATATATAATCACCTCTCGAAACATGTTGGTCCCGATAGATTTGATGACAAAATAACATCGAGAACACATGCATTCACTTTTATACCATCTTCGTAAAACTGGTATCTAGTCCTAGAAGAATCTTTATGCAATGCAAATGATAGAAGCTAGTCATTGAGAAAATGACCTTTCGAGCGTTGCATTAAGGTATTTAGTAATTGCGTGCTTAAGTTTGTAGTGTTAGAGCATCAATGATGGCTTCCCACATCAGATTTACACGTAACACAGCTATAGACGTCATTCGAATTCATAAACAGGTGAATAAAATAACAAAATATGTATTGAGAAAGCTTTCATTTAAACAAATATTTGACATTTAATAAAAATATATACGGAATTATTTAATATCGCCTTTTTTTATCATATTATACTGTAAAAGTCGGTTACCAATCTGTATTTTATTGACCCTATGCAAAATGCAATGTTAGTATTTGGTTATTAGTTTAGTAGCTTATAATTTGCGGTCATCATCAAACACCCCTCTCTTCCCAAACACACCACAGTTCAATGTTATATGTGTATTTGAAAAACAAAACCTTTAGTTCTGTTTTTCAAATGCATGTAGAGGACACCTTAATCCCGCACAGCATTTACATAACAAAACGTATATTAAGTTACCTAATTTCGCAGACTCGGTTCACTGAACCATATTTTTTACACATTTACATTCTTCGAATTTGCATAAATATGCTCAAAAGACAAATATTTTGCTCTATTGTTCCAAAAAAATATACAAAGATTATAATTATATTCGCATCGTAAAATCAGTGCACTCGTTATTATATAATGTTATTGTATAATATTATGGAAGGCGTCTTATAAACTTTAGAGGTCGCAAGTTTACGCAACTCTGAACCGTTTAGATATTCAGACGTCTGTCTTTGATTTTATAATTTAGTTATTAGACTAGTTGCCAGTCTGTTTAAAAGGCATGTTTACAATATTTACATAAATTATGTGTCTCAAAATAATGTAAGTCTGGGGAAAGCAGGTTTTTTCGACAAGGTAGGTTTTCCTGTCTAGTTTTCTCTGTGATTACAATCATAACATCACGCCTGTAATCCAGGGTTAGGCACAGATGTACCTAACAGTACACCCACATTTTGCCAATAATGTTTAAGTCTCATGTATTTATTTATTTATTTAACACTTCAAGCACATAGTACAGAGGCGGACTTAATGCCATAGGCATTTTCTACCAGTCAACCTTCGGGTGATCCAGAGACAAACAGTGGTAGGTGTATGTATATCTATAAAATATTATACATTGAATAAAACAAACTGTAAAGGATATATACAATACTATAAAAAATATATCAAAATACTATTAATATATATCAAAATACTATAAATATATATCAAAATATAAATAATAATATAAAAGGACAAACTATAGGGAAAATATTAACGATGTGTCGATACTGCTAGCTTTTTCCGAATATACTCGCGAACTTTAATTTTAAAAGATAGGCGATTCCTTGCCATTCTGATTTCCTGGGGAATCGCGTTCCACAGAGATATAGGATATTGGACGAAGAATGATCGGTGAATGAAGTCAGTGCAGTGAGAGGGTCGATGTCGGGCGAGACCATTGCTATCAATCTGGCGCAAATGTAGACTCGGTGGCTGGTACTGAGAAATTCCATAAAATAAAATAAAAGTATTTTTAAAAGAAATATTTTTTTATTTTGATAATACATTTTTATTGTGAATCCAGAAACTATTTTTTTAACTACTCCAAAATATCAGGACCAATAAAATATCAGGATAAACTATCATATTAAAAGTTGCCATTGTAGAGCGCCTCGTAGTATGGACTTTATTTACAACTCACCTAGCAAAGAAATATGCAAAAAGTCAATGCATGATTGTGATAAATTACATGTTTTTTTAAAATGTTATAATAAAGTATCACATATTTTTATGAATGTGCAGCGATGGAGAATAAGACAAATGATTTTAAAATTTCAAATTTTTCAATCCGATCTTGGGATCGGTAGAGACAAACATGTCATTTTGATTTTATTACGCAAAAATACTTTATATTACTATACTGGTATAATATAGTAATAGGAAGCATAGATGGTATAGTATAGTAATAGGAAGCATATATATGCAAAAGATAATATTGTTCTTTGAAGTACCTAGTTTCCCATGTTAAGTACCTATAGATTTGTAAAGGTCAAAGGATAAAGGAACTGATCGTGCTGACTAATCAGGGACGAGTTTCTTTATATGAAGCGGATACTGATCAGGGGAAGGCACTCAATAAGAAACTATGTAGTACCGGGCTCATTATTATAACCTCAAGTTGATACAAGGTTCATATATTATTAATATTATATTTTAACAATGTATCCCATAAAACGGTTTCCAAGGATCAAAATTCAAACGCATAAAATAAGTTATGGCGAGTCGTTTATTTTTATATTGGTCTATTTACATAAACAATTTGATTCAGTTTACCAACCGTAGTTAGCGCCGTGACGGCTGTACGCGATGGCGGGGCCAGCGGAGTACGCCACGGATTTGAGGACAGGGGCAGCGGCGTAGGTCTTAGCTACCAGGGGAGCGGAGTACGCGGCGTATGCAGCGGGGGCGGAGTACGCGGCGTATGCAGCGGGAGCGTACGCGGAATCGTGAGCGGTATGGCTGGAGTAGGCAGACACGGAGGAGACGGCGGGAGAGATGGTCTTGGTAACAACAGCGGGGGCGGAGTACGCAGCCACGGCGGGAGCGGCATACGCGGCGTATGCAGCGGGTGCGGCGTAACCGTAGGCGGCCTTAGCCACAACGGGGCCAGCGGCGTAGGTGGCGACGGGAGAGCCGTGAGCGGTGTGGGTAGAGTAGGAGGAGATGGAGCTCACAGCGGGGGAGATGGTCTTGGTGACGACGGCAGCGGGGGCAGCGGCGTAGGTGGCGATGGGCGCGGCGTACGCGGCAACGGCGGGAGCAGCGTATGCCTTAGCGACGACGGGGGCAGCGGCATAGGCAACGGGAGCGGCGTAGGCGGCGGGGGCGGCGTACGCGGCGTATTGGCCACCGTGTGCGGTGTGGGTAGAGTAAGAAGACACGGAGGAGACAGCGGGGGAGATGGTTTTGGTCACTACGGCAGGGGCGGCGATGGCGTGCGCGCTGTAGCCCAGGGAAGCGCCTTCATAGAGGCCGCTGGCACGGACCACTCCCACGGCGCAAAGAGCGATGATAACCTGGAATGATAACATAAGATTAATACTCAGAACTAACTGCACACCTAGCAGATAACGATTGACTTCCTGGTTCGAAGAAAATGTCCTAGTAATTAAATGAGCAAAGAGTGTAATTAGCGAGAGCTTTTAATATTGCATTGTAACCTTTAAATTCAACAAAATTATTATTATAATATTATTATTTCACTGTTTCTTAGTCAACACAATTCATATCGATAATTGCATTAAAAGTAATAAATAAATCCTTGTAGTACCTTGGCGTACATGTTTATTCTGGTAATGCTGGCAACTGAATAATTTTGACAGGAGGTGCTACGGTTTTTATACGAATAGATCGCCTTCTATATTGTCCAATTCACTTTCATTGTCAAGGTGATCCGGCGTACTTACAGTCCAGTAAGTAGCCTACGCCTGTGAGTCAGAGATAGCCTTTCGATTTCATTTGTTCCGTGCTTACAGAAGCACAGGGCGGTTACAGCCTTGAGTACTCGTAGAAGCTAATTCGTCCTCGCCTATGATGTATCGCAACTAGTACTGATTGATCTATTTTTCGATATGCATAAAGGTCAGTTTCAAGTACTTGGTGTAATGTTTGCGTAGAAAATAGTGTCCTCAGTTTTGGCAAGAGTCTGTTGTTGTTTGATGCTGATTCGTTTCCTTGTAAATTGAATTTGTGTGGTTGGTAGTATTGGAAAGAAGGATAATTTATTCCTGGATTAAAGGCACACACAGTTAAAGGTAAGTTCAAAATAAGCTTACCTGAAGCTTCAGCTTCTATACAATATTTTAACCCAAAGTATATACTTGTGTGTGGCTCAATTATTTATTATTGAAATACAATATTATAGCTGCCTGGTGATTGATGAATTCAGGAATCATTCAATCATTGTTTATACTCAAATAGTATCTAGCAACGTCAGCTTTTAGGCAGGCTGTAATGTTTTCTCGCCTAAGGATATAATGCCGCACTAAGGTAGACATTTTCAGCAACTCATCTTTGAAGGTCAGGAGCCCTAAGATCAGGGAGTCTGGTATTTTTTTTACCAAACTAAAACCACCCCAAAGGTCACAATTTGCACATGAGGACTTGATATGATAGACAACCTAATAGCGAGTGAGACTGACTTATTTTATTGTTCTCAGACTGAATTAACAAGGATTGCTTTGTTCATCATTATTTATAAATATTAGTTATAAGTATAAATTAAGTAATTATTAATTAAGGCACATTCATCGCATTAGGTTTGCCTGTAATTGTAGATGATAGTGGATAAATAAAGAAATAAACATAGTTTACCATCTTCCCATAGCCATATATGTAAATCCGTATACATTTTCGTTCAGGTAAATAATCAACTGTCGTTTCATCGTGCTGTAAAACCGCCTGAAACTAGAAACATGAAAAAACATCAATAGTGGTTTAGACAAACATTCTCAAACTTGAGTACCTAATATTCGTCGGTAGGTAACAGACATAAATTCTCTCTATAGATACCGGAACTTTACGCGACGATAAATTCGTGTAAATTGAAATTGGCGAAACACAATCATGTCGACATATCAAGGACATGCTCGGATCTTATTTCCTTCATCATGAAATGTAATGAGCCAAATATGGACTGTATATCAACGTGTAGGTAGGTGTAAAACCCCAGTATTGGTCGATATTGACGGTACGGTTGGCTCAGTGGCCGAGCGATTGACTGCTGCGCTGCGTGTCGCGGGTTTGATCCGCACGGAACAAAATATTTGTATGACCTACAGGTAGTTGTTGCGAGTCTGGCTGTTTGTGTATGTGAGTTTAAATGTTTGTAAAGGAACCCACGTTACAAGAGAAATTCCGAGTGCGGGGCAACGTTTAAAAAAAAAACTACAAGTTACGACAACAGTCAGTTCGAATTGCTCTTATACGAGTTGTTGTTTTTCATTCTCGTCAAAATTCAGGAGGTTGTCGCAAAAGACAAAAATAAACAATTAGTAATAATCAAGTATTACAGTACCTACCTAGTTAATTATAAATAAACGCTATTTTTTTTGGATGTTTTAGTTTGTTAGTATATCAGAATAACCCAAGGGGGTTAGTCAGAATAACCCCCTTAACGTGGTTTAGGGAATATATAGATATAGAAATTATCGAATAAACGTTTGAGATCATTTGTAGGTATGTGTGAAAACGCGGTTATAGGGCCAGGATCAGACAGGCCGAGTTTAAAACACGGGTGGTTCATACTTACCAATTTCCGTAAAAAAGAAAAAAAAAAAAAATTACCTACTGATTTTATTTTTGATTCAGGTCGAGAATAATTAAAATTACCTCCTTAAATTTGACGAAGATGCAAAACAACACCTTGTATAAGTATAAACCTCTTACCTGGAAATGATTTTTCAACATAGTTGCTCGAAAATTGGTTCTTATTGGACCGTTTTAAGAGTCACAATGTCTTGTATTACACTCATGTACCTACTACCATGACAACCCCCGTACTATGAAATGCATCCATCGCTACCAGCACCCCGTGCTCAGCACATTGTTTTGAGCGTCTTACTTTGAGTCCTACCGCAAAACGTCGTTTTTCACCCCAAAAAGTTAGTTACCTACGAAGTTAGTTTGATGCTTGGTTGCCCGTTTTGTGAATGGTCTGTTAACATTACACCTAGTCAAATTCAGCCAGATTCTCCTTAGCTACGCAAATACCGCCCAGTCAAGGACTTTTCTGTTCGTCGCCACAGATTTGACGAAGTTGATATTTGTCTCGGTGAAAGAAGCCACAGCGAGGCAAACCGGATCACTTTGAGTTCCTACTGCCGATACCCTTTCGGTACTGTTATTAAAATTAATCACGAAGGCCGGCCTGCAAACTACCGGACACGAGACGTAAACACTTAAAGGAAATAGGATTATTTGCCTATTAGAATATAGACTGCTTTATATTCCTACTTAGTCATAGCACCTACTGCGTACCAGCATAGATCAAAAACTATGCTACAGCTTCCATATTGCTAAGCGCTACATCATGCCAAGCGCTACATTATGCTAGATCGGCGATTTTACCTAGGTGGGCAACCAATGCGGGAACTGAAATGCAGTGGCCCAGGTAGCAACCATCATCAATGCGCTTATCCCGGTTACCTGGATTGAATGAATTGAAGTAATTGAGTGCCGCTTGAGAAATAATGTACAAATAATGTCAGTTGTCTTGTCCGGTTGGTTGGTGGGCTGATAAGATTAAGACAAACAGCCTAGAGACTAGCACTAGCAAAGGGATGTCTAAATTCTGGCCTGTGGTCTTGTTGTGCGAATGATGGATGACTAAAAGAAGATTTTAAGTCTGGTAGACAAGTACAGTACCTAATGACAAAAAGATGTATTTTAGTATGGGAATCATACCTACGAACTAAGGTAATATAGCTATTGTAACTTTAATTTTACGGGTGGGAAATCATCAAATGACCCCTCCTGCTCTGGGCGGAGCGGAAGGGAGTGTCAGACTTGTACTGACTAAAACCCATCCATGTTCCTTTTTAGCCCTTAGTTTTCCAGCGCCACGGTATCTCTTTCGAACAGTCCCGCAAGCAGCGGCCCTCTCGGACCGCTTCCAATTTGCTGACATCTTTTTGTGGCGCGCGTAGAACACGAACGCGCCGTCGACATGGCCTGTCGTCATATGACGGACGGACGGTTAGCTAGCCCATTACTCACCGTCCGCAGGACCGCGCCTACAGTAACCGGCGCCCAGCCTGGCCCCCGACGCCCGGGGCGTGTCTCGCGGCGGTTGGGACGTGAGGCTCTCTCCATCTCACGTTCCGCTACCGCCATCGCTTCATCCACCTCCTTCGCTAGTATTAGCTACAGGTACCTGAAGACCTATTTCCTATTGGTTCCCAATACTGCCTTTAGCCGTCGAACGAAAATCCTCTCACTATATATATCCAAGGACTACAGAAACCTGAGAAACCAGAAACCATTCTCCAAATCTGTGTAAAAAAAAGGAGCTGCATTTAGACGGCCTCCAGCCAACTCTCCTAAGGTCATTGACCATAAATCGTTGAAAAAAGCTCGATCAAGTGCGAGTCCGACCACGCAGTAAAGGGTGAGGGTCCGTAGCTGGGGTGAAAATATACGCATTGTAGGTACTTACAAAATTGATTTCATCGACCACAAACAAAATATCGTAATGAATAAATAAATATTAATTTTAATTAGTAAATATTTTTTATTTACATTTCGGAAAGAAAACGTAAGAGCAATTTAATTTTACTACACCATTGTTTGACAATAGGTACACATATAATACCTTAACCTAAACTTTCCAATTTTCATTGAAATACTTTATATGTAGATAGTAAATACGAGTAAAATCAATGGCTGGTTTCTGATCTGGATATGATAAAATTATGAAGGATCCGTTCTTGCGATTTGGTTAAGGAACCCTAAAAACATGCCGTATTTAATGTACACACGACATACACGGCTATATTTTGAAACTGGTACCTATATAGAATATCAACGAGTGCACTTGCTTTAGGACATGACATGATGACAGATTTATTAATGCATTTCGTCTGATTTAGAACGAGCATAGAAATGGCTGCGATTTTATAAAATCTTTTGGCAAAGTACTTAAATTTTGCCATTTTGTACTTAAGTATATTTTGCCTTGGATCATAATACCTACATCATAACTCTAATGCAGTCGGCCTCTTAGTTAGATACCTACCTTCCATTTTCCGATCAAGGAGTAGTTGGAGATCAAAGCTTAAGGTATTCCGGAAAATGTTAAACGCTTACTGAGGAAACCTAGTGAAAAACAAACATACGAGTATAAAGGGTGTAAAACACCTCTTAACGAAGCCGAAAGGCACTGGTTCTCCCTGTCACACAGTGGAACGAATGTATGGGAGCGGTTGGACGTAGACATGTCCGAAAAAAAAGAGTAAAATTATGCCAAACTAATGATGCCATCTTATTCGATTACTTAATGCCTTCATAAATTGTGGTGATGAATTTCTTCATAACTCCCATATTTCGGGAGTAATTTGAGAAAATGTGAAATTTTACTATGAAAATGAGTGTATCGAGCTCTCTCCCTCCTGATTCCGGGCTTGTTTCAAGTAGCGGTCTCTAATATCATAATGCTATTACTAAGAGCTATATTTAATACTAAGACACATAGTGCGCCAAATGTGCACTTTCTGGGATAAAAGGAAATGAAAATTTAAAAAAAAAAAACGTTTTTTCCCCATTTGTATTTACTTTAAACCGCAGACAGACTTATTAAGAGGTCTATAAATATATTATATATATACAGAAATATATATTAACAAAAATATTCACAAGAACTGATGAGAGTATGACTTTTAAGTAAGTTGATAATAAATTACCTAGTTTCATTAAAAGTACAATAAATAATTAAGATGTAAGCTCTAATTTACTAAGTTACACATTTTAAAACAATAACATCATTTAATTATCTTCGTCATCATCATCATCATCAATTAATTCAAATTCAGAATCGATGTCCGCTAAATCATTTATGTTAACAAATTCGATATCACTTTTCTCAGAATCCGTAAGCTCATAAAATTCCTTAAAAGAAGATTTTTTTACAAACTTATTTCCTTTTGGACGGATACTTGTAACAAGTGGATCAGAAGACAGTAAAAGATTGTGCATAATATCTTCATTGCATGAGATACTGCTATGCTTTCGAGAATGCCCCTCTCTATATTTTCTAAAATCTTTATTTCTAGCCTCAGATGCCTCTTCGGATAGAAAACCAATGGGCACAATTGACATGTTCTGAACTATGTCTGGCCCATGCATTAAAATTTTATGAAGTGAAGAAGGCATATAATACCATGGGTATAACTCCACGTAAAGCTTAGCAGTATCAAAGCAGAACTCTCGGAATTTAGTTACGTTGATCTTCTCTCCTGATGAAATACACTGCAAGATCACACAGATTTTTCTTAAAAGCATAGCATCTATTCCGGTCAGTTCAGCAGATTTAGTGTAGTTTTCAAAAAATCTCCTTGCCGAGTTGCCATTGTTGGTGGATCCACTGCCTTGTTTCACAACATCGAGAAGTAAGCCCGTTTCTCTTCTTACAGCCTCTTGAACTCTTTTCTTCCTGTCATCAACTTGCCTTTTTGCTATATCACCCCTTACTTGCCATGATTTTATGTCTAATTTGTAGGAAATGTGTAATAAGCATTCCATTGAGCGAATCCAAGCGTGAAGGGTGCTTAAGCTATATTTATACATGTCCTCGTTTGCGTGTTTATCTTTGATTAACTCTAAATTATTCATTTCTTTAGGACAAGCCTTGCATATGTCACACACTGAAGCTGCTGTATTGGATATAATGGAATGAATTTTACCATCAATCATTGTCAACAGCAGTTGGTGTTTGACACTAATTCCATCAGTGATGGTGGATGGAGTTAAGGCTTCAATCTCTGCTTCGATTTCAGCCATCTCTCTCTGCACATTTTCTTTGGTTTCCTTTATAAACTTAAACAATATTGGCCGGCAAAATGAAGTGGAAGATGGTCGCTCGTTTTCCCAAATTGTTACACCTTTTGAGACGAGCCGCAGTGGTACAAGACTAATCATAAAATTACTAGCAAGATCGATTTGCTCATCTTCACTCGTCCTTTGATGATAAATGCTTTGGCTAGATGATCCGTCAAAACCCCATTTGCTGGTCAATACGAGCTGTTGATTGGGATCAACAGGGGTTTCTAACGACCTAATAAGTCTTCTTGAGGTTAAATCCATCAAGGCTTGTAATTTGATTTTTGCAGAGCTCTCTGTAACTGTGAGATCTTCTTTGGCCGGATAGCACTTAATTTTTTCTTTAACCAACATGTAGTAACTCGGGTATTGAAGAGCTCCTTCTTGAGTGTTGAAATCCCGAAGAGTGTTATAGCGCCATTTCGATAAGTTCATCGATACATAAAGAGCCAATGCCTTCAAAGGGGATATTTCCCGTACCTGAATTGATTTACCTTCAATGAAGGCTTTGATTTTTGAGGCCTCTTCTGGATTCTCCGTCAAGTATTTCATAACATAAGCTGTATCGCTTTGTCCTGCCTTTTGAAGCGCCCTTTCGGCCGAAAACATAATTTCAGCGCTGCTACTGCTGCATGAAAGACTATCTTCAGTGCGTCTTCTTTTTTGCCGGTTACTAAGGTCCTCAAAAGATTTACGAGGACTAGGATGTGTACAAGTTGAAGCATTAGATTTAGCAGGAGAAATTATGGGCTCGATGACGTCACTTATATTTTCTGTAGAAGGTTCCATATTTTCATTCTGTAATTCCGGCCATTGAATTGCAGCCTGTAGCCAAATCTCATGTTTCTTCCGAAACTTATCTGTGCTTCTTCCAGACTGTGTCCATTTTGCATAAATGCGGTAGCAAAATCGACGACACCAGTCTTTTAAACTTGTTTCAGCACTTTCACATAACTGAACACAACTGTTATCTTTTAAAACACTGAACAAATAGTTAAAGTCGCGTAAATCTTTATGTGCGCGTGCGCATAAAGCAACGTGAATATCAAGATTTGTATTAAAATTTGGAAAATACATTGCGAGATTAGCTTGGATACAACGAGGTGTAAATCAACACTGATTTTAAAGTTACTAATAGTGACCTATTTATATAAAATCCAGGTATCCCAGGTATCCTTTGTTAAATATTGCAAGGTAATTAGTTATTGTGATAATTAGTAAATGATGCATGCTAAATTAGTGTATTAAGAGCCATTTAGTAATTAAATAATAGCAATGTTCTTATCAGTAATCATTAGTGCATCAGTTTTATATGTAAACCTTAAGTCCCTAATTATATATCCTAATTAGCTTATATCTTCTCTAATTGGCTGCTCAGAAATGTTATTGTAATAAGGTAAACCTTTAGAAAAACGGTTTTAATCAACAAAATAAACAAAAAATAAAAAAATTGTGTTATAAAATAAACATCACTCTTTATCCCAGAAAGTGCACATTTGGCGCACTATGTGTCTTAGTATTAAATATAGCTCTTAGTATTAGCATTATGATATTAGAGACCGCTACTTGAAACAAGCCCGGAATCAGGAGGGAGAGAGCTCGATACACTCATTTTCATAGTAAAATTTCACATTTTCTCAAATTACTCCCGAAATATGGGAGTTATGAAGAAATTCATCACCACAAGTTATGAAGGCATTAAGTAATCGAATAAGATGGCATCATTAGTTTGGCATAATTTTACTCTTTTTTTTCGGACATGTCTACGTCCAACCGCTCCCATACATTCGTTCCACTGTGTGTCATTGCGATCATTTTTTTGTTCTACACCATACCACCATAGATATTAGGGGTCAAAGTTCCAACTTTTTGACAAGTATTTTTCCAAATACGAGTTTAATGTAAGATTTTTACTTTAAACACCTCCACGACCCCCGTACTATTCAATCCGTCCATCAGCACAATGTTTTGAATGCGTAACATTGAGTTCTACCACAAAACATGATTTTACACCCCCCAAAAAAAAGTCGTTTCCCAGCAATAATTTTTGCGTAAAGTTACTTAGTTTCATGTACGTGCTTGGTTGACGGCTTCGTGATGAGGTGATTTACACCCTGTATAGTCACTTCTTGACTCTGACACTTCTTGACTCTAGACGATGAGCAACAGTCGTTGAGTCATTGTTTCCACAGGTACCAACTGCAGGCACTGTTGTGATAGTATACTGCCCAAAAAATCGAGCAACACCTAAATTAACGCCTGTTAGAAAGGTGTATGTAAATAACAATCAATGAGAACCACGCTTAAACTAAATAATCTGACAAAATAGAATGTCGTTTTCTTTACCCAGTCCGGTCCCCTAATAGGGGATCGGACTGGGTAAAGATTACATTCTATTTTGTCCGTCAGACAGGTAATACAAAAATATTAGACGCGTATTTTTTGTTTTATTAAAATATCAAAAAATTACTTAGTTAGAACTCATTAAAGTTGGAGAGTGGGGGCTTACTACGTCACAAGTGGGTATAAAACTTACCTACATGTGACGTCATGCGCCATTAACAACAACATATACAACTCAACATATTCAACTCTATATATCTCCGTAAATTTATGACCACGTGAAAAAAGAAATAATACGTGTCCAATACTTTTCAATAAACTACACGACGGACAAAGAAAAAAAAAATAGGAGTATCCCCTATTGAACATGAAAAACACTCAGTTGCCGATTCACATCCAAGGTTCATAAATTGGAACCAAAAAGTTAATACCAATCTATTGAGGTAGATAGAAAAGACTAATGACTTGCACTTACGCAACGGCCTCGCAGCTTATAAGTCTGTTATTCTTATTCTTTTTTTCGGCCTAATTTGCTATGCTTTTAGATCTAGACCGAAGTAGATAAAGAGTTCTCAGCAATATGGTGTGACGTAACATTACATCACGACTGTTTTACCAAAGCGGTGGGCAGACGTAGTTTGACGAGCAATTTTTTTTAAATCCTTTAGTACTTGACTGTTTGTTTCTTGGCAGGGAAGGTCCTATTGGAATAAGCGCCGTATTGCTGTCTTCAAGACTGTGAAAGATAGGCCCTGGAAAATATCATCGGTTAGACCATACATTAAAAAAATCCCGCGCGGATGCACCAAGCGGGAGCTCCCTGACAAAATATCCTTATAAAACCCGTTGCCCGCGTTTCTCTGCGCTGTTCATATTATTATTAGCGTAGGACCGTATATAGTCAACGATGGAGGGGTTCGACCCCACAATCTTCACCTGACAAAATAGGTGCAGGTTGTGGGGTTAGTGCAGTGCAGGTAGTATGGTCGAATCGATGAAGTAGATAATTACTGCTTTTTGGCCTTTATGGGGCGGATCTAGGTATGTGGACATGAAATGGTAACTATGGCAACTAAATAAAACACAAATTCGACACTTAGTAAATTTGTTTGTCTTTTAATTGACAGACATTTCACATCAAAATACATAAACAGTGGCTTACAATCTAACACAGATTACATAGATATTGTTCATATAAATGGCATCAAAAACTAAAACTTCTAACAAAATAACGCATCCATATTTTACTTTTCGTACAATACAAAAACAAAATGATAAAAGTAAAAAGCAAAAACCATAACCAAATAACAATACATTTAAAAACTACTGAATCCACGTTGTCTTTGAGATCTAGTCTTTTAAAAATCTAGTAACGAAAGCCTTTTGGAAATTAATATTTATTTCGCTTTCGGAACCACTACTTTCATCCCATTATAAAACTTCCAAATAGGGTCATAATGTCTTCTCACAAATAAGAAAACTCGACCCTGTAAAATCCTATCACGAATAGATACCACGCCAATAACGTGAGTACCTAGTTAATCTTAAATTTTGATGCAAAATTAGAAAGCAAAAAAAGGGTAAAACTTTATAATATTTAGCACCCTAGTATTAGGCGCATTTCAATTATCAATTTATAATTGTCAAATTGATTTTAAATCTCATTGATTAAAGTTTTTTTTTTTCAAGTAGCGTTGACAAAAATCAAAATATCGTCAGGAGTACATTGCCATTATTTTTATAAAGTTTTCATCAAAATTACATTGTGCGTGCAATTTTCTAATAGTATGTTTATTTATAAGAATAAAACCTGCATCTAAAATTATTTTAAATTGACCCAAAGAGTTTAATTTTGTCTTTTCCAGAAATTGATTCAAAGTTTAAAATTTCGTACTCGAGCTACCGCAGTTTAATGGCACATTTTAAAGTTAAGCAATAAAGCTGACATTTTAAATGTCGTTAAATTTTTCAAGTCTCTTAGAACGTACATTTGCATGCAACCATCACCCGTTTTTATATCATTCTATGTGACCATTTATCACACGATTCCGAAGCACCAACCCATTTGATTCTTATCACAAATACGTGTAAATTAGTGCATAAAACTTTACCTTAAATGCTGTTCTACGACTACGCTTTAATTGTATTTTAAACGAAACTAAACTACTATCAAAAAAAGTCATTCTGTCTTTGGCATTACTAGAACAGAAAGCACTTTTTATACATTATTTATAATAATAAAAAATAAAAAATAAACTTTCTCTTCTTCTTTCACGAGACCAACTGCGAATGAAACAATTAATTAAAACCAGCACGTTTGTAAATAATCTTAATACAACTTATTTCAACCTAGTAATGTAACATTTAACCCAGGATAATTCGAATCCCTACATATATACATCATATCCTAGTACCTAAAAAGTGCGTTCAGTGCGAACCCGATAAAATACGGTTTGAAGACCGACCGAATATACTTGAGTGGTGCCGGTCCAAGATGACAGCATTCATACTTATTTTTTGACGTATTATTTGTTCGAATTCCTAAAATAATAGGACACTGCGTTTTCTCTTAACAGATAGTATCCGGACTGAACGCAATGCAGTTATCTTACATCTTTAACTAATTAACCCTAAGGGTACCTAAACACTTATATTGTAAAGAAAAGTACAAATGTTTGCCTTAGTAGTTCTAAAGGTCACTACATCCATTTTCTTTGTTTTGAGATTAGATCATTTAAAGTGCTAAAACTTTTTTTTAATGAAATTGGTCTTATAAATAAATTTTGAAAAAAAAATAGTTTATTGGGTAGGCTTTACTATGATGTTCTTAAAAAAAATATCTATTATTATTATAATGATCAGTATTAAATACTAAACATACAGGACTTGATCTTATGAAAATGGATTTAGTGACTTTTAGAACTAAGGCATCCAAAATCTAAAGTATCACAAACGACAAGAGGTGGGAATCCAAAAATACTACTCTGTGACAGATGAAGCACTAGACAGCCAATCAAAAGAATCCCACACCTTTTGCCTTCTCGATGGTTAAAGTACACCATAGACACACCTAAAACAGCACAAACAGCAGCCGGACTGCCACGTGCATCATCTACCTAAAATTCAACCTACAAATCTAGTGTTTTTTTTTGGATAATCCTGACTTATTCGTATGAAACCTTCGCGGAAACGCCATGCGAAAAATACTCTCATACGGCAAAAACTTCATCGAGTAGAAAGCAAATCGATAATTCGGTCAGCGCTGTATGAACACGAATAAGTCAGAACGATCCCTAATACTAAAAAATCCTGAATTACTTCTAAAATCCTACTTTTAATCTAAATATCCGTATATGAACGATTAGAGACAACATTTAAAAAATTGCCGCAGCACTACGATATGGAATATAATAGTAATAAGTTAATAACCATAGACACGAAAATATGCAATATGCTTTTACAGCATTAAATAGGTTTGTTCGATTTAAAGAATGGCATTGCCAATGGCCAAAATAGTAGTATTTTGACGCTTTTATAACTGTCAGTAAACCCTCAAAAACACACCTGATTAGTCCATTACTTTAAAATAAGGCTGTAAGATTTTTTTTAAAGCGGACTCGGCCAAAAAGCCCAATTTCAATAATTTCGACAAAATAGACTTTCAGTCCACATTTTCTTCTAAAAAGTGAGATATACTAACTTTCAGCCTTCTGATACTTTTATAATAAAGGCATCATCACTATCTAAAAAATCTCAATTAGCTCTTCTTTTAATTATCTGGTACTCATTTGGCACAATCGTCATTGCTTTTTAAGTTTTACCAAATGCAAATATCGCTCTTGAGCTAACAACTTTAGGTTCAATATGCAAAATTCACAGTATTCATTTTTGTATATTCAAGTTAGAAACTATTCATTTAATGTAAAGAGTCCTAAATACGAAAAGTTATGTTATTTTCCAGTGATGGTGATAAATTGATAATATATCACGCGAATTTAATAAAAAATAAGTTCGATGGTATGATAAACTAGTCTTTAGACCGCTTAAGGTGCAATTAAACTATCTTAAGAATAATGTACTCTGTCCTAAAAAAAGTTTGTACGTGAAATACTTAATGAGGTACGATATTAATGGAGTTGGAAAAGTGGTCCACAAGAGTAAATACAAGAAAAATAATATTATGTATGATATTATTAATATGCAATTGATATTAGGTACTAAGATTATATAACTTAACGTTAGAAGTTAGTGATTGCCGCACAAATATGTACAGGCAAAGAAATATTTTAAAACTGAAGGAAGCGATATACAGATAGAATCTTCAATAAATACGGATATAAATTGATTTTACTTTAGGGAGGGAATATCAAAATGTAGCTTAGAGTTTGGACGGTTCATACCAACAGAAAATAAAAAAAAGGTTAATTTACCAAAACAAAATGACATGTATCGATTTGTAATTGCAGGATTTTTTCTGTTTTTTTTTTTTTAATTTACTCCTTGTAAATAAAGATCACAAACAAAAAAAAAATAGTAACTAAGAATATAATAATAGGGGTTTTTAAGCTAGCAAACACAAGTTCGACATATCATGTTATATTTTCGCAACAGAACATCGCGTTTGTGTTGGGCAGTTCATTAGGAGTGACATATTATTTAGTTGTCACATACCAAAAAATATGGAGGATATATCGAGCTTGTGTGGTCAAATAAGCTGATGAAGTACCCAATCTCAGTTATAGATTCAACGAATTGCAAAAAAAACTATGAAAATAATATTGTTATCAACGTCAAAGCTCAGCGATATATAAAAGCGACATAGTACAGTGCCCCACACCATTACCTGACCCATCTCACAAAGCCAAAAAGAGGCAAATGGGTCAGGTAATGCTGCTCACTGACTGTACGAGGTGCTAATATTTATGTAATTATTATGGTGCTAATATATATGTATGTAAATGACGTGCTATGCCCTATAACCCGATTGTATAAGGTTTTTCGTTAATATTTCGTGCAAAAGCTACTTGTCAACTGGAAACGTCGATAAAATTGGTCGAATTGTACACAATGGCGGTAGAAACTTAAATATAATCGTAGTTACGCATTATGTGTTTTTTGTAAATTATTTTTTTGGTAGTACTTATAAAATATAAACTAAAATGTATTTTTTGAGCAAACATTTACAACTTATTCTAGGTATAATGTGATACAATGGGTCGTTGACTACTGGCATAAGTGTATACCAAATCATCATTCTCTAGTACAATTTAACGTGCATGCCTATTGTATTATGAAATTTTATCAAAATCTTGTGAAAACTATATTTTGTTTTCCGGTTTAAGATCTCATAAATATCATTATTATATTACCAATTATTAAAACATTAATGATCAATCAATCTTGATGAATATCATAGACAGCGATTATACATATTACAAATTACACTTTAAAAAAGGCGTTCAAAATTGAACGCCAAAAAGATTGCTGCAGAATCACATAAAGATTTATTTAGCACGGCCAGGCTATCGGCAACGGAGTTACGACTGGTGGAGAAGCAGGTAATGCAGGGTAGTACATAAATGGTTGGTAACGATATATACCCGCTCTGTCCAATTCAAAACACAAACGTGGGGGATCGTAAATAAAAGTAGCACGGGCCAGAATCTTTATCAGAGTTAAATCGTCCCACTTTGGCCAATATGAAAGTTCGATGGCAAACCTGAAATCAGTGCAGGTACGCAAGCAGTAGACAACTGGGCCGTAGGTGGCTAAAACGGGGTAAAAAACAGGACATTCCTTGCCACGAATCCTGGTAAAAGCGCCATCGAACACAAGCAAGACTCGACACGGTCTTTTATAGAAAAACCTGTCGTTGTCTTGGCTGTCCGTTCCCTAGGGAACAGACACTTGGTACGTCAACTTTGTGTCGACGTTCACTTTAGCAGCAAGCAGGCCTGGGTTCTTTAGCGAATACCTGAAAAATGAGAGAATAGCTGTAGTAAGCAGGCAAACACAATAATAGCAAGAAAGTACTATATACAGGAGAACATATTTCATATATGGGCGTGGTAGGCCAAATCCGAAACTTAATCGACGTAGTCTCGAGCCCGATTTTGATGAAAACTAACACTGCATCATTGGATTTTTAAAAAAAAAACAATATCCTTACCATAAATAGAACCCGTTGATTTAAAAAAAAAACCGCTTTCTGTATTATTATATAGCATTCGATAGTGTCACTGCTGAGGATTAAATTCTGGGAAATAATAACATAGGCAAACTCAAGGAAAGGGTTAATTTTGATAAAATATGTAAACATTTAGTTGTAGTCAACCAAACCTCGAACAAAACCACAATTGACGCCAATCCACTTGTAAGTTCCAATACTTCCAATCATATTTTTATTTTTTTGTTTTTTTTTTGTTTTACTGTAACCTCAGCGAAGACTTAATAATAATTTGAAATAAGAACATCATGTTGTGAAAATGATTGCGCTGCGGGTGTCATCAATCATTTATTTTAAAACATGAAAAACAGCGACTATCGAAAGGTATAATAATAGTGTGTTTTTTTTTTCAAAATCACTGGATTCGATTCCTGGCTAAGAATAAAGATTTTTCAAAAAGCAATCCAATCCAATGATGCAGTTTTAGTTTTTATAAAATTCAGGCTCGAGACTCCTTTGAATGTTTTTCGCTATTGCTCATAGTTTCGGATTTAGTCCACGCCCTCTTGAAAAATTCCCTGTATAAATGAATTGCAATAACAGGTAAGTCACAGATTCGGGAACGAGGTGTTTAAGGTAGAAGCGCCAGAGTAGCAAGCTGACATTGACCGGTAAATTGCAAAGAACGTAAGAAAATTTGAATTTCGCGGGCTCATCTGGCGGTTCCACCTGAAGTCTAAGATATATCACGCTTTGCCCACACCTACGTTTGTCTAAGTTCTTCAATTATATTTGTAAGTACTTAAACGTGCCCAGATCCATGAATTATAATTAATCACGCTTATCTGATTAATCTGATTTGCAAGAACCATTAATGCTGATAAAATCATTAATGGAAAGTTAAGTGACGTTACGATTTATATTTAGTACTCAGAGCTGGTACTTTAAGTACTAAGCTTTGTTTTATCAAGTATAAGCTTGTTTTGACAAATACAAATAAACTTAATTTTAATCGAAATAAGGTATATTCATTGTTATTTGAATTATAAATTTATAATGCGGTTATCCTGTATTCAAATTGGTAGAATACAATATCAATACAAGAAAACCGCATTATAAATCTTTCAAAACTGGCATTGTACTTTGATTTAATTGCGCAGCGGAGTGACTAGCGCTCGATTTGCGGCAAAGGCTTAGCCCATTGGAAAAGTGAAATGTTCAGATACTTTTAAATTTGAAGAATCATAGGTAACAAGAGACAAGAACAAGGGAAATAATAACAGCAACATGGATCGAACCAAGCGGCTTGGATGCCTCGGTATGTAATGGGTCACGCAAATTAAAAGTCGATCTTTAGGTTGGTCCGTGGTTGGGACCAATTACTACTATTTCCTACCCTACGTGCCTCGGAAAGCACGTTAATCCATTAGTCCTGTCTATCATTTGTAGATCTTTGACAGTCATAACAGGTAGTCCGTGGCCTGAAAGTCTGACAACCAGTCTTACAAAGTAGTATAACCCAGTACTAACTCAGTTGTGGAGATCAGATAGGCAGTCGCTCCATATAAAATACTGGTATTCAGCTGCATCCCGTTAGACTCGAAGCTAGAGATGCAACGGATATCCGGTTGCTATCCGGTATCCGGCCTATCCGGCCATTATTTTACTATCCGGCCGAATACCGGATAGTTGCGTACTATCCGGCCGGATACCGAATAGTGATTCTGTTTGGTATTTAACTTTGCAAAATGGTTGGCAATACTGTTTTCTTTCTACTGCCTCTGCCAAAGTTAATTGTTTATGTGAAGCCGGCTGAGCGGGAGCGCTCGTACTTGCAAATGAACTCGTAGAAGGGAAAGTTCTGCTTCCGCCGCATGAAGTTGAAGATGGACCACCGTAAATTTCGGAGAATTTGTCGGGTAGCTTGCTTTGCAAATGGTTTTTCATAGAAGTCCCTGCCTTCTTCCCTTCGCCACCACGAGATGATTTTAATTTGCAAATTAAACACACTACGTATTTTTCATCGTCTTTTTCCATTTCAAAATAGTTCCACAACGGAGATCGATCATTTTCCATTATTTTAGACAAATAAAATAAACACAGAATGAAGTACGAGTTCACAATTACGTATACACTACTATACACATTAAACACAAAAAAATAACTTATCTATTCAGCAAAATAGGCGGGCGCACGTGTACTGCATACGAAATAGTTCCGTACACTGATCTAATAAAACTCGTTTCTTGCCTAGAAAACGGTCCGCGCGAACCTACAATACGTAACAGGTTGAAACCTGCACGACGCGCCCGCCGCCAATCTAAAATGTAGGTATCGTTTGGCCGGCCGAATATTCGGCGGCCGGATACCGGATATTCGGCCGGTGATCAGGCCGAATATCCGGTATCCGGCTAAACAACTATCCGTTGCATCTCTACTCGAAGCCGACCCCAACATGGATGAGAAAAAGCGAGGCAGATGATGATGAGTAGGTTAAAAGAGCAAGCGAAGCTTGCGGGAGTACGTACCCAAGACCGCGCTGCTTCAGGCGATCAATAGTGGCGGGTTTTATGCGCGCACGTCCCTGACTATGGCTGCCGCGTCCAGTGATGAAGAAAAGCTGCTGATTGCGACGGACCCCGGCATCGCGAAGCTTCGAGATATGGGTGTCTATGAACACGTCCAAAGATTCCCTTGCTTCCTTCACGCGTAGGTAGTGAAGATCGATAGTAGTACAATCAGGATTGTTGGTGGCATGGAACTGGAAAATTTGATAGTAAAATTAGGCACAATCTTTTCGAGTCCGATTCCTAAAAAAAGTTACATCAAGAGGGATGTATAATCCTAGAACAAAGGAGCCTACAGACTAAAGCCGACCGGAATATTGGCGGGATGTCAACTGTGCACACGGCGACACATCAAGTTACATATTTCCAGTATAACATGCCCTCGCTTTGAATTGATTTCCCGTACAATGAGAGATCCTCATAAACTAGTTTTATACAGGATGTAACAGGGTGTATGTATGGGGCAGCTATATTTTATTCGCTATAACGATGTTTGTCCGATGGAGAAACATGTTCAGTTTGATGATCTGTAGCACATGGGTGTGCTACAGACCATCAAACTGAACACTAACAAGTGTGTATATACCCTTTCCGTTACACCCTGTATAGCTTATTGGTCGCCGTGTTGGCATTAGTCTGGACGCTCCGTAAGACGGTCTAGGAATGAGACAGTTTGGGTCTTTACACATTTTCTAGATTTCATATGCATTGTTGTAGTAGGTACTTTGAAGTAAGGTTTTGAGTTGCTTTGTTTGAATTACAAAAATCGGCAAACACACATAACAAAATGTTTGGGTCAGCTGTTTTTGAGATAATCTAAGAAAAAAAAGAATATGAGTCGAAAAAAGAAGCCTAGTCTACGTCTAGTCTATTATAAAATAAAACAAATTGCCTGCTCCCGCTTTGTACGTACTTGCATGAGGGCAGCAACTGCCAACCCGTTGGCATGCTCGTACTTCTGCTTATGGAAGTTACCAATCTCAGAGTAATAGTTAGCAACTTGAGTCATACCGCGTCGGATGTAGTCTTGAGCCTTTTGATAGTTCCTGTAATAAAAACGGAGCACTTGTTAGTTAGGGGCCATCCATTAAACACGTGATGTTTGTTTTTTTTGCATTTTAATAACCCCCCTCCCCCTATGTGATACGTGGTGAGGTTTAAGACTAACCCCCCGCCCCCACTCAAAATCACGTGTATTTTTAGTACCTACACAGAATCTTTTTTAGAATATTATCATATAGAAGACATCGCAAGAATCATATAATTATAAGAATAGGGGAAGACCAAAGAAACGATGGATGGAGTGTGTGAAAGATGAGATTGTAAAAAGTGGGCGACTAATATGATGACAAGTAATAGAAGTATGGAAGAAGACATGTTGCACCAACCTCATATAAATTGGGATAATGCTAATGATGACGTCGCATCCGTAATTTTCATCAGCTTATTATTTCTACTTACAGATTACGACGAGCAAGATGATTGTCAGCTTCTTCACGGTAAGCATGCACGGTGGCCATGTCCACTTTTTCACCCTTGGACAGCAACGGCCATTCTGTCTCGGAGAGCTCCTGCAAAATATACCAACAAGCTATTGTTTTAAATAAAAGAGACAGTAGTACCGCAACAGTATTGCGACAAATTTAGGTTTTATAACACAGCTAATTGAGTTAACTTTAGAATAGCAAAACTATTGTAATATTGCATTAGAAAATGAACCGCGTTTCGTTGACGATAAGGTCCTAAATGCCAACATACTTTTCTGAAAATACAGTAGCTAATTAAAGTATATAGTTTGTCATGATGATTAAACACTACTTATCATTATGTATGAAGCATTGCTATGACTCAGTTGGTTTAAGATAAAATTGTTTTCCCTAATCATCACCACTAATTAAATAATTTGACTGTCTATAGATAAATCTGTGGTCAAGTCGTATAGTTGCTACATTTCACGAAACGACATAAGAGTCACATGAAACGCTTGTGAATTGTAGGACTGTACCTTCTTCTGCTCCTTCATTATCTTGTCCTTGAGTTTCATTTCCTCCGTTAACACGAACTTGCTGACGCCATTTTCTTGTTCCAGTACATCATTGCGGCCAGTAGACATTAGCAGGACCTATACATTCAAAAACAGGAAAAAATATAATAAAACAGGAAAAATTATGATGTAATTCTTTTTTGTGGTAGGTATAAGAGATTGAGGTATCAAACTGATAAGTGGAAGATTTCTAACTGTGGTCACTGGTACCATGAAGATGAAAGGGACTAAACTGTGTCCCGCGGAGCTCAAGAGCTCAGAATGTTTTCTTTTTTTTAAACGTTTCCCCACACTAGGAATTTCTCCTGTATCGTGGGTGCGTTTACAAACGTTTAAACTAACATACACAAACAGCCAGACCCGGAACAACTATCTGTAGACCTTACAAATATTTGTTCCGTGCGGGGATCGAACCCGCGACACGCAGCGCAGTAGTCAATCGCTTACCCACTGCGCCAAGCGTGCTGTCAAATGATGTATTTAGTATGTGGTAAGCGTTTTCGCGTCGGTGTTCCTTACACCCCGTATATAGCATATCCTAACTATATCCTAACTAATATTGTAAATGCGAAAGTAAGTTTGTTTGTTACATTTTCACGACTAAACGGATGATCGGATCTTAATTAAATTTGGCAAGAAGATAGATTTCAACCTGAGGAAGGACATAGGCTATATATCATCTCGCTAAGACCAATAGGAGCAGAGCAGCAATGAAAAATGTTGCGAAAACGGGGAAAATGTGACGCAGACGAAGTTGCGCGGCCGCGGGACAGCTAGTTTAGCATAAATTAAAAACATTTATTAACATTTATTTGAATGAGGCTGAGGGTCCGCATTGTATGTCGAAAATTACGTAAGATTGTTTCCTGAAACGGCCGCATTTTACCACTTTCTAGTGATTTAGCTGGGAAGAAGTGGCGGAGTAAACTCCCCAGCAACACGCCTATCCGTTGGGAACCGATCACTTTTCCGAATTTGTTTGTTCGGATTTCATTTTACCGAAAACTATTCCCTGAAGGTCTCGTTGATGATGGACTTCGTGGTCCGACTCCCTAATCGGACCAAAAGGAAAAAAACGTTCACGTGGTTCGATTGATCGGACTGAGCAGTCGGACCAAGTGTTCACAGGGAAACTATTGACCGACGTCTCTTTTGCTATATGCGTTATGCGTTATTTGACATATTTTTACATCATCGAAGTATCATGCGTATTATTTTACCGAACCTTATTTCGCCGATTTACAAAATAACTTTTTGCTATTGGCCGAAGCCCTTTTTGAACTTCTTTCATTTGCCAAGTGATTTATTTGTCATATTTTCACCGAAACAACATTTTACGGAATATTATTTGGTCACAAATATATAGCCGGTAGCATATTTAACTGTTTTAATTTAATATTGAATTTTAAATATTACAATATATTAAATATTGCATACCACAAAATTTAGTGGCAGAAACGAATCGCTGCAAAACAACAAAATCGCTGAAAAGGGGTAGGGCAAACAAGACTGCGTGAAGTCGAAGCCGGCCAGCAAGCCGAAGCTAGCACCGGAATCGTAATAGAAACAATGCTTGCTGCATGATGCATGCCTGTTTGCATGTAGTATGCCTACTTGCACGCTGTATGTATGCCTGCTAGCATGCTGCGTGCCTGCTTGAAACATTGGTATATGTTCGGAAACATAATACTTCGAACAAATGTTATTTCGGCTAACTGTAACTTCGGTAAAAAGTTTTTCGACCTAATGAAACGTTGGAGTAACGAAAATTAAATAAAATAATTGATAATAGGTCAACTGATACATTGACGTGACTTCGATAAAGTAAAAAAAAAATTGGTTGCCTGTAAAGTCGGTATACGGGCGAAAGTTTTACGTGACAACGACTTTGAGTGGTAAAATAATTTTAATGTGAACATTCATTCGTATAGTAGGAAGAAGGATGAAATAATAGTAACAATTTAAAACATTTATTTATACAAAGAATTATATTTAAAACATTAATTTATACAAAGAATCTCGCACTGAATTTCATATTAACAAAATTTTATTTTTACCTTTACACATACGTATTTATATACAAATATACATATATAGAGGCACGCGTCCCTTGCACTCGGGCATGGTTAGCCCGCCTAAGAGCGAGAGAGACAGACATAAAAAGTGAAAGGCACGCGCGCCTCTCACTCGCTCTCATTGTGAGCGCATAACGTGAGCGGAGCGTAACGCAGTTTCTTGAAGTGTCACCCGGCAAACCAATTTATAAGACGTTGTCACGTCAAAAACGAAACAGAAATAGTTGAAAAGTTTAAGGTGAATTGAAATTCGGTCAAACATTTTTCCAACTTATGATAGGTGAAATGCAATGATGGGAAAAACAAGTGCCTTTCGCCGTCGTTAAGGGTCTTTTTACACAACCACCTATCCGTAACTTGTTCCAGGTAATAGTAACAGTATAAATATCAACACAAAAAAATGTAATAATTACCTCAACCGTAGCATTGAAATTATTGTCATGAGCCATCAGCAACTCAATCAGGGTGTCCTTGTCGACATCAGGGAACAAGTTGTACAACTTGTCACGTGTCATCTTAGCCGCCAAGTCAGTTGGCATGTTATTGCGCCATTCCGCCACATCTTTCTGGTATACGGCGAGCGCCATATCCATATCCATTATTTCTTTAAAATTGGGAATCTCTGGTTCTTTACCGGCGAGTGATAATTCCTCGTCCTTGGCCACGATTTGTCTAAATCGGAGAAAAAAAAGGAAGCTAAAGCAGAGAGTTGGTCAAATGTGGCTGAATAAGACAAAAGTATGTGTTTAGGATCTATTTATTTAAGATGGTACTTTTCATCTCCTAAAATTATTTGTCCAAAAATCATTATTCACATTTGCTATAAACTTCATTAACCATAATGTTCAAAAAGACAAGAATTTGATTTTACATAATTATCTTTACTTCTAAAACTATTATTCTGTCATAATATCGAGTACTATAATAATTGAATCTCCTAATTTTACATGAAATAAAGTCTTGCGAATGTTCATTTATAATAAAATTGTTAATCGTAAAACAGGTTGTGCATACTGCATGTTTGCATGGTGGGTGCTTGTTTGCATGCTTCTTACAGCAAAAGCAAAAGCTTTGTAACACAAATTTGTTTTAAAATATTATTAGGATAAATAAACGTTAGATAATTTGAACTTTTACTTTAACTTTTATTGGAACTGGTTTTAGGTCTTTTGTTTATTATTGATTGTAATATTTATGATAAACGGATTTAGGGCATATTGTATTTAAGGATTTCTATTTTATGGCATGTTATATTATGTGGCAATAAGTTTGGGAAAGTTATCATTCGGACAAATAATGATTAGGACAAAAAAAAATGGCACTTTAGATCATGGATAAAAAAGTTAGGGAACTCAATAGAGAACCGTTTGAGATTCAATTTCAAAACGGAAGCTGAAAGAATTTTGTATTTTCCTCACCTGGCAAAATCTTCGTCTTGCTGCAACATTTCTGCAGTTTGTTTGGCATGTTCGTCGAGCTGAAACGTTAGTGATTCCATCCATAAAGCATTGATTTCGTTCAACCTAGACATTGGGATGCTAATCCTAGGCACAATGTAGTCTGGATATTGCATATCTTGTCTGCCAAACTTTTCATCTAACTCTGCTATGAAAGCGCTCCCCAAATTAAAAGTAACCATAACGTCATCGTCGATATCGCTAACAGAACGAGAATCCTCGTCGTCACTAAATTCTAAGTTGTTGCCAATATTGTTAAATACAAATGGTGCAGCATCAGGCGACAACCCAGTAGCTCCAACTTCCTCAAAGTTGTTCTCCATTACATCTGGTTCTCCACGACGTATCTTCCTTATCTTGAGGCAATGTTTGGAATAATGATTATCTGCGATCACTACATTCTGCTCAATTTGGCGTTTCATTTGAATAGTATCGTTGGACATTGTGATGTCACGTTTCTTCTTTTGAGATTGGGAACCGTTTGCCGTTACTGAAACTTTCTTTTGTTTGTCTTCTATTGGTCCAGTTTCTGTATCTCGTGTAGCTACATCAGGTATGATATTATAGTTAGCCAAACAAGCACACTGCTCCAAGCTTTCTTCTTCTGGATCTGATAGTTCTTCAGTCTCAACTGTTCTGAACTGATTGTTATTCATTCCATCAAGCACAATTTCCACACTCCAATTGACATCGCCACAACACTTATCAAAAATGTCCCGTAAATCAGAACGTGCAATATTCTTGAATAGCTTTCTAAAAGCAATGAAATGTTTTTCTTCGTTTGGACACCTATAAGAGTATGTGAGATCTTCACATACGCTTTTAGGTTCATTGGTCATGCTGCTTTTATCGAGCATCCGTTTTTGTGGGATCTTTTCACAGGTAAATGGTATATGAAATTGGTTAATATTACGTGGAGAGGCAGTAATTACTTTGTATTTACCACTAACGTTTGTATCTCCAATTTCGAAACATGTGCCGCTAGATTTTGTTTCAATGGTAATCTCTTGGTTAGCAACAGAAGCCGACGGTTCGGATGAATCTCCCCATGACGGCATAAACATTGATATTTTGCTCCAATCTTCACATTCATTAACGTTTTCCATCAGAGACCCTGTGACTTTCTGTGTCGGAGTTAAAGGGGGCGACAAATTAGACTTCCTTTGAGGTTTTGCTTCAGGCAAAGAAGTGGTAATAGTAGCACAAGCAGGTATTTTCGCAGCTACTTTCGAGGCAGCCCCTTTTACTAAACCTTGATCGTCAATATCCCAATTGTCACCATTATCCCATTCTTTTTCAACTTTCTCAATTTCCTCAAATTTTTTCTGAGCTTCTATAAAAAGTTTGAGTTTTACTTGCTCTTCATCTGTCAAATCTTCATTCTGCTCGATTAGAAACAACTCTTTCATCTCTTCCTTGATATCTGCTTTTTGGGGCGCGTTGCTATGATCATTTTGTTGGTCTGGATTGGGGATAGTAAATACTTGCTGCGTGTGAATGGTCATTGTTGATGTCGATGACCGAAAAAACTGATTGTTAGCAATAGATTGTGAAGTAGTTTGTTCTTTAACAACGGCGGCATCATTCTTTGGAGCTCGTTCTTCTTTTACGATTGGAGGGAAGGTTCGCTTTACGGGTGGAACCATATTACCAGGATATGTTAAATTCCATGCCACCCTTAAACTATCACCCGTGACACCATCGCGGTAATTTTCTAACATTCTTTTAATGTTAGCTATAGGCACATTGTGCACATTTTTCTTTGCTAGCTGATAGGCTTTTTTAGCCCATGGTGTTTTCGGTTCCACCACTTGTATAATGTAACCATTTCTTACTCCTTCACTTAAGTAGGGTTTCATTTCCCACTCCTCAATGTTGGTGTTGTCAATAATAATGGGACTTAATCCCGCTATGCAAGCACTTCTTGCTCTGTTCTGATTCCAGAAGTGTGCATCTGACAGTTTATACTTTTCGTACTGGTATTGGCCTCTGAACATGAAATAGTCATCTGTTGACAAAATATGGGTCTTATAATTATTGGGACTATCGCCAATCATCGCGTCTACTAATTGTCGCGCCAAATACGACTTTCCGCTACCGGGCACGCCCCTCATAAGAATCAAAGTTCTGTGTCCTTGATTATGGTCAGTTATGATTTGTTTGACCTGATCAGTCCAGAATATTGACGAGTGTTGGATTGGTTTTTGGCTTGTTTTTGGTATGGCACCAGTGCTCTGCGGTGGTTGAGCAGCAGAAGCAGCGAATGACGTGATTGGTTGAATAGGTTGGCTCGATGTGTAAGGTTGAAAAGGTAGGCTCGTTGTTGATGGTTGAAAAGGTGGACTGTCTATGGAAAGCTGAATTGGCTGGTTGGTTGATGGAAGTTGTGTAGTTTGTGTGGATACCATATTTTGACTTGCTGCTGCTGACTGCTCTTCTTCTATGATATTGCCATCGCTTGTCATATTCATTATTGCATCCACAGATAGGTTCACTAGGAATAAAAACATTTTTTTTAATAATGTGAATTACATAATCCTTTCACAAAATGGTGTACAATAAAGAAGTATCTATATGTATAGATATATAGGCAGTATGATCATTATTCAAGTTGATAAATGAAAGAGCAAATGGAAAAGATTAATTGGATCAAGCAGGATGTATTTTTACATTTGGCAACAATGTGTAAAAATAGTACATGTGTGATCTTATTATGAGAAAACACTGAGGTTTTTATTTGTTATGGGCTGGGTATAAACAAGAAAAGAGGTGCACCCATCTTTTTTTTTTATACCAGGCTTGTTTATGTTCTAGTGTTTTTATAATAATGCATTTTATCTATGCCTGCCTTCCCATTCACTTTTCACAGTTTACCACCCATAATCAGGTTAACTCTAGCTAGCAATAAAATTAGCATGCATTAGCATTTTTTTTTAATTCAAGTAAATCTTTATACAATATTCAATGCAAAGTAAGGTTACAAAACAAATAGATAATAACTGCCATACCAAGTGCAAATAGAATGCAGTTTGTATGTTTACGGCAGGCTATCTGTGTGGGTATTCCCCAGAATGACCTGGTTGTTGTTAGGGAATTTCCCTAATAAAATACATACTTTGTATTACTTATGTATTTATTTTCTGTGCAAATAGTCATTACAATTGTCTGATTAAAAAAAAATAGGTAAGTAAGTACATACTTATGGTATGTATAATTGGATTATGATTGTTTCAAATAACTTAATTTAATGTTTTAAAAGGAAGTGGTTTTGTTTGCCTCTATAATGGCAAAGGAATATCATTCAATAAATTTATTGTATGTATGCATGTATTGTTATTGATATAATAATAGTACCTATATTGATGTTGCATGTTAGTATTAAATGTAACATTAATTTATAATAATTCAGTATGAGCATGTTGTTGTTGCACTGTTAGTTAAGTTTCTTAAGCTATTAATTAGTTATTGTAAATATTTAAAGGTACATGTGCATTGTGTACACTGTGAGCGTTCATGAAATATGGACACTCGGCAGCTTGTGACCACTACATTTTCTTTGTTTCTCTCAATTCTCCGTCATGGTGTTTCTAAAGGAACAGTGCACCCAAACAGCTTTTAATTTTTTTATTTGATCACAATTACACGAGAATGAGTTGTCCAGTGGTTGAAAACAAGAAGTTCCAATGCAGGCAAGTACCAATATAACTTTTGCATTTCATTCATCCTGTCAAAGTTGGATATAACTGCCCACTACAATGTACCATACCATGACGGTGCTATGAACGTATCAGGCATGGAACAGTGCCCAATAAAATGTATCAAAATACTCGTCTGTAAAGGGTTTAGATTGTTCATCATACATGGTTATAATCCTATATTCTTTGTATTGAAAAGTATGAGATTATGTCAGTTTTAAAAGAATGTTCCATTACCGATCGTTACCACCACGTTTGCGTGCCGTGCACAGAGCAATGCATATTGGTCAGTGAAGAAACGGTTTAGTGTGCATAGTCCGATAGGTCCGACTTTTCAATACAAAGAATATTTATTTGCCTGACACGGTCATGGTATGATATGATGTAGTGGGCAAACTCCTGAAGTCTGTTTTCAATGGAATACACCAGTTGCAGCCAAATTTGAATTGTCAAAAACAAGAAAAAAAGACGACAAAGCTGCTGTGCAGCAGTGAGCATAATAACTATGAAATCAATTTAAATTGTCATTGACACGCTAAGAAGAAGAAAAGAGAAGTCTCTGTATGAGAAGAGACTTTGGACCTGCAGTGGGGTAGTGAAAGGCTGTAATCTCAAAAACACTGCCCCTAAGACGACCCACTGACCAAACACCCAACTGATTTCAAAGAAATTTTGTGAATGTTATGGTCAGTTCCGGCTTGAAACATAGGATATTTTAGAACTATGGTGACACCGTGCGAAACAATGGCGGTTTGCTATTACAAATAAATAGTTTTACAATGGCTTTGTCTAAATGTTTCTTTATATATGCTAAAGCTTGCTAATGAAGGCTCGCAGTGTACGCATACTCTAAAATGATTTGTTAGCTAGTACCTATGTTTAATTTACAACCATATTATGCAGAACAAGGATGAGATTATTCTATTTTAAATATAAACTAAGGGTCTTCTAAAATCATACTAAAATTAGAGCTATATCCTAAGGGGTGAGTTCAGTCCTTGGTTTAATGATGTTGAACATGCTATTAATGTTGGTGGCTTATTTTATACATAATTTTATAAGTAAGAGATTGTTACAGGATTGTTCCAAAATGGCCAAACAACAGACATTATGAAGTGGAGACATTTTTAATGTCTCCACTTCATGATATCCTGTACATATAGTTTATAAGTAATGTTAATAATTTCTTTTTATATTGCAAATGCAAGCTATATTTAGCAATTGGCCAAAAGACAAACTTCTAATTTTAAACCAAAATTAATGTTAATGAAATGTTGAAAACAAAGAAAGTTGTAGTAAAGTGCTAGCTGAGTGTGATCATTGGACAATTTCATCAATATTTCTATAATTGCTTCTCAAAAGCATCACAAGGTTCTTAATTTGTCTGTAAAAAAAAAACCTTTTAGATCCCCAAACAGTATAAAGTAAACAATTTATATAATAACAGAAAAGATAGGCAGAGCAGATAATGAAAGATCCCAACACCAGATTTGAAAATGAAATAAGTTAACATCTCACCGAGAAAACAAATAAAACATCAATGAAAACATTTTCAAATACGGACTTGTTGTTCATAATAAAGTGAATGAATTGAATACCCTTTATGTAACTTCACATTGAATAAGTTTCATTGTTACATAAGTATGTTGCGAACCATTGATTACCTTCATACGGCCCCTTCAAGGCAAACAAAGCAACCCCTTCAGACTCATCTTTTATGTACAAGTATTGACGCAGTCCAGTTTATAAATAGCTATTGAGAAAAGCGGGGCCAAGACAGAGGGGAGGGAAAGGTGTGAGGGGACAACCACCCTTGAACGGACCCCGCACCCCTTGCCCTGCCCGGGCTACACAATACACAATATGAGTTGCGTGACGGATATTATCAATAACATGATAAAATAAATTCTTTTTATGAATGTATGGTCTTATATATCATTAGGCTGAATTAATACAAATACTTTTATTTGCTACTTCACAAAAAAAAATTAAACCACATGTTCTTTGTTTATGATAATAAATAACACATGATACTGTTATCAATACAAAACATCACTGTTGTTGAACATAACACAAGCAAGCTATTTAATTATGTTACTTAAGAATTGGAGATAATTAATCAATTTGATATCTACCACCACCACCTCCATCGCGACGAATGTCCGGCCGACAAGGTACCTAGAGTTGGACTGAACTCTTTCCACTTTCCACCCTATGAATATAGATTTTACGAAAAGTGCAACTACATCTGTCATCCTTGTTCCGCCTTTATGCATCCTGTAACTACCTACATAACTACATGCAAAATAGGTACCATTTATTGACCGATAACATCGAAACTGCGTTCTAAGTGGCTCGGTAACTAACTGCGCGACGCAGGCTATCGGAAGTGTCGATAAACACAGTTGCATTTCACTCTAACTTTAAACTACTTGATTGATGGTGTCTTTTACTTACAATCACCCTCGCAACTCTCGACAACGGCAGAAATCACGTCCTTACTCATGACTTTGCCGAACATGTTCATTAAATTTTCGATAACATCGGAGTAGTTGTTTTCATCATCGTTCGCGCAAGGCTCCATTGTTGCACCGTTAAATCGTCAAATTAATTATTATTAAAACAATATGAGGCGATCCCCAAGGTTAAGAATACACATTCACTTTTATTATTTTCCGCAGAATAATCTCGCTATTTTTACTGATATCACAAAACACATTTATTTCACGAACAGGGGAACTCGAACTGACAGAAATTTGGCAGCTCGAGCTCACATCACAGCAGATCAGTGTTGCCAGGGCCCTTAAGTCAAAAGTTACGTTTCATTTCTTGAAAAGTTACTTTTTTGCTACAAAAGTTACATTTTTTTTAAATTTTGTATTTTGAGGTCGGAGGCAAATTGATGTCAGAAAAATGGCGGAATATGAAGGAATCTATGATGTCTAATGGTGTATTTAATCTAATGATAAAACAGACTCTAGTTTCATTTGTTCGCAGCGCCATCTTCACAGTTGTTACTATCTAGTCTAGCACCTAACTTTTTTTATTAGTTTGAACCAAATCCACGAGAGGTGGTGCATCTGTTAGTTTTACACTGAACTAACTAAATACTGATACTCAATATGTATAGAACTGTTCATAGAGGGCAAAATCGCCTGAATGCAAAAAAAAAAAAAAAACTCGTGCACGACGTAGCCAGTTGAAATTTCTACAGATTATGTATTTCTGTTAATGCTATAACAAAAAATACTATAAACAGAATAAAATAAATATTTAAGGGGGCTCCCATACAACCTTGCGTAACGCAACATTCAACAAAACAAATCACAATCAGCCATGTAAATTTTCTTTTTTGAGCTAAGTAGTACCTACGAAACGAAACTGCGAACTTGCAAAGTAGGAAACGTACGCGCAAACCCTCAAGGAAAATTAAGTTCTAATGCATGCGGAATAAGTTTCATTTTGTCATGGCAATTTCATTTAGTGCCACCTCTGAGTATGATATGGAGTGAAATTACTTTTAAGGTGCGTTCAATTTGGATGCGATCGTAAATTGTTTGCAATAAAAATCTAGTGTAACAAATCTCGTTGTTCTCAAAAGTTACGAAAATTGCCCTAAATCTAAAAATTACTTACATGTTACGCGAGGGGGTCAAAAGTTACGAAAAATGTAAGAAATGTAACCTTCTGGCAACACGCAGATAGCGATGGCGCACTCTTGGCGCACTCACTGCCAATGTTGCCAACAGCCAGTTACCAAAATACTTTCTATTTACATTTTCAGTGTAGCCAATGTTAAACTTGGTAATGTCCGCTTCACCAAGACTAGGTACTGAATTCATACCAGGCACCTACTGATGTAACAAAGAAAAGGAAAAATAGTGAATCAATGAGACAGTGATTTAGATTTATGGACGTCATACGTCCATAAATCTAAATTACTGTACTGTACTCATTGATTGCTCATAAGCCATAATAAAAAATAATTAAATTTTACAAAAGTCGTCGTACTTCGTTATCAAAGAAAAATACAACTCCACAGTGTCGATAGCAGTACCATTAGCCTACAAACCATTTCGTGCATAAAATTCTGCATATCATATGACCCAGTGGCAATGCCTCAACTCCAGTTGGCTGGACCTTATTTAATATAGAAAATTAGATCTTTATAATGTATTGATTCCTTAGGTATCTGAGTTTCCTGACTGGACTGGCAAAGCCGCATAAAATTAGTAGTCTTCCAATTATTTTATGATTAATGTATTATTTGTTGATGTTGGATTCCTGATGTGCATTTTGATGAACGATGTAGTTTTCAGCTTTCTTTTAAATTAATGTATCAGTATTTCTGGCCACAATCTCCTTCACCAAAATATTTGGGAATTCATTGTAAGTTGGCACCACTATTGTTAAGTGGTTTGTGCCCGTTGTGCGACATTGTGGTGTGACACTTGACAGAATGGAAATAACCCAACACAGACAAAAAGTTAATTCGCTTCCATTACATCGATTTGTGCGATAGAAATAATTAAAGGTGGGAAATAACCGTACATAGACAAAACTTTTTGGACAATCATTTTAATTTTCAACAACAGATATATTTTTTTTTGGTTTGGAATCATAGCAGATCTTGTCAAATGATAATTACATTATTGGCATAACAACATTTGCTATTTAAAATAATTTACAACGAAAAACCATAAGTAAGTAACCGATGTTCCAAGTCTGTTTCCGCTGAAAAATATGAAAATGACAGATGTCACAAATGACGTGACATTTGTTAAAGCTTGGGACGAGTGGGACGGAAAAGTAAAGAAAAAACGGAAAGTTGAAAGACGAAATCAGTTTTTATCAACCATCAGCAAAGTTCTTGTGAAGTTTATGCAACTGTATAAAAAAAATGCAATAATTAACCAAATACTTGTTCCACTCATTCATATAAAAAAGCAGAAGATAGTGTTTTAAAATAAAAATGGGTGACAATTTTCAAAACAAAACCATGGCTCCGGTCATGATGGATTATGATTTCAAAGTGAAAACTCAAAACGAACGCTCAAAAGTCGAGGATCTGTTTGATTTTGAGGGTTGTAAAGTAGGCCGTGGTACCTATGGTCACGTATACAAGGCTAGAAGAAAAGATGGTTCAGACACTAAAGATTATGCCTTGAAGCAAATCGAAGGAACTGGGCTGTCTATGTCGGCTTGCAGAGAAATAGCTGTGAGTTTTAGACCTTTTAAATGTTACGAAAAAAAGTCTAGCCCAAAAAAATGGTTGTAGTTTATGTCAGCTAAGTTTATTGATGGTTATGTCAAAAACTACTAGCAGAATAGCTAGGTTTCAATTTTTGAAAGGACTGTACCTATAGAAATCTGCAGCCAAGCAACATTTTTGTATGTTACTAGGACTAAAAACTTTCTGTTTTGTGTTAATAGTTGCATAATAGGAATGAAATTTAAATAATTTGTAAGAAAATAATCTCAACCATAGGTAGTGTAATCTTTATACTTTCGTACTGAGAAATAAAATTTTATAACCATGATAGTGCTGAAATGAATAGACACTCAAAAATATGGTAGAACTAGCTGTATTTATCACGGAATCAAAGTTTTAACAAATAACCTTATCTCTTTCAGTTACTCCGAGAGTTAAAACATCCCAACGTAATAAACCTCATTCGTGTTTTCCTCTCTCACACTGACCGTAAAGTCTGGCTGCTCTTTGACTATGCAGAACATGATCTATGGCACATAATCAAGTTCCATAGAGCTGCTAAAGCTAACAAGAAGTCTGTAATGGTGCCTAAAGGCATGGTGAAGAGTCTCCTTTATCAGATTTTGGATGGGATACATTATTTGCATTCTAATTGGGTTTTGCATAGAGATTTGGTAAGTGTTTTTTTTATATTTTCTAAGTCTTCTAGATAAAATATATGTAAAAAGTAGAATTCTAGAATATAAATTGACATTGTGTTGGTAGCATAAGATCACAGTTTTTTACAGCTGATTGTGGATGCATAAGTACCTCAAAAGTGAAGGGCAATTTACTTCAAACCAGGTACCGGTTCGAACTTGCGAAATAAACTTCTATTCTACTTCTTTAAAGGAGTTCCCTCAAGATTCCATCACTCACAGATGTAATGCTCCAATCTTTGTTTCTGGGTGGCTATTGGGTGAAATTGTTTAAAATTGCCATTATTTTAGGAATTTTGTCTGTAGTCTTAGCTTATGTAGTGTCCCATTGCTGTGCGAAGGTGTCCCCTGTTCTCGTTCCAAACTTGTCTATTCTCTTTGGTCTCCAGCCACGTTTGCCCTATAGTTAGTTAATTTTAATTACTTCATTAATAATCTAAAATGATGATGAAAGAGCCTTTTTGAAATTGCAAGGCAGGAAGATGAGTTTGGTAGACTAGACATTAAAACCAACATACTTCAATACTCTTCTTGATAATTTTCAGAAACCAGCAAACATTCTGGTTATGGGTGAAGGACCGGAGAGAGGCAGAGTCAAGATAGCTGATATGGGTTTTGCAAGACTGTTCAATGCTCCTTTGAAGCCTTTAGCTGACTTGGATCCAGTTGTAGTCACATTCTGGTACAGAGCTCCGGAATTGCTGCTTGGGGCTAGACATTATACTAAGGCTATTGGTAATAATTTAAATTATATTTTGTTGTTACTTACCTGTGACAGTGTGAATTATGAAGGGGTATCTTATTACCCAGCACTGACTGGGTTGCGGAGGTCAGATAGGCAGTTGTTCCATGTAAGATACTGATATTCAGCTGAATCTGGTGAGACTGGAAGCTGATCCTAACATAGTTGGGAAATGGCCAGGCAGATAATGACTTACCTGTGAAATTGTGAGTATTTCTTTACCTCTCTTAATAACAGCATCATGGCTGGTATTGAGGGGATTATAAAATATAGCAGGGAGAAATGAAATGGATGGAAAAGAGTAAGAGTTTGAAGAAAGGGTTTGCCTAGCACAGATAGAGTAAAAAAGTGAAGTCAATGCATTCAAATCCACCTTTTCTTCTCGACATAAGGGATTACTAGATTTTTGCACTAATTTGAAAAACTCACTTTGGAAGTGTGGAGTTGGAGTCCTTATTCAGTTTTGCACATTTGTGTTAAACATCACTGTTTTTTTTCCAGATATCTGGGCGATCGGCTGCATATTTGCTGAGTTATTGACATCAGAGCCTATTTTCCACTGTCGGCAAGAGGACATAAAGACCAGTAATCCATACCATCATGACCAACTGGACAGGATATTCAATGTCATGGGATTCCCACAGGAGAAAGACTGGGAAGATATCAGGAAAATGCCTGAACATGCCACTTTAGTTAAAGATTTTAAGAGGTCCAAGTAAGTAGATGTTTATTTTAAGACATTATAAAAAAAAACTGATAGTATTTAATACACGAAGAAGAAGAATTGATGTGTAAAAATTGGCCAGTAATCAAGTTTTGCAACAGCAGCAAATGAATCTCTGTCCAACCAGCACTAACATGACCATCTTAGTAGAAAACTACCGCCAATTACGTGAATTTTTTCATGCGACAAAAAAAAGGAAATGTGTATTTTATCAAATATTTTTTACCAATATTGGATGGAATTAAATGTGTGATCACTTAAAAACCCGAACAAGCGAATTTGTGGCAAAAAAATATATGTTTTTGTTTGATCTGTTAAATTCTGAAACTCTGATCTTTTCAATAATAAAAAATACATGTGATGCTAGAATGGGGAGGAAGGAGTGTGAGCCTATAAAACCTAACGTGATTAGAGGATGGACCATACTTTATTTTTGTGTGACTTGTTTTTTTCAGTTACCAGAACTGTTCGCTAAGTAAATACATGGACAGGCACAAGATAAAACCAGACAGCAAAGCCTTCAGTTTACTACAGAGGCTGTTACTAATGGACCCCAATAGGAGAATCACATCAGAACAGGCTATGCAAGACCCATACTTTGCTGAAGATCCACTACCAACCCAGGTATGTACCACCGGCGAGAGATACCACCAAAATTTAATTAGATCACAGATAGGTGTTGTATTGTATTATATTGTATAACGGGGTCGTGTCCGCATCTATTATCCACTCCCAAAGCGCGTACTTTGCGTACGGGTGGGAACATTATTCGATCCCTCCCTTGAGAAAGGCTGGCAGCTCCTTGGTGTTGCTAACAATCTCGCATAGAGTACCTGGGTTACAGAAGTTCTTTGCCCTGTATGGTGCAACCTCTGGGCAGTGTAGAAGCACGTGGGCTCCTGTCTCGTTTTCATCTATTTTGCAGTCGGCACAGTGGGCTATCTGTGACTTCTATGACAAAGAGTTATATGACTGTTAGGTGTTACCCTACTTACGTATATTTGGCAAAATTCAACATACTTTGGCGGCATCTACAACGCCACATACCAACAACTCTAAGTACCTTACGTCACGTAAAATCATCCATCGTCCAAGCAGAGTTCTGCCCTCCTGGCTTAGACAACCGTATCTCCAATTGTACCATCGTTACAGTTGTCTTACTTAAGAGGGCAGAGTTATCAATGAGATTGACATAAATTTATACAAAACCCTACAATAACCGTCTCTACGTCTCCGACGGGAAGTAGGTACGCACAGTGACCAATCAAGATAAACCAAACCAGTTTATACGGATCTCGCATTGTATTGGAAATCTATGCATAACGAGGCTATGTTTACTGGAAATGTATAGCTTGATTGTCCCTGTGTGTATATTACCTGCCTTGTCAGAGAATGCTCCGTTTTATCGGAGGATGAGGAACTTTTCCACTCTGTTCTTCATACCTGCACGCGTAGTATGACCACTGTAGAATCGAGCTTTGTCTACGGATGAATCGACAGATAGACAATGACAATCTGTCATTTCATCGGTCGACATAACGCGTGCTGTAAGATGAATGCAGACAGTGGCGTGTTATGTGAACAGGCAAGCCACTACCAAGACAAGTTTTCTTGTAGTTTTAGCCAAATCCCTTATTTTGGGTACGATTATAATTACATGGGACTTAAACATAACTAAGTCAAAATGCAAAATGTGGGTGTATTAGGTACACTTCTGCCTGACCCTTCAGCGATTAAAAGCGTGATGTTATGTATAATCAGTTGCAGCAAGCCATATGCGTGATCCTTACCGAAATCATTATTATCATTACTGCCTATTCTCCTATGACTCAGAGTTATTGATCCTTATCTACAATAGAAAAAAAAATGCCTATGGCATTAAGTCCGCCTCTGTACTAATAAATAAATAAATAGGGGATGATCACATTTTTTTCTTTGCCGTCGGGTAGATAATTGAAAAGTATTGGACACGTATTTTTTCTTTTTTCACGTGTTCATAAAATTACGGAGATATATTGAGTTGAAATGGCGCATGACGTCACATGTAGGTAATTTTCATACCTACTTGTGACGTAGTGAGCCCCCGCTCTCCAACTTTAATGAGTTTTAACTAAGTATTATTTTGATAAAACAAAAAATACGTGTCTAATATTTTTGTATTACCTGTCTGACGGACAAAATAGAATGACGTTTTCTTTACCCAGTCTTCACCACTATTACACCCGTATTTTTTTTTAAATACTCATGTTTTAAACGCAATATTATAATCGCAGGATGTATTTGCCGGGTGTCCCATTCCTTATCCGAAGAGGGAATTTTTGACCGATGATGACCAAGATGATAAGAGCGATTCTAAAGCGCGACAAAATCAACAACAGCAGCAGCAACAACAACAACAACAAAATAATGTAAGTACAAAAAGGCTTTCTTATTTTAATTGTGTTACTGTGTACTGCAAATCATCGTCATTCTTTTGCCCTGGGGGCCTAAAAATGATCCTAAAGTTCCTATTCATAAAAAATAGTGCGTGGAGTCCCTCCGCGCGGAAGAAGTGAAACTTCTTAATACTACACGCATGCGTTCGAGTGCCACGCATTCACTCACTCTCGCTCTGTCTCATTCTTTTCCCCCACCACGGTAGCGTTAAACGTTTAACGCAAACTTGTTGGATGTCGCATAAGATGTTTCACTTCAATATTAACTGCAGTGAGCAGTGGTGGCTCAGTGGTGGCAGCCCCGATTTACGAGCAGTAAGCTGGGGGTTCGAACCCAGGCAGGCGCATTACTTTGTGAAATTTATTTCATCACCGCTGCTCTCAAAAACGTTGAAGGAACATCGTGAGGAAACCGACATGTCCTAGAACTAAAAATTCGAAGACATGTGACATCTACCAACCCGCGCTGGGCCCGCGTGGTGGATTACAGCTCACTTCCTCTCATAGAGAGGAGGCCTGTGTCCCAGCAGTGGGAACATTATAGGCTAATAATGATTAACTGCATAGGTGACCATTTTAAGAATTTGAAAGTGATTCATATCTCATTATTAATTTAAACTTCATGTGCTATGGTATGTATATGCTTGTACTATGTACTATGTGCTTTAATGCCACAAGGCATTATCTACTAGTAAACCTTTGGGTTAAATAGGAAAACAATGTGATAGGGTACGAAATAATATCTAAACATCATTATCCTATTATGAATTTGCTAAACCGGTAATTTTAGGCCCCTTTACCTCTATCTATTTAGAGTTGGCACAGCCTGTCTTCTATCTTCGTGCTGCCTCACTGGGCCAGCGTGGTTGATTACAGCCCACTCCCTCTCATAGAGAGGAGGCCTGTGTCCCAGCAGTGGGAACATTATATAGGCTGATGAAGATGACTTAAAAACATAATCACAAATACACAATTGTTCAATATTCGCTTAGATATCGCACTAGTTGTTCACTTCGTTTCGTAGTCGGAATTAGACTAACCCGCTAATCCGTCGTCTATTTATATGGCCGACACATCGTCCAGAAACTTCCACAACTTCCATGAACGTCTAGGCAGTTCCGTAGGGGAAACCCAGCATTCGAGAAAGTTCTACAACCTACCTGAACCTTCTAGATAGCTCCATAGTGGAACCAATCCTTCTAGAAAGTTCCAGAAAGGTCCAGAACTTTCTCGAACTTTCTAGACATTTTCATCGTTGAACATCCTAAGATAATTCTCGAATCTTGTAGACATACTGGATAATTCTAGACTCGAACGTAATTCTATCACATTCTCGTAAAGCAGACGACGTAACAATATGAAAACCAAACTTGCAATTTTGTGACTACTTAATATGACGTCATAACCACTATTTATTCCCACTGCTAGGTAAAGCACCCTCTCTCCTTTCAAGTTCAAAATCCCTCGATCAAGGGCCAATGTGGACCAATAGTCGTTGGTTCTGTCCAGCTTGTCCCGCCACAAGCAAGTAACTATACCAAATAGACTTAGGTTTGTTCTTTAAATGTCTAGAATTAAGTTCTTGAGTTGTATCGTTGTTGCTTCAAACAAATTAGCTTCCTGCGACAGTAGCTACGTTGAGCATAAAATGCTTAAGCCGGCCACGTGAAGTTGGTGCTCTTTTGTTATCTAGATATATTTATATCTGTGCTGACAATACGTATGTATGGTAGGTAGATATAATATGATGCTGCAACCAGGGCCGCTTCCCATTTATTAACTGTTTTCAATACATTTCAGACACAACAAAATCAAGTACAAGCTAACAATCATGACCACGCAGCAAATAACGCGAAGAGGATGAGAATGTCAGGTACATTATACCGTATGTTATTAGTTTTTATTTTATTTTTTTTCAACACATCACAACATCACATCCCGTCATTTCACAGAGGTGTACCTTCCGTACAGCACATGAGTTAGTGGTTCCCATGATTAGCAGAAATACCATAGAGATCATTGAACACCTAATGTCGAGATATATAAGCGTAACTTAACACGGTTATGCGTTATTCCCTTTACTGTCGCACCACTAAAAAACAACCTGTTAAACTACAATAGTGCAAAATACAGTGTGTCCCAAAAAGCCGTAGTCATTTTCAACATCGAAATTAAAGTGCGAGCTAATTAAAGTTTATAGATCTCGGCCTTTTAATCCTGTGGGGCATTCACAGTGTGACACTTCGTCAATCCCTGAGTTTTTGCATTGGTGACATTGCTAATTAACTGCTTTTCATACACGTTCTTTATCGATATTTACGACGAGAGTTAAAACTAGAACTATTACCGATATTATTATTATAAAAAAGCTCTTATTACGGGTAGCCTAAAAAAACGGCCAACATTACCAACATTAAAACTTGTTCAGTTTATGGATTGTCTTATAGCATCTCTTTTGAACTAAATTCGCCCTAGTCTTGTTGCGAAATTTTTTTATGCATTTCATTTTTGTTTTAAATCACACCTTGCTCTCGACTTAAAATCCTGACATTTATGTATTTGTATAACAGGACCGAATCAGGGCAACAACGCAGGCGGCAATCAACAGGAATTCCATCAACAACAACAGATGATGTTTGGGGGCCAACAACAGGGTGGCAGCTCACAACAACAAGGCAATTTCCAACAGAGGTTTTAATGCAGTTTGACAGGTCTTTAGTTGGTTTATGTTCTATGTATTTGTACTAAAATGTATTCAAAATATCGGCCCTAAATTACACAATTATGGCATTATTAGACTTCATTACCGTCAATAGCAAAGAGGAATGTTTACTTGTAAAAATGTGTTAGTTAATTTGTTGTCTATGGTATAGGAAAATGTTTGTAAAAGACTGAAATTTTGTATTTTCATCTTCAATGCACTGATTTGTATAAAGGAATTTCAAAGACTTTCATTATTTGGAGACATGCAGTGACTTCATTATACATTATGACATGTTATAAGCAAATTTTAATTTCACCAACAGTGCTCTTACTGTGGGAATACATTATTCTGAAGAATTAATCATATCGGGTGGTCATAGGTAATAGGTGATAATCCAATTTTTTTTTGTCCGTCTGGTAGTTTATTGAAGTATTGGACACGTATTTTTTCTTTTTTCACGTGGTCTTAAAATTACGGAGATATATTGAGTTGAAATGGCGCATGACGTCACATGTAGGTAAGTTTTATACCTACTTATGACGTAGTGAGCCCCCACTCTCCAACTTTAATGAGTATTAACTAAGTAATTTTTTGATATTTTGATAAAACAAAAAATACGTGTCTAATATTTTTGTATTACCTGTCTGACGGACAAAATAGAATGTCGTTTTCTTTACCCAGTCCGGTCCCCTATTATGGTGATGTTCATAGTAAAAAATCAAAAGGCAGGGCCTAACGAAATCCTATGTTAATCGGATGAATCCAAAGTACACTGCATTTTTTCTAAAATTTTACACTATTTTCGTTTACTACAATTAAATGAACTTCGAAATAAAATATCATTATGTAAATATTAGATGAGCAATTTGTATAAAGTAATACTGAAAATAAACACTTAACAATTACAATTATGTTTTATTTACTTTAAATTAAAACCACAGCTCATTACAAAACATAATATTTATTTATCATACAAGATCTTAAATATGTACATATTTATGGACGGAATAAGATTATTTTTACGGACGTAGAAAAATAGCTTTAGAAACGACGAATTCTTAAGAAAATTATTTTGATAAAACTAACAACTTAAAAATATCAGTCGAAATCAGGCGGCAAAGAGTCGCTACAACAATAAAAATCAAAATTGAAGAATATTCATTAAAAATTTAGAACTGATCCGGGTTGATGCTAATAGGCTTATCCCCCATTACAAGGGACTTAACATAACTGGCGAAATGTGGGTGTGCTATGAGATACAACTCTGTCTAGCCTTTAGAGAAAACAGGCGTCATTATATGAATGGAACGTATTTTTATAAACCGTTATCAAAATAGTATAGTTACCGTTATTGTGTCAACACAGAAGCTGTTTGTTATTAATTTACGATTGTGATACCGTTATGTGAAACTTAACAATGGAAAGTATGAACATCAGATTTATGAACGATTTTGTATCGAAAATACAAACTATTTTAACAAAAAATTAATGGTCATAATAGTCACAGTAAAGTTAACCTTACGTTAGACCTATATTAAGTTCATATTCGCAGTATGCATAAATATGTCAGAGTTTTCATATAGGTATGTCAGTAGGTCAATAGATTATACATAAAGATTGGTATTTCAGATTTACTACTCCTATGTCTATCCAACATTCTAGTCATGATAAAATTATTTCCACGTACAAATTCTATTTCAAAATCTTAGCGATGCCATTTTTTTTTGGGAGGAGACAAATTGTTATCTAAACAAAAAATACTTCAGGCTCTAGGACAATCAATTCCACCGCTATTCGCTCTTGTAAGTACAAAATTAAACTATTAATATTTTTGAGGATCGGAAAATGGACTTTTTTGTCCATCTACGGACAGTGATCATGAGAAATGACGCATGTAAAGAACAAATGCGTAATCTATTCCCCTCGAATTAGGTGATTCATGCATCACAAAGCTTTTTTCCACCAAAATCTCATAAACAATTACAACATTATTGGTTTAAACCTGAGAATTCAACAATAGTTTTAGTGCCGCTGTTGTCAAGGAAGTATTGTGCCTTGTTCAGTTCTTCTCTCTTCAGTTTAGTGTTGGAGTCAACAGTCCTTATGCGCGTACGCAGTCTGCCACAACGACCGTCCAGCACCTTTTCATAGGCTGAAAAAGAGAAAAAAGCATGTTAAATTATCATCTGGTTTCTCTTGCCCCAGTCCCAATTAATTTTGGGTCGGCGCAGCATTTCATCTTCTCCCATACATCTCAATTAGAAGTCACCCTCAGTCTATTTCATACCATCCAACTTGTTTTTGGTTTTCTTGTATTCTAAAATCCAGAAAATAATACTGTAACGAAAAAATAGAAGCATACTTTTGTAGATAATCTGTAGGTACTGAATTTACTGGCACTAAAAAATAGGAAAGAAACAATTTCATTCGAGTTCAAAACATGTTTTTTTTTCATTATGGACCTATCAATTACGGTAATTTACGTTGTAAGGTTCGCAACATTTTTCTAGGTATATATTACCTACTAGCATAGTTATAAGTTTACAGGTACCTAGATATGTGGAACCGCAAAATGTTTTTGTTAACTAGTTTATACGCACTGTTGACTGTTGAAGATTGATTATTCATTCATTGCTGAGGAAATCGCAATTTTTTAAAGCAAGGCGATAACAACTGTATGTGCAATGTTCAATAAATCCGGTTGGATCAGTATAAAATGTAGGTAGGTTTAGTTAACCAAAAAAAAGTGAGCCAATCAAATTTGGCGCTGACATGCAACAAAGGAATTTAGTCATGAAGAAAAACGATTTTGATTTGTAACTGATATCATGAATAAAATATCTTCTTTACCAACTGCAGTATTGATTGGTTGGGATCGAGTCCAAACTCAGCTTATAACAATGAATGCAATCGCTAATCCGTCTGACTAAACATAGGTAGGTAGGAGTACGAGTAGGTACAAGGGGTCATAATATTGTTTCAACAGGGTACCTACTCTGATTTATGGCACAGTGTAGTTGACAATTACACATGCCAAAATCAAAACATTACTCACTACCACTTTCACTCCTTTTTGGGGAGAAATTCAGTAGGTAGATAGGTAATAAAATAAACACTTACGATCCTTTCTGTAGGAGTTGTGGCAAGCCATATGACAGACAGATGGGAAGCCTTTCAAAGTATCCGGGTTCAGGAAGGCAGTCGAAAGCGGGGCTGCACATATTGGTTCTCTCCTGCCCTTGCAGCCATCTGTACAAGTTTCATAGTTATTTTTCTTAGGTCTTGGTGTCTTCCGGCTTCTAGTCGTTGTTGGTCTTCTCGTTGTTGAAGTTTTAGGGGAGTTAAAGTTGACGTTCGTGATAGAACCACTTGGGGCTACCACCCGGATTCTTAAAGATCCACCTGGAAGGCCCGGTGTTTGAGCAACGTTCGTGACATTTTGGCAAGGCCGATTGGTCCTTGCAGTTGGTGTGGTTTGAACTCGAACTGTTCTTGGGAACGGAGTCGTCGATGAGAGTGGCGCTGTACGAGTAGATGGCGGAGACACCGTAGGTGCTGGTTGAATGATCACAGTCGTCGGCTCACGCGTAGTAGGAAGTTGAGCAACTGTACTAATCTGTGGCACTTCTCGCGACGTTCCTGCCTGTCCCGGTAAACCTTGTATGGACTGTGGCGCTTGTTGGTAAATCAAGAAGTAGTTAGACAGTGGTCCTACTGTAGAGGATTGTGACTGTGATTGTTGTAGCTGAGGAGACGCTTGTTCGGGCAGATTCTGGCCTGGTATAAGCCGATCCCGGGGAACAAGTTCTAGTCGTATTTGCTGTGACTGCGTTTGAGATGATAGTGATGACGGTCGCTGTTGTTGTGGTATTGTTGTGTATAGTGGCGCTATTTGAGGTTGTGGCGCTATAGTCGACGAGAAGTCTGCTATCGTAGATGGCGTTGTTTGGAATGTTGTGGGTGGTATAGTATGTAGCGAAGACGGTAGTATCGTCTGAATAGTTGGTGGTAGAGGTGTTGAAGATTGTAAAACTGCTACAGACGTCTTCGAAAAATCTCCAACAGAAGAGCCTGTAGTTGAAATCTTTCTCGGAGGTGCTAAGGTTGATAGTAATAAGATCTCGTCTGGCACGGAACTGGATTGTTTCGGCAAAACAACTATCGGATTTGTTGGAGAGAACGGTGATTCAGTTGAAAATATCTCCGATATCGGTTTGGGTTGGAAGCCATCACTGATTACGTTTGCCGAATACCAAGATTCTGGTAAGGAGTCCGATATTTCAGCTCGGCATAGTTGTAACACTGGAAAAGGAAATAAAAACATATGAGTCTACATTTATAGGCAGTACATAAAGGGCTCTAGATTTAAAGGTTATTTTAATTGTTGTGGAATTGATCTATCATCAGAGGCAACTTTCTATATCTATCTACAAGTATTTCTAACCATCGAATAGAATTGAAACGATAAACAAGTTACACAAGCTACTGCAGCGTTTAACAACCAGTTTATAAACAAAGCCGACAACGCTCAGTTGATTTACGCATATTTTTGCTCCGTCACATGCCGTCTTGTCAGAACCAGTTTTCAATGCCCGCTTTTTGCGAATCTCGTCTCCAGAGAGGTCAAATACCTCAGGGACGGAAACCTTTAGTGTTGTTTCATTGAGTAAATCGCATGCTCTATATGTATTACACAATGAGTATGACTGGTAGGCGAGGCGGTTCGAACTTTCACGTTGTCCACTCAACCGTGCCTTTACAAACGCCAAAATATTAATGGATGTCTGGTCTATAATGTAGGTATTATGTATTTAGAATTGCAGTTACGTTTTTTTGTTTTTTTTTTTTTGTGTGAGTAAATAGTAGAACTAGTTAACAGCTAGTTGATTGATAGCTAGTTGATTAAAACCGTAGCAGAAAAATGTAACGGTGTCTTATTTATCCAATAGCGTGTGAAACAGATGATGTGATTTCAATGCAATAACGTCTGTCTTAGACGGATTAGAATTAAATTATTTGCGCAAAATACGCACAAAAAAAAGGCACAAAAACATATTTTGCCTTTTTAGGACATGCAAACATAATTTAACATTATTATATCTAATGCGTATCTACTTAAAATATAACAAATAGATATTCCCTTCGGCTACATTGAAGTAAAATAATTATTAAATAAATAAGATGCTCTACGTTCGAGAATCGTACCTACGTTCGAGAATTGAGTATGCTAAGCCGTTTTTTTTGCTAAGCATACCTTCGAACGTGATGTGATTTGTATGATGTCACCGATAATTTGAATTGAATCGGCTATTTAATTTTTTGGACGTTTAGAGCTTTACTGAGAACGGAATTTCTAAGAATACACACATAGGATCATTATCTGTTAAACAATAAAGATTAAGATATAAAAATAAACACGTTTTGCATTAAATGCTTTGGAATGTTCTGTGATTCATCATTCTAGAATTCTAACCATGTGGAATGTATTTACCACCATTATAAAACTTGGTATACCATTTTAAACCTATCAACCGTTACGTTAAGGTTCAATATAGGCCGTCTCATCTTGATTTTCGAAAGCCTATATGCATAGGAATTTAAAAGTCTATGCAGCAACCTTGAAGCCTTACACCATCAATCTAAATGCACCTTTATTGCGTTAGGATTAGATTAGAAGTTTAAGTAAAGTTAAGTAAATAGCTCATAAATGTGTCAAGAAAATATAGTAAACTATGGGTCAGCTCACGCCGAGAAGCGACGTGACGCGACGCTGCGCGCATACTTTTAAAGAGCGATTCAAAATATAACTTTATTTTCTACACGAAAAGATACACATTTCGTTATGAGAATTCAGAATACGTATGCGCAACGTATTCTGAATTCTCACAAGATCGCGCAGCGTCGCGTCGCTGCGCGCGCACTCTTTTATTTAAAGAGTCATTCAAAATATAACTTTATTTTGTACACGAAAGGATACACATTTCTTTACAGGCGTCACGCGGCGCAGCGCTGCGTGGCGCCGCGTATTCTCACAACGAAATGTGTATCTTATATCTTCGTATCTTCTAACTGTACTGTCTATGCGTTGCAATGCACTTTTTCCTACCCTACCTACCTTACATTTTCTTAGGTATAGACAAACCTTGTCCCGACAATAACGAAAGAATTATGCTTTTTACTTTTAGTGGAAGGAGAAGTCGTTTGTCGTGGTATGGACGTGTAATGAGGAGGGATGAAACGCATGTGACGAAAAGAGCGATGAATGTGAATGGTAATGGATGGAGAGGGAGAGGAAGGCCAAAGAGAAGAAAGATCGATGGTGTGAGGAATGATATGAATGAGAAAGGAGTGAATGATGTCGTGACGGCTGACAGGGGAGAATGGAAGAAGATAACGTGTTGCGCCGACCCCAATAGAATGAGACAAAGCTAGGAAGATGATGACTTAGTGGAAGGAGGGATGGGAGGGCTTTGCCCAATATTAGGCACACATAATCATCAGCCTATAATGTTCCCACTGCTGGGACACAGGCCTCCTCTATGAGAGGGAGTGGGCTGTAATCTACCACGCGGGCCCAGTGCGGATTGGTAGATGTCACAAGTCTTCGAATTTTTAGTTCTAGGACATGCCGGTTTCACGATGTTTTCCTTCACCTTTTTGAGAGCAGCGGTGATGAAAAAATTACACAAAGTAATGCGCCTGCCTGGGTTCGAACCCACGGCTTACTGCCCGTGAGTGCTCTCTAGGCACACGTGGCTCATATTAATAAGTACCTAATCATTTGCTGCTGCAGCTAATTAGATGACAAATAACTTGAGTTAAAAGTGATGCTGTAAATACGGACGTCACGACTCACGATCGAAGTTTACTTAACACGCGATCAATTACTGTCAAATCGAATTCTCGTTCATGCTGGTGGCCAGCTCGGTTGACAGAGTAACAACAGCCAATCAAACTGTCAAGAATCGAATTGGAAACCGACATAAGAGATGCTGCGCACATTTTTGGATCGGTAAGATTTAGCACAGTGCATAATCATTAAATATAAAGGGGGGAAGGGTCTCCTATGCTAAAATTGTTACCATGTATTCAGTACTAATTTCTAAACCTCACACTTATTCCTTACACATTTGTAATACCTACACTGTTAAAATGTATGGAAACGCAGATTTTTGGTTCAGAATTATGTAAGTACTGAATACGTGGGTAATCGTTTAAGCGTCGCGTCGGGGTAAATCATATGATATATGGCCAGCCGTTTCTAGGGTACGGATGTATGTTAAACTATACACGTGTATAGTTATAGTAGAATCATTATCATTCAAAGTATCAACATATCTCTCTAAGTTCATTTAATCCCATTCAATTAATATGTGAACTCATTTTATGATAAAAACTCTATAAACATACACGTTGATACGGTCTCAAATCTATTTTAATAAACACACAACAGGACACTCATTGCAAAAAAACTTAAGATTTTTTCTTAAGTGTTTTTGCAATGAGTGTCCTGTTGATTTTCTCGGCCTACCCAAATCTGTCAATTTCTTGAAGATAACAACTTTCTCGGACCTTCTATTCCAGGTTCATCATCAAAATCAGCCTATATTGTTCCCGCTGCTGGGACAAAGGCCTGCTGTCTATGAGAGGGAGTGGGTTGTAAAACACCACGCGGGCCCAGTGCGGGTTAGTAGATGTCACATGTTTTCGAAGTTTTAGTTCTAGGACATGCCAGTTTCCTCATGATGTTTTCCTTCACCGTTTTTGAGGGCACGGTTTTGAAATAAATTACACAGTTTGAAACCACGGTTCGAACCCAGGCTTACTGCTCGTAAGTCGGGGCTGCTACCACTGGCCCATCGCTGCTCTCCATCTATTCTGGGTTAATAAACTGTAATGAACCACTGTCCCAATGATGCGTCAAATTAATCAGGTTTTCACCGATTACAAAATATTGTTAGCAGGTAATAGGATTGTTAATGTTTGGTTTTAATGATCATTTGGATGCGTGACTGAGTTCTAAGTATTTTTTTTTGCTTTTGATACCTAATCATTGTTGCGTAGAGGTGTTAGTTAATGTGGGTAAGCAGGTATATAGGTACAAAAACTTGAGTAGGTTAGTTTTTAAAGCAATTTTGATGGATGTTCTACGATTATTTGAACCGCTTCAACGACTAACTTAGTGGTTAAGAGTTCAAAGACTAATACTTAAAACTTTTAAAGGTTATCACAAGTGGAAGAAATAGAGAGTCTTTGCTCTGAAAAGGGAAATAAATCCCAGTTCCGTACTAAGGCCATACCAGTAATTTAAATTCATAGTAATGATTATTATAATCTGGAAATTAGCTAACTACCTTCAACAAAAATAATTGGAGAAAGTCTGATCGATTTGTGATTAGCCTATGACATTAGGAATCTTGTTGGAAAACAGGGCAAGCAATGCATTAGCTTTAAATTTTAATACAAGGTGTTGTTTTGCATCCTCGTAAAAATTCAGGAGGTTGTCACCAAAGACATAAATATCAATTGAAGTTACGATACCAAGTTAATTATTAATAAAGACTGATTTTTTTGGTTGTTAATGTTTGTCAGTATTTCAGATTTTCAGAATAACCCCCTTAATGTGGTTTAGGGAATTAGAAATGATTCAATACACGTTTGAAATTGTTTGATTGTTTGTAGGTATGTGTGGAAGCGAGGTTATAGGTCGAGAATCAGACAGCCCGCGTTTAAAACACGGGTGGTTCACACTTCACTTACCGATTTCCGTAAATAAGGAAAAAAATTAAAATTACCTTCCCATTTTATTATTGATTCGGGACGAGAATCATTAGCATAGTTACCTCCTTGAATTAGACGAGGATGCAAAACAACACCCTGTGTTTATGTTAATTCAATCATGGTGCCCACCTTGCGCTAAACAAACTAAGAGAGAAAGAAGGGACTGGAATATTAGTGAAAGATGAAACACTGGGTTTCATCGCTTTATGAGGAAGAACGATGTAAGTAATAAGTAGAAGTCCTCTACACACAGAGAAGACATTTTTTTAAATTTTTTATTTGATATGGTTTTGCCCTTGACTCTAGTCTAGGTCTGAGATGACAGAGACAAAGTCGACGATGGTACGAGCTTACCCAGAACGCCTGTTCACTCTAACTTTGAAGAGATTAGGATTGTAAGTGTTCGGAAACAGACGCAGGCACGGAGTTCCACTTCTTTGCCGTGCGAATTATGAAAGATGAATAAAAAAGAAAAAACAAAGACACATACTAACACAAAGAAGCAGAGTAACACTAGCCACAACAGACTAACTTTGTTAGAATAGGCAATGAGCATAGAGTACCCAAACCATGCAATCAAAAATCCGTTGACAGAATAAGAAGGACATCTTCATTACCGAAACTGTTACCTGGATAAAAAATGTAGGACCCTCAAAGTCTTAAAAAACTATTGTTTGGTTGCTATTGCTTGGTTTTGGTTGCTATTGTTATAGCAACCAAACAATAGCAACCAAAACCAACTGAACCTATCTTCTTTCAAAATATACTTAAAATAAAAAAAAAAAATTGCTGACGTACTTCGCACAGCTTAAACCATCTGCCTAGCCTGGTAGCATCTGCCTTTTCCTATGTTGAGGTCGGCTTTCAGTCTAACTGATTCAGCTGAATATTTAAGATGGGGCTATTGGCTAAACTCTGGTTCTAAATTATAAAAGCACGAAACTTGCTCTTTAATTCCTTATCAAAATAATAAAAGTGAGCACTGCAACCACTATTTACTAGCTGATACCAGCATGCGTTGCAATGCACCTGGTTCCTACCCACTACCTACCTAGCTACTACCTAGCTAAGAACCTTCTACAAAGTATTAGAAGCCGTTTAAAAAATATGAATTAAATCGGTTAGGTCGTTCACAAGTTATGACGTGACCAAGGGAAATAGGGATTCATTTTTATAGAAGAAAAGTTTCTATGAAGGCTTATCCACGGAGCTGTCCAATCCCGCGAGCGACACTCTCCGATATAGTTCTTATTAGAAAAAGATTATGTGGCTGGAATCCCTTTTCACATAATATGATTGTTTATATTTAGTTGTTTAGTTTATTTTATATATCTCTTTATTGTCTTTTTTTGTTGTTAATATTTAATGTTAATTATACTTTTAATAGCTTTAATTCACCGATGTATTTATTTATAAACAACAAATTAAATTAGACAGCAATAAATTAAATTAAATTACAAGTATGCCATATCCAAAAAACAGTTGATGGCTCTTTGCATTAGACAGCTTTACAACAACGACTAATTATCACTTTAACGTGACATTTCTTTACTTATCTACAGTCACAAAGATAATAACGGTATAAACCTGCTTGAACTCCAATGAGAAAGTATGTCCCATATAGTTAAAAAAAAAACAATGATGGGAATTGTAAGAACTGACGCGAGGCGACAAGATGTTCTCATTATTAGATCAACATTGTATGTTATGGGGAAACCGCTTTCTTTGCTTATCATAGAACTTTCCAGGTAATGATTTTTGTAGTTATATTAGACTGAGTGAGATTAAGGCATGGACGCTGGTGCTGGCTGGTGCCATACATTTTTTTTTTTATTTATAAATACCTTGCCCCACACTAGGAATTTCTCCTGTATCGTGGGTGCGTTTACAAACATTTTAACTCACATACACAAACAGCCAGACCCGGAACAACTATCCGTAGGCCATACAAATATTTGTTCCGTGCGGGGATCGATCCCGCGACACGCAGCGCAGCAGTCGATCGCTCAGCCACTGCGCCAACCGTGCCGTCGACTTCAAGCTCGCTCAGCCAGCTGTGGAAAGGGTTGATATGCTTGGAATCTCTCAGGAAAAAAATCTGAAACGAGGTAATCCGGCGGAGATCCAAACTAGTCTAAAAACCTTAAAGAATAAGCGAGTTGAAGTGGCAAAGAGCCGGCCCTACCTAAGCCGTATAACCTATAAAAGTTGGGTGACATGTGTTTTTTGGTGGAGACTACGGCGAGAAGCGGCAAATATGATATGGTGTAAGCAAAGTGGAGTGACGGTTTCGCAGAGAGACTGGTAGTTGAATGAGGTTTGCTGAGAATCCATTGGAATTGCGTGCTATTGTAGAGGACTATGTCCAGCAGTACCTTAGACACTGTAGGCTGATGCTGGTAAAATATAGTTAGGAGTACTCTGGATTCAATTTCTGGTAATGAAATGCTGAGAATGCCTCGTTCCTAGTAAAAATTTTATGTCAGTTAGCATTGTGGTAGCAGGGTTGACTGCTCAGGGTAAATACTGAAATTCCTAGATTACACTATCGAGTACTCGAGTACAGTACAGTCGCGCAAACAATGGTAAAGCAGATCAGCCCCCGTATTCACAAACGCTTCGATTCAGTTTCGATTGGTCAAATCGTATGTCTATCTTGTTTTGGCATTACGAAAACGATGGAGATAGACATACCTACGACTTTCCGAATCGTAATCGAATCGAAGCGTTTGTGAGGGGCCAGAAAGAGTGTCTTCGGCCGAATGCACCTCCCAAGCACTATCCCTAGTTCTCTGTCTTAGAACTGAGTCGCCACTGCACTGTAACTATACTCGCCATATTTAATCAAGGCCTGAGTATGCAGCAAAGACGCAAGAAAATGCATTAGAAAGCTAACAACGAAAAAATCCTGGAATCTAGAACATCTTGTTTACTCAGATATTGTTATGAAGTTGCTGTTGCAAAATCTATTTATTAATCTCTGTATGAGTATTCTGTGTAATACTACTTATAGTATATTATTCATTGCATTATACCTAACTCCGCAGGACTTATTCAGGGCACTGGCTGTTCCTTAAAGGATCAAAATAAATTAGAAAAAGGCTTTTAACATAGACGTTATCACGACTAGTTAAAGTATTTGACCTTGTGTAGGTGTTATTTTAACTTTTAAGTTAATTTAGCATTATGATATCAATTTCTTGTCATCATTCCTCACTAACATCGGCCGAAGTGCCGATAATTAGATTCTTGAAAGATGTGCCTTGTTGATCCAGTGGCCGTAATCGCGACTGCTGAGCAAGAGGTCCTGAGTTCGATTTCCGTGTCGGGCAAACTGTTATTGCGTTTTTCCATTAACAATTTTAACTCTGCCTATCCCTTCGGGGAATGCAGGCGTGATGTTAAGTTAGATATTGAAAAATCTCAAGGTAAAGCAAAACATCATTTTTTTTTTTAAAACGTTGCCCCACACTAGGAATTTCTCCTGTATCGTGGGTGCGTTCACAAACATATAAACTCACATACACAAACAGCCAGACCCGAAACAACTATCTGTAGACCATACAAATATTTGTTCCGTGCGGGGATCGAACCCGCGACACGTAGCGCAGCAGTCGAACGCTCAACCACTGCGCCAACCGTGTCGTCAATGTCGTCATTGTTTCGTCTATAGATCTCAATGTTCACAAATACATAATATCTTATATCTAAAATTCTCGTGTCTCAGTGTTAGTTACCATATGCCTCCGGCTGAACCGGTTTGTATGAAATTGTGTGTGCATATCGGGTAGGTCTGAGAATCGCTCAACATCTATTTTTCATACCGAAAAAGAAAACCCGCGAACGAAGTCGCGCGTAACAGCTAGTACATCTATAATATGTTTCAATTATGGTTGTAACGAAAACGAGTGGAAATTGATCCACCGACAATGGACACCCAAATAATAACATTCATAGTTTAAGTACCTAATATTTAAGTGTGCGGATTATAGAAACTATACTTCTGACAAGACAATAAAATGAAATATTGCAAATAGAAACCCAAAGAAAGTTAGCAACATTAATGCAAATTAATTACTTATATCTAAACCTGATGTATTGTAAAAACTAAGCTCCTGACAGGAAAATTATAATAAAATTATCGTAGCAACAAAAACAAGTTTGGTCAAATGATTGTCTGGATAAATATATTTTACCTAATGGAAAACTTATGAATTATTTGAATAAGTATGTTTTTTTATGTTTTATTTTTATTGTAGGTACAAAGGGCAATTGTTTTGTGAATTTTGCAAAAATGCTTGATGTCAACCGAATTTCATAAGTGAGCATCTCATTGTTGTAATCAAAATAGGTAGCCTTTGGTAGGCTGGCCAATTAACATGTAAATAAATGTATATAAGTCTGGAAAATAACATCTATTTCCTACAAAAGTACGTCAGAATATATGGAACAGCTGTTTTAATTTTTAATTACCGATGAATAATTTTTGGGTGGGTAGGTTCAGAAATACTTGGTAACCGTTTGGGCTTCGGTGTATTCAACCCTGTATATACACCGTGTAAATCACCTCATCACGAAGCCGTCAACCAAGCATTCTGTACATGAAACTAAGTAACTTTACGCAACAATTATTGCTGGGAAACGACTTTTTTTTGGGGGGTGTAAAATCATGTTTTGCGGTAGAACTCAATGTAACGCACTCAAAACATTGTGCTGATGGACGGATTAGATAGTACGGGGGTCGTGGAGGTGTTTAAAGTAAAAATCTTACATTAAAAACTTGTATATTTAAAAACATACTTGTCCAACAGTTGGAACTTTGATCCCTAATATCTCCGTAACTAGATGGTCCCCAGGTATGGTGTAGAACAAAAAAATAATCTCGACTTCGTAAAGAGGTCCCCTTAAACCCTTTAAACTACGAGGTACACCTCTGCCTTACCCTTTGGGTATTACAGGCGTAATGTTATGATCTGTATATAGATAACTAGGTAGGTAGACAATTTATTGAGATTTTTTAACAAATAATACACATGGTAAATATCCCGTTGCAAGTGTTATTAATAATTTATCGAGAGATTCATTTATCGAGAGATTTATCATTTCAGTCATATGAATTAAAAGGGCGTCTGAATTTAGTATAGGTAATTCTAGGTGTTGCTGCTTATTATTCTTATTTTTCTTTGTCGTTCCCTCACTGCAGAGGATCGCGGTCTCTAAGCCATGCGGTCTCCTGCAGTGTGAACCGCAGTCTACAGGCTTTCTTCAACAGCCTTCTCAATTGCGTCTGACCATTTTGCCGGTGCTCTACTTTGCGGGCGTTCACCTTCTACCACACAGTAGCCCTTCCAGACAACGCCTAAGCGAACGCAAATGTCTGAAAGAGCTGAGGGCATGCTCCAGGCTGATTATTAGCTATTTGGTGATGTTGACACTGGCTGATGAGGCCTGTACCCTGGCAGTGAGATGGAGTGGGCCGTAAGTAATCATCTAGCGGTTTCGGGGATTTTATGTATCTCCGAATTTTTGTTACTAGGCCATACCAGTTTCTTTACGAATTTTCCTTAACCGTTCTGAGAACAGTGTTGATGAAATAATTGACAAGCTACTTGCCAGAGGTCAAATCAAACCAGACACCATACGGACATTAAAAATACTTGTCCCTAAACATTCAACACGACTTGCTTACATAGCCTGCATAGCGTAACTATTGTTCGTGAGTTGTATACTTTATGGTATCGTTGCATGTCTTCGTAAGTTAGCATAACTGACAACGAGGCGTAACTGTGCATGTGTGTTACTTAAATTTACCGTTTAAAATAATACCTCGCAATTGCTTAATAATATAGGAATAGGTACGTTATTGTGTTTGTTGACATGCAGACTTTTAAGTGACTAACTTTTGCCTGCTGCATCGTGGACAGAGGAAAGTGTCCTATAGGAACGTATTACATGGGAAAGTATCTTGTCTAAGCGTCGTCTTCAGCTCACGGTCTATCTGTGTGCCAACTAAAGCCAACGAACAGACAGAGAGACATACAGAGTTACTTTTGATACTTTTAGAAGGGATTGGATAGATGATTGCATTATAATGGTCTTGTAACCATGGAGAAATCTATCTTTGGATTATTTATTGTACGTACTCGTAGTATTTATCTTCCATAGCTGAATCATGTAAGTAAATAACGCAGTCATATTGCCCACCTGAATATGCAAACCTTGAAGCACCATATGAGTAACAACGTATATGAGTTTACTAACAAAAGTTAACTCGCGTCTACTAATGAGTCATGAATGAACTCTTGATTGAGAATTGACACTTTACCTCAGAAACTTTAAAGTCTCATAACTTTTTTAATTCTAGTGATATATTAATGATTTTTTCATACTTATATTTCTTCTTATTTAAATTATTAAATTAAAATAGAATAAAAACTTCTTCATCAAGGCTGTTGAGATAGATGATGATGAAGCTAAGTGAAGATTAAAGAGACAAAAAGGCAGAGCGGTGAAGTAAAAACCCGAAGTTTCGAGTAGGTAGTACTTATTGTTATTGTTACGCTTAAGGCAAATGACCTACTGCATATAAGTAGGTCATTCTGGTCATCCAGCGTAAGGAATGTTTGGTTTACTAAGCCAAATAAAAAAATATTGGCAAACAACCACTGAATTCAAGGAACTCAATTCACCAGGAGGTAGGTACGTTCTACTGTATTATCTAATAAAGAACTGATAGCTCTTTTCATTATTATTATCACAGATCTATGATAGGACCTGGTCATTATTATTGAGAGAGTAGCTGAGACTTCAAATAAGTACACAAAACGTTTATGATCCACAACAAAAAAAATACAAGCGCCGAAATGCTCTAAAAAGTAAAACCCTACAATAACAAACCTCGAATTCATTGTTTGTGTTTTAACGCAATTTAAAACCGATTTAAAGATGGCTTTGATACGACACGACACCACAAATACATATAAAGTGACGTAACAAAAAAAAATCGTAGGCGCTGTCATCACGACACAATTACTACGTAACTAAACGATCACTTTACACACACAGACGTTAAAATTGAAACACATAAGCAAAAAAAACACTTAAATAGGGATACAAATCATGTAAACAATGTTAAATTTACTTACAAGTTAGAACGAAGAGCGAACGCACGCGCATGTATGCCATTCCGGTCGGACGGTGACGGTGTGGCGAGGCGGACAGGCTTCGTCTGCGCAGTGCATTGCCCACCACCGGAGCGCGTTTCGGACTCGATTGCTTGACAGGTGTTTCCAATGATGCGCTAAATCGCATACATTTGAAGCGGAGGGTCCAGTTTTGGGCTCATGCGTATTGTGCATTTTTGTTTCTTGAATTCGAACTTGAATAAGTAATGTTTCAACATCTCTGTTAACAAAAAAATCTCGGGACCCCCAAATAAGCCCTACTTCGTACAAAAAATATGCAATTACGAGGAGACGTCATTGCAATTTCGGTTTTATTGTTTAGGTAAACTTTAAAGGTTTTTAAACTCATTATAATGTCATCAATGATTAAATCTCTTCCTTTTTGTATTGCCCGTCAAAGACAATTTAAACAAATTGAGATATTTCCAATAATAACGTACGGGAAAATTTGAGGCAACTGTTATTCAGTTCAAGCAGCATAAAATAAGGTTGACATCCAATCTAAGTTTTCCGGATTTTAAAGAGTACTTAATCGTACATTAGGAAAACACCAATGGACGTTCATACTCCGTGGTGATCTTTATCATTTATCTGCCCCATGATGTTGCGTGTTTATACGGCCAGATTGATGATAACAACAGGTAAACAACTTTTTGTTTGAGCGCAGATAAGCTGGCTACCCCGTTTGTCTAGTGTTCACAAGTGTTGCTGGTGAATATGGAGTCATCATCATCATCATCAGCCTATAATGATTCCACTGCTGGGACACAGGCCTTCTCTCTAGTAGAGGGAGTGGGCTGTAAGCCACCACGCGGGCCCAGTGCGGGTTGGTAGATGTCACATGTCTTCGAATTTTTAGTTCTAGGACATGCCGGTTTCCTCACGATGTTTTTCTTCACCGTTTTTGAGGGCAGCGGTGATGAAATAAATTACACAAAGCAATGCGCCTACCTGGGTTCGAACCCACGGCTTACTGCTCGTAAGTCGGGACTGCCACCACTGGGCCACCGCTGCTCTCAATATGGAATATGGAGTATTAGGTTTGAGCCCCAGATCTGGCAAAAGTTTTGGTATTTCGTTAATATTTTCTTAATAGTACAAGATAGCCTGTTTGATGACAAAAACTCGCATCCTTCTGCATGAGCACATTTATTTAGCAAGACATGACTTTGAGCTTTGGTTCCCAATCCAAACGACCAAAACCAAGCTAAAATATTATAAGCCGCTAACGATTTAAATGTCAAAGTATTATTCGTTGTTATCAAAATAAAATAAGCTTTGTAATTCTCAATCAATCAATGTAAGAGACATCGTCACACGTCTTATAGGTTCTCACCTATAAGACGTGTGACGATGTCTCTTGCAAGAATGACCTTAGGATTTTCTGGAAAACTCTACAAACTTCTATCTATTTCTGTATGAATGGGACAAAGTAAAATTATTATACAGGGTTATTGATAAAACACCAACAACCTCTAAAGAGGTCGTTGTACACATCATTATGAACAACATTTACTATGGAACCAAACCTGAAATCGCGAAAAAAAAAACAGCTGTTCCGTACTTTATGTTCACATAACTCGTCAAAATGTAGGGGAACAGCTGATTATTTTTCACGATTTCGGGTTTCGTCTCATAGTAAAAGTTGTTCATAATCATGAGTAGAATGACCTCTTAAGAGGTTGTCGGTGTTTTACAAATAACCCTGTATACCAGACCCGGTTGCCAAAGTTTTAGAGCTTACTCCGATCGCTTCGTCATTTTTTATTAGCCTTTTCTGTCCCACCGCTGGGCTTCCCCCATTCATTTATGTCGATTGTTTCTGCATTCTTCATTCTCTTATGTACTTTATTTACAAACTATAAATATAATTAAATAGGTCGGAGAGATTTTCGCCCCATTTAAAATGCGGGTATTCAGCTGCATCCGGTTATGGAATCCGACCTCAACGTTGTTGGCAAAAGGCTAGGCAGATGATGATGAAATAGAATTAAAATGATAATAACGTTACTTAAAGGTATCTTATAATATCAGCCGCATTGGCCAATCGTCAAGGTTAAGCAGTGGTTGCGTAGGTCGGTCCGTTGGTGGGTGACCATCATTACATATCGAATTTCCACCGTGATTCGGAAAGCACGTCAAGCCGTTGGCTATCATTTGTAGATCTTCGACAGTAGTAACGATTACGAGTAGTAAGAAGCCCGGAAGTCTGACAACCAGTCGAAAAGGTATCGTACTACTTATGTTCAGGGTTGGCAGTAAAAGAGAAGATAACTAAATTATAGGGCTTCAAAAAATTTGGCCGCATCGCTGTCAACAGAAAAACAATTGAAAATTAAAAAGCGTGTTAAAAAAGCCTAGCCCTCTGGTCCCGTGAAGAGCCGACCAATCGCTTGGCGATATCCGGAAAGAACATCATTCATTATCATTCGCTTAATGGTAAAGCTTTTCTTTTGTTCTCAGACTTATTTCTGAATGGATAAAGAACACCTTTCCTATTCGAGACGGAGTCCTAAAATTTTCGACCTCGCCTCGCTCGCTTCTTCATACTGCGTCCTCTTGCTTCCTAACCTCGTCAATTCGAGGCAGCTTCCAAAAATTTGCGAGCACGTTCTCGCTTTTCTTATTCTACACATTATCTTTAGTTGTTCTGATATTTACCAATTTTCGCTTCAGCTGAAGATGCACCCATAGATATAATCTTGCCGCTCCTCATGTTTATCGAGAATCTTGGTATCTGGTAACAATAAAGAAATCAAAATGGAGTGACCATTTGATTGGTCAAAAATAGGTTGGAACTGCCTTCGGAAAATTAAAAGTCACTGCACCACTTCTGTATCCCTCATACAGATAGGCGGCATTAAAACTCTGACACCAGGTTGGGCACTAAACACACGAGAAGATAAAAAAAGACCATTGGATGTTCATCATAATTATCATTGAAAAAACCCTGTGAACACTTGGTCCGATTGCTTATTCCGAACAATCGGACGACGTGAACTTTCGTCACGACAGTTTCATGTGACTGCCAAGTACTGTGCACTACAACGAATTTTTCTTGGTATGATATCTACATATATGTCGCAGTAAGTAACAATCATGATATAGTTTTATTCAGGGATATAGTTATTTTCCGGAAGATGGTAATATGAAAGCTATTTATACCTAACTATCTTACTAGACAAATCTAGTAAAATATTTTATAAGTATTTGGTACATTTTAACGCGGGAATTTCAATTCTTCTCCCTCTAGAACGTGCTCAAAGAGCAATTTTAAAAGTTGCTACCTTCCGTCCTTTTAGATTCCCTACACACCTGCTCTACAAAGCATGTAATGTACTAACAGTACGGCAATTATTTATTCTTCACATAATACTACAGCACTCTACACTTCCCTATGACCCAGTTCCTGCCGATAGGAGAAGGAAGGACCTGGTTTGCACAAAACCTCAAACTAGACATGAGTTTACAAAACGATTTTATGTATTTTTAGGACCTTTTCTTTATAATAGACTTAACAAGATACTAAACTTCTATAGTTTAAGTTATAAAAAATGTAGTTATGCAATGTCGGATTATTTAGCAATACTTAATTACACAGACACAGAAAAACTTTTTGAAGTTGTAGTATGATTATGTTATCCTCTGGTATCTATTTGTATATTTTTACTTAATAAGCTAGTTTTAGTGTTTTTATTTTGTACCAATTTGATTATACTTCTAGTTGTTAATAGTTTAATTTTATTTCATAATTTTAATGTCCTAATTAAATTGAGCTATGTAAAGTGATGGCCTGAAACACAGGTTTAAAAAAACCTAGTTCGGGCAGGTCGCTACCAAACATCTGTATTGAACTATCATTACTTGCCTTTTGAATATGTTTTAGTTATAGTTTACTTATAAGTACTAATTATACCATGGTATGAAAAACAATACTACTGCGCATAAATGTACACTTTTTGTAATACTTTTTAAATAAATTTTATTATTGTTTATTTATTATTATTTTGCATTTTGCGGCGCAAGAGCGAGCGAAGGGAGCTCGGGACTTGGGACACCCCGACTCGGACAGGTTAGGTTCGAAGGGTATGGCGGGGTCTGGACAGCCATCCCCTTCGTGTTAGGTTACTAGAAATAATACCCCCGAGTAGCGGAGCTACGTCAACTGCGCCTTAGTTTGGAGACAATTACTTACTTTAATAAGATAGCAAAATGTAATTTGTTTTGGTTCACATTAAAATGGTTTTTTTTTTGACAGTATAAAATTTTAAATATTTTATGTATTTACAACTATTTAGGTATATAATTAGTTATAAATCGGTTTCATGTTTCGGTTTTTATCTTCCGAGAAATAGCTATCCCTAGAAATATAACTGTATCACGCCTGTAATTATCTTACTGCGACATGTGCGAATAAAAACTAAATTCTGTACGTTGGTAAGCGCATCTTGGGAACGACTAGATTGATTTGGATGTTTTAAATGTAATATACTTGGAAACGTTTCTCAAGTACTGGTGAAAGAAAAAAAAAGTTATCGTTGTCCAGTCGATCGGACTGTGAGAATTTGTGATTTCATTACATTTTAATATAAGTACCGTTAATTTTTTTTATAGAATAATTAACTGACACGAGCCGTCTCAGTAGCTTGTTCAACATTGTAGATGTCAAACGATTTTTCGTTTAAGATGTAATTAAAGTTCTAAAAGGAAAATTGATGTAACTCAGAAATTATGTGCATAAAGGATCAGATATGTGGGCTATACTTAATCGGAGGTCAAATTAGCAGAGTAATTGTGTAACATAGTTACAATGGCAAATATAAAGGCACTTATAATGGTATCTTGACAGGTCAGTATATGTTACGTTACGTTGGCGAGTAGACGAAAGACATTTTTCAAACATACATTTGTTTGAAAAGATCTTGTGAAGAAATCTCTAAAATCCTTCAAATTGTGATTAAAAATATCTACTTAATGAAAACGTTATCCAAAAGCTGTATTGTCGTAGGTACTAATAAGGCTAACATGATTTTCTCAAAAGTTGACGTATAACCATTTTACTGTAGGACGACAACTAATGAAACTTTAAAAGGGTCGACTTGTGATCACCGGCTTCATTTAGTGTTTATCTTCGTGTGCAAAGGTTGTTCTTAGTGCTAAAAGTGAGTAAATAATTTGGTAATTAAAAGTGATTTGCTTTTAAGCCTGACGAGGTGGAGTTGGATGTTTTGATTTCTTTTTTATCCTACTTCAAAAAAAAGACGAGGTTATGTAATGACTAGTTTTTTTTTTCAATTTCTCCGTAAATAAGATGCCAATTTACATTTTTTAACCGACTTCTAAAAAAGGAGGAGGTTCTCAATACGGATTTGTATTTTTTTTTTTTTTTTATGTTTGTTCGTGCATTACTCCGTCGCTTGCCAACCGATTTGGAAAATTCTTTTTTTTGTTGGAAAGGGTATACTTCCCAAATGGTCCTATAGTCACCAAGTTGGGATCTGATGATGGAGTCTTGGCGAAATCGAGGGAACTCTTCAAATTTTATAGGAAAACGTACAGTGATTTTGGTATTTTCTACAACAAGTGAAGCATTTGCGTCCAATAAGAACCATTCTACCATCAGATCTGATGATGAATCCAAGAGACAGGCTTCGGAACTTCATAACAAGGCAATGAATCTTAGCTGTGTTTGGGCTTGTTGGAATTGTAACGGTATGCTCTTTCCAGGTGTATACACCGATTACGCTGAGATTTATGATCCGATTTGCGTGATTCTTCTTTAATTTAATGTGGAATAGCTGCCATTTGGTCCCATAAAAAAATAATATAGTTTGGCCATATAGTTTTCATTTTATTAATTTTTTTTTTTTATATGTAAGTTTTTCATGTATGTACACCGATTTCTCCGTGATTACTGGACCGATTTAGACGATTTTTCATTCATTTGTTAGAGAAAGCTTGCCCGGTGGAGCCATATGAATTTTATTATCTTTGCTTAGGTACTTTTTGAGTCATCCTCTTTATTATGCATTTTGACCTTTGTCGTATGTATGGACGATGTGCTGGTGTCTAATTAAAATGTAAAAAATTATACTTGACTAGGATTAAAGATACCACAACTGAAAAGGCTAAAATAAAACTTTTTTACAAAAAGAAAAATAACCGACTTCCATAAAACACTAAAAAGTGGCAAATAATTTTAGTTTCGGAAGTCGGTGGCAAAAAAGTAAATGAAACAAACAAGTCACCGACTACCGAAACTAAAATTATTTGCCACTTTTTTGTGTTTTATGGAAGCCGGTTATTTTTTTTTTGTAAAAAAGTTTTTTACATAAGCAGACCGCGCGTTCTTTTCATATACCTAAATTAAAATAACGTAGGTAGGTACTTACGTGTTCGCATCTTTAATTCGTATTTTTTCTTCTTTCGCTTGTTAGTTTTCCTTTAGTTGATGATATCTTGATTTTATATTTTTTAATTTGTTGTTAGTGTCAAATTAACACATGACAAGCATTTTTATGGAATACTACAACAAAAGGGTGAAATAAAAACAAGTCGGTGCATTTTACTTTAATTCTTCTTTTTACGGAAGACGTTTAACGTTTTGGAAAACTTGGACTTTTTCAAAATAAATCTCCCTAAGTTGAGAAGTCCGCACCAAATCCGGAGGCTCATCAAACTATAAGTACATATCCAGTATAACCTGACCTCATTTTGTACGAGCTTCAAGTACAACAAAACCAACAGAAACTAGTTAACAGGAATTAGGTAACAGAAAAAAAAACCGGAAAAAAAACTCGCCCACCGAAGGTTCCGTACAAATTCAGTTTTGTTGTGTGCGTTAATTAAACCTTAAAAATAATATTTCATTTTTTTTTAATGATTTAATGAGATAAGGGGCCTTCAGAGCCAGACAGACAGACAGACGAACAACAAAGTGATCCTATACCTAAGGGTACCGTTTTTTCCTTTTGAGGTGCGGAACCCTAAAAACAATTAGTCTCAAATATAAGGAAATCATCTGTGACGTTAAAGAAGGCCATTTTTCTCCAAATGTTCCTATAGCACCCAACGTAGAGGTTATTCAAAAAACATCATCCCAAAAAGAAAGAGTTTCTATGTTCGACTGTATGATTTTTTTTGAATGTATGTTCACCGGTCTCTACGCTAATTGTGGACCGATTTACATAAGTTTTTTTTCCCAAATCTATACTACTGACAGAGGTAGTCCCATTGTCAACAAGTCAGAATCTGATGTTGGGATCCTAGGGCAATCAAGCAAAGAGGGCAAACCTCAAATTTTATAACACATACAATGTTTTTCATATACTTTCTAACGCGATTCAGACATTTGTGCCTGGTAATCATCATCTCATGTTTGGATGGATGATGGGAAAATTAGGGGCAACCCTCAAATTTTATGGGCATTCTTGGAAACGGTATACTTCCCATGTGGTCCCATGACCATCAGGACAGGGGCTGACTTAATGCCATAGGCATTTTCTACCAGTCATCCTTTGGGTGATGCAGAGACAAACAGTGGCATGTGCATATCTGTAAAAATAATCATTTAATAAGACATCTAAAATTATATATAAAATACTATAAATATATATCAAAATACTATAAATATATACAATAATTATATAACAGAGGGTTTCACAAAAGTGGAGAAGAAGAAGAAGAAGCCCAATTCCCGCAACCAATGCGGCACCGCACCGTGTGGACCCAATATGCTGCTGCGTCCTGCAGTACCTACGACGCAGCTGTATATTTCGCGTCTACATTACTCCACGAAGATTGAGGATGTGGTGGCGTATTTGAGAGTGAAGACCGACTATACTCTGAGGGTTGAAACGTTGGAGTCGCGCCACAACATAAACTTTAAGTCGTTTGTGGTACGAGTTCCAACCCAACATCTGCAAACCTTTTTAAAAGAGGACTTTTGGCCGAAAGGTGTTGTTTATCGACGGTTCCGAGGACGGTTACTCGACACCACGCAGCGAAACACGACGCCGACAACGTTACGTGTATAGTTATAGTTTATAAGGTATTTAATATGTATTAGTTTATTTTTGTGTAACATTATTTTGTGTATTTTATCTATGGGCCTTGGGTGCCTGACAATAAAATGTTTATTATTATTATTTATTATTATTATAACATATAAACATCATACCTTCTTTTTAATTTAGCTTCAGCTTACATTTTGATCAAATCAAATCATTTATTGCATCCATAATGTACATTTAACAGGTGGTCAAATAAGAAATTTTAGATACAATTATGGACCCTGTCAGGCACTGCAAGTTTTAAATATGTAGAGAGAGAAAGAGTGCTTCTCTAATTTTCCTTGTCAAAGAAGAGTAATTATACAATTATCACAATTAATACAATTATTACAACCATCAAGCGATCGCGTTAATTCCTTTACAAAGGCCAAAAAATGTTTTTTTGCTAATTTCAAGAATTCGAACAAAAATTGGTGAGTTTCATGGTCCGAGACACCACACGTGAGTCTGGCGTTTAAAATGTTACACGTTGTAAAGGTATCAAGTCATCGACCCAAACCTTGAACGTCTGATTTTCTTCTCTCCATCGTAGTCAACTTTTGACTCATCATTTCCCACCCCACACCAGTTAAAGAGGGTTGCGAAAGTTAAGTGTTTATTTTTTATTAACCCCCAACCAAAAAGGTGTGTTATAAGTTTGACGTCGATATCTGTGTAGGTATCTGTGTGTCTGTCTGTGGCATCGTAGCTCGTAAATGGATGAACCGATTTTGATGAAATTGGTTTCTCTGAAAGGTGTTTTAACCGAGAGTGTTCTTAGCTATGTTTCGAAAACATCTGCTCAGTCGTTTGAAGATCATCACCTTTTTCTAGGTGATGAAGGGATATAAACAACTTCCAGGTGCGGTCGATTCGAAACTTGAAATCTTGTCACTTGTCACCATGGGCACCGCCAGGGGAGAGGGCTGCACCCCCCCCCCTTTGAGCACGGGTTTTTTTTTAATGTATAACTTTTCTTGTTTTCGTTAATTAGCGAGATGAGGCATGATGCACGCATGATGACGCAACACAGAGAAAAGTGGAAGGAATGGGGGGAGGCCTATGCCCAGAAGTGGACAGTCAAGGCTAAGAAAACATGTTTTTTTAGCCTCTCTTGTGTCCTACTGCTGGACAAAGGCCTCTCCTTTCTCCTTCCAAACCTCTCTATCTTGTGCGATATCTGGCCATGATCGCCCTGAAATTAATATGAAATGAAAATTAAATTAAAACCCCCAACAATTGCCACGGCTACGGCGCTTATATTAATTTATTTTTGGTTTTTTAGAAGTTTTTTGTGTCGTGTGTTTCAATTCTTTGGAAGTAAGTACCATTTAAAAAGAGTTTTTTTTTGTACGAACCTAGTGTTTAAGTTATCATCGTCATAACTCTCCTTCTCTTATCTCAATTTATTTGTCGTCGGCGCAGAATGTTTTCTTCTTCCATACTTCGTGGAGGAGCTCGTGGCTAAATAATAACAGCCGCCCGGGTCGATCTTTAAGGTTAAGCCGTGCTTGCCGAGGTTGGTACGTGGATGGGTGACCATAATTACATACCGAGTTTCCTCCGTTGCCTCGGACAGCACGTTAAGCCGTGGCGTTTGTAGATCTTACGAGTAGTCAGAAGCCAAAAAGTCTGACATCCAGTCTTACCAAGGGGTATCGTATTACCCAGTTACTGGGTTGTGGAGGTCAGATAGGCAGTCGCTTCATGTAAAATACTGGTACTCAGCTGCATCCGGTTAGACTGGAAGCCGAACCTTAGATAGTTTGGGAAAAGGCTAGGCAGATGATGACTTCTCTATTACTCGTCATCTTTATAGATATTCACACATTCTCTCTAACGGGTAAATAATAAAGTTCATCAGCCCTCTCGGGACTAAATAAGTTACTTTTACCCCTAGGGTAAGAATGTACAATTTTTTTACTTCCAAGTAACCGGTACAGCACGTAGGTATAGGAAGTTTAAATAAAATACCAAGTCAGATATTTAACATTGATAAGGCCATGTTCAATTAGCCCATTTTCGGTAAAGCGGTCAACAAGCCGAACGAGAATTATTATTAGCATTCTCGTTTTTAAATAGTCAGGATCATTAAACCTAGTTTCAATTATAAAGTCAGTTAAATGTGTTTAAATAATCTAATAAAAAATAAACAAATGTGATGGACTGATAAATAGGTACATAAGTATTTTGACCTTCTTTTAAAAAGAAACGGTGCCTGGTTTTATTGACGTGGAAATCCCACTTTTGGTCTTGTGGCTTTTGGTCTTACCCCCAAATGCCGCTCGCCTTTTTTTTTTCGGATGGGAAATCATCAAATGACTTCTCCCGCTCTGCGGGCGGAGCGGAAGAGATTGTCAGGCTCGCACTGACTAAAACCCATCCATGTTCCTTCTTAGCCCTTTGTGTCTCAGGGCCATGGTATCTCTTTCGAACAGTCCCACAGCCCTGGCAGGCATCGGCCTTCTCAGACCCCTTCCGATTTGCTGACATCTTCTTGAGGCGCGCGTGGAACACGAACGCGCCGTCGCCACGGCCTGTCGTCATAACACGGGTGGACGGTGAGCTAGCCCATTATTCATCGTCCTTATACTTTTAAAAAGCAATGCAAATATATTGCAGATATAGAAAGGTAAATTAATTTTCACAAAAACCCTGACTAATAACATTGACACATGACATATGTTGTGTCATATTTTTTGTGCAAATTAATCAAAGTTAATTATAGTCTTAAAAATGAGAAAAATAATAGTAGGCAAATATGCGTCAGTCACATTATCACGACAAACAGTCTTTGCTCAGCATAATGATGTGTGCAATTTATTCGTGGGCGGCTAAGCATGTCATCTTTCATACATCTCTATTCCCGTCACTGACGTCAGCAGTCAACTCCTTTCGGCCCTGGGTTTTATTCCCGCGTCGGGCAAAGTGTTATTGGGTACTTCTATCAGGAATAACTTACTAGCAGCCGCGGAGTCTGGATTAGTGCCCGGTTGATGGCAATAGGCTCGCCCCTACTACATGGAACTTAAAACATAATTGGTGAAATGTGGGTGTACTATTAGGTACACCCACATTTCATGGATACATATACAGGTTTGATGATATGTTGTTATGTCAAATTAGCTGTCCCGCGCAACTTCGTCTGCGTCACATTTTCCCCGTTTTCGCAACATTTTTCATTGCTGCTCCGCTCCTATTGGTCGTAGCGTGATGATATATAGCCTATGTCCTTCCCCAGGTTGAAATCTATCTTCTTGCTAAATTTCATTAAGAACCGATCATCCGTTTAGTCGTAAAAAGGTAACAAACAAACAAACAAACACACAAACAGAGTGACTTTCGCATTTATAATATTAGTGTGGAAGTATGGATTTAAAAGGCTCTATATTTTCATCAACAATTTATTGAAAGAAATTCTGAAATATTCGGCATGATCTTTGTTGAAGGGAAGTCATACATATTTATTTGGTTTGTAAGGGAAAACATTGCAGTATCTATTTATCTTAATTTATGTTCAAAGGCTCTAGATCGCTTGCGCCTATAACAATGGCCCCAGCAATGTTTTGAGTGAAAAGATTTCTTGCTGTCATTGTTTTGTTCATAATGCACTACCTGCTACGGGACTACTGTAGCGTAGAAATTTTGATGTGTTTTTCAGGGATAATACATATAAACCTTCCTTTTGAATAATTCTATCTATTGATGAAAACCGCGTCAAAATACGTGTTTAAAAGATCATAAGTCTGTGGCATCGTAGGTCCTAAACGGATGAACCGATTTTAATAAAATAAATTGGTTTCGTTTGAAAGGTGTTTTAATCGAGAGTGTTTTTAATATGTTTCAAGAAAATCTGCTCAGCCGTTTGAAAGTCATCACTTCTTTTGTAGTTGATGAAGGGATAAACAACTTCTGCGGTTCTGGTCGATTCCAAATTCGAAATTTTGTCGTTTGTCACCATGGGCATCGCCAGGAGATGGGGGGGGGGGGCTGCACACCCCCCTTGCCCATAAAAGCTCCGATTTTTCTAAAATTTATAGTTTTCTTTGTTTTAGTTAATTAGAGAGAAGAGCCTACTCCCTCTCATAGGAGAGGAAGCCTGTGTCGCAGCAGTGGGAACATTATAGGCTAATGATGATGATTAGGGAGAAGAGGCGCAACACCGATAAAAGTGGAAGGAATAGGAGGAGACATGTGCCCAGGTCCCAAACAAAAAAAAAAAACATTTATAAATAGATCATACAATCCAATTTGTTAGTAAGTGAGTTAGTAAATAATTATAAATTGATTTAAATTTTGGTAATACTTATTAACAATGTCAAAATCATCATCACGGGTTGATGGTAATACTTGTGTTGTGGTCCAGTGCCTGAGTATTAGGCCTTCCGCCCTATCAGCCAGTGACCAAGAGGCTGTTGGCGCTGCCCCGCACCCCCCACATCAAGTAGGCGACACGATTTCGCATGACATAGATACGTGCCTCTGCGAACATCCCTGATGCGCTACAGTGTCGTGGCAACTCCAACAACGCCCTGTATGGGTTATTGTACTGGATGCGTAAGGCGCTGTAAGCCTTTTGCGTGTAGGTGACCCATAAATTGCTCTCCCACTTTGCAAACCTACGGATCAACATACTGCTCCTGACTGACAGCACCCTACGCTCCCTCTCCATGTCAACATTGTCGGTCTGTGTTGCAGTGAACCAGTGCCCCAGATATTTAAACGATTTGACCCATTGCAACTCCGTCCCACCGAGTGTGACAGGCGGGACTTCGCGATAGTCCTTAGTGCCTGCCTTGAACAACAGACACTCGCTCTTTTCGCTCACAAACAGACATGAGCTTTCTGAGGGCGTTTATCGATGAGGCCAGCAGCACCATGTCATCGGCGTAAAATCAATTAATCCAATCGTCGTAGCGTCGGAGGTCCGCTTTTTTTGTGCTTGTGCTAAACGGCTTACGTTGCGGTTCCCCGATGCTACAACGCTTGGATTAATTTATTTTTGGTATTTAGAGGTTTTATCTATCGGACGTTTTTAGGGTTCCGTAGCCCAATGGCAAAAAACGGAACGCTTATAGATTCGTCATGTCTGTCTGTCTGTCTGTCCGTCCGTATCACAGCCACTTTATTCCGAAACTATTAGGACTACACAGCTGAAACTTGGTAGGTACATGTATTCTGTGAACCGCATTATGATTTTTGTACAAAATTTAAGAAAATATATAGATAAGGATATCCTGCCATACATGGAACTAAAACTAAAAAAAAAAAAACGATCTAACCTATACGTGTGGGGTGTCTGTAGATAGGTCTTTAAAAATGACATTGAGGTTCCTAAAATCATTTTTATTCAAAGTCAATCTTTTGAAAGATAGACACTTCCAAAGTAGTAAAAAGTGAGTCCCCCCCCCCCCTAATTTCTAAAGTACGAGGATGAAAATTCTGAAAAAAATATGGGGATGTAGAACGTAAAAAAAACTTTCAACGAAAATTGGTTTGAATAAGATTTGATATGTAGTTTTTGAGATATGGGACTTTTTCACCAAACTGCAGCAGTAACTTTGTTTTTCATTAACTTACTATGAAAAACAAATTTAGTTTTGCGGTTGAGTGAAGGTTTACTAATGAATGACCGTTCAAAACATTGTTATTATATTGTTTGGGGCTATGGAACCCTGTGTGCGAGTAAGACTCGCACTTGGCCCGTTTTTTTGTTTATAATGTAGCATAATTGGCGATTTTTAATTTACTTCCTAAAAGTAGAAGGAATTTTTTTATTTATGTATTCCAAATTTTCCGTGATTAATGGTTCGATTTACGTATAATGAGTGTAATTAGCTTTGCGTGAGTCATTTGAGAGTTAACTTCTTTAATACGTATTTTTTCATCTCCGTCTTTTAATGATCTCGTAGTAACTTCTAGTTACAATGTAAAATTAATATATGTCAAGAATTTGTGTGTTCACCACACAAATCAAATTAATTATTCAAAACATTGTGGAAAATGACAAAATCTTAAGACAAGTGTGCTTAAATGATAGGTTTCAGAAGTCAGTGGCAAAAAAGTAAAATAAAAGAACAAAAGTTAATAGTGTTTTCCACTCTTTTATTTTAAAGTTGTTTTTCTGTCTAATAAAAGAGTCGGAAAAACGACTTTTCCTTTGTAATTCTGTTTATTTTTAGGGTATACTTACACGTAAGTAAGCAACATAATCACTTTAAAAACTATCTTTAAGTGATGACTGTTGGAGGATACTTCAGAATTTTACGTAAAATAAAAAACCATGAGCTCATACTACCAGTAGTAATATTGTGAGAATTCACTTAACCGAGAATCGTTTGTATATTCATTAACCCCGAACAAAAAAGAGGGGTGTTATAGGTTTGACGTGTGGATCTGTGTGTCTGTCTGTGGCATCGTAGCTCTTAAACGGATGAACCGATTTTAATAAAATTGGTTTCGTTTGAAAGTTGTTTTAATCGAGAGTGTTCCTAGCTATGTTTCGAAAAAATCTGCTCAGCCGTTTAAAGATCAACACCTCTTTTCTAGTTGATGAAGGAATATAAAACACTTCCTCAGGTCTGGTCGATTCGAAATATGAAATCATGTCACCTGTCACAAGTGCATCGCCAAGGGGGGGGGGTCTGGACCGGGGGGTCCCCCCTACCAGCTATATACTTTTTTAAATTTATAACTCTCCTTGTTTTCGAGACGAGGCGCAACACCTTGAAAAGTGGAAGGATGGGGGGAGACTTATTCCCAGGAGTGGGTCAGTCAAGGTTAAGAAAAAATAATAAGTTTAAAAACCATGAAATAAACATTAAATTCAAAATTTTCAAAAAAACAATAAAATTTCATTGATAACTCGCAGCGACACTACAATTTACAATGTATTTCTATACACACGTTTCAGTAGATGGCAACAATGCCGTCATTTGCTGCTTGTTCAAACAGTGACTGCAGGTGGTTTACCAATTGTGATATATGAGGTGGTCTCATACAGAGAGGCAAAATATACAACATGTAACGTAATTAACGCACACCCTTAAACACCCCAATTAGAATTATGTTATAATCATAATACATACACTGAATTTTTAATTTAACATGTATATGCATTGTTATTTATTAAATTAGTTATACCAATTCTTGGAGAACGTTATGGTCATACTACTACGCACGCAACGCACACATTCGCACAAGCATTTATCGCGCCGCTCGACACAACATAACGAAACTACGTCCATTTCAATTTGTTTTGACTGTACAGGGTTAATATGACAATAATTTACGTAGTTTTAATTATTTTTGGGATAAAAAAATTACCTATATTAAAAATGATAGAAATCGATTCAGTAAACGATTCTGAACAAACTATTTCCAGGATGTGCGTTAATTACGTTACATGTTGTATTTTCCTTTTAACAAATTATCCTCGCGAAACTGAAGCATCACGCTTAGAATCAAAACTACAACGTCACTACCCCCTCGATTGTAGTCAACAGCCACGCCACTGTCGTCTGCTGTCTGCCGTCGTGTTTAGAACTGTACCTTTATAGTCAAATTTTTTTTTTGAATAAATTTTTAATGATATTAGGCACAAGGTAGGCATAATTTCAGTCACGTTAGTAAAATCGCGGGTGGAAGAAACCTGTCTGTGAGCATTAGTGTTTTTTTTTGGTTTTGGAAAAAGTCTTTCTTTAGTGCGACAATATTTACTCCAAGAATTACGACTAAAAGGTACCTACTAGCATTTATTTCATATTAAATCATAAATAGCCTCAGGTAACGTGAAGCTTAGGCATCTGCAGGGTCATGTTTATTTTGTAAATTGCACTTAAGGCGACAATAAGTGCCCGCGACCTTGAGCGAGTAAAAGTGCATGCGTAACTCTTCAACGCGCACCAAGATTATTCGAAAAAACAACCCACCTTGATTTATCAAACACAATACAAATAAAAGCCATATACTAAAATATGGGTTGTTAAATTGTCTTTCAGATGGTAAAAGTTTCATGAAATTATGTCCGATAGTTTTTGCGTTATTATCGTTTTTTTGTCCGCGTTAGACATGAATTTACAAATTAATTACACTATGTTATAAAAATATATTTTCACATATCAATTTATAAAGAAAATTGTCTAGTATAACATAATTTTTTTTCAAAGAAATAAGACTAGAAGTTTAGACATGATGTTCAATTTAAAATCATTAAAAGTCGTATATCTGCGCCTTAAGAGAAAAGTATTTTTCGAAAATTGTTTTTGAGTATTTTTTTAAACCTTTTGTAGTAGTTGTACTTACTTACCCCGTTAGAGCAGTTGAATATGGTTTTTATTGCAAAGTTTCTTCTATTATCTTGAATCTTCCATATAAACTGTCGGTTAGTGTAAAAATATAATGATATCTTTATTAATAGCAGTGCTACAGTGATCCAATTAGTGTCGGTACTTTCATACAAGCCTACGCTAGCTTCGCTTCCCCTTATAACCAGTACTACTCTTTATGATGTTAGTGTTTCTGAACAGTCTAGGCTTGCCTTATAGGCTTGCTGTATAATTGTTGGCCCACTGGACTGCTATTCTGATGGCAGCAATGGTGGGTACCTACGTTTGGTAGGTCTTGGATTCGAACAGATAGACCAAGCAGGCGCATTACTTTGTGTAATTTATTTCATCACCACTGTTTTCAGAACGGTGAACACAAACATCGGTAGGAAACCGGCATGTCCTATAACCAAAATTTCGAAGCCATGCGACCTCTACCAATCCCGTTTGAGTCAGTGTGGTGGAATAAAATAGCCCATTCCTTCTCATAAATTGGAGACCAGTCTCCCACCAATAGGAGACCATAGATAGACGCTGATTATGGTAATGCTTATTATTAACCTAGACAAGTATGCCCCTATCAGGAGGAGCTCGTGGCTAGTTTATATCGATCTTTTGGGTTAAGTCGCGCTTGCCTAGGTTGGTCCGTGGATGGGTGACTCATGACATACCGAGTTTCTTCCTCGGAAAGCGCGTTGGTCCCGAGTCCCGGCTGTCATTTGTAGATCTTTGACAGTCGTCACAATTCCTGGCCCGAAAGTCTGACAATCAGTCTTACCAAGGGGTATTGTATTAACCCGTACTATTTGGATTTTGGAGGTCGAAAGGCACTCGCTCCATGTAAAATTCTGTTATTCAGCAGCATCCTGTGATTGTAGACTGAAAGCCGACCCCAATATGGTTGAGAAAAGGTTAGACAGATGACAAGTATTCATGAAAAGTTTCAGGGTCATTTGCCCCTTATAGGTCGATTTGCGCAAAATAACTTTTTAAATAGAACCTGTTTCGCAACCCTATTTTACTGGTGTGGAGCTGGGAAATTATGAGTCAAAAGTTTTCCACGATGAAGTCTTTTGAATAAATCTGACGTTCAAGGTTTGGGTCAAAGATTTAATGTGTTATTATTTTTTTTGTTTATACTCGTATAAATTTGTGAGTGGTTTGTTATTTTTTTTATACACCAGTAGGTAGGTTTCCTTAATTGTGCAGTTTTTATTAATGCATCCTATCCTAACTATAATATTATAAATGCGAAAGTAAGTTTGTTTGTTACGCTTTCACGCGAAAACTACTCAACCGATCATCATGAAACTTTGTACACTTATTCTTGGAGGTATTAGAAGTAACATAGGCTATATATCATCACGCTACGAGCAATAGGAGCGGAGCAGCAATGAAAAATGTTGCGAAAACGGGGAGAATGTGACGCAGACGAAGTTGTGCGGGACAGTTAGTTGTTCTTATAAAAGGTGTGACCGAAATAAATGATTTGTTATTTATGTTATAGTCAATGCAAGTTCCAAAATACTATGTTCGTAACAAAGTCTGACAACCAGTCTTACCAAAGGGTGTCGTGTTACCCAGCAACGCGTTGTGGAGGTCAGATAGGCAGTCGCTCCATGTAAAATACTACAACATAATTAAAGGCTAGGCTGATGATGCTGACTGTACAGTAGTAGTAGTATTTAACTATGCATTTACAGACGCCAGCATGTACATGTAGCTATAAAAAGTAATGTAAATGCATAATTAAATACTAGCTACAAAAAGCTGTCAAATTTATTTAATAGATTTTCAACTTTAACGTTAAAGAATGAGGTTCAAAGTTGATTGGGAAAATTTTACAGTTTCAGTTAGCTTGATGTTCTGGCGTCTGTATACTACTTAACAAAGTCACGCCGAAAATAACAAATTATGTTAGAATATTCTTCAAAAAAAAAGGACTGGCCAGTAAAATTTTAAATTTAACTTTTTAAAGCATCTTCCAGACAGCCGCGGCCTGCGGTGGCGGCCAGTTATATTTGCTTGCAATGTAAGTGAGTGTGATCTGATCATGACGCGGCCGATCGGCTGGCCGCGGCCGCATGCACCGCCCCCTCTGCCACCGTGTGTGATTGAGCGCGCGGCCTAGCAGCGGCTACAACGCGGTCAGTTGCGAATTTTTACAACAGGCCGCGTGGGTACGTGTGAAAAATGGCGCAACATGAGGAAATTTTAATAGAATTAGTGTAAAAGTATAAAATTCTTTAGGATACTTTGCATCGCGCCTACAAAACGCCGCCACCGCCCGGCCCCGTCTGTCTGGGAGACGCTTAAAAGCTGCATTTAAAATGGTTCGAAAAAAAAAAACAAGCATTTTTGGATTTCCCAAGAAACTTTTCGTTTTGTACTAAACTACTGCTAAATACTACTACTACTACTACTGATTTAAAAGAGTGTCCATGGAGTTTCTTGCCCATTCTTCTCCATAGAGATCTACGCTTTGGAATGGGCAACTACAGTACTTTCACAGTTATTATGTCTTGTGACTGGGACTGTAGCTTCATTTTTATTGTTTTTCGACTATTCAAAACTGCCTGTAACTGGCCTACTTGAAATAAACGATTTTGATTTGATTTGATTTGACTAAAAGTTGAGGGGTGATTGTTTTGTTGGTTGTTTGCTTCTAGTAAAAAACAGTGAATACTTCCTTCTTGTAACTTTTGTGACTCTGAGTGTTTTGTCACGTTGTAATTTAACGCGGGAGGGAATTGATACTTTGAGATGTGGGTGTGTTAGAAGCTGTGTACCCTTATCGCGTAATTGCAGACACTGCACAGTGATCTATTTCCAAAAGATAGGATTCGTTGAAATGGCGCATGACGTCACATGTAGGTAATTTTTGTACCTACTTGTGACGTAGTGAGCCACTACTGTCCAACTTTAATGAGTTTTAACTAAGTAATTTTTTGATATTGTGATAAAACAAAAAATACGTGTCTAATATTTTTGTATTACCTGTCTGACGGACAAAATAGAATGTCGTTTTCTTTACCCAGTCTTCACCCCTATTTTGTACATCAATTTAAGTACCTAACAGTACGCAAAATGTATTGCTGGTAAACGACATTTTGGGGTAATAGAATAGAATGTACGGCGTTTGTGGAGGTATTGTAAAAGTTGTGAAAACTAGAAGGTTCCCAGATATGTTCGAGAACAAAAAAACTATCGTATTGACGGAGAAAACAAGTGACTTTCGGTTTATTTAAGGGTATTTTTACACCCATTATTCCTATAATAACCCGGGAGAAGCCACAGGCATATCGCAAAACCGTCAAATTGTATTATTAAAACAATAGTTGACTCATTTCCCCAGCTTTCTGTTTCTCGTTTGACAAATTGGGGCCGAGGACGCCGCCATGATTAGCCCCAGATTTTTAACAGTTTTTAATCATACTTGTTAATTAAGTTCTGACAGTTCACTTACAATAACTTACATGGTGACTAGCAATTCGTGATTCTTTAAAAGGTATTTTTTGTTTTTAAATTTTTATCAGAATGATTAAAATACCATCCTGCATTCATGCAGGCCTAGTACTTTTCGCAGATAAAAAAAATACTTTACAAATACCACAAGGCTAATAAATACTTCATGCAAGTTTCGTGCGCGATCGTCAAAAATAAACGGAAAATAATAGGACTCGTCAATTTTGGTAGTGTCCTTGTTGGGGATGAAGATATTTAGAAAATATGCTTCTTTCTTACCTGCCAACTAAGTAAAAAGCCCGCGATAATTAAGAAAGAAGAAAAAATTAACATATTCCTAAAAAAACTTAAAATATTCTTGATCAATAAAAGCTACTACTCGGTAAACGAATATCTAAGTGATAGACTTATAAAGTCATAAACTTAAGTACCTACTCGAGACTATTTATAAATCCTTAATAATAACATTTGTCTGAATATATGTCTATCTTTATTTTACTTTTGAGCTATTAGTTTACATCAGAAAGCACCTACACCATTATTTTAGTATAGAGTTTGTTTTGTTTTTTAGTAGTTAGTAGTTTAATGTTATTTATTTTATGAAAATGCTTCCTCTCTCCAACTCCACTTATTTGCTGTGCCCGACAGGGTCCATATGATCGAATTATAGTTTACCATCTAAGAATAACATGTGGAATGCAATAAAGTATTGAGTATTGAGTAAAAATGAATTGTAAGTTAACTTCGATGAAAAGTGATAACTTCAAATTTTCCATTTATTATTTTCACATTTATTTTCTACTCTACACGTTGATTTCTACCCACCCTTGGCATGTTTTCGTATCAAAACACGTTAAAATGCCTAATAAAATATCAAGTTTGATACAAAAAGTGATAATTTGTTGATATTTTCAGTATACATTTTACCTTGTATATATTTTTTTGTATAAAAAGTGTTAAATTTAAAATAAAACTGTACGTGCTTGTGACATGGTGATCAAGTTACTTGTTATTTCCTCATATTTCATTTATTTATTTTGTGTTTTCCAATAACTTATAGTATCCGAGCCGACAATTTGTCAGTTAAAATCATAAGTCATAATAATTAGCAGTTATATCATAAGTGACAATAGCAGTATGGGTCAAAAGGTGATATTTTTGTATATTTTAACAATAAAGCCTATTTGCCTATACAAATTAAGCGTCATAAAGGTCATGTTCTGTAATTTTCTTGAAACGTTCTTTGTTTTTCGAAGCAGTTTTCTCAAAATAAATGTGTCCAATAGTAAAGCAAATTACAGGAACGACTTTGTTTCATTGGCTATCTGAAATGGTGCCACAGTATTTACTTTTAGCAAGTGAATGACCAGAAAACAACGGTTGTTCCTGACAAGGTAGTAGGTATTTTAATAAAACTGGGTAGGGTAGTACAGTTTTTTTTAAGCAAGTGTTCCTTGTTGCTGGTTTTCTTGTTACTTTGATTCTCTAAATGACCCAGTTTGGACCTCAAGCTATTGCAGTCAAATCTTTTGTACACCTTATTACCAATCACCCTGTATACTTATCTTCAAAAGTAATTTTCATTATTCTCGAAAAAGCAATCATGTAGTTACCTAATCAAGTTTTGTTCCTAACGTCCTCAATTTTATGCTTGAATTTAGTTCTGTTGAGGCTGATTCTATTTTGGCAAGTGCTAGATGACCTTGTGGTAAAAATGTAATTTAAAATAGAATATTTTTCTTTTACCTTAGAATACTTTCAATTTTTTTTTTTACTTCGCAAATAAATGCTATTCTATTCTACTAGCTTCTGCCCGCGGCTTCGCCCGCGTGGAGTTCGGCAATTGCCCACGTATGCGTTAACCCCCCAAAATAATGTCGAAAATAGTAATTTAAATGTTATAGATAATAGTTGTTGCCCGCGGCTTCGCAGTTCTCACTTAAATCAATGCCAGACATGGCCTAGGGGAGGATATTCAGACAATGCGTATTTTAAGTTTTATTATCTGCACTTAGAAAATGAGGTCATCATTTTCGTTATCGGCGACCCTGAAGTCCCCAAAAACAACACCCGTGAAAGAAAAACTGAAAGATTTCCTCGGCGTCAATTTGGTCAGCGACCCCGAAAACCACGAATACGACACCAATGAACGAAAAACAGGAAATTTTCCTCGGCGCCATCTCGGATTTCATTTCATTTATTTATTTTCATTTTCATTGCCAGCGACCCGCTAAAACCACGAAAACGACACCCATGAAGCCATTGAGTCGCGCAAGTGTCCAGTCGCGTGAGTGTTTTTCGCGCAAGTATCCATGCGAAATATATTTTCGTCCCGCAAGTGTCCTTCGCACAAATGACCCAGATTCCCTAGAAGTGTGAACTTATATGAAGTTTTTTTAGCGTATTTGTCCATACAAAAGTCCTAACACTACAAAACAAAAAAAAATTGCCACCCCTGTTATCGTCTGAGGGGTGGATTTTCCAAAAACATTGATGCGTGTTTATCAATTCCATCGAGAAACACAAATAGTAAATTTCAAGCTGTGCAGACTATATTTGTTTTACTAATGTTTCAACCCCTTTTCTCCCTTTTGGGGTCGAATTTCCAAAAACGGCCAAATATGTGTTCATTTATTTTTGCTCAGAAACTTCAATATTTAATGTCATTCTTCTTACTTAAAAAATTATGGATTCCGCATAAAAACTTTGAACCCCCATCTCACCCTGTTAGGGGGTAATTTCTCGAAAACGCTTAAATATCTATTTATTTATTTCTAACCAGAAGCTTGTATAAAAAAATTTCAGCCTTCTAACTTTAAAAATGACGATTTTCCATACAAACTATTTAGGGCCCTTAGGGGTTGAATTTCGAAAAATCCTTCCTTATTCCTTGTCTACATTATAAAGGGAACCTCTGTGCAAAATTGCAGCTTTCTAGGTTCAAAGGTTTGGGCTGGGCGTTGATGAGTCTATATACGATATATTATTATTATTATATACGATACGATACATTAACGATTTATACGATATATTATTATTATATATATATATATATAATAATAATAAATAGATAGATAATAAGTAGCTGTCCAGCGCAACTTCGTCTGCGTCACATTTTCCCCGTTTTCGCAACATTTTTCATTGCTACTCCGCTCCTATTGGTCGTAGTGAAGATATATAGCTTATAGCCTTCCTCGATAATTAGGCTATCTAACACTGAAAGAATTTTTCAAATCCGATCAGTAGTTCCTGAGATTAGCGCGTTCAAGCAAACAAACAAACAAACTCTTCCGCTTTATAATATTAATAGTATAGATTCGCATAATTGTTTCAAATCAGGCTGTCATTTGTAGATCTTTGGCAGTCGTTACAGGTAGTCAGTGGCCTGAAGTTCTGATAACCAGTCTTACCAAGGGGTATCGTATTACTTGGTACTAGCTGGGTGTTCGAGGTCAGGCAGTCTGGTATTCAGCAGCATCCGGTTAGACCGGAATCAAACCGCAGAATAGTTGGGAAAAGGCTAAGCAGGTGATGGCAGAATAGATCGAAGCCCCTTTACCCGTTATAGTATGTGTGTGTGTGTGTGTGTTTGTGTGTGTGTGTGTGTGTGTGTGTGTGTGTGAACAGACTGACTTAATTAATAAAAAGATTAGATTCACATTAAGGTTATCGTAGGTATTTCCCTAAATAGATTCGCGCCCTTAATCACGTAGTATGTGGTCATTAACACTTTTGTTTCAAATCCTTGTTTTTCTTGCAGTACTGAAAAATGGATCAAGGCGTCCAAACCACTACGATTTTGAAGGAGGAAGAACCAACACTGACCTTCGTGGTACCTAAAGCATCGCCTAGAAAGTATCAAATCGTTTACCCTAATCTTGTCACATTTGGGTACTGGCATTTAGCTGCACTGTATGGGATTTATTTATGCTTCACTTCGGTAAAATGGGAAACAATATCATTCGGTAAGTAGAATGGGCAATATAAGAAGGGACACTGATTCCATTCCATTTTAATCATGTAAGTACATATTCGTACATGATTAAAATGTTACAGGAAAAATGTGAGTGTACTACAATAGTTCACCCACATTTTATAATATTATGGCAATACATTCTTTTGCCTAACGCTTCGGCGAAAACGGGCATGATGTTGCCATCATCATATTCCTACCCTTGTTGCTGTTTTCGGGGTTAAGTTTTAATAACTCACCAAAACTTAACCCCAAATTGGCAACGCGGGGAGTTACACACCCCAGCGCATCTTTTAAGGTTTAGAACCTTTTAACTCTGAATTCTGCGCGCAAAAGTTTTCGTATGCTTCTCAAAAACACGTGGAATTTTTCATCAAGTATCGAGCATAACGCGACCGTGTAGGTACACGTGATTCACGCGAAACACATTCAGTGTTGGTCCCAAAGTATTTAAAGAACACTAACGGACATTTTCAGCTGGTTCCCACAAAAGTGCATACACGGTCAAAATTTATGGAACAGCAGTTTTTTTTTTTTTTTTCTTTAAAAAAAAATGTGGGTTCAAATGATGTACTGATTACGTGTAACCGTTTGTTCCTCTATGTTTTCAACCCCGTATATTTGTCTGCAAAACTAAATATTGCTCTCACGACTGGTTTTTAAAAGCAAGAGACATGTGCCAAATCGCAAACCCTTTGAAAATTGTTCAACTTTTTAAATTGTTCATAATTAGAACAACTCATAAAAACTTAACATTTATTTATTTTTCAGGTTTCTCCCTACTCGTGTTGGCAGAAATAGGAGTAACAGCCGGCACACATAGGCTATGGGCCCACAAAACTTATAAAGCGAAGCTGCCCCTACAAATTCTTCTGATGATAATGAACTCTATTGCCTTTCAAAACTCTGCCATTGACTGGGTGAGGGACCACCGTCTTCACCATAAGTACAGTGACACTGATGCAGACCCTCATAATGCTACGCGTGGTTTCTTCTATTCCCATGTTGGATGGTTGCTTGTCAGAAAACATCCTGAAGTCAAAAGACGTGGAAAGGAATTGGACATGTCTGATATTTACAACAATCCAGTGCTGAGATTTCAAAAGAAGTAAGTAATTACTGGAACGTCAATGAAAGGCGGTGGTTAGCGACAAACTGTTTATTCGGGCCACAGTACCCGACACTGTTTATATTAGTCTAAGCTTACCTCAGCATTGGTACTTCGGTCGTCACATCTCTCCTCACCAAGACCGTAACAACTAAAGATTAATCTAAACTTAAACAAAAGTATTATGTTACGTTAAATGTAAAAGTATACTAAATTAAACATATGTAAGCTAATCTAATAACAAATTAATCTTATCTTAAACATTAAAACGCTTAGCCCGATTAAACGCACGCAGCGCTCGGGCAGATACACTAGGTGGTGTCAGTTCTGGCGTAGGTGACTGCTTCTCTGACTTAGCCTCAGGTGCCGGTCGTGTTTCTGTCGGCGCATTCACCACCACCCTGTCACCACCTGATGCATCCTCCAACACATCATCGTCGGCTCGCTTATCGACCATACCTTTTTGATTAGGACTCTGATTTTCCTCGTTTACAGATACCCCGCTCATTCGGGGCAGAGAGTACCTGTCTTTGTTACTGTTTATCGGGATAATTTGGTCGGCATGGCGCCGCCATTCTACCCCGTCCCCAACATTTACTTTGTATGATACGGGACCAGTTTTTTTAACAACTGTTGCTTCGGCCCATTTGTCCCCCCTTGTCGTATAGTCGCGGGCTAATACTGAGTCCCCTACATCAAAATTCCTATCCGTGCCGGAGACGCGAACGATTTGCCGCTCCTGCTTAGCGCGGACCGTGGCTGCTACGTCCGGCCGCAGTGCGTCCAGCCGGGTCCGCAGTCGCCGCCCTTGCAGCGCCACTGCAGGTGATACCCCGGTCGTCGCGTGCTCACAGTTGCGATACTGAAGAAGGAATTTACAGAGAGCCGCATTTACGTTCTCATTTTCGTACAACGCTCTTTTGATAGCCTTTTTAATTGTTTTTACGGCGTTTTCCGCCGCGCCATTTCCCTGCGGCCTATAAGGAGCCGACGTTGAATGTTTAATACAATTTTTGTTACAATAAATCTTAAATTCTTCAGAAGAAAATGGTGGTCCGTTGTCAGTCACGAGCTGCGATGGTAACCCAAAACGCGCAAAAACACTTCTCAACGCTGTTAGTGTACAAGCTGCTGTTGTACTTTTCATTGGTAACGCCTCAATCCACTTCGAGTGCGCGTCTACCATAACCAAATATCGAACGCCTCCACAAACCGCAAAGTCAGCATGTACGCGTTGCCACGGATGTAGCGGAAATTCCCAAGGGTGTAACTGCGCGTGCGGCGGCGCGTCGCGAACTATTTGGCACGCCGCGCACGATTTACACAATTTTTCTATATCTCTATCTAAATTCGCCCAATAAATATAGTTTCGGGATAAACTTTTCATTTTATTTATGCCCAAGTGACCTTCGTGCACTTCTTCCAAGATTTTCTTTTGTAAGGCGTAAGGTACTACAATTCTGTATTTGTAAATGATACACCCCTGGTCGACTACAAAATCTTGTTTTCTACAAAAATAAGCCTTTTCCGCATCGCAGCTCGGAGCCGAGGGCCACCCAAAGAGTACATAACCTTTAATCTTACTTAGTAATGTATCGCGTTCCGTCTCTTTAGCAATGTCCTTATAACAAACAGGCAATGCCGCTTCAACTAGATTTAAATAATCTACGGAGCCTGTGTCTGCAGAGCGACACAGTATAGACAGTAGTAACGGTAAACGTGACAAAGCATCAGCCGGACCGTTGTCTGCCGATCGCACGAATTCAATACGGAAATCATATGCGGCTAGGCGCGCCGCCCATCTTTGTAAACGACTAGCAGCCGTTTGCGGAATTCCACCTTTTTCCCCAAAAATATACGTCAGCGGTTGATGATCCGTACGCAGTATAAATCGCCTACCAAACAAGTATTGGTGGTGTTTTGTGACCCCGAACAAAATAGCCAGAGCCTCCTTGTCCAATTGGCTGTAGTTGCGCTCGGGCGCACTAAGCGTTCGCGAGACGCAGCTGACGGGCCGCTCGCTTCCGTCCTCGTACCGGTGAGCCAGCACTGCGCCCAGACCGTACGCGCTACTGTCAACCGATAACACTAGATCGCGTCCCTCCTCATAGTGTGCCAGTACTCGTTCACTCAGGAGATTTCGCTTTGCTTCCAAAAAGGCCTTTTCGCACTTCGAGTCCCAATTCCAGCGGACCTCCTTTTTTAACAAATTATGCATTGGCTGTAGTAAAGTACTTAATCGCGGAATGAATCGCCCATAATAATTAAGCATTCCCAAGAAACTTTTTAATTGAGAAACGTTTTCAGGTCTCGGTGCGCTGGAAATGGCCTCTAGTTTCTCGGGATCTGGCCGCAAGCCATCCTTATTAATAATGAAACCCAAATATTTTACACTGTCCTGTAAAAATCGACATTTACTTAACTTGACAGTCAGACCCATATTACGTAAGCGTTCGAGTACAGCTCGCAGATTTTTTATATGTTCCACCTTATTTGAGCCTGTTACACAAATATCATCTAAAAATACCACACATCCGGGCACTCCACGCAAGGTTTCCTCCATGATCTTTTGAAATTTCTCAGGGACACACGATAAACCGTATGGTGTGCGTTTATAAACATAAGTACCCATGTGTGTTGTAATCGCCGTATAGGGTTGGGAATCCTCTGACACAAAACATTGTTCATACGCATGTCTCAAGTCAATTTTTGAAAATTTCTCCCCGCCGGTAAGGTTTGCAAATAATTCCTCAATTCGCGGTAATGGATAATAATCCCGTTTTAATTTGGGATTGATTGTGACCTTGTAGTCACCACAAATACGTATATCCCCATTTGCCTTAACGACAGGTACGATTGGAGTTCCAAAGTCCGAGTAATCTACGCGATAGATGGTGCCATCTGCCTCTAAACGTTCTAATTCCCGTTCTACTCTTGCGCGGAGTGCCAGCGGCATAGGTCTCGCTCGCACGTATACCGGTTCGTTATCTGAGAGCTGTAATCGGATGACTTGTTTACAAGTCCCTAATTTATTACAAAAAACTTCTGGAAATTCTTTAAGCCATTGTGTCACTAAGTCATCATCTAATATTTCATTTAGTGTTATTTGTGTTATTCTAAGAGTGCGCATCCACTCTCGTCCCAGTAGAGGTCGTGCGCCACCCTTTATAATGTACAGACGCAATGCTTTTGCCTTAATATCCCCTAAGCATACATCTACTAAAATGTACCCTAAAGAAACAATCCGTGAGCCCGAGTAACTACGTAGAAACAAATTGTCCACAACAATTTTTTTGTTGGAAAACATCTGTTTGTATAAGTCCTCACTTATAGCAGAAATACAGCTACCCGTATCCACTTCACATTTTATGTTTATATTGTCAATCGTTAATTGAATGAAATATGGTTTGTTACCTCGAGCTGCGACTTCAATGTTTAACATATTATCATCCGACTCCTCATCACTCACGTAATTCTGACTGCCACCTTTGCCGCGCACTTGTTTACACATCACCTTTAAGTGACCTTTTTGACCGCACTCATCACAACTATAGTTTTTGTATCGACATCTATCAGCCACGTGCGCCTTGCCGCAACGCCAGCACGATGTTGCGCGCGAGCTCGTGGGCTCCGCGCCTGCGCTGCCTGCTCCTGCGCCTTTGCTGCTTGTCCGTGCGCCTCCATCCGAGGCCCGTGGTAGGCGCCCGCGCTGGCCGGCTCGTCCGCCGCCGCCACGTGCGTAGTGCAGGCCCTCGCCCGCCGCGCCGCTCGCCACTGTTTTTGAGTCTGCCGTTGTCACCGCCACAGTGGTGCTGCCGCTCAACTCAGGATGTTTTTCTGCTGCTTCTAGAGCCAGAGCTAACTCCACTGCTTCTTTGAATTGGATTTTCTTTTCCGCAAAAATCCTAGACCGCATCACATCATTTGTTACACCTGACACAAACTGGTCACGCAGGTTTTCTTCTAGGCTTGAACATGAATTACATTTCCCGAAATTGCACGTCGTTGCGAGATGTTTTAATGTCTACAAATACTCCGTGAGGGATTCGCCATTTTGTTGCCTTCGCAACCTGAATACGTGGCGCTCCGCAATCTCTGAACGTTGTGGCTCCAAATGATCAGTCACAAGTTTTACCAGTTCATCATAAGTTTTATTTTCCGGAAAGGAAGGTGAGCACAAATCACACATTAATGCATACGTTTCTTCAGCAACCACGGTTATTAACATCGACACTCTCAAGTCGTCGTCAATGTCATTTAACTTAATGTATTGGTTAACACGACGAATATATGCTGGCCACTGGTTGGAATTTAAACGAAAAGGTTCAATCTTTCCGATCGGCATTTTTGTTACGTCTACGCACAATCTCGTTAGAAAAAAATATATTATAGATCCCGTACTCGTCGCCAATGGAACGTCAATGAAAGGCGGTGGTTAGCGACAAACTGTTTATTCGGGCCACAGTACCCGACACTGTTTATATTAGTCTAAGCTTACCTCAGCATTGGTACTTTGGTCGTCACAATTACAATAATAATTATCTGCGCTTATTAACTAAACTCAGTAAGCCAATGCTTACCACTGGGCTATCAATATAGCCCAGTGGTATGATAGTCAGACTGTCAAGATCAACAGCGTATATTGGTCACAAGAACGAAACCTGCTGGATTCAGCGTAAATAATTATTACTTGCCCCGGTGAAGGAAACCATAGCGAGGAAACCATAATTCCTGAGAGATATTTCTCGACGGCTGCATGTAAAGTCAATTCAGAGGCCCATGGGTGGCATAAAAAATCTGGTACACCTCTGTCTAACTTTTCGGCATAACAGGAGTGAGGTACACTACATAAATACGAAAAACCTGATTTCGATAGTCACAAGGCCGAATTTCAAAATGCCGATTCGATTGTCATAATTCCGAATGGTTCAAAATTCCTAATATAACAATTCCGACTTATCATTACTCCTATTTTTATAATTCCTAAATTTCAATATTCCTAACGTTTATAATTACTATTCTCAAAATACCGAATTTCAATAGATCGAATAACAGAAAGTCCGACTTAATGATAATTCGAAACATCAAAAATACGAATTCCGGTTATTAAAATACCGATTAATACAATAGGGGATAATCCTATTTTTTTTTTCTTTGTCCGTCGGGTAGTTTATTGAAAAGTATTGGACACGTATTTTTTCTTTTTTCACGTGGTCAAAAAATTACGGAGATATATTGAGTTGAAATGGCGCATGACGTCACATGTAGATAAGTTTTATACCCACTTGTGACGTAGTAAGCCCCCACTCTCCAAATTTAATGAGTTCTAACTAAGTAATTTTTTGATATTTCGATTAAACAAAAAATACATGTCTAATATTTTTGTATTACCTGTCTGACGGACAAAATAGAATGTCGTTTTCTTTACCCAGTCCGGTCCCCTATTCCGAAATAAAAACGCCTTGTAAAACTGAATAGCCAGCCTGCAACATGTAAGCAGGCATGGAACATGCAAGCAGGCATGCAACATGCAAGCAGGCATGCGACATGCAAGCAGGCATGCAACATGCAAGCAAGCATGCAAGCAGGCATGCAGTATGCAAGCAGGCAAGTAGCAAGCAAGCACGCATGGCAGCATTATTTCTGTCACGGCTCCGGCGCTGCGGGGTTTAGGCGGCCCTACGCGAGCTTGTCGTCGCAGATGGTTTTGAAATTCGGAATAAAACATTTCGGAGTATTTGGGTGTTCCCAACAGGAGTGATGTTATGTTTGTGTTTTTGTGTTCTCCCAAACGCCGTTATCAAATACTACAATTATTTAATACATTACTTTCTCTTGACAGTTACGCAATACCCTTTATAGGGGCAATCTGCTTCGGGCTACCAACTCTCATCCCTGTCTACTACTGGGGAGAAACCTGGAGCAATGCTTGGCACATCAACATGCTTCGTTACGTACTGAACCTCAACTTTACTTTCCTGGTCAACAGTGCTGCTCATATCTGGGGTGCCAAGCCTTATGACAAGAAAATCTTGCCTGCCCAAAACTTAGCTATTTCCATAGCGACCTGTGGCGAAGGCTTCCATAATTACCACCATGTATTTCCATGGGATTATCGTGCAGCAGAATTGGGGAACAATAGCCTTAATCTGACGACTAAGTTCATAGATTTTTTCGCTTGGATCGGATGGGCTTACGATTTGAAGACGGTGTCTGAGGATATGATAAAGAGCAGGGCAGAACGCACTGGTGATGGAACGAATCTGTGGGGATTGGAAGACAAAGATCGAAGTAAAATCTGGAAAGACGATTAAAGATTGTGGAAAGTAATCAGTGATTATTAATGTGATATATTTAGCTATTTATTTTGTGATTAAATTGTGTTTTTGCTCCATAAAACAAGTTTTTTGCCTGTAGATTTATGTATTTGAAATAGGCTCTCCTATCTAGTGAAATTTGGGTGTTATATATGTATACTTAGCGCTTTGGGGATTAAATTTGTTATGTAATGTTATGTTTAGGTTTTTCATTATGAGATTTGTTTATGTAAACGCATCATCTTCTTCCTGCCCTAGTTATTTGGGGTCGGCGCAACACGATTTTTTTTTGTCATTCTGCCTTGACATTCGTCACACCATTGTTTACTCCTTTTTCCTTTATTCCTTACACAATCCCTCCATCAACATTTTATTTAAACATATCTACAATAAAAACTCATCGAAAAGGGAGAAAGTATCGAAATAGCCTGCTATAATTTTAAAATTAATAAATCGTTTAGTACAATAATGACGAAATTTAATCACTTGACTGAATATTTTGGCCTCGTGATCTCAAAGATTGTGTACAAGTATAATTTGCTGGGTTACCTAATTAAGACACGCATATATACAAGTCATAAAACCATATTAACATTGTAAAATTATTTTATTTTGTTGGTCACTAGCGGTTGACCATGACCTTCGTCCGCGTGAAATTAACTAATATATAAAATTCTCGTGTCGCGGTGTTTGATATCAAACTCCTCCGAAGCGGCTGAACCGATTTGTATGAAATTTTGTGTGCATATAGGGTAGGTCTGAGAATCGGCCAACATCTGTTTTTCATACCCCTAAAACCCATCAAAATTTCCACGCGAACGAAGTTGCGGGCAGCAGCTAGTTTTTGTTATAAAAATTTATTTCCTATTTCAATCGGATTTTGTTATCAATTTCAAGCGTTTAATATTTTTTTAAAGGGAACCCTTATCCTTTTTCTAAAATAAAAGTAGAGTAAGTTAGTAAATATCAGCTATTGGTCTTTAAAAGTCTCGTCAAAATTGGTCCGTCCAGCCGTTTCGGAGATTAGCCGGAATAAACAGTTGCTTGTATACATACAATAAGAAATGTTACTTTGAAATTATTTTGTAAATTTGGTAGTGCAAAACATTTTACATATTTGTCGGAATCATAGAGTTTGTTTCTGTTTACAATAATTAACGCACGTGTGACGAAATTAATGCAAAAATCACAACTATGTCGCGCATTCATGAGGGCCGCGAGCGGCCGCTCTCGGAGTTAGTCGCGTTTAGGCGCTTGAATGTGCTCAGACTCGCAAGGAAGCGTTGCCGCTGAGTAAAGTTCACACGTGATTCGGTGCATAATAGAAACATTCGGTGTGCCTTCTTGCAATTAGCGAGCTGGTCCCCGCCCGACTCGCAGTGTGCGCTGACCTACAATTACAGCAAACGATATAACTTAATAATTCCATGATTGTAATATAGGTACTTGGTACTTAATAATGCCATGAGTGACTATCAGTCTGTCAGTCCTGTCAGAAAAGTGTGCGACAGTGGGTGAAAACACGCTTCGTTTGGATGTGGCGACATCTAAAACTCAGTACTAGAAGATGATACAGCTTAAAAGTAAAAAAAAACCTCACTAGATGGCAGTTATCTTTTGAAACAACTGATAAAAATATTTAAAAACGAATAGTCAATAATCCAGAGACGTAGCTCGTTCAGTCCATCTGTTGCCTAACTGGACATCTTCAGGATCGGAAGGGCTGTAAAACTTTTGGATCAAGTGGTTTCAAAGGTCGCACTCGATTGTCGTCCCAGTTTCAATCAGCGTTAGAGTCAGAGTTACTGCCCAGTTCTTGATGACAGGAATAACCTACCTGCTTCATAAATCAGGTAGTATGCAATACGAGTAGTACCATTAACCAAAAATTATACCAAAAAATTCAAACCAATAAAATGTCTACCAACGGTCTATAAAGTTCTTACATCCTTTTTGAGAGATAAATCAATGAATGTCTAATCATTTTTGCCTCTCAGCATGGATGTAGGAACAGGTCGGAGGTACTAAGGAGCTGCTTCTCATTGATATGACCATTACGCAACTGGTTCGTCGCTCCCGAAGGGATCTGTCGATATCCTGGATAGATTATAGGAAGGCCTGTCATATAATTGGTGCCTCATAAATGGGTCATGAGGCTGCTGGAGTTGTGCAATGTGTGTGGTGTGTGAACTCTGCGCATCTTCCTGATGTTAGTATGTGACGTTGAATTGTCCTTCGCTATCCAGAGTGTCAACAGATACATAGGGGGTATGCATGCGTGAAGGGTAATGCAGCCCAAGTGCACATCCATCATTTGCAAAATATACTTTACTTCAGGTTAAATTACTTAGATGTACATAATAAAAACAAACAGGAATATACAGTGAAACTATGGATTTACTAAGAGAGGTTCGCAAAAGGTTTGAAACAGCGCGCCAAACGTCGTCCACTGGCGGTTACCTTGGCGGATCATGGAGTGGATCGTGTGGGTGATCTTGTCAGCTCCTGCCACCGCAACAAGGATGGAATCACATAAATGTTTTAAGGCAGTGCTACAATATTTAAATGTAATTAATATGGTAGATACATGATTAAAGAAAATAAAGACGTATGTATAGACCCTAGAAGTATGTATTGTCGTAGGTACAGGATAATAGATGTCGCCACAATTCAATGTTAGCAATTTTATTATTCTACGATACGGCCCTCTTTTCTTTATGGTATTAGTATTTTACTCTTTGTGCGAAAGTGCGACATCATGATTTTCGATGTTTATTTTTGTTAATATTGTTCCGTAATGCTTTTCACATGAATTCATAAAATCAAAATTCCTTTTGTCGCGAGCCTTCGCAAAAAATCTTCAAAGGTGATTTTCGGCAGGTTTCATTTCAGAATCATTGTAACATTATGTGTTTACGTAGTTCTGAGTCTTGAAAATGTAACTGGTACTCGAATAAAAGTAAGTTTTATTATTGTGTCAATGCTTTTCCTTGGTGTCGCTTGCAACACAGTGGATACTTTAAATTTGGTTGGCTCAAAACTTCGCCAATATTTGGCGTCGTCGGTAGCAGGGCTCTGAAGACAGGATATGCAAATGCAAGAGGTGGAACTAGTTGGCGACATAGCTCGATTCACGCCTTGCTATCGTTACGTCGAGGTCCCATTTAGCAAGGTATTTGTGTTTTAGGGGAAGAGGAACATGATGTAAAGTTCCTCATCCCCTGTAGGAAAGGGAGGACCAGACACGTGTTATGTCTGGTGGATAACCGCCCGTCAGTTGTTGTCGGGTTTCTCTAAATAGTCTTAAGTCGATGTAAACTTTGCTGGCGAGATCACAACCATATTAGTTCTTCAGTTTTATCATAGATGGCTATGTCGTACTTTTTGTTATTACTTACTTTTTGTTGGTCCTTACAGTGTCTCTATTATTGGGCAACTTGAACAACGATTAAAGTAATTATGGAAATGAAAAAGTGACTAGCAGGACATTTAGTCCCTTTTTGGGATCTGCTTCGCATATTTTTAATTTTTATATTCAATTGCGTTGTTCCTTTTGGAATAAATTCGCTAATATACCTATTGTGCTGCATCAAAATCTGTTATGTAGTTAGACTGACACGTACACACAAACACGAAAAAAAAACGACTTTATTTTGTTTTTACTTCAACAGGTCTTGCAAGGCCGAAGAAATAGATTACGGACACATAATGGTGAAGAAGTTAAACCAGGCGAATGGCCACATAATGTAAGAATAATCTCTCTTTAAGAAAAGGGAAACTTATGTTTTATCTATAACAGTAAGTTAAGAGGCGGATTTGGAATTGAAATTTGCGACTGTGTCACTTGAGTGAATCCGCAGGCAGCCGGGCAGAGTTTTCAGATGCAACACTCAGGCGCGAGTCCAAACAATCGGCCAAGAGTGAGTGCACTGGTCCGGTTTTCTTTATTAAGGTTGACAAATTGACAACCTATCTCACCAAGCGGTATGTTGTTATCTAGTAGTAAACAGGTCTGATAGATAGTCGCTCTGTGTAAGGTACGAGCTATTTAGTTTCATAAGATTGAAACTGATGGATCTTCCCACTATAGTTATGCAAATGATGAGATGTTAATATTTATATTTTCTTTGTGTCAAGGTATTTGTTTTTAGAAGATTTGAGGATCAGACATATCGTGCCTTCTGTGCTGGAAGCATCATCACAAAGTTGAACGTGCTCACCTCTGCCAACTGCTTCCTTACTCATAGAAAAAGGTAAGCTGAAACTATTTTAAATCACTAGTATTTGTAGTAGAAATTGTCAGATAATGCATATTGTGGGAACGTTTGTCTGACCGCGTATTTTTATTCAGCCGCTTAAAAGCGGTTAAGTGTTGGCCTTTTGGACAGTCTTTTACAAAGTTAGAAGTGAAAGTCAATCCCAAAATAGGAAATTTACAGGCAGATGATTAGTCACCTAGATTTTGGCTTGGGCTTCCATCCATCCGATGTTTTTCAGACAATCCGGCTTTTTGCTAGCAATAGAAATTGTTACATGAAACCTGAAAAGGGAAGGTTTGAAGTAAAATAAAAAGTGTGGCTTTTTATCAGGACTTTTAATATTTCAGTATTTTAATGTAATCCTAGGTTTTGGCTGTTCTGAGTGTGCAACAATTAATGTTAGGCACCATTACCGCTTGTGACGGAACTTAAACTACTCGTGTAAATATTTACATTTCAGGGCTAAATTTCCATTTGAACAGTGTACGTTCGTGGCCGGCATCCTCAAGACAGTTGCATACGAAGAGACTGATTCGAGACGTGAACAATGGCGATCAATGGAACATTTGTATTCGCAGAAGTTCTATAGATTTCCCGCTTTCAACCTTGCTATTGCGGTGATACTATTTCTTTCACGTCCACTAGTTCAGTTCAGTAGTGCAGAATCTGTTGGTATGATAAAGTAGAATATTAGGTAACCTAATTCAGTTTGAATGAAAGTGCTGGATGCGATGACTTTAAGAGTGCTCATCGTCTATCCAGATCTATGAAGGGGAATAGACCTAAAGAGCAGACAAGCTGATGCATAACTACGATTAATGTTTGCCACAGACGTGGACGATTACACCTGAGTACAATGCAAGTTGAAGGCTGCACGGTGTGTTCCATGCTTAGCACAAGAATACCAAGTTACAAACATTGAGAGAGATAAAAGCGCAAAATACACAGAGGTCGGGCGAGGGATGGGAGCGGGACGGGAGCGAGGCAATAGCGGGACGGATGCGGGACAGGAGCGGGGTGGGTGCGGGACGGGAGCGGGAGCTCCGCATCTGTATTTCATCTGTTTGTATGGAAATTAAAACGAACAAAGCGTGCGCGGGACGGGCGCAGGACGGGCGTGGGACGGGCGCAGAACGGGCGCGGTACTGGCGCGAGACTGTCGCGGGACGAGCGCGGGTCGGGTTTCGCGCGGGAGCGTTTACTGCTCCCTGTGTGTGTTGCGCATAAAATACAAAGTGAAGTATGCAATTACATTGATAATCAAAATGTTTTTCAGAAAATGACTAAGCCCTGGTTATTCAACTCTTACGTCAACAAAATACCTTACGCCAGTCGTGACTATGATTTTAATGGAGTTTGCACTGCTACTGCCGTTAAAGCTACTAGGGTGAGACCTTATTTCAAATTGTTTAGGATTTCGTGTGTTCATACTAGACAGGCTCATTAGGTACTTTGTGTACCTAATTTATTTCATCACCAATACTCTGAAAACGGTGAAAGAAATCAGTAGGGATGGACATCGGAAAGTGGTGGATTAAAGCCATTCCTTCGAGAGAATTCCTTTCATAGAGAGCCAAGCCTGTATCCCAGCAACAAGAACATTACAGGGTGGTGCCTCTGCTGTAAAGACCTTGGTTTTCATGAGTTAACGACTAACCTTTCTTTATACGCTTTTATTTTATTTTGTATGTCATCATCCTTCTCGTGCCCACATCCCAATTTATTTGGGGTCGGCGCAGCATGTCTTCTTCTTCTTCTATTCTTCTCTTTTACTTGTCATCTCATGAGAAACCTCCTTTATGGCCATATCATCCTTCACACAGTCCATCCATCGTTTCATTTGATTTGCAATGTATGTATGTTTATTTGTATAGGTCAAATCTTGCAACTGAATTTTAAAACAGTAATCCCGAACCGAAATTTTGCATACACGGTTATAAGAGCCCAAGCGGATTCCTGCAACCTACACCAAGTCATCGATCCACCTAGTGGGAGGCGTTCCAATGCATCCACTTTCAGATTGCGGTCGCTATTCCAGAACTTTTCGGCCCCATCGGCCATCCGTTTTGCGAGCAATATGCCGTGCCCACTGCCACGTTAAGTCTGGCAATTCTTCAGTCTACGTCGGTTACCTTGGTTCTCTTGCGGATGTTCTCATTTCTGATTTGATCATGTAAGGAAACTCCGAGCATAGCTCTCTCCATTGCCCACATCACCGCAGAAGGATAGGTTCCGAAGTCTAATCCTGAAGTCGAACTGGCATGGTGTTTTTGTACAAAAACTTCAACAACCTCGATGTACCGATAGTCAATTTAGCACCGTTGGAGAGACTGCAGTACAGCCCAAGTCTCGATCGAATCGAAGGCTTTCTCGTAGTCCACAAACGCTAAACAGAGAGGCAGGTTGTACTCTTCGGTCTTCTGTATAACCTGTCGTAGCGTATGTATGTGGTTTACGGCGATAAAGCCTTTTTAGAATCCGGCTTGTTCGGGAAGCTTTAAATCGTCAAACCTGCGCGCGAGACGATTCATGATGACTCTTGAAAACAACTTGAAGACATAGCTTAGAAGTGAGATGGGCCTATAGTTCTTCAACCGGGCATTGTCACCCTTTTTGAAGAGTACCACCACACCCCTGCACTATCAAACATAAGAATCATCATCATCATCGTTTCAGCCGAAAGACGTCCACTGCTGGACATAGGCCTTCCCCAAGTGACGCCACATTGACCGGTCCCGTGCGCCTCGCATCCAGCGGATCCCCACAACCTTCACCAGGTCATCGGTCCACCTAGTGAGAGGCTTTCCAACGCTTCGTCTTCCGGTTCGCGGTCGCCATTCCAGAACTTTTCGGCCCCATCGCCCATCCGTCCTGCGAGCAATGTGCCACTTAAGTTTGGCAATTCTTCGGGCTACGTCGGTAACCTTGGTTCTCTTGCGGATGTCCTCATTTCTGATTCGATCACGCAAGGAAACTCCGAGCATGGCCCTCTCCATTGCCCTTTGGGTGACTTTGAGCCTTTTGATGAGGCCCATTGTGAGCGACCACGTTTTGGTCCCGTATGTAATCACTGGCAATACCTTCACACTGGTCATAGACTTTCGTCTTGAGACACTGCGGTAAGTTGGACGAACAGAAGAATCAAACAGCCTTAAGTACCGGTTTTCCACGCGCCTTCAGAAGTTCGGCCGTAATTCCGTCATCACCCGGTGCCTTGTTTGCTTTTAAGCTGTTTTAGAGCCATACCAATCTCGTACAGGTTGATGTCCGGGATGTCTTCGGTATAGTGTAGGGTTAGTCAATCTCTTGGGTCATTCCCTAGTTTTACAACGGGTTTACTGGTTGATGTGTACAACTACCCATAGAATCTCTCATTTACCCCCTAATATGGACATCGTTTTTTTTTTTAATACAAGCTTATATTGTTCAATTCTGATCACATAATAGAAATGTATTTCAGAGCTGGGCGGACGTAAAGTATGTATACACCGAAGAGGTTGAAATGCTGGAAAGGGAAGAATGTGAGAGAATATTGTGTCGAAGTTGCAGACTATTCATGTGCAGTCAATACGACAGTCGGACGAATTATGCTTTTTCTGTATGTATTAATTTTCTACCAAAACTAACGAACGTCACTTGTTGCGAAGCTCCCTTACCGGAAGCATTCGCTTGTAATTTAGTGGTACAGATTCGAGCATTACACCAGTGAGTGAGGGGAACTGAGCGTTACGTATGCGCAACCTGTAAACGATATATTTTGTAACAATCATATAAATATAAATCGAATCTTGGATTGTTACATAACAGGAAAATTGTCTTTAGGTGCCAACCGTATTATTTTATTAAGTCGACCTCGCTTTACCATTTATTATTTAGAAACTATAATTATTAATGTAAATATTGCATTTTGAATATTTTTGGAGCTACTTTGAGTCAAGGGGCGTGTTGTCCTATAAACCTACGTTCTTATAGGTACTGCAATTCCCAAAAGCGTGTCGATTGCAAGCCAACAGATATTCTAACATCTACTATTTCTGACAATTAGCATGTTTTTATTTATTTATGTCTTTGCATCCTCTCGATATTAATAGTAGCTATTGTTTAAAGGAAACTGAAGGCGGTAGCATAGTATGTTATGAGACCGGTGATCCTGCGGAGTTGGATAAAAACCAAGGAGTGTTGGTCGGTGTGACAACGAGTATCAACATTGGCCTCCCGAATCTACACATGCGGGTCGGTATGTTTAGCCAATGGGTAACAGACACCGGTCGCAAAGTGCCGATCAACAAATTCGTGATTGTTATTTGTATTTGTATTAAATGTTTTTGTGTGTAAACTACATTTTTGTTGCCTTAGGAAGTGACGACGACCGGGTGTGTCAAACGGTTTATACTTACTTTAATTTTATGAGGCAGTTGTGTGATGAAATTAAGAATTTCGAATGGATATTACGAATGGATGTAATATGTTTGTCCATATATCAAAATATTTAAAGCAGTGTCTTATGTCACGGTTGATATTTTGAATCCCGAACACACCAAGAAACACTAGATCTTCCGAGCGTAGCGAGGGAGTTAATACTAGAATCCTGAGAACAGTGACAGATACATAGACAGGGGCAGACCTCGTTCAAGATGAAGACACCTTAATTCCTAAGGAGTTATCACACATAGTGCGAGGAAATCCAAACAATACAATTTTTGTAATAAGGAACCAAGCACTACAGCAGCCGATCAGTTGTTGCAATGGCATGCAAGTACTGCCACAGATAGTGTAAAATAGCGTAAGGCGAGTCATTAATTCAATAATATTGGAATTAACCTATACCTAAACGTTGGTGCGTTTACAAACATTTAAACTCATATGCACAAATAGCCAGACCCGAAAGAACTTTCGCGTTTATAATTTTAGTAGGATAGGATAGGAAGTAGGATTGTAAGCTCCCGATACAGTCAGTCATCCCGCGACCATGGCGCTTGCAACAGCGTCAAAATATCCCATCGTTGTCACTAGTACCATTAACAGTTCCATGATCGAAGTACCATAATAAACAATCATCACAGAAGATACGTAAGTGGCAGTGTAGGCATAGTTATAAACTGTGAAAGCTTAAAACAGAATAACTAACGTATATGAATTTAGTATTTTTGAAGGCACATTAGGCTAAATTTGAAACGATAGGTGCGTCAGGATGGCTGGACCAAAAGATTTTGGAGGTTTATTTTATTAAAAGTTCTATATCTTTAAGCAACTGATATTGCAGATCCCAGCTGTGATCTGCCAATACTCATCACCTGCTTAGCCTTTTCCCAAACTATCTTGGGGTCGGCTTCCAGTCGAACCGGATGCAGCTGAGTACCAGTATTTTACATGAAGCGACTGCCTATCTGACCACCACAACCCAGTAACTGGGTAATACGATACCCCTTGGTAAGACTGGATGTCAGACTTTTGGCTTCTGACTACTCGTAACGACTGTCAAAGATCTACAAATGATAGCCAGGAACAACGGCTTAACGTGCTTTCCGAGGCACGGAGGAAACTCGGTATGTAATTATGGTTGCCCATCCACGGACCAACCTCGGCAAGCACGGCTTAACCTTAAAGATCGACCCGTGCAGCTGTTAATATTTAGCCACGAGCTCCTCTGATCTGGCAATACTATTATATATAATTTCCAGCTGATGTTAATAGTCTTACTCAGATTAACGATACCTCTCGTACTACCGTTTATACGAAAAGAAGAAAAATTCTCAGAAAATAAAACAAATCGAAAAAGTACAAACATTTTATATAAAACACTCATTGATATTGCTGTACATGATTGCATAGTATATTTATACACGATCATAGAAACCGAGTTCACGCTTTCTATGAATTTCTTATAGGTTGAGACCCTAGAGAAAAATGAGGCCGTATTTATTTTGTGTCCGCTGACAACTCCAACTAACACTCCTTGCATTGGGGATATTTCATTAGGATCCCCTGTGGTCGCGCATACAAGAGGCCCACCAGAATCTCCCTGTAAAAATGAGATACTAGTAGTTTATCAAATCTTTTATTTTAAAATTTATGTACACACTAAATAAATAAAATTAAAAACGAAATAAATATAATAGATACAGAAAAGAAGAAAGGAACAGACAAGGAAGGTACAAACCTTTGTACCTATTTTGAATAAATAACTTTACTTTTAGAAGTCTGTGACTAAAAAAATCAATGAAACAAACAACAGCCATCGACTTCCTAGAGTAAAATTATTTTCTGATTTTTATGTGTTGTTTTTGGAAGTCGGGTTACTTTTTCTCAAAAAAGTTTTAAATTTACCCTTTTTAGTTGCGGATCAATAGTACTATTATTGATCAGTTGGTTGGTATCATCTCACAGAAAGCTTCGTCAAGTCAAGGTCTTGTGTCAATTTGACATTGTAACTAGAAATTATGAGCACATCATCCACATGCAAAAAGAACTAAAATTGCATATTAAAGAGGATAACTCATAAAGTCATGTATAAGTTTTTATTAATTTTACTTAAATTATTATATTTATAAGGGACAACCGCGAGCTTCCTCTACTACATGAAAAAGTAATCACGAATAGCAGACCAGTATTCACAGAGAAATTAGTGAAAATACATTAAAAAAAATACGCACACACAATTTACTTACATAATATGATGGTGTTTATGTGTTATTTTGATTTAAAAACCAAACTACTACATCGATTTTGATGATTTTTATGGGACCAAGCAAAAAGTATATTCTTTCACGTAAAATATATTTTTTCAAATAGGTTCCTAAATGACGGAGTTAGTAGGTAACAAACATACAAAATAAACATACAGTAGAATTGAGAACCTCCTCCTTTTTGGAAGTAGGTTAAAAAAATAGCCGCAAATTAAAATAATAATTTATAATAAAAAAAAAAACAAAGAAATTTATACATAATAATTCAAAAGGAAATTAATTTATAATATAATAAATAACTCTTAACCTATATTAGAGATATATTTCAATTCTGTTGGACTGCGTAAGTCGGCGTAGGTATTATGAATTGTCAAAATAAAATAGCATTGGGGTTTGGAGTGTTTTACGTAATTATAAATTGCCCTTTATTCTGAATTGTCTCTGTTTCACTACAATCTGTTGTTATAATATGTCCCTCAATTCAGTGTGCCTTTTGGCAAAGGCCTCCTCCAGTTCTACTGGTTTCTATCACGAGCCACTCTCCTCCAATTGGGACCCACCGTTTGTTTAAGCTCATCCTCCCATCTTCTTTCTGTTTCTTTTTTTACGTAATTACCCCGTTATTAATAACTAGACATGGGTGGGGAAATAATGCTGAATATGACTAACCTTTCCAACGTCCGCAATTTTTATATCGGTACAAACAAATGCATGCATTGACTTCCTGAACATACGTTTGCACACGTTATTTGGAAATACTTGTAAATGCGCAATCAACAGAATCTTACTTGTTTCCTGCAAGGAATTTGATAAATAGGTATTTGAAGAAACGATTACCGTCACACTGCTGTTGCCTGCCCCTGCAGAGTGCGATAAGGACAGCTGCAGCTTCCACCGATAATATCACAAAAAAATTGACGAAATCAACGTTTTCCATTCCCCTTTTTACTCCTCAAATACTGAGCCAATTAAATTATTCTAGTCTTAAAAAAGTAAGAAAGAGTAAGTCTAGGTATAGACTGCATCATTAAATAGTTACCCCCCTGGCGTACTTGGCGGTACTGTAGAGGGGTTAGCACATACTAACGCTGTCTGTGCCTACTCGTATCAATTTCTTTTATGTTAATAAAATCTTTTCGATTTTCCTTGAAAGTCCTTTTATCACGGCGGTAAAAACGCTCTGCGGGATTTTATGTAATTTTTGGTGGGTTATCTTTTCTTTACTTATTAGTTGCTGAAAAAAAGGAAAGGGCATCGACCTGCCTATAGCACACCTTGTTTTAGTTAAAAAAAGATTGCTCTGTCTAGTGACTTATTCAGGCAAAGAAAAGGGGAAGACATTTGTATGGTGAATCGCAAGCCCTTGTTTCCTCTTAACGCCCTTAACTGGCTTAGGTCGCGACTACCTTAGTCACGACCTAAGCCAGCCATTTGTATGGAGAATCGCAAGCCCTTGTTTCCTCTTAACGCCCTTAACTGGCTTAGGTCGCGACTTCCTTAGTCGCGACCTAAGCCAGTCTGTCATATTTTTGACTGACATCGTCCCAACTTCTAATTTATACTGGACTATTATACAATTCTTAGGGCTTACACAATCACACACTCCGCCAACATAACTCGTGAAATTTAAAAATTCTATAGTTTTTGCAATTTTGTAAGTGTCAGGTTTTATGTTAAACATAATATAATTCGCGGAAGTAAAACGTATGCATTTACAGAACTAGAACTAGTCAGTAAAATCATCAATACAACCCCTTTCATCATCATTTCAGCGGAAAACGTCCACAGCTAAAGGCCGAAAGAAATAGGCCTCCCCCATGAGTCACCATATTAACCGGTTCCGTGTGAATCGCATTCCTTCCAGGTCATCAGGGGTACAACCCCTTTATAGTATATTGTGTATTAAGGGCGGTAAGTAAGGAATTACGATCGAGGCTCTAGTAGAAGCCCGAAGTCGAAGACTGAGGGCTTTCTGAGTCGAGGTTCGTAATTCCCGTACCGCCCGTGAAACATACAATGTTTTTCATCACATTTGCGAGTTAATAATTATGAATATACACAAGTCAGCACATATTATTACGAAATACGTGAACTGATTTGCGGATGGCGGGCTGTTTGCCCACACCACAGATTATACAAATGTTTTGTTCAGAAACGTTTAAGGCAAATACTTACCTAGGTATACAGCCATGACGGAGTATAAAAAAAAAAAAAACGACGTTTTGATACAAAAAACTATCGATTATTTAGATTTTAGAACATTAGTTGAGTAATTAAATAACATGTAGCGAGATTGAATGAAATTCCTGTTTAAATAACATTTTAAGACAATTTTTCAATTGCGTGTAAACTCCTTGCTTGAACTTGCATGACCTGTGTACTGTCATGCTGTGCTGTAAATTAAAAAAAAATACTTACCGCCCTAGGGTTTTATATGGGGCATTACAGCCAAGTTAACCTGTATGTTATGACACTGTTTACGTGCAAGTGTGATGAAAAATTCATTCATAACACATTTGTTCGTAAAGGGTCTCTTATTTCACCAATTTCAGTATCGTAATGTATCTCATTACGCACTAGTGCGGTAATGTAATGTAAAACGCACGGTTTATCAAAATTCTCCGTCTAAAACGAACGGTACTTTTTTAAATCTTAACAAAGAGTTTTTATGTCAGAAAAGAAGTCAACATTTTATGAATAAAAATAACTTGGGAGATAAAATATAATAAACAAACATTTAATTCTTTAATTTAATTAATTTTGACCATAAATTACAACCTTTAACCATTTATCTGTAACAAAACACAAAAATGTTAATTTACTTTATTAGTAATACTGGCTGTTTTTGTGCCTTTGCCAAAAAAAAAAAAAAGCGCTGATGCGTGCGCATCGCTAATTTCATAATTTGTGAACTACTAAAAATGATTCCGCGCGCTTTTTCTTTTCGTTGTATGTTTTTTATTTGAAAATGTCGTCCGAGTTTTATTTATTTCAATGAGTGAACACTCTACTTTTCATCACCCACCATGAGAAAATAAAAGGCCCCTCATATTTTATTGAAATACTATTATATAATAAAACAGAGTAACAACTAAATTGAAATTAAATAGTATCTAATAATAAAACGACTAAAAACTTATATTTACATTTGAGACAATTTCGCAATTATGAAAATTTACTATTCAGCTGGCGGCGCGACTATGGGCCGTCGTACCAGCCAGTCTTTATTCAAACAATATTTGCGTCCGATTTCTTTGGCGGGGAACACTAAGATGTTCCAGATTCAAAAAGTGCGCGTAAAAGATAACTGCGGCGCACTTTTTGAAATAAAGAGGATTAAAAACTCATTACTGCCCGCTAAAAGTTTCTTATAGAAAACACCACCTTTGGGTGCACTTAAAGGCGAACCAATTCGTCCTTTTCGAATAGATGGGATGAAAAAGCCTTGACGAACATCTGTCGAAGCTCTCACTTGGCAGTGGGTTCAAGAGCCAGATTCAGAAGGCAGTACTCCTCGATACGGCCCGCATTGTAAGGAGGTTCCTGTCTCTGCAGCCCTAACCACCGTTAGCTTGGAACCTGCTCCCGAAACCGGCGGAAACTTATTTTTTAAATTTTTAAATGTCTTATTTTTATGTTTTTATAAGAAATATTTAAAAATGTATAAAATAAGATGTTAAAATGAATAACTGTCTGTAAAGCTATATTTGTTACGGCCGCGAATCATATTTTAATAAACATACAACCTGACACTGACCTGAAATTTAGACCTGGACATAAAAAAATTGAAAATTTTGAATTTCGCAGGCAACTCTAGATTTTTTAAACAACCTGGTACCTGTTTGCATTAATTTATTACAATATACAAATTAAACTATTACATAATAAATTATTATTAATATATTATTATTATAAACTGCTCTTACTTTTTTTGTGTGCCCTGTTCTGCCAAAGCCCGAAGCCATACACGTACCACTATAATCTATATTTTTGATGGCCATGGGAATGGGTTTAATAAAATTATTATAATAAAAAGGATCATCTGTTATCTGAAAAGAACGTAATAGGTATCTTTATTTTATAAAAATCACGTGTCACTTTGTTTTTAAATGCTAATCTTCGAAACCACCCAAACGTTTTTAATGAAATTTTGTGAATGTGTATGGTTGGCTACATAAATAGGATAATTTTGGGCTCGATAGGTGGTGCTTTTGTTAGAAAATTGCATCCATTTGAGACCGGGAACAAAAATACAATATTATTATTTAAAAAAAAACCATGTCCGATCCTTAAGGGGCAAAGTATACCAATGGCATTACCAAATAAAATAAGAAACATACAATATTCATGAAAGTAAACATATTAATGAATTTTAAAATGCATGATTTTTGTGCCCAAATTACCACCATTCCCCTAAAATGTAACAAACATTTAAAACGTGCCAATACCATTTTCGGCATTAGAATGTTCCATCGTCAATTGTTTGTTTATGACGCCACTACCCGAGAAGCGACCGGAGTGTCGCCGCCTGCGCCTCTGTGTTGCCGCGTAAGTTTCCTCATTTCAGTAGATTATATTTATTTTTGTATTTTTCTTAATTATGTCGATGGTAATACATACTAGGGTTAAATAGTGTCTTTAAAAAAAGGATTTTGAAAGGCGAGTCCAAAATGCTTGGAAGACATTCTGGGCCCTAAAAGAACACATGAACTGAAAATCTTCCAGTGTGCATCCTGTCGGTCCTAACCTACGGTGCGCAAAACTGATCACTTACTGAATAATAGAAGTCCAAACTCAAGATTAGCTGATTTTTTTCCAATACCGGGCAATGGAGCGTAGCATCATAAATATATGTGAAGCGTAGCGTAACTCAGTTATGGAACGCAGACTGGTATTTCAAATGCGATTTGCGTTGGAAACACCCCCTTGTGTTCCATAACTCTTGGTGCAGATGTCGGAGAAAAAACAGTCAAGCTAAAGGGAGAGTGGGCTGGCCATATAGCGCGAATGCACCCAGAGAGGTAGGCAATGATCGTCAATCACTGGACGCCTAATGGAGCAAACCGCCGTCGAGGTAGACAACGGGGCGAACATGGCCAGATATCGCACAAAATAGAGAGGTTTGAAAGGAGAAAGGAGAGGCTTTTGCCCAGCAGTGGTACCCATGACATGCTCACAAAAAAAAAGTAATTGATAAAAGATCTTCATGACTCACAATTGCTTGGTTGAGTAGTAAGGATGCTATTAATCCTGGTACGTGAAACTGTCTGAATACTTACAACTACTGCAATATCCATTTTAGGAAATTTGTATTTTTCTGGATGTGTAACACTTTTCAATGTCCTCCATTGTCCATTTGGGCCATCACGTGTAAATTTTGCAGTGTTATATAGATTACCAGCAACCGCGTACATTTGATCAAGAGACTTTCCGGTGATTTGTCTATATGTATAGGAAAGTAAAAATATTTATCCGTTAAATCAACTGTGGACAGCGTAAGTTTATGTGCGTGAGGTTTACTAAGCTAATACGGAAAGCTACCGAAGCTAATACACAGAGATACATTTGCTGTGAACAGTGTTTCATCATCTCTGGAAAAAGTTTAAAAACAGATCATAAACAAATGTGATGAAACATTGTTTATGAAACATGTTGCCGTGCTCCCCAATCGAAAGGAGAGCAAGCCGAAACATCTTGTTTATAAGCAAAAGTCCACAGGTGTGGACGTGTGTTGCGCGAGTTTATTAAAATAGAAGTAGTGTGGTCCAACAACCAGGTTTCGATGCTCATAGAGCTATATCCACAGCATCATGTACTTTGGGATTCTTAAAATAGAGATCATAATGATAAATTTAAAAAAAAATGATGCTTGGGCCGATATTGCTACAGAATTGAATATGAAAATTAAATAATTAATTAAATTCTGAAAAGACCCATCAAATTCACGAAGGTTTATGACCTTCAGTACGTAACTTCTATTTAAGAAATCCACCACCTTATCTTCTTTTTTTTTCTAGTAGCACTCTTATGAATTATTATGTAAGCAGCACAGAGCATCACTACCTCCTCGGGCGACATCCTAGCAACAACTAACAAGTGTGGACGGCCATGTTTCAGAAACAGTGTTTACGGTAAACTTGGTGATAAACACGTCATAAACAGTTCATCAACAAATGTTGCCTAATGAATAACTTGCTTGAATACAAGGCTTAACTACACAATTAGGGCGTTGTGCCCACCTAAGCAACATAACACTAGATTTGGCACGTAACTTGCTACTAGTATGTAGTCCGGTCAAATTAGACATAAAATTTGTGATCAAATAACAAAATCTCGGATCGAGCTGGATTTTAGTACAGACTTTGGGTGCACCAGTATAAATAAAGAGCCAAAAATCCCCATCGATCTCACGTGTGGTAAAAAAATTGGATTTTTCTCGAAAACGGTAACTTTCATTAAAAATATCGCCCCAACTAAAATTAAAGAGAGTACACAGGCCGCCTTACTAAGCGTCGCTAGTCTATCGTAATACGTCACGAGCATGTCGAGGTCATAGGTGACGCAAAACCCATAGGTAATGCCTCTAACAAAATTCAGCTCGATCCAAGTTTTTGTTATTTATAATGTATTTTATATATATTTTGACCGGGCTAATAGGGCTGCTATAAGTGCTGAAACGCCGATTGAGACATTCTTAATACAAGTGGATAAGAGTATAAATGGGATAAACCATGGATGATAATGTGAGCAAGAGATATTTTTCCAAGGCTTCTGGGTTTATGAAGAATCTTGCTCGTAGAGCTAAGGTTCAAAATCTGAGCCCTATGAAAAAGTTTCTTGAAAAAGAGCCAGTTTTTTGGTCACAAAGTCAAAGTCAAAGCATTTATTTCAATTAGACCATTACAGGCACTTTTGAAAGTCGAAAAACAAAATAAAACGCGAAGCTACAGTCCCAGTTGTAAAATATGCACATTTATCCACTGATAGTTACACTAATAGTTGACTCGCCAACGCACCACCGCGCAGGCCGACAGTCCGACAACGACTGCCCCCCACTACACGGACCGGTATTAATAACCGAGCGACGTGCGCGCCCGAGGCAACGTTACAATACTGTGATCGGTTTGTAGTGAGATATATTGATATCTACATACACTACATCCCTTCCTTGTTTTAACTAGTTTTTATGAAACCGGAATATATCTCTAGCTTAACCAAATCACAGCACAATAAATATTTAGTCAATCACAATATGTTTTAATTTAATGTTTCCTTTTCCCCTTCTTTTTCTATTCCATTTTCTGATTCATTTACATCTTCTCCTACGTTAATTTCTTTATTTTGGTCACTTATAACTTCCCTTCAACTTTCTTCAAATGAACTACATTTCTTCGTGATGTACCTTCCCAGTTTTATCGTTTCGAACACATAAGTGTCCACCTTTACTCTTTTCTACAGTATGAGAAGTTGGATCATAATTTAGGCTTAGTTTATCTTTGACCATATTCTTGACGTAAACTTTATCCCCAGGCACTAGTTCACATTCACGCGCTCTTCTTTTCTTATCTGTATATTCTTTCCCAGTTTCTTTCTTTTCTTGATCTCTGTATCTAACATCTGAATCTTCTGGTTTAAGTGTATGTGTAATGTCTCCTGCCATAGGTATATTGCCACGGTATTGCCGTTTGAAAAATGATCTGTAGGAGTTTTACCTGTAACACTATACGGGGTACCGTTATACATAGCCAAATACTTACTTTAACAAAGCTTCTTGCCAGTTTTTTCGTTCGACTTGACAATTTTTTTTTTCTTTGGAATATCTCGGTTCTGAAGTTGGACTTCTCCGTTCTGTTGAGGCCAGTATGGTACCGTATTATGCGAAACTATATTCCTTTCAGTACAGATTTTTTTTGAACTCCTCTATGTAGAACTGTCTGCCATCTGGTTACCAAGTCTGCTAAAAATCTCTTATAGACATTTTATTATGTCAGCACTAGTAATTTTACGACAAATCTTTACCTTCTTGTATCCACTGAAATAATAGACGATTACTAATATGTAATCGATACTTGGTAAAGGACCCAACAAATCAATACAAGTATCCACCCAAGGTTAACATGGTAATGCCCGTCACTTCAATGGGTTTGGAGGATTTGGAGCAGAGACCAACGTTCAGCCTTTGCAGCATTTGACCAAGTTCTCAGTTTCCTGGTATCTAGGCCACTAAACTTTGGTTCTTAGTCTCGCGTTCATTAGGACTATTGGGTGCCCTTCGTAAGTAGCTGTCAGAACGTGACTGCGCAATTTTTTTTTGAATCCTCTCAATAAAACTCCTTCGTAAAAGCATAATTCGTTTTGTAAGATTTTGTAATTTTTTACCTCTTCATCCCATTTGTTGTTATAAAGGCCTTACCTTGTTTTTAATATTTCCGTGTCTTGCTTTGATGCCTCCATAATTGCTTCCAGTGATACTGCTATTGGCCAGTTTCCTTCAACAACTTGGTGTATATAGTTTTCCAACTTGTCTTGTGACGTTTTATTTAATTTGCACAATCTTGATAAACTATCTGCTATATTTTCCTTGCCAGGCCTGTATATTACTTTAAATGTATATGCTTAAAGTAGTACCCACCTTTCTATCCTTGCACATGGTTTTGATTTAGGACCGAATATAACCTCGAGTGGTTTATGGTCGGTCACTAGTTCAAACTCTTTTCCAAACAGAAAAACATAAAAATGTTCCACCGCCCCGACCAAAGCTAAGGCTTCTTTTTCTGTCTGGTAATATCGCCTTTCACAGTCTGTTAGTGTCCGGTGACCATACGCTACAATGCGAAGTCAATGATCATTAATTTGAACTAATACTCCTCCTAGTCCTACTGGACTAGCATCTGATATTACTATAGTCCGATCTTTGACGTCATAGTATCCTGGAGTAGGAATATTAGACAGGGTCAATTTTAATTCGTTAAATACAAATTCCTGTTTACTGCTACAAAGATTTTTTAATTCTGTGGTTTTGGTCTATTTCTTCCTAAGCAGGTCTTTCAATGGTTCAGTAGTTGTTGCCAAATTTGGAATCCATTTTCCAACATAATTGATTAATCCCAAGAAGTTCTGAAAGCTCACCTATATTCATAGGTGGACGAAATGATTAAATAGTTGTCACATAATTATCTAATGGTTTTACACCTCTGTGTGATAATTCGTGTCCTAAAAATTGAACCTTTTCTTCCCTGAATATGCACTTGTCTTTTCTCAGTACTACATTATTTTCTTCTAAAGTTTTCATTACTGTTTCTAATCTTCGATCATGTTCTTCCAAATCCTTCCCATAAAATTAATAGTGCCATTACATGGAAATCATCAAATGACTTCTCCCGCTCTGGGCGGAGCGGGAGGGAGTGTCAGACTTGTACTGACTAAAACCCACCCATGTTCCTTCTTCGCCCTTTGTGTTCCAGGGCCGCGGTATCTCTTTCGAACAACCCGCAGCCCTGTGCCATTACATCCCAATAACATTTGTTCCAGGGTTTTTTGAAAAATTTCCGGGACACAGGATATTCCAAACATTAGTCTTTTGTATCTGAATAGACCTTTACTTGTAATAAATGTTGTAATGTGCCGAGAATCGGGATGTAATTCAATCTGGTGAAAAGCATCTTTGATGAAACATGATTTTTGGTAGTAGCTTGTCCATAGTGGGCATGGGCAATGGGTGATTTTCACGTAAAATTGCTCTATTGGCCCGCCTCATATTTACGCAAATGCGGACTTCTCTAGTATTTTTCAAAACCGGCACTATTGGTGATACCCATCTTGAGGGTCCTTGAACTTCCTCAATAATTCTTTCTCCAACAGTTCTTTTATTTTGTTTTTAACTTTTTCTTCCAGTGGTATGGGGATCCTCCTTAATGGTTGAGAAATTGGTTGTACTTTCTCATCGATTGGTACCTCCACTAAAAGATCCTTGAATTTAGGAAACTCTTTATTTCCTTTTGGTCGATTTCTAATTCGATTTTAAGAACACCCATAGCCATGGCAGTTTCTTTCTCAAGCAGATCTCTAGTTCTATCAGCGATGACGTAAACCGTTGCATTTTCTGATCTATCTGCGATTTTTAATTTTGCGTCAAATGGTCCCTTTAGGTTGAGGGGGTTCTTACTTGCGTAACCATAAAAAGTCTTGTTGCAGCTGTTTGTTTGGTTACGAACCTGTACCTTATTTTATTTCATATTGTCCCAGGTTTTGTTTGTTGTTGTTTCCCTCATATTTTCTTTTATTCTCTCCACTCTGTTTATGTTCTCAGTTGATGTGCTGCTTCCTCCGAATTCTTCTATTTATCAACTTACAGCTCCAAGAGTATTTGCTTCAACAATTATATTTGTCAGTGTTATTGTGCTTCCTGTTTGTAGAAATCTTTCTAAGCTCTTTAGAACACTTTTCTGTAATTTGATCGATTATATGATCGTCTTTGCCCTTAAACTGACATTTTTGTGCTTGTTGTCTAAGCCGTACTAGGATTTTTTCAAACTTTTCATTTGCTTCTTGTTTTATCAAACGAAAAAGGTGACGTTCATATATTATCTTACTTTGTTTAGGTAGAAAGTATGCTTCGAGTTTGGTTATAGCCACTGCGAAGACGTCCACTTCATCTGCTGGTGAAACATTCGCATCTGGTATATTATAGAATATTTCCTTCAATTCTAGTCCAACAAAGCAAAGCGCGTTTCTTCGCACTACTGTCTATATCAGCAACTTCGAGGTAGATCAACAGTACCCGCTTCCAGCGTTCCCATGTCGTTCCTGCTGCACCATTAAAATATTTGTCAATTTAATGACCAGTATGTACATCAATAGTACCACTACCTGCTGACCAAATTTTTTGACTTATCAATTTATTGATCAATGTATGTATATATATTCTACTGCTATAACCGTCATTTTCTGATGACTTGTCAATTTAATGACCAGTAGGAATATTCTATTGCTATTACTGTCGTTCTTTGATGACTTTTCAATTTAATGACCAGTAGAAATATTCTACTGCTATTACTGTCGTTATTTGATGACTTTTCAATTTAATGACCAGCAGAAATATTCTACTGCTATTACCGTCGTTATTTGATGACTTTTCAATTTAATGACCAGTAGAAATATTCTACTGCTATTACCGTCGTTCTTAGATGACTTTTCAATTTAATGACCAGTAGGAATATTTTACTGCTATTACCGACGTTCTTTGATGACTTGTCAATTAAATGACCAGTAGAGATATTCTACTGCTATTCGATTTATTATTTTAGAACTAATCCTGTAGCATAAATCAAGTAATTAAACATGTGGTCCTGGTTCGACTCCCAGGTCGGGCAGTGTCACTGAGTTTCTCCATTAGGGACCTCCCAATAACAGACCTGAGTCCGAGTTGGCGTCTGGTTAATGGCAACAGGCATGCTCAACGTTATTGGTGAAACGTGGTTGTAACACACATCTCTGCCTACCCCCTTGGGGAAAACAGGCGTAATGTTATGTTAAATAATTTAATCAGTATGTTTTTTCCTTAACAACCAAGATAGCATTTAATTAGTTGCAAAACAATACATTAACGAACCACTTTTTGTTTTAGCCTTTACAAAAATTATTTATTAACAGTTAATATGTCCAATGACAGATTCTAACGTATTATAAAGGGTGTAAAACACCTCTTAACCAAGCCGAAAGGCACTGGTTCTCCCTGTCATTGCGATCATTTTTTTGTTCTACACCATACCTGGGAACTTTCTAGTTACGGAGATATTAGGGGTCAAAGTTCCAACTTTTTGGACAAGTATTTTTCTTTAAATACAAGTTTTTAATGTAATATTTTTATTTTAAACACCTCCACGACCCCCGTACTATTCAATCCGTCTATCAGCACAATGTTTTGAGTGCGTTACATTGAGTTCTACCAAAAAAACATGATTTTACAACCCCCAAAAATAAAGTAGTTTCCCAGCAATAATTTTTGCGTAAAGTTACTTAGTTTCATGTACTGAATGCTTGGTTGACGGCTTCGTGATGAGGTGATTTACACGGTGTATTCATAATTTGATTTTTGAAGTGTAATAGTAATTTGAATTTTTCTTTCCAAAATATGATTAGTTATCTCCCTGTAGGAGTGTACTTTTTTTTTTTTTTTTTTTTTTATATAAGTATAAAACTTACGGTTTTATCCTCGTCGCCAATGTAAAATATGCACATTTATCCACTGATAGTTACACTAATAGTTGACTCGCCAACGCACCACCGCGCAGGCCGACAGTCCGACAACGACTGCCCCCCACTACACGGACCGGTATTAATAACCGAGCGACGTGCGCGCCCGAGGCAACGTTACAATACTGTGATCGGTTTGTAGTGAGATATATTGATATCTACATACACTACACCAGTCACTAGGCATAATAACTTGTGAAAGTACTGTAGTTGCCCATTCCGTAGCGTAGATCTCTATGGACACATCACAGGAAACACAAGTCAATTTTATTATCTATTTAGCATAGATGTAGCCAGGATTTGTATTTGGTGAAGCGAGTGAACTGTGCCAGTTTGCTAGCCTAAGGCTAGTTAGCTAGTGAACAGAAGTGTTTTCAATTGCTGTAAAAATGGTGAAGGCTTTTTTCGAGACACATAAGGAAGCCGCGTCCTTAACACTGACACGAGCAAGGTGAGTGTGAAATTTCACAATTCTTTTCACAAAGGCTAACCAAAAGAACCGGGACAAATGTCTTATTGACCGGGACACAACGTTCCAAACCGGTGCATGTCCCGGTGTACCGGGACGCATGGTAGCCCTATACTAGCATCAACATTCATAATTGTATGGAGTAGCGCCCATTTGCGTGTTGTTGCGTGACTCAACACGTACTAATGACGCAATAAAGTGACGAGGCACGACGAAACTTGTCAGTTCAAAATTAAGGACGTTCTTGATACATTTTTTAACTTTGTTCCACATGGGATGCACCCAGAAGCGTCTTTATCTGTTCTAAATATAAGATTTAATATTTTCGTCTGACCACGACAATGTCTCGGGTGCCTTTGCACTCTGACCACTCGTACTCTGCCAGGTCAATGGTGGGTCCATGGAATATCGTTCTGAGTTATGCTACAAACAACTAAAATCAAGTCTGTCGTTACTACGATGCAAACCACTAAGGTGAACCTGTTTTCACGAGATTAGATATCGATAGATGTATAGCGGCAAATAAAATAATTATAGAGCCAACACAGTGCAACGGTGGCCCAGTGGTGGCAGCCTCGACTTACGAGTAGTAAGCCGTGGGTTCAAACCCAGGCATGCGCAATACTTTGTGTAATTTATTTCATCATCGCTGCCCTCAAAAACAGCAAAAGAAAACATCGTTAGGAAACCGGCATGTCCTAGAACTAACTGAATTTGAAGACATGTGACATTTACCAACCCGCACTGGGCCCGCGTGGTGAATTACATGCCACTCCGTTGCATAGAGAGGAGGCCTGTGTCCCAGCAATGGGAACATTATAGGCTGATGATGATGATGAAAGCCAACTCCGGCAGCATTGAATGAGATTGGCGCAGACGAAAACCCTTACGACTTGTCCTGCATTGAATTAAAGTAGGCTTTTTATGCCATTTAAAATTTAACTTAACATTCTCACCCAGGCTTCCGAAATAATTTACTGCAAAACCATTCTTTTTGTTCAAAGCAGTGGGCAGCACTAATCAATTTACTTGGCATCACGAGAGTTGCGCCGCAAAAATTTGTGTATAGTGCTTTCGAGCGGGATTTTAAACCTTTAAGCGATATCTGTAAAAGCATAATTATGAGAATTCAGTGGACATCAAATTATTGTAATGCCAGGAGAAAATATTATGTTAATCCTTTAGTATTGCTCTTGTTATAACAAACTAGCTGTCCATAGTCTGACGACATGGTTGGCGCAGTGGCTGAGCGATCGACTGCTGCGCTGCGTGTCGCGGGTTCGATCCCCGCACGGAACAAATATTTGTATGGCCTACATATAGTTGTTCCGGGTCTGGCTGTTTGTGTATGTGAGTTTAAATGTTTGTAAACGCACCCACGAAACAGGAGAAATTCATAGTGTGGGGCAACGTAAAAAAAAAAGAAAAATATCAACTGCGTCATATTGTCCCCGTTCACGCAACATTTTTATTGCTGTTCCGATTCTACTGGTCGTAGCGTGATGATATAGCCTATAGCTTTCCTCGATAAATGGGCTATCTAATACTTTAAGATTTTTTAAAATCGGATCAGTAGTTCCTGAGATTAGCGCGTTCAAGCAAACAAACAAACTCTTCAGCTTTATAATATGTTATAACAAATGAATTTATTTGTGGGAGAGGAACGTGCTACTGGGATGAAGTACTAGACTAACCAGTCACAATTTAATATATAATTCTAATAATCCAATGAACAAAAAATCCAAATTAAAAATTGGGATAAAGTGCAGCAAACGTCGATGGGCATACGGACTCCGTCCCCAGTGCTGTATAAATTTGTGGTATGTATACCATTTGAAGCTTATTTTACTGTATTATATCAATAGTCAGACTTGTGCAGGGAAATTTCTATCGATCTATCTAAATCTAAGTTGATTTTGTTATAAAAATCAACATAATTTATCAACTTATCTTATTAACAGGGTATCATTTAATAAGCAAGGTTAGTAAGAAGATTAACTGAGTACCTGATAAGGAACATCCCCTAATTTTGCTGGCCAGCCGTTCATTATACGAGCAGCCCATTTTTTATGTTCGACATCCTTTAAATAAGTTTCATTATTAACTATGTCTGAAGAATAGTTTTTAGCCGCCAGTGGGAGTGGTGCCTACAGTAATAATCGAAAAACAAAATCAAAATAGTATTTTTTCTATTATTTGATGAAATTGGTACTAAAATAGAATAGAATAAACTTTTTGTTACATCAAGATTGAAATACTGTTTTACGAATCTGATACTTACATTTGAAAGGCATACTTTTGAATATAAAATGAGACATAAACAATACTTTGCAAACATTTAATAAATACAAGAAATTTAAAAAGATTTGGATTATTGCTTCTGCTAATGTTGTCTTGGCATTTTTAAAAATTACATGACAGCAAAGACTTATCATGACAGTAGAAATCCATAGTTTCTTTTCAGTTTTCAGCATAAAAAGTTTTAAGGATAAGTTGCGTATGGATTTTTTTACCATAGATCTAGATCTCGCGTGGCTATAGTCGGAATTAAGGTCTACAGATAATAGTCGGTACCAGTAGGAAACTATAGGTCGAAACCATGCTGGAACCAACGCAGTAATTTTGTTTTTTCAGTTAAATTTCTTCGGTTTTCACAAATTTTCACTATATCCAACTACGCCCTGCTGAAAATATGTTAATCAAGCGGGTTAAGATTCTTGTTGAAATGTATTCTATTTATGCTCTTGTTGTGTGCCATTAATTTCTTCTACATACCCTCATTCATTGCACGTGCAAAAGCATGAAATGCGTATCTCTTGCCGACTCGTAGTCACACCCAGATTGTCACACCAGTGTGACAAACAGTATTTTTTTCTCGCTTGTCAAACCACTGATTTTTTCACACCATGTATACGATAATTGCTAGTGCAGTACCTTTATATTGTAATAAAGTCGCTCTGCTGATCGGTGTTTGCCGACTGTTCAGATTTTTCTACTTTTAGTAATATTACCGTCTATGACGGGCTTTAGCTACCTTAACTTAATCAATTTAGTATTTTATATGCTGATGGCGCGTGTGTCAGGTCATTTAGTTTCCAGTGACTTGGCATAAAACCAGATGGCATGTCTTTGTTTTTTAGGAAGATGGGTAAGAATTTAGTGTGGGGCGAAACATTGTTTCGATACTCTTGCGCCATCACATCTTTAAAACTTATCGTACTTCTGGTATATTCTGGTATATTTAGATAATCTGGTATTTTGAAAATCTGGTATTCTGAAGTCAAGCCCGTAGAAACGTGTTGCGCCGATCCAAGTAACATGGGACAAGGGCATAAAGATGGAGAGTCGACTTAATAATTATCTTATTAAATTTTTTCATGTTTATAACTTTAAATAAATATATAATAATATTGCTGCAATAATAATGGACCATTTACCACTGGACTTTTCATGTATTGGATATTTTATCAGTTTTTTCAACTGGAATCGGTCGATCTGCCATTTTTTTAGGTTTTTTAATACTTTAAAGATCTTTTAGCACAGAATATTAGATGTCGCCACATCTGCACAAAAGCTGCTCGTAGAGAGCTGTTATCCTCCTGCATAAGAGTTATGCACACGATACGTTATGGCCGGCACAAGAGCGGCATCGAAGCTTGTCCTCATATAAAAATCTATGGCATGTTGCCACACAATGTGTCCTTGCCCTTGATGGCAATCGGACCATTCTTGAAGAATACGTTCCCTCGTCAAGATACGGCTCTGCCAGAACAACTCAAACAAGTGCAGACGCAAACAGCACGCGTAGCATGACACTATGGAAACGAATTTTGTCCCGTTTCTACAGCGGTCATGCTACGCATGCTAGTTCGGTCGCTGAGTAGGAATGATGGATACAGCTGCCCGCTGTACATGTACATACCTCACCAATGAGCGCGACGGCTTCAAATCCCATCACTCCTGCGGTACAAGTGTGAACATCGTCAAGAAGATATGCGACGAGTACATGCGTTTTGCCGTATTGCCGGGTTGAACGACACTGGTCAAGTCCTTTTGTAACGAGCCGAGTAGTCCACCTTCTTGACACTGCCGCAGAGCCTCCTCATGTCTGCATACTAGCCAACATCAATGTCGAATAGAAAACCGATCTGGGAATCAAACCCAACATGCTCAGCAGTCGCAGTTGCGACCACGAGACCAACGTTTGGTACCTTCTTTCCAACGTTTCTTCCTACTTTGTTACAGGAATGAGAGACGAGATATCGTCACTATTCATTGTTACCAATCAAAATATTCTACGAGATGGGCGGTCTGGTTTTTCTTTTCACTTCGGTTATTTTACAAATTTTAATTATTTTACTCTTTGGGCAATATCGGTAACTTTACTAAAGTTGACCAACAACGCTGTCAATATTATTCAAGCGTGAAAAGATGCTTGTTGATCTATATTTACGGGAGTGCCTGTTACACTCAGTCAAAAAAAAAACAGTAAAAAGTGAAACAAATCAAAAAAGTACAAAGGTTTTATATACAACACTCATTGCAATAACTGTACACAATTGCATATTAAATTTATACAATATGATAATAGCAAAGTTTACGCTGTCGATGAATTTCTGGTAGTTTGAGACCCTAGAATAGAATGAGCCTACCCCTATTTCGTGTCCGGTGACAATTCCAACTAACACTCCCTGTTTTTTGGATTTTTCGTTAGGATCCCCTGTGTTCGCGCAAACAAGAGGCCCACCGGCATCTCCCTGCAAATACGAATACTTGTAGATTTATGTGTTGAGGATGAAGAAGTCTGAGAAATAAAATAAATAACCAGTATTATTTCAAGTACATATTAGTGGGAGCATTCCCACTTACACGTAACCTGGTCAGGCAGCCTGCTGTCTGTCCTCGTTTAGGAAGTGCCGGCCGTATTGCGCCCGGCAGCTAAGAGCTCTAAGATGCAGTAAGGAAATTCTGCAATACAGTACTGTCGCAGAAGGAAATCCATCCCACAGTCCCACCCAGGGTACCGGGGTGGGTTTAGTCAGTACGAATCTGACAGACCCCCCACTCTCAGGTCCGCTTCCAGGGCGAAGGACATCATTTAGAATTTCCGCCTCGAGGAAAATAAGTTAAAAAGGTTGAAGACCTCCAATCTACGCCCGCAGGTCACTCGATCAGGCTACGTGGCGCACTCACTACAAAGATTACCTGCAGATAATAATCGCAAACCGATAATTAACTACTCATAGCAACTTTCCCCACACTTCTTCATTTCGTATCGATGTTACGTCCACCCATATTTTATCGAAAAGATTTAAGCCAGCAGCTAGACGGTGCAGTCATATTACCTCTGATGTTGCACAACTCAAAAATTCAAAGTGACATTGATCTTTATTAATGTTATAATTAGATGTCTGTTAGAACAGAATAGAATGAAATACAATAAAACTTTATTGTACACCAAAACTAAAGCATAACCGTTTTACAATATTGCTAATAATATGGTTACAATGGCGGTCTTATAGCTGATAGCGATATCTTCCAGACAACCTAGGTAGTATTAATAACACTTGCAACGGGATATTTACCATGTGTATTATTTGTTTCGAGTTCCCGATATTTCGGCGCTGTTGCAAACGCCATGATCACGGATAAACTATATGTTTATATATCCCGTTGCAAGTGTTATTAATAGTGTTAGTGACCATGTCAGTTTAAAAACCTAGGTAGGCCTTAGGTTGTTGCTTCCAGAGGTAATATGCTAAAAGCTTAAAGACTGCTAACAGCACATTCGTGGTGACGTAATCATACTACGATCAGTCTGATGACGTCGCCACGAGTGTTCTCCAAAGTGACAACTCCGGTCAGGTCGCCATCTGAGTCTTTAAATAAATGTTCGACTCAACCATGACGCCAGAATTTGGCGGCGGCACAGCATCTCTTCATCCATACTTCGTCACTAGTCGTCATCGCAGTAGTCACCCCCTTTTCTAAACATATCATCTAAACCATCCATCGGTAATTTGTTTGGTTTTCCGTCTACCCTGAAATTCATCCCCTTTCACAATTAAAACTTTCCTCTCATTTCGTCGTTTCTTCACATCATATGCCAATACCAGCAGCATGTCTTCTTCATACATACTTCTCTAGTACTCGTTTTCTCTTACCTCACATTCTTGCCATTTCATCCGTCACACAATCCAGCCATCGTTTCTTTGGTCTTATTTTACTCTTAAACCACATTCATACTCAAAATATTCCCCACGAAATTTTCTTCCTCTCTTATATAGACACTTTGTTGACGGTTGACGTTGACGTAGCAATACCCATTTCTCTTAGCATCCTCAGCTGGATACAATTGACTGACATAGGTACTTTATTTACATGGCCCAACATTTTGATTCAGAAAATACAGCAGGTTTTCCATAACCCCTTAAGTTTTTAAATCCATTAACAAAGCATTTATTCTGTACTTCATAACAGTCGACTCTACTTTTCCGTAGCTTTTTACGCAAGTCGGAGTCAGAGCTGGCTTTGAAAAGCGCGCCATTGGCGTGAAAAGGAGAGATCCGCAGAATATAATGATATTCAGTTTTTGTTGTGGTATTATTCAAGTTGAAAGTCTCTTCGGTTTCTGTTTGGCTATCTTCGCATAAGTTCTAACAACACGAAGTAAAAAATAGCAACTTTCTAGGAAAGTTAAAATGCATAATTATACCTAGGTACACACGGCGAGACATTGAGCTGGCTTTGCTTTTGCATAGATTTCCTATACAATGAGAGATCTGCATAAACTGGTTATGTATAGCTATCATTGTATCATTGGTCGTCGTGCGCACAATACCATTTTTTTTTTCTGTTCACTTTAGGTAAATCAGATAGAGGAATTGCTTGTTTTTAATTGGCTGAAACAACGCATCTTCCCATTATCTAGCAACCGGTAACAAAATGTCAAAACCGTTAAAAATTTACTAACGTCGTGTTAGAACTTCAACGACGACGCCATGTCTAGAACCGCCGAAATGTTTCTACGCTGTGCCTAGAAACATGTACTGAATTCTCGGTAATTGGTGGCGCATCGACGGCCCTTAATTGCGTAAGACACTTTTCTGCTTATCCCAAGGAATTTATCTGCTCGACAGCGTATAGAGGGTTATGTATTTTCAGAAATAATAGCATTGGGATTTGGGGTGTGTTACGCAATTACCCCGTTCTACGAGTATTTTAATGGTTTAACATAACTAACCTTTCCAACGTCCGTAAATTGCGCAGAGCTACAAATAAAGTCATCCATTTTCTTCCTAAATAATTGATTGCACACGATAGCTGGATTTACAATTAAATGTGCCAAAAGTAAAACTTCTTTGTCATCCTACAAGAAAATGTTAAATCTCTTTAAATGGAGAAAGATTATTGCCTCAAAGGTACCAATTTCATATGTAAAAAAAAAACATAGACACAGCCCATCGACCTCATGAATTCATCTGGATCAAAATCAATACTTTACATCACAATCAAGACTCTTCCCTGGGTGCCAAATGAACTGCTATTTTGTTTACAACGGTAGGGTAAGGGTTTTTTTCAATATAGTGGCAGTAATACAGCGGAGAAGATGGTGGAAATACCAATTTTGCAAGTCCACCAGCTAATCAGAACAAAACTCGGGCAACGGGAAATCAAAACATGCCAAAACCACAGAAGTTGGTTGAAACGATACAGGCACGACAAATGGTGGAACTTAACACTAGAATCAAGACTAAGATAAATTGTTAATAATTAAGAGTACATGACAGTCAGTCATATTACACAGTCAATTAATAAAGAGATAATTAATATACGAATGGTATCATGATGTTTGACTTCAACTAAGGACTGCCGTGACCTCTCGGCATTAATATCTTGTAAACTTATAATTTATATTATGTAGTTCATCACTCCCCCCCCCGGAGACCGGAGGTCGATAGTAGTATGAGTCAGTTTGTAGTATTTAGCCGTGACAGTTGGAGCTCGTTGCCGCATTGTTCACGGCGAGTCGGAACAGTCTGCGGTGGTAGTGCGAAGAACCCCAGTGAGTCGGGAACGGCGCTGCGTTAGCTTCAGCGCGTCGGACGTAGTACAGCACCGCGATGTGGCTTACAGCTAGAGAGGTGCTAGGAAGGTATGAAGCTCTCGATCGCTTGAAAAAAGGCTGAGGGTGCTGACCAGGAATACGCTTCCGCTGCTTGGTGGTGGTCCGGAATACCCATTTGAAGCTGATTGGCTATGAGACTCGCTGCTCGAAAGCTTGAGGAAGTGATGTTGAAGAATATGACGTCACGTTGCTCGAAGGCTGCGCTGACGTACATTTCGGGTTCACCAGTTTGGGGGTATGAGGAACAGAGTATAAGTTCCTCAATACTCCATAAAAAAGGAAGGATCCTTCGACAAGACAGGTGCTAGATATGATGGGCAACTGCCCGATTGTTGTTGTAATCTTTGCTTGCGAGATTCAGACCATATTAATTCTTCAGTTTGTTCATAGATGGCGCTGTAGTACTTTTTGTTATAGGTTGCTTTTTTGTAGCTCGGTACAAACTTATATAAATGCAATTGTTCTTACGCTTCTTTGCCCTGACTTGCCATAGCCCGAGGCCAAACATATTCCTCCATAATCTGTTTTTCGAACAGCCATAGGAATGAAACCAACACGTTTATTAAAATTGAATGGATGAGTTATTATCTGAAAATAATAAACATTTATGTAAATACCACGTATAGCTAATGCCCGCGGCTTTGCCTGCGTAATGTCAAAACAATCAACAATTATCTTCGAAAGAACCATCAATTAACTTTTTTTTGTCAAATCTTGTTTAGATATGATCTCATCTTCATTAATTAATTAATTGAGATTATAATTGATTGAGGAGAGGAATCAGTTAAAATCAGTGGGTCTCAGTTCTGCTAGAGAAGCAGATACAATCAGTTGCAAGCCGAAATACAAAAATGTACTCGAAAAGATAGGGATGTACACTTCAACACCATCTGCGAGGTCTATTTCCTGAGGGAGATGAAGTTAAAGTGAAAATTTAGGATCTGTTCATCATAGTTAGACTGAAATCAACGAATGTATGAATAAATCAGAAAAAAATATTACAGAGTATAGTGAACAATAATTATAAAAATATTATTTTAGTAGGTGATTTTAATGTAGATATCCTTGAAATGCATGCGCAATTTTGCGCATAATTAAATAATTAAAAATATGCATAATTAATAATTATAAAATGTCCTGTAAAGCCACAGCATTGGAGTTAGCATTGTCTGAACATAATGCGCAGTTATAGAAATGTCCAAATAATAACGTATGTACGATCAGCAGCAAAAGTCGCTTTACATAACCAAAATTATAAGACGTCTTAGTTTTAGAACGATCCATATTAACAGACTGGAGTAAAAGGCATAACAATATTTTCATCAATGGTTACACAAATTCGCAAAACAATATAACATCAGATCTCACTGACCAGCACAAAACTTGGAGTAATATTTATAAGTGTTAACCGACTTTTGATGCTGACTGTACTATATTTAAACGGTGGACTAAAGAGAAGATGTGACTACAATAACGACAAAATCAATAAATGTAACACAGAAAGCACAAAATAATTACAAAATAAAGACATCAATGAATAAATCCTGACAAATTATAAACGAATCAAGATTAAATATACCAAAGAATAATATATACCCAAAATTAGAATTAATAATGAATTATCTGGGATCTATTGACATTTAACCCTCAACAAATTTAGGAAATAGAGTAACAAAAAATCTTTTGGACAGAAAGGATTCTATGTTTATCGCTCCAAGTTTTCCAAATTACATATCGAAAATCATTATAAACTTAAACAATACAAATAGTGTGGGTTATGACGGGATCAGCACAAAAATACTAAAAACAGTAGCTTATTAAATAAGTCACCCTCTCAATCATTTTATTTTGTGTATAAGTGAAGGTATTTTTCCAGACGCATTAAAAAAATCGGTAATAAAGCCATTGTTTAAAAAACAAGACAGGGAACTAATATAATGTTACAGGCCGATTGCATTAATACCGATATTCTCAAAAGTAATTATATTTATAATCAACTTAGTTTTTATTTAGAAATGAACTAACTTTGTAACGAACAAAAAGGATTTAGAAAAAAGAAAACAATAAATATGGCAGTTTATGACTTTTTGCAATCAATTATGTCAAATATGGATAAAAATACTCCAGTCTGTGTCATATTTTGTGACATGACTCATGACTCATGGCTTTCGATTATGCCCAACATGATATTTTATTAAAAAAAACTTGTAGCGTACGGTATTAGAGGGAATGTTCTTGAACTTATAAAATTTGCACGACAGAAAACAAATAACCGAAATAAGTAGACTAAACACTAAAACCAAACATGAAGAAAACATTCTATCGGAGGAACAAACCGTTACATATGGAGTTCCGCAAGGAAGTGTTTTAGGACCTCCACTTTTTACACTTTAGATTAATGACTTTCCAAAGTCAATTGAACATCCTGTAACTTGTACTTTTCGCGGACGACAGTACTATAACGATACCCTGTAATAATAAAGACTTATATAAAATTGACATTAATAATACTTTGATCAATACTATACAATGGTAAGACAAAAATAATTTAAAAATTAATATTAGTAAGACAGTAATTATATATTTTAGCCATCGTTGATTAACATTTTTCAATCTTGCTATAACATAAAATAATATAACAATTGACAAGGTTAATACAACTAAGTTTCTAGGACTAATTATTGACCGACCGCGACATTTAAATTGGAAGGATCACATAGATTCTCTGAGTAAAAGAATTTGTAGTTGTGCCTATGCATTGTACTTTCTGTCACGAAATATCAATAGGGAGGCGTTATTAACAGCATACTAAGGTCTGGCGGAAGTAACTCGACTAATAGAGAAGTAGCATTTAAGACACAGAAGAGATGCCTTAGAGCAATGTTTCTTTTGAAAACCACGGACAGCTGCAAACCTTATTTTATTTTATTTATTTATTTATTGGCCTATCTACAATTGTTACACTGTTTATCCTTATAATGCATAAAATTTTAACATTGCCTTCCATAATCTTGAAACCGTTATGTTTGTCAGGAATAATCCAAAATTAATTCTGCACAAAGCAGATTAATTTCCCAGGAACAGGCGTGACCAAACCCAACTATCTGTACCTCCCTGTAGGACTGCACTTATGCGCAAAAGTGTTTTTCATATAGCTCCAACTGTTTACAGTAAGTTGCCTAAAACTTGGAAAGAGCTTAATAATGTACAGTCACGTCTAATAATATGTATACACTTAGCAAAACTGAAAAGTGATTTGCTCGTGAAATTACGGTTTCTACGTTGAGATAAGACCTATTTCGTAATAGTATGCCTTCCAAAATTCCATGTTCATGAAAACGTAAAACCTTAAACAACACAGTAGGAGAAAATCACTTTTAAAAGTTGCTGCATGTATACATATTATTAGACGTGACTGAACACTTGAAAAGAATAAGTCTTAGAATAGTTTAATTATTTTTGTTTTTTTTTTTAATCCTTATTTGTTGACAAGACTATAGTATACCAGTGTTAATAACTTATTGCTTTGTTTTTAATGTTATAATTGATTTTCATTATTTTAAATTTATTACAATATTAATATTAAACATCAATAACTTAATTTATTGTTATTTTTAAGACAATATTTTAATTAATAAAATATCTTTATATTTGCACGTCACAACAAGTGGCAAACATGCCTGTACCTAATAATGTTTCTACCACCTTGCATGCATGTATTTTCCTGTACCTATGTATGACACATGTTTCTGCAAATAAATATTATCTTATCTTATCTGAACTGGAAAGAATTTTGTATATATGGGGAGACTACTGCTACAAACTACTTCGGCATGAAGATGAATTAGACACTAAGAAAAGATGGGATAATCACTTGGTAGAGCTAGATATAAAACTCTCCGAAACCCAGGATGCTATTCAGAAGCTAAAGCATGGACCTGTGGGTTCTGATGGCGTGTGTGCTTGTATGTTACATCTTGGTGCTGATGGACGACGATGGTGCAATATATATATGTATAGGCCAGTAGGTTGAACACAGTCCACTTTGATTTCTCTTCACAAGAAGGATAAAAATAAAATCACCCAAAAAATGCCTCTGGCCCACCCTCCGCTCTGCACTAAAACTCCTTTGAATACTTACAACTACTGCTATATCCTTTTCAGGGAATTTGTAATTTTCTGGGAATGTAACACTGTCCAATGCTCTCCATTGCCCACCCGACCCATAATTTGCAATGTTGAATAGATTACCAGCAACCGCGTATATGTCGTTAAGATACAACCTGCTGATTTTTCTGTAAGTATTTGTAAAGAATCTTTATTTTTAATAAAGTCGCGCTATGACATTGCTGGCATACCGCAATGTCGGACGACATTGCGGTATGCCAGCAATGTCATGTGTTGGCCTTAAAGCTTCGTATCCACTAGGCATTGAAGCGCAACACGTGATGATCAACATGTTCGGCAGTGTCGCACAACAGCGTTCGACGTTGCCAGCTGGCGCGCGACATAACACGCGGCTTGTTCATTGTTTAATTGCAACATGCAATAGGGGTGTGGACTGGGTTAAGAAAACGACATTCTATTTTGTCCGTCAGACAGGTAATACAAAAATATTAGACACGTTTTTTTTTGTTTTATGAAAATATCAAAAAATTACTTAGTTAAAACTCATTAAAGTTGGAGAGTGGGGCTTACTACGTTACATGTAGGTATAAAACTTACCTACATGTGACGTCATGCGCCATTTCAACACAATATATCTCCGTAATTTTATGACCACGTGAAAAAAGAAAAAGGTACGACTTTCCTTTGACTGACGTCGAATTGAGGGGAGGGAGGGGAGTGGGAGGAGAGGGGGGGAGGGGTACAACCACCCCTTAAAAGGAAAAGTTGCGACGCGCCCCCATTTTCGAGATTTTTAAAATTTTTAATTCTGAGGCAATGTTTGGGTAATAATCTAGTATCGTTTGGCAGGCAGAGGGGGCGGGAGGGTGTGGAGGGGTGGGCAAGTGGCCCACCCCTCCCCTCTGGCACCACTCCCGTGAAAAGGTAATGCAACGTTCTTGAGAAAAACCAATTAATGTAACCTAACCTCAAAACATATTGTATTCGCCTAAAAAGCGTAGTCGACGGAGCCCCGCTACGCGGGGCTCTTATTTCTGCCTGCAGGGTTTAAAGTAACCTAACACGAAGGGGATGTCGGGGTCTTAGTTCGCTCGCTCCGCTCGCTCACTAGACCCCGCCATCCCCTTCGAACCTAACCTGTCCGAGTCGGGGTGCCCCAAGTCCAGAGCTCGCTTCGCTCGCTCTTGCAACCATATTTGGTATGTTATACATAAATACATTCAATGGCCAGAATTCTATATAATCTGTGATAGGGATTGACCTAAATATTGCAAAAATAATTAATTTTCAATATTTTTTTTCTCAAAAACTGCGCGTTTCCGCATATTGAAACTTTGCATGTGTGCTAATAATAATGTAACCTTTCTGTAAAAAAAATATCAACCCCCAACTCGACGTCAGTCAAAGGAAAACTGAGCCAAGAAAAAATACGAGTCCAATACTTTTCAATAAACTACCCGACGGACAAAGAAAAAAAAATTGGATTATCCCCTATTGCGCACGATTAGAACTACGCAACGTTTGACAGGCCATGGCCACCTCTTTAATTAAATTAGTAATTTCTAACCCACCAACGTGATTTATTAACTTTTTGATGCAGTTTTAGATAAATTATAACCACCGCCGCTGAGCTGAAATCAACTCTAGTTCCTCTGGCGATTTGTTATCGACGACTGATTATGCGTAGATAGAAAACGTTGCTAAAACAAACTTCCGCGCTAACTTTCAACATGCTGAGCAACATGTCGCGGGTCAAGTGTGGTCTAGTGCATATAAGGCTTTAGTGTATTTGTGGTCGAGTCAGATCCATCGACATCGTGAAAACTACTACACTCCGTTTTGCTTGTTAAGAATTGATATTGTAATTAAAAGCATTCAATGTCCTTTCTTTTATAACAGGTAAAGTTTTTACAGTTTAAATAATGTTATATCTTGAAATTAGTGTCAACAAACATAAAAAAATTATTTCAGAGAAACTCAAATGTGTTTTATTGACGGCATAACCTCATCTAACTACGGTTTTGAAATAATTATCTGTTGAATTATAAAATAGACACACAAAAACAGGCAAATTTAGCGAAACACACAAACACTTTTTTCGAGTTCGAACGTCACCTTTTATGCGATTTTTTTATTTATATTACAAGTTACATAATCTCGAGCGTATTATACAGTTTTGGTTTAACATTTGAAAATTTTCACTAAAATATCTGTCTTTTAAATCTTTTTACAAGTTTAAAAAAAAACTTTGGAACAAGGACCAATGCGGTAAATTTTTTTTTAGTGATGAGTGCAGACTTATTTTAATTCAAGACGGAAGGCAAAGAATATGTAGACGTAAATGAGAACGATACAATCACACAAGATAGAACATGTCTAGGACCTGCTCAAACGACGGGTAAAATCCAGAATCCCAACTCCTTTCAATGGGATCTGAATCGCCGTAGTGGGGGAATGGCAGAGACCATACCAGGATACAATAGGTTACGCCATTCTCAGCATGTCTAGGCGGGTGGTAACTTTTATTCACAGGATACAAAAGGTTACGCCATTCTCAGCATGTCTAGGCGGGTGGTAACTTTTATTAGGAGCACGTGGAGAAAACACATGTTTTAATTTATATTTTATTTAAAAAAAAAAACTTTCAATCTACTTTTCAACTTTCATTGGTATCCTCAAAAATTCAAGAAAGTACATATTTCACTCACAAAATATATACTTATTATAATATGTGACCTTATTTTAATTTGAAAAATTGAAAAGTGTGATTTTTTTTTATATCAGAACATTTAGATCGAAAGGGGCAAGATCTAAAGGGCGAGTGGCGCCTACCCCGTTTAAATAAGAGATTTTAAAAGCTACCCGTATTTTTTTATATTTTTAACCTTTTTTTGTCCCGCTAAATATGCCATGTGTATTTGCCGATGTGTATAGCATTTATAGTTTTTTTCTAGTGACGTTTACTCGGCAAATACTGAGAGCTCCCGAAGCTAATGCACACAGAAACATCGTAACGTGCATCCTAAGAAACACATACTTAAGACGAACCTGTTTTCACGACATCAGACTTCGACATATATTATATACATATAGCAGTAAATAAGCTAAAGAACCAACCTCTGCAGCATTGCATCAGACTGGCGCTTAAGACAAACTACCTTACGACTTGTCATAAATTCGTTTGAAGAAGGCCAAGTGTAGTCATAATCAGTCTATCAGTCTGGACAGGAAAATAAAGTGAAAGCAGTTTATCGAAATTCAACTAAACATCGAAAAATTACCTGGGAACGGAAGTAGTACTGCGGGTCAATCCTCGATTCGTAAAGCAGTGGGCAGCAGTAAGCAGTTTTCTTGAAGCTATGATGGTTGCGCCACAAAAAGATTCGTAAACTATGCTCGAATGTTTATGTGTCTTTAGCGATGCCTGTAGGTAAAGCATAATTATGGAAATTCAGTGCACATCAAATTATTGTATTGTTTTTTGAGCCTATAATATTGCTCTTGTTGCTGTCGTAGACACTTTTGAGTGAAATTCCTTTGTCTGAGGAGAATGGAAGCTGATTAAGTGGGTCTTAGGTCTATGACGCGGTTCGAATCGAGAGATTCCCTGCATCATTACTTCATTGAGCTCGAACTGTGGAGTCTTAAAGGGTATGAGGAACAGGGTGTTTGGTTCCTTGATATTCCAGAGAACAGGGAGGATCCCTCCGACCAGACGGGTGTCCAGTGGGCTACTGCCAGACAGTTGTCGTCGGGTTTTTCTATATTATCTTAAGTCGAGGATAACTTTGCTTGCGAGATGCAGGCCATGATAGTTCTTCAGTTTTTGTCATAGATGGCGCTGTAGTACTTTTTCTTGTAAATTGCTTTTTGTAGGTCGCAAGTACAAGTCTACCAGTGCCTGCTGTGCGGATCACGACGATTCGTAGGCCAAACCTTGAGGTAAAGTGTAGTTAGCTTCCTCGGCCAGTTGTAACGCCCATCTGCTCATGTGGTGCCTAATGCGACGTAATGATTGCGACATGCGGCAATTAAGCAATCTTTCAGTAGCGACTCTTCCATACAAAAAAAGAATAACCCTACGGCGATAGGTATGGTCACCTATGCCAAAAACTACAAGGGCTTTAAATTCCAGTAAAGCGATAAAAAGCTAGCGTACCAGTAAGTATGTCATAGTGAGAAGGAAAGACGAAGAATGAAGAATATTATTAAGCAGTTATGATAATTTACTAAAATAAATTACAATGAATGAAATATGTGAATTACAATTATAAGCAAAGTTATAGCGCGAACAGTTTTCAGTTCACGAGAAAGTCGAATGTGGACTGTGAGAGTGTGTGTTGCTCTGCGCACGCACGCTGTTGTAGGTTATCCAACGCATATTCAATGCAGCGAACGCCGATCGGCATGTAAGTAAAAAGATTAACTTAGTACCATACCAGATAAGGAACATCCCCTAAGCTTGCTGGCCAGCCATTCTTTATTCGAGAAATCATCTTTTTCTCTTCCGTATCCTTTGTATAAGTTTCATTATAAACTATTTCAGAAGATTCGTTTTCACCCAGCAGAGGGGGAGATACCTACATTAATAAATTTTATTAGATACTTAGGAATGCGATTTTTTTTTAGAGATGTTTTGTATTGTTAGATGAATTAAGTTCTTAAAGAGAATAAAATAAACTTTATTGTACACCAAAATTAAAACACTACTGTTTTACTATTGTGGTACTTGCCTCTGAAAGGCATAAATTTGAATATAAAATTATACATAGCAAACAGTTTGTAAACATTTAAAAATTCAAAAAAAATTAAAATAAACTTGGAGTAAAGATTTTGCTAATGTGGCATTGGCATTCTTAAAAATGACATGACAGGTAGTCCAAAGACTAGAGAAGAATACTTGTACATAACGGACAGTAGTACTTAGTACATTTCAGCGAACTTATCGCGCAGGTGGGAAACCACAGAACTAAAATAAACGTACCAGGTAAGCGTACCAAGCAACTCCCCCTTGAACTCTACACTTAAAGTGGTCATACTGTTTTTAGTTTAATTTGCACAGGGATGTTTTAAGTACTAGCATGGATCTATTTCTCGCGTAGACATAGTCTGAATAATACACTCATAATCTAAAAGCCTTCCCAAATTAATTTATGAACTAAGTCGACACAACAAAGAATTGTTGTGACATTTTTTACATCATAGTATTCTTACTAAGAAAATATTTATAAAAATGAAACGATTCGTAAAATGCTAATGTAAAACCAATAAAAGTATGAATATGGATGATAAGTGTGAGTATAAAGTGTCTGTAGTAGGCATATACTATATTATATATTTCCCCAGCTGGCCCGCAATTGGCGGATCTTCGAATAAGTTCCCTCTCAGCTTATAGGTGTATTTGTCCAAACCGTAGGTGCATTCTGCTTCCATCAATAATAATGTACAAAGTTATGATGACGAATAACTACCGGAAATATATTGTAGAAGATGGCACGATTGACATATGTCGGGCATGCCACCGTCCGGGAGACTCGATACACTGTTCGAAATGGAAAGTTTGGCGACGTTGTAAGGGCAAATTTCCCGTTATTGGCGCAATAGTCTTGCCCTGCAAATGTCTGCATTTGGGGCAGTTATGAAAAATGTGTCATAGTGTGGGATATCGTTGAATAGGTATTTCAAAACAACAAAATATTAGGGGTTTGGGAAGACCGTTTTTTGATTAAGTAAACTGTTCGTGACTTATCAAGCTTTAAAGTACCAATTTTCATTAGAGTCGTGTCCCCCCCTCTATCAACTAAACGGTTGTAGTTAGAAATTCAAATGTCACGGCAATAGTACCTATATATAACGAAGTTTAAAGGAAAACTATCATACTTAAGTGGGCTTTACAAGTTTACGAGTAATAGTCGACCAATTGTATTTGACTCGAAAATTTCGGACAACTCCATTGAAAAGTCGATAGATGGCGCTAAGCGTCAGTTGTACTTAAAACGAGTTTCATTTGCAGATCATATATGGGGGTTTTTATAAATGTTGGTACGGAACCCTTCGTGCGCGAGTCCGACTCGCAATTGGCCGGTTTTTTCCTTTTGGTATAATTTATTCAACTCTTTCGTTAATTTCACTAAGGTTGACCAACAAAATTATTCAAGTGTGAAAAGACGCCTGTTTATCTATATTTACACCAGTGTCTGTTGCATTCAGTTGACAACACGTTACGTTAAAAATAAAACAAATCAAAAAAGTACAATCTTTTATATAAAACCCTCATTGCTATAACTCTACACAATTGAATATTATATTTATACACTGTCATCATAGCAACCGAGTTTACGCTGGCGATGAATTTCTGATAGCTTGAGACCCGAGAATAGAATGAGCCTACCCCTATTTCGTGTCCGCTGACAACTCCAACTAACACGCCCTGTTTTTTAGATTTTTCTTTAGGATCTCCTGTGTTCGTGCAAACAAGAGGCCCACCAGAATCTCCCTGCAAATACGAATATTGGTAGATTTATGTTTTGAGAATCATTGAGAAGTCGTAACGAACTTAACGAACAAACAAGTAACCTGGGCAAGCGGCCTGCTGGCCTAGGTTGAAGACCTTGAATGAGCCCCGCCGTGTCTTCGTTTAGGAAGTGCCGACCGTATTTCGCTCCATGGGCAGCAACTAAGAGCCCTAAGATGTGGTTAGGACCTTCTGCAAAACACTAATGTTTCAGAAGGAAGCCCATACCGCAGTAGACGCACTGGGTGTCGGCAGCGGATAGACATCGCCCTCTTCTGGCCCCACAGGATAAGGATCACGGGTCGAGCGGACCAGCTGGGCAGTAGAAGGCGCATTAGATCCCGCTGTCCCCCGACGTCAGTGTGTGAGGGAACACCAGGGTGGGTTTAGTCAGTACGAATGTGCCAGTCCTCTCCACACTCAGGTCCGCTCACAAGGTAGAGGACATTATTGAGGACATTCAACCTAAGCCCATAGGTCACCTGTTCAGGCTACGTGACCACGTATATACGTACGTGGCTCGCTTCAAAGATTACCTGCAGATAATAATCGCAAACTGATACTTAACTAACACACTTCTTAATTTGATGTGCGTGTGGATTGAGTGCTCCTTTTTAAAAGTTGATGATATATTTACGAAATCAAGGGAGGATTTAAGAAATAATTGTGAACACTTCATGATGAAGATAAAAAAATTGTGACGTCAATGGTGAAAAAGTCGTAGTCAACTAACTAGAACACTCAATCTGCTCACCTGAGAAGATACTGTTACTTGAGTCTCTCAAAATATACTAGCTATATGTGTAACCTTTTTATGTGGGAAATTTGTGTTGCATTTGAGAAAACCATTCACAAACCTTCAAGTGATTTTAACGATTTATCTGGATTTTATAAAAGTTTATTTAGAACACTCAATCCTCCTACGGTGCAGACGCGACGGAGTGTTCCAAAATCTTCCTACTTTGGCTAAATAAATTCTTAATATCTTTACTCTATTTTACGAGTATAATTCAGAGCCAATTTATGAAACTATAACCTCAACATAAAACACAATAGTTAAAGAGTAAATAAAAAATAACTTTCTTTTCAACGTCCCGTTTGAGTGTTCCATGTTGTAGCATTTAGTTATTTAACCCGAACTTTTATACTAACGGCGGCTACATCAGAAATTGTGAGAATGTTGTCATTAAAGTTTAACACGTTTTATTTTCTTTCTGAACGCTTAATTTTAACAATAATCAACTGTAATAGATTTCTTAGCGACAAAATTGTGTAGGGTATACATAATTTTGTCGGACACATTTTTTAAGTGTATTCCCGCTGTCCCCACTGCCATTGTCCCCTTGCACCTTGTCCTTTATCTGATGAAGACACAAATCAGGATGTTTGAAAATTACGGGCTCGCATAAGCATACGCGCACGCAAGAAGTGAAAATGTCAACGATGAATATGTCAATGTTGATTGTGCATGCAATGTCTCATTTATATTTAAAAATGTATAAATTAATTGCATTTGCTACTCTCACAAAAGAGAGTTTGAACGAATCATGTAACACATCTAAGATAGTAAAGAAGTTTATTTGATTTTCTGTATTTATGGTCACCCTACGCAATTTTTTCCTTTAAAAATCTATTACTGTTGATTATTTTCCGAAATTAAGCGTTCACAAGAAAAGAAAACGTGTTAAACTTTAATGACAAAGTTTTCACAATTTCTGATGTGGCCGTCGTTTGTATAAAAGTTCGGGTTAAATAAGTAAACGCTACAACATGGAACACTCAAACGGGGCGTTGAAAAGAAAGTTATTTGTTATTTACTTTCAAACTATTATGTTATTCGTCGATGTTGTAGATACACAAATTGGCTCTCAATTATACTCGTAAAATAGAGTAAGGATATTAAGAATTTATTTAGCAAAATTAGGAGAATTTTGGAACACTCCGTCTGCACCGTAGGAGGATTGAGTGTTCTAAATAAACCTTTATAAAATCCAGATAAACCGTTAAAATCCCTTGAATATTTGTGAATGGTTGTCACAAATGCAATACAATTATCCCACATCAAAAGGTTAAACATATATCTAGTATATTTTGCGAAACTCGAGTTACAGTATTTTCTCAGGTGAGCAGATTGAGTGTTCTAGTTAATTGACCACGACTTTCTCACCATTGACGTCACAATTTTTTTATCTTCACCATGAAGTCTTCACAATTATTTCTTAAATCCTTCCTTGATTTCATAAAAATATCATCAATTTTTAAAAAGGAGCACTCAATCCACACGCACACCTTAATTTGGTATCGATGTTACGTCCACCGTTATACAATATACAACATATAACTTAATTAACGCACATCCTGAAAATAGTTTGTTCAGATTCCTTTACTGAATCGATTTCTATCATTTTTAGTACAGGTAATTTTTTATCCCAAAAATAATTAAAACTACGGAAATTATTGTCATATTAACCCTGTACAGTCAAAATAAATTGAAATGAAAAAAAAATGACGTAGTTTCGTTATGTTGTGTCGAGCGACGCGATGACTGCTTGTGCGAATGTGTGCGTTGTAGTATGACCATAACGTTCTCAAAGAATTGGTATAACTAATTTAATAAATAACAATGCATATACATGTTAAATTAAAAATTCAGTGTATGTATTATAATTATAACATAATATTCTAATTGGGGTGTTTGAGGGTGTGCGTTAATTACGTTACATGTTGTATATACATGACTAACCTTCCCAACGTCCGTAAATTGCGCAGAGCTACAAAGAAAGTCATCCATTCGCTTCTTAAATAATTGATTGCAGACTCTAGTTGGATTCAATATTATATGTGCCAATAATAGAACCTCAGTGTCATCCTACAAGAAAACGTTAAATCGCATATGGAAACTGTGATAAAATGTTGATTCAGACACTATATGTATAATTACACAGCCAATCTAGCTCATGAATTCATTTGGATCAAAATCAATACTTTAAAACACAGTCAAGACTTCACTAGGTGCTAAAGTAACTGCACTTTTGTTTACTAAGAAGATGATAGAAATACCGATTTAGCGAGTCCACCAGCTAAGCAGGCCAAAACTTGAGCAACGGGTAATCAAAACATGTGAAAACCAAAGACGTTAGCTAAAACGATGCCGGCACAACAAATCAATGATGGAACATACGACCTGCATCAAAGACAGCCTTAGAATGCTTGAAGAGGTTGCAGACGAATCGGGAATCAAAGGGAGTTTTTTGAGCACTGCGGTTGGCGGCAGTGACAGTGCAAGCCGCAGTGGATGAGTAGGCCACGTGACCAGCTGTGAGGTCTGCCTAGCCTTTTCCCAACTTTATTGGGGCCGGCTTTCAGTCTTACCGAATGAAGCTGAATTTCAGTATTCTACATGGAGCGACCGCCTATCTGACCTTCACAACCCAGTTAGTCCTGGGTAATACGATGCCCCTTGGTAAGACTGATTGTCGCCCCCCTGATAAGTCACCAGGGTGAAAAAAATACAAACCCTACCATGACTGCCTCTTCGATGAGACATGACCAGGCCGGTGCAGTGGAGGTAAGTCTCGAAGGGTATTTTTTAAAAAAAATCTGTATTGAGTATCTAGAGGTGTGGGTGGAGAACAAACCTCAAGATACTCAATAAAAAAGTCCCATGTATTGCAACCACTAGAAACTTCGATTCTTCTTTTGTGATTATTTTGGCTAATTGCACTGGATTAATACAAATTAAATGGTTCTTACGCGGTCTTTTTGGCCTGTTTTGCCAAAACCCGAGATCAAACATAATCCTCCATAATCTGTATTTTGAACTGCCATACGAATGGGGCCAATAAAACTATTAAAATTGAAAGGACGAGCTGTGATCTGAAAATAATTTATATGTAAATACTACGAGTAGCTTATGTCCGCGGCTTTGCCCGCGATTGGCTATCGCTCATGCATTCGCCGCTACAGTAAGGTGAAGTGTTACGTTTTGGTGCTGATGACACCAAGACCACCATTTTGGTCCCATCAGCCCCAAGATCTAACATAGCACACAAGATATATGCACCAAGATCTGGAGGATAGACCAAATGGCCAGTAGATTGGATACAGGCTGCTGTGATTCCTCTTCACAAGAAGGGTTTCAATAAGAAGTGTGAAAAAGAAATCGCTCAAAAGAACGCCTCTGGCCCGCCCGCCCGTCCTCCGCTCTCTTAGTCTAACATCATTAAGGATATCGGTAACAAGTTTTATTTTAACAAATTTAGATAACAGTGGACCCCAAACTAGGCTGTGCCTGTATCTTGGGGGCCGGAGTTGCGATAACTTTAAATTAAAAACATTTATTTGTAGTTAAACTCCTATGAACACTTACAACTACTGCTATATCCTTATCGGGGAATTTGTATTTTTCTGGGAATGTAGCACTGTCCAATAGCCTCCATTGGCCATCCGACCCATAATTTGCAATGTTATATATATTACCTGCAACCGCTACTACGCCTTGAAGAGATTTCCTGCTGAGTTTTCTGTAAGTATAAATATTACATATAAATAGTATTATATATATTAAATAAAGCACATATCTTTTTCGCTATTACGATGTTTGTCCGATGCAGATATATGCTCAGTTTGATGGTCTATAGCACATTTGATTTCGATCAAGTCTTTTACTTTAAAGCGATTTTGCGGTGGTCAATCTCCTTTACACTCAACAGCAAAACTACAATTATTTGTTTTGCGTTGGATTTTTTTTTTCAGAATTTTCCCTCTCTTACTATAGAAGTTAGAGGGGGAGGGGGACTGTTTTAGGAACCTCGATTTTATGTTTTAAGTGCCGATGATTAGCATCCCACATAGTTATATCCTATTACCTTAAAAAAAAAAAAAAAAACTTCAGTCACATATACGGAGAGCCACCCCTAAGCTACGCTGCACGCTGCAGCATTGGGTGAGATTGACTAGCGCAGAAGACAATCTACCTTACGAAATGTCATGAATTCGTTTAATGAAGGCTAAGTTTCGTCATAATCAGTCTATCAGTCGGCAAGACGAGGGGAAACCGTTTTTGGAATTTAACTAAGCATTCAAAAATTACCCGTGATTATTACTGCTCAATCCGTAATTTGAAAAGCAGTGGGCAGCAGTAATCAATTTCATTCGAGTTATGATGGTTGCGCCACAAAATGATTTATATCCTAGCAAGTGACGTCCTTTTAGCGATATCTGTAAAACCATTATTGTAGTCTTGTGAAAATGTGTACATCAAATTATTATAAGGTTAAGAGAAAATAATTTTCGTAGGCAATTTTTCGAGGAATTCTTAGGGCCGGCGCTCACTGACGGCGTGGCACGGCATGGCACGGCAGGTTGTGCAGTGGCATCCCGCGGCGTGCAGCGGCATACCGTGGCATCCTGCTGAAAGCCCAGCCACTCTGGCATCCATCAGTTTTGCTCCGCGCGTATTCGAAGTTGGTTATAAGTTGGTTGTGTCGCATAGAAAACATTATTTTGTTGTGTCTCTCCCTCCCTTGCCCCCGCGCACCGACCGGAACGCGCCCCACCGAAATGCTGCACAAGCTTCAACCTTATTTCAACTAGCTAGCAATCATAATTCCTCGACCCCAAAGTAACCCATACGTCTCGCGGGATGCAATGGCGCGCCGCGGCATCCCGTGGAATGAAAAAGCAAGACACGTCATGCCGACGCATCCTGCGGCGTGTCGCGTTATGCCGCAGCATCCTGCGGCACGTCGCGGCATCGTGGTATCAAGATAAAGTAACATAAATTCTAAACTCATTGAAATAAGATTCAAAACAACTTAATTAGTATTAAAATCCTTTGCCATGACACACCGTGCCATGCCGGCAGTGGGCGCCGGCCCTTAGGGGGATGGTTTATTAACTGCTATGTCAATCTAATGTCTATAAAGTGAATCATGGTTCAAAGCGAGAGATTTCTGCACCAGTACTTGGTCAGCCAAAGCAGGAAAACTCCTTTCCACGGAATGCCTTGCCTTGTTGTCGGATCTGAACGAGAGACAGGCCACACCGCAATCTAAAGTGTTATTTTGCGATTCTTACGCCAATCTGTTCTGAGGCGCCCAATGCAATGGAATCATTGTGACGCCGCGGCGCCGCTCCGCACCGCTTTTCTCACGAATCAATAATCTGGGAGTTACATTGCTGCCCTTGATGGCAATCGGACAACCTCTCAACAGCGACTCCTCCGTACCAACAACATTAAGCCATTGTGTGGTATATGCCATTTAAAGCTTTATTTTATTGTAAGTACACCAATAAAAACAGGCATGTGCAAAGAAGTATCTGCCTATGCTTGTTTCTTTCCCTAAGGATTAGAGTAAAAGTCAAAGAGTAGAGGCAAAGTCAGTAAGAAAATTAACTATCTGTACTTGTACCTGATATGGAACCTCCCCTAAGCTTGATGGCCAACCATTCAATATACGACGGGCAACCCACTTTTTATATTTTGCATTCTTTAAATAACTTGTATTATAAACTATGTCTGAATAATGGTCTTTTCCTTGTGAAAGACATACTTTTGAATATAAAATCATACATAGCAACAACACAAACACACACTTTGGAAACATTAATCGTGGGTGCGTGACATTCGTGAAAATGACGTGACAGTTTTTTTCATTTAGTTTTAGCTACTATTTTTAAGTACCTATTATTTGCCCATGTAATTATGTACTACCATGGATCTATTAAATTCACGCCGCCATTCACAAATGTTGATCAACTACGCATGTCATTATTTTTTAAGCGTCAAATGATTCTTGTAAATATTTGTTTTTAATTCTTTTTTATTTCTTTTTGTGTACCTAGAGTGCAAGGTAAATATCCCCGAGTCGGGGTGCCTCAATTTAAGTCCCGTGATCGCTTCGCTCGCTCTTAAATCCTAAGTTTATGTTGTTTCATTAATTAAATTCAAATTGCCTTCTTAAGAGCTTTTAATTTCTAATAAGCCTTGCAATATGTAAATCGTTTTTATTTCAAACGTTGTTTTACGAGATAATTTGAATATAAAATTAATAATATTGTTAAAAAAAACTGCCAAACTTGTTATTGTAAAACAATTAAATGACTAAGCATATTTTGCCAACCGTTGCTTGTCAAATGAAAACTTGTAAAGACATTTTTGGCGATATGGCAGGATACTGGATTAGATAGATATAGATACTGAATTTTGCATTGAAAAAAAAGGACTGACAACTGAAAAAACTATAAAAAAAATTTGAAAAAATCCGATGGAATATGATTCAAAATAAGGAGCTGAATGCACCCTGTGAATTTGCGGGGGTTGTCCCTTACACCCTGTAGGCACTATTTATTTCACAAACAACTTATTTCGCAAATGTTTTATTTTATAAACACTCACTAACCAAACATTTATTTGGCAAATGCTTCTCTTTTTCTGATGTTTCATATAATATTTCATCATTTACACAATTTTCATTTAATAATATCATTCTTTTAGCAAAATCACATTTAATTCAAATATAATTTTATATTAAATCTTTTAAAACAGTGACTGGCGTCAGGCGTATTAGAAATCAATTTGTCAAAAAAGCACACAGGCCTTTGGAAAATAAGCGCCGTAAAAAAAGTAAACTTCAGAACATGACGTTTTGAAATTGTCTTAAAACAACCCTCGTTTTTCGAGGCAGTGTTCTCAAAATAAATGTAAAACACTTATCGTGCAAATTAAGCTACTAAGCTGCTAAGGACTAAGGGAGTCTTGTAATTTGCACGACAAGTGTTAATTAATTTGCTTAAATGGTAGAAAACAATGGTTGTTTCTGACAAGGTTAAATTTAATAAAACTGCGTAGTACTGTTTTTTCGACGCACGTCTTCCTTGTAGAGAAGTAGTTAGTAGTTCTTTTTTTAGAAGGGAACTCAGTTTAGGGAAGAAACTCCGTTTTCGGAATAACTTTAGGTAATTTAATATCTAGAGGTAAATAAACTGTGAAAGGACACCATTCATTCGAAAACAAGAATAACTAAAACAAATCAAAAAAGAACAATCGTTTTATGTAAAATAGTCATTGCTATAACTGTACACGATTGCATATTATATGTATACATGATCATAGAAACCGAGTTTATGCTGTTGATGAATTTATGATATCTTGAGACCCTAGAAAAGAATGAGCCAACTTTTTGATGGTGTCCGCAGGCTACTCCAACTAATATTCCAGTTTCGTTGTTCTTTTCGTTAGGATCCCCTGTGTTCGCGCATACTAGAGGCCCACCGGAATCTCCCTGCAAGCAGGAATACTGTAAATTTGTAGTAGTCTGAAACTACGTACCTATTAAGGCTCGCACATGTGGCTTGACTCGCAGGGACTGACATGTGGCTTGATCTGGCGGTCTGCTGGCCAAAGTCTACATGGCTCACTCACTACAAAGATAACTTCCAGGGATATATAATCTTAAAAGGACTATTGACTAGCAATCTTAACACGCTGACACAATTGTAAACTTGTTGATTCTTGAAATGTTTTGAAAAATCCGTTGAACGGATGTACATAATATGTTAGTAGGAGTATGTTTAACTTCAAATATTTTATGACAGATTTTATATTCAGATGTTATATTATAAAATCAGTTAAAGATAAGCTCGACGTGTGAAAGGTGAGGATCGGATACCAAAAATATGTAACAACTTTACTGTTCTAGTAGTTTCTTTCCTTGTGTAACCGTCGAAGGATTTCCACGCTCTGGGGTGTCTAGAAACAATGTGTCTAAATACATAGTTCAAATAGGTGGCACATCAATATCCCTTACACATAACAACTTATTTAGCAATCGGATTCCGAAAGATTTTGAAGTAATTCATAATGCGAACAAAATGAAACAATCGTCTGCTCAACAAAAAAACGGGCCAAGTGCGAGTCTTACTCGTACACAGTGTTCCATAGCTCCAAACAATATAATAACAATTTTTTGAAGGCTCATTCATATTATGTAAACTTAAGTTAATGAAAATCAAAGTTTCTGCTGCAGTTTGGTTAAAAAGTCCTATTTCTCAAAAGCTAAATATCAAATCTTATTCAAACCAATTTTCGTTGGTTTCGTTCTACATTCCAATATTTTTTCAGAATTTTACTCCTCTTACTTTAGAAATTAGACACACGTGGGACACACGTTTTACCACTTTGATTGACTTTGAAAAAACATGGATTTAGGAACCTCACTGTCATGTTTAAAGACCTATCTATAGACACCCCGCACGTATAGGATAGATGTTTTTTTTTTTAGTTTTAGTTCCGTGTGGGGAGGGGATAACCTTAATCTATATTTTTATTTATTTTTGTACAAAAATCTAAAAGCGGTTCACAGAATATATCTACCTACCAAGTTTCAGCTGTGTAGTCCTAATAGTTTCGGAATAAAGTGGCTGTGACATACGGACGGACAGACATGACGAATCTATAAGGGTTCCATTTTTGGCAATTCGGCTACGGAACCCTAAAAACGCAATGAATTTTGATAAATTTTCTGAATGAATAGCAGTGAGAATGTGAGGAAAGTAATGGGTTAACATAACTGACCTTTCCGACGTCCGTGAAGCGTGAAGATGTACAAATGCAATGTCTCATTGGCATACCGTGCATCTTATTGCACACATTAGTTGGAAATACAACTAAATGCGCTAATAAAAGAACCTCTGAATGATCCTACAAGAAAGTTTTATTGTTAATCTCTTAAAAGATCAAGGTCTTGAAAATACGTACTTTATCTAAAGGTCCACAAAATTGTGCGCGAACATTAGTACAGCACAAAATATTAGCGTACTGGTCTATCGCGTACAGTGCAGCACATTGGTAAACGAACATACGCGAGCCCATGACCACAATATCAACCTCATTTTGTCAACAATACTTTAATTTCCGCATTATATCGACATTCACCCATTTGCTAACCCAATGAAAATACTTTTTAGGAATCTTCATACGTATCACGCGCCCATTTTAATGTGAGCGTGTTCACCTTGAGTGAGCACACCGAAAGAAACATTTGTGCCTCACACACCGCGCGGCGCCGGTGGAATCACACCTTTACATACCAAAGATACGTTGATTCATAATGTTCATTGGGATCACAATAATAAGTTTTTGGACTATAATAAACACAGGTTACCTTGTGCCAAACAAACTGCACTTTTGTGGACTGTACCTTGCCGGTACACGTTTTTTCCCGTGAAAATTTACAGATACATCGTCAGTGCATGTTTGAACCACTATGAAAGCGACTTGCACCGTTTTTGAAGTGAAAACTTCTTTAGCGGCGTTGTGCACTTGTGTCATGGGTAAAAAATGTTAAACTCGCGTCAGAACACGTGACCGTCAGATTGATGAGGTGACGAAGGAATTTGAACTTTATGATCACATCTGTCATGTAGTTTGGGTTTCCAAAGCTGGAAAATTCCTAAGACGGATTGACATAAGGTTACGAAGGAATTTGAACTTTATGACATCTGTCATTGAGTTTGGGTTTCCAAAACTGGATAATTATCTTATGCACAAACAAAACCTTCGGTTTCTCCAAAGAAATAAAATTCGTAAGACTGATTGTAATACTTCTGAAGTGTTAAATTTTGAGTGTAATATAAATTATCATGTTTGTGTACGATATCGCAATAAATGAATAAGTATTGTATTTTACTACATAAATGATAGTTCTTTTATAATACTGATAATTAAAGCAATACTTATGTGCAAAATTATTCCCTAATCATTCCAAAATATCAAAAATGCACAACGTTAATATTCAAGTTTTCACTTCTACCGGATTGCAAACCGTTTTTTTTTAGGTGTAGCGAAATCGTCTGATGTACTCTGATGTGCAGGGCAATGTCTGACTCCTACTGACTAAAACTGTGAAACTGTTCCTACAATGTTGTACAATGAGTCGGGGGCCAGGAAGACACTCGTTTGTACATTCGCGCACTCTTTAAGTTCCCGTGGCATAATTTTTGATCTCCACTCGGGGAAGTCGCGGGCTAGGCTCGTATTTATGTTAATGATTAAGGATGATTGCGAGTGTGACACGTAATATTAGTAAGCTTTTATACTTAGTTGCTACTATAACTACTTACACCACAATCACTATCTTAATGATACAAAGTGGTGTCATGATTTTTAAAGTTAACTGAGTTTTTAACGTATCGTATTCTACGTACACAAATTAAATGGCTCGTACCTTTGGACCGTGACCTGTTCTGCCAAAACCCGAAGCCAAACATTTTCCAGCATAATCCTTTCTTCGAGTTGCTATAGGAATGGGCTTAATATATTCAGTAAAAATGAATGGATTTACTGTAATCTGAAAAAAAAATACAGGGTAGGTACAGAAACCCCATTCGTAAACTACACTTACGGGACGAACGACACTGAAATATATGAAGTGCAGATAAAGTACCTAACTAGCTCAATAGGTTTGTATTGAGCTAGTTACGTGACCAGACCGGACCGGACTTTGACTGATATTTCGGTACATTGTCTGCCGTGTAGTACTTGTCTGGTGACGGTCAGCCTGACCGCACCTTTATGGTGCATTTGCACTGACAAAACATTCACACAAGAACGTGTCGAAATCACCATTTATTATATCTCTGCCTCTCTTTTGTTGGATGAAAGAGAGTTTGCAAATCCCTAACTCATTTTATTACTAAAAGTCTCGGGTAGAGCGTCCCTAGAATTAGAACTTTTCTTTAGCATTTCAAAAGAACCAGGATGATAACTGAGTAAAGTAAACGAAATTATATTTTGACCGTCAGTCAGGTAATACAAATAAATATAACCGACTTCCAAAACAAATCACTAAAAAGTGGAAAATAATTTTACTTTCGGCAGTCGGTGACTTGTTAGTTTCATTTACTTTTTTTGCCACCGACTTCCGAAAGTAACATTATTTTCCACTTTTCTTTTCTGTTGTGATATCTCACATATATCCTAGTCAAGTATATTTTTTTACATTGTAACGAGATATCTGCACATCGTCCATACTGTATACGACAAAGGACAAAATGCATATTAAAAAGGATGATTGAAAAAGTACCTAAGCAAAGATAATAAAATTCATATGGGCCCATTTGGATTTTATTATCTTTGGGCAAACTTTATCTAGTAATCACAGAAAAATAGGTATACATACGTAAAAAATGTACATAAATAAAAGAAAAACATGTTCATAAAAAGAAAACTACTGGGCGAAACTACTACTCTGTTAAATTTTTATGGGACCAAAAGGCAACTATTCCGCATCAAACTAAAGAAGTATCACACGCAAATCGGATCATAAATCTCAGCGTAATCGGTGCACATACATTAAAAAATACCAATCGAATTAAGAACCTCCTCCTTTTAGAAGTCGGTTAAAAATATTAGGCTCACTAAGTTACAAGTAGGTATAATATTTACTTACCCGTAACGTCATGCGCCATTTCAACATTTTAAATCTCCGTAATTTTAAGATTTTTAATAATCTACCCGACACACAAAAAACCCTCCGGTGCACTAGTCCCTACCAACGTATCCCCCGTGGTAGATAAGAATGGAATTGCATTCCTTGTCGTACCACTCAATGCGGATAGAAAAGAGAATTTAAATATTTTTGTAAGTATTTAAATTTTTATTACAAGATCGAACGGTCACTAAAGAGGTAGCACATGCACCGATATGTGTCAGAGACGAAAACAATATTGAGATCGACATTTGTCCTACTTGGTTGTTGAGTTGTTCTGACAATTCGACAAATACGTCCACCTGTCATGACAAGTTAGTGTTGTATGTAAAAGTTTTTCCCGACAAATTGTCACCGATGGCCTGTCAAGAGAAACTGATTATTAAACGACGTATTTTTAGATTTTCCATCGTGACAAATTTGTCAGTGATAATCTAACAAAAAAAAAAACAAAAAAATGTCTTATTGTCGCCTGTCACCTGTCAATGTCGCGTTTATTATATAGGCCTCAGCCTTATCAAGAGATATCGTATGACCCTATACGACTGCCTATACAGGGTGTAACGGAAAGGGTATATACATCATAAAGGGTGTGCTACAGACCATCAGACTGAACATGTTTCTCAACATAAAAAAAATTTTGCAGCAAAAAAAAATATCAGCTTCCTATACATTTGGGTCGAATAGGTATTGTAATTTTCTATGGGGCAGCAGATATTTTTTTTGCTGAAAAACATGTTTTATGATGAGAAACATGTTCAGTTTGATGGTCTGTAGCACACCGTTAAGGATGTATATACCCTTTCCGTTACACCCTGTATAGGCAGTTGTATAGGGTCATTTATATAGGCATATAGGCAGTCGGTTCGTCTAATACACTGATATTCAGCTGCATTCAGTGAGACCATCCACAGCAGTGCGAAAACGCTAGAAAGATGATGAATAATGAAAAATTTTATGGTTGAGTAGTGAAGATGCCATTCCTAATCCAAATGCCGTACGTAAAGTGTATGAATACTTACAAGTACTGCTATATCTTGCCTCGGGAATTTGTATTTTTTTGGGTATGTTGCACTTTCTAATTCTCTCCATTGTCCATTAGAGACGTCATCGCTAGCGTATTTTCCAACGTTATATAGGTTACCAGCGACCGCGTACTTGTTTTCAAGAACGCTTTTGCTGACTTTTCTACATTCAAAAATATTAAGCTGTTGAATCAACAGGAGTATTTAGCACTTACAATTTTTATATCTTACAAGGCGATCTAAATGCACGCGGACAAAGTTTCTGTGCGTGAGGTTAACTCGGCTAATGCTGAGAGCTCTCAAAGCTAAATCGTAACATGCATCGGAAGAAACATACTTACCTGCCTTCTTATGACACATTTAAGGTACATTTAAGAAGTACAGAACATTGGGTGTGAACTCGTGCGCAAAAAGCAGGTAATAGTAATTATGGTGATATTCATTACACGGGAGGGTTTGGTGCATCGCGCCAAATAGAACTTGACTAAAATAATGGACCCTTTAGTCCCAATAAGTCATCTTTGGCCCCACGGTTTCTTACAAATATTCTTTTTGAAAATTCGCTAAATTCGACATTTATACTTGAAGTTGAGTTTAAGTATATTTTTCGAAAACTTACTGAGAAAAAAAAAATATTATCTTATCTGTATCTAACAGTAAACTACATCAAAATTTAAATAAAAACATTTTGGCGGCCACACTTATACTATAATTAAAAAAAATATATGTTCAAATGTAAAATTATGCGATATCTTCAAAATAAATATGAAAATTAGATAAAAAAATTCTTGGTGCATAGAATGAGGTGATGAAGAGATACAATTACCCCTTCTTTCGGCCCTTTTAATTTAGCGGACGATGCACCAAACACCCTGTATAAAAGGTGTCATCCAACCCTTTACGAAGCCGTTTACCAAGCATTCTGTACATCAAACTAAGTAAAAAAAAGATTTTTTTTTTTTCTTTAGGTAGTAATTAATTAAAACGACTTCTATTTTATAGCATTTTTGTCGACCAATGATTACTTTTCCTCTAAATTATTCACTTAACCACCATCAATGTGCATCTAAAAAGTATTATCTCAGTCACCATATATCATCGATGTCAGCTACTGCAAATACATCTCATCATGGTTTTATAGCACCTATTTTATTGTTGTGATATGTATTATATATCCTCTTGAACTAGATGACAATCATGTATGGTTCAAATGGGTCTGTGTACCTTAAGGTCATTTTCAAATAACAAAAAGTTTGAGTTATCAAAGCAGTTACCGATATCATTTATAAAGATAATAAATACAACAGGACCGAAAATAGAACCTTGACGGACACCAGAGGTAACCTGAATAGCATCAGAGTGGTAACCGTTAATTACAACCCGTTGACAGCGATTAGTGATGTAAGAACTGAACCATCGTAACAAGTTACCACGAATACCATTAAAGGCTATTCGGCTCAGAAGTAGTTCATGATCCATCTTGTCGAAAGCCTTCTGAAAGTCCGTGTACACTGCACAACGTGTTCCATCTTGTCAAATAGGTCGTTAGAGAATACAAGTAAATTCGTTGTAGTTGATCGCTTTTTTACAAAACCGTGCTGTTGTTCTTTGATAGCGTTATAAAGAATAGGTTACACTTCGTTATGTATTAGTCTTTCGAAAAGCTTCGACAAGGTAGATGGAATAGAAATTGGTCGATTGCTCAACACAACGTTTAGATCCGGCCTTGTGTACAGGCAACATATTAGCATGTTTCCATACAGTTGGCATAACACCTTCAGTGATGCATTTATTGTAAATTATAGCTAAGGGTCTACACATAACAGTGGCAATCTTTTTGAGAAAAAGGTAAGGTATGGTCCAGAACAAAAAAATGATCGCAATGACGAGGAGAATACGTGACTGTCGGCTTCGGTAAGGGTATTTTTACACCCTTTATTTATTTAACAAACAGTCTGGGCAGAGAAAGAATGGAAAAGTGTTCATAATTCACCCGGGATGAAAGAATTTATTGCAGGAAAATCCTGTTTCTTCAAAGCAATGAGCAGCACTAATCAGTTTTCTTGGACTTATGATAGTTGCGCCACAAAAAGTTTTATATAGACGTTTCAAGCGATGTGCTAAAACCTTTAGCGCTATCTGTAATTTAAAAGCAAAATTATGAGAATTTAATGGGAATCAAAATGTTGTTTAATTACGAAAAAATATGTTGAGCCTATTATATTTTTCTAGTTGTTTCGTAGACACTTTTTTAACGCAGGCTAAGTCGAATGTGTGGTGGGTTGCCAAACCGTACCGCGTGCGAGTGAAGCGTTTAACGCACTGAGTGCCACACGAGTGAGTGAGTGAGTAGGCTTGGCGTCGCAATCGCAAAGGAAGAGCAGCTAGCTAAACTTTACTCCAAGGTGTGGCTTGCGTCATCAGAGGCGTCAGCTTGGACTCCTTTTCTCTCTAGTCAACCCAATGCACAAGCGGTGTTGCACCAAAATTGTGACGCTGTTACATTGAAGCGTAAGGTTGAGGCCTCACTAGTGTGTTGCGTCGCCACTGCGTCAATGCTGCGACGTTTTAAATATGAATTTAGTGACATGCCACATTATGCGTTGCATGCATCATCACACGCGAGGTTTCAACGAGTCGACGGACTAGAGATGAAGCAGAGGGGGGTGATGCGCTGCACTGTCGGAACTCCCTTGCGACGACGGACAGTTCTTATTGCAATCAAGGGAGATCCGGAATCATTTTCTACGGTTGCTTCGGTGGCGTAAAAAAAGCAACAATATAACACGTTTTTTTTTAGATCTGGTGTCGAATGAAGACTGAAATCCACCTTAAGATGCTTTGCTAGTGTGCTGCAATGGCTTGCGTCGCTCTCTTGCATTACCACGTCGACGTCGTAACACAGGTGTGGCGTGGCATACAATGCGTTGTTCCGTTGCGGCGATGCAATGCGTCGCACTAATGAGGCCTCTTACAAACAATACTGCGCTGCACCACGGTGCCTCACTGAGCTCGCACCGCAGCACCCCTCTTCATTTTGTCTCTCTAGCCCCTTGGCCGAAGCGCACGGCATGTCGTTTTGATTTAATGTGACGTCACCGCTCAGGCGTCGCACCGTACCCATAATGCATCGCATCGCTTCACTTACGATTTAATATTAGAAGTCCACAAACGGAGGTGGGAAGGGTTTGCCCTGAATAGCAATTGAACCTTTTCTCTTCAGCAACTGGTCCATACTTCGAAAATAAGAACGGACTAAACTAAGACGGGCGACGTTTTTCGGTATAAACCATTAGGTTATATTTTTATATAATAACTAGTAAGCTAGGTAATAAATAAATTAACTGTCTGTACCTGATAAGGAACATCCCCTAATTTTCCTTCCCAGCCGTTCATTATACGAGAAATCCACTTTTTATATTCAGGATGCTTTATATAACTTATATTATTAACTATTTCGGAAGGGTGACCTTTGCTCAGCAGTGGAGGGATAACCTGCAGCGATAATATATTTTGTTAAATAATAATAATTGAGTAAAATTATTTTAGAGATCTGTATGATTTTATAAATTCGGTAAAAATGTGATACTTGCATGTGAAGGACATACTTCTGTATATAAAATTATACATAACAAACACTTTAAAAACATTAAATTATTACAAAACAAATTAAACTTGACGGAATAAGATTATTCCGTTCCTCTCTTGGCTTTCACATTCCTAAAACCACAGATAACTGTAAACCTAAAACTGACATGCCAGCAGAAATCGGTAATAGGTTTTATTTGTTTCGCCCATGGAATTATTAGGTACTGTCATGGCTATTATGTACTGTCTTTATCATTTATTCATAATAATAATTATGAGTTGTACCCAAGTCTTTTATACAGTTCATTGTTAAAGAATTACAAGACTTTTATTATAATATATAGGTACTACTAAACTACCTGTACACTGCTAGAACAGAGTTTAATGCTTTCATTTTCTATTAAAAGTTTTTCATGATGTGTGTATCTTCCTGCCCTTGTCCCATATTCATTAGGGGCCATGCCGTTTTTTTAATTTTCATTCTCGTCACGTTATCATTTACTTACTCATTTTCCTTTGATAACATTCCTCATTCAATCAATCATTCTTTTCTTTGGTTTTACTGGTTGGCTGGCTTTTAAAGAGAAAGGTCTTTATAAAACCTTTACATGTGCCTCATCAGGTGTCCCTAACAAGACAAACGGCTGTTCAATACTGAAATAGGTGCCACTTCCAATCATACCAAACATATCTTTCGTTCAATACAGAACGGGTACGACAGGTATGAACACAGACTTAGTTTATATTTTCTACTTTAACTTAAGGAGCATCTGTGCGTAACAAGTTGTGCTAACCTGTTATGCCATATCATCCATCTTGAGTAAATCCGGTCTACTTCAACATTCAGGTTCTGGACTGGAGAAGGCTAGGCGTCAACATCGATGGCAGGTACTTCTCTCACCTTCGGTTTGCCGACGATATATTGTCATTGCTAAGACCATAATGGACCTCATTACAATGCTTGATAACCTCAGTAGAGCTTCCGAAAGAGTGGATCTAAAAATGATCATGGACAAAACCAAAATCATGTTGAATGCCCATGTAACACACACTCTTATCAAGATCGGAGACTTTACTCTCGAAGTTGCAGACGATTATGGCTACCTGGGACAAACGGTCCAGTTGGACAGGTCTAACTTCGAGAAAGAGGTCAATCAGCGAATCCGACTCGACTGGGCAGCGTTCGGGAAGTTGCGTGGTATCTTCTCGTCCAACTTACCGCAGTGTCTCAAGACGAAAGTGTACGATCAGTGTGTGTTGCCAGTGATTACATAAGGGACCGAAACGTGGTCGCTGACAATGGACTTCATCAGAAGACTTAAAGTCACCCAAAGGGCAATGGAGAGGGCTATGCTCGGAGTTTCCTTGCGTGATCAAATCAGAAATGAGGCCATTCGCAAGAAAACAACGTTACAGACGTAGCCCGAAGAATTGCCAAACTTACTTGGCAGTGGGCAGGGCACATAGATCGCAGGACGGATGGCCGATGGGGCCGAAAAGTTCTGGAATTGCGACTGCAAATCGGAAGACGATGCATTGGAAGGCCTCCCACTAGGTGGACCGATGACCTGGTGAAGGTTGCGGGGATCCGCTGGGTGCGAGTCGCTTGGGGCCGGTCAATGTGGCGACACTTGGGGGAGCCGTATGTCCAGCAGTGGACGTCTTTCGACTGAAATGATGATTGAACGGGACAAGTGAAACTAAATAAAAGCTTGTACAAATCAAGTAGGAAATCAAAACTACATAATTGTATAAATTTGTAATACAATAAAGGTGCGTACAACAAAATTATAAAAACTCGTGTCTTCTTCACAGTGGTTTCTTGCTATAAAATCTCGGTATGCTGACACCCTTACGAAAAGTGAATTGCGATCTTCGTGGGTGCCACATGCAATACCAATTAAAGTTTTATTATCCTTGTCTTCATAGTTTTGGGAGTAGACTAACGGCCCACCAGAGTCACCCTATCAAACATAAAATATAGGTAAACATAGTGTTGAAACTTAATATTTCCCGTTTTTTTAAAACTTCTATTGGCAACTACAGGAAGCTTAAATGGACACAGTACCCAATGTACCTGGCTCTGGCGTGAATGGTTTGTATATGAGGTTATAGAGATCAATAATTATTATAAAAGTACTCTTATCGAGGCCGTAGGGCACTTGTCTTGTTCCCTCAGTTATTGATAGACATAAAAACAATATATAAACATACGCTTGTTCTAAACACCTAGCAAATATAGGCCATAGTGTCGAAGTAATAATACTCGGAGGAGCTTGTGGCTAAATAATAACAGCCGCCCGGATCGATCTTCTTGGTTAAGCCGAGGTTGGTCCGTGGATGGGTGACCATAATTATATACAGAGTTTCCTCCGTGCCTCGGAAAGCACGTTAAGCCGTTGGTCCCGGCTGTCATTTGTAAATCTTTGACAGTCGTTACGAGTAGTCAGAAGCCAAAAGTCTGACATCCAGTCTTACCAAGGTCTATCTTATTACCCAGTTACTGGGTTGTGGAGGTCAGATAGGTAGTCGCTTCATGTAAAATACTGGTACTCAGCTGCATCCGGTTAGACTGGAAGCCGACCCCAAGATGGTTTGACTGATGAAAAAATGGGTTGGGCAGATGAGTGTCAAAGTAACAATAATTAACACTGCCACAGACTAAACGGGAAGTAGTCGTAGCAGTATCTAGGTTCACAATAGTTATAATATTTAAAATAGTATTTTTACCCTTCCAATATCAGCTACTTCTACTGATGTGCATATCATAAGATACATATCTCTTTTTGGGTTCAGTTTAGAGCAGACTTTATACGGAAAAGTAAACAGATATGCTTTTAACAAGCTGTCAGACGATATCTGAAACATAGGTTTGCATGACATGTAATTTAACATATGCAAGCAACTGGTGTGCACTAGTAGAAGATTAGTTATAGAGTCAGGCGTTACTTTTGGTAAAATGTTATGACAAAATATTTAGTTTTTGTTCCGCGAAAAGGATCCAGACCTGGATGCAGGATGCAGTATCGCCCCACGGGCTAAAGTATGCAGGTAAAGCAATAGTAATTAGCATCCCATGCACCCAAACTCGAGGCATCTTCAGGAGATGTTGACTCGACGACCGCTCTGGCGATTCGATTCAATCGGGGATTATGCACTGGGGCATAAATCAGTGTCTTATGTCACGAGAGCTATGTAACCTCCTGATAAAAGGAAGGATTTAAGACTAGAATCCTGTGTGCAGCGAGGAATTATAACCGGGTTTTAACTAGCTATGTGTGTGATTAAGTATAGCAGATTTATATACTTCTAATTCAAAATGGATTTGGTTTGTAGCGCTCACAAAAAGCAACATACTACAAAAAGTACTACAGCGCCATCTATGTTACGCCGGAGGAACTAACATCAATTTCCTACAAGTCGCAAGCAAAGTTTACATCAACTTCAGTATATATAGAGAAACCCGATAACAACTATCGGGCAGTTGCCCGCCAGACATAACACCTGCCTGGTCGGAGGATCCTCCCTTTTCTATGGGATGGAGTATCGAGGGACTTTACACCCTGTTCCTCATACCCCCAAAGGTTTTACTCCCTCGCAGTATGTGTGAAAACTAGAAACTAATAAAAACTACAAGTTTTGAGACACTGCTTGATCCTTTCAGTGCATAATTAATCTACTATGTATTAGTTCGATTTAAATTGATATTACACTTATTACTCCGGTATAAAGGGTGTAAAACACCTCTTAACGAAGCCGAAAGGCACTGGTTCTCCCTGCTACACCATACCTGGGAACCTTCTAGTTACGGAGATATTAGGGGTCAAAGTTCCAACTTTTGACAAGTATTTTTTTAAATACAAATTTTGAATGTAAGATTTTTACTTTAAACACCTCCACGACCCCCGTACTATTCAATCCGTCCATCAGCACGTTGCAGCATGTTTTGAGTGCGTTACATTGAGTTCTACCACAAAACATGATTTTACCAACCCCCCAAAAAAAGTCGTTGCCCAGCAATAATTTTTGCGTAAAGTTACTTAGTTTCATGTACAGAATGCTTGGTTGACAGCTTCGTGATGAGGTGATTTACACGGTGTATATACGTATTTGTTTAATTCGTAAGTTCATTTTTGAGTAATTTTATGTTCAGATATTTCGTTTTCAATTAAATATGCTAAATAAAGACAAACATTAACTAACACAAAGTAAATCTTCTGATTTCGGCTACAGCAACAATTACAACAATAACTTACCGAGTATGAAACCTCACCGTATCCCGAAACTAAGCTAAGACCTTCATAATCCACATACCATTCTGCCATCCTAATGGGTTTCACAAAATGGTTGTATTTGAATGGTGTCACCACAAACTATGCAAAAGGAAATAAATAAGCTAGTTATGTTTCTTAAGGGAACGGTTTTCTTTACTCTCATAAAAGAGAGTGAGGGGAAGAAATGAACATAATTATAAGAGGAATTTTGAACGTGGTAGCTCTTACTGAAATGAAAGAAAGAAAGGCTCAGTATGGCATTTGATGAGGAGGGTTGGAAGAAAAGTGACTATAAGAATGATGAATTTACATAAATGTTGATGGATGCAGAGGGAGAGGAAGACCAAAGAAAAAATGGATGGATTGTGTGAGAAATGTTATGAAAGAAGAAGGAGTAAATAAAGGCGTGACGAATAACAAGGGAGAATGGAAAAAAGAACGTATTACGCCGAACCCAAATAACATTGAACAAGAACAGGAAGATGATGATGTCCTTCATTACTCTCATCGAGTGAGATCCTGTATCCAAGCAGGAATCATCATACGCTGGTTATACTTATGCTTCGTTAATCAAGAAACTAGTACCTTTAATATTTGTCTGATTAAGAACATCTTACCAATACAGCTATGTCATGGTTAGGGTATTCGTAATCTCCAGGATAAACGACATCCTGCAAACTTCTCCATTGCGCTTCGATATCTCCTTTAAAATTAGCAATATTTCTTACAGTTCCTGCAACTGCATATTTTCCTTCTAAACTTTTTGCAAACGTTTTATATCTGAAAACATTAAAGGGTATTCGAACATTATAAACAGCAAACATCCTTTTATGAATTTTGATCAATATACAACGTAAACTGGGTTGAAATTTCAAACAAGTTCGCAGGGTTTTTGAAGATCTTCAAAGTAAACGTACAGTACCAGCATTCACGGGTTCAGCATCGTTTCAACTCAAGCCGATCCGCATTCTTTATATGAAACTTCATACTGCCTCGGATTGAGCTCAGTACTAACTGAGCTCAATCCGAGGCAGTATGAAGAGATCGTTTTACTAAAAGATGAGGTGAAGAGATGCCAAACCGGTACAGTGCCAAATCATCATCAGCCTATAACAGGCCACTAGTGAACACAGGCCACTTCAACTGCATGTCACTAAGCTCGATTCACGGTAACTCCCATCCAGCTACTACTAGCCACCTTGAGGAAATCGTAGCTCCAACTAGCCTGAGGGCGCGCCACCTTAGGCTGAGGCCTCAATAGTGCATTGCGATGCGTCACCGCAACGGATCAACGTATTGTATGCCACATGTGTTATGACGTCCATCATGCGCATAGCTCTCCCCCGCTTCGTCACTCGTCAGTCGATCCGTTGATTCGAGTTTGGGTGTTTTAAAGTAAATTATATAAAAAAATTACCCGATGCAAAATTTCCATTCCTGACCAACAAAGCAATGCGCAGCGGACAATATTTTAGCTTTACCGATGATAGCACCTCCACAATATGTGTAAAATCTTGTTCGATCTCTGCTATGTCGTTCTTTGAAGGCTATCTTTAGAAGGACAAGTAAATGAATTATATATAATAAATAAATAAATATTTTTTTTTAGAATATTAGTATCGAAGATTGTTTTTTTTTCTCAAGTTACTTTTTACGACTGACGCTGGTGTAACCTTATTAAAGCATATATTTGCTACGTGGGAACAGTCCCAGTATAGGAATATTTTGTGACCTCTCGAAATCATTTGGTTGCGTTAATCACGACACATTACTTTTGAAGGTTTTATAAACCCTTATTTGAGTGACAGGCAACAGCAAGTTCAGATGGTGTTAATTCACAGGGTTTTAAAGTAAAAATGGGGGTTCCACAAGGGTCATCTTAATTTTTAAAGTTTACTTTAAAAATTAAAATTATCTAAACGGACCCAAAATCTAGATAACTTTAATAATGCCCCACTTGAGGTCCATAATTGGTTCACAGCAAACAACTTAGTATTAAATGAAGAAAAGACTAAATGCATAAGATTTGTACTATCGAATGTTAATAGTAGTGATTGAGACATAATATAAAAATAAAGAAAAACTAGAATTTGTCGATAAAACGGTTTTCCTGCCAATTAGCCCGCCGAGGACAAAGTTTTGTTCTCGGCGGGCGATTTACACCATCAGATGTCGGTACTATTAGCTACTAATTAAAAGAGGTACTATAAACGATGTCATATTTAACTATTACAATTTTTCTGGGTGTAATGGTACTTGATATAATATTTAATGTAATTGTACTTTGTGACTTATAGCATCGTATTGGACTTGTCTGTAATGTTGCTATAATTGGTGGTAAATAAATAATTGAATTGTTAAGCCGTTGAACAAAATTATAATTTAAGAAAAAGAAAACTTATAACCTGATATGGTAGTTCACCAAGTGCCGCGGGTTCCCCTCCACGAACAAGCTCTGACACGTTTTTCGGCAAATTACGTAATATCCAACATTTACGCGCCGGAAAGTAAAGGATAATCATAACACAAATCGTTGCTATTCTTCTAAAAGTTGCATTCATTTCACCAGCGACATTGAAAGATTAATTCTGTATAACCTTCCATAGAATTTTCTGGAGAAAGCCACTGGAGAACTGAAGAAATCATAGATTCTTCAGTTCAGTTTCAGGAAGAATTCTTAGATGATTTTAATCGTAGCACATATTTTTTTAAATACATGATCAATAACATGCAATGAAGGCTGATATGACACTGACAATCATGATCAGTCAAATTTGTGAAAAGGCTAGATAAGAAATAGGAAACTTAAAAAGAGAATATTACTTAAAAAAAAGTAAAGCTAAGCTGAATTTCTGAAAATTTCAAGTTCCTTCATACTATGAATTGACAGACGAATATTAATGATTGTGTAAATATTTTGGTTTTATATATTCTATTTTTCGTATAATTATGTTAGTAAATTTCGCTTTTGGGGAGCTATCATCCTAGTTAAAATTATAAATAACTTATGATTAAGTAAATTGTACAATAAAATTATAATAAATGGTGTCATTACAAGAAAAAAATGTTTTTATATTATATTTTTACATGGTGCTGGTGGATCTGACTGCAACAAACGATGAAATTGATTTTCGAGTAAATAACGCTATAACTCTATTTATTATGTAAAGCAAGTTTTTTTTTTGTTGAAAATAACTTTTGTATTTTTCTTAGGAGTTGCTAGCGGAGAATAGTCAGTATCTTCCAATGAAGAACTTCTGTTCACTTAGAATACTTGGTGGAACAAAAATAGATATTTTAGAAGTACCGTACCAGGTAAGAAATTTTAATATACCCAATATTGAAAATCAGTGATGACATATACTTGAAAACTAGCAATGAATCATTGCATTGCTAGTTTTCATGTCCAAAATTAAATTAGAGAAAGGAGTAACGAGCTAGACAAGCTTTTTTGAGCCAATAGATTGATTGGTAAACCAGATCGCAGAATTTTATAACATGTCGACACGGCGCGTTCGTGTTCCACGCGCGCCTCAAGGAGACGTCAGCAAATCGGAATAGGTCCGAGAGGGACGATGCCTGCCGGGGCTGCGGAACAAACAGTCATACAAAACAAATAAAGGAATCAGGCTAAAACTGCTTGCTGCGGGACTGTTCGAAAGAGATACTGTGGCCCTGGAACACAAAGGGCTAAGAAGGAACATGGATGGGTTTTAGTTAGTACAAGTCTGACACTCCCTTCCGCTCCGCCCAGAGCGGGAGGAGTCATTTGATGATTTCCCTCCGAAAAAAAAAAATTGGCTTTAAAAGGTGGTCGTTGTTGGAACGCGCGAACATGTTGGTTGGTTGGCGAGGGCAAAAATTACAGACTTTCTAACTTAATGTCCCGCTAAATGTTGCTGGGAACCCTATTGTACTGGGAAGGCTATTGTTTTGCAGCCTCGTAAAATTCAAGGACGTAACTATGCTAATGATTCTCGACCCGAATCAATAATAAAATGAGTAGGTAATTTTTGTTTTTTTTTACTTATTTACGGAAATCGGTAAGTGTGATCCACTCGTGTTTTAAACGCGGTCCGTGTGACCCTCGCCCTATAGCCACGCTTTCATTCATCCCTATCTGCCTAGCCTTTACCCAAACTATCTTGGGGTCGGCTTCAGGCTAACCGGATGCAGCTGAGTACCAGTATTTTACACGAAGCGCCTGCCTACTGACCTCCACAACCCAGTAACTGGGTAATACGATACCCCTAAGTAAGCCTGGATCTCAGACTTTTGGCTTCTGACTACTCGTAACGACTGTCAAAGATCTACGAATGACAGCCGGGCCCAACGGCTTAAACTTAAAGATTGATTTGTGCGGCTGTTATTATTTAGTTCCGAGCTCCTCATTCTTCTTATTAACCACGTCAAGGGGGTTATTCTGAAATATTGACAAATTTAAATAACAACAACCGATTATTCCCAATAGTCCCCTCTAGCCCTGTCCTCCGGGGTGACAGCTGGGAATTGTCTTCCCAGTTGTCACCGGGGTGACAAATTGTGCCGACTGTTCCCTTTGAAAACTGACTAGAGGAGACAAATGGGAAGTCTGTTTCTCAGTCGTCACCGGGGGGGGGGGGATATTTGCTACGATTCCTTACTTCCGACCAGAAAAAAAAATTTAATTTCCATAGATTTCAGCTTTTTTATTTCTTATGCTACATAGAATAAAATAACAGGCTTACAACATTAGAATTTTGATTTTGTGCCTTGCGCCACCCCGGGAGAATGACACAAAATCGAACGACTCGAATCGATCTCATTCCTCCATCTCTCTTTAAGCACTCTTGAAAAAAGCAAGTACAAATGAGACCGACGGACATACTAATATACTATTTTGTGTCATGACATTTGACTAATAAGCACTTTACCCTTAGTCTTATCCTTTTTTAACCTTCCACTTTACCTTTACCCTTAGTCTATTATCTGTGATTATACGATTAGTATTAATTAAAGTTAATAATCTGTGATTGTACCTATTAAAGGAAACATAATATTGTTTTTTTTTTATTTTATTCTATATAACTATTTTTAACATTTTTATTTAATTACTTGATAGTTAATATTTTTCTAATGTTGTAAGCGTGTTGATATTGTGTTAATTTTTTTATTTAATTCTATGTAGCATAAGAAATAAAAAAGCTGAAATCTATGGAAATTACATTTTTTTTTCTGGTTGGAAGGAAGGAATCGTAGCATATCTCACCCCCCCCCCCCCCAGGTGACAACTGAGAAACAGACTTCCCATTTGTCCTCTCTAGTCAGTTTTCAAAGGGAACAGTCGGCACGAGTTGTCACCCCGGTGACAACTGGGAAGACAATTCCCAGCTGTCACCCCGGAGGACATGGCTAGAGGGGACTATTGGGAATCATCGACAACAACAAGCAGGTTTTATTAAAAATTATGTAGGTACCGTAATTATGTCTTGTGACAACCTCCTGAATTTTGACGAGGATGCAAAACAACACCTTGTCGAATGCTAGGATTATTCAGTCGCCTAGTCGCGGTGAATCTTAATACCACGATCCATTAATCAGCATAATATAGTACAGCCTCATCTTTTATTCACGAATCAAAAGTTAAAGTTGTTCTAATATCACTTTGATGTCGCGATCTTTAATCTCGCATATAGTGGCGCCATCTCTCAGTATTTACGAAAGTCAGTAGCTACGCTTGCGACGCGCTACTGTGGGTGACAATAGAAAACGGCTTGGCTTGGATCTGTAGGTACTGCCTGATACCTAAGGGGGTCGGTAGATAGCAGTATTGAATGTCACGATTACAACAATAATCGCTGTGTTTTAATCCTTAATTGCCAACATTCAGGAAATCATTTTGACGTGCAATAGGGAACCACTGTCTTAAAATGCCTTTGTAAAAATGCCTTATCTGCAAAATGCCGAAGGAGAAGCTGAACCTTAATATGTTTGGGTATCAAGGCTTTTAAGTACTTACATGGTAAGATTCGCAGATTCAAAAGTACCTACTTAATTTTTGTTCAATAAGAACTCATTGTAATAATACAAGTTTAGGTAGATAAAAAAACCTATTTCAACTTTTCATTCCTGAATAACAGATGGCGCTGTACAGTTCGCTCTGATCCTAGGCTCTGATTTAAGTTTGATTTAAGTCAAAGTGATAAGATTCTCCGCGACTAAACGAGATTCTGATTTTGCAATACCTATGGTATAGCTTCTCGGCCTTTTGGCTTAGGTCAAAGTTACACTGAGGGACCAGGGTATTAAACAGATTTTCGTAAGCTGACGGGGTGTTCGGGGCTCGTCCAATCCCGTCGCGGTTCGGCCCGGCATCGCAGTACCGCCGGGATCAGCTAACATTATTCTTATAACCAATAAGTTCGCAAAGGCGCAGTCGAAGTTCCCGAAAAATAATAGATGGCACCACACGTCATTGTGAAAATTAGATAGATATGAAATTGAAAAATAAGGCAGACTTGAAAGTAGAAATAATTGACAAGAACTTAATACATACCGCCGGGATCGGCCCACATTAATTTTGTTTAAACTATGAGTACCTACACAGTGTAGCAGTCGAAGTTGATGACTTATTTTACAAGCTGTTGTTTTGCATCTTCGTCAAATTCAAGGAGCTAACTGTTAATGATTCTCGACCTAAATCAATAATAAAATGGGTAGGTATTTTTTTGTCTTATTTACGGATGTAAGTACGTGTGAACCACCCGTGTTTTAAATACGACCCGTCTGATCCTCGCCCTATAACCGCAGTTTTACACATACAAACAATCTCAAACGTTTATTCGGTAATTTCTTATTGCCTAAATCACGTTAAAGGGGTTATTGTGAAATACTGACCAATTTAAAACAAAATCAGTTTTTTTTTTATAATTAACTAGGTACCTACTTACCGTAATTTAAATTGATTATTTATGTCTTTTGTTACAACATCCCGAATTTTGACGAGGATGCAAAACAACACCTTGTAGAGGCCACAACAAGATTTTTATGTGTATCTTTACGAAAATTACATTATTAATTGAAAAAAATCCAACCGACTGCATAAATAAGAGAATCTACGACTGAAAGTATCTTACGAGTATAACGCCTATTATTTTCTGATTGCCGATAGCGGCGTCAACACCGGGCTTGTGGGATTTACTACTCTAGATATTTGTTATAGAAAACCCAGTTATCTCAGTACTGGGGACGCAACTGTGGTTGAGCACTTTTACACGTTTACGAGAGCAATCGATCATGGTTTTAAAGCAGATACTACAGGGTGTTTGGTGCATCGTTAGCCAAATTGAACGAGCAGAAAAAAGGGGCCATATGCTATCTCTTCAGCCCTTGTAACACATCCTTGCGTCCACGGATTTTTATTTCAACTTTTTAGCTTTATTTTGAAAAATCGCAAAATGAACATATAACGTAAAAAATATTAGTTTGTAAATTTAACTGTTGGCGTTTATTGTTTTCTGGTTCTATCAAATTTAAGATGAACTTTCAGAATAAATATGAAAAAGGAAAGTCATAAAACTGTGGGGATTACTTCATTCAGACCGTTCAATGTGGTAAACGATGCACCGAAAAACCTGTATAATTAATTGCATTGAATACTGCTTTAAAAACTTCTTCAATTCTGTATTAACAATTCTTCGTCTTAAAATCTCTTGTCTACAAGACTTCCTCGTTCTAAAATCTTAGCCGTAGTTTTAAGGCGATCGTAGACGATGTGCATAATACATCAGATGTTTCATTACCTCTAGACTCCGGCCTGAGGCTCCGGAACTTGCTTCATAAATTATAACTTCCGTTAGTTTAGACTTGACGGATCAAGCGTTGTGATACAGGGGGTGAAATTTGAGCTGAGATGGATTTAGTATCTTCTCACCATATAACCCAAATCATGGATCGGGAATCGTTTTGGCTTGCCAGTTTGTTACGCCACTTTTTGAACCTTTCTAAGCAGTTTTGGCTTGTTTTTACGGATGGGAAATCATCAAATGACCCCTCCCGCTCTGGGCGGAGCGGAAGGGAGGGTCAGACTTGTACTGACTAAAACCCATCCATGTTCCTTCTTAGCCCTTTGTGTTCCAGGGCCACGGTATCTCTTTCGAACAGTCCCGCAGCAAGCAGTTTTAGCCTGATTTCTTTATTTGTTTTGTATGACTGTTTGTTCTGAGATAATCACCGAAATGTTGTGATACAGGGGGTGAAATTTGAGCTGAGATGGATTTAGTATCTTCTAAGGGGTATCGTGTTACCCAAGTAAGTGGGTTACGGAGGTGGATAGGCAGTCGCTCTGTGTAAAATCCTGGTAATCAGTTGCATCAGGTTCGATTGGATCCGACCCAAGCATACCTAATTGGGAAAAGAATAGGCAAAGTTATTAAGAGAGTTACTTACGACATTTCGTACAAACTTTGAAGTCCTTATTTTCCGAAATGACTGAACCGATTTAAATGAAACTTTATATGCATAAGTAGGATACATAGGTCTAAAAAGTTACTAAAAACATTTTCGAAAAATAGTGTTACAGCTAAATTAGAGAAACAGAAATGATCAATTTTATTATAATGGTTTTAGTAACTTTTTAGACCTATGTATCCTGCCTCTGCGTATTAATTTTCATTAAAATCGGTTCAGTCATTTCAGAAAATAAGAACTTGAGAGTTTGTACGAAATGCCGTAAGGAGTAACTACTATTAGAAATTGGTAAAGTTGAGAAAAGCTAATCTTTTTCAAACAAGTTTTTTTTTTTAAAGAGAAAATTAAGCTATTACTGCGTCCCTTACCTATCAATTTTGTATACGTGTCGAGTATGCATCTCTGCATCAACTAAATACAGGGACCGAAAAGCTTACCGGTACAAGGGTTTTATTCGGTTTAGGTTCGGTTGGAAAAACCCTATAGTAACCCTTATTAAAAACTCAGCTCAACTGCTCAGTGTTCGTATATACATAAAACATATGCAAAAAATGAATGCCTACGAGCTTTTACTTTTCATTTTGGTTCGGTAACAACTTTCACAATATTACCCATATGCTGTAAGGTTAACTAACTATACCTTCCAGGACTTGAATGAAGCAAACGACAGCTGCTGTCCAGGTCTCTACGTAGGTACTAGTCGGCCAAATCTGAGTCATTGATTCGAGAAGAAGAAGAAGGGTTAATCCGTATAATGGTCACTCAAACATAATTATAGGTCTAACCGGTAAACCTTTTAACAAACACGATAATTCAGTCCCTGAAAGATTACGGGGACAACGGTAATACAGAGAAACGTCATAGAAGAGAGACTACTTACCCAACAATGCAAAAGTCCTGAAACAAAATCACACAAACGTATCTTATTGCTATTGCGATCAAGGTAGGTACCTATTATTACACAAGATTTTTATTGCTCGAGGTCACAATATATTTGGTAAGTATTTAATAAACATAAAAAGCCCACTCAAATTCAAATCACGACAAATTTAATTCACCTCCTAAACGAGAAACTAGGGACCACCTTAATTCGCAAATTTTCACCTCGTGTGGTTCAGGCCCCAGAAATCCGTTGCTCGCGAATTGTCTTGAGATTTCTATTTAATTAGTGAGACCTCAAGTCGATGTGTGTAGCCCAACCGGATATTAGGCCTGCATATCTAATACCACGCACTTGGTAAGGTAGCCGACGTAAATTGGACGTGAAATGGTCCTATCTAATTGATAGGACCTGTTCTTGGTTATTTGGTTCAGAGAATGGGCGAAATTGGTTTAAATGAAATCAAATTACCTGAGCTCTTCGATTTTGTCGGCGGTTCAGAAGCTAAATTGTTCTTGCTGTGGTAAGAATTGTTTAGTCAGTAAGCATGTTTCTAGCAGGGTGCAGACTTCGGGGTGAAGATTGACATATTTTAATGACAACATGTTGACGATATTTTAATACGATGTTAAAATCATGTTTCATATTATAGGGTTTGTTCAAAAACTTTGTTTAAAGTTAAGTAATGATTAATGAATGCTTAGCTACGTATTTCTCGACGTTTAACTTCTAATTAATCTAATTAACTTTTGAATTTTCAAAGAATAGAGTATTTCCAAGAAAACCGAGAAGGTTTCGTCAATGTACAATTCTTATAATACCCCTTCACCTAAACTATAATCTGTGATTTGATCTGTGATTTTTGACCTTTAGACTGGATTTATCCAGTACTAAAACGATTGCCCTTTTTCTTAATAAACATACCAAAAAATGTACCTATTTTTTTTTAAAGGTTACATCTTTATCCCACTATATTTAAAACTTGGTTATGAAATAATTAGTACGAAATTATCTAGATTTGCTTTTGAAGAATTCGGAAGACCAAAGAAACGATGGATGGACTGTGTAAAGCATGATATGGCAAGAAAGGAGGTGTCTCATGAGATGACAAGTAATAGAGAAGTATGGAAGCAGAAGACGTGCTGCGCTGACCCCAACTAAAATGTAATATGGCCAGGAGAACGATGATGATGGTAACTTGATTTGAATCTCTATTTACAACAAGCTGTAGTACTGACAGCGTCAGTATGTGATAACCCCTCTGCAGTACCGCCGAGTACGCCTGGGAGGTAACTACTTAATTGGGCTGTCTATTACGTGCCAACAAATTAATATTTGAACACTAATGTAATCACATGTACCAGGTACTACAAATACTAAGCTACGTCTCAAGTTCTAAGTAAACATATCTACAAACAGTTAACACGGTACAAGACGCTGCTAATTAGGTCTGCTAAGTTAAACAAGTTACACCGTCACTATCGAAATACTAATTAAGTGATACGATGTTCTGCTAAGTTAGGCTAAGTTGGTCTTAAGTTGTATTGTCTAAGTTTGGATCGACTGAACTGTGCATTTGAAGTTTGGACCCCGTAATTTGTTTCTTGCTTTTAATCTTAATTAAGTAAGTTAATTAAAGCGGCCTTTTCTGTAATAAAAAAGACGGTGTCTTTTTTTTTCATGAAATGTTGTTTATTTAATTGCTTTGGCAGAGATTATAATGTCACTCAATTACTGTGATATTTTGTCAGTGTTCACGCAATTATCTTTTTCTACTGGCTGTACTAATATATGGTTAAAAAAATATTATCAAGTAATCTAAAGCACAAAAAAACGAGATAAAAGTGAAGAACTTTAATGGCGTTAGTAGAAAAAAACTAGAAATCGCTTTTTACGACTCATAATGAATTTGATAAAAAAGAAATTGCAGAGTCTGACGTCCAAACGTACAAGCATAACAACCGGCTCTGCCTGCACTTGTCATAGAACATAAAAAAGCCACTAGAAAGCAAAACGAACAGATGCGTCACAATACTTCGTTATGCCGACGCGACGCCTCGCGCACTCAATAAAAACATTGTAATGAATCATAATGTAGCGCATATGCGACTTTTTAAAGGACAGTAGAGCGGTTGGGATAGTCTATGTCCATTCATTGTTATTTTACAGCTCTATGACCTTTATTCTCGTGCTCATAAGGTTTATAACTGTAAAAAAATGTCCTTATGTTAGAATATAAGTGCCAAATGGTAACAAAGATTGTCGATTACAGATCGAGTGTGAATTAGGAATATCGTTGAGTCTTATCCAGTTTTGAAATTGGATTATACACCGCGTAAATCACCTCATCACGAAGCCGTCAACCAAGCATTCTGTACATGAAACTAAGTAACTTTACGCAAAAATTATTGCTGGGAAACGACTTTTTTTGGGGGGGTGTAAAATCATGTTTTGTGGTAGAACTCAATGTAATGCACTCAACATTGTGCTGATGGACGGAAAAATCTTACATTAAAAACTTGTATTTAAAAAAATAACTGTCAAAAAGTTGGAACTTTGACCCCTAATATCTCCGTAACTAGAAGGTTCCCAGGTATGGTGTAGAACAAAAAAATGATCGCAATGACAGGGAGAACCAGTGCCTTTCGGCTTCGTTAAGAGGTGTTTTACACCCTTTATGTAAAGATGTTGAAAGTCTGCGTAGAGATATCCTTACACGAGAAAATTTTAAGGAACCTTCTAGTTCGGCTAAACAATTAATTTAAATCAGTACTGGTGGCCGCAAGTCAGTGGTAACAGATTCAGTGCAGTCTGGCTCATTATTTAACTCTGAGCTCTGAGCTTCTGTACAGTGAGCTAGAGGGGCTCGTGGCTAAATAATAGCAACCGCTCGAGTTGATCTTTAGGTTAAACCGTGCTTGCCTAGGTAGGTCCGTGAATGAGTGACCAATCATTGCATACCGAATTTCCTCCAAGCCTCGAAAAGCAGGTTAAGCCGTAGAAAAGAGATCTACCTAGATGGGACCTACGTCCCAGCTGTCATTTGTTGATCTTTGACAGTCGTTAAAGGTGTCAGTGACCCGAAAGTCTGACAACCAGTAAAACCAAGGCGTATCGTGTTACCTAGTACTAATTGGCTTGTGGAGGCTCAGAAAGGCAGTCGCTGCCTACACACAAATAAACGAATACTTACCGTTTAACAAGAACCAACAATAACTCCTAATCAAAATATCCCTAATTCCTAAACATAGAAAAAAAAACTGACCATTCCAGAAGGTCACTCAAGTGGCTAATGGCTCAACAAAAAGTTATTTAATAGTGGGGCTCGACGGGGCATTACTAGCAGGAGAAGCAAGCGGTGCTTATTAAAAATGTGGCCTGAATATCAAATTGCTATCTTTGTATTGTATCGCACCCCTAAATCATTGGTACCCCTTGGATTTTGATGGTGGTGTAATTATAGTCGACGGAACGTTTAGACGGGGCAGGTTTTTTGGTTCATGTGACTTTTGTGTTGATAAACGGAACGAGAATGGTTTTAGCGTGCATTATATTTAGAGGAAAGCAATCAGAATACTTTATTTTATTATAATAAATTCATAAATTATATTGACAAAGAATGAAGTAAGTCTGTCAAATTATTCTTATAATATATATACCTATATAACTAGATGTCTCGCGGAACTTCATCTGCGTCACAATTTCCTCGTTTTCGCAACATTTTTCATTGCTGTTCCGCTCCTATTGTAGCTGATCTTCCTCAATAAGTGGGCTATCTAAGACTGAAAGAATTTTTAAAATCGGACCACTAGTTCCTGAGATTAGTGCGTTCAAGCAAACAAAGAAACTAACAAACAACACTTCATCTATATAATATTATATAAGTATAGATATAGATCCAATGTATCAATCTAGTTCGACGGAAAATCTGCAAAGGTGCCACTGCCCTTTTAAAAATTATCTTTATTTTAAGCAACCAAGGCAATGCCCAAAAGGTCTACTGTTATTTTATATTTGCTCCCTCTAAAACTTTAAACAGTCTACATAAAAAAGCTACAAGTCCGAGCACCAGTTATCAGGGGCGCCACTAGCTCTAACGCGTCCTATTGTTTGTTTTTTTTTTATAAATAAATTCAGTTGTCACATCTCAAATGATAAATGGTTGCACTGACATGAGGCTCATATGGCGAATTTAGGAGGAATCCACTTGGGCCACTTGTTACTTTGTTACGTACTTTTTGATAAGGGCGCGATGTTTATTTATATGATTTTTTCATTTCGGTATTTGTTATTTTTTGGGATGGTTAAAGGAAACGTTTAATTTACTACAGGTTCGGAAAAATTGGTACACACAAGTTGTGAGAACGGCTACGGCGGACATCGGAGTCTGACAAATAATCTAGGACCTACTAAAGTTTCAGTCATCAGTATCCATTCGTTTTTTGCAATCTACCCGTACCGGGTTAACCAGCTCAATAGTAAGAAGACACCAATAGGTTTCAGAAAGGTATCATTTTGAGTTCTTCATCATCATCATCAGCCTATAATGTTTCCACTGTTGGGACACAGGCCTCTTCTCAATGAGAGGGGAGTTGGCTTTAATGTGGATTAACACACGCGGGCTCAGTGCGGGTTGGTAGATATCTCATGTCTTCGATTTTTTAGTTTTAAGACGAGCCGGTTTCCTCACGATATTTTCCTTCACCGTTTTGAGAGGAGCGGTGATGAAATAAATTACACAAAGTAATGCGTCTGCCATCTGAGAGCAGCGGTGGCCCTGTGGTAGCAGCCCCGACTTACGAGCAGTATGTCGTAGGTTCGAACCCAGGCAGGCGCAATACTTTGTGTAATTTATTTCATCACCGCTGCTCTCAAAACGGTGAAGGAAAACATCGTGAGGAAACCGGCATGTCCTAGAACTAAAAATTCGAAGACATGTGACATCTACCAACCCGCACTGGGCCCGCGTGGTGGATTACAGCCCATTCCCTCTCATAGAGAGGAGGCCTGCATCCCAGCAGTGGGAACAATATAGGCTGATGATGAATGCGTCTGCCCGGGTTGGAACCTACGACTTACAGCTCGTAAGTCGGGCTGGCCACCGCTGCTCCTGCTTTGATTTCTTAATTTAGTTAAACATTTTTTTTTATTCTTTCCAGCCAGTCTCCACTATAAATTCAGAGAAAAATAAACAAGTTGCATAAAAAACAAAATCATCCTAAAACATTTTCTACATTTTTCCATTTTCGTAAATGCGAAAAAACCCCAAGTAGATAAATGCATCTTGACAAAAATAATCTAAACCGATTCGGAGTCTAATATTTCGTGAAGCTAAATAAATAATCATCTCGCGAATCCATTTGGTTCGCTTTCCACATTTTTTCGCCTCCATTACAAGAACGGTGTGCAGCCAATTTGAAAATATTGAATAAGTAAAGCTTCCGGAAATATGAATGCAGAGATGATGTAAATAAAAGAGCCGATACATTTATGACGCTAGTAGAACGGTTTAAAATCATACCTACCGTTTTAGAATAGCGATTCGGTTTAAAAAAAACCATTAGGGCTTGGTTTTTAACATGATATATGGTTATTTGTCAATAAGATGGAAGCGATTTCCTTGCAATAAGGTTTGGTGAAATGGTTAAAAATAATTATTGTGCTGATCGGATTTGTCTAGCTCGCCTATACCGTACATCATCTGGAAATAATTCACATGACATCATTTATGAGTAGTGAATGAACAGATAAATTTTATAAAGGTTTGACGTATCTAGTAGAAAAATAAGAAAACAGGAATAAAAAAGCTTAGGTAGCTTATGGAACTTAAATGTCGATACATTTAAGGTCCATAAGCTAGCTAAGCTTTTATGGCCCACTATAAATATAGCAGTCAAGCTTTAGGCTCCAAGTGGAATAGTTACGCATATAGCACGATAATGTTAAAATAAACATAAAAACAATTCGTGGAGCTAAAACTGCAAGTAATCAGTTGAATGAGATTATTATTTAAAATATTGCAAAATGTTGCTTCTTGTCACAATCATATCACCAAACAAATCATCGAATTTCGAAATGTCCTATCTACAAAAATTCCCATTATATTCTTTGCCGCTTACCAGAAGAGCGAACGCTAAACACATTATGACGAGCTACCGTGTTTTATCATGACACCGCTCCTCAAATATGATAACATGGTTGTGTGGGAAAATACACCATGAAAACGCTATGGAAATTACAGTCGCATCATTAAGGTAATTCAGATACACGGAGTATGCATATTTTGGTAGAGGAAATGAATTTTTCAGGTTTTGTTTTCAGACTTTTTTGGGATACGTTTTTGTGTGGCGTTTTGGTCGAGTGTTATCTGAAATTGTTTAGGCAATTTGATTTTGGAGTAATTGTCAATCGCTTGTTAGATACTTTTTTCCTGTCTTCTACGAATTCATAATTATTTATATGTGTTTGCCCACTACAAGAAACTACTATGATCTTATTGGTTTGATAATCATTTTGTATAATACTAGCTTTTCCGTGCAATTTCGTCTGCGTCACATTTTCCCCGTTTTCGCAACATTTTTCATTGCTGCTCCGCTCCTATTGGTCATAGCGTGATGATATATTTGTCGATAAATGGGCTATCTAACACTGATAGAAATTTTCAAATCGGACTAGTATTTCCTGAGATTAGCGCACTCAAGCAAACAAACAAATAAACAAACTCTTCATCTTTAAAATATTAGTAGGTAAGTATAGATTTACAAAATATATTGCTGACTGTCGTTTTTTTATTGTTATCAAGCAGTTTTAGGCTTTATTTAGGTTCTCTGCTAATTATATTAACAGTTAACACGTGTAAACGTGATCATTGTTTTAAGCTTTCACGGCTTATAACTAAACTCAAACTGTCACTTAACGGGATATCCCGGGATATAATAATATCCTATATACAAGGTGTTGTTTTGCATCCTCGTCAAAATTCAGCAGGTTGTCACACAAGACATAAATAATCAATTAAAATTACTGCACCTAGTTATTTATTAATAAACACTGATTTTTTTGGTTGTTATAGGGCGAGAATCAGACGGCCCGCGTTTAAAACACGGGTGGTTCACACTTAACGATTTCCGTAAAAAAAAAAATTACATACCCATTTTATAATTGATTCGGAACGAGAATCATTAGCATAGTATAATCCTTGAATTTGTATAATAATAATCTCGGAAGATATTCCGTAAGTGACAGTGTAAGTTTGGTTAACCGTGGTGCCGAATATTTGGATGAAATATGCACTTAACACCTAACTTTTCCACCTTTTTGAATCCATTTTCGCGTGCAATTTCCGACATGTTTCATAGTTCACATTAGTGCTCTCTGAATGTATGACGTGTAGCTTCTGTTTATTTCTGTTTTACTCACTTGCAACCGACTGTTATCATTTTAGCGTTTGCTTGCTGCTTTTCATTCTGTTTCGCAAATTGTTTCCCTAATTGGTTGGTTTTGACGAGTTATTTTTAAAATGTTGTTGTATTATTCAGCCCTATTTCGTATTTTTTTTCTGTATTTTGTCTTAAAAATACTTCTGTCATTTAGACCTTTGTTAACTTACGTCCGGAATCGTCCATATAAAGACATAGTATGAAATCAAAACTTCATTAGACAACGACGTTGGAGTTATCATTTTATTGTATCTGTCAATTTAGCTAAACTTTGCCGCCGGTTTTTCAAACAAAGTCGCAGCATGATGTCAACTTCAAGTCAAAAATTTCACGAAAAAAGTCGGCAAACTTTAACGGTACAAACAAAACAGTAGTATCTGTGTGACAGACGGCTAACCCTTTTACTGCGGACACGGGGTACATTAATACCCTTTTATGGCTTATTTGTTTTGTCAAAGACGTCACTGAAGACGCATTCAGAGTTTTATAACGGCGTATTGTGTCAAAATGTTTGTGGAATTTGTTTCACAGCGTGTTGCGACTTTTTTGTTTTTGTGTTTTGTGGGCTGGCTGCTAGGTTTAGTTTTGTGGAACACTTGGTGGTGAATTTGTTGCTGTTATGATTATAATAACAATACTAATGCATGTCAGAAAACGTGATGTTTTAATTTTACATTTCAATTGCTGTGTGGCTTTGTTAAATCCAGTTCCAGTTCTTTACAGAAAGCTGGGTTTGACTTTTTGCTAAATTAGTGGACAAGGCTTTGCGCTTTTTTACAACCACTCTCGAGATATATAGTTAGTCACGATTTGGCAACTTAAGACTAGTAGATGAACAAAAAAACTTCTCACTTCCTAAGCTTGTTAAGCTAAGTGACCAGATTTTTTGCCCACTAACCACTTAATAAGTGTTAACTACCAAAAAACCACTCGACACACCGCAGTCCTTCAAAATTTCACACTGTTTGCAAACTAATCAATTGGTATCAACATCCGCTGTACGCATCTGTCCGTTTTTGTCGCGGACATTTCCTAGAGGCCCTTCATAGAAAAGCAATCGGGTAGTCGTAAACGTTAAGGGTCTGAAAGCACCCCCTGGGGTGCTTGTAAAGGCAGGACGATGTTTCTTGACACTGGCAGAAAAAGTACCCGTTGGTAGCCCCTAATCCTGGGATCCGCGTCGAGGGGGTTATAAGGCCAGCAAAAAGTGTAATTTAAAGCTGACTTAAGGTTTCGAATTAAAATGAAGGAGGAAGTCATGTCAGCTTGTTCAGTGAGTGTAACGTGACTACTGTTTTGGATTTTTTTCTAGTGAATTTTAGACGGGGTTCTTGAATGTTTAAAATATTGATGGTTTTCATGTCCTTTTTTGTGTGAGTGTGACCATCTTTAAAACCCGACAAAAAAACAACAGCAGTGTCTGAAATTAAAATATCTTTATTTTCTTGAATATTTGAATTAACTATACCTTCCTTTTTTCACGAAATTAATTAGATTTGTATAAAATGTTACTTCGATAAGTGAAATTACTTCCGACCTACAAGACAGTCAGAAAGAAATTGTAAATCTATGTGTTTTTTTAAGGTATTCATTTCCTTCAATTTCCGTTTCATTATTAGTTGTGCAACTTCAGTACCACCTACATTATCATGACCTATTATTAAAACAATTACTACAGTATCAATTTGCCCAATATTTCAAAGACGTTAGTTATTTTTTAAGTTATTATTTAATTTTTTGAATATTATTTCTACCAATATTAAAATAATCACGAACAAAATCGTCATTAAATCAACATCATGAATTAACATTCACTATATCGACTGCACTATGCTAATTCGTACGTCCCAACTGACTTCGCTCCAGTTACTAGCACAATAGTAACCTGATTATAATACTGGATCTAGATCCTATTGTTCCAATAAAGGATGTTCAGGAAATTGACTTAGTATGCCAAATGAGACTGTCTGCTTTGACGGGTTGGAAATTGCGTTTGTAGTAGTTTGAATATAGATTTATTTGTGACACACTTAAATTGTTAAGGGCGTCTATTTTGAGGCTGGATGTTTAGGTGTAATGTAAAAATACAGCCTTAAAAATAAAACTCAAATCTATTTAAGTTTTAGAATTTACCTTACGAGGCTATGTTCCTACTACAGAGCCCCGAGTTGAAGTTACCTGCTCTTTCACACGTTCTAAGTTAGATATCTGAGAGCACATGAAAGCTCTCGACAACCACCCATATCAGAAAGCCATAGAATGCAGTCGCTGTGGCCGGAATCGGCTAGATGACGTCATCAGAGACGTGAAACGTATTTTCTAACTATGTTTTTTTATATATTTGCTGTGCCTTATCTCTTGGCTCTAGTCTAGGTCAGAGATGACATAGACAAAGTCAACGATGGTACGAGCTTACCCAGAAGAAGCCTGTTCACTCTAACTTTGAAGAGATTAGGGTTGTAAGCGTTCGGAAACACAGAAGCAAGCAGAGATTCCCACTTCTTTGCTGTGCGCATTACGACTTTCGTATTGACCAATACTCTGATGTGATGGTACGGATGTGACGTGAACTTTAGGCCGTTTACGAACTGAGACGAAGCGACACTTGCGCATGTCACGTGTTTCTCGTTCGCGACACATGAGCGACTCGTACCATGCTCCAAACATCATCGTTCATTGTTTGTTTTCTCCACAGTTGCTCTTGCAAAACTCGTGTTGCGCGCGTTTATGTCGAGGCCAATTGCTAAGACACGAAGTTAAAATATCTCGTCAATGTATCCGTTATGACACGAAAACCGACGACCTAGAATCAATAACGCTAAGATACGATATAAATGGGAACCTTGTTGCGTTTCAAGACGAACTCTTTTACTGCGAAAAACAATCTTTTTTTAAGAACGAACCTAAGCCTTAAGATTCATAGTAACCAAATAAACTGCATTACTCATATATGCCCTACAACATAAAGTGCCTTACTTAAAGATCATCTCCGTATACTTAAGTGAAATACATCATACATCTTAAGTTAAAACAAGAACCGATATTTCAAGTAACAGCCAAGTCTCTAGGCACTGGATAGGCGTGGCTTGCGGTGGGCGTGGCAAGGAGGGCGGTCCCTCTGTGGCCTCCCAAAGCACTCAGGCCCCGGAGACGAATGCCAACTTGTTTGTGCCTTGTTGTTGAACTTAGAAATTAGTCATTTTTATGTATACCTAAGTTGTGTGTTTTTACTTAGGTACCTAAAGAGTACCTATGAGAGGTTATAGTACTCATGGTACTTATAATACTTACTTCGCCATTTTGCTAAAAGGCTTGTTAGTATATTCTTCTTCTTGTCCCATAACGGTATATAAACGGCTAAAGAATGCTGTATTAAAAACCTAGCCAGTCAGCAAGACTGACTGCATTAAACTATCATTTAAAGAGTCAAGTAAGGAAATATCATTCATACCTAACCGTCCATAATAACCCCACTGTACTACATGATACTTGAAGATATAACTTCCCTATTGCCATCAAACTGGCATAAAGCGAGATTTTGGGCTGCATCGCAGACATTCCTGATGGAAAACACAACACATCGCTTTGCCCAACCTGGAAATTGAATCTCAGACCTCGTGCTCAGCAGTAGTTGTGATCTCTAGACCAACGAGGCAATCAGTAAAATAGTAAGTTTAAAATTTTTGTGTAGAGTACATCACTGACTACCCCCTTTTAATTTTTAATTCCGTAATGTCCATCCAAAGGTTGTCTGGAAGATATCGCTATAAGCGATAAGACCGCCATTGTAACCATAACATTGTAAAATTTGTAAACCCGTTGTTTGATTTTTGGTGTACAATAAAGTATTATTCTATTCTATTCTGTTCTATTCTGCTCTATTCTGTTCTATTCTATTCTATTCTATTCTATTCTATTCTATTCTATTCTATTCTATTCTATTCTATTCTATTCTATTCTATTCTATTCTATTCTATTCTATTCTATTCTATTCTATTCTATTCTATTCTATTCTATTCTATTCTATTCTATTCTATTCTATTCTATTCTATTCTATTCTATTCTATTCTATTCTATTCTATTCTATTCTATTCTATTCTATTCTATTCTATTCTATTCTATTCTATTCTATTCTATTCTATTCTATTCTATTCTATTCTATTCTATTCTATTCTATTCTATTCTATTCTATTCTATTCTATTCTATTCTATTCTATTCTATTCTATTCTATTCTATTCTATTCTATTCTATTTAAGCAGAAATTGAGATACATAATATCGTGGCCTGTCTAGCCATTTGTCGGTTATGTTGGCGTCGGCTTTTAATGCATCGTCATTATCATCATTTCAGCCGAAAGACGTCCACTGCTGGGCATAAGCCTCCCCCAGGTGTCGCCACATTGACCGGCCCGTGCGACTTGCATCCATTGGATCCCCGCAACCTTCACCAGGTCATCGGTCCACCAAGTGGGAGGGCTCCCAAGAACTTTTCGGCCCCATCGGCCATCCGTTATAACTAAATATATAAATCCAGGGTAAAACCAGGCCTGTGCTTGAGCAGTCGCGAATCAACTAACAATAATTTTGTATTCCATGCAGCTGGCAACCTAGCTATTTTCCTCACGACGCACACGCTTGTAGAATAATACGAGTATGTCGTGTATTACGATTTGAATCCACCAAGTTCCAGTATCATGAAAACGTAACGTGCTAACGCGTTAAGGAGAACATTCATTAACTAATACATCCGTGATCAAAAAAATAAATAGTGGATGTCACTATTTAAGTTAAGTTCCCAAAGGGCCCTTCTAAAAGTGAGTTATTTTTTACCTTTCTTATTTTCCACCAAAGAACTCTATGAGCGAATTGGAGTATTAACTATACGGCAACTCTTCATTTTAAATACCATATTTCGCAAGCATTCTTCTCTTACCTACGATCATAGTCTCTTTGAAGGTAAGCGATGTAAACACGCAGTTTGTCCTACTACTCAGTTCCCCACCGCTTTCTCCCGTCGACATTTTGGTTTTCTTGCCAACTATTTGTACAACAAAATTAACAGAATTTTGACAGTATATTCCTTTCCAAAAAGAACTGCAAAATTAAGGTCTCAACCTGGTTGCAATATTAGACTATACTACGGAGAAGTTATTGCTCGTACCCTCGTAATATTTAAAAAATATATATTAGTTTATGACTGTCTGACCTTCACATTTATGCGCACTCCATAATCATACTTCTTCTCACACACTTCACTTACACACATCACCTCCACACACCTCACGGCACACTACACCTTAGCTTCATTTATTTACGTATTTTGTTTGTTTTTTTAATATGTCTGCTTTTTCCCTTGTGAAATAAATTATTTGTCTGAGTATGCAAATAGCTATTGTCATCATCATCATCAGCCTATATTATTGTCCCAGCAGTGGGAACGATATAGGAGGAGGTATTGTATTGTAAATAGATTTAATTCAAGGTGAGAGCCTGAGGATCCGACACACAGGGTATCCTAGTATGGACGCCAATTTCTCACAAAGGAACATATTTTATACATTTTGTTAAAGTGTTACATTTATATTTATTGTAACTATGTGAAGCTTTCTGAAGCGAAAAAAAAAATATTGTATTGTATAATCAGCCTAAAATTATCTCACTGCTGGGACACAGGCTTCCTCTCTATGAGAAGTAGTGGGCTGTAATCCACCACGCGGGGGTCAGTGTGGATGTAACATGTCTTCGATTTTTATGTTTGAGGGCATGCCTGTTTCCTAACGATGTTTTCCTTCACGGTTTTAAGAGCAGCGGTGTTGAAATCAACTTGACTTGACGTGATGACTTGATAGATAGATAGACTATTAATTGAAAGGTTGTAATTGGTTAAAAAATTCCATAGAAAATAACCTTACCCAAGATTGTTAAAAATTAAATATTTACACACAACAGACAAACACAACAGTTTTAAACAGTTTTGTTCACCAAAACGAGAAGTTGTATTGAGGTACGGTGGTACCTCATCATCATCTGCCTAGCCGTTTCCCAACTATGTTAGGTCGGCTTCCAGTCTAACCGGATGCAGCTTAATACCAGTATTTTACATGGAGCGACTGCCTATCTGACCTCCACAAGACAGTTAGTCCTGTGTAATACGATCTCTCTCCTGTTTCGACTGGTTTTCAGACTTTCAGGCCACTAGCTACCTGTAACGACTGTCAAAGATCTACAAATGAATATTTATATAAAAAATATTTAATAATATTTTACATGAAGCGACTGCTGAGGTTAGATAAACCTCCACAATACAGTAACTGGGTAATACGATACCACTTGGTAAAACTGGATTTCAGACTTTTTGGTTTCTGACTACTCGTAACGACTGTCAAAGATCTACAAATGACAGCCGGGACAAACAGCAAACGTGCTTTCCGAGGCACGGAGGAAACTCAGTATGTACTTATGGTCACCGATCCACGGACCAACCTCGGCCATAAGCACGGCTTAACATTGAAGATCGACCCGTGCGGCTGGTATTATTTAGCTACGAGCTCCTCATCCTTGATCTATATTATAAATTAAAAAAAAAACCCTCATTACCTAATTTGAAAATAAGTGACCCGAATGGCACAAGCGATAGTTTGTTACGAAAACAAAAAACTATAAATGAGTAAATCTCAAAATAGATACTTTTGTTTTACAACAGTTTTTTTAAGGCTTTCCCTCACCTGGAGCATTCCCTTGTAATTCAACAATCCAAGATTCGATTTTGGACAGAAACAAGTGAATCTAAACTGGTATGTTTCAGGTGAATGCTCCGATGAGGGAGCGCTATTAGCCGACGTGTGACATCTCGTATTTGATATAACACAACATAACATCATGCCTGTAATCCCCGAAAGGTAACACAGAGGTGTACCTAATAGTATACCCACATTTCGCCACTTTTGTTTACTGTAGGCGCGCCTATTGCCATCAACTGGGCATGATTGCAGACACCATATCTGCTACTGAAAAATTCCTGATGGACAACCCCATTAACACGGCACGGTTGGCCCAGTGGCTGAGCGATCGACTGCTGCGCTGCGTGTCGCGGGTTCGATCCCCGCACGGAACAAATATTTGTATGGCCTACAGATAGTTGTTCCGGGTCTGGCTGTTTGTGTATGTGAGTTTAAATGTTTGTAAACGCACCCACGATACCGGAGAAATTCCTAGTGTGGGGCAAAGTTTAAAAAAAAAAAACAAAAAAAATTGCCCTACCAGGGAATCGAACCCAGAACTCATGCTCGGCAGTTACGAATGCAACCGCTAGACCAAAGAGGCAGTCAATGATCAATCAAATAATCAATGCAGTAAGCGATCTAGTATTTATAGCTGAAAAGGGGGGTACTGGTCAATCCATTAACTGTCCAATACATGTAGCAATAGACTGCAGTAGGCTAAGTGATTAATAAGCCTAGCCTATTGTATTCCATTGCTACCGTGATTGTGAGATGTAGGTTTGAGGTTTGACACACCACATGTTTCAAGTCATGTTTCAAGTCACTTTCGAAGTCACGTTTCAAGTCTTTTACAAGCCTTATCGAAAACATCCATGATTGTATACACAGTATTAGAACAGAACAAAAATAGTGTTCAATAGATGTCAATGACTCTACTAGACATAATCGATCGATAGTTACGAGTTCACTCGCCATCTATTTGCGGTGTGCTGATTATGGAAATATTCCCACGCGTCCATGCATTGTAGCGCTTTTTTTTTGTTGATGGCATCTCGTAGCTCAACCTAGGAGGTTGTTGTCTGCTAACCAGAATATCCTGTGGGTGCTTTGAGTGTAAGGCCTAGCTTTTATAGAATGTGTGGATCTATTTCAGTCTCCTCTGTTTCATGCGTTGAAATTACCTTTATTCAAAAGTTTTTGAAGAATCATCTTTGTCACAAATACGTAGAAATCTAGCTGGTGTCCTTTTTCTGAACCACTTTGAAATGACCGGATTGTTTTTTTCCACATAATTATAGTGTATGTTCTTTACCCATGTTTTTCAGGTGACTGACTTACTGTATTAAACCATAAAAACTTCGCGTCATTACCTAAGTGAATTGAATAACTTCTAGCTACTTCTAGCTTTTGGTTTAATCACTTAATGAATCTATAACCCAGTTCGTATTTTCCAATTATCTTTTTATATCGACAGTAATCCAATAGAACACACATAATTCCTTAATCCCTGTTGAATTAACACCAACACCCCACATTTGTAACCACGGTTTTGCAATTCACACATTTGAATTTTATGACGGTTGATGTGGGCTGCTACTTCGTAGCATATAATTATTGCAACGCTTTTGTAAAGAAAAATATCATCATAATGATATAAGTACTAAACTTTAAATATATCTTCAATATCGATAACCTAAAACTGCTGAAGAATTTTCGTTGCATAATGATAATCTATAAAACAATTCTTCACGTTAAGAACAAAGAACAAGTAGCTAAGGATGTCCTTAGCTACTTGTTCTAACATGTATGGACATGTTATTATTAATCATGAAGCCTAGATACTTCCAAGAGTCTGTCTACTAAGGTCAAATCATAACCATCATATTCTTAGATCATCGACATTTGATACTACCCCGTAGACAGTCTCTAGCGAACATGAACCTCCTAATAGAACGTTACAAATAACGTTCACGAGGGAATATTCCCGCAAATATTATGAACATAATCCTCTAGGCACCATGCTCTAAAACTCCTATTTTATTTTAGTTTCCAAATATAAATCAGCAGCGTACGCCGTGTCAACGAACTGAAATTTTAACGACAGCATTAGCATCACAGATTTGTTCGCGTTCAAACATACAGCACACTTTACATATAATTAATGAGGCGACAAAACCTCATCTCGGTCGCAGTTAAAGTCAATTCCCACTGAAATTTCATCATCGTCAATCTAACTTGGGTTTAATAAGTGATAGTCGTGGCGTGGGCCGTCCCAGAGCTCGGCTTGGTTCGTCCGGTGAGATGTTCGTCGTCTCATCCATCGCGCTGTCCCTTACTCGCAGCGCTCACATTGCGGTCTCTGAGGGAAACCTCGCAACGTTCCTCCATTACCATAATACGCGTCTATAAATACACTCGTGTGTGTTGAAATTTTCACCTAAAAAATCAAACATGATTTTTAGATTTCATTTTAGTTTTTCTAATCGGGTATTTTTTTTGGTTTAAAGGAAATGGAGGTGTGCAAGTGGCGCCACCTGCGTCGGTGTATCCGTCCTGCTCTTGAGGCGAGGGCGTGTCCCCAGGGCACCTCCCCCAGTCCGCGGGGACGGACGGGGGCTCCTACAGCGCGGGCACTCGGCGACGCGCTCCCGCGACGCTTGTTAGTGTTCCGCAAATTCACAGCGGGATCGCCCGCACAACCGGGACTCGATCCCAGAACGCACATACGATAACACAGAGCCGCCTACCGGATAGTTATACAACAGATAGTTAGTTCGAAGTTGAGAATTTTTTGAAAGACGTAGTTTTTTCAACGAATGATTGTTGTGTTATTTTTCTGAGGTTTTCACTGTGATTTTTAAATTGAATTTATTTTGTGATAGAACGTTTCTCTATAAAATTCACTTTTGGACTTAGAAAATTTTTTTTTTAACATACTACCGAATTCTTCCAACTTTAAAATACAGACTAATAATTTTTTAAATAAAAGGCAGTGCAACGAAAATAAAATTTGAATTTAGACCGCAATTTTCGGGCGTCTTCGTGATTTTCCGGGGGTGTTCGTGCGCTCTCGGGCGCGTAATCGGGTGCGTGTCGTGATTCGAGATTCGGTCGGACGAGTTGAACGCGGCGGGCGGGTACACGGGTTCACCGTGGCCGCCGCTGGAACTCGACCCCGTGGGATGGGGCCGAAAGCTGTACCCTTCGGGAGCCCCAAGATCTTCAGGTATGTACGAGAATGACAAAAACTTTGGTCTGACTAGTAAATTCCTACTTCATAGAGTTCAGTTTCTGGTCACCACCAGACACTTAAAAACAAGTTTTGGCGTCAAAATGTTGTTAAATATTTTTCATAGAGTTTGTTTAAATCTTTTCGAAAGGAACATGCCTCAAAATGTCCAATATTTGGTACTTTGTTTTGTTTGATTCCATCAAGAGTTTTCCCAATTTATTTTCTGCCTCACAGAACTAAAACTGCCAAAATTATAAAAAAATATTTTTCTATCAATTACAGTGTAAAAAAAAATTGAGCAACCATTAAATGTAAGTAATTCATAGTAATTGTAAATTCAAAGTGTTGATATAATCAAGTCTACGAGATGTCTACGAAAACGTCTACGGCGTAGCATAACAAATGAACGCAGCCGTCGTAGCCGGCGTAGTAATTAATTTTCGTACTAATTCAGTGGCGTTTTAGCGAGAGAGGTAATTTTATTATAGTTTAATTGATAGACTTGAACTTTCTATAATATTTTTCGATGTGTTTTTGTAAGTTCTTTTGTTTTTTTTATTAATTAGGAGTTTTAAAGACAGTTTCATAGATTTGTCGTTTAGTTTATATTTAAAACCTTACCAAAAGAAAATATTTGGAAAGGAATTTAGGATCTAATACCTGAGTTAAACTATGAATCAAGAACAAAAAAGAAGTATTCTAAAATGTTGTTAGAAAATAAATACGTATGTTTAGGTAGATTAATTAATTTTAGCTACTAAAATGTCTGAAGTGATCAAATTGCTTAATCATTATACGGAAAGTATTTCATGACAATGTATAATCTGATTGAAATAATATTTCGGTTACTTTGGCATTGAGAGGCCGTTAATAAAAATAAATCTAGTCATTACTTTTTAGTACAATTGCGAAACTATATTTAAAACCGATCAATTTATTAATAAGTTAAAATACGTTTTTATTAGCGTGATCTGTCTTACAAATTAAAGTAAAGGGCAAAGGCCTACCTTCTTCCTTTCCTATTCCTTCCACTTTTCTCGAGGTTGCGCCTCTTCTCGCCAATTTACGAGAAAGCCATCCAAGTTAAATGACTTACTATTTATTAAACAGTTTCGAAGTCCTATTTATGTCTAGTGTGATGTGTTGATCTCAGGAAAATAAACTATATGTCTAAAAGTTTAAGACAGTTTATAGTTTGTGAAACAAACTTTGAGAGCTTATCTTTTTTTTTTAATAGTAAAAATAATTTAACGTAACTTAAGTTTATTAAATAAAAATAACAGTATTTACATAAACTAACTAACTAAATATAAACTAAATTAAAAACAACAGGATTTGATCTGATTTTCCTTAAAGATCAAAGCTGTTAGTAATTTCTTTGGACTGGTTTTCAGGATATGTGATTTTAATTAAATAAAATGATGACGAGAATTAAGAAATATTTTCTGAATTATATTTTCTTAATCAAGCAATCAAAATTCATATTATCTAGTATAGTCCCCCATACGTACAATTTTATTTTATTTTTATGAGTTTGTGTCCATATCATCCGAATTTTAAAGCTTACACAGAAGACCGTATTCGAAAAATAAATAAATAATTTAAATTTATTTAAGTCTTTGCCAAATTGCAAGTTTAAGTTTTTAAAATCTTTAGTTAATTTACATGTGATCGATTGATTATAAAAAAAAGGTTGAAGAAAACAAAAAAGAGCTTACTTTAGTAGATGCTATCATTATAATTACACTTTATACATTTATACACAAAAGTATTACTATTAGATGAAAAGGAATAATGTTAGTACGGCAAACTGCTGCAAAAATCATTCACTCGTATGTCCATTTTTGAGTTAAATAATTTAAGATGTTCTTGCTTTAAACTTTTCCCTTATGTTGATTCGAGGTTTTGGGACACCTAAATGTTAATAGTGCTAATTATTTATTCTGCTTCCTATGGTGATATTGGGGGTACATCAGGTTTATAGCCTAAACTAGCTTCCACCCGCGGCTTTGCCGGCCTAAATCCAATTTTATAAAAATTGGATTTAGGCAAAATTGAAATTGAAATTTGAATTGAATTGGTGAAATTGGATTTATGTATAACATAATCTCATTATAAATAATAGCCTGAGTTATTTTGATGTATTAAAACTATATTACTGTAAAGATTCTTAAAAAAAAACTGAAGTTTTTGTCGAAGAAGAGTGACCTCATCCTTTTATCCATCTAGTTTGTGAGGATGGACTCACAAACTTTTGCATTTATAATAGTAATCAGACCTTTCAGTTGTTTCTGGGGCGAACAAGGCTAGATATTGCACAGGATAGAGAGGTTTGGAAAGATAAAGGGGTAGCCATTACCCAACAATGGGCCAAAAAATAAGCTATTAAAAAAAGTTGTAATAAGACTATTTCGTCCTGCAAAGACCAAAAGTCAGTAACCTTCAAACTTGAAGCCATCAAGCCAGTATTCCTTCACCTTCTGCCCCTTTACTAACAGTTCCATGTTTGCAGGCGGGCTGATGTTCGGTCTCCACCACCAGGAGGCGGCGGGGGGCATCCACGCTCAGCCCCGAGGACCTGTCACCTCGCTGAAGGAGGAACCCCTCACTCGCGCCTGGATGACCCCCACCTCGCTAGTTGATAATACCAAGTAAGTGATGGAGTGTCCTTATCATATTTATTAGGAAACGTTTGGTGAGGCGTAATTTTTAAGTACGATAAGTCTTTGCAAGACTTAGATATGGCAAAACTTAGGCATTATGACGGTAAACACTGCCGCTCTGCAGTAAGCAGACCCTCCATGAAGCCGTCAACCAAGCATTACATCAAACTAAATAACGCTGCGCAAAAATTGTTGCTGGGAATCGACTCTTTTTTTGGGGTGAAAAATCACGTTTCATGGCAAAACTCAGTGTAAATTTCGCGAACCCGTCAACGAAGCATTCTGTACTACATCAAACTAAAAAAAAAAGCTATTGCAGGGAAACAATTTTTTTTTTTGGTGTGAAAAATTATGTTTTGCGGTAGAGCTCAAACCATTATGCTAGGATGCATTGAAAAGTAAATGGGTCATAGAAATATTTAAAGCAAGAGAATTAAAAACGATGTAGACTTAATTCGCTCAATTGAAAGCAAATGAAGAATCCAAATAGAAAAAAAAATGTTGGTGGCATCTAATCAAAACTACCCTCATTCGATACACAGTTAAACCATTTAGTGGGCGAAAAGAGCATCGCACTAAGCTTATTATTGCCACCGAAATTGTATTAGCGCTCTTCGAAACTCAAAGCAAAACGAATGTACCCTATTTGACATTAAATAACTGTACGGGATTAAGTTCGGTTCCTAATACGACTTTTTGAGGGTTGCTGTCAATCAATATGTTTGTCTAAAGACGGGAAAAGAACAACTGGATACCATTTGCTTTTGTGGATCTAAATGATGTAAAGAAATTTTTATAGTAAAATTTATATGAACTTGATTTTCTGAACATTATGCATTACAAAACTGATAGCTCACATGACCTTACCTCAAAAAGCTTGAGCGTTATTTTAATGTAATTATTTAATGAATGCATGCTGAAATAAACAGTACTGTTTTTTTTTTTTTACATTATAATCTTTTACTCCTCCGCTATTTTTTTTTATTAATTTCGTTACGGGATCCAAGACGGACTTTGTCGAGTTTCATTGCCTCTGCGCTTTTTAGGTGGTCGCCACTGTTGATTCTGGCTTTCAGAAGTTTAAGTGGTTTGTAAATAGAGTGGCGGGCTTGTCCTATTACATGCATGTCCCAATAAAATGCATCATGGGTTTCAGTATATCGTGAGGAAATCGGTGCATCCTAGAATCATAAATTCGAAGACGTGAAATCCACCAAACCGCATTGGGCTCGTGTGTTCGATTATGGCCCACCCTGTCCCAAAGACCTTGTCACAAAGAGAAGGCCTGTGAACGTTGTTGCATAATCAAGTTTCGATTATAATTAAATAGAAGAATCGTTTACGGAAAAGAACAATTATTGTGAGCAAACTTGAAAAATTATACGTATTCTATGAAAAAGAAAACGTAATAGTATTTTGTTGGCCTAGCTTTGTATTAATCATGAATTGATTTATATTTTTAGCTAATAGTTTGCTTACAAGTTCCTTCGATTTCACTGAGGCCAACAGGGTTAAAAAGTAAATACGCAGCAGATAACTAACATTTATTGAATAACATATTAAGGTACACTCAGGTACAGTCAAACCTCCTTGAAAGTAACGAATTCCCTGCAAAAGACCGTGTCAAAACAGCAACTCCAATTTTTTTACTTCGAATGTCAAAAATCACCTGCTGCTCACCACCAGCCGATACATAGAGTACAATGACTCTATTATCACGCGGTATCCAATCAGGGGTGTACAAATTTCGCACAGCCCATAATGAAGCATGCGGTAACAAGTGTGTATTCATAAAAGCAAAGGGCGCTATAAATCATAGCATGGTGCGATGCGGTGGGGTACGGTGGTACGGTACTGGGTAGAGTATTTTGCTTGTGACTGTACCGCGATAATTAATAGGGTACACATGCGTTTACTACCTCCATTGAGACTTTCGTGCAGTTTTTAATGTTTTAACAGACATTAAAAAACTCAGACGTTCGTTTTTCGAATGCCTGGTGGTGGCAACACCAGACGCTTTCTTGTGACTTTTCTTAAAAGACCTACAAGCAGTTTAGAAATCGGTTATTTTAATTAATGGTATTTTTACACTCATTATACAAGGTGTTGTTTTGCATCCTCGTCAAAATTCAGGAGGTTGTCACAAAATACATAAATAATCAATTAAAATCACGTTATTTATTTATTTGTTTAACACTTCAAGTATAATGTACAGAGGCGGACTTGATGCCATAGGCATTTTCTACCAGTCAACCTTTAGGTGATGCAGAGACAAACAGTGGTAGGTGTCTAACTGCAAAAAAATATAGTTTCTGGAAATCGATAAGTGTGAACCACCCGTGTTTTAAACGCGGCCCGTCTGATTCTCGCCCTATAACCGCGCTTCCACACATACAAAACAACCTCAAACGTTTATCCGATCATTTCTTATTCCCTAAACTACGTTATGGGGGTTAACGGGAGCTGACAAACTTAAACAACCAAAAAATCAGCGTTTATTAATAACTAACCAGGTACCGAAATTTCAATTAATTTGTCTTTTGTGACAACCTCCTGAATTTTGACGAGAATGCAAAACACTACCTTGTATTAACGCAAAGTACACGTGGGAGAACTAGAACTCCACAATAAGTTATAACAGACATTAATATTTCATACTCTTCAATTATTTATTCAAATTCATAATCTACTACAAAACGAACAAACCCATACATTTTATGATAATAATGAACTTGTGCAACAATAAACATTTGGCACACTGTATAATGTGACGTATTGATGTACCTACTCCGAATTAGGGAGGTATTGTGTTTGCACAGAATCATAGAGCACCCTCGCGCCATCTGTCATGTTTTAGCTAAACGAGTTCCGTTCTTAAAATGTTTACTTCAATTGTTGAATGTTTTTATTTGTTTATCTGTTGTGTGTTTAGAGAAATAAGTGGTGGTTAGATTAATAACGTTATGAGTATAAAATAATATACGTACATACAAACATAAAATCACGCCTTTTTGCATGGGGCTAGGAAGAAACCGCAGAACGTCACCTGATAAAAATAATTTTACTATGTACTTAATAAAAAATAATAATTGCATAATTAAATGAAAAGTTTTTAAAATTTTGTTTCTATCAGACAGTTAGTACCCAGACAGTTAGTATGCAGGATAAAGCCATTCTCTGATACAGTTAATTCATAAGCTTGCGAAAGCTGACTGGGGAATTAAAAATTATGTAATTAAATTAATTACTAGCACTTCTCCTGCGACGTCGTCCGCGAAAATTGTGATATAATATATTGCTTATGTTACTCGGTAAAGATGTAGCTCTCTAATGGTGAAAGAATTTTTAAAATCAGCCGAGGAGTTTTTGAGTTAAATCGTAACAAATAAACAAACAATCAAATATGTCCTCTTTATAATATTAGTTTAGACAAATCCAGGTTTCAACACGATATGTTTCCTTCACCGATGTCTTGGATGTCCAAGATAAACTTAAAAAGGTACTCCACAGGCTGCAAAATTTTGCTTTAGCGTATATCAAACAGTAAAGCCAATATAAACCAGTAATTAAACCTACTTGGTTAAGCAACATAAAGATGGGTAGCCTCGTAATAAACTAAATGAATTTTTCAATAACCCTCTAATTAAACTAATTGCAAGCAATCTCCGGGTCTCGGGATGACAAATGTTGACAGATAGCTACCCGTCGGCGATGACAGAACCATTTGTTAAGGCCTCAGTAAATCATTAGGCCGCACCCACGTTGTAGCGTTTTTAATAAATTACATTACTAGGTAATGATCCGTCTAAGAGTGGCTGTACACGCAAATTATAATTGTTTTGTGTCCTATATCAGGGAGTTTTTCTTTTGAGTGATTAGTTGATTTTCATTGCCTTGAAATTTGTGTATTGTTGGGAAAACGAAAATCTATTGAGCCATCCGAAACAAAATAATATTCTATGATAGATAAAGATGATGAAAAAGTCAAAAATGTGTGGCATTGGCTACCGAAACGTTAGGTTAAAAATTAAAAAAAAAAGTTTCTGCCATAATATGTCTGTGGTCTATTATATAGAAATCCATAAAATATTACACTCGAAATCAAAAAGAAAAAATCTCAATCTGCTAATTTACATTACAAACATTACTGAACCAGAACACTACAAGTTAAGCTTAGGCACACATAGCATACATAAAAAAAAACAAACAACAAATAAAATAAATACATGACATACACAAAGCCGAAAAAATCGCAAAAGATTGACAAAACGCGTGCGATCTGTAAGCGGAAAAAGCACTACGACCTAATCGTGAACGCGCCGCCGAAACTGGTAACGATAAATAAAACAATGGAGTGTCGCCTACGAGAGTATAAAATGGCAATCGCGAAACCAATTTGTTTACGCAAATTCTGCAGCGGGGAGAGATGAATGGGCAACCATAGCGTAATACGGTACTGGTGGGTAATGTGCTCTAGTGCTGCGAATGAAGTATCGAGGTTTTGACGACGAAATGTTTGAGAGAAAGGCCGAAACCTAAATGCAAAATATTTAAAAATAAAATAAAAATATTAATCAATCGTGATAATTTATATCTTATTTATAGAGAAAGAGTGATAAAAGAAAAAATATATAATATAAAAGAAATCAATGAAACAGAATATAATAATATAAATAAAGATGTTTCTACTAATCTACCGAATGTATATAAATGTCCGAGATTGACCTAAATACTAGTTATTTCATTATTTTAGTCTAAGGTTATAAAATCACATTTTTACTAGTAATTTTATGGCAAAATAACATTATTATTGCTAGTAGATAGCGAAACAACAGTTGAACATCACTAAACACAAGCACATTTACGGGAAACAACAATGAGAAATGAGACCAAAGATTTGATGAACTGCACACATTTGAAATGTTGTTATATCGATGCATTTATTGAGCCCATTGACAAACACATATACCAACCTCAAATTACAAAACAGACCTTACTCTCTTCGATATAAGGTTGATCGTAATGGTATATTTAAACTTGTATTTTACCACCAAATTGGAACAGCCACACATGCCGATATCGATGTGTGTGGTGCTATTCGTACATCGTCACTTCATTAGTGTTATCGATATTTTAGAATAGCTTCCGAAGTTCCGAATGTTAATCTTACATTATTTTTGGCTTATATCCTAGAAACGGAGAACTTTCATTTTCGAATATAAAGTAAAGTTGTTTCATATTTAGATATTGTATTTTACTTTTTGTGTCAATTATTAAGTCAATGAAACTTATTATTTTAACAGTTTCCAAGCATACAGAATTCTCATGCCATAGATACACAAAAACACAGTTAAATAGGTCCATTTGTTAGAAAATTAAATCATCAGTACCATGAGAAAGAGTTAACAGCATCATTAAAAAAAAAAACGCATAACAGTAAAATTGCAAAACGTCATCTTCATTCCCAGTAACGGTAAAAGCAATAAATCAATTTCCAAAAACCTTGTAAAAAGGATTATAATCTATTCTATTGTTTTGCTGTGGTTTTTGTTTAGTCTGTGGTTGGGCACAAAAGCGCTAAACAGATTTGGTGGCCGTAAGTTTATTGACAAATTGCCGTTTGAAAATAAAGTAACTGTGAAAGAAATGTGATAATTTATTACTCTGACTGTGGGTTCCACCTTTTTTTTGTGACTTAACTTCATGGCAAATTAATATTTGGTTAGTGGAACAGCCATAGATATTAGTAGCACCCAAATTCGTTTTGTGGTTTTAATTACTAATGTCAATTTAATGTGCAGCGGATTTAATTTCTCAAAAAAAAAAATTGTAGTTTATTTAGCCAACAATTAAATAAACTTTATGTCGTTTACAATTAGTCTGTATCAGTACTTTTAGATGACGTTTATACTATGTTTTCATAATAAATCACAGAATAGGATCCCAGGACAATGATTACAAAAAAAAAAAAAAAAATTATGAATGTTTTCCGTTCTTAAATGTATAGTTTTATGTCAACTATTTTTTTTTGTATTTTCTTAAGTTTATTTTCTTTTGTCCCCACAGTAGCGTAGGCGTGGGTCGTGCACACTTCGAGAAGCAACCGCCCAGCAACCTGCGCAAGAGCAACTTCTTTCACTTCGTGGTTGCCCTCTATGACCGCGCGGGCCAACCGGTCGAAATCGAACGGACCGCGTTCATTGGATTCATTGAGAAAGATCAGGTACGGGTTTGTTTGTGGTTAATCTAAAAAAAAAACGTAATGTAAAAAGTATCTTAGGGGACACTATGAACAGCACGTTCCTGATAACAATTTGAAGTTTTAGTTTTATTACGCAGCAGTAAGTACGATTTCAAGTCAAGTACTAGCATGCGACTGTTGGATCGTTCGAAAGATACCACCAGTTCCTTCTTTTTTAAAAGGGATATTTTTTCTTTTAACGAGAAATGGTAATTGCCAGTCAAATTGCAACATATCAAACCTACCATTAGAGACACTACTAAATAAATAAAAACGAATAGCAGAGCTTTAATTTATTTACCCTACAAGAAAATAATACGTAGGTATCAAAACTGAGCCGATTACGTCGCATCTCCAAATAACTTTCAACTTAGTTAGCCCCTTTCAATACGGCGTCATATTGTTAGTTTATCAAGGAATGTTCGAGACGAGATACCTATCGCGATTCACTGGAGTTCATCAATCAGTATCGCTCCGACATGATTTCTATTGTGTGCACAATACACATTTACATAATGCGCATGCGTGCTGGTGGCATGTGTTAAAATATAACTTTCGAGTTTCGAGAAACTTATACTTTTTATAGATCTGTCTTGTAAGTCTGCCTCATTATTTATGGGCTGATTTATAAGCCCTTTTTAAACAATGATAAGGCCTTTTTTTATTTAATTGACACTATTGAGAAATCTTATTTTGAGAACCTATTTTCGATTTTATTTAAATGATACAATTAAATCATTTTATTAAAATTCATTAAAATTAAAACCGTTTCTAATCAACAAATAAAAAAGAATCTTTTCTTCAAAATTTTTACGAACAACGACTTTTGTCAATAAAAATTCACCTCACTATAAATTGAATACTTTCTAAATACTTAGGGCGAATTTCACCGTGTAATCAACACTAAACGGCGCGGCGTTCATGCTCTTAAACGCGATTTTATAAATGATTAGTTCCACTGATGACATTCGCTCTAAGTGATGCAAACTAATCTCTTCAAGGTTGAATTGAATAAATCACCAAAATATTTAATTTACATCAAAAAACCAAGTGAAAATCCAAAATATATTTCCCTACGTGTATATAGGTTACAGTGTCTGTCGCCAGAGGGCGTTGACGCGTTCACACGTCTTGTTTGTTGGCGTCGTGTTAATTATTCACATAGTAAACATTCATGTTCGCGTTTTTACTGAATGTGTGGCTCGCACTTTATAACTGTATATTTTTGGCTTTAGTTATTTTTGGATCTGGTATTGTAAGGCTATACTATTGTATTATTTTGATATTATTGGCAGTTTGTTTTTAAATTATCTATCTTTGAAATAGTCGAAAACCTGAAGAGAGACGGTATGACTTTACGAAAAGAAAACATCCATTTTATTTTTGACAAGTTGCTATTTTATATCAGTAATCAATTTCTCTATTCAAATGACCTTGTATACATACGTATAATATCTTTAGGATTTCAATCATAAACGCCACTTAAGGGACATCTAAAATCCAAAGAAGGATGAGCAGACGTTAGCCGTTACTTAACTGAAAGCAGCGCATACGAATAAACCCCTTCAAATCAAGATCAGCAAAGTTTTCTTAAAATAAAATATACACCAAATAGAACATTTTTATATACGAGACTATTTCATTAACCATAACATTTTGTTACAGGAAGTTGAAGGGCAAAAGACGAACAATGGCATCCAGTACAGACTTCAATTACTTTATGCAAATGGTAAGTGACTTTGTGCCCAGTTTTGGGGTTACTCCATGACGAGCTTCAAGATATAGATGGACAAATCTTCCCTTTTTATGTTAAGGGAAACTTCTAGTGACTTGTGTGTTTTGCCAGAACTTGTTTTTGACTCTTAGAATTTTCATACTTATAACGTTTGATTATGATTACGGTTCGATTTCAAATGCTTCCAATGATTCCATGAACAGGTATCAATATTTCGTATTGTGTGAATAAACCAAAAGTATGCTTTAAAATTAATACAGTACCTTTTAGATCATTTTAACTACATTTTACAAGAATCTTCTCCGGGTTTAGGTCGGAATTTATAACTAGAGATCGCACGGCCGGGATAAAAGAAAAATCATAAGTGGTAATTCAGTTCATGTTAGTATTATTATGTGCTGACTGAAATCCGTTCACTTATTAAGGGAAAACACCAAGGTAGCGAAATTTTCTTAGATTTTTTGTATTTGTAAACCAGACAATGCTACTACCTGCCTTTTAGCGTTTATAATATTTAGTACCTATGCATTTCTTCAAGCATTAATAACGTAAGACGCTAAATTAAATCTCTCTTCAAACTCCAGACGTACGTAATAATAATGCACCTAAATCAACCTCACTCTTAAAACATGCACCCTGTATATACTACGTACAGTCAAGAACGTAATTGTATAGACAGATCGTCTCAATCGTCAACACAGTGATGTGCAGAGCATTATCGCCCGGCAGTCGGGAGTTTAGCAAATATTGCCCGACTTGACTTGCATTGTCGTACTGTCATGCGTGCTATTGTCGTCAATAGCTATTCAAGCTTTCAAGATGGCGTTTGTGACGTAGAAATATGTATATTAAGGTCATTTATTAGTGATAGGTATATATTTTTTGTAGTTCAATGCTCACTGATAAAACCCCAAAAATATTATTTTCTAACCCACAGTATTTTTTCAATGTTATGATCGTCTATCTAACCTTTTTCGAACTTTTCAACGATATGATCAAAATTTGTAAAAAAAAATAGGTTCACACAAAAACAAAAATATTCCAACGACTTAAATTTTTTAGACAAACCATTTTAAACTGTAAGAAAAACATTTTACCAAGCAATTATATCCCTTATTCCATCGCATGAAGGCACACATCAAATGTAAACCTCAATCTCGTATTCAACAGACGTTCGGTGACAACACAGACTATACACTATGGCTCGCCTTGTAAATATTTGCCGTCTTGCCGCTGGACCAGGGATAATGGAAAATTGGCACAGAATGGCGAGCTCTTGGACTATGAATGACGACTGCATTGAAGCTCTTAGACTATGTTATTGGAGCTCGCTGAGTTGGGTAAATGAGAGGATGTTAAGCTTAGAAGAGCGTTATGTAGCATTGTTAATTATATTTGAAGATGTGGATGGAGTATTTCGATTTTTATTTTTATTACGGTGTTAAACACAGTAATGCCAAAAATTTGTGTTACAATTATTAATATGCATTACTATGAAAAATACTAGCACCTCATAAAAAATACATGCAGCACAAAATAAAATTCGTAGTTGCAAAATCAAAACATTAGATTTGTTTTTATTACTAAGCAGTTATTAAAAAAAATCCAATAGTCTAGTAATTACAGTAAAAAAACACTTGAGAAAAAAAACCATACGTTAATTCTAACGCTTTCGGGCACGGAACTCTAAAAGGAGAGAACCAAGCGTAGAGGCAATTGTAGGAGGTTAACAAATTGTGCAATGTCTGCTACGTCGTGCTACGCTCGTAGCCCGTAGCTTGCTACGATCTTTATTGCTACTATGTGTAAATGTTACTGTTTTATAGGAGCGAGAATTAGAACGATCTTAATACAAACACAACATGTTGGGAACATACTGGCGGAGTATGTTAGTAATGCAATTATTGCTAATCTGTTGAAGTTTTTGTCTTTGTTTGATGTAAAAAGTTTCCATTATAGTCCCTCCAATAATGCTACATAAAATATTTATGCTATTCAACAGAATGTAAGTTCAAGGCTATGATTCCCAAAACGAATAAAACCACGCTACTACAAACGTGATATTTATCTGCTTTCATCTTTCACAGGTATTCGACAAGAACAAGACATATTCGTTCGACTCATCGATTCGGTGACGAAACAGGTAAGATCTTCAATTGTTTCTCTCTTAAGGAGGTCTTCACAACTGCATATCGATACGGTTCGATATACTCGGTTCAGTGGTAGTAGATACAGTTCAGTAAATCTTACAGTTTTGCAAACACACGTAAAAACGAGTGTCTTAAATCTTTACAAGGCCGCAACAAAACAAGACACTAAAATAGACAAGTGGCAATAACTTTTATATCGTTTGATATTTCTAAAACAACTTTTAAAAGAATTATCAAAAGCTTTAGAGTTCCCGCAGTTTGCAGTCTTTGTATCGGCCGATAGTTTAGTTGGGTTGGACTGCTAGCGCCAACTAAACGGTCGGGTTGGTGACGAATGCGCAAACCAAACCGTGGGTCGACTACGCTCTAACAATTAGCTAGTTAGTTTTGCTTATGATGAGACCGCTGACATTGTCGACCGATTCATTAATCGGCAAGTGAGCGCCCGGGATAAGAGTGTCGCGCGCACACTTACCGATGTAGCAGTTGGCCGAAAGTATAGTTTGAAGGCAATCGTGTAGCCAATCAAACGTATTTATTTCAAAATCAAAATATATTTATTTCACATACGAGTAGGCCTAAATGGGCACTTGTAAAACGCGACAAAAAGGTGGTCGATTCGGGTTGGTCGTTTCCTATGGAGAAGAACCGGCAAGAAACTCCATGGTTACTCTTTTAATATCATTTGGCTTTATAATTTTCTATGTTACAGTATTGGCACTTAAATATGAGTGGACATCGTAGGCCCGACAATAAGTCGTTGCTTACTACAAAACGTAGAACAAGATAAAAAGTTACCAAGGATCTAGGAATCTAATTTATCGGCCAAAACCAAATCATTTTAATATGCGCACTAGCATACACGTTCGTTCGTGGTCGCAAGCGCGACTGCTGAGCGTATGGTCTTGTGTTCGATTCCCGGGTCCGGCAAAAAGTGCTGTTGGGTTTTCCCATTATGAATTTGTCAGTAGTACCCCGGAGTTTGGAAGTTGGCGGTATGAAACCCCCGTGCCTCGGAAAAGCACGTTAAGCCGTTGGTCCTGCTCCTAATTCCTCTCCGGTCGTGTCGGACTGCCGCCCCATCGGACTATGAGAGTGAGATAACAGAGAGTGTACCTGTGCCTGCGCACGCACTCGTGCACTATAATATCTCCCGCGACGATAGCTAGTCTCCACCAAGATTGGCAGTAGCGCGCCGTGACCGAAAACGGTCGGGAGGACTATATATGGTTTAAGAACTTTATTATTCCTCATCAAGAATTAACAATAATTCACTTACTGAGAAACAAAATTTAAATAACATGTTTATGAGCGCACAGAAATATACGTTCGTAAAAAGTAACAAATATGAGGGTAAGCGATCACAATAACAAAAGTATCTAGTAGCCAAACACCAACCAAGCAAACACGGATTCAAACTAAAAGTAAGTTGTTGAACTAGATGTGGCAATGCATGGCAACATATATACATGTTTATACTGATTAAGTGCCATATTAAACTATCAGCTGATAGAGAGACTGCAGTCTGCAGAACCCTACGGTAGATTATTTATTTAACACTTTAAGCACAAAGTACAGAGGCGGACTTAATGCCATAGACATTTTCCGCCAGTCAACCTTTGAGTGATGCAGAGACGAAAAGTGATAGGCGTTAGCTTATCTCAAGCAATTACATTTGTTTCTTTTCCATCAGTACTCTCGTTGATAAAGATCTACACCCCTCAGGTAAAAATCTTAGCCCAACTTTCTATACGCCCAGACTTTATGGCACATGTCTTGTGACTCCCATGACGGTTATACCGAAAGTGCCCCATGTAGCCACGTGCCATCCACGTGGCATCCACATGGCTGATTGTCATCGCCGCCGCCCGATTAGACCCCCAATCCACCCGCCCCTTGGTCAAGTAAATTGCATTGCGTTTGAGCACAATCATTATCTTTATATCTCGTGTTACAATTTTATTTTATTTTAGTTTTAGAATTTTTGACAGTGAATAGGAGTGTCATGTTGAAAGATTTTGATCGACGTAAGGGTTGAATCAGCTGGTGGGTAGGTGTTAATCCGATTGCAAGGATTTTGTTACGTGGGAATTGTATGGGACGTTCGGTGTGATAGTGCCAGATGACAGGAGAAAGTTGAATCTCTAATAATAGTGCTCGTGAATAGTCATATTATGAAGTAAGGTAGGTATCTGAGGTGAGTAATGGGCTAGCTCACCGTCCGTCCGTCTTATGACGACAGGCCGTGTCGACGGCGCGTACGTGTTCCACGCGCGCCTCAAGGAGATGTCAGCAAACCGGATGGGGCCCGAGAGGGCCGATGCCTGCCAGGGCTGCGGGTTGTTCGAAAGAGATACCGCGGCCCTGGAACAAAAAGGGCGAAGAAGGAACATGGGTGGGTTTTAGTCAGTACAAGTCTGACACTCCCTCCCGCTCCGCCCAGAGCGGGAGAAGTCATTTGATGATTTCCCATCCGTAAAAAAAAAAAAAAAGGTAGGTATCTGACTGAAATCTATACAAGTGAAATTTCTACATGTAAAATTATTACCTGGATCGAGATAATTGGAAGTCATGGGGAGAGGCCTTTGCCCAGCAGTGGGATGACGCAGGCTAGCAGTATCAGTATCAGTACAATTATTAGCACTAACTATTCACTTTTAAACTCCTGAAAAATATTACGGAGTAAAAAAATCAGAAATTATTCAAGGAATTTTAATTAGCGTTACCAATTTCAAACTGCAAAACTAAAATTCCTAGACACGGAATTCCGTAGAAGATAATGATTGTCGAGATAGTTTCTTCTTTTTTTTTTTTAAATTCTCGTGCATAGACTTTCTAAGACAACAGATTCGTAGATTGTTACAAAGTCTACAAATAAAGCTTGCGATACAGAAAATGAACCCTATCAAGTTATCCAAATTTCTTCCAACGATCAACAGCAATTAAAAATACCACAACTAACAATATTAAAGTCATGATGAAGCCTCACCATCTCACATATATAATTTCAACACGTCCTCTCTTAGTATTGTGTAACCAGAGGCCAATTACCAAAGATTTATGTTGAGAACATAATTAACTTAGGCCGAACGTTGTTAACTAAGAATTACGGAATCGTATGTGTTATACAGGTTGCAGTGTTTTGTTTAGTATGTAGTTGCTGATGGTAGTTTTTGCTAGTGGTATTTAAAAGGGGACTGACTTGACTACTGAGCATGGGGTTCTGAGTTCGATTCCCGGGTCGGTCAACGTGTTATTTGGTTTTTCCTTGAGGAATTTCTAATTTTTTAAGAGCAGCGGTGGCCAAGTGGTAGCAGCCCCGACTTACGAGCAGTAAGTCGTGGGTTCAAACCCAGACAGGCGCATTACTTTGTGTAATTTATTTCATCACCGCTGCTCTCAAAACGGTGAAGGAAAACATCGTGAGGAAACCGGCATGTCCTAGAACTAAAAATTCGAAGACATGTGACATCTACCACTGGGCACTGGGCCCGCGTGGTGGATTACAGCCCATTCCCTCTCATAGAGAGGAGGCCTGCGTCCCAGCAGTGGGAACAATATAGGCTGATGATGATGATGATGATGATGAGGAATTTCTCAGTAACAGCCATGGACTGTAGATTTGTACCCGACAAAAACATAACTGACTAAATGTGGGTGTACTATTAGTTACACCTCTGCCTAGCTCTTCGTGGATTACGGGCGTGATGTTATGATTACTATTTAAAAAGGGGTTTTGTGGGTAATTTTTTTATTTACAATATCAGCTTATAGCCTGTGAATTACCTAACTACACACATCAAAAGTGTCTAGGGATCAACATATACTTTTGCAATAACTTTTCTCCTGATTGATATTAATTACAATTTTCTTTAAGGATTCATCAAATAAAGTGTTTTCGTTTGTCACAGTAACGATAAACCAAGTCACCTTTGCATTAATAAAGAAATTTGCCATTTTCTAATAAAGGGATTTTTGACATTTGAACCACTAACATTAAAGTTCGAAAAAAAGACTGAAATAACAGTTTTCTTTAAAATTTTATTAGGTAACTTAAACAATTAATAATCCGTGTTTCTACCGCGAACACTAACAACACAAGAACATCGGTTTGGCATACTCAAAATGAGTTCGTTGCAACAACAAAAAAAGGTCTTCTTGCGACTGGATACCCTCCATATTCGGCAGAGCTCTTCTCTGTAGCATATCCCATGCATGCTCAATCGGGTTCAAGTCTGGCGACTGAGCAGGCCAGGGCAGGACATTGATGTTAGCTGCGGCGAGAGTCTGTCTTACAACTCTTGCGGTGTGCGGTCGTGCATTATCATGCATTAACTGAAATAAGGGACCGATTTGCACTTGTAGAGGAACGATGACGTCTGATACAATCGTCTCAGCATAAATTTGAGCGTTGAGGTTGCCTCTGATCCAAATCAACTCAGTTCTTCCGCCGATCCAAATACCCGCCCATACCATGATGGTTCCACCACTATAAGGATGGACTTCCTGGCAGGATTTTAATCGCTGTTGGCGTCCAGGGGTTCTCCAGTGTCGTATACGTCTTGTATCCGGTCTCATACCAAAACGAGACTCATCAGAAAAGCACACGAAACGCCATTGTTCTTCTGCCCAATTTCTGTGTTCAAAAGCCCATTGATATCGAATCCTACGATTGTGCATTGCTATAGGTGGTACCCGTAGCGGTCTTCGGGAATGAAGGTTCACTTCATGCAAGCGGTTTCTGACTGTTTGGTCGCTAATTAAGTTCCCTGAAGAGTGATGAAGCCTCACGGCTAACATCATGGCGGTTATTGTTGGAGCTCTTCGAGTTAAGATTTGAATGTATCGGTCTTGTCTCCGTGTGGTGCAGCGATACCGTCCTCCATGGCGCTCAGCCACGGTACCAGTGCTTCGGTAACGTGTCCAAAGTCGACTGATAACACTCTGACTTGTATTCAGAGCTAAAGCCACAGTACGTTGCCGGGAACCAGCTTCTATCATTCCCACGGCTCTGAGCATTTCTTCCCTGCTTAAATGACGTCGCCGCTCCATAATAACGTTGGTTTTAATCAGTAGTAGGGAAACAGTAGCACTAATAATGTCTTCAATGCGTTGTATGTTTTTATAGGGAAAATATTGACAGCTGATTTTCATCTTTTACTCGAATTTGATTCACAGTTCCTGATTCAAATTATGAAATGCACCAAAAAGGATCCATATAAATTTATAAAATCATAAATTTATTACAAAGCCACATCTCAATCTCAAGAAATCCGCATAAAAATGCTTGATCCCTAGACACTTTTGATGTGTGTATTATAGACAACATAAGAATTCCTGTTTAGAAAGATAGAAAAAATATTAAAAAATAGTGCGTGGAGTCCTTCCGCGCGGAAGAAGTGAAACTTCGTAATACTACACGCATGCGTTTGAGTGCCACGCATTTACTCTCGCTCTGTCTCTTTCTATTCCCCCTCCATGGTAGCGTTAAACGTTTAACGCAACCTTGTTGGAAGTCGTATAAGAAGTTTCACTTAAAAAAAACATTTATTTGCATGACGCATTACTTAAGAAAGAAAAAAAAAGAATTAAAAAAGGCAAAGAAGTTCAAATAAAATTATTTTTATATTCGTAAATAATTAGTTTAAGCTGCTAATTAATCTGATATTGCTATCAGCTTTCATTTTCTATAAACTATGTAAGCAATTTCTAAAAACTTTTTTTTTCGAGGGTTTGTGGGTATGTCATAGTAATTACAAACCTGTAGATCAAGACGGCTCAAAGTTCTATTGAAGTCAACAAAAGCTTCCATAAATTACAAAAACCTAATTAAAACTGCACCACATCTTCATACCTTACCCTTTCGAGGGGGATGTTTAAAGTTATGACTACAGGGTCTTTGGCTTGTATGCTTGTGGTATCTACATGGTGTTGTTTTGCATCCTCGTCAAAATTCAGGAGGTTGTCACTAAAGAAATAAATAATCAATTTGAATAACGGTACCTAGTTAATTATTATTAAAAGCTGCTTTTTTGTTATTTAAATTTGTCAGTATTTCAGAAAAACCGCCTTAACGTGGTTTAGGTAATAAGAAATTATCAAACAAACGTTTGAGATTGTTTTTATGTGTGAAAGCGTGGTTATAGGGTGAGGGCCAGACGGGCCGCGTTTAAAACACGGTTAGTTAACGCTTACCGATTTCCGTCAATAAGAAAAAAAAAACATCAGAAGCCTTACCAAATTGTTCAAGCGCCGCAATCTGAGTGTTGGTCTGGTTTACGCATTCGTCAACAACTCGACTGTTTAGTTGGCCTAGTGTGCGCACTAGCAGCTAAACTATCAGCTGATAGAAAGTCTGCACTCTGCAGGGACTCTAAAGTATTTGATAATTCTGTTAACAGTTGTTTTAGAAATATCTAACGAATAGTTCGTTTAACTTACTTTAAAAAAGAAAGTGTGCAACCACTATTTAAGTCAGACTAAATAACTCTCAATAAAAAGTCTAGTCATAGTAAATAATAGGTTTCTCGTTTTTAATTTTGGTATTTGTTATTATATTAATTAGTCTATTTTATTTGTATACGTGTATGTGTTATTATATTTATTAGTCTATTTTATTTGTAAAATTAAATTAGTTTTCGAAAATATAACTTTCGAAAACTAGTTGTTAGTTGTAGATATTATTTTGTACCCTATCACAATGTGTCTTATTTAACCCAAATGTTGACTTGTAGAGATTGCCTTGTGGCATTAACTCCGCCTATGTATCATTATCCTACATGAAATTTAAATAAAACAAATATTAAAGTTATTGCCACTTGTCTAACTCCATCGTCTTAACTTGATTTAAAATCAACAACTTGTAGCTATATAATTACATAAAATTGTTCTTTAAATGCAACTACACAGAACACAATAATACAACTACAAATAAATTATATTCTATCACAACCACAAGCGCGATAGTGTTGTTTTATGGGGGAGTAACAAATAAAAAGTGCTGCAGTGGACTTGAGACGTAAATACTTGTACTAGTACTCGGTGTACTCGAGATACTTGCATCGCAGTGCCGCATGATTTACATGAGCGACAACGCATTCGGACTGCGAAATTGTGCTGTTTTCAGGCACAATTTTCTTTGTGTTACGTAAAGGAGTAGGGTCGAATTTTGTATAATACTGACTGACTGGAATTACGGAGGCTTTAGCGTATTGACTTAAGGTTGAGTTTAGCTTAGCCCTTTAGCTTTTGAGATGAAAGTTTGTAATATGAATACCTAGTTGCAATTAGTGTAGAATCCTAGTGTTTACGATTAAAAAAAAAAGTCCATAGCAGCGCACACTCTGGTGGTTTAGAGAGAGAGAGTGAAGTAGACGCCATGTAAACCAATTATTTTGTTATTTCCTAAATACTGTATGAGAACACATATCATCAATTTTTGCCAATTACCTACAAAACAAAAGATTTTCAGTAAAGTACTATTCTTCACATAGAACTTTCGTCTGAAAACGGCAGTAAAAACACTTAAAAAGACAACAAGCGCGATGATTTACGCATGAGGCAAAGAAGCCTGGCAAGGCTGCCAGAACAGTTACTGTAGATATTTTTATTATTACCGCTGCTGCAATTCAGTACTATTTATTTCCGTACTAAGATTTTACAGTACTTCTTTTTTCAAAATGGCCAATGGGTATGACATAGAAAAAGAGGTACACTACATACAAAAAGAGGTTAAAAAAAAACTGAGTACTTATTATATAAAAAAAAGTTAATAGTAGCAAGATAAAAGAGTATTCAGAAACGTAGTGCATTGAAATACAAACTTAGAATAAACATACCTCACAAAATCCGGGCATAAATCACACTTAGCTTGTCAAAGTGCGAATTTCTGGTTTAGTCCGACTTTTACCAATAGAACTGTTCCCAAATTCTTTGTAAACCAGCTTCCGAAAGTCATTTTCGCAACAAAAGGCAACCAAATTAATATGTTGTTTGAACATCGTTAAATAAACATAATCATGAGGCCACGTGCGATGCGCACGCCTCTCCATTCAAACCATGGACGTTATATGGGATTTAGCCGAATCTCATTCGGCGAACTATGGGCCAGTATCTTAAGATTATATTCAAACAGAGGGTCGGAGATTGATGTTTTAGATATTGATATGATAGTGATTTAGTATGGGAACACAAATAATCCGGTAGTTGTAAAACGTGTCGGTAATGGATGCATGATTTTGAATACAAAATATGACTTAGTAATTCCGCAGGTTTTTGTAAGTCCCATTAGCAATTCGAGCGATACACAAAATTAATAACCGTTTTTCTAGGCCATACATTCCCAGCACTCCTTTGTAAATTATTTAGAATTCCGCGCGCCATATTTAATAGAGTGTTGCGACATAATTTGCGCACGGACATGCTCGAGTCTTACTTTTGTGTCTTACCAAAACAAGAGTTGCGTGTCCCGTTCGCATGCACCGTACGGCATTAGCTGATTGCCCGTGTGCCCGCAGCCTAACGTTTTAATACAATTAAATCGACCTCAACTCACTATTACCCGAACATCTTTTCATCGCCATTTTTGTGAATGACTCTTTCGCGTGTCACTCGATTTGTACGGACTTATTAAGATAATGTTACGTGACATTTTGGACGATTACCTCCTTTGTTTCAATCTGTTTTATTCAATCAGGTTAAGATAGTTGAATGGTTGTTACCAATTTCGACCTTAACCACTACGTTTAGTTTTAGACTCACTTATTAGCAATCTAAAACAAATATTTTTAGATGGCTTTGCCTTCAAAAACACCGCATTAAGGTGAGAAAATTAATTATCCTACAGAATAGTTCAATCAAAGAATGGATATTTAAAAGCCATTTTCCTCCACAACGCCTTTCAATGAACACAACACAAAATTACAGTCAACACATCACTAATTACTAAAATATGAAACCACAGACCACACTACAATAACTAAGCATAATTTTTTTTAAGTCCCCACAAATTCCCCAGAGATTGAATCCCATGCGACGGACTATGCCCAGTGCGGCATCGACCCCAGACATCCTAGGGGAACGTCTCATTTCAACGAGTGAACTTGAAAAATGTTAGTTCACACCACTATCTGGCCCTAGTGTTTCTATTCTTAGTTTCTTACTTAAGAAATGTAAGGAACATGTTTGTGCTTTTGCAAGTTGGTGAAGGTTTGTTGATAAGGATGGCCTTTTCGGTTTGTTTGAACGTAATGTTTGGCAGCGTTAGGCAACGTTTTCTTTTTGTTTTTTTGAATATCGAATGTAAGTAAACAGCTGAGGAGCGCGTGGCTAAATAATAACAGCCGCGCGGGTCGATCTTTAAGGTTAAGCCGTGCTTGCCGAGGTAGGTCCGTGGATGGGTGACCATAATTACATACCGAGTTTCCTCCGTGCCTCGGAAAGCACGTTAAGCCGTTGGTCCCGGCTGTCATTTGTAGATGTTTGACAGTCGTTACGAGTAGTCAGAAGCCAAAAAGTCTGACATCCAATCTTACCAAGGGGTATTGTATTACCCAGATACTGGGTTGTGGAGGTCAGATAGGCAGTCGCTTCATGTAAAATACTGGTACTCAGCTGCATCCGGTTAGACTGGAAGCCGACCCCAAGATAGTTTGGGAAAAGGCTAGGCAGATGATGATGATGAATGCCAGTAAACAGCAAACTGTAATGTCTCATATCGTCTCAATCAATTTTAGAAAGAGTTTGAGTCGTAGGTATATGTGAACGACACGATGCTATACTTGGTCGGACTTTTCCCAAACCTGCTCATCATTATCTGGCCTAGCCTTCCCAACTATGTTGGGATCAGCTTCCAGTATAACTGTATGCAGCTTTTTCTTGTGGTTAATACCTTACCGTGTGTCAGAGTTTTTATGCTGCCTTTAGGGGTATGAGGAACAGGGTGTAAAGTTCCTCGATACTCCTTAGAAAAGGGAGGATCCTCCGGCCAGACAGGTGTTATGTCTGGCGGGCAACTGCCCGATGGTTGTTATCGCGGGTTTCTCTATATATACTAAAGTCGATGTAAACTTTGCTTGCGACTTGTAGGAAATTGATGTTAGTTCCTCCGTCGCATCATAGATGGCGCTGTAGTACTTTTTGTAGTATGTTACTTTTTGTGGTCGCTACACTGCCCATGAGCCTCTGACTTGGCTTTACATGCCGTCGAGAAATATCTCTCGGGCATGCTGGTTTTCTCGCGATGTTTTCCTTCACCGAAGCAAATGATAATTATACAACTGGCACGTGGATCCGAAAAGTCAGAGCAGCCGAATACCATGAGGAACAAAGCTACGAATGATTCTAATGGCAATCAATGAGTGCCTATGGCTAGAAATAACTTAAAATATCTCATCGGTTATTCAATAACATCACAATTTTTTTAAGTACTTTCTTGTTGTGTCTAGTCATTTATTTCCATCTACCAGTCATTATAACTATTGATTACACCAACTGCACAATACAGTACGTCTACTATGAGTTTTAACAATCTATATTCGCTAGCGTCTGTAGTTAAAAAAATGTATGAAAACTTTTACAGCGCCTCTAGCGGATAGTTGGGTACTAAAATGCGCATTATTCGGCACTATGAGTCACTGTAGTTATCTATCCTACGTCATCGTGTAGTAAACTAAACTGCAGCGACTGTAGTTTGGGCTTAGAATTTGGTAGCTTAGCGCCAACACAGCTCATGATACCATTGAAAAAGCTAACTGTAGTATTTGCGTATTGACGGAACTATTGCAGTTACGTCAAGCGATCTAACTATGACAACTCATGGTAGACGTACAGAAATACAAAATCTATTTGATTTACAACAACACCTGATCCCATCCCCTTACTTTTGCTTAAGCCAAATGCAGAAAATACAACCCCAAAGCTATTTTGGGTTTCCTAAATACTTTTGTATGACCCTTAGATACCTATTACAATATACAAAGCAAAGTCCTTATAAATCCATGGTACAAAAGACGATAATACCCCCTGTTTTATATTCAATTAAATATTTTGTCAGGGATGAAAAATATATTTAGGATTTAGGGGGCTCAGCATTATGTTGAATGTGTAAGTAATAGTTGCGCAAATTGGTAAAGATACTTTTGGAAGGAAACATGTGTTATTTTTATGTTTTTTAGGGAAAGATAATGTTTTCGGTGTTTGTTTGAACATAGTACGAAATGAAGATACAATTTGTGAATGGTTCTTGTTGATAGTCAAAGGCATATATTTGATAAAATAATGATGTTTCAAGCGAAATGATTTATATAAGCAAATTAATAAAAAAAAAACAAGGTACCAAGGCAAAAGTTAAATGCAAGTTGATTAGAAATGCAATTCCCGTGAAAACAATTATCCATACAGATTAATCACCAACATTTTTCCCCTATATTTTTTTGGGTTACCAGTAATAATTAGAAATTAATAGATAAACATGCTGTACTGTGCTCTGTTAGTGTACACGTGTTAGGGATATATGTTGACATATGAAAATAACTGAGACCAGACTCTCTCCCTGCAGTAATGTGGTTTCGAAAACTTTCTTCAAAGAAAATTTTAAAAGAGTTTTTGACTTCAGATTTTATTTGTATTTTATCTGTTATGAAATGAGTAATAAAGAAGGCGTTCAAATCGATTTTAAAAAAAAAACGTTATCAGCTTCGTGAATTCAATGCGGGAATTATGCAAATAAGTTTTTGGTTTAGATAATAAAATGCAATAATTATGCATGCGGGGGGTGCATGAATTAGCAAAATAATAGCTTGATGAAGATGGCCCATTTCATGTTATCTTTCGGCGATTTTTAATTAAATTATATCATCATTATTATCTTGTACCAAGTCCCTAATTTATAATTTATGTTAATGTAAACTGCTGAGTCATGAGTTGAAACTATTACTGTATTATTTATTTAAATAAGTAGGTAAGTTAAGGAACATTTTGTTGAGTAAGAATATTAATGTTTATATTTGTTTCAGCCTATCGTCTATGAAGGTCAAGACAAGAATCCAGAAATGTGCAGGGTTTTACTTACACACGAAGTAATGTGCAGGTAAGCATAACTAAATTATAAAAAATAAAAAATACTCCTGGTTACATTTCTAATAAAAAATCCGTTTTTACAAAAGGTGTATTAAGAGTTTGGGACCTCTGAAAAAGTACGGCGTATAAATTAGTCTTAAGGTGCAAGTGCTAGGAAATCCCAACGTTTTTTTAAAATGAAAACTTTAGCGGCGTTGTGCACTTTTGTGATGGGTAAAGAATCTAAAACTCTTTATACTGATAATTAAAGAGATTTGTGTAAAATTATTCCCCAACCATACTAAAATATCAAAAATGCACAACGTTAATAATCAAGTTTTCACTTCTGCCGGCACTCCCGAAGTGCAACCCGTTTTTTTATACTGTCCTGCAAGCAGCAAAATTCCCAGGAAATTATCTAGCATCCAAAATAACTAACACCAGAGAGGCGCATTCGAATTCTATATTTGAAAATGTCATAATCACAAAAAACGCTACAAATCTTATGTTTCGTAGAAAATGGTAGCGATAGTCATTTGTCATAAATATTGACTCCAAAAATATTACTGCACGGTCATGTTTCTTCAAACGGCAGGCTATTGTGGCCATTCACGATACGACTGTGTCAATACTTTTACAATTGCTCATAATGTATGGATATCGCCTTTAAAGAAGGCGGGTTATTTCTTTTAACTTAACGGACAATCCTTAAGAATATTTTAAAATCTTATTATATAACGTTTTACCACGAAAAACATTTTTCTGAGAGACAATAATATGTTAAGAGGGTATCAATACACAATTTTATGTCGAAACTGTTGTTTGTCTGTTAGATTTTCACACCTCAACCGCTGGACGGATTTTGATGAAATTTGGCACAAAGACAAACCATGACCTCGGCTAAAACATAGAATGCCCCATTTTTAAGGTTACGTACCTCAAAAGGAAAAAACGGAACCCTTATAGGTTCACTTTGTTGTCCGTCTGCCGTCTGTCTGTCAAGATCCTTTATCTCGGGAACGCGTGGAGGTATCGAGTTGAAATCAAAACCATATTATTATACTTAGGTCTAAAGTCCCTTGAAGCTGTGAAAAATAAAACTTCTAAGTTAAAAAAAAGATACGGCCGTTTATGCCGCCAATTTCGTATTTTTCGACACTGTCAAGGGAATCAAAATGAATAAAATACTTCCCGTTGACCTACAACTATGGCATTTTGTCTGAATCTTTACAAAACTAACTTTTGATAATGTTGACGATAGAATGATTCGACTAATCCAAATGAAACAGTGTATACAAGAATTACAATAGGGGATAATCCATTTTCTTTTCTTTGTCCTACGGGTAGTTTATTGAAAAATATTGGACACGTATTTTTTCTTTTTTCACGTGGTCATAAAATGACGGAGATATATTGAGTTGAAATGGGGCATGACGTCACATGTAGGTAAGTTTTATACCTACTTGTGACGTAGTAAGCCCCCACTCTCCAACTTTAATGAGTTTTAACTAAATATTTTTTTGATATTTTGATAAAACAAAAAAAATACGTGTCTAATATTTTTGTATTACCTGTCTGACGGACAAAATAGAATGTCGTTTTCTTTACCCAGTCCGGTCCCCTATTAATGTAAACAAGCACCAACACTTACAAACAGAGGCATCTTGTAACTTCCTAATTACGACCAGGCGAACAAAGAAATGAGCGTTCTTATTAATTTAACCATTTGTTTGGGGTAGTTTTTCCGCTCGTAAGGGTACTGTGTCTCGCCACAATATCAATGTAGGGGTGTGTGACGATACTAGCCGATGTCAGTGTGAGCAATTAAAATTTTATTCCACCTTAGACTGTGTGTTGTTGTCTCCTTTTCTTGGATATGTGTGTCTCCCTCGCTCGTCTTCAGGGGAGGAGTCTCTAGGGAGTCTGTCCTTTCAATGTCTTTGCCCTTTGCGTCAAGGAGCCCCCGGTAGGGCGCGTGCAGTATTGTTTGCTTAGCGTGGATACGGCGTTTGAACGGCTTTTTTGTTGTTGCCTAGTTTTTGAAGTTCAATGTGTATTAAGAAAAGTTTACTGCAAAACAACTTAGAAAAGTTGTCAAACTGTGGATAAGAAACTAAACCAATATTATCTACTCTTTTTCATGCAAAAATTGGTAAAACATCATCAACATAATATTTGCAGTAATATCTGTTTGTGTTAATTCAGAGAAGTGGAGCTTTTGTAATAATAAAATAACCGCTTTGCATATTAATGTATAAAGGGTGTAAAACACCTCTTAACGAAGCCGAAAGGCACTGGTTCTCTCTGTCATTGCGATATTTTTTTTGTTCTACACCATACCTGGGAACCTTCTAGTTACGGAGATATTAGGGGTCAAAGTTCCAAGATTTTGACAAGTATTTTTTTAAATACAAGTTTTTAATGTAATATGTTTACTTTAAACACCTCCACGACCCCCGTACTATTCAATCCGTCCATCAGCACAATGTTTTGAGTGCGTTACATTGAGTTCTACCACAAAACATGATTTTACACCCCCCAAAAAAAGTCGTTTCCTAGCAATAATTTTTGCGTAAAGTTACTTAGTTTCATGTACAAAATGCTTGGTTGACGGCTTCGTGATGAGGTGATTTACACCCATATTACATATACCAAAATCCAAATATATACCATAGTACATATAACAAAATAACATCTTTTATCATATACCAAAATAACATCATATACCAAAATATGTACCATAGTACATATACCAAAATAACATCTTTTAAATTTGTTGTCTCTGTCTGTCTGTTGTTCCGGCTAAACGCTAAAACGGCTAGACCGATTTTGACGGGACTTTCACTGGCAGATAGCTGTTTTAATAAGGAGTAATTTCTTAAATACCACGCGGACGAAGTCGCGGGCACAGCTAGTCCCATATAAATTTCTTCTTTTTATAAATGGCTCTCTTCTTTCCAAATAAACTATGATTATGATTAATTTAAGCACAGCACAGCTACAACTAATACGAGCAATTTGTTTTGTAACGTTATTTCGTAAGGTTTTATCCTAGGTATTTCAGTAATTCACAATATGTTTTTCCAAGATTTCGTCTATAACCATTAAAAATCGTCCGTATTATATGAGTGACATAATGCATCCAAACCCTTCGGTACGTTTACCAGAAATATATTGATTTTTAACCCCAAAACGAATAGGTATCCCTCTATGAGTGCTCTGGTAAAGGTACAGGGGATCGCCTTAATGTGTCCCGATATTGAGAATTTATTGTACTTGCTGATGTTATTTTAGACGAACCTATTTTTATAGATACATTTGGATGTTTTTTTTTGTGTAAAATTATTATTTGCGTCCAGAATTTTTTTCTTTTTATTTTTCGTCTTCTTCGTTGTATCGATGATTGAGATGAATTTGTTGTTTTTTTTTTATTTTTCTTCTAATATTATCTTTTGTTTACAGTCGGTGTTGTGACAAGAAGAGTTGTGGTAACAGAAACGAAACTCCTTCAGATCCAGTAATCATTGATCGGTGAGTTAACATTTTTATCATATTAATACAATATCTAATTGTCTATTAATAGCATTATATGTTTTTACTCCTTTCAACCAATTAGCAATACAAAAACACAAGTGAACAACTTGTAAAGGGAAGACTTGGACTAACTCTCTTCGTTTTCTTCGATTCGTTGGTAAATAAATATTATCGTGTACATGAAAATGAAAAGAGTTGACCACGCCAATCGACATCGAGATAGATCTTGCTTAAAATACGCAATATTTTGAACAAAACCTCTCTAAGCAAGCTATAAATATGTTTCAACCCAAAAATAAACAATGTACCTGACAATTCTAATGTTACATTTAGAAATTACCAAACAAACTTTTCACAGCGCACTCAATTAATCAACAAAAACTCGAAACTGAAACAAAAATGAACCAAGTTCATTGAACACAAAAACAATAGAGTAGCGTTTGTTAAAATTCCGTATTCCACCGTTCGCGGCGATTCATCAGGCTGCAATGACGGCAATCTCGAAACTTTCCCGAGGCAAATGCATTTTCGCGATACAGAAAACTTTTGAGGCCCTCTCTCTCGGTTTGCATTGTATTTTTATTGCAATCGTAGCTGCCAGATATCTATTGCAGAGTTTTTGTTAGAGAAAATTTTATTGAAAGCTTTTCGGTCGCCTTGTTGATGAGTGGAATTTGTTTTTGTGTTTTGACGTGTGAAATATTGTTGATAACGTCTGGGTAGATACAATGAAGTGTGCTTAAAAAAAGGAAAGGGACTTGCATCGTTTAATGATCAGAGTTAAAATGAAATCGTCGGTAATAACCAATCGATTATTAGCATTTTAAGAGGCGTACATACGTGTACTTCCAAAAACTCATGGTATTGTGCGAGATTAATCACCCTAAGCAAACAGCAATAGGACCAATTAAATCAAAACTCAAATGTTACCTACCATTTTCGGCAATCTCTATACTAAAAGTAAAGGTATACCCACAAACATTTCGGCAGCCGTCAATCGGGAGCCGCAAACAACTCAATAAAAACAAAAGCTAGCACGAAATTGCGCTCACATCGGTCTCACGCTGAGCCATTCAGACTCCTGATGTAGAACAGTGTCGGGAGGAGCGGCAGCTAATCAGGCTGACAAATATCCGAAAATTTCAATGGAGCTACCAGGACTGCCACCACTATTGATACGAGGGGTCGCGGGGCGTTCTATATATTTTTTTATTTTTGTTTTTCGGCCTTTTTCGGGAATTCAATAGAGATAGGCGTCTCTCGTTCGGTACGTCGTTCGATATTTGAAATTTAGGGTTGGCGATTATGTTTTGAGTAAGTGAGAATCTTTTATTCGGCAGTTAGTCCCACATTTTTATAAAAATATGATGTAGAGCATTTTTTCTTGGATCTTTCTCAATTAGATTTTCTTCTTAGTAATCAAGAGCAAAGGACATTTAAACCCAAAACTTTTTTTGAATGGATTAAGTTTTAAGACAGATACCTATTTATTTTCGGGTCGCTGAAATGTGCTTAATGTCACATTTAATGTAAAATTACCTATTGTTATACAGCATTCTAAACTGCAACTTAAGTCCTAAAATATGTACAGGTAGATATTTCTCTAATACCTCTTCGCCAACCCTACACACCAAACGTCGCGCGTCGGTTTTGTAATTCGCTCGATTCAAATTTTTTTCTACCTTGGAAACAAAAAAAAAAACAACGGTTGCCTTTGTGCCAACTTTCCTTTGGTTTTCGGCGCATGAAGTTGATCGTGGAAATTCTCCCTCACCACCAATAAAACTTGTGATTTTTTGAACGTTTGATGTATCTAAATTAAAGTCGGTTTTTTGATGTTCATTATTAGACGGAAAATTTCAGACAAAAAGAATTTTTATGAATATTTATTGTCGTTTATGATTGGTGGAGTGGGGAATTGTGTTCGGACTTAACATAGCTTTTGATCATCATCGATACGAATCTCACAATTTGCAAAAAAATTATTTAAAAAAACCAGACATTTGATAAAACACAACAGCAAGTCAAAATATGAAATGCACGCGCAATTTTCAAAAGTTTCTTTTCCAAAACACTGTAGTGCACTTAAAACTACATACAATTTACACGAGTTAACGTCAAGCATCAAGTACTATCACTGTCACAAGTCACTAGTACACGCAGCAATATCCATCAGCCATTCATGTACAGTGCCTCGCCCACGGTACACTCGCGAACTAATGCGATAATTGAAATTGTGCAATTGCGTGCGAAACGCCCAACACCGAATTCATTACAGTCGTGTTTTTTGCAATTTGTTTTTTTTTCTGTTTCACTTTTTTGCACTGTCGTTGCCAGCAAAATGATACGTTCTCCAATGGTTTAATTATTTTATGCATGCGTCATCGTTATAGTCTTTTTACTTAGCAAATGAAAGTTTTATCATAAAAGTTATTTTATGAGTAACATACTTTTTGTTAGACGTTTAGTGTAATTTTTATTAGAGTACCTTTTCAATGATGGATTAGTTTTTCATTGTTTGCATCTACTTATACTTTGTTAATTACGTATAAACGAGAGAGAAAAAGATATTGTAAATGAATGTTGCTAAATATTACACTGTTGCAAACTTGATGTTGAACAGCAGTAAACTAAATCTACCAAGCAGAAGTCTTTCATATTGCCCGAATCATTTTGTGCCAAACCAATTTTCCCATCCCTACAGAATCGGAAACAAAACTCGAAACAACACTCTAAACCATTCCTGTATCGATAACACGGCGAATAATTGACGTAACGGTAAAAGCAGGCAACAATCCAGAACCCTACGAATCAGCAGCAATTTGTTAAGTGGATTTTTGGCCGAGACACGCTCGCGGCTCGTTGCGCTTCTGTACACAATTTCATTATCTCTGCCCGCGTGCCCGGCCGACTCTACTATTAACTTATGCGATACTGTTGTAAGCTATGGACATTTTTTCGATATATTTTTTGAAAAAGCTTGCTTTTTTTGTAATTTATGAGTATGAAAAGGTTGTTTATTTTTTAGTTCTATTGAATTGACGCACAGTTGAGGTGTGTTTCAATACCAATATAATTATTTATTTCTAAAAGTAAAAGTTTTTTTTTTAAATGACAAAATAAAGAATGAAAACATTTTATAGAATTTTCCAGTTAAACTTTTTACCTTAAACTAAAAGGTGACATAATGAACATATTAAAAATTTTGACGTTTTGTAAGTGCCCGTGTAGGCGGCATATATAAAATAAAAAAATAAAAAAGTTTTTTTTTTTTTAATAATTTGGTAGCTTTCAAACCTATTACTCACAAAACTTTCCATATCCTTTAAAAAACCAAATAAATTAAAAATATTAAAATACAATCAACCACACTTAAAATCATTTCAAACACCCCTCAATATTGTTCCAATAAGCACTACCGTTTACTGGCCAGGTACTTTAGAAGATGGACTTTACCAAATCAATTCATGCCCACGCAAACCGTCCCCTACGCAATCACTTAAGAATTTTATGAACCGTAATGATTAAGATGTTTTGTCGCACTTGGGTTTTAAAGTCGAACCGTGTATGAGGGGCTTAATCGACAAACTAGATTGTTGTGTTAAACATATTGTGACTGGAATAGCTATTAAAGGATTATGAAACATTTTAAAAGTTTGTTTTTAAATTGGGGTTGTCGTTTATTGAGTAGGAGCGTGAGAGTGTTGGCGGTCGACAATAAATGTTTAAATATGGTAGATATATATATTTTTTTTATTTTGTTAGGTTACATTTCTGTAAATGTATAAAACTTAAATGGGGTTATTTAGAAAGCTCATTTAAATGCGTTTATAAAATGATTCTATTAAGTACTGGTAGTGAAAATCCAGAGAGAGAGCAGCGGTGGCCCAGTGGTGGCAGCCCCGACTTACGAGCAGTAAGCCGTGGGTTCGAACCCAGGCAGGCGCATTACTTTGTGTAATTTATTTCATCACCGCTGCCCTCAAAAACGGTGAAGGAAAACATCGTGAGGAAACCGGCATGTCCAAGAACTAAAAATTCGAAGACATGTGACATCTACCAACCCGCACTGGGCCCGCGTGGTGGATTACAGCCCACTCCCTCTCATAGAGAGGATGCCTGTGTCCCAGCAGTGGGAACATAATAGGCTAATGATGATGATGATGAGTGAAAATCCTAAAACTGATGTCGCCATCAGTCTTGTGATGTTACTAATTTCAATATTCTTCTTTATCGTCTGGTTAGTACATAACCTGGTGTCGGAGTTTTTTTATGCCGCCCGTGAGTCTCTGACTTAGCTATACAAGCCGTTCTATCTGAAATATCTTTCAGGTATGTTGATATGTTTTCCGTCACCGAAGCAACTGATAATATAATTATACAATACGCACAAGAATTCGAAGAATCAGCAGCGGTACGAAACGAACTTGAGACCTAGGCTATGACTGCTGACATTAATTTTAGTAACAGAAAATCAATATCATCAAACTTCTTTTTAAATGACAAATGTACTAAAAGGGGCAAAAAGTCCGGTCTCTATCGACATATGGCCGACATCTATATTACAATGGGATTTTTACACCCTATTTCGGGTGCGACAAAATCGATTCCCAATTCGATATGACCCGCTTGTGCTGCCGGTTTGATAGAGACATATTTTGGGTATAAATGTAGGACTCCGAGCAAGATAAAAATAACTTGGACTTAAAGCGGTGGAATGGTTATTAAAAAGGGCTGATACAGGGATTGTGTTAATGTACCGATACCTACAGATTACTATATGAGCATAATATCATACTTAATAATAATAATGCTGAATTTGTAACGTGTCAACGGCAAAAATTGCTTTACTAAATTGGATCATGGTTTGTGATTTTAAACGATAAAGAACTTTCAGCCATGTAACCATACCTCTTAAAGTATCACAGCGTAGAAGCTTGTTACACCAGTACCAAAATAAATCCCATATTTGCTTTTGACAAACTTTCCCAAACGCCGCAATTCTGAACGCAAAATCCTAATTCCAAATTAAAATTACGTTAACCAAAAGGTGGGTTCCTATCGGCTGCAGTTTTCCGGTGATTTTCGGTCTGTTAACGTCGGTGTGAGGGAATCACGGCTGTAATATTATCTCATTAGACACGCCGCGGCGCTGCGCTCTCGCCTCTTCTCGCCAAATAAATTTCTTTACCGTCTGATATCTCTATTACCTTTTTTGTTTTGATACTTATGTAGATACCTTTCAAGACTACCTTTATTGGACCCTTCTTTATTTTTATAACCACTATTTGTTTGGTTGGTTTCTGTTCCAAAGAAATTATCAGGGTGCGGAGAACCAGTGTTAACGTGAAACTATAAATTTATATTACAAATAGTTACCAACTACGAGTTTATTGGTGCACGACTTCGGAACGGCTCGGTTTGCAGTTACACTGAGAAAGTTTCCATAACTTCATAAGTCCCTTTATTAATAGCTTTGCACTTTCTTCCGTTCGCAGAGAAAGGGGAATTTATTTAACTGTGCTTTTCATTAGGTGTGACTCGTTTTGTTCTAAAGATTCAGACTACCTTGCAAGAAATTTGTTTTAGGTACATAAATACAACATCCATGTTTCGAATAGTTTCTATTCAGTATTCAGCTTATCCACATTGCTGCTACATTTTATACATTTCACGTCAAATTACGCTACCTATCCCGTTAAAACGATACTAACACAAGTAAACACAATACAAATCACACAAATCTGTACAAAAAGCGGAGGCGGCAACAAAAGAATTCGGCACACTTACAGTGTAATGTAAACCAAAAAAGAAAACTGGTCCCAAAAGAGTACCCTGGGGAATACTCGCGCGCTTCGCTCGGCCCGATACAGACACGACGACTGGTGATTAGGCTTCTTATCCACGAGATAGCGACAGAAACTGTGCAAGACTTAACAACTAGGACCGTTTTCTTATTCCCTCCGACCAAGCATTTTCTTGCCCGCCGACTTATCTAATGCTACTGTTCGGCTTAAAATTCCTACGTAATATTAGCGGCTAACTTTCATAGCTTATGAATTTTATCCTGCGTATTAAATTTTAAATAACTAATATTATAAATGCGAAAGTAAGTTTTCTTGTTACGCTTTCACGCGAAAACTACTCAACCGATCATCAACTTTGTACACATATTTTTGGAGGTATTAGAAGTAACATAGGCTATATATCATCACGCTACGACCAATAGGAGCGGAGCAGCAATGAAAAATGTTGCGAAAACGGGAAAAATGTGACGCAGATGAAGTTGCGCGGGACAGCTAGTTTTAAATACTTTACATGGCTATTCTGTATCTTCCCAAAAAAGGAAGTAAACGAATATTCTGTATTAGTGAAATATGGTTCAATATCAATAAATCATATTATTTCGGTAATGAGACGTCTCATTTCTGATTTATATCTGCGTATTGGTTGCCCCCCGATTTTCTACTCGATAAGTCTGGGTGGTGATCGTAAATTGAAATATGATAAAGTCGCAGTAATAAGCTCCCGTAATCGCATCGACCCTCTGACTGTAGACGCTCCAGTGACGACGGGAAAAGTCATACGAACCTAATTTGGCAGTAGTTTATATTATATAAATTATCCTTCGATAAAATTCCGCAGTATTTCTGTTCAACGTTCATTAATTATGATCATTTCTATTATCCTTCAACGCAAATCTTTTACTGGAAGCTCCTTTTATTCCACAATGTTCGGGTCTTCTATCTCAATTCCGACCTCATTCCCGATTCCAATACGTGATTCGTCGGTTCGCAAATTATTCGGTGAAAATTCACCATCTCGTTAGAATGTGCGATCCGGTCGGGCGCGGCGAGCCAACCGCTTGATAAATTGTCTGGAATAATAATGATGAATTGCAACTAGTCCGATCCCAATGTAGGATCTAATCTATGGTGCTATTTTACTCGGATATACCCACACCTACGCTCTATAAAACCACTGTAAACTTCTGTACATTTTCAGATATTTCAATTCGTCTTTTAATATTCAACGAAACGAGAATAATTAATTCTTCCAAATATGATTTCTAATTAAATTTTATTCGACGGTTTATATAACGTTGAGCTCGACAAAATTACTTCAAATTAGCGACAAATCTATTAAGAATAGGATGTCTCGGGCCCATTTAATTAGTGACGGGGTTTTATCATCCTCCCTCTTTTCTACCACTCGTTGAGAATTTCAACTGTAATACTGCTATATTGGCGAGGCTTAAATAATATTGGGCGTACTTAATAATAGACGTTTCTTTTGTAATTTATATTTTGAGAGGAGTGTATTTTTCTGTGAGTTTACGTCAGATATCTGGTTTTATTTCTATTCGTTCATTAGTCTTGGTAATAAAAGCGGTAATGTAAAAGCGTCATTAAATTTAAATACAAATTCACGCGTGACATCTTCTTTGAAGACAAACACACCCAGTACTTGGTAGTAAAACAAACTAAAGTTAATTGTTGCTTTTATGATGACATCGCGTGAGTTGGGGTCAGATAGCAAACAAATTGTTACTTTTATTCTGTCGGTGATGTAGTAAGTTCTCGCTGTTCGGATGTGGCATTATTTTCAATCGTCTCCACTGGAACATCTTTCGTGAGATGTTCAGTATTATGCAGTTTTAACGTTACTTCAATATTTTATAACGATACAGGAAATTACTATTCTGATTTAATTTGCAACATCTCAGACGACTTTAGTTAAGATTTGCATCCAGAATCTTCACGTTCTCTATACTCCTGTTCCGGATAAATATTTCAGTAAGTACTAGATACAGTATTTAGTGCTGTTGAATGTGTAAAGTACAATCCTTCATAACAAGTACTTTCTACTCTCCGTCATTAGACCGTTTAAAATTTAATCTTCTGTCATGAAAACCACAAAAACCAAAACATCACTTAGATTCAATTTATACGAGTGGCCCATTCATTTGTTTATCTAGATTTGTATGTAATCATGCCCTTTTACTCGATTGATAGTATCTCCAATCTTCTTCAATTTTACGTTTAGTTAATTGCGGCTTGAATTGACCCTGTTACAGCGTAACCACAGTTTTATATCCATTAGCTTGATGATAGTGAGTTTTGTCATTAGGATTTTTTACAGATTTTTTGAGGGGAGTATTTTTGGTGCCGAATGATTTGGAGTAATTGACTTTTAATAAAAATGAATACTTTATAATTCTTCGAAGCTGAAAATTATATCAACATCAGTCATTTTTGCTATATCTATTTTTCTCCAAAAACAATTCTTACTAGAAACAAACACGATCGAACACAAAACCCAACTTCTCACCTATCAACAGAAATCTCATTCCGTATAACAATTTACAAATTCAAAACATGAGCAAACCCATCTCCACTTACGGATAGCAAGCATATGCATAGGAGCTGTTAGTGCCCCCCTTAGGGGTTCCAAGACGTCAGCACGTTTAAGCGCCAATTAATTATTAAGGAACACTGAGCTTCCTTTGGCTCTTTGACGGCGACTGTACAACAATGTGGCTGACTCTCGTGATTGGCTGCTTTGTAAATTGCATTAGCGTGGTTTGCTTGTGTGTTTGTATGCCTGTCTTATGATGGGATACCAAGTGTTTGTTTGGATTTATTGGTTTAATAGTGTAAGATGTAAGATGTCATGAACGAGTTCTTTTAACATAGAGTGTACGTGTAGTAATACACGGATCATGCATGTCTTAGATAAAGCAGCGTGATTCGTATTAAAAGGTTGGCCATACTTTTCATTACTGCAACTTCCGTCGAAAGTTAATCAATTTGTTTGATCTGTCTACTCACCTAGCAAAAAAAACTTCTAAGTATCTTGATGATGTTTTGAACTAAAGTTGAACGAAGCTCTGTAAATTATTGCAAAAATATGATGTTTATAACAAAAACTGCCTCACATATTGATTTCTGGAATAAAAGTACATTTACGTACACTTTCGATATAACGCAATAATTCTTCTTTATAGGAATAGAGAGCTCTTTTAAAATGTATTTCGGCAAACATGTCGTAGGGGTCGCCTTTGATGGAAGCGCCTTCTTCAATTGTCAGTTGTAAATTCAATTTTCACTTTATATTGCTAGTTTCACATGTCGGGGGTGCACGGCTGATATTAGATACACATCTTTTGCGCACTAGATGGGCGATATGATACGGGGTGGATTAGCTTCCAATACTGCGTTTTTATTGTCAGTTTTTGAAAAAAAAGCCTAAAAGGCCCTCCTTTTAGGCTTGAAGAAGTGCCTTTCAGAATTGTATTTTTTAATCCCTATTAAGAATAAGAAGAATAAATTATTAAATCATAGTTACAGTAATTTTCTTAGTCTAACATCATTAAGGATATCGGTAACAAGTTTTATTTTAACAAATTTAGAAAACAGTGGACTCCAAACTAGGCTGTGCCTGTATCTTGGGGTCCGGAGTTAGTAAACTCTTAGAGTAGGATAACTCTAAATTAAAAACATTTATTTGTAGTTATGCTACTTAGACATTTTGGAAAATAACAAAATATTTTAATAAATTGGATTAACAGAAAATGGATATTTAACAGAAAATTAGAAGACAAATAAAAAATAAAATAAGAACAATTCTAATGTTCAGGAATGATGTGTGTGTGTGTGTGCGTGTGTGTGTTTGTGTGTGTGTGTGTGTGGGTGTGTTTGTGTATGGGTGTCTGTATGTAATTGGGTATGTGTGGTGAAGGTTTAGCACAGATTGGGTGTGTGTATTAAAAAATACATTTCTGAAAGTCACTTGTTAGTTAATTATTGATAGCCTTTGTTTTTGCTATGAGATAAGCAGTCAAAATGCCTTGTGTTTCTGCAGACAAATTCTTCACAACATCTCTTTGTGATAAAGTTTCATTTAGAGAACAAGTCATCATATTTCTCCTGCCCTTACCCTACTTTATTTGGGGTCGGCGCAACATGTCTTTTTTTCCATACTTCTCTATTACTCGTCATCTCATCAGACACCTCCTTTCTTACGATACCATCACACGGTCTACCATCCTTTTGCCAAGTATTATAAAGTAAGTAAGAAAAAAAAACAAAGCTGGGTTCTATAAAAAAGCCAAAATCTATGCTAACCAACTCAACATCCCATACGGAGCCGAACCCTAAACATTTTTTTCTCCGCTAAAATGTGCGTATAAGGAAGAAATTCGGTTATACGCCAACTGGGGTAGATTAAATTGCATTGAGCTACCCATTAACGCCTTGTCAGATCGGGTTACGATTTATATATTTGATAAATCGGATATATTGCAGTAAGGATGCAGGGTTGTACGTGCAATGAAGAATTTGATCTAAGAAGACATAATTAAAAATGTCGCAGACGATTCTACATTTGTAGATCATGTAGAAAATTATGTTGATAAATCACACCTTTAAGCCCAGACTTAAGAGTACTTTTAACACACTCATTTAAAATCAAATCTTTTAAGAGCGTTTATACCTTACGGCATTTCATAAAAACTTACAATTCCTTATTTTCCGAAATGACTGAAGCGATTCAAATGAAACTTAATACGCTTAGGCAGGATACATAGGTCTAAAAAGTTACTAAAATATTTTCGAAATATCTTTAAAAAAAAGATAATGGGCAATTTCTGTTTCTATAGATAATTTAAAATCGGTCTAATTTACCTGCAACACTAGTTTTCGAAAATGTTTTTTGTAACTTTTAAGACCAATTTTTTTTGTATTTTTTTTTGTTTTTTTTTTTTTTTTTTTTAAACTTTGCCCCACACTAGGAATTTCTCCTGTGTCGTGGGTGCGTTTACAAACATTTAAACTCACATACACAAACAGCCAGACCCGGAACAACTATCTGTAGGCCATACAAATATTTGTTCCGTGCGGGGATCGAACCCGCGACACGCAGCGCAGCAGTCGATCGCTCAACCACTGCGCCAACCGTGCCGTCATCACCAATGTATCCTGCATTAGCGTATGAAGTTTCACAGGTTCAGTCAATTCGAAAATAACGACTTGAAAGTTTGTATGAAAAGCGGTAAGGTATAAACGCTCTTAATGCAATCCATAATGTACACGAGGTGGTAAAATAAAAAATAACAGAAACAATTATTATTTCGTCAGTTAAGTTTGAATCTCATGTAATAGGGATGAGCCTTCATAGTTTTTCATTGTCCTATAGAATCCAAAGTTACATAATTCTGATCCGAGATATTATTGGTGTTAGACATTTTATTCTAATCTTCCTTTGATAAGTCTTTCATAACGATTACCTCATCTGTAATGTAATATTTAATAACATTAAAAACGTTAACTATAAACATTTTCAATCGAAAAACCCGCTCTAAAGAAATAAACATTTACTTATCCAAACTTCCTCTACATTTGTTTTCGTTTGTCTTACATTTTTTCCCGTTGTCACGGAGAGTTAATGAAAGAATTAGCTTTCATTACAACTGATACGATTCCTTAAAGGGATTCCCGAATGAAGATGAAGTGCCTTCGTAACCTTTCTGATGGCTAAGGATCAATGTAGGGAGGTCGTCCTCTTAAGTCTGATTAGTTTTTGGGGACATATAAAATGCTGTTAGTACTGAAACCTACAGTCGTCGTATCTTCTCAATATTTATAAAACTTTTAAAAGTAACCTTTCCAATTTATATCAAAAAGTTTATAATTTAATCTTATAACGGATATGAAACGTTAAAACACAAAGTAAAATGGATGGTTCGCCCGCATAAATGAAGAGTCGTCGGGACTTTCAACTCTAATGCATTAATTAAGCTGGACCGATCCCCGAAAATCGTCTAGAATCTCTCTCTGTTTAAATTAGTGCAGAATTCATTTTATTTTTTTAATTCGTCTTCCAAATTCAAATAAGATTTCTTTTTTTTATTACGCTGCGCCGCATAAAAGGGTAGACCAGGATTCGTCGCTCCGTCGTTCACTTCGAAACGCTAATTCCTCCTCGTTCCGAGATACTGATTGGACGATATATTTAACAATGCTACCGACACGCTTCTCTGCGAAAAAATACATCTTACGTACTACCTTTTTTTCTCGCGCTTGGATTCCTTTATTTTCTTATTTTCTATTTGGCATCGCGGCCAAAGGTTGGAAGGGGCAATGGATTGTACAAGCGTTAATGATACTAATAGCAATTAGTGGAAGGTTGTGTTTGGCTTGTACGGTTTTGGTGTTTAGTAATTCCGTGTTCTGGCTGTATAAGCATATTACGGGGCACCCAGCCCATGGAGGGTCTTAACGGGAGGTCGTTTGCTGCGCTGCCAGCCTCCTAAGATTAATGACATTACGCCAAGACATTTTGTAAGAGACAAACGTGACAAAAAACTGAGTTGTAATTAAGTAGATCGAATGAATAGATTTAATGGCTGATACTGGTTGTTTTTAGACTACATTTTACTTTTTTTTATTTAAAATCAGAAACGATTTAGTTTCCACAGCAGATGTTACTGCCGTCGCTGGTACATAAATGGTAACTGTCTTTACAGACAAAATAAGTCGTGTTACATAAATTTGAGGTTAAACTTGATATATGTTTGCAATGAGATAAGCGGTAGTAAAATTGCGGTCGTCGTATCGTTGTACAACGTACAAGGCTTTACAAGATCGTGCTCGACTTCAAACTCTGAAGTCTGCACTGGACATCATAAAATATTTAACACTCATATCTCGTGGAGCGGTCCAAATATTATCGACTTGCCTATAAAACGGAAAAGTCCCGCTAAAAAAAGATAGACGTATACTTTACACTTATGTAAGAAAGAGACGTGAACACCGTTATTGTACGATCTTTGGAAATTCGTCGGAAACGTTTGGTTTCTTTCCCATCGTTTTTATCGTAGTCGTTATATTTTGATAGAGCAGTTTGGTAGGATCGGCGATATAACGTTTATGTTTTGGTTTTCGGTACATACCTTTCGCGTTGTTTTGTTACAACATTTTCTTCTGTTAAGAATTTTAGATAGATGCATCTTTACAAATTTTGCATTTAAATGAAAGAAAAAAAACTGATTCGCGTTTCGATATCAAAACAGTCTACTTTTATGGATCACATTTTATCAAATATTTCTACTAAAGGGACGTAAATATGCTTACCTTAAAAGTTTCTAGTGATAAATACCCGGTAGGGCCCGTGAATGTAAAGCATCTGGTACAGTCGCTCACATAACGCTTTGAGATTTTTGATGGATGACTTTGCTTGTTTATTTAATAGATGTTATTAGTCTCAGTCCTTAGTTAAGGTAGATGATTCTCAAGACAAAATTATTCAATATACTTGGTTAATTGAAAATTATAATCCATACTATAATATTATAAATGCAAATCAAATATTATAAATAAAAATAAGTGGGCTACCACTTGAAAAAATCAGCCTGTATAAAATAATAATTCATTATTGAAAGCTTTAGTTTGTAGAATTTTTCAGAAACGATGTTTCATCTGATACAGCTCATACTAACTAGAATGCTTAGAAAACATAAAAATAAGAAAAAACGTAAGTATAAAAAACTTTTAGAAGAAAAAAAAAACTCGAAAACTAGCAGAGCAGCTGTTTGTGTAGTAACTGATAATAACTTGCACTGTAAACATAATCAGTTTGCACTTGTAAAAATAATTATTTTCATTCAAAATGAAAACCAATTTCCCTGTGTGATTTTCCATATATTAAAAAAAAAAACTCAAGTTCCTTTGCCCTTCAGTTGGCGAGTGTACGGCCGGTACAGTAACTCAGCGGGTCCCTCTCGCGGATATGATACAGTGCGCAATGCAGCCTCCAACATTTCTCATACCACTGCCAAAAATCTATCCGTGCCTCAATATTATAGACTAGTTTAGGAGGCTATCTAGTGACGTGTGTTGGGAATGCTGAGTTTAAGAGCGTTAACGCCTTACGACAATTCATACAAACTTTCAATTCCTTATTTTCTGAAACGACATAACCGAATTTTTTTTAAACTTCGTATCCTGCATGCGTATTAAGTTTCATTAAAATCGGTTCAGCCATTTCGGAAAATAAAGATTCAACATCTAACACTTATAATTCTGTAACCTTTATGAAGGTGTTTTTAAGTCCCTGGTTCCACGTTCTTGTGTCAGCCTCATCTAGGATATTCTCGGGATGGCAACAATGTCTTTGGACCATCTCGCCTCGTCTGGTTTGGGAATAGCCTGGCGGGCTTGTCCCAAAAAAAAAGACCATCTCGCCGCCGGATGACCAACACTTCTCTTTCCAGTACTTGGACGCCACTCGGTCACAGCTTAACACCACCTGCCGTCACCGCGTCTTGCTAAGTGTTCTGACTAACTCCATTTGAGTTCCATAACGCGATTCCAATATCGAAGACCTCACATTTATTTATTTATTTATTTAGAACATGGAGGACTTACAGCTAATAAAAACAAACAAGAAAAGGAGCAATAGTCACCAGAGAGCCAATGACAAATCCTCACGTGTAGACATAAAATAAAAATTTGTGGTGTGAGCACAGAAACAAAAAACACACCGCTTTAATTAAAGTAAAGTTAAAAGGACTAATACATACTGGGTCTGAAATCATATATAAATAAAAAAAAAAAATAAGTATATGTATTGAGAAAATAATAAAAACAAAAGCATACAATACAACCTACCGCTACTTGAAAAATTTGAGGCTTAAGCACCTTCTGGCCGAATTCACACTAATTGTGAATGGATCTAAATCAAATTCCTTGCATATATTATCATTGAAATGTTTGCTTGCACGCATAATATAACTGTTCTGCCTATACATTCACTCATTACAAATTTTTAGAAGATCATTTTCAAAGGGAACTAGAAATTAAGTTGTAGTCGCTCTAGATGGTTATATAGACAGTTGTATTAAGAACTGTGGTTTACCATCAAAACATTGAAGCTACCAGACGTAGGGCTCTAGACCAATCACACAAATTATAAATGCAAAAGTTTGTATGTGTGTATATTTGTTACTTCTCCACGCTGAAATAGCTGGATGACTTTACAGTAAGATTAAATGGCATTAACATCATAATAATATTATTATCTTAATTATAAGCTACTTGCTTATGCCTACGGCTTCGCTCGCGTTTTGTCCGTTAATTAACCCACGAGATCGTTCTACCGGAATAAAAAGTATTCTATGTGCTATGCCAGACCATTATCTATCCCTAGGTCAAATTTCATATAGATTCATTCAGTCGTTTTTGCGTGAAAGAGTATCAAACATCCTCACAAACTTTCGCATTTATAACATTAGTAGGATCCACAAAGATATTGTGTAATCAGTTAAAACGTGAGCGAAGCCAAGGGTGAAAGCCAGTAGGATAATAATAATACCTATCACAGGTCTTGATTGAACTAAACTAACTTAATTAGCGAACGAACAAAACCTTACACACTTAATAAACCCACTTAAATTACGTATAGCATGATCCGCATAGCGTATGAAAATACGCGCCCGCGAATTTCCCAATAATAAATTATACTCCTTGTCCGCTTACCTCGGGTTAACCGGCTTTTATAAACTACCCGGGTAATTTATAACTATTACCCGGCCGAAAACGATCACGTGATATCACTTTATAGCATATTCACCGGGTAAATATGAGGGAGCCATGTAATAATGTTTCATGTATTTACATAAAAGTAAGTGGTGGAAACTATCTGTGATGAGGTTATCATTTTGTGGGTGAAGGGTCAGTGAGGTTTAAATTATTAAATAAAGTGTTAGTAGTGTTAAAATTATGCTTTGAACTAGACTTTTTCCTCCACGTTTAGTAAAATCTCTTTTGGAGAAAACTGTTTTTGCGGCCAGTTACCAGCTGGGCACAATGAATACTGTAGTATTTATAAAACAGGTCATTGATTTGTTAAAAGAATGACGATGGCATCGTATTATCATCATTTTTGACTAGTCCAATAAAGCGTCCGAAACAACCCTTAAACTCTACAATGTATGTAACATCTTGGAAATAAATATGGCATTGTTGAAGTAAAACAGAGCAGGATCAGTTATTTAGTCATATTGAAACCCAACACAACACGATAACTGAAATCAAAAAGCAATTCCGACAAAATTCCAACACTTACCAACCTCACCAGACAACGTTCAAAGTTTTTCATTTTTAACAACCAAACAGTAACCGGAAAACATCGTGAAAATAGTCCACAAAACACTATCTTACCTTTCTAACACTACAACTAGGTACTTAATGTAATCGCGCTCAATATCCTTTGTTCACTTTCAGACTCATTAAAAAGGCGATGCAATTTAATGAGTTGATAGTGTGCGTTAACCCTCGCTACGTTTGCAGATACGACCTTTTGTCCACAACTGAATTTCGACTTTATTTTGCAAGGAACAAGTTTGAAATTCTTTTGGGGGAATGTTGAAGCGTATTGGTATGTAGGGGTCGAAGATTAGTAGCCCACGCCTACCCGGCGGAGCGCTGAGCGGATGATAGTGCCCAAGAGTGTAGTTACAATTAGACCGGTGCCCACAATGAAGTGATGCCCCGTAATGTTGGCCCTTGTCTTTGTATGTTGATTGTGCACGAAAGACCAATGTTCGTATGTTCGTAAAGTCGTATGTGTGTTTCAAGTGTACTGTGTAATATTTCGGCTAGTTAGGGCTTATGAATATGAAAGGGCAGGCTATGACGCATATTAGGAGGTAGATTATGAATGTACAGAATAGACAGTAACCTTGACACATTATCAGTTGTAAAACTGTGTAGCCATTTGTTAAGATAAGAAAAAAGTATGGCCATGAGTTTTTCCTCAGTTCCAGAGATGTTAAAGATCTGCCCCCTAGCATGACCGTTCGATCTCTATTCTACCAAGAAACGACAAGAAATATTTTCTATATAACTTGACATTTCTTCTGCCCCAGCATGGCGCGCACCGTCGACTCGCGTTTCTACGAAGACATAGACAGAAATTCTTTCCATAGCAACGGGGACGTATCACGTGATGTTTATATTCCCTGAATATTATTACGTTTAGTTAACAAAAAAAAGTTGCCAATTGCACGAATTTTTCATTTTTCGTGGGCGGGATGGTGTTGCTGCATCCTGGATCCAGGCCTGGATCTTTTTCGCGAAATTAAACCTAAATATTTTACATAACATTTCAACCTTTTGAACGTAACTCAACGCAACCACGAAACGTATTTCTCGTATTTAGTTTTTAATAAGACTAGTTTGACATTTTTCAGAAGTAATGTTTCGACCCCCAAATGTCAAAAGAAGAGAAAATATGGTCGTCATGCTCGACGTTGTAGACTTGACGTGTCGACTGAAGAAAAGAAACATTTCTTTTCTACATTCTTAATATCGCCATGCTTGGGACGATAGAAATATCTGTCAAATTGTCGATTCTTCCGTAGACATAGCCCGTTTCTACGGCGGTCATGCTAGGCCGGCTGGTTGGACTGACACGAATGAAATTCGTTTGCGCCGATTGTGTCAAATGTTTTTATGAAATTTTCGTAAATAATTTTTAATAATTAAAACAACCGACAGCATCGTCCCGCGCCTTGCGCAATTTCCATCCCAGTTAACAATTAATGAGAATATATTATTTATAAAAATAAAGATCTATCCAGTAACTTCACACGAGTATTGCCAACGTCTGCAATGGCATCAAAATCCGCTGGAATGTTTAGCTTCTTGAATTCCAACTATTTAAAAAAATCTGTTTACAAAATTCTTGTTGCTTCTTAGAAGACAGTTCCCACAGTACATAATTCAGAAAATCCTTTGAACGCTCCTTACATAGTATATGTAAGTCACACACTTCCATTATTTTCTATCAACATAGCCTAACAATACATAAATACATATTATTATAATCAAAGTTAACAAGATACATCTGACTAGCTCCACAACAAGTATTTTAGTAGAATTCTGGCAGACGGTAGGGGCAAAGGCGCTTACAAGCAGCGAGCGATTGCCCCGTCTACCAGTAGGTACATTGTCAATTGGAAACTACTCGGCTCCGAGAGCAAGCGCTTTTAGATTTGAAAGAGTACCTACTACAGTATATGCGGGATTTTCAGATACTTAAACATCAGGAAACTGTTTAAAAAAATTGCAGTGACTATTATTATAATTTATGCTGTTTTATTTGGATTGCCATATTCTAAAACCAGTATTTAAATTACAACGATAATAAGTCAGTGCTTAGGTATTCAAGTAGGAAGCTGTAACTCCAGCCTCATAAGGTGAGTTGCCCCATTTGACGAAGAAAATGAAACAGCAGAGGCGAGTGGTGGGGAACTGTGTCGCGAACTATGATCCACTTCCTATTATGACCTCTTAGCTCAAAGACAGGCAGCCGAAGGGACTTTGCGTGACTGTGGTGCTGCCACCGACGAAGCGGTGGAAGGGGAGAAGATCTGGTCTAACAAAATATAAATAATTTCGTGCCAGCGACACGAAGAAGAAGTGCTTGGGTATCAAACTCAAAAGCATTCAGTTGCGGAATAAGTTTCTTTTGAAACACCTAATACGGATTAGGTGTTTCAAAAGATATTAGTTATAATGAATATGAAATTTGTTCTGCCTGTCTATTGCCTTTTGTGGTTTTACGGTTGAATGCAATGCCTAAAATTTTAAGTTTTATTCTGATAGTACGTTACCGTAGTATATTTATAAATTGTTTACTTAGAAGTGGGCGAATTCAAGGTCAATATCTCGTACTAATTTATCTAGGGGAAGATTTACTACAAAAGCTTAAAAATCACTTTAGGAAACAAACCACTCACATGATTTTTTAAACATACTCCATCCCCAATATGCGTTCAACATAAAAACCATACAATTTCCGTCGAAGCAAAATTCTCTGAAACTAACGTTTACTGTTACGGAGGGCTATGAAAAGGCGAGGTTTTATCGCGTTGCCATGACGACGCTGGGATGCTGCGTCGCCCGCGATACCCTCCTCACTCGACACATTGGAAAAACTACTACAGTGCTTTATATTTACAGCCTTCCATATACCTATATGTATAGGAAGCATTGTAGGAAGAGTGAAAGTCCCCGAACCATGGATGAAAATCGATGAGTGCAGCTATACTTTAAACTACAATGTCAGAGATTGGGAGGAAAATAAAAATTGTGACATAAAAATACTCATTTGGCAGTTAAAATGCAGTTTTGTAGAAAGGAGAAAGTAGTTAATTATGGGTTTGTAATTGCTTGTGTTAGCAATCGTAAATTATTCATGTCATAGACATTTAGCAATGTGACCAATGCACGTTTCAAAAAGATTGTGTTCTTTACTATTTCTTGAAGATTACTATTCATAATAATCTGTATGACCTATGGCCTCTACAACAGCTTTTAGGTGAGATTTAAAAAATATTGTGTTAAATGTGTACTATCAATGAATGAATTATGAATCATTTTTCATCACCATTGTTGACATACGTATGAACATAAAAACACTGCAAAAACCAAATACCAAAACATACACAAATCATGTACCAACTTCTATTTAATCACAATAGAAATCGTTCAATTGTTTGGTCTATTTACTCCGTCAACGTAGACGGGGAACAGTTAACCCTTGAATTTGGTACACACTGAAATATTAACGCCTGCTATGGAAGCACGCGGAAAAACAAGTCGAAAACTGGGCCCGTTATGGGCCCGTCGCATGTTACGCAAAGATTAACTCGACGATGTTATTTAGATGGGTGCAGATACGACAATCTGTTTCGGTCTCTAAGAAAAGTTAGAATTAACATCAAGGTCAAATTTTGTTAAAAACACTTTGGAGTGGTAAATATGGAATGAAAGTTAGTGTTGTGCCTAAACAAAACTAATCACTCAATCAAAATAATTATGAGTTTATTTGCAACAAATTATCAGGAACTATCCTTAGATAAACTGTGCTAACAACGTGGGCTGCAAAGATTTGGTCTTTATCTCAGCTACAGATATTGCAGTTTAACTAGCCTTGACAAAGCAAAACTAGTCGCTGCATTTCAAAACAAAACACCTAACAACAAACACCACTTCCACCTGCTTATTCTTTGGCGTCCGCTTGGCGTGTCGGTATTGAGTGGTGGCAGGGGAGGGGCGCACCAGGGGAGTCGATGCCGGCCCAGGGGACCGCCTCCCGAGGGAGCCGCCGACGGGCCGCGGCCCGCGGGGCCAAGGGGGGGACGAAAGGTTAAAAGGGAAAAGTTATAAGAGACCGCTTGTTGTCGGATCTGCGTAGTTCGATTTTCGTATGCGGTTTAGCGAATTTTTCTTTGGCGTTGTGTTGTAAGGTTATGTTACTGTGTAAGTTGGATTTGGGTATGAGTTGTGTGGTTATTTATTTGAATGTAAATTTTATATCCTTATGAGTTCCATCATACTAGGCTTGCTTACAGAAAAAAAAATACATCGTTAAAAATTGTCAAGGACATGACATTTAAAGTCACGCTACCTTGTTGTCTGCGAAACTTACAAACACCAAATATTAAAAACTTAAAAACCTTCCCAAAACAAATAATTTCAGACACATTTATTTCCTCGATCAACTTCACAGTTCTATTCAGCAAGAAATTATTTACAGTCCGATTTTTTTGCGCAAGAAATATCTGATGCAAATAAACATAGTCTATGCCTTGGTAGGGGTGTGGGTAGGGGGTATTCAAGTGTTCCGAGTCGACTTGAAAGAGGGCAACCTACTGCCTCGGCTCTTTGCCGCGACTTAATGCCGTACTAGATTTTTTCCATCGAATAGTGTGAGATGTAAGGGTGTATGCGTATATAGGGAATAAAACGTTTCAAAGAATTTTACTGTGATATTATAACAGTAACTATACAGGGTGTAACGGAAAGGGTATATACATCCTTAAGGGTGTGCTACAGACCATCAAACTGAACATGTTTCGCAACATAAAAAAATTTTTGCAGCAAAAAAAAATATCAGCTGCCTATACATTTGGGTCGAATAGGTATTGTAATTTTCTATGGGGCAGCAGATTTTTTTTTTGCTGAAAAACATGTTTTATGAAGAGAAACAGGTTCATTTTGATGGGCTGTAGCACACCCTTAAGGATGTATATACCCTTTCCGTTAGATCCTGTATAGTTGGGTAACTTATGGCACAGTATAGATTGCAATATTATTGAAGTTGTGTGAAAATGAGCGGACTATCTACTTTATTTGTATATCAAAATTAGTTTTACGTTTACGCATTACGACATTCCATACAAATTTTCAAGTCCTTATTTTCGAAATGACTGAACCGGTGAAACTTCATACGCTTAAGCAGGATACATAGGTATTAAAAAAAGTGGATAAACAGGATACATAGGTCTAAAAGTTACTAAAAACATCTTGAAAAATAGTGTTGCAGGTAAATTAGACCGATTATAATTAACTAGCTGTCCCGCGCAACTTCGTCTGCGTCATATTTTTCCCGTTTTCGCAACTTTTTTCATTGCTGCTCCGCTCCTATTGGTCGTAGCGTGATGATATATAGCCTATGTCCTTCCCCAGGTTGAAATCTATCTTCTTGCCAAATTTTATTAAGATCCGATCAGCCGTTTAGTCGTGAAAAGATAACAAACAAACAGAGTGACATTCGCATTTATAATATTAAGTATGGATTATCTATAGAAACAGAAATTTCCAATTATCTTTTTTTTAAAGACATTTACAAAATGTTTTTCAGTTACTTTTAAGGCCTATGTATCCTGTTTATGCTTATTAAGTTTAATTAAATTCTGTTCAGTCATTTCGGAAAATAACGTCTTGAAAGTTTGTATATAATGCCGTAAGGTGTATACGCTCTTAAACCAATGTGTAGAACGAAGTATACTGCAACACACAAATAGCACAAATATTTGTGTAACACACAAATAGCTATATATATTTATGTATGTATTATATTTATATTATACATGTATATGTTCATATATGAAGTAGATAACTTTACTTTTGTTATTTTGTTTAATTGTAATGTTGTTGTTTTGTTTAAAATTTTTGTGTAGAGTACACCACTGACTACCCCCTTTTAATTTTTAATTCCGTAATGTCCATCCAAAGGTTGTCTGGAAGATATCGCTATAAGCGATAAGACCGCCGTTGTAACCATAACATTGTAAAATTTGTAAACCCGTTATGTTTGATTTTTGGTGTACAATAAAGTATTATTCTATTCTATTCTATACTGCTATGATGTACAATATAGTGTAGAATAGTTCGTATCCGTCCGATGCGCAGTCGGTCAACACTCCTAGCATACTTTCAGTGTCAAGAGACACTTGTATTAATTTGGTACCTACAAATATTCCACCTTCTTGATATTATAAGACAGATCAACACACTGCCTAAGCCAGTATTGGAAGGTCTGCAAGTCCCATATCTGTCTCTTCTTAAGTACGGCTGTTTTCACTGTGGTTTCACGGCTTAAACGATCGTTAACAGTTTGTGACAAGTTAAACCTTATTTAATATTAAACTCATATTCTCCTTTCCATCTTGTTATCATCATCTGCCTAGCCTTTTCCCATACTATCTTGGGGTCGGCTTCCAGTCTTACCCGATGCAGCTGAGTACCAGTATTTTACATGAAGCGACTGCCTATCTGACCTCCACAACCCAGTACCTAGGTAATACGATACCCCTTGGTAAGACTGGATGTCAGACTTTGGCTTCTGACTACTCGTAACGACTGTCAAAGATCTACAAATAACAGCCGGGACCAACGGCTTAACGTGCTTTCCGAGGCACGGAGGAAAGCTTCCTTTCCATCTTGTTATGTCAAACTTTAATTATTTTACCTGTTTGATTATAGAGCCAAGACCTGGTGGCCTACCATGACGTCTTAAAACATTTTTGTTTCATTCTTATTCCAGAGTGGGAAAGAGACGGAGCTATACAGGTCGTCGAGCTTCATCTCTTTCCCACTCTGGAACAAGACTGAAACAATAATGTTTTAAGACGTCATAGTAACCCCCCTATAACAATTAGACATTACAGGTTGTTTTATGAATCTGTACTGATATAACATAATAATATAACATCATATTACGAGATGTATTAGTACACCCACAATTTGCCAGGTGTGTTTAAGTCCAATGTTATAGGGGGCGAGCCTATTGCCATTGCTGCTGGAAAAACCCAATAGCTCTTTGCCCGTACTGGGAATCAAACCCATGACCTCATGCCCAGCATTCGCGCGGGCACTAGACCAACGAGACGGTACTGACTGATATAATACTTTACTATATTAGTATTTAGACGAATAAAAACTTTGCAGAAAGAAAAAAAAAATGTTTGAACGCGCTTATCTCTGGAACTTTCAGTCGGATTAGAAGAAGACTTTTTGCATTTAACTGTCTAAATATTAAAGTAGATTTAAGGCTATATTTAACATCACGCTTCGATCATTAAGATCCGAGTAAACAGAGACGATGGGTGAAGCCGCGGGACACGGCTAGTTTTAAATAAGCACCCTTAAAAATTATTGTTGGTCTTATAATTCACCCCTATAGAACTCCGAAAAAACCTATCATCAGTAAAACCCATTCATCCTATTTACTTAAAGGTAATAATTTTTCGGCTTACCGGTCACCGCGAGAGCTATACCGCAGGATAACGCTACTGTCAGGTGGCCCTAACAATGATATTAATGCTCCGAGCTTTCGATGACCAGGGGAGGACTTTTACGATACGTCTTACTGGGGGCAGGGAAAAAAATATGGGTGTTTACTTGAATTTAGGTGTAATAATATTGACAAATGAGAATACGTTGTATATTTCTTCGAGGTAATTTATTACATAGAAAAAAACAGACAGAATAGTGTCATAAAACAGCCGAAATTATAATATTACACAAACATACTTTTTTATTAGAGTGGCGTAATGTAGTTTTTGCTTACCATCTTAAAAATATCTAAAAGAAAAGATACTGTAAGTTTGAACATAAGTAGGTAAAATAACAACAAAACTGAGATTAGGCAAGTAACTTCAAATTAAAGGCAGCTTTGAAGGTATTTCGTCACCTGCCGTAGTGTATCTCGTGTATAAAAAAATTATGACATCAAAGAACTGCCTTTACACTAAACTCTTACGCTGTTTGTACTCGTATCACGGCAGTGAGAAACTTGAAAACGTCTACCACTTACTTATTGTATTTCTAAAATAAAAGCCCCATTCACGGCAACTCGTATGACAGTGCCGTAAACTTGCCGTAAAAATACATCGCTAGTCTGTGCGGTTTTTTGCATATAACTTTTCAAGGCACATAATATCGCTGTTAGTTGCCTTTACACTAAACTTTTTCGCCGTCTGTACTCGTATCACGCCACTGACGAACCTAACAGGGCTTACCACTTATTTATTGTACTTCTTAAAATAAAATCTCCTTTCACAGCAAGTCATGTGACAGTGCAGTAAACTTGCCGTAAAATTTCGTCGCTTGTCGAAGCGTATTTCGTGAAGATACGTTTTCCAGAAACATATCAAAGTTACACCAAAGTCTTTTGCCACCCTGTTCTCATACCACGCCATTGACAAACCTAACAAGGCCTACCACTTACTTATTGTACTTCTTAAAATAAAATCCCCATTCACGGCAAGTCGTGTGACAGTTGCGTAAACTCGTAAAGTCGTAACTCGCAATATTGTGACATAAGGTGTTTAACATAAATAATGCGGGAACAGATGTGTGACGCCGCGGGCACCACAAATACGTTCGCGCGGTACCAACGCCGCCGCTCCTATCTGGATACGTTTTTACAATTCGTATGGAGCTGCTGTTACGGCTGCTGTAGTCACACAAATAAAAGTTTGGTGAGTGTTTAAGCGGGTTAAATAGCCGGAGAAAAGTTGTGTCTTCAATTTGATTGGTGGAGAAAAATAGAAGAGCAAAAAGAGAGGTTGAAGAAATGAAAATCCAAGTTTTTCCTTAGATGCACCGCCAAAATTAATAACCAACGTGAACTTGGCTGACAGTATTATTAAAGATAGATGTTTAAAATCAGTTTCTGTATCACTTTCTATGGGTTAATTTAAACAGTAAATCAGTCTAAAATAGTTCAAGACTTAAGTAATAAATTACTTAAGTCTTGAACCTAGTTGGTTGAGTTTTCAATACCTTACAACGTAAGCGCAATTTCGAGCCCGATTTCCGATCACAAACATGACCTTACAATTTAGTTAGTAGTGAAAAATCATTTCTCAAGTCAAACACAACCTTACCATTCATGAACGGAAATAATTTACAACGTACATTAGGGGTGTCTAACAACTCTACTAAATCCACACGTGTTGGCACAGCAATATTCGGCGTGGCGGCATCGCCGGTGCCTCAGGCCATGTAAAATATTTCTGCTAAAGCATTCATCGTGATCGCCCGCCTGATCGTACGCTCAACATTACGCACCAACCAACTTACACAAACACCCCTCATGGACCTTACGACGACGACATAAAGACCACACTACACCAACAAAAAACTCCAAATAAAATTGCAAAGTCCGACTATTGTGTGTAATCCGATATGCCGATAGTTGGCCCGATAGACTTGGCCGTTGGAAATTGTTTGATTTCGTTTCGAGGTTTCGTTTTGACAGCCAATAAAACAACGTGGGTCCTATATTCTTTTATTTCCAAAAATGAAGTCTGATTTTAGTTGCTGTCTGCACTTTGTCCATACGTTTTGTTTCCTTTGCGTCCATTTGATATTCTTTTTTTAAATCGTCACACGACTTTTCGTTTATGGCGCAAAAAAAAAAGTCGTGAAGTTCACACATTGGCTATCAATGAAGCAAAAAGTTTAGTTTGAACGGAAGAGCGGAAGATACAAATTTGTGAACAGGAGAAACAAATTAATACGTTACGTTTAAGTGGGTTGCGTAGTAGCGAAGTGGAAACAGCTGGAGATGTTGTAGGTGAACTTGAGACAGCCAAAATTCTGGGAAGTCATTTGGATACTACCGATGTTAAGCTACATGTTATGCTAATTGAGATTAGTATCACTGCGTTGGTTTTTTTTTATGGATCTCCTTTCTTTTTCAACGTCTTCCAAACAAATTATACGTCTGTTTTTAAAATTAAGTTTATCTACAATTTTGCTACCAATAAATACATGTGCCTTAAAGCTTTTTAGAACGTAATTTTTAAGTAAATTCTTTACAAAAATTTTAATAGGAACCACTATTTTTGTGTGTATAATTCATACGTTGTTGACATTTGATTTATGTGTCCGCTTCATTTGCTGTATATTATCTGTTCACACGACCGTCGATATTTTACGGACCCAGTATAAAGTTGTGACAGATTTTAATATAAAAAAAAAAGATTTACATAACAGTTTCCGTGTTCACGGCATTAAAATTGTGGTTTTGTTGCAGATTTTTCTTGAAGTTCTTCCTGAAATGCAACCAGAATTGTTTGAAGAATGCCGGGAACCCTAGGGATATGAGAAGGTTTCAGGTATGTTATTTCATAATTAGGCTATTATCTAATAAGAAAAATGACACCACTCTCTTATAAGAAAGTCCTTGAGTGCTTCCGCTTGTGAAATATATTGAAAAACAGAGATGGGGCTGTCGTCGACAATTCCAATTTTTACTTCGCGGCCTTGAGATTCTTGTACAGCTTTAAGTCTTTTTCTAGAAGAGTCAAAACAAAGACTGTCTGTATCCAAGTAAAAGAATGGACCATCAAACGTAGTAATTAGTCGTACTGTCGTCAAGTGAATGGTAGCTTGTTTACTAGACGTGGCAAAAAATTGCCGCGATTTCTATACGAGTCTGTCTGTATTACTCTGACTGTGCTCTAAGTCATAAGCAGTAGAGAATCGGGGAAGAAATTAAACCAAAGTCGATGAAGTGCAAAGATTGTATTGCAAACGCTTTTTGGGTCTGTATGAATACAGTTTTTATTCTAACGGAAAATTTCAAGTGTTTTGTTAAGATTTTGATCCTGTATCGTAAACTTCCCTTTGTCAGATACATTTCATCTGAGGAAAATAAATTCCCGTTCCACTGTTATTCTATAGCCACGAATAAAAATAGTTTTTCAATTGAAAGTATTGTTGTAACAACTGCACTGGTCGCAACAAAACATTTAGATCTATATTTTGTTGTGACTTGCATTTTGATTTAGTTCTCTTCCCTTGCACCATTCGACTGTCTGTATTGCCCTTAACTGAAGGAAGGGTTGCGTTCACGACTCTTGAATATTTGAAGCGCCTCCAATTTAGGGGAGGAATGAAATTAAATTTATTTATACGAGTTTATTTATTTACTTTCAACCGATCTTTGCTTGCCCTTTTATTGTATTTTTTAATTGGTTATGTTGTTTTATTTGCCAGCAATTGTAATTAATTGGAAGATGAATGTGACATGAATGCAAATTTAAATATGGCTGCCGGTATAACTATAGAAAGCTCGGTTGATTGGGATGTAAAAGGGACGAATAATAAGATCTTTGTGAAGTTTACAAAAGAAAACTGCCATTATTTAATTTAACACTAAACCATCTACGCGTACAAAGTCGTAATTCACACTTAAAACTTCCCCACGAATACTCGTATGATCTCATAATATAACTAATTAGTAACAGCCCTAACATAACTACCAAAAAGGTGCATTCACACAGTCTCCTTATGAGTACGAATTTGCTTCCACTGTTGCTCTAAGACATATTTGTCTTACATGTCCTCTTAGCAACTTTAAACAAATATAGAACTTAACGTTCTACACATATTGTTCATTTCTACATGCAACTGAAACACTAACAATATCTGTCAATGTGTGCGTTTGTATAGTAATGTCTATATTTGGGCTTTCTGTGTGTCATTGAATAATTCAGTGGTCGTTCCCTACCGTTTCAAGGGTAAGAATATATGGGTATAATATATAACTAGGTACATATTTATAGGTGGGTGTCGGAATCGAAATAATGCAGTCGCTTTATCGACGTGAATATTGTATTCCAGGTGATTTAGGTCTCAAACTTGGTGATGTTTTAGAACTGTAGGCTGAAGTTACGTTTTAGTTTGTACTTTCACTGTCTTTATTTAGATTCTAAAGTTGAATAATATGTGCTTGATAATGGACATAATGAATGTTGGTTTCCACCAACATTCATTGGCCGTAAGTTTCTAGTTTGTACTTTAATTAAACTTAATTTACAAAGTTACCTAACATAACACGTTTGCATACAAAGTCACGCAGGTAGCCTTGTTTATCCAACAGAATTTTTAACCTACACCCCAAAGCACACTCAGCTAAAAAAAAACGTATCGATTGCATGGCCTCTATGGCCGTCTATCAATCGACCACCCACGCCACACATCCACATCGATACGCATACATGCACACAATGCACTTCCTTGCATACCCATTGGAAGAGTTTCGTCCATTTCGTCGCTCCCGAGACATTGGCTCCACCTCCCTAGGGACTCTCCCTTTCGGTTCCCTTCGCACTGGTGTGTGTAGGAATGCGGCGTTTGTTTTGATGTGTGAATCGTAGACGTGTTGTATATCTTCATTCGTTTTATTTCGGTGACTTTACTTTTGGTTTCGTCTATTAATAGATGTGTCGAGATTTTGGCACAATTTTACTTTAATAATTGAGTACGTTCGTTTGTAGCAGGAAATTATAGGTTTTTTTTAAACGTTGCCCCAATACTAGTTTATTGATAAAACACCAACAACCGCTTAAGTGGTCATTCTACTCATAATTATGAACAACATTTACTATGGGATCAAACTTTCGTACTTTGTGTTCACATAACTCGTCAAAATGTATGGAACAGCTGTTTTTTTTTCACGATTTCGGGTTTGGTCTCATAGTAAATGTTGTTCATAATGATGAGTAGAATGACCTCTTAGAGGTTGTTGGTGTTTTATCAATAACCCTGTATAAGAATTTCTCCTGTATCGTGGGTTACACTCGGATACAAAACAGCTAGATGCTTGATGCTTAGGCAAGAAAATATCTGGTTTATGTATGCTTAAGTCTTATAAAACGTGGAATTTCTACTACAATAACGTCTTTCAGTGCTTTAGCAGCGCGATGAATAATGTGGGTGCTATTCAAATGCTCGGGTTGGTCTAATTCGGCAAAATTTGGTTTGCAGGGTTATTTAGAAAACACTAACAACCTCTTAAAGGTAGCTTCTTAACATCACAAATATATTACATTTAGTAAATTTTGTTCTATGACTTTTGGAAATTTACAAAAAAAAAAAAAAAAAACACGTTTCATAGTAAATGATCAGCTTATCGCGTCAATGTTAGCTTATTTTTTTTTTTCAAAGTTCCTAGCGTCATAGTACAAAAGTAAAAATGTGATGTAAGAGATTGTTAGTGTTTTTTCAACAACTCTGTATACATAATCATACCGTCCTGAAGATGTGTATATTACGCTGAAAAAGTATTATAACATTTGAATGGTATTAATATGAATTGGCGATACATTTCGTCTACTAAAAACAGTTGACTAACATTTCTATTTTGTTCTAGGTGGTAATATCAACACAAGTGATGGTGGACGGTCCTCTCCTAGCGATATCAGACAATATGTTTGTCCACAACAACAGCAAGCATGGCCGGAGGGCGAAACGGCTAGACCCTAGCGAAGGTACAGATGGCGCCACAGACAATACTTGTACGTTTTTGTTTTATTTCTTTATGATTTTTTATTTTTTCGTGGGTGATATTGAAACGTGCATTTGAAGGAAATTGTAAATAAGATTTTATTGTGTACATTTTGCTTGGAATAGTGCATGTTTTAATAACACTAATTTTTTACGGTATATCATGATTTATTATTGTTTGACATATTTTTATCACAAAGATTCACAGAAAAGTATCATGGATTCTAAGACTAAAAGTAGTGCTTTAGACTTGGAGCTTTAATTTAGATGCTATCTTTTTGGTCATCTTCTGTACATGTTTTTAACAAGTTTTATTTCCGAAAAATTGCCAGTGCCATTACTTATCAGTAAATTAATAATATTTCTTGCAATTTAAAGCTTTTAAACCCAAAATCTTGGTTAACACCTACGTAAATACGTGTGAAATCCAGTAGTCAATTGACGATAAATGTGCAAAACTCATAATACAGCGTTTTAAGATGTCGTTTGTATTCAAGGAATCACTGTAGACATTTCGCAAAGAACTTCAGCCGGGTGTTTCAGAGGTGGGGGCGTTGAAGCAAGCATGAAGCGAATACGGATAATTTAGTGAGGAATTATGCTCGGAACAAACTTGGAACATGCGTTTGAAATCATTTTCGTAGTATTTTAGAGACAGGGGCATAATAAAAGTTATTAAAAAGATTTTGGAAAAATAGTGTTACAGCAAAACTAGACTGATTATAAATTATCTATAGAAACAGAAAGGGGTTTGGGTAAAACTGGCATGATTTTTTTAAGTCTGCGGCCACTAATGAAAAATATTTCATTAGTAAGAATACAATAAAACATTCATTTTCTTCTAATAAGAATTATTTCGAAAATGCATCGGAGCCGAAATATACAGGATGAATTTTTCAAGTGGATGGAAGCCCAAATCCGAAACTATGAGGAATAGCAAAAAACACTCTAAGGAGTCACGAGCCCAAATTTGATAAAAACTAAAACTGCTTCATTGGTTTTTTTTTTAAATCAATATTCCTAGCCAGGAATCGAACCCTTTAATGTTGGAAAAAAATAACATCCTGTATTATTACACCATTCGATAGTGTTGCTGCTAACGATCAAATTCTGGGAAGTAATGACATACGGCAAACTATAGGAAATAGTATTTTTTTGATAAAATACATAAAAGTTTGCTAACTGTTAGTAAGAACAACTTTGACATCAGATATTTAAGCTCCGATATAATTTTCGTCAAAATTCTTTTAGGAGTCATTATTATCATTTCCACTATACGTTAGCAACAATAATCTTTGTGGCCATTGTGAAAAAAAAACATGCCACTGGTCCATACAAACTTACCCAGTGCCCTTTCCAAATATCAATTTTTTTTAAAAGGCATCTCGATTATGTTTTCTAGTATCTTTTTAGATCTATGTATCCTGCTTATGCGTATTAAGTTTCATCAAAATCGGTTTAGTCATTTAAAAAAAAGGACTTGTAATTTTGGCATGAAATACCATAAGGTGTAAACGCTCTTAACTTAGTTTATTATGAATGGCTTATGCTGTACTAAATGTAATAAATAAATACCATAGATCAACTTAATGTTCAACGAGTTACTGTTCAATTATAAAGTAATTGTTCAAAAACAAAACCTATTCCGCATTAACAGAGCGTCAAAGTTTCTAAGGTGGCTAGACGCCGTGAAACCAACTCGAAGGGATTACACGGTGCGAATGGGGAAATTTGCACAAGTAGCTACCTCCCTGCTGCTCTCTACCTACTGTTAGTGTCGTGAAAACATTCTTACTACCTGTGTTATTGTTTCTTCAATGCTAAAACTTTTTTTATCTATACTGTATACTAGATAATAAAAACCAATACTTTATATTTTAATTAGGATTTTAAATAATATATGCTCTCTTCTTTATCAGTCTTAGGAGGCTCCAAACGAACACAGATGAGATTGATTTTATCTGAAATTGTAAATAATAAATACATCATCCAAGCGACCTTTTCCACCCAATATACAACCATCTTAAATGGGGAGAATATAATATTAGTGAAATTAAAAAAGAACCACCAAGTAATCGCCTTTCGTCCCCTTAAATTCACTTTCTCCCGTCTTTATTACAACGTTGTTCGCAAGATTTCAGTTTCCCCCTTGTTCAGCGCGTGTCCCCCCCTAAACCTTGCACTCGCGGCAGCTGACAACGTCATAACGACCGTGAAACTGTATTCTATAACCAACTTTATTACTCACCGTTAAAATTCATTTTCAATTATCTTCACCGATCTCTTTATACCTTGTATCAGTGACACTTACACGGTGACTTTTACGGTGTACAATTGTCCTTTTTCTAGAACAGTCTAAAGTGTACGTTCAAGTAGGACGGAGCGAGTTTTAGTGGTTTTGCGTTCAACTTTTAAGTTGTTGTAGCATTCAGCCCTTACTTCTGCGGTTTCTTAGGAGATGCCATTTACGACCCTGAATGCTATTTATATGAAAGTTGGGGAACTATTTTAAGCGTCGGCGTTGTGACTTGCGAAAGTATTTGTGGATTCCGAAAAGGTATCATTGGCTTAGCTTGTATTGATTTTGGGGAGTCAAAATTTTGGACACATATACCATCTTTTTTTTTACTCGAGCAATATTTTTGTCGTATGACACTGGCAATTGACCGAAAGTAGGAAACATTTAGAGACACTGCGAACTTCTTCATCATCATCAACCTGCACGCGTAGCATGACCGCCTTAGAAACGGGCTATTTCGACGGAAGAATCTACAAACTGACACATTGTCACTGTCATGACACATGTCACACACATGACACATGTCAGTGTCATGATTTCGATTCCTCCGTAGACAAAGTAGTTTCTACAGTGGTCATACTACTTGGGGTCGGCACAACACGTTTTACATCTTCTCTCTGATTATGATATACAGGAGAGCCTGTTAGACGTTACGCACGGCATCATTTCCTCCTTTCTCTTTCATATCTCACACCATCCACTGCAAACTTCTTCAGAATTTCTCAAATAAAATTTTTGACAGCAGGTTTATATCCTCCCCTGCCAGTAGCCACACCATGTATCAAGGCGATATCACCGAGCGAAGGCTGGACGTCCGGGGGGTCGACAGTAATCATAGTAGGAGACAACTTCTTCGACGGACTACAAGTTGTGTTTGGAACCATGTTGGTTTGGAGTGAGGTACGTTTGTCTCTTTACGTATGTTTGATATTGCTGTTACGTATTTTTGACGCAGTATTGTTTCAAAAAAGTTATAATGTTAATGTCTTTTTTTTACATCTATCTAAATATTTTTTTAGTCTACTAAAATATTGCCAATAGATCTTTATGTGGTATACAGGTTTTACTAACGCAAAGCAACATCTAAGTTCATGCTTAGATTATTGAACCGTCGGAATTTCAACGCATGTCGCAGTTTAGCGTTGCATGCCCAACAGTGCGCTTTTTAGGCATTGATTTACTATCTCGGAGTGTAACAAACGGGCATTAAATTCAAAATATTAATATTTTTTCATATTAATTCAATTCTTAACACAAATCTTCAAACAGGACTAAGCCAAGTTCGTGCTTCTCAGACCAGCAATTAATAAACACTTAATTAATCACACAACGAACAATACACTGATACAATATTCTCCCTTAACAGTTAATAACATCGCACGCGATAAGAGTACAGACCCCTCCGCGTCACATACCAGGCGTCGTGGAGGTGACGCTTTCGTACAAGAGCAAGCAATTCTGTAAGGGCGCGCCAGGGAGATTTGTTTATGTTTGTGAGTATATGGCTTGAATAAGGATCATTTTAGTACTTCTAGCAAATTTTTTGTTCCGTTAAATGCTTGGATGGTGAGGTTTGGAGGAACATTCCGTAGACCAAAATTTGTCAAAAAATATTCTTACTTATCTGAGCGTTTTTTTTTTTTTTTATAAAACTTAAATCATTTTTAAATGCGGTCTTCTCTTTCTCATATGCGGAAACAACAGAAAACCGCATGATAAGAAAGGTAGTGTTCTATAGTTACTTCGAATTTTTCATAATGTGTTTTTTTTAATCTGACTATTTTCATAAAGCACTGAAAATTATAAGTAATCAGTGGTACTTATCTCACTTGCTCATTTTAGGCAGAAATACTCTTTTTTTTGGTAGAAAAACATTAAGCTACGGGCTACGAAAGATCGTAGCACGTGGCATTTTTTTTTTTGTTTCGGCTAAAATAGTAAAGTTCCTAATTAACTAGCTACTTCTTTTCTTATTACCCAATCAAATACAATCCCTCATTATTTACGTTCCAAATTTTTTTTTCCCAAAAATAATCAGTAATTAGGAGACATCGGAAAATCTTATACAATCCATCAATTAGGCTTTCATTTGTTAGTGGGCCAACTAATGATTGATTTTGTTTTTCTCTTGTTCGCATAGCAGCGTTGAACGAGCCAACGATAGATTACGGCTTTCAGAGGCTACAGAAACTTATACCAAGACATCCCGGGGACCCGGAAAAATTACCTAAGGTATGTATTGTTTTCTGTATCGTAATTTTATTCTTTTTGGGTATAGATAATTTTATAGAAAATGATTTTGTGCGAGATTTTGTACTGTATTCGTTGCATTAGATATAGCAATACAAATCGTCTTAACATGTTAAAAGTATAACTATTTTGTTAAATATACTGGTGCAAACATTATAGGCTTAAATAAGGTTTTTTTTTTCAAACTTACTAAAGAATATAGTATTTTTAATCTTTGGCTGTTTTATGGTTTACAAAATTAATATTCTTTTTCCTCAAAACAAATCTTTTTTCTTAGGAAATTATCCTTAAGCGAGCGGCGGACTTGGCGGAGGCACTGTACTCGATGCCTCGCAATAACCAACTGGGGCTAGGCGCACCGCGTTCACCGCCTGCGAGCATGCCTTTCAACTCTTACACAGGACAACTAGCGGTCAGCGTACAGGATACTGCGGCCTCGCAGTGGACTGAAGGTGGGTTTTCCCTTTTTTCCCTATAATTTGACTTTATATAGATACTAATGTCTGTACAAAGTCATCTAACGTTCCCACTGTAAGACTTAACTATGAAAGTAAGTAGGCCATAATCCATCACTCAGGCCATGTACGGGTTGGTGGATGTTTCATATCTTCAAACTTTGGTTTCCTCATATATGCATTACTTTCCTCTGTTTTTTTTTTTTAAATTCTATTTGAAGGTTTATACTATCATTAAAGTTCAAGGGTAAACTAGAACATACTAAAACATATCATCCTAAGCATGCTGGATTGTCCCGTATGTGTCATCTGCTATACTATTTTCCATATAATACGACAAACGTCGCAAACCTTATAATGGGTGCCACAGCTTACGCATGCGGGTCGATCCCTGAGTCAAAGTCGAAAAATTGGTAATTGCGTTTTCACACTGAGTCTTTTCTAACTTCTTAAATGATATTCCAGGTGTAGTCATTAACAGTATTATGTGTTGATCCCAGGCTTTTTCTTTTAGAGGAGTACGCGCGCAGCGGCGGTTCGGTATCGCCGCGGTACTGCTCTGCCGCGTCGACACCGCATGCCGCGCCCGCAGCCTACCCGCATCCACAACATTACCCTGCCCCGCCGACCTCACTCTTCAATACCACGTCTAGTGAGTATTTTTTTTTTTGTATTTTCTTCACTCTTTACCTATGCTTTGACAACTTGGCGGGTGACACTGCCATGCACCTTATATGTGAAAAATTATTACAAATAGTTGTGATAACAAACCTTCTTAAAATTTAATATTTTTGAACTAGATTAACACATTATTAAAGGTCTATGTGAAAAAAAAAAAACCGAGAAATGATTTTCTAACTTTCGTATTGATTCCTGAAAGGGTTCGATCCCCACACTAGAAAAATGTGTATACCCTGTGTGTTCTCTTCATCTATGAACTGTTATTCAGTAGGATTATTTAAGATAAATGATGATAATGAATGTTAATCATGTCATTTGACACAAAAGAAAATATTTAAACCTCAAAATAAATACAACATGTGCTTCTAGCTTCTTATATTCTAAACTTTCTAACCCAGCTTATCTCAAGCTAAACAATACAAACACACAAACAAGATTTAAGTTCACGTTTCCAACGCTTTCTTCGCACGGCATCTGTTTGTTTACGTCGCTTTGTGTTAACCCCTGTTTTCTTTATCCCGTCCAGTGTCTCTAGGACCGTACCATCCAGCGAACATGAATGGACACTTATCATCTGACCGTCACTATAACGCGTATAACACGAAAGATAGCGGACATTACAGTGAAAGAAATGGGAATTCTAAAAGCCTGGCCGACTGTCCGGTAAACATTCATACAAAATGCACCGACAGCGATATGAAAGCGGCTCAGAATAAAGAGACTAAGCTGAGGAGCGCTTTTGCCGTTGTGAGGCAGAGTCCGCCACGGGTAGCCAATGAGCATCATCAGAATTGGCACCACCTCGCCGTTCAGTGTTAGTAGTTTTTGTTTTTATTTTGTATTGCGATTTTGTTTTGTTTGTTTTTTTTTTGCGTAGTGTTGTGTTCGACGTCTTGTATGCCTTCTTTGCTAACCCTATTTTGAATTTGCTACAATCGCGGAGAAACGTGTTGAGGTTATTATTAAAATAATAAATAATTGTAACAGAAATTCAGATGCATTTTTATATTGTGTGATATTTGAGCAGTGGTTTACGTTGCCCTCTGACATTAAAAAAAATATTGTCATGAAAATCTATTCCTTATCAACTAAACCGACATCCCAACTAGATGATTTTCAAGCTCAATATTTCAAACTATCACCAACAATATAGCGGCGTGATAATAAAAGATCAAAAGAAATCATGAGATGCTTATTGAATTTGAACTAGGTTTGCGAAATCGTTCCAATAAAGCGAAGGTGTAGAGTGGAAATTTTAAAAAGAGGTGTGATGAGTGTTACAGTGTGGTTTTCCCTTAGTTTTATCCCTAGATTTTAATTATTAACTCTCGTACTACTTAAGCAGAACTTAACATGTATTTTCTTTGTCCACAGGAATGGGTGGCCTAGTATCATCGCCGTTCAGTGTCAACCCGTTCTCGCTGCCAACTTGCAGCGCTCAACAGTATGCTCAGACAGCTCCGCTCGCTTCCAAGTAGCACCCACTTACGTATGTCCACGACGGTCAGTTTTTATCATAGCAAAAGACGTGACGCAGATGATGATGAAACCTGCCTTTTGGTCATAAAACTGTATTTGCTAAAGGTGAAGTGAAGAGAGTGATTGGCTTGTCTCATTTTTGTTATTTTAATTCTAATATTGTTTTGTTAAAAACGTAAAAATATATTAAATTCCTAATTGTTCTAGGCTTTTTCTACGTAAGTTTTTGTTGTAACATATTCACATAATTTTTCACTAGCTTGTATTTGGTCTTTATAATTTCCATCGTTGCTTTTGTTACCGATTGTACCAAAGTTTCATGAAAACTAAGATGTGTTGGGGAAGTGGCGTTATTTGTAAATATAATTGTAATTTTGATGTAAATATTAAGATAATAAATAAAATTCAATAGTTGGGTTGCTAGATTGAACGTAGTGTAGATTTTATATACATTTGAAGGCTAACGTCAAACTGCTCAGGACGATTTTAAAATACCATTGTAAAAAAGATTCTGATTTCGTTTTCTCGTAAATGTGTGTTGTTTTTTTTTCTTGTAAAATCTGTGATATATTTATTATAAGTAACGTTGTAAATTTTAAATGTAACTTAAACGTAAAAGTGTAAATTTTTCGATTCTTAAATTCGAATAGCGTTTTTATTATTTCTCGCGCTTAGGTTACGATTTCGGACATCGAAATATTTTACTAAATATCGATCATATCTAGAAACAATACATATCCATTGAATACGAAGCTTGGGATATAAAAAGTACAACGAAAGAAAATCTGATGCCGAAATGAATGTATACGAAAAAAATAAAATATCTCTTTTCTGGTTCACTTTGCTTAGATTCACGCAAAACGAATTGTATTTTGTGAGATAAACTCCGTGAATATTTTATGTAGTAACGTATTATTGTTTAACGCAACTGTGTATCAAATAAGAGATTGTAAATTGTAATCGTTCATGAAACAAATTATCACGAAATACGAGATTAAATTACGTAAAATAATTACAAAGTGTTTTCATTTTACTTCAAGGCTAAAATGTCTGATAAATGAATAAAATCATTAGCAAAACGAATACTGAATTTTGACTAAAACTTTTGACCGTGATGATACCTACATTATAATTTAATTGATAAATTTATTGTCAGACAAAAAAAAAGCGGAGTCGCACTTTTCAAGAATTGTAGTTTTTATAATTTTTTACTGGAGATAAAAATACAGCACAAAGTGTGATATAAGGAACACTAATTAATTTGTGATATGACTGATGACTATCCTAATGATCTATCCAGTTGTGATCACAACTGGACACAACCCATCTATCATCCTCAAATGATTCTAACAAAAACATACTTCTGAACCATTGTCATTTCACACATGGTACTTTTTGCACCCCACTTGAAATATTATACTAACAATTTTTGTAGGGGTAATATTCTCTATTGTTGCTCTGACTAGATAATGCATGGGTTTATATCTGCCCCTAATTGTACTTAGGAAAGAATGGCGATCGTATTACTACAAAATTAGCATTAGAAAGGACTCGCCCGTTTTAAAGGTACAATTTTGTACCATTTAAATTAATTATGGTGATCTAATATTGGGCTTGGCAAGGGTGTTATAATAAATGGGTACTTAAAAAGTGTAGAGTCATGACACTAAAAACACGTTTTCAAAATAGTAAAAGTAAATACTGAGAATTTTGTTTTATAAATAATAAGTACCTATTTATTCAAAATATAACATTGCCTTAACCTTGAAAAAAAAAACACTCGGTATTGCTGTTCAATACCACCTAAGGTTGCGAACACACTACCGTCTAAGTAGATTACGCTACAATAATCTAAATGAGCGTTTAGTCGAGCTCGTTTGTCGTCGTGTGCGGCGCACGTGGCGCGTCTATCGCACGCGTCCGTCCGGATGTCATTCCATATCGGTGTGAAGACGGACTTATTTGGAGCAGGCGGTGTGGGTTTGTATTCTGTATTATAATTGTGAATTATTTTTCAATTTGGTTTGATTGATTAGTGATTTTACTGTATCAGAGTTTTAAAGGTCAACTGCACAGTAGAAATGCTAGGAAAGTTTACGTCGCATAGAGTGGTAAGAAAAAGTAGTTGGAGAAGTGTGTAGCTAAGACAGCCTAGGATGACTGGTTCGTTAAAGCTGCAAGATCTTTAAGACTTCTGTTTTTGCCATCTATTGAAATAGCTCAAACTAATGATCAAACTGTTCTTGTAATCTTTACGCTTTTGTATGAATAGAAAATGTTATGTAACTTGAATTCAAAACAAATGTAGATTAGAATGCAACAATTGTAATTACTTATTATGAAAATGTGATTGAGTATCAAATGACAACGAGGGCGGGAGTGACATTTTTTTATTCTTACGCATATTTGTCTGTCCCTCACGATAAACAAGTTAAGTGAACAAATCGTCTTGTCGCGTCAATCTGTCGCGTGGCGGTCGCAACGCGTGTCAGTCGCGTGGCGATGTCGCGCATTACCAAATTAGCGTCCGGTGTGCACAAAGCCTTAAATTATGTTAAGCACTGGTCATATTACTAATAGAAATTGGCTTTATGAGACGATGTGAGACTATCCAAGAATTTACATTAAATTTTCCCTGTAACCTTGCAGAGAGCTGAGAGATTCAGAATTTAATAGTAAACCTTTAATTTTGTGGACAACTGCAATATAATCATTTACGAATAGACTTTTTAAAAAGAAAAACTTTGAAATAAAATAAAAATCACATATTTGCCTTCAGATAAGAAAATATATTTTATAGTCTAAGCTGCAGACTATGAAAACAACACGAATTCGAGCCTAGAAACATTCTCAAAAATAAAACGTAAAACGCATAAGAAAGTCGAGGGTGGAACGGGCTGAAAACAGGGATGGGGACAGAGGGGGTGGTCGACAATAGGTGTACAGATAACTTTCCTTCTACAGTAGAGTCAATACCGACCCTAGGGAGTTTTACCCTCGGGGTTCGGTCGCTTGGGAAAACTAGACCCAACAATATAGAAAAGGACAGAGCTATACATCACTCGGAGGGGGGAACGGTGCATCGGATTGTACTTATGTATTAATAATATATAGAGGAAAAATGCCGAGGACGTGCGTCGAGTGATATGTTGCGACTGTTAGTAAGAGAGGGATGGATGACATCAATTTGTCGTGTCGTGATGGGGTTTTATTTTGTTTCTCCTTTTGCAATTTTTTTTGGGGTGCCATCTATTTGTGTATTTTATTTAGTTTGGATTCGATCGGGAATGTTTAGAGGTTTGGATGAAAAGTTTGTCTTGTATTAAAGTTTTACTTTTGCTTTTTTCTGACGCAGATTTATTGAGATTGGTACAGAGCGAACCGATACATTTTACAGGACATTATTACATAAGGCCAAACATGTAACAAAACTAAAATCCTTAAGACTTCAAAAACTTGCCGAAACAAACTTCGATACTTTCAAATCCTCATAAAAATTAAAAACATAAAACAAAGCTCCCTTAAAACCCAATAAAGGTACTTCTAAAATCTTCAGAACGAAGTTTGTACCAGTACCTATAGTAAAACAGTTATAAGGTAATATCGAAGCATCGAGCCGTGTCAACGGAGGCGTTAAGCGAAATTGAGTGAAAGTCAAGTTAAAGTATTAAAAGTTTTCAGCAAGCGATCTTTGTGAACACGACGAGAGACCGCCGTACACTTTGTAGGAAAGTGGCGCGGTGGTGTATCGATGTCGATAAAAATTGTGACTTATGTAGCACGTGAGTATATTTTTTGAGAAGTTGGAGTTAGTGAATAAGAAAGTGTCAATAGTTGAATTATAAGTGAAAGTCAATATCAAATGTATTAAAGAATAGCTTATTTTAGTTCTCAAACGACACATCCTATATGTCAATGTTGTTTCCTATAAGAATATTAACGTTAAATACAAAACAAAATCTTATATTACCAGTAGCACATTGCTGATATAAGGGCTGTCCCTCAAACTTCCAACTACTTTTTCACGATCCATATGTTCTTTCAAATCTCACAAAATTTACAGTGAGAACTTGTTATTATGACCTCCCTCAAATAAGCTGACTTTGATTTAGTTATCACTACATTCCTGTCGCACCACCGTGATGTCGATCTTCAGTTTGTCGCACAAGCGTGCAGTCGACCTAAAGTGAGTCACAGTACAGTTTTGTCGCACAAGCGTTAATCGCGCTTCCGTGTGTCGACCTCATGTTATACACTCTTCCGTCACAACATCTTCACGAAACTATCGATACATTCCCACAAAATCGACAAGGAGAATCTCCAAAGCCATCCCTACTTCCTTAACACGGTGTAAGTTAATAATGTAATAGAATTACGAGGGAAAAACTGTTGAACTCCGAGGGAGCGGGTCGCACTTAATTGTGGCACTTTGTTTTCTGCGTCCCACTGACGTTGTTTGTACACATACCTACTGTTACTGTTTCGATTCTACGTATGTGGATGGTGGAAACTGCGGATAGTTTTGGCAAAAATTACATACACAACATCACGCCTGAAATCCCCGAGGGGTTAGGCAGAGTTGTACCTAATAGTGCAGCTATATTTCTAGTTATGTTTAATACCCATGTAATAAGGGGCGAGCTTATTTCCACCAACCGAGCACAAATCTAGCCTCCGTGGCTGCTAATAAGAAAATTCCTGAAGGAAAAACCCAATGAATCTCTGGTCTATTTCCATTCCTGGAGCCGGTTTCCACCCGATGTTTCCTTTCACTATTTTGTGAGCAATAGTGACAAAATAAATCACACAAAGTATTGAGCCTGGTGTATATCTAGTTTTTCAACGTGTGAGTTCGAGTCATTACCACTAGCTACGTACGGTGATTTAGGTCTCCTTTTAAATAAGATGTAATTAGTAGGCTGACTTTCGCTGAAGACATCTAATTTTATAACGAAAGGCCTACAGTTAAGCATGATGAGTGATAAATAGATAAAAGTAGATAGCTACCTATATAGTAAATAGTAAGTACAGCACATACTGAGAGTATACTAAATTGTGTATTTTTTCGGAGTGTAGCGTCGTACAAAAAGCAACTTACTACAAAAAGTGCTACTGCGCCATCTATGACATGACGAAAGAACTAACATCAATTTCCTACATCTCGCAAGCAAAGTTTACATCGACTTCAGACTATATACAGAAACCCGACAACAACTGTCGGGCAGTTGCCCACCAGACAACACCTGCCAGGGCCTTAAATCTGCTATTTTTATAAACATCGTCATTCCAACACGATCCCATTGTCATTTTGCTAAAAGTCCGTAATCTGCTAAATTCATAATGGTCTGTCAAATTCTATGCCATTTCTTTCAATGGAGTGTCAGTGGTTGACCATTGGGAAGTCATAATGACGCCATTATATTAGTAGATTACCAAACTTGTCAAAATCAACAATTATGAAATCAATGATAGGCCATTCTGACACTATTGTAATAGCGGACTTGAGGCCCTGGTCGGGGGATCCTCCCTTTTCAATGGAGAATAGAGGAAATTTACACCCTGTTCCTCATACCCCTAAAGGAGATTCACCTGACGACACTTCTATATGCATCCAATAAAAATAAGGAATGACGAAAATAATAATCTATTGCGTTACAAGATGGATCTCCGGATACAGAGATACACAGACAAAACTATAGCTTTAGGTCATAAATTAACATAATTTCATCCTGCAGCATAAAGAGTAGGTACACTATAAGTATGTAGGTTTCATGATAACATCACGTCTGGCATCCCCGAAGAGTCAAGCAGAGGTGTACCCATATTTCGCCAGGTATGTTTAAGTCCCATGTAATAGGGGTAAGCCTAAGCCTATTGCCATCATCATCATCTACCTAGCCTTTTCCCAAACTATCTTGGGGTCGGCTCCCAGTCTATCCGGATGCAGCTGAATACAAGTATTTTACATGATGCGACTGCCTATCTGACCTCCACAACCCAGTAGCTGGGTAATACTATTTTATCGTATCGTAGCGTAGGGGTATCTCCCTTGGTAAGACTGTATGTCAGATTTTTGGCTTCTGACAACTGGTAACGACTGTCAAAGATCTACAAATGACAGCCGGGACCAACGGCTTAACGTGCTTTCCGAGGCACGGTGGACACTCGGTATGTAATTATGGTCACCCATCCACGGACCAACCTCGGCAAGCACGGCTTAACCTTAAAGATCGATCCGTGCGGCTGTTATTATTTAGCCACGAGCTTCTCGAGCCTATTGCCATCAACCGGGCACAAAACCAGACTCCATGGCTACTACTGAACAATTTCTGATGGGAACACCCAATGACACGTTGCCCCAATCTGGAATCGAACCCAGAATCTCGTGCTCAGTAGTCGCGCTGCAACCACAAGACCAACGAAGTAGTCAAGTATCATCATCATCAGACTATAATGTTCCCACTGCTGGGACACAGGCCTCCTCTCAATGAGAGGGAGTGGGCTGTAATCCACCACGCAGGCCCAGTGCGGGTTGGTAGATGTCATATGTCTTCGAATTTGTAGTTCTAGGACATGCCGGTTTCCTCACGATGTTTTCCTTCACCGTTTTTGAGAGCATCGGTGATAAAATAAATTACACAAAGTAATGCGCCTGCCTGGGTTCGAACCCACGGCTTACTGCCCGTGAGTCGGGACTGCCACCAGTGAGCCACCACTGCTCTCAGTGGTGGCCACTCAGTCAAGCATGTAGGTACTTAATTTTCATTGATAGGCTTATCAGCCTGGTCCTTACACTACAAGCTAAATAAAGTATCATCCAAAATAAAACCAGCTTTGAATATGCACAGACATTAAAAGCTAAATACAAATGGTGGACTCACGTCTCAATGGAGCCTAGCAGACGAAAGTTAGACTAAAAATCATGCGGTATGTGAGGGTAGTTAGCGAAAAATTTACAACTCTGACGTGAGGTGTCTAAAATTGTACGCCGAGTCTAAATGAACTCCTGAATAGTTATAAACAGTTGGGCATATGAGTGTGAGGCTGATGAATGATATATTTTTGGAGATGCTACTTAATTCTCGCAAGAGATTTTAGAATAGTATATTTTAGAACCGCTATGTACGCAAAAGAAGTGTCCAAACTCGATAACTTGACTGAAACTTAGGTATTTTATTGTAACTTAAGTGTCTAATAATAATTTAATGCAGATTATTTTGGGTAGCAATTATTTACTCAGAATTTATTCGCTGCGTTGTTGCTTGCTTTGTTGATCTAGGAGTCGGGAGTGTTTCTGTTTTGCATGAGGTCTTGGGTTTTATGGCCAGGTTCGGCAAAGTAAAATTGGGTTTTCAGCCACAAAATTATCTGTAGCTGCGGTCTGAAACTGTGCCCAGTTGATGGCAAAAGGCCCCTCCTTATTACCTGAGACTTAATCAAACCTGGCGAACTTTAGGTGTACCTACTACTCGTAAAGGTTACACTTCTGTATATCCGTTTGAGGAAATGTAAGCGATATGTTATATTATGTTACACTCAAATCATAACTAACCAAGTTCAACATTGAAGTCTACGCCAAAATTGAACGGCAATATTCCAACCAACAAAACTCCACAGCACACACACACTACCTACCTACCCACCTAATCTGCAACAGTTAGACAATAAATTTAAACGAATGTTTATTACACTGCCACTTCACACAGTATACGTTGCCGATTCGCGCATCCCTAATCAAGATCGCACTGAGTTTTATGGGGCTAATCGCGGCCACCGCAAATAGGACCCGGGTGGGTAATTTTCTAACCTGACCGATTATAGGATTACGGCTAATTAGCTATTACCGATATATTGTGACTTACAACGTAATTTCGCACGGTTATATTAAGGACTGTTTGTCTTTTGTAGAAAGTTTATGGGTGAAAATGTTGGTTAGAAGTGTTGAAAATCGTAAAGGTGATTTGAAATATTTGTATGGTCTCTTTTACTGCAGTGAATTTTAAAGATGAGCTACTCAGCTTCAGATTCCTGTGGATAAAGTAAAATATGACTACTGTATTGTAAAGATACTGTTTAAAATGGGTCATGTGACTGTTTGACGAAATTCGGTTCGTAGCGCGCTACGCACATTCGTAGCGCGGTCTCATAGTATCGTAGCAAACAGTATAACTTGAACTTTTATTTCAAACTGTTGGTGTTAGTGAACTCATGGGTCAACTGTTTAGGCAACCTGCGTTTATAGATATAAAAACATAAGACTAAGATTTTTTAAATTAAGAATAAAACCGTTTAGTCTAAAGTTATTTATTAGACTCATACAAAGCAAATATGGTAAGTGAACTTATTATAAAGCCAAGTACCCTCTTCTGCCTCGTTGACCTTCTGGGTTCGATTCCCGGGTTGGGCTAAGTGTTATTCCATTTTTCCATCTGCAATTTCTCATTAGCAACCATGGAGTCTGGATTTGTGCCCGGTTGATGGCAATAGGCTCGCCCTCTATTACATGGGACTTAAACATAACTGGTGAAATGTGGGTGTACTTGTTAGGTACACATCTGCCAAACCCTTCTGGGATTACAAGGCGTTACGTTATGTGTGTATAAAGCCAAGTTGCTCTTCAATACCCACGGAATTCTAAAAACTTAAGAAACAAGCTTAGGTACACAAATAAAAATATGTCACACAATTTCTAGTCAACTAATTAATGAACAGCACGACGAAATGAGTTTTAATAGGTAAGTATTAAAGATAAGCACCTAGTGCGTAGGATGCTAAGCCACCCTTATAAGCTACTTACGCGAGATCGATTTCGCATTTCATGGCTGCTCCTATTATTTATTAAGTTCGTGTAAATCTTTTTAAATTATTATCTTGTATCTACTTTTTTTGCTTATAGCTCAGTCATCAAAATCTGCTTAGCGTTTTTCCAACTATGTTGGGGTTGGTTTTCAGTCTTACCAGATGCAGCTTGATACCAGTTTTTTACATGGAGCAATCGCCATTCTGACCTCCACAACCCTGTTAGTACTGGGTAATACGATACTTCTTGGTAAGACTGGGTGTCAGACTCGGGCTGCTGACTACCTGTACCGACTGTCAAAGTCATACTGAACGACTTAACGTGCTTACCGAGGCATGGAGGAATCTCAGTATATGATAGACCCATCCACGGACTGACCTGAGCCAGCGCGGCTTAACCTTAAAGATTGACCCAGGGATTGTTATTATTTAGCCACGAGCTCTACTTACAGCTAAGTGGGCGAGCAATAATGATTGCTTATGGATAGTGAGTAAAATTGATCATGGATGGGTTATCAGACCAGAGGGATAAGTGCAAAGTGGGGGCAAAGTGGCAATCTATCAGTTATAACATTGTTGGAATGGTCAAAAATGTATGGGATTCAGATAAGCAACAGAAAAGCTTACATCAGTCCCCTTGAAAATCGTTGTCGGAAACCGCAACTATTTGAAAGTGATTTCAGGACATCTAGAGGGAATTGAACCTGCGACCCTTTTTCCTAAAAAAATAATTAAGTGGAAACAAAAAAAATATACTTTTGGTTATTTGGTTGATGACACCATAACAATAAATTGCCTTCGATAATAATTTGTGATGAGGTTTTAACTTCACTTATATGGGGTGACAAGTAATTAGTGACTGATACTTAAACACATGATTACACTCATGATAACAAAAAACTTTCCCAAGACATTTTTTTTATACTCATTTATTTTTATCACAATTACACAACAGCATATGAAAATCAGGCGCACGTGCGCCTTCGACCTATCAGCTGTTAGCCGCATGACGCCCCTCTGTCTCATTACTACCGAACCGTACGTATACAGGCCGTGTACAGTGCCACTGTGGCATGGTACACGGCTCGCAACCCCGAATTACATATGGCTGTTGTGTTATTGTGATTAAAATGAATGAGTATAAAAAATGTTTCTTCGGGAAAGTTGTTTGTTATCATGAGTACAATCACGTGTTTAAGTATCGGTCACTAATTACCAGTCAACCTATATGTATACTAAGCAAGTGAAAAATTAAACAACTGTAAGAATGGAAACTAGAAACAAAACACTGGTTAAAACAGATGTAACTTAACAAAACACATTTAAAACCTGAAAGTAAAATCCTCTACTCTTTCCTAACAAAGTCAACAACTTTTCCTCGTCCCTAAAGGCCTCTCGACGTGACTATCGGCGCCATCTTGCTGAAACTTTGTCCACGTAGTTTCGCCGTATTCACAGAGATGGCGTTGTACAATGCTCGGGGGACTTCGGAGCGAACTCAGTTTCAGTTGGCACCGTCCTGAAACAGAACACTACGACTTGAGAAAGGGAGAGAGAAATTCTCAAGGCTCGCCGTTTAGGGACTAGTCCCGTTTGTAGCTGATGTTCCTTTTTGTTACAGCAGTGGGTGTGTTCACAGGCGGCCAATGGGAACGATTTCTCTTGGTCCGACCACACCTACCCAGTTTTCGATGCCTACAGGGAGTTGGATGGAAAAAAAATGTTGGAAATAGGTAATTTTGAACGTCGTTCGCCAGTGACGTAATTGCGAATTTATGGTCCAACGAATTACCTTGTTTATATTGCGAGTTGATTGAAATGGAATTTTAAATTATACTTTGTGAGTTAACATTCAGTGTTTATGGATTCCGACGTAATAACTGTTCCTTTATGTACGACTACGCGGCACTCAATTTTGCGCGAAATGGGAAATGATACACTGAAAATGTATCGTTTCACGACTTTCTGGGCGTTAAACAAGAGAATTTGCAACCGGGCTGAGTGTTATCTTTAAAAACGATAGCTTTTATTTTATTTTAGTTAGGTATCTAGGAAAAAAGTTTCTGCTAACTTCTTACTTCTTTGTGTTATTGCAGACAGTTGGAAAGACAAAAATACATTAACTGAAATTAAGAAGAGTGGTCTCGCTCATTTCAACATCGTTCACGGGTATAGTCCGTATTTTCGCTTTAATTTTGCTGTGCCTTTGGAAAAGCCAAAATTTACTGCCTATTGCCTAAACACAAATTTATAGTTACTTTTAGAAATAACACAATATACCATCAAACCTCTTCGCATCCCAAATAGCACTACATATAAAGCTAGCTGTACACACAACATAAAACTACGCAGGCACGGTATGCAAAAGATATATTGATGGATAAGCGCCGTGGCCCTGGGAATACCCCAGTCTCAACACGACTTAGCACTACTAGGGGAAGCCATGCGCCTTCCATACAAGTTTTAAAGTATACGTTACCAAATTGCGTTTTAGTGGCAGTTTTGAATAGTAGCTGCTTTGGAAGTTTTGTGATGGACGTCGTGATGGAAAAGGTGTGGAAGTACAGCGCTTTGTTAAAAGGTTTTTTTTAGGATGGGATGACGTTTTTTCGTTTTATGGCGGAGTTTACTTTAAGTTTTTGTTTTTTTATGGGGACGAGTTCTAACCTTTGACAGGTTTGACGTAACTGAACTACTATCATTAGCACACCAACTGTCACGAGAAAGAGTTTAGTGTCGTTTGGTACAGTGCAGAGGAGTCTTGCCAGTTTATGTTATCTTTGGCCCCATGCATTTTTTTTTTGGAGGTCGTGGCTAAATAATGCCAGCCGCATGGGTCGATCTTAAAGGTCAAGCCGTGCTTGCCAAAGTTGATCCGTGGATGGGTGACCATAATTATATACCGAGTTTCCTCAGTGCCTCAGTAAGCACGTTAACACGTTGGTCCTGGCTGTGATTTGTAGATCTTTGACAGTCGTTACGAGTTGTCAGAAGCCAAAAGCCTGACATCCAGGCTTACCAAGGGGTATCGTATTACCCAGTTACTGGGTTGTAAAGGTAGGGTAGGTAGATAGGCAGTCGCTCTATGTAAAACACTGGTACGCAGCTGCATCCGGTAAGACGGGAACCCTAAGATAATTGGGATAAGGCTAGGCAGATGATGATACAGTTTTTTTTACTTACCTATGTAATTTGCACGAATAGGTACTAACCTAAGGGTTAGACCTAACAGATAAGTCTGTACAAGCCAAAGTTGTTTTATTTAAGAATGGTTTTTATTCTGTAGTTTAATAATTGCTTGAAGTTAAAATAATCAAAAGTTAGAATTCTTTGCTTTGTTTGACGGCTCTTACTTCGTTTAAATTCTCGTCTATTACATAAGTAATCCCTTTCACTTGTTAATGGATCAGGGTGATAGAGCCTCGGAATACCACTCGAGAATATAATCACTTTTTATTGCAGTAAACCAAAAAGACAACACCAAAAAAAGCGCGGACATAAACGAGAATTTCTATAACTATACCAATACAACAATACCACCACGATTCTACAAAATAATTTCTTTCAATACCCTTTAACGAGCAATCATAATTCTATCACATTTATTTTATTCGCTACCCCTTTGGCAGCACCATAGCATGTGTTGTGCCTATTACCACTAACTCCACATTACAACAGAGCTACAATAGCGACAAGTGATATTTGACAAGCAATAAATTTAATTTCCAACTTGTTCCATTGTTGTTTCACGTGTTCAATGTAGGATGAAATTAAGATATTTAGCGATTTGGGGTGTAGCTGTAGAAAATGGAATGGGTTGAGTTTAGGAAAATGTGTTCGGATGTCTCTTGCCGAAAGGGTTGCAATTGGAGCTGTAGTTTTATAAAATTGTTTAAGGCCCTTTAAAATTTTCAGAAATTACTTTCTGATCTTTAAAATTGAAACCTTCATCATCATCACAGTCTATAATATTCCCACGGCTGGGACACAGGCCTTCTCTCAATGAGAGGGAGTGAGATGTAATCCACCATGCGGGCCCAGTGCGGGTTGGTAGATGTCACATGTCTTCGAATTTTTTGTTCTAGAACATGCCGGTTTCCTCACGATGTTTTCCTTCACCGTTTTTTAGGGCAGCGGTGATGAAATAAACTGCACAAAGTAATGCGCCTGTCTCGGTTTGAACCCACGGCTTATTATACTGCTCGTAAGTCAGGGCTGCCAACACTGGGCCACCGCTGCTCTCCTACATAGCCTTAATCATGGTAAAATTTATATATGTGTGTGTTGCGTTTTTCCATCAAGAATTTCTCAATTGCAGCCCGGAGACCGGTATAACAGTCGAAACGTTATATCGTAAATAAAATCATGGCTCCCAACAGCAAACATTAAAATAAATGATTGAAGATCTTTAAGCAGGAAGTTAATTCTCCACTCAGAAACCCTTTCCGTACCAAAAACCTTCAAACGAAGGGATATAAGGTGAAAGCACGTATTTTCAGCCATCATTAATATGGCATGGAGTATAATACCGTGTGACAGGCGGAGTACACGCTTTCAAATTGAAATTCTTTCACATAAACAAACTCACTTATCAGATTTATTCCCCTCTTCAACATTTTTAGGAGATTTTCCGGAATTCCTTTATCGTGTTAAGAGTGGCTTAAAATGAATGCATTTTTACGTGGCTTTTTTTTTCAAATTTAATTCGTTTATGAAAGATGAGATGAAATTAACTATGTAGATAGTCAAACATTATACAAAGATTGTTTTAAGTTTTTATGTTTTATAACTTGTACTGTTACATGTTGGATATTTTTAATTATTGTAAGCTCCCAAAATTTCGACGCTTTTGCAAGTGCCATAATCGCGGGATGACTGCTGACTAGACATCAAAGTAGTTAATAGGTAAACATTATGCAGTTGTTAAAAATATTTGTTTGAATGTAAACGAATAAAAATCTTATGTACATATCGTTTAAATGATTAATACTCTTTATAAAATAGCAGTTGATCGTCACTATGTACCTTGAATGTGTCCAAGTCAGTATACAAGTTTGACAACGCACGATTTTCCATTCTAGACTGATTAGCCTTATCTAAAACAGCTTTCACTTCTATATCGTAAATAAAATCACTTAGTTAGATAACTAAGTGATTTTATTTACGATATAGAAGTGAAAGCTGTTTGTTAAGATTAACAAAGATATTCCCCATTATCTAGATTGTCATTTACATAAGAAACATCGAGTTTATCCCACACCTCTTTGTGAATTTAATTTATTACGCCCCACAAACGAGATTGCAGATGAGATGAGACAGCATCTTAGGCAGTATGAATAAAAAAGAAAAACATGGTTTCTGAAGAAAACAGTCAGGTTGAATTTGGTTCTTGTATTCATCTTAATCCTTCTCTTTTATGTTGGTTTTTGTTATCGTTAAAGCTATGGCTTTAACTAAATCTTAGCACCAACTCTATTAAGATATGAGATTTAGACGTCACATCACAAGAATTCCAGTTATTATACCTTTTTCTACTGTAAAGTAAAAAGTAAAGGATCGGTACTAATTTGAACCATAATTTAATTTGAATCTAAGGTTATTTTTTATTTTAATTTTGATATTTATACATATTTTATTATTATTTTAGATATATTTGTAGTTTGTAAATATGTAATGATAAATAAAAATATTTTGTTTAAGTAAGGTTCAAATTAGTATCGATCCCTTATGGTATTAACCAGAGGCAGTCATGCGTAGAAATGATTAAGGGTAAATTATACTGATACTATGTTATTTTCTGCTTCATACCCGTAGGCACTACCACACTCACTGACGGGCGATCTCTTTTCAACCTAATTACTCAAGGCATAAGAGTGAAAAAGTGGTCGACCGTTAGTGAACTCGGTAACCATCTATAAAAACCTACAATAGAAGCTACAACATAATCATCCCTTATTATACCTAACATCATTAATAACATGTAAAATTCCAAACATAAATAGATAATTCGAACGTCTCGGCAGTATTTGGACAGTTCAATCAACAAATTCAACCTCTAAACTGAATCCAATTCAGTTATTCCTCGCCTCATTAACTCCATACGACGGACAGGGCTATAAACATCTTATTGTACAATAGTTAATGGCATTTGTATCGCAGAACAATTCGTCAATGTACCGCGATGCTGTAGCAGATGTATTGCATTACAACTTCATTTTATACCGGGTCGTTATCGACTGGGGTCGCGGGGTTAGGGCTGGAGAATTTGGTGGATACGATAGTCGTTTTAATGTCTTAAAATTGATAACGCTGCTAGGAAAATTTTAAATTTAAGATTTTTTTAAATAGAAATAAAATTTATTTTTATGTATATTGTCTTTATATAGGTAGGAGACTAGGTATTACCTTACATTAACATAATTTTTGTTGTTACATGGAAAAAACACAATAACTGCACAATTCGAAAAGGACTTAGAGCCGAATTACGTAAATGTTTCACCAAAACTGATAATTTCTAAACAAGTAACATTTAAAACGTTTCCTTCACGAAATATCTCCGCGCGTCCCATCAACCCTAATCCACCGCCCCTAAGTACCGGCGCGCACGCACAGAGTCGCTGTGTAAAGTACGAAATAATTTCACGCATCACATGACACCGCGTATAATGACCCCAGGAGCTCCCTACGATGTCCCGGACAAAACAAACACGGCCTAATAAGAGAATGAATAAGTCCCCCGGTCTCCCGAAAAATCCTTTCGGAAAAGAAATTGCGTTCGCAGAAGGAAGGTTAATGGGTGTGTTAAGGGAATATTTGTTGTAGCTTCCAATTGTTGCGGATGACGGGTTTGTCACTTGTTCTTCTATCAATTACTGTACTATCTGGCTTTGATTGTAATAAAACACGAAAATGCCCCTGAAAGAAACTCTAAAACGAGTTTACTCGAAAAATGCTACAAAGACAACTACTTTGATTGATGTACTAAAAGATAAAAATGTGATATTCAATAATAGTGATATATAGCCCTTTTGATTACGGATAAAAGGATTGGATATGTAGGCGTCAGAGAACTCACTTTGCCAAAGTTACTGTGTCAAATAAAACAGAACTATGTATTATTAAATGTACCTATGCTATACGTATATAAATAAAATCTATTGGTTAGAAATACTCAAAAAACTAAAAATAGCTTTTTATTTACCTTCATTACTTTCGTCAAAAATAAAGGGGTAAACAAGCACCAATCTGTGACAGAACCAATAGACTTCAGCGCAATGTGTAAAGAGAGATCAAACAATCGAATCCCACCGCAATCATACACCGCTGGCTTCATAGATTGTGTTGACAAAACCAATGAACATTCTTAATTATTTGCCTTGTTTCGGTAAACAATGACCGCACTCAAAAACCGATGTAACTTGACCCTCCAACTTGTATACGAAATCTCCTTTTTGCCTACCTACAGTCGCGGAGTGAAATGGTTAAGCAGTTTTACTTTCACCATGTTTGAGACTGGAGACAAACGTAGGGAATGATAAAATGACAAAAAATGGCAGGTGCCTACTATGTAGAATTGCAATAATATTATATGTTTGAACATTGACACGAATTTCTTACACCGTGACCGTACATATCAGACTTGGATATCAACGGAGGTCTACACAAAATGGTTTTCAAAACTATTGTTTGACAGCGTGTATAGGGTCTGTCTCAATTAAAAATATAGCTAACAAGACAAACAGTTGTCGCTTAAATTTCTCGATTTTAATTGGCTATTTGGATAGAGATTTTTAGATAATGGTGTTTGGTGTCACATTTGTTGGTTTTGTGTTCCATATGCCAGCTAAGTTACTGCTGTTCGATCGGTATTATTTTTAGTGGATATTACGGACTCGCAAAGGTTAGGTATTTCCAGTAGTTGTTGAAATTGTAAAAGGTGATTAAGTTTTGTATTAATTGGGCTGTAGAAAGAAAAGAGTAACGATTTGGTTTCAGGGAAATTCATTACCAGTAAAAGTTTGTTATGATAGTAATTTCCGCCCGTCGCCGATGTAGCAGATAGGTGACGTGACTCTAGGTAATACTGTATATCAAAATACTCACATTTATAGTATTGCGTGACTCCGAATTCAACTAAAAAGTCTATCTAAGTCTAATAGCTTTCTCGTTGAGGTGTGTTACCTCAACATTTTAGAAGGTCATCATCATCTGCCTAGCCTTTTCCCAAACTATCTTGGGGTCGGCTTTCAATCTACCCGGATGCAGCTGTGTACCAGTATTTTACATGAAGCGACTGCCTATCTGACCTCCACAACCCAGTAACTGGGTAAAACGATACCCCTTGGTAAGACTGAATGTCAGACATTTGGCTTAGGACTACTCGTAACGACTGTCAAAGATCTACAAATGACAGACGGTACCAACGGCTTAACGTGCTTTCCGAAGCACGGAGGAAACTCGGTATGTAATTATGGTCACCCATCCACGGACCGATCTCGGCAAGAACGGCTTAACCTTAAAGATCGACGATTATTATTTAGCTACGAGCTCCTCTAGAAGGTACAGCATGATATATCTACTTTAGTTAGCTTTGATAGATTAACTTTAGTTCAGTTATCTTTGATAAATTCACATCTCTAGCAGTACACTACTAGATGCAATTATACACGATCAGACTCAAAAACTCAAATTTAAGTAAAAAAACCAAAGAAATCCACCAAAAAATGTAAAGGAAAACTCGCTTGCCCTAAAAATCCTTACATAAATAGCGCACAGATCAAACACAGTAAAAAAACAAAGGCGGTCTTCGAATTATTAACCAGTAAAGTAGCACTCAATTTGGGTGAAGGGCTCAGTGGCCATGCGCCACATGCTTTAAAATAGGGCTCGTGGGGTAGTGATGGGAACTGAAAACAATGCTGTATCAACTAGCTATCGATATCGATGTACAGACGCCAGCACATCACCCTACCCAAACTGTCAAATTTTCCCAATCAACCTTGGACCTAATTCTTTAACGATAAAATCTATTAAAGTTTGACAGATTGGCGTAGCTTGATGTGGTAGCGTCTGTACCATGCATTTCTTTTCGTCGGAGATACAAGATTAATTCAAAATATTTTTTTAGAAAAGGGTTTGGTAAGGAGTTAGATAAATAAAGATTTTTTTACTAATAAAATCTTTGGTGTTCTGTATTTAATTACGAATATTATCAGTTTTAGTAAAAGAGGTGACCGGCACCACTATAATACTAGAAACAGAGACCAACTAGTTCAGCCAGGTTTCAGGTTAGCTAAAGTAGACTCATCTTTCATGGGGTACTGTTTAAAATGTTACAATAAAATACCTCCCCACATTCTACAACTGAATGAAACGAAATTTAAATCTTGCATAAAACGCACACTATGTAGGCAAGCATATTATAAGTTGGGGGATTATATTGATGATAAAAATGCTTGGCTCAATGCTGGTCCTGCTCCACAACCATAGGGGCAATCGGAATCATCAGAATTAGAAAGTGAAGTTATTGTGAAAGCTGCAGAAGATTGTAAAAATATATTTGCATTGTATAGATTCAATCTCTTAGTATTATATAATTTCATAGCACATGTGTGAGTACCATGTACTGTAAAGCCACTATTTAATGAGTAACTAAATCTTTCATTGACGCGAAATTACCCTGGTGGTTGAGTGAATGTCATGCTCACTTAAATGTCACGCTGATGGTGGCGGGTGTGTCGGGTCGTTTAGTTCCCTTCAAAATGATTGAGTTGAATGATGGCTGATACATGCGTCATGTTCGTGAACGGGCGCTGTCAGTTGTGACTGGTCATCTCTTAGCTGCCACGGTTTATTTTAATTACTTTATTTTTTTATTACTGATTAAATCTTTTACTCTGGACGCTCTTAACTTGCCCGTATTTCTACATTGTTCTCACATATTTGTAATTCTTGACATGAATGATGTAACCAAGATTTTGTAACATATTTTGATTTAAAAGAGTGTCCATGGAGTTTCTTGCCCGTTCTTCTCCATAGAGATCTACGCTACGGAATGGGCAACTACAGTACTTTCACAAGTTATTATGCCTTGTGACTGGGACTGTAGCTTCGCGTTTTATTTTGTTTTTGTTGACTTTCAAAAGTGCCTGTAATGGTCTAATTGAAGTAAATGCTTTGACTTTGACTTTGACTTTGACTTTAGTGTTATCACACGATTTTAAAAATAACTGGTCACGTAAAGGTGTTTTAGGTTCTGGATAATTCTTGGAAATATATAATAAACTTGAAATTAATTTTGAAAGTTACTACGTAATCGTATTAGAAATTACAGCGATGAAAAGATAAACATCGATGCTTAGTCTTGTACATCACTAAGTAAGTCACCCCTAATTTTTTGACCTGACAGGACATATAAATATTTAAAAAGCTCTTATGTTATAATTACGTTGATTTATTGCTCTAGTTTCATACTCATTGTTTACTTTACACGGTTCAACTATTTTAATCAGTTTAAACAATTTTGCACTTTATATGCTAGGAATTTTTCATCTTAACAATCAGTTCTTGAACGATAAACGATTGCGTTTTGGCATACCTAATAATGTGTCTTTACAATAGCCAACTTTGAGGAGGAACTACCAATTAATGGAACAATACGGTACAAGTTAATGATGTTTTGCACTGGAATTCAACAAATTTAGCGGTAGTGTTACTTACAATCTATATAAATAAATAAATTTGAAGTGTCTTAAAAGTATATACCGTACCAATAACTTACATTTTTTTCTTTCTGTTGGTCCATCTGTCTGTTTGTTCCGGCTAATATCCGAAGCAGCTCGACTCGTTACTGGGTTTTTTGTAAAAAAAATAAAACCCTTGAAATTGTTATAAAAACACAGATTCAAATTGGGAAGTAGGTAATATTTTAATAATAATTTCACGTGGATGAAGGTCGCGGCCAAAAGTTATAAAGAAAATATAATATCATAGCTTCCTCATGCACAGGCCATGGCGAGTGACATTGTGTACTAACAGTGTCCTACCAAGATAAGTGTTTTTATTAAAATCATCTGACATAAGAAACCTACTAAGAACCAATGTCTTGAAAATCACAATTAACAGAATACGAAACTATTTAAACCCACACAAACTACCCAAACACGAGACATATCTACGCAACATTTGGTTACATTCAGCTTAAAACCATTATCAGTACAGGCGCAGGACATTTTAGCGTTATCTTCTCTCCTCATCTCAGGGGTCGCAAAGTGGTCAGTCTGGTCATTGGGGTAGCCGGGTGTCAAGATGAAAAGCTTGTTTTATTATGAGAAGGGTCACTTGATAATGACTTTAGTGGTTTTTGGATTAAATACCTACGGGCAATTTATTTAGGGAAGTCTTGAATTAGGTGTAGTGGTGATTTTCGATGTGTTTTGGTGAAATAATGACGGTTTAATTAATGATCTTGTTTTCATTCTTATTTTGAATTTTTTTGACATGCAGCTGATACTGTCAGATTTTAAAGATAGATAGAAATCACTAGTCTTGACTTTTTTGAGGTGAAAAATTATTACTAACGTTAAGTCACAATAAAATATGTTTTAATGGCTGACATCTTGTAAGAGACTTGACTAAAACGATTATACGGGTCCCTGCTTCAAAAAGTAATCAACCAATAAGGGACTAGTCACAACTTACGTCAATTTCTCGATTAAAGTATCCAATTGATTGTCAAAATCTATTTAGATACTTTCGCAAAAAACCACGCAGCAAAAATCAAAAATACACCAAAAGTTATATCGAAAAACAGAACAAACAAAAATGTCGGAATTACATTGTTTCCCGTCGGCCGTCAAGCGTGACGCGAATGCATAATCAATCAGTAATTCTGAGTGTCACAGCTACTGTGACGTGACAATCACATGGGATTTGAAATTCGAACAAAGATTTTTAGATTTCGAATCTTTATGGCTTTTGGTTTTCGGCCTGCTACATTTTAGGAATTGTGGAGTGGTTAAAAATGTAAAGTTAAAAATAGTATTTCCATTTTGCTTAATTTAATATTGATCTCCACCTGATACGTCTTCTCTACTTTGGAATTTGGGCAAAAGGTTTTACCCTAAAGAGAGTAGTTAAAAAAACACACATGCTTCTGCTCTTCGCTCAAGTTTTCAGTTTGGTGTTAATAATTGCAGAGACAACAGCTAAATTAAGCTTAAAACACCTAAAAATGCCGCAGTGCGGTTTACCTGCTAACGTAAACATTTATTCGCATTTAAGCCTGAAATTAATAAAAAGGAGCTCAAACAGCCACCCATTTACAAACAAAACACATTTCCCTTCGGCTTTTCAAAAGGAATCATTCAAAAAGCCGTCAAATCGCTTCATCCGAATCCCGAATGTCTACGACAATTCCCGATCATCTGTGGTTATCTTTTAAAAGGGGAATGACAAAGAAAGACGTCCAATGAATGGATTTTAATTTTAAAAGCTTTCGCGGCGTTTTTCGGAATCCTACTTACCCATGGGACTTTGACGGTGATTATTGATGTTTTGACAACTTGTAGTAACTATTAATTGTGATAATGGATTGAGGATAGACGTAAAAATGTATTTTGATTTTTTACCTACAGTTACAAACTACTCTTTCATTGATGGGTTTTGAAGAGTAATCTTTAAAAAAAAATATTACAGACCTAAAGTACTGAACCGATCATTTTGATGACAGATAGGTAACTTGTGACCTGTAGAAGGACGTAGGAGCCTACATCACAAACCAACGCGCGCAACTGCTACTGTTTAAAGATAGTTAACTGAGATACGTATAGGCAATATGGCTAGCTTGTGCTTAAAAATAGTTTATTGTTCGATTGTTCATTTGGGCCACTAAGATACAGGCTGTGCCTAGTTTGGGGCCAGGGGCTACTTCTACTTATGCATTCTTTTAACTTTGCTCATTGTATTTTGTTTTTGTATATTTGAAATCTAACTCGTGTGTGTCAAGAAAAAATATTTATTTATATCTTGATTAATCCTGCACAAAGAAAGTATTTAAAACTGAGAATTTCGAAGTACCTACTTAATAGACACCTGGCTGTGCCTTTATAGTTTCCTAGTCAAAATAAAGAAAATAAAAGTTGTTCCACCGCTAAAATAGTCGTAGAGACAGATGGCGTGAATTTCTAAATATTTATAGAAGCCTGGCTGTGCCTTTATAGTTTCCTAGCCAAAATAGTGAAAATAAAAGTTGGTCCACCGCTTAAACAATCGTAGAGACAGATGCGTGAATTTCTAAGTATTTATAAAAGCCTGGCTGTGCCTTTATAGTTTCCTAACCAAAATATTAATAATAAAAGTTGTTCCACCGCTAAAACAAACGTAGAGACAGATGCGTGAATTTTTAAGTATTAATAGAAGCCTGGCTGTGCCTTTATAGTTTCCTAGTCAAAATAGTGAAAATAAAAGTTGTTCCACCGATAAAACAATCGTAGAGACAGATGCGTGAATTTCTAAGTATTTATAGAAGCCTGGCTGTGCCTTTATAGTTTCCTAACCAAAATATTGAAAATAAAAGTTTCATCCACCGCTAAAACAAACGTACAGACAGATGCGTGAATTTCTAAGTATTAATAGAAGCCTGGCTGTGCCTTTATAGTTTCCTAGTCAAAATAGTGAAAATAAAAGTTGTTCCACCGATAAAACAATCGCAGAGACAGAGGTTAGAACTTTTAAGTATTGGGAACTATATTTTCTATCACCAAAATTTATATTTGTCATCAAGTTGTATCACCTAATAAATAGATCTATCGCCACGAAATATTTTCGTTCTCAGATAAACAAAAATTGTTCCCAGGTATGAATTATCAGTAAAATAAGAGATCGATAACCAATAAAATTATATTGCATTACATGAATATAAACTTCGTTCTTATAATAACAGTTTTGTTACTTAAATAATAGTTCTGTGCTCAGAATGGTAGATCTGTCACCAAATAAATAGATCAGTTCCTTAGAGGCACATCAACTCGGACAGGTTAGGTTCGAAGGGGATGGCGGGGTCTAGTGAGCGAGCGGAGCGAGCGAACTATGACCCCGACATCCCCTTCGTGTTAGGTTACTTTAAACCCTGCAGAGAGAAATAGGAGCCCCGCGTAGTGGGGCTCCGTCGACTACTATTTGAACTTAATGCAATTTTCTAGTAACATAATATGATTTATTGGTGATCTCTTTAAATTAGTTTGCTTAAATACTTATTAGGACACACCTATTATAATACATACAAAAACATTTATTTGGTACTAAACCTTATATCTCAGGATTTTAGGTGATTTATTGTGGAACTGATTTTGCATTGTTTGGTGACTACATTTTGGTGACAGATCTCCTATTTTGAGGACAAACCCTATTATTTAAGAAACACAAAACTAATTAAATTGGTGATAGCTTAAATGATACCCTTAAGTATTTATGCCTGGCTGTACCTTTATAGTTTCCTAGTTAAACAAAATACAGAAAATAAAAGTTGTTCCACCGCTAAAACAATCGTCGTGACAGATGCGTTCACACAAAACTTACACGCGGAAGTATAATAACATGAAAGTAGCAGCTCATTTCATACCAGTAAAGCGAGCATATTGCATTACCAACTTACTATATACCTCATACAAACAAAAATATACTTTATGCACTCGGGATAAAGGTTATGGTAAGTGTAAGGGAAGAGTTGCAAGACTAAGCGCACGTCATAACCTCTGTACGAAATTGAGGAAACCGTGTGAGATAAATCTCGTTAGAGATGTTAGTGTTTATTCAGAGATGATCAATGAAATGTATTGTTTATTTTTGCAAAAATATGGGTAAGGTTTTGAGGCAGCAAAATATTATACTTAAGTACTGCGATAGGAACACTTTTCATAGACATAAATCATCATCATTGACACTATATTATATCAGTCTTACTCCTGGACATAGACTTCTACAAATTGGAATCGCTGCTGGGCCACATTAATCCAGCTGCTTACAGCCATGGCCTCCACGAGGGTCGCTGCTCATGCTTTGGCCTACTGAAAGTCATTTGGCGTTGGCTATAAATCATGTATCGCAACAGTAAAAAGTAGTAGGCACGTGTGGTCATCGCGTACCCCTCAATCAACGTACGGGATTGGCTGAATTTCTCCTTATTTCCAACTATAATTTTCTTTTTGTCGTCATCCAGTCTCCAATCTCGTACTTCCCCGAAAGAAATCCTTCTTCTTTAAGAAAATTCTTCTTTCACAATTAACCAGGTAGATACTGCACCAGTAAACAAGTGGACATGTATATGGTCACCGTATACCCCTAAATCCTCATCCGTGATTGGCTGAATCCGTTATCTTCAACCATCTCTTCTTCATCACGGCATTAATTCTACAATCGTCTATTTCCCTAATAAAGCCTTCTTTTCGAAAATTCTTTCACTATAAATCACGTTCCACAACAGTAAAAAGTAGCCACGTATGGTCACCGCGTATCCCCCTCAATCCGCGTCCGTGATTGGCTGAATTTCCCCCGAGAACGACCGACTCGCGACTCAACTCTTAATTTCTTGCTTCAACTACGTCTTGCCTGTTAGCACTCGGAAAGTATTCTTTAAACGTTTGTTTAGGACGTGCAACAGTTTAGAAGTTAGAATAGATTTTTTATTGTCCAAAGTGAAAGGAGTATTTGTTGGAAGAAACTTCGTGGTTAACAATACATTTCATTAGTAAATTCAGAAATCTTTATGCACTGCGCGTTCGTTGGCCAAAGAACTCAAAATCAATTATCGGTTTAGTTTAGCATTTATCCAGTAGCCAATATAAATAAGTCTTTACTGAAGCATTTCTTCATAACCAGAATAGAATAGAATAGATTAAAACTTTACTGTACACCAAAAATCAAACATGACGTGTTTACATAACTGCTAATTTTATGGTTACATCAACGGCGGTCTTATCGCTTAGAATATTTGGTTTCTCTGATCCCTGATCATTAAAATCTGGATATCTTCAAAGTTCGAGTTAATTGGTTTCTTCTTGGCAAGCGTGCTTCACCCTAAGCCGCATCGTCGCTTCACATCAGGCGAGTTGCGGCCAAACGCAAGGCCATTTAGTTAAAAAAAAAAGAAGAATATTGTCCTTTGACAAAACTGAAGTGACTTTGGAACAACTTTGGAAGGACAAAATGTGCATCAATTGGTTCATAAATCAATATTTTGCAACAACATCCCATTTTAATATGAACCCATTTAATCCATCTTATCACTAAGGTATTAGAAACAAAGACTTATAGAAACATCACACCACATCATGGCTGATCTAGAACAAAACCGCGGTAAGGTAACTGAGCCGGAAGGATGCGCACGAATGAGCTGATGAATACTAAGTGTGTGTGCATCCATCCATGGACGGATCCATCTAGGGATAGCTTTCTTAGGTGGATTATTATATGGAAGTGGTTAGGGTGTCTAATTTGATGGGTTTGGTAAAAGAGATTCTGAGAAATGAAGAAATGATTGTGGAAATTATTTGCGGAGTGTGAATTTCCTTACGAAGTAGTATGCATTGGTAAAATTACGCACTAAGGTAAAGAAACATTGTAAATTGTACCTTTGAACATTATGTATTTAGATTCAAAATATATTGTACAATTGTTGGTGTTGCCTGATAAAATAAAATAAAGGCGTACTATACCGAATCAATTTCAGATACTGAAGTGCAGCAGTGTTTATATTATGTAAGCTTCCTTAGGTTTCTTAACTCAATACATTTCTATATAAATAATACGTTCGACGTCAACAAACCAAATCAACTAGTACACTATCTACTCTCTATAACATACCTTCAATGTAACCAATACATATCACATATCAATACATACATAGGTTTGTCTATTTACGTATCTATGTTAACAATGATATTCTTCTATTGTGGTTATTCAGTGGTACATTATTACGGAAGCCGTCTACGGCGATGATGGATCGCGACCACCGAATCACATGAGATTTGAACTTACCCTTACGACGCGGTACACGAATTGAGGCGCGCGCTTGTTGAGATACCGTGGCCCTGGATTTAAGCTAAAAAGGAACATGGATGGGTTTTAGTCAGTACAAGTCTGACACTCCCTTCCGCTCCGTCCAGAGCAGGAGGGGTCATTTGAAAATTTCCCATCCGTAAGAAAAATAGGCGCGCTCCTGTTTTGTGTTGAAACCTGTGTGTGTTTTTTGTTCGTTAGAAGCTACCCACACAAGTTAACGTTTGTGGTCGATTTTTGATCAATTATTTCTCGGCCTGATCTCCGACATCCCCGAAACGTTTTCTACTTTTGGGAGCTGAGGTTACGCCTGACCCGCGCTTTCTTCTTCGTTGTAGTATTGAAGATTGTTAAAACTTTTCTTTCTTCAGTCTCCAGTCTCCCCTATATTTGAACCGCAAAAAACAAGACCTTACATTAACATTCGCAACAGAGGGTCCGTATAAATATTTGACAAGGCGACTCTTTCTTATGCCTAATTTATTTTGACAAATCATCTTTACCGAATAAAGGTGTGTTTGCCAAGGTTCCGCCTTGATGGAATGGATGCAAGGTTTTTTCAAAGTGTATGGGGATTTGGCTTTCTTTATAAATGTCTGGATGTTATATAATAGATAAGCAGGAGTATTTGCGGCTTTTTTGATCGTTTTGAATAATATAGATTAAATTTGAGACAACTCTAGTTCTAGTCCGAAAACGAAACGGTGTCATTGCAAGTAACAAAAAAAAAAGTTGAGGTCATAAACCATGGCTGAAACAGAAATCTCTGAAGTTAGATTCTTTTGAAACCTTCTTATTTACAAATTCTTGATTCCCATAGCACTGCAATTACTTCTTTATTTGAGCTTTCTTGCAAAAAATCTCCAAAGATACGAAAGAATCACATAAATCAATATCAATAAAGAAAGAAAGGTAAATCATACCAAACAAAACATCAATTCTTTATACATTTATAAAATAGCCAGTTTGACAATAAACAACGTTAACTGATATGGGCCACATGCAAATATTGAGTGAGCACAGTAAGCAGATAGTTCAGTTCTAAGTTAAATAAGTAAGTCGAGCAAATCCCAGAAGGTCGCGACATCCGACATTCGGCGAGCCTTTATTTTACCTTCCATCTACCCAGACGGATACATGGTGTTGCTTTTTGTAGATTCATATTTTTGGTTATTATTTTCAGTTTCTTATCAATATGAATAGAGACAAGATGAGGAGAGAGAGGATGAGGAGGAGCTCGTGGCTAAATAATAACCACCCGGGTCGATCTTTAAGGTTAAGCCGTGCTTGCCGAGGTTGGTCCGTGGATGGGTGACCATAATTACATACCGAGTTTCCTCCGTTGTTCGGAAAGCACTTTAAGCCCCGGCTGTCATTTGTAGATCTTTGACAGTCGTTACGAGTGGTCAGAAGCCAAAGAGTCTGACATCCAGTCTTACCAAGTGGTTTCGTATTACCCAGTTACTGGGTTGTGGAGGTCAGATAGGCAGTCGCTTCATGTAAAATACTGGTACTCAGCTGCATTCGGTTAGACTGGAAGCCGACCTCAAGATAGTCTGGGAAAAGGCTAGGCAGATGATGATGAACATAATGAGAGACATAATAATACATAGATACACACGAGTATCTTATACGAGTGTCTTTGTTGAATATGAATGTAAATACCTATAAGAGTAGAGGAAGACTAGAGAAACGATGGGTGGACTGTGTGTATGATATGGCTAGATAGGAGTTGACTGCTGAAATGACGAGTAATAGAGAAGTATGGAAGATGAAGACATGCTGCGTCGATCGTAAATAAATTGTGATAAGAACAGGAGAATAATGCTGATGATTTTCAGTTTCTTACAATGTCGTCATTTTATGATTTTGTAGTTGTTGTCTGTACTTGCTGCTGTATTCGTAATATTTCCTACCTCATACGGGTTTAAAAACGGGTAAAACTTCAACCTTACTATCCATTAATTATGTCAATCTTGATTTATCATCATCATCATCATCAGCCTACCGCAGTCCACTGTTGGACAGCCTCTTCAATCGCTCGCCATTTAACCCGATTCTCGGCAACTCTCATCCAGTTGCTACCAGCTACCCTGAAGATCGTCGCTCCACTGAGCCTGAGGGCGTCCCACCTTACGCTTGCCGAATCTTGATTTATAAACTCACGCATTTTTCCCATGGGGATAGGCAGAAACCAAAGAATCCCACCTGCCACGATCCTTACATACTCCCTTTGCCTCGTCCACTTTCATATATCTGCTGGCCTACCATGACGTCTTAAATGAGTATTGTTTTACTCTGATTCCAGTGTGGGAAAGAGACGGAGCTATACAGGATGTCTAGCGCCATCTCTTTCCCACACTGAAAAAGGAGTCAAACAATAATATTTTAAGACGTCATGGAAGGCCACCTGGTCAAACTCGCAAGCCTTTCATCTAAATCTTGTTTTATTTTTCCTCCAATTTATTCAACTAGCAAAAAACCTGAGATCTTTTTACCAGCAACCTGTAGCAACACTTGCCGGTACCCATTTGACATAGCTTCATAATATATGAGATGAGTTAACAAGCATGTAGTTACTGGCTACCTCAGATGACGGTAGGACCTGTCCCTTGGGAGGAACAAGGACTAGTATGGAAATAACTTCGTTTTATAATATATCTCTAATTAAGTTTTGTCGAATGATATTCATTTTGGGTCTGGTGTGGTCTTCGAAGAGAGTCTGTGTTGTAGTTATCTTAAATAATATTGCTTTATCAACAATATTATTTAAGATAGCTACTAAATCTTTCACCTAGTTTTGGTATGGGAATATTTTTCTCACCTCGACGATCAAAAATATTATAGCATAACATGCGTAATCCCAGTTGGGGCAGTCAGAGGTGTAGGTATCTATAATACACCCACATTTACCAGTAATTTTTAAGGTCATGTAATAATAGGGGGTGTGCCTATTGCCATCAACCGGACACGAATCCAGACTCTGTGATCTGCTACTGAGATTTTGCTGGCGGAAAAACTCATTTTAAATAAAGTATTTTAATACCAAAATTTACTTTCCCATGTCTTCTAAATAAAGACATAACAAACAAACACATCCTTGTAGGTAAAGATAAAATATAGGTAGCGAAGATGGACCGGTTTCTATATTTTTTATCATTCGATGATTGCCAATTTCCAACTTAGCAATAAAACTACTACAAAAATAAACTGCAAACGAAATTCAAAACCAATATCAAATAACGGAATCGTTTTAAATTCATACTGCCATCCACTTTGGTATCTTTCTCAACTGTCCAACGTCTGGCCCTCACTGTACAGTCAGGAACATAGATACCTTTCACTCACTTAAGGTGGAAAGGTAACGGTAGCAGGTGGTATTAAAGGAGATGTATTGGTGATTTTAATTACCACAATTTTGTAAATATTGTTTACGGCAGTGAATGGAGAGCAGCGGTGGCCCAGTGGTGGCCCAGTGGTGGCAGTCCCGACTTACGAGCAGTAAGCCGTGGGTTCGAACCCAGGCAGGCGCATTACTTTGTGTAATTTATTTCATCACCGCTGCTCTCAAAAATGGTGAAAGAAAACATCGTGAGGAAACCGGCATGTCCTAGAACTAAAAATTCGAAGACATGTGACATCTACCAACCCGCATTGGGCCCGTGTGGCGGATTACAGCCTACTCCTTCTCATAGAGAGGAGGTGTGTTTCCCAGTGGGAACATTATAGGCTGATGATGATGATGACGGCCGTGAATTATATTTGTTCAACCTAAAACCTGACATTGACCGGCAAATTGCGAAAAAAGTTTTGCGGGCTACTCTGGCGCTTCTACCTTAAGAATCATAAGAGTTTTTTTCTAATGTATTGATTAGACCAGTACGTAGTGATCTTGAATCCTATTTCGTATGCCTCATTTAAGTCCTGGAGTGTGCAATTAGTTGTGCGCGATGGGATAGAAGGTGTAGCATATCCTGTGTGGTGTGTGTGGGTGTCCACACTGGCATTGTGTACGAGATGGGTCGATTATTCTCCATGTAGCAAAATTGCATTTGCAGCGGCCAATTTAAGCCCGCAGTCAGTTCAAAGATTGCTTAAAATTGCTAAGAGTTACGAACATAGTCGTTCTGAAATCATATTACTTATTACGAAATAATGTAGGTTCATTCTCAAAGGCAAATTATTTCAAGAGAAATTCACTCTTGAACATTGCGCAAGTGTTCATGCTTGCGACTGTACTTCCTACCTTTAAGCAGTGGGTATCGGTATCAGATGCAATGTAATTATGTGGGGACGAAAATGTCACTTCTTTAATATTTCAGAAGGGTAAGTTTAGGGTTACTCTGAAGGGGCTTTTAATTTTAAATCGCGATTGGAAATTGTTTTTGTGACTTTTTGGGTAAAGTTTGTTAGTCGGTATTGGGGCGTGAATTTAAATGGTATTTTGAGAAAATAAGATTGATATTTTGTTTTAAAAATTGAAGACACAATAATTTCAAATTAGTCGGTTTTTAATTTCAGCAGCTTGGCTACTTTTTGAATTCCAGTGTTTTTTTTTACATTTGAACAAGTAATGGTCAATTCAAAAAATTTGCCGGGCTTGGTCCGTGGATGGGTGACCATAATTACATACCGAGTTTCCTCCATGCCTCGGAAAGCAGATTATGCCGTGGGTCCCGGCTGTCATTTGTAGATCAGAAAGCTAAAGTCTGACATCCAGTCCTTACCAAGGGGTATCGTATTACCCAGTTACTGGGTTGTGGAGGTCAGATAGGCAGTCGCTTCATGTAAAATACTGGTACTCAGCTGCATCCGGTTAGACGGATAGCCGACCCCAAGATAGTATGAGAAAAGGCTTGGCAGATGATGATGGTCAATTAAAAAATGTTTCCCAAGACCGAGACAGCTTTTAAAATAATAGACAAAGAGGTTGATCTTCTGTTAACTTTTTAATTCGCCCATACAGGTTATGAGACGCAAGAGCCAGTTACAGTTAAGCTTTTCAGCAATCACATTATGTAAACAACTTCGCAAACAAATTAATCCACTCTTAACATATTTATCTTGAAAATTTATGTCAATTTACGAAGCGGTCAGGTAGTTCACGAGACTTCTGACCGAAACTAATCTGTCTCCCTAATTGTGTTAGTGACAACTTTGATCCCTTCCCTACGGGTATGATCCGACAAGAAATTGTATTAGTTATAGTTGGCTTCGCTAATAAAGGGAGAATTTTGGTCGGTAGCGGTATGTGTGGTGGAAGATATGTTGAGTATTTGCGGGTGATTGATCTGAAGTCTTTCAAGTGTAATCATTATGGTTAACGAGAGTTTAGGTACGACAGTGTAACTATAAGAAATTATAATATTTGTATTTTTTCTTCTTTCTCATGTTATTTAAAGAAAAAAGAGAAGCGCTCTTCCTCTCTCTACTTATTTAAAAATGGTTGTGCCCGACAGGGTCCATAATGGTGTCTATTATTTTTTTTATTTTTGACCACCTGTTAAGTGTATATTATGCATGCAATAAATGATTTGATTTTGATTTTGAACTCGACGCAGTATGGCTCGTGCTTCCTCTCAATTTTGATAATATTCGTTTAAAATTGTTGGCAATCGAATTTGTTCGAAACATACTTTTATCAAACAAAGAAATTAAAAAAAAAAGGTAAATCCTTTGTCAAAGTAGCTTGTTATACACTAACAAGCTACTTTGAAAAGGTTTTCCGTTTTTTTAGTTATGTGGATGCGATGTAAAAATATGTTATCCATTGTACTTTGAAACTATTTATCTGATTAGATTATTAAAAACGTTTTTTACTACTATCCTTGTCTTGTGTTATCTATCCTCTATTATTATCCTTACTATCCTTATATTCTTTCCATAAAATCACATAAAAACTATAAGTATCCACTATGTTACGACGTATCAAACCCCTCTCAGACATCGCCGGACCCGTAACTGCACCAAACAAACTCGCGACAATTTTTAAACCAAAAAATTATGCATGAAGCAATGCTATTCAATGAGGTGTACAAATCCCCCTACATCTTGAATATTTAAAGGCTCGATGTCTCGGCATCCTGAAAATTCATTACATTGTCGCATAAAAACGCCACCCTCTTTTGTTTTAAACGCAAAATCACAATAAACTGGTTCATGTAACGGTCTATGCATTTTGAGGAGACCGAGTATACTGTAAACCGTTTTATTTATTGTTTTAATCTTAGCTGTGTGCCTTGTGCGTAAAATTATGCAAAACAATGTGCTGTTTCAAGAAAATAGAAAAGTTTTTTTATGCATTTTGCCAAACATCATGTATAGGGTGTTCATACAGGTGTAGTTTGGCCAAATGCTTAAATATTTTCTTAAACCTAACTTATTCATATTGCACCATCCACCATCAGTCATTTTTGAATACCAATATAGTTATAATTTTTGTGAATGTATGCGGTATGCGATAAAGCTGTGATTTTTTAAATAAATAAATACTTAGTTTGTGATGCTAAAAATAAGCTACAGTCATTTTCTGAAGGTTTTTCAACTCATTCAAGCATTATTTTATTGTAAAAAAAATCAAAACTAAAACAATTAAACAACACCATATTTGTTTATGCTTCAAAAAATACTCTTTTCAAATTAATTTAGAGTGACCATAATATATATAAAGCAATGCAAAACGTATTAATCTAATCTCTTCGGATTGTCCCTAGGCTAACTTCGAGCGGGCTGTCTGGCCGGTCCCCAAAGACTGGACCGTACTGATATTAGAATGTCTCCATCTCCAATCATTACTATTGCGTAGATATTTATGTAGGGTTTGTTTTGCTCAGTATTGGACTTTGAAAGGTGTTATTTGTGTGAAAATGTATTGAAAATGCTTTCAGATGCTTTTAAGACTGAAACACTTTTGTGGTGTTACTAAGAAGTTGGTTCTTTTTTATGGTGTGGTTAGCGCCTAAGCTGGTGTCAGATTTTTAATGCCGCTCCTGGGCTTCTGGCTTGGTTTGACATGCCATACAATGCCAAAAATGTTGGTGACAAGACGTAAATGTTTGCTTCGTAACACTTCAGCTGCAGTCAAAATTAAAATGCTACAAAAAAAATAAAAAAATGCTATGTTAAAATTAAAATGTTGCACAACGCGATGATATGAAATGAAAAGATTTATGTATTTTGAAATTGTAAAAATTCATACACAAATCGACGGCTACTCAATCATAGCTAATCTAAGTTGCTCCAGTCAGATGCCATGACGGCCACAGTTAAGTTAAAAATTTCTACCTACTTATAGAATAGAATAGAATAGAATCATTTATTTCAATCGTAAAGGATCATAAAATTGAACATACAGCAACAGATCTTAAACTACAAACACACAGAATAATAATAATAATACAAATTAATAATAATTTCTTAACTCAAATAATAAATTGATTTCTAAATAAATGTGATAAATGGTTACTTAATTTTATTAATTAACATAGTAGCAATAATTGTATTAAGACAGGTAAGAATAATTATTATGAGTACCTCACTACTTATATTCTACTTTATTGATTCTTATTTTCCTATGTTGAACACGTAAGCATCCACGAAACACAATTTCACCAACCAATACAATCGTATTACCCTACTTAAGTGACCTTTTTAACGAGCCGTAAAGCATTTCAATTTGCCACATTCACTGGCAAATCAAGCGGGACCTGCCAATTTTGTGGTAATGCCACAAATTTTGGACACAACCTTTATACAGTTATGTTGAAAACCCATGGGATCATTACCGTTATTCGATGGTAATGATACAAAGCCTTCCTCATTGTGCCTCATTAAATATTATTGAATCAAATTGGTGATCCAAATTCGGACACATTCAAATAGTTTTAATGTGTTCGATATTGTGTAATGAAAACAAGAAGGGCTGTTCATTTTCTGCGTTTGCATCAATACTTCATCAAGTATTTAAAAAAAAACTTGTGTGATTCTAAATATTCTTTTTTAGTTTAAACTTTTTCAATTTTCACGAAACATATATTTGGGATCATTGTAAGATTTTGGTTCAGTTGATAGTCTAATGAATGCAGATAACGTTAACCTTGCTTATTCACGCTTAGTCTGAAATAAAACGAGAATTTTATAAAAACACCACGACGATATCAAAACCGTCCATTAATTACACCTCTTTAACACCGAATCAGCGCAAAAACATCATCATTAACACAATAAAATAAGAATAATAACACATTACTCGTAAATAGGCAATTTTATCCCAATAATGAGACAATGAGACAATAAATAAGCTCGATAAAGTTCAGCGTTCGTTATTATTTACCGCGCAATTCGCGACAAATGGAACGCGTATTGTCGCGATTGGCGGGAATTTGTTGCTGATATTTATGGCTATTATTGTTGTGGATGTGGGAAAGATTTGCGGTACGATGGTGGCTTTTTGATAAAGTAAGTTCAAACGGTTTTGGTGTAAAATAATAATAATATTGATACCTAAATCAGTATTTTCAAATTAATAAACATATGACTTTGTGTTAAATTCTTGGGAAAGTTATACTTTCTATCCTACCTGACAACAATATAGTTATTAATCTTCTTGATCATTTTAAAGTAGCTATTAATGGATGATCATCGGCGCAGGCGCAGCCGATGAATTTATGGTCACCCATCCACGGACCAACCTCGGCAAGCACGGCTTAACCCTAAAGATCGAACCGTGCGGCTGTTATTATTAAGCCACGAGCTCCTCATCACGAGCTCATCCTATTTCCATCAACCGTGTACAAATCCAGACTCCGTAGCTGCTACTGAGAAATTCTTGATTCAAAAACCCAATCACACTTACATCGAGTTACAAATAAATGTATTGATTACTGAGTCTTTAAAATGTAATATTATTAAAAAAATAACCATCATCTCAAAAAATAATATTGTATTTTCCCATCTTGATGAGAAGTGGCATATTTTTATTAATATTACATATGTACATTATTTACAGACTACAAATAAATATAAAATAAAAATAAAATATGTACAAGTATCAAAATTACAGGGCGTCAAAAAATTCGTCGACATCGTTGTCGACAGGAAAAGTGCCCAGAAGGCTGGCCGCATTGCCACGTTGGATGGCAATGCTGATTCTTTGACCAAAAAAGAGGCCAGCCCTCTGGTCCCGTGAAGCATCGACCAACCGCTTGGCGATATCCCGAAACACAAGATGGGCACTCGGGCCCCATGGCCCTAGTGTTTCAACCCCAAACGGCTCAAATATATAATTACCAATTAAATTATTGTATTTGCGCCGTTTAAGGTTTTCAGCACCTGCAGCAGCCGCACCAGCGCAGCTCACCGTGCTAGGAAGATGGGATGGCGCAAGGGTGTCGACGCAAGTCGCATCCCACACCAAAGGCCTACCCAACTTCCATGGCATTATGGTCATATTGTATTATATTTTTTAAACTTTGCCCCCCACTAGGTATTTTTCCTGTATCGTGGGTGCATTTACAAACATTTACATTTAAACTCACATACACAAACAGCTAGACCCGGAACAACTATCTGTAGGCAAAACAAACATTTGATCCGTGCGGGGATCGAACCCGCGACACGCAGCGCAGCAGTCGATCGCTCAACCACTGCGACAACCGTGCCGTCAAAAAATTGTTTATGCTTTCAAAATATTGTTTATATCATCTCATTATTTGACGCTTACTCACACTAAAAATAACTCCATAGTTCTGTAACTGCCTCCTCCAAAATTCATTCCACATTTCGTTAGCATGTGTTCATTTATACTCGTAAACAGACAATATGGCTTACAATTTATGCGTGGGTAATTAAACGTATCATGTTAATTGCGACCCTACAATATCGATGTTTTTACTATATATGCACACATATTTACTTGTAGATAAGTATGAAAACACGTAAGTTTAAAACTTTAAATGGTTTGTGTAAATATGGCGGATTTATGGTGAACAGTTCAGTGATCGGAATTTTTGTGTTGTTGTAGCTCTAAGGTTATTCCTGTCCGCAAAAAAGCTTTGCTAGTTTTTGATACAGAATTTCGACTAAATTATTCTATGTCTTCATCCAGGAGTCATGTTCTAAAACAGTTTCTGTGCCATTTCCATTTCTAGTCGTCCTATTTAATTACATTTTTTTATCTATGCTCCCTACACAGTGTTAACTTATAAACTCAGGAACATTATGCTGTGCAATTCATCATCTGCCCAGCCTTTTCCCAAACTATCTTGGGGTTGGCTTCCAGTCTAACCGGATGCAGCTGACATGAAGCGACTGCCTGTCTGACCTCCACAACCCAGTAATTGGGCAATACCCTTTGGTGAGACTGGATGTCAGACCTTTGGTTTCTGACTACTCGTAAGGACTGTCAAAGATCTACAAATGACAGCCGGGACCAACGGCTTAATGTGCTTTCCGAGGCATGGAGGAAAATCGGTATGTTATTATGGTCACCCATCCACGGACCAACCTCGGCAAGCATAGCTTAACCGTAAAGATCGACCCGTGTGGCTGTTATTATTTAGCCACGAGCTCCTCATCTCTAGCTGTGCAACTATCATATTATAATTTAAATAAAACCATCTAATATCTTAAGAGTAATTTAATTCTCATAGTTTTGTCAGTCTCTCCGTGTTATAATACTGCGTAATACTGCTATTCAGCTGCATCCGGTTAGACTGGAAGCCGATGCTAACTTAGTCGGGAAAAGGCTAGGCAGATAATGAGTTTTATTAGTTATTTATTATTATTAATTATTATAAGCCTATATTTTCCCACTGCAGGGCAAAGGCCTCCCTTCCCTTCTTCCACTTTTCGCGGTCTAGTGCGATTGTAGGCCAATCCTTAGAGAACGAGTCCAACTCATCCCGCCATCTCCTCCTGGAGTTTTATTAGTTACATTACATTATTTAATTTTTGCGTGTTATACATTATTTATTTCCATTTCATATTGATTTGTCCAACATCATTGCAAAACAATACCACAGGACCTTCCCAAAAAACTTGTAGATGTTTTACCTACAAAAACTTGAAAAGAAGGGCAATACATCTAAAAAAGTTGAGACAAGGGTTGTAAATCGGTGGCTCAAACGTTTTTCGGTTAAACAAATGCGGGTATAAATTAGCTGAAGACTGACGAGGGTAGGTCTGACACGTGGACATACGTACCTTATAAGTACTTTATAACCATCGTAGGTAAAGGCAGTATTTGTATGCAAATAGACTCATGAATCGATCGTGTTCTCACATTTAAATTTTACTTAGATTTAATGGGCTATACTTGTCCACCTTACCTAGGAACTATAACATTTAGGGTGGACAAAGGACAGCGCCGTGATCACGGTTAGTAAGTGTTCAGTACATCGTCAAAAAAACAAAAAAAAAAAACTGTTTTATCCATTTGCTGTTTTTAGAGTTCGATACCCAAAGGGTCAAACTGGACCCTATTACTGAGACTTCGCTGTCCGTCCGTTCGTCCGTCTGTTACCAGGCTGTATCATATGAACCGTGGTAGATAGCCAGTGGAAATTTCTACAGATTATGTATTTCTGTTCCCACTATAACAACAAATACTGAAATCAGAATTAAAAAAATATTTAAGGGAACTCCCATAGAGGGCACGCCACGATAGTGGCGATAAGTCCCTTCTTTGAGGATTGGCTTGAGAGGCGCCATGGTGCCCTCACCTTCCACCTGACGCAGGTCCTCACCGGACACGGTTGTTTCGGGAGGTTCCTGCACCGAATCGGGCGGGAGGAAACGCCCGGGTGTTACCACTGCGAGGATCGGCTGGAGGACACGGTGGAGCACACCGTGGAGCTCTGCCCCGCTTGGGCTGAGCACCGCCGTGTCCTCGTAGCGGCGATTGGCGGCGGCGACCTCTCGCGTCCGGCCCTGGTTCAATTCATGGTCCGGAGCGAGAGGGAATGGGATGCCGTCGCCTCCTTCTGCGAAGCAGTCATGCTAGCGAAGGAGGTGGCGGAACGTGAGAGGGAGAGAACCTCACGTCCCAGCCACCGCGGGAGACGCCCTGGCGCGGGCCTGTGGACGGTGAGTAATGGGCCAGCTCACCGTCCGTCCATCTTATGACAACAGGCCGTGCCGACGGCGCGTCTGTGTTTCACACGCGCCTCAAGGAGATGTCAGCAAATCGGAAGGGGTCCGAGAGGGCCGATGCCTGCCAGGGCTGCGGTTTGTTCGAAAGAGATACCGCGGCGCTGGAACACAAAGGGCGAAGAAGGAACATGGATGGGTTTTAGTCAGTACAAGTCTGACACTCCCTCCCGCTCCGCCCAGAGCGGGAGAAGTCATTTGATGATATCCTATCCGTAAAAAAAAGGGGACTCCCATACAAAAAAGTGATTTTTTTGCTCGTTATTTTTTTTTTCTACAGAATGAAGTACTGAATACTACTATACTACTGAATGGTACCCGTTTTCGCGTCGGTGTCCCTTCCACGCTGTATATTAAAGGTCTTGAAAGTAATTATAATAATAAATAAATCATTTATTTCCGACTCATCCTATGATTACATCCATATTGAATTTGTCACACTACTAAGGTTTTGGCGTCCGTAGCAGAACAAGGCCTAGTTTTGACAATGTTAATGCATGGACCTAGTGACAATATTGTGATCGAGTTGCAGTAGGTACCATAAGAAAGTATCTGCAATTGTTAAGGAGAGGATTAAAAAAGCCACGATCTGTAAAGAGAAGGCCACCATTCAAGATAAGACCGCTACGATTGCGTAGCCACTGCGTAGCAAATGCTACTATGTCGCTACGAGATTTGTAGCTTTTTTATATACCTAGATATAAGGCTAAACTAGAAACTAGTGTCGGAATAATTTAAAATTGGTGTCTCCCACAAAAATACATATAACTACGTAGTTGCGTATGTTACACTACAGTACATAGTAAACGTATAATGTCCTCATTCGCCATTTCCATGTACAAATTTTAGATACACCGCACCTACTATTGTTATACATATTTAAAGGGCCAAACGTTTGATTTCCAAAGCTGTGTATAATCTAATTACTGCGAACAAGCGTCCTGCCAGACACAATGACATGACATGTCATGACAAGGCATAACATGGAGTTACCCGTACCTAACTATTGTGGAAACCGTATGTTAATGTTTTGTGTTTGTTTTAGATTATTTGTTTTGTGTGTTTGAGGGTAATTTGACATAAACGTCATAACAACACGCCTATAATTCCCGATAGATTCCATTGCTGCTACATTGTTATGTTTAAAGTTTTATATTTAAAAAACTAGCTGCGCCCGCGACTTCGTCTGCGTGGAATTAGATTTTTTTCTTAATAGTAGTAGCCTAAGTTATTCCTTATTACATCAGCTATCTGCCAGTGAAGTCCCGTCAAATTCGGTCCAGCCGTTCCAGAGATTAGCTGGAAGAAACAGACAGACAGACAGACAAAAATTGTAAAAAATGTTATTTTGGTATATGTAGGTACCGTATACGAGTATACATTCAAATGCATGTAGTAAAAAGGTTATTTTGATATTACAAACAGACACTTCAATTTTATTTATTTGTATGTATAAGTATCTATAGATGTATAGACTAGGGGTGCCCCATTGCGTTGAAAAGCCAATTTTATTTTATTTTTGTTTAAGAATCCTACATAAGAATAACTGTACGAAATTTCAATAGTTTAAATACATGTTATCGAGTACGAGCCAATTGCTATTAACCATGCGCAGATCCGTATACAAAGCTGCTGCTGAGAAGTTCCCAACAGAAAACCATATACCACTGTGTCTTACCAGGGAACCAAACCCACCAACTTATGTTTGGCAGTACCTTAATTGTGACCTCTCGACCAACAAGACAGTTTTCGGACATAAAATAATTAACATCACCGCCCGCATAAAAAGGCTTAAATGAAAAACACCAAACCAATTCAAACGAAACCAAATTTATCAAAATCGGTTCATCCATTTAGGAGCTACGATGCCACAGACAGACACATAGATACACAGACACACAGATACACACGTCAAACTTATAACACCCCTCTTTTTTGGTTAAGACAAGTTTTATAAGACAACTTTCTGGTACTATTACGATCACATCCATTATAGTACCAGTAACACAAGAAACGGGATATTTACCATGTTTACTATTTATTTTGAGTTCCCGATATCGCATTTCTAGTGTTATTGGTAGTGTCAGTGACCATGTCAGTTAAACTAATATCCATTATACTGTCCACACAAAATCATGTATGAAAATAGAAATAGCTCTGACTTATCCCTTACAGGCAACCGCAGTGTAGTAAATACATAACTAGCGGGTACAATCGGCGACATTGACGTTCTGCCACTGGACAAACGTTGCCCCAAACATTTATTACAGAACAAAGATTATAGTGGAGTCGAATTGATAGTCTTAAAACATTTGGTTTGAATTGGAAACAAACACGAAAAAAATTTGGTGTAGTTTGATAAAAAGTAATCTATTTATATTTGCTAACATTTGGTATGTGCAATAATATTTTATTGCCTTCTAATTTTTTTTTTCTGGAAATGGTGAATCAATACAAAATTCTACGTTGTCTAATTTGCTGTGTTTTGAGAAAATTTGTTGCGAAATTAAATTCATTAGGTTTCTTGATTTGAAGTCACACAGGTCATGCGACGAGTCATACATCGAAAAGAATTGAAGGATCGAATATGAATATCTTTATTTTGGAAAATTAATAGAGATCATAAATCAACTGTGTCCTCATATTTTTCACATTGCAACAATCTATCAATCTACTAAGAATGAAATCACACATTTTAAACCAGCCAACACATAAGTACTATTGGAACTTACCGGGGCTGCCTCAGTTTATGTTAGACACAATTTTTGAGAAGAAATGTACATTTTTTTTTTTATATATTGCCATTTGCAAAAAGACCTTTCCTTAGCCACAAATCATAAAAAAGTATAATAGTAAAAAAAAATGAGTTATTTTGTATAATAATATATTTAGTCATAACAGAATTAAGTTATTTTGTATAATAAAATTATTATTTTGTGATTAAGCTTTCATACGTATTAAACCAACTTTCAACGCATCGACTTCATAAATTCCTGCTCAATGACTGCCTCGTCGGTCTCTAGGTCGTAAGCGCGACTTCTGAGCAAGAGGTCCTGAGTTCGATTCCCAGGTCGGGCAAAGTGTAGGTTCTCCCATCAGGAATTTCTCAGTAGCAGCTACGGAGTCTGGATCTGTACTAGGTTGATGGTAGGCTACCCTACTACATGGGACTCCTGTTAAAATGTGGGATTACAATAGTGACGTTACGTTAAATTCCTGCTCAATCTCCTCCATGCCCGTCCCTATTCCTGTGACGTCTGCATACATCACGGCACACGCGCCATTATTCTAATTGGTCACAAATTATGCCTGATCGGGTTAGCTTAGTTTAGCTGGGGACCACACGTAATTCAGTTTAACTATTGTGCGATTTACTGCTCTTTATTGATTATTGTATTGTTACTGCGTTGGTTATTAAATAGTTTATTGATTTATTTCTTTGGTTCTCGGTTTGTCAATTGTAAGAATTATAGTTTTTGATTGATGACAAGAGCACGTATGCAGGTTCATAGCTTGCCTGTCGAAGTACTGACAAGCAAAATTTAAAATTGTTATTTGCTTTTTACAATATTATGAATAAAAAATAAAAAAAAACAACGATGTGCATGTGTATAACCATACACATGCACATCGTTGTGTTGTTTTGGTTCCAGCTTAAAAAATAGGAGTTTTAGACTCGATATTTGGCGAAAAGATACAGATGAAGTGCTGTTATCATAACTCAATTGTGTTTCTGTTTCAGATACCTACTTGTGACCTACACTATAACTTACGGGATATCTTCCTTGATTATGGATTGTTTTGATTTCCCGATATTTTGACGCTGTTGCAAGCGCCATGATCGCGGGATGACTGGAGAATGCGGGTGGATGGAAAATAAATAATTTAGAGCACCTGTCTTACCTGTCTTACCCCTACATTCTTTTTTTGCTACGCGAAGTACTGGCAACTCGATACAAAGTCATGGCAAAATACACTCACAATATCACCAGGTTTTGTGGAGTCCTTATGCCTATCACTGGATTCTACGAAATGTAGGTGTGTAGTTTTGATAGTGTAAGTAATAATAATAAAAAACCGTGAAAGTTTAAAACAGGGGGGTTACTATGACGCTTAAAACATTATTGTCCCATTCCTATTCCAGAGTGATGAGATGGAGCTAGACGACCTGTATAGCTCCGTCTCTTTTTTTACTCTGGAATAAGAATGGAACAATAATGTTTTAAGACGTCATGGTACGCCACCAGTACCTACTTGTGACGCTGCGCTGCGCTGGTGCCAAAGAACCAAAATGTTTACTGTTACTGCTAACCCTTAACTTTATCCCACTGCTGTGAAAAGCCTCATGACTTCCAAGTATTCCAATCCTAGGCCAATGTGGACCACTAATCATTGGTTTGGTCTAACTAGTCCTGCTATCTTTTACGAGATTTCCCACGCCTTCTAGCTGTGTCAGTGCCCACTGTCGACCTTTAAACCTTTTTTTTTTAACTTTTCTATTCTTTCTCATCAATATATTTAAATTAAATATAAAAAAACAACATATTATATTACTTGACTAACAAAAAGGTACAGAATACATTAACATAACACGAAAATCCCATAAACATACGACATTTGTTTTAACACCCTTTTGGGTAAGCGACGTCGGATTGTCAAGGTTCCCCCTTTTGACGACGAAATCTACTGTATAATAAGCATTTGTCTAAAAATGATTTGTGAGGAACAAGAGTTTTTATTAAGTTGGATACAAATGCAAATAAATGTGATTTGGTAACTACACAAATGTTTGGAAATGTTATGTTTTGACTTCTTCATGACTGTAGTGAGCCCCTAAATTCGAATTATTCTTCTACATTGCTAATATCTACGTTTTTGCTTGTAACATCGTATCGTCCAGTGGACAGTCGAATTCTTAAAATAAGTTTTTACGTATATTTTAATTATTATCTATCTTAAGGTCTTTCTGCGAAACTACGACGTAGACAGCTTCAAGGAAAATGTGGAGAGAGTCCTCTTCGCAATGGGTAGGCCATGGTCTTGAAGTATCCGTGATACTGCAGATGTCCATAGGCAATATGCAGCGGTGACCACATACCATAATGTGGACACCAGCGTATTTTGCCACTCCATGACATAAAAGATATGTAGTGACATAATAACCACAAAAGTTTTACTAAAATCATGTCCTCTAAACTGCACTTCATCAACATAATAAACTAGCTGTCCCACGCAACTTCGTCTGCGTCACGTATTCCCCGTTTTTGCAATATTTTAAATTGCTGCTCCGCTCCTTTAAGTCGTGGCGTGATGATATATAGCTTATAGCCTGCCTCGATAAAGGGACTATCTAACACTGAAATATTTTTTCAAATCTGATCAGTTGTTTTCAGATTAGCGCGTTCAAGCAAACAAACAAAGTCTTCAGCTTTATAATATTAGTATAGATAATTATGTTTCTCTAATCAACTCACCATGAAAAATGTTGCCTTACAAGGACTACGGCACAACACGGTAATATAATTAAAAAGCCCACAAAATGAATGTTTCGTATTAATTTATATAAAGTCAAGTATGCTTGTGTGTACAACAGTATTAACTTAACCCTTCCCTTGTTAATGTGATGTCAACGTTATTTATTGATGTTTAGTTTCAGCGGTACGGTTGTCAAAAAAAGTTTAAGGAAGATTTTTGTGTGCATGAAAACAACGGAATTAAAATCGTTGGCTAAGAAGAAAATAAATTGGTGTAGTGTAGAATTTAGACTCGAAAACAATGTTGAATTAATTATTGTAAGTAGCTTATATGGCTAATTTATTAATACAAAGAAACTGGATAAAACACAAAACAATAAAAATAATTTTTAATCTTTACATGACCACAACAAACACCACATTAAAATAAGATATGAATTACAATTTTAAAATATAAATCTGAATTATCTATTTAGTTGAATTTTAAAATTATTTTGTTAACAGTACCGTAAGTAGTCATTAATATTAGTGGAAGGGTGTGTTGGCTTCTTATCTCATCGGGTTTGGATATTTCTATGACTTTTAGTCACGATCTTTTTCTATTAATACTACTTTAGTTATTAAACTGTGATCTGCCATTGCTATTAATTCATTATCATCATCATCAGCTTATAAATTTTTCACTGCTGGGAGACAGGCCTCTCTATGAGAGCGGGCCCAGTGCGGATTGGTAGATATCACACGTCTTCGATGTTTTAGTTCTAGGATATGTCTGATATGAGAGCACCTGTGATGAAATAAATTAATCAAAGTAATGCACCTGCCTGGGTTCGAACCCACGGCTTACTGCTCGTAAGTCGGGGCTGCCAGCACTGGACCACCGCTGCTCTATTATTTATGTGCATAATTTATCTGAACAGACATTTCATATAATTTTTCGTATTGTCCCACTCCCAGGGAAAGGCCTCCCCCCATTCCTTCCACTTCTCTTGATAGTGTCTTTCTTCTGGCCAATTCGCGAGGATGCCATCCAAGGCGTCCCACCATATTCTCTTCGGTCTGCCGCGGCCCTGGAGAAGATGGCTCCTGATAGCTTGAAATCACTTTTACATTTCATAAAAAAGTCATTTTAAACAAGCGCCACAACCCTTTTTATTGACCTTGATATTGTACACCGTTAAAATTTTGTGCATAAAAATTGAACGAAATCACACCCTGTGATCCTTGAAAGGTTAAACAGACGAGTTTATTTAAGTCACATGTCAAAGAGCGAGCCTAAGCACAAACATAAGCTCCTGAAAAAACGTAGCTATGCCACTTGCAGTACCAAATTCCACGCAACCAATTTCCATGTAAACAAAACCAACAACATACTGAAAAAAAAAACACATGAAAAACATTCTAAAACCGCGGCCATGTTTTATTCAAATTTACTTACATTTATACTAACGGGAGCGACCTTTGCTACGGAATTGTATTCCCTTGCCAGACCATACATCTTCTTCACGCGGAAACGTACGGTAGTGGGTAGGTAGGTACTTATTTATTTCCGTAACGTACAGCAAGGGAGCATGATGTTTTTGTTAGTCGACCCGCGGAAAAAGTGTGAAAGTGGCTGTGAGTGAAAATGGCGGAGTAAAAATAAACAAAAGAAAGTTATTGAACATGTTTTCAAAAGCATAAATATTTTTTTCGTTTGAAATGATAATATAGTTACCACAGAGGTTATTAATACACGGTGTAAATCACCTCATCACGAAGCCGTCAACCAAGCATTCTGTACATGAAACTAAGTAACTTTACGCAAAAATTATTGCTGGGAAACGACATTTTTTTGGGGGGGTGTAAAATCATGTTTCGTGGTAGAACTCACTCTAACGCACTCAAAAAATTGTGCTGATGGACGGATTGAATAGTACGAGGGTCGTGTAGGTGTTTAAAGTAAAAATCTTACATTAAGAACTTGTATTTAAAAAAATACTTGTCAAAAATTTGGAACTTTGACCCCTAATATCTCCGTAACTAGAAGCTTCCCAGGTATGGTGTAGAACAAAAAAATGATCCCAATGACAGAGAGAACCAGTGCCTTTCGGCTTCGTTAAGAGGTGTTTTACACCCTTTATAGATCTTTTACAGTCGTTACAGGTACTCAGTGTCCTGAAACTTTGACAACCAGTCTTACCAAAGGGTTTCGTATTAACCAGTACTAACTGGGTTGTGGAGGTCAGATAGGCAGTGGCTTCATGTAAAATACTGATATTCAGTTGTATCCGGTTAGACTAAAAGCCGACCCTAAAATAGTTGGGAAAATGGCTAGGCAAAAAACGGCGAAAAATCCTCAAATTAATTGACCATTTAACGCTTGAGAGAGACGAAAAATCAGGTGTAAATTATTTATTGTCACATTTTACTTGTGTTCTCTATTCTTTCCGTAAATATGTTTTCAAGTTTCAAAAGAAAATAAATTAAAGTTTTTTTATTGCTTTTTTGTTTGTTTTTAGGGTTCCGGACCCAAAGGGTCAAACGAGACCTTATTACTGAGACTTCGCTGTCCGTCCGTCCGTCCGTCTGTCACCAGGCTGTATCTCATGAACCTATCACAGGTAGCCAGTTAAAATGTCTACAGATTATGTATTTCTGTTGAAGCTATAACGACAGATACTAAAAACAGAATAAAATAAATATTAAAGGTATTTATACCAAAAAAAATGTTGTTTTTTAAATTTATTTATGATTTTTTTGCTCGTTTTTCTAAATAATGGTACAGAACCCTTCGTGCGCGAGTCGGACTCGCACTTGGCCGGTTTTTTTTTTATTGGTAAGTAGCGAGTCACTTGGTGTGTAACACGATAAAATCTCTACAGTAAAAACACGGTAGGAAATCTTACGAACACACACCTTGCGCACCTAATTTTTCCACTCACATTCCCTAAATTCATCAACCATAACACGAACGATAAATAATACTGGTTGTCTTATAAATTATGATCGTGTTAGCTCACTGCTCATTTGCTGACGAAGTTCAAACCCCATGGGGATCCAGCCAATCACGGCTCGCGAGAACTTGTTATGGGAAAAGTATGATCCAGAAAGTTCCGTAATGTAATGAAGTGTGGCGTAGATTGTTTTATATCTGGAGGTATGTGGGTTGGTTAAAATAGATAATACGAGTAGTACCTAGTACCTCCTTATAAAGTATAATATCCATGTGGAAGTAAAAACGAACTTAAAATATAATCGGTTAACAACGTGCCCGAAATTGCAAATAATTTCACAGACATTTACTAATTTTTAAATTGTCCTACAAATATAAACAGCCTTTAAAAATACATACAACATTAAAAAACTTATTTAAAATAATTACTGAAAAGCAACTGTAAATAAAAGGTGAAAATAACTCCACTGAAGGTGCCAAAGTGTTCTACTGATTCAATTTAGATTAAGGAGGACTGGCAATTAAAAATAAATATCGTGTTTCTTGAAACATGATGGGTACTCCTCATATACTTACAGCTAAAACAGCAACAAAGAAAAAAAAACGCGATCTCAACTTTTTAACAAATAGCTGCACCATAGACAAAAGGACCAGAAATATTAAAACAAAAGCAGGCAACAAATGAACCGAGGAACGGCGATGCATCATCGAGTTATTACAGACGGGCCTCCGACGCGCTGATGGTGACAATTTTTCAATGCGAAGTGGGAACAGAACAATCCCTGATTAATCCTACGGTGAGATTATTGAAGCTATCGTGTGCGATGGGGATTGAGAGGTCTTGATACTTGATACGTGGTAATTAAATTTGCGTGTTTTGAATTGTTTGAAGAACAAAAACTTTAAACCTAACCCTATACGTTCTTGTTGTTGAATGTTTTAAGAATGTACCGTGTTTAAAAAAAAAAAAAAACCGCACGGAAATAACAACAATATAGGCTAGGAAAAATAATAATAATAAACATGCGAGGACTGAACATTGGTACGTACGTGTATATTATTATTCATTTATACCCTTTGTTATGAAAAGTTCTAATTCTAATAAATTGAGAAAATTATTGATCGTTTGGTTAGAAATACACTTCAAAAAACAGTCAATAAATGGGAAAATTTAAAGAAAATATACCTAAGTAGGTACCTATTGTAAAAGCACGCATGGCAAGTTTAAACTAGGTAAACTAAGATTCTTTCAATCACGTTTGTTGTTGCGATCATAAATAGTAGATACTTTTATAGTAGGTACCGCCAGTTGCGTCACTAAAAAAGGAAATATAATGTAATTCATTTATTTATTAAAGTGACAAGGACTAATAATTCAATAAACAAAAACACAAAATCCAATAAATAACACAAATAATACATTAAACATACACAATACAAAATAAAAAAAAATAACAAAAAAAAGTAGCCCGTTAAAACATAAACCTTCAACGGATCAACACTAACCCATCCAAATATAATATCGCGCCAATACTTACCATAGAACTGGTGCATTAATATTTTGGTTGAGTTTTTCGCCGCCGTCAATTCCCGCAGCGACTAGACGGGGGGAAGTTATTACCGGAAGATATCGCTCCGTCTCAATAAATTATGGGAGATGAGAGAGAACATTAACTAATTACCGACACCGATACCTGAGTGCTTGTCTGAAAGTACAGGTATTTGTCGAAGAGGATATTATTGATGAAGGTTTAATAGGTTTTTAGTTGGGTTTTCGATGGAGCTTGTTTTTCTCGTGTTAATCCATGGCATGCTAGAGGTTTCGCTTTACGTTACTTATATGTTTATTGGTATAGTTTTTCTTTTTCTTCTTAATAAACAATACCCGACCAGTATATACAACATGTAACTTAATTAACACACATCCTGAAAATAGTTTGTTCAGAATCGTTTACTGAATCAATTTCTATCATTTTTAATATAGGTAATTTTTATCCCAAAAATAATTAAAACTACGGAAATTATTGTCATATTAACCCTGTACAGTCAAAACAAATTGAAATGGACGTAGTTTCGTTATGTTGTGTCGAGCGGCGCGATACCTGCTTGTGCGAATGTGTGCGTTGCGTGTGTAGTAGTATGACCATAACGTTCTCCAAGAATTGGTATAACTAATTTAATAAATAACAATGCATATACATGTTAAATTAAAAATTCAGTGTATGTATTATGATTATAACATAATATTCTAATTGGGGTGTTTGAGGGTGTGCGTTAATTACGTTACATGTTGTATATAGCCACCTGAACAGATATTTCGTAAACTTCTTTAAGATCCTGGAAGGTGCAGGTGGATGTGACTGGTAGAGTTAATTAACAGTTTTTCAATAGGAGATAACAGTTGCACTTAAAATTACTCACTGTCTTCTTCGAAACACTTTCATAGTTTGTTAATGAGGACACAAAATACTTTACTATCATTAACACTGAAATCGGAATATTTACCTTGTTTACTACTTGTTTTGAGTTCCCGATATTTATTTATTAAAACTTTATGCACAAGTATAAAAACACTGAACAATGGCGATATTCAGTGTAAATGATAGTGTTAATGACAACGTCATTAAAAAAAATATGGTTTGCTGTAGTTTCCACAATCGCCCATCATCATAGTAAAATCTAAACCATTTCCCATATGTTGGACTGTCCAAAGTGCCCAAACATCTGCATTTGTGAGGACCTAAAAAATTGGTGTGGCCAGATACTGTGCCCAACTCATTCAATAAAGTATGATAACCATCGATTTGAAAAGGAGAAGATAATAGGAAGTATTCATCATCTCCCTTTTCCCAACTATGTCAGCCGGCTTCTTCTAAATACAAGTATTTTACATGGAGCGACTGCCTATCTGACCTCCACAACCCGGTTAGTACTGGGCAAAATGATACTAAGAAGTATTAAGGAAATTAAATTCTGCCAACAACACTCATGCACGAACTTTTATCCCAAAAAAAAAAAACCTGCAACTCCAACACACAATATTAATCAACATTCAAAAACCTATAATACTCAATTACACCAAGCAATCACATCCGACGTCCAACTTAAACACAAAGAACCGACCGTTCTCATTGTTGCTGCAAACTCCAAACGCAAATCCAGACGCTACACCCTTTGCCCCACGTATATTTAATTCAACAGCGCCAAATGCAGGTAACAATCGCGAAACACCGGTAACTGTTGTAAGTGTAAACGAAGAGCGAAGCACGAAAAATTTCCCCGGAAAAGAAAAAAAGGCAACAAAGTGAAACTCAGCCTTCCTTATTTCCCCTGACGATGCCCTCCGACGCTCCCAGTTTTTCCAGGAAATGGAAAATATTGCGATAAGGGGCATTATAGATTAAACGCGTCCCGTGTCTTTAATGTGTTGTGTTTGCAGTGATCAAGTGTTGCAGATAGGTGTGTGAGCGCCTTTAAAAAGTTGTAATGATGTTCTGTGTGTAAATAATGGATAAGATAAGGATATTCAAATGCAAACTGCTCTTTATTGGGTTTCGATGTTAAAAATAGGATTATGTTAACCAGTGAGCGATTTAAGTGTTTTTTTTCGGAATAAATGTTTGCTGTTGTTGTTGATTTTTTAAACTTAACCGAAACATTATTTATCTTATTTACTCCTTGTAAAGCATGTTAGACAAACTCTTAACATAACAGAGATTATTCAATTGGATCTGAAACCAGGTCTAGAAAAAACTACAGCGTGTACGCTGCATTATTGTGTGTGCACAATACAATATTAGCTACGAGTACATAAACAGCGAGTACTCTTTATTGTGTTTATTATACAACTAACAGGCTACTCAAAGTAATAATGTCTATTATACAAGTTGCTGTTTTACATCGTTGTCAAAATTCAGGTGGTTGTCCCAAAAGACATAAATAAGCAACATAAATTACGGTACCTAGTTAATTATTAATAAACGCTTAAGTTTGTTTCAGTTTGTCAATATATCAGAATAACTCCCTTTAACGTGGTTTCGGGGATAAAAAAATATCGAATCAACGTTTAAGATTGTTTGTATGTGTGAAAGCGCGGTTATAGGGCGAGAATCAGACGGGCCGCGTTTAAAACACGGGTGGTTCACACTTACCGATTACCGTAAATAAGAAAAGAAAAAGCCCAACCTATTTCATTATTGATTCGAGTCGAGAATCACTACCATGGTTACCTCCTTGAATTTGACGAGCATGCAAAACAACACTTTGTATATAGGGTGACAATGGGCGGTCTTCGGTCTTTCGACTAAAGATCAAATTAAAAAGTCTTTTGACCTTACGACTTCAACTTTAACTCACCCCTAAACAACCACATCTACCAACTAAGTAAGTCGATACAAAAGATACCCTTAATTACCCATACCACAACCACTCCAGTACAAAACTAATCCGTACCAATTTTTCTCATGTAATACCCTCATGAGTGGTGCGTGCCCGTAATCGGTATTAGATCAAAATTTAAAGCCCCGCGCACATGTTACTGGCTCGGATTACGCTAGTTGTAGTGCACCCTTATGTTGTGTGCAGCGTTATGGAAGAACTAGTCAGGAATGAGATTTTTTTCGGAAAGCAGCTTTAGTAGGTAGTATTAAAGGAAAAAATTTTGACTGTCATTTTAGAGAACAAAATTTAAGCTTCTAGCTGGTATTGAGCTACAATAGGAAAGTATTTTATATATTGTTGATTTCGCGGTTGTCAGTCACAGATCTTTCTTCTTCAGTCGTTTATGGGTAATAAGTAGTCTGAAAGACTGACAACCAGCCTTACCAAAGGGTATCTTCTTGACCTGTAATTAGGTTACAGAAGTGAGATTGGCAACATGCAAAAACGTGATATCAGCAAGCATGCACTCGGTTAGTTTGATATCTGACCCTCAAGTAGTTAGAAAAATGCCAAGCATAAGATGAATGATAAAAAAAAAACAACACAATTACAAAGTTTTTGAAAAAAAAACAATCTGAACTAAAATACAAAAAAAATGATCCTATTGGCAACAAAAAAATACAAAACAAGACCCCGCTAGCAAAACGCGCACCACCAAAATGAACAGTCGACGACCAAGTGTAACACAAGTAGGAGCGCATATGGTATCGCTAATTCCACACACTGCCCTTAGGGGTTGAAATAAAATAAAAACCAAATTAGGGGAAGATGACGCAACGGCACACCCCTTCGATTTTTGATAAATTCCATTATACGCTTATATCTCGATGCATTACGTACTTAGCTTGTTGATGTATGTGGGTCTTTAGTTATTCATGATGTGAGCAAGATTACAGTAGTTACTTATAAAAATGATGTTCTCGGTAACAATTTAAGCAAGCAAATGTCAAAATAACATGAGGATGGAAAGCCATATTGGCAAAACGTTTGATGATGACAGCATGACAACGTTGTTACTGACTGGAATCGGAATAGAATCGTTTTGTAGAATGAGACACCTATAAAATCACCAAATCAAACTTGAATTCTCATCTAGTGGCGGTACATTCATGCAAGCATGCAAGCTTGGCTTGCCCTTATAACCTACTACTCTTTATAAAGTTAGAGTTTCTGAGCAGTTTGCTTGCCTTATGGGCTTGCCGTATTATTGCCCCTAAGCTCGCCACTGCCTCATCTTTTTACATCGTCCAGCAATGCAAGTTCCGCGGTAAATATATTATGACAATGTGGGTAAAATAAAATCACCCCATTACTAGGTTACGGCAAAATATTAATCATGAATATTACCAATTTAATCCATTCAAGCACTATAACTGAGTTTATCTAATCATAATTCACTTAGATTTGTTAGTAACTATGCTGGGAGTAGTTGTTCAAGCATAAACTTACGGCATAAATGCGCTAGGCTGTGATCCGGCTCGAAGGACCAATATGCTTTTGCTCGAGAGAGCGCTATATTTTTTTTAACTAAAAATTTACAAATTATCCGAAACCAATGTAATATCTTTTGGAACCCAATATACGGAAGTTAAATGGTTGTAACATTTTCTTTGAAGTACCTGGACACCACAAAACCATCATTGCGAGAACAGTAGTTTTCTGTTTATAATCTTAATGTAGTAAAAAAAAAACCTTTATGTCTAATTGGAAAACGATCAAATACAGTCAAGAACTCTCCACTCCCTTTATCCAATTATTTAGTAAGTTTTGTCAGGATGACCCAAGGATGCAACATTTTTTCATTATATTTAAAAAAATACACTTGCAGGATTATCCTAAAACCCATTTGAATAGGGTGCCAGGTTGACACTGACAACGCTTAAGGTATGCATGTGCGAAACCAGTCATCATTAGCCGTTCTGCCCTCTAGTCAGATTAATCTATTAACCATTCAGATGCATGAAAATACACGTTTAAAAAGCATCTGATCCGGGATTATCCAATAACCCAGTTATATATTGTGTGAGAGCAGCGGTGGCCCAGTGGTGGCAGCCCCGACTTACGAGCAGTAAGGCGTGGGTTCGAACCCAGGCAGGCGCATTACTTTGTGTAATTTATTTCATCACCGCTGCCCTAAAACACGGTGAAGGAAAAAATCGTGAGGAAACCGGCATGTCCTAGAACAAAAAATTGGAAGACATTGACATCTACCAACCCGCACTGCGTCTGGAACAAAACTGTTCTTCCCGGATGCGGTGGCGGCTTACGGGATAGTCAGGAAAATTAAAATCAGCAACATATTGACGCAGATCATGACCGGGCACGGTGGGTTCTCGGAATACTTGAATCGCTTCAAGTGTAAGGAGGGCCCATCTTGCATCTGCGATCCTGACATTGCTGAGACGGTGCCACATGTATTGTTTAGCTGTCCCGTATTTGACCAGGAAAGACTTGTGGCCGAGCTAGTACTCGACACCAAACTGGACGCCGAAAAATGTGTGGCTCATAATGAAGAGCAAAAAGAGAGAGTTATTTCTGGAATTTTGTGTAAAAATTTGCGAAAGAGTAATAAAGAGAAACAGAACAGCTTAAGCAAAAATGTTTGCATAATATTGTATATAATATTAGAGTCAAGCATTGAGAACAGAAATTACAAAATAGTCAAATGCCAGAAAAACCCATTAGTATTTTTTTTTTTACAATGTTAATGATTGCCATTTCAATTTTAGAGCGTAAGTAGCCGTAAAAAACTGTATGTGAAATAGATAAATAAGATAGCTAATAGCAATATGTCATTCACAAAATGTGTTAGAATTAAGATTGGAAAATAGAAATAGCATTAAAATATGTGACTAGGAGTAAGGATAGTATAAGATTGTTGTAAAATTATAAATAGTGATAAGAAATATGTAAAAGAAATAATAGTTTTAAAAGATGGTTGTAAAATTTGTTGTCAAACATGTAAAGTAATAAGATTTAATGGAGATTAATAAAAAACATTGTGTCCTGAGTTAAACCCGAATAAAGAGAAAAGAACAAAATAGAGTACATACTAGGGAAAGTAGAAGGGCATCCCACCCTTAAAGATAAGAAGAGAAGATGGAATAATAGAAAGACAAAGTATGAGGAATAAAAGTGCGAGAGGAATAATTGATAGAACTAGAATGCAAGAGAAACATAAGATAGTACAGGCTTTGGCTCTGCCAGAGGAATTAGTATAAAAAATAAAATAAAAAAAAAACCCGCACTGGGCCCGCGAAGGAGAGGAGGCTAGTGACCCAGCAGTGAGTACATTACAGGCTTATGATGATATTGTGTATGGTTGGCAAGAGTAACATTTTAGTATATACATGCATGAAATCAGTGGTCCTTAGTCAAATCGATTTAATAATAAAAATTAAAAAAAAACACATATTTTAAATGTATCAGGATCACTTTCGAAATACACGTTTAACGCAGTCATCCAGGAAGGATTATCCAAAAACCCAGTTAGATTCGGTCACATTGCACCTTGCATATTTCCATTATAACATTGCACTTTCTATTTGCGGTCTTATTGGATTCGAAATCAGATTCAATTTAATATTTGGCATATACAAACTTAATTTCATGGGGGTTTCTATTTTCATATGTTTATCTTCCGTAACGTATTTTTTCGTCCCGTATTTAAAGTTATCATTTTGTAACAGTTTTAATTCTTACAAATTGTGCTGGTCTGTGTCCTTGCTATTTTGGATTGAATGAACAAAAAAAAAAACACAAGATTTGCACAATAACTGCAAAAAATTCTAACATTAAAAATCCAACACCACATCAAAAAAGCTATCGATTACTCGGGCCCACATGTTACCCAATTTGCACAGAACTAGAATCACCCGCTGTGCTGAATAAATTATATCGCAAACGCCCCTTCTATCAAAATCATTATCCTTTACAAAAGATACTTGATTATATAAGTTATTATAAGCGACTCCTAAACTATTTTTGTTTATGATTGCAACATTCTGATATTTTATGGTAATTGGTCGCACAAGTGTCGCTTTGTGTTTTGTGTTAGTAAATCAAGTAGGTTTTATGTTTCGGCTATTTTGAGTTTGGGTTTAAAGTTTGTAGTAATCTTGATGAATAAATATACAAGGTGTTGTTTTGCATCCACGAAAACCACGTAACACGACTGGTCGCGTAAGTGTCCAGTCGCGCAAATATCCATGCACGCAAAAGTCCGTTCTCGCAAAATTCTCTCTCTCTTGACTCAAACTCCATAAGTTTATTTCTAATAAACCATTTACAGGCACTTATAAACTTTTGATAGGTTGAGCCACCTATTCGCAAAAATGGTTGGATCTATGTAGAAGAATGGGCCAAGAAACTCCTTACACACTCTTTTCAATCTGTCTTTCATTTTTTACAAGTGAAGTGAGATTATTAAGTTGTGTAAATATTCTTATTTAAAAACTACTTTCAATTAATGAATTTTTCAATTTTCTAACTCGAACAAGACATCTCGCTGCGCCGGCGGTCCTAAGTGGGCGGAAGTACCACACTGTTATATACCTATGGTTATCACTTCTGACACCTGAATTAGTTCAGTACTGTTGTTCATTATACAGGGTGTAACGGAAAGGGTATATACATCCTTAAGGGTGTGCTACAGACCATCAAACTGAACATGTTTCTCACCATAAAAAAATTTTTGCAGCAAAAAAAATATCTGCTGCCCCATAGAAAACTGCAATACCTATTCGACCCGAATGTATTGGCAGCTGATATTTTTTTTTTGCTGCAATTTTTTTTTTATGATGTGAAACATGTTCAGTTTGATAGTCTGTAGCACACCCTTAAGGATGTATATACCCTTTCCGTTACACCCTGTATAGTAAGTTCAGTAAAACTTTAGTAGAACAACACTAATACTTCACAATTAATTATTTTAAATGATTAAACAATAACAATATTCACAAATGTAAAGGCGTAAAGTTAAAGCTAAATTAGTAGCTTCATTACCTTTTACAACACTTGCTTGCTTGAATCCATTTTCGGCAGATCAAAAGATTTAATACAAAGAACAGGTCTTTCACTAATAAACTACTGTGTAAATTAATAATCTTATTACTTTTTAGTTTGTAATTAGTTATAGAAACTGATTTAGTTGTAGTTATAAATTCAATTATTGACCCTTAACATCGTATTCTGTGCCATTTTCCCCACAGCGGGATGACGACTCATAACCAGATTGTCAAAAGAGCCATTGTTAAAGTCCCAGTTGTCATAAAATATTTGCTAATCTTAATTTTAACGTTTAAGGCTTTTGTTTAATAAATTTATCTTCGAGTTGTCACAAAAATTATCTAGGCAGTAGTCAGCACACAAGCCAATAGATGGCGCTTAGTTTTCTCTATAGATACAGATCTTTGAAATAATTGTACTGCTGCCACACAGAATGATGGCATGGCAGGTTCATCAATATTATCACAAATTAGAATTATAAGTTGGTTCGGATACTTAATCAATCACTCCTTTTCTTCCATTTATCAAAATCATTATCAAAATCATTCATCATTATTATCCATGAAAAACAATTATAGTATACACTTTATTTCTCAATTTGCTTATGAAGATAGGTATCCTTATAAGCAAGTTTCAGTAGATTTACTGAATAGACTCGGTTGGATATATGAGAATAAAAGAAGTGGACTGTATAATAATAGGTATAATACCATAAGTAACATTATCAACGTGTGAAGACCGTACAAAGAAATGCCCGGAGGGGGCCGTGTCTGTGAGCTGAGTGCTGGCGAGGCGCGCGGCGGCGCTAGGGCAGCTCGGATTCGGTACCCGCACCCCGCGCACTCCCCGCTGTCGTCATCGCGTATGTGAGGCGCCGACATATTCCCCGGGTTGAAGAGGTCTTCAAACTTCTACTGGAAGGGGGCAGATGCAGTTGAAGGCACGGCGAATGGTGCCCCGCTTCGTCTTCATCTCGGCCACTCTCGTGACCCCGTCTACGCCGGGATAGGTCTTCGTGACCCGACCCAGGGACCAGAGCAGAGGTGGCGATGTCCTATCCTTGATAAGGACTAATGACCCCGGCTTCACTTCACTTCTGGAATGTAACCACTTTGATTTAACCTGCAGCAGAGAGGTGTACTCGTTATGGAAGCGTCCCCAGAAATGTTGTCTAATGAGCTGGATCCTCTTCCAACGATCCAGCCGCGTGATGTTGGCTTCAGTCAACTGAGGATGTGGTACCGATAAGAATGGCCGTCCAATTAGGAAGTGAAAGGGAGTGAGTGCCGAAAAATCGTTAGGGTCAGAAGAAAGAGGAGTGAGAGGGCGTGAATTTAACACCGCCTCTATGTGAGTGAGACAGGTAGCCATCTCCTCGAAAGTGAAGTGAGTAAGATGCAGTAAACGTTTTAAATGATGCTTACAGGATTTTTCAGCAGCTTCAGCCAATGAATTAAAATGAGGGCTATAAGCAGGCGTGAAAATGAATTCAATGCCTTCCCGCGCTATTTCAGATGCAACATTTGATGACTGCAAGAACCTACACATCTCATTTGACGCGCCTACGAAGTTAGTGCCGTTATCGGACGTGATGCTTCGAGGCTTGCCACGACGCGCCACGAAACGATTTAGAGCAGCCAAGTAAGCCTCAGTAGTGAGGTCGGTGACGAGCTCCAAATGTATGGCTTTTACTGCCGAGCAAACAAAGATGCACATATAGGATTTTGTAAGTTTGCATCCTCGGCCCTTACGATTGGCCACCAATACTGGCCCAGCATAGTCAACGTAACAATTCAAAAAGGGAAACTCAAGATTTGTTCTTGAACTAGGTAGTTGACCCATTATAGGCTGCACGTTCTGAGCCTTATGTCTGAAACATTTAAGACATTTATTCACGACAAACCTAGACAAGTTTCTACCACCCAGAGGCCAATATGTTTGTCGTATATGTGACAATAACAACTGTGGACCAGCATGTAAAAGCTTTAAATGTTGCATTTGAAATATAAGTTTAGTAAGTACGTGCTTACTGCATAAAACAATAGGATGTTTCATATTGAAATCGTAGGGGGAGTTATCGAGCCTCCCGCCTACGCGAATAAGGTTATGATTGTCAATGAACGGTGTCAGAGGAAGCAATCTACTTTTGCGTGGTAATTTTTGTCCAGACTTTAACAAATTATACTCTTCAGGAAACATTTTAAGCTGACAATGGTGTATAATTAAATTTAATGAATTTTCAAGTTCTGTTGTTGAAAAATTACCTTGCAATTTATTTTTATTTTTTACATTGTAAATAAAACGTTGTACATATGTAACTATACTTTGTATTTTTGTTAAGCTAGAATACTTTACTAGTAAATCATGAATGATTGATGAATGAATGGTAATGTCTGAATGATTACTACTGAATGAATGATTGTTGCTATCACCACTAATGATATGAGTCACTACTTCCGGCAGACTATCTTTCCCAGTGTTTGGCGAGCTGGGCCACTCATTTTCACTACGCTGTAAAAATGAAGGTCCAGACCACCATAGAGGTTCGTTTATAAGAACATCGGCCCTAAGACCACGGGAAACAAGATCCGCCGGGTTGTCCTTCGACGGTACGTAGCTCCAGGTATGACCACATGTACTTTCCTGTATCTCGTTGACTCTGTGTCTGACAAAAGGTTTTAATTGGTTTGAAGCAGTAGAGAGCCAACCCAGGACTATGGTTGAATCACACCAGAATCTACATTTATGAATGGGCATAGTAAGTGATTCCTGAACCTTAGTACACAGCCTTGCACCTAACAAAGCTCCACAAAGTTCAAGCCTCGGTATCGTCGTTGGTTTGATGGGCGCTACACGATTTCTAGAGACTAGAAGTTGGACGCCTATGGATCCACTGCCATTAATAGACCGAATGTACACACATGCGCCATACGCTTTCTCGGAAGCGTCGGTAAAGACGTGTACTTCATGCTTAATAGAGTCTTCAAGCAGAACCCAACGAGGAATTTTTAAGTTATTTAAAGCTGTTATTGTGCCTTCAAATGTAGACCAAAGGTTTTTGATGTCGTGAGATACTTCGTCGTCCCAGTCATACTTATCTAGCCATAGACGCTGCATGATTATCTTTGCTTCGACAACGCACGGACCTACGAGGCCCAGTGGGTCAAAAATCATGCTGATGACAGAAAGGATATGACGTTTAGTGACTTTATTAGTGGAGGTGATATTTATTTTATAAGTAAGTAAGTCTGAGTCACAAACCCAGTTAAGACCTAAAGTTTTAGATTGAGATGAGTTTGAATGTTGCTCAGAAAAATGTAAAGTATTATGTAATTCGTTACTATGTGTAATTTGTTTGAGAACTTGAGGATTATTTGACCGCCATTTACGTAAATTGAATTTTGCAGATGATAGAACCGAATGTACCTTTTTTGAAATTTCAACAGTTTCAGCTATGGTATCCCCTCCACTAAGAAAGTCATCAACGTAGAAGTCACGTCGTATGGCACATTGGGCACGATTATCCTCAATGTCATCAGCCAGACTTACGAGACACTTAGTGGCTAAATAGGGTGCAGATGCGGTACCGTAAGTAACCGTGTTCAAAGTGTAGGCCCTAAGAGGTTCTGTAGGTTCAAACCTGAAAATTATTTTTTGAAGTGGTCTTTGGACTGGATTTATCTCAATGGCCCTGTACATCTTCTCTACGTCACCTGAGACCACGTACCTATGCTGACGAAAACGTGTTAAAATGGAAAACAGATCGTCTTGAACTACGGGACCGACCATCTGAATGTCGTTAAGCGACACCCCCGAACTGGTAGAGGCTGATGCGTCGAATACTACGCGTAGTTGGGTAGTGGTGCTAGAACTGCGAATAACTCCATGATGTGGAATGTAATATTTACTCATGGAGTTTTCTGGTGATGGAGTACAGTCTGAGTCTAAAGTCATATGACCTAGGCGTTCATATTCTCTCATGAACTCATTATATTTTTTATGAAATATTGGATCGCGTTTAAATCGCCGTTCAAGGGAAAGAAAACGGTTTCTAGCATTAGTGAAAGAATGACCTAATGTACTAGGATCCCCTTTTAAAGGCATAGTGACGACGAATCCCCCACCGTCATTACGAACAGTGGTTTGAGCAAAAGATTGCTCACACATTCTCTCTTCAAGAGAGAGTGAATGTTTTGAAGCGACTTTGTCAAGCTCCCAAAAATAAGTTAGGTCGGGAGTGACATTGGAATGATGGCAAAAATGATTAGCGGAAAAACATGATTGGTGCGAAATACTACCTGAAACTAACCATCCTAATTTGGTCTCGCATAATTTAGGTAGGTTTTTCCCTAAGTCTATCGTTTTGCTACCTAAGACATTCCAGAAAACTTCAGCCCCTACCAGGATATCTATGACCGACGGAACGTTAAAGTTCGGGTCTGCTAGTTTAAGACCTGAAGGAATAGGGACGTGATTAATGTATACGAATGAAGACGGTAGAACCTTTGTGATTTCAGGCAAAATGAGACACTCGATATCTACAGTAAAGGCACAGCATAAAGACTCTATTGTGAGATGACAAGACTGTGTACTGGTGGATATGTGATTATTAATACCCGTTACCTTGGTGCTCGTACCGCGTCGTATCAAACCCAACTTCTCTGACAAGCTCTGCGTAACAAAGTTCGCCGTACTGCCGTTGTCCAACAGTAGGCGCGCAGTGTACTTCTTACCCGTCACGCCAATCACGTTCACCAAAGCTGTGGACAGTAAAACATGCGCAGAAGTAGCAAGCTGCATGGAACTGGCTGAAAGCACAACATTTGAAGAAGGTGAAGCAAAAGGTGGTGCAGAAGGCAAAGGATCGGAAGCAAGTGTGGGCTCGTTGCTTTCTAAATGTAAAAGCGTGTTGTGTTTTTTAGTGCAATATTTGCAATGTGAAAATCTACATTTGTTTACATTATGTCCAAAGCGTAAGCAATTGATACAAACTTTAAAATCAATTGCCTTTTGTAAACGATGTTCTATAGACAATTTTCTAAAAGATTCACATTTAAATAACGTATGAGCTTGGGAGCAAAGTGGGCATTTACTATTTTTATTCGTAGTATTATTTTGTGATTTATTATTTGATTGGTTAGGCTTCGTCTCAGTGTTGTTGGAATTGTGGCTATTGTTTAAGGCGACAATAGTATTCCTTTCAGAAGTGCCATGATTGGACTCCACTGATTCTAACCAGTCCGCTTTCCTGCTTAAAAAGGAACAAAATTGTGCTAAAGTAGCATCTTCTTTAAAAGTATTGTTTCTGTGCTCTTCCCAGTCACGTGCTGTTGTTAGATCTAACTTTTTCACCATAAAATAAATAATAATATCGTCCCAATACTGAGTGGGCGTTTTTAATGTACTAAGTGCCCTAACATTCTTATTAATAATGTTGACAAGGTTTCTGATGGAAACACTTGACTCTTTTGTAATGGGTTCGACATCAAATAACGCTTGCAAGTGGTTATTCACTAATATACGGTTGTTATTGTAACGTTCACATAATAGGTCCCACGCAAGATTATAATGTTCAGCTTTAAAATCTATATTTTTAATAATTAAAGCTGCGTTTCCCTGGAGTGAAGCTCGCAGGTAGTGGAACTTGGTGATGTCACTTATGCTAGTGTTATCGTGAATCAATGACCCAAAGGTATCCCTAAACTCAAGCCAGCATTGGTAGCTCCCATCGAAATGAGGTAAATCTATTTTAGGCAAACGAACAAAATAATTCCTAAATGAAACATGTGCACCTCCGGCGCAGCACCGTTGGCCGAGACACCGAGTAGGCTGCGCGTGAGTGCCACGAGGTTGAAAAACAAGCGGTCAAAGTCCTCACGCTCAGCCAACGCAGACTCGTCGTCATCGGAAAGCACTTCGATCTGTGTCTGAAAGGCGTCAAATTCGGTGTGTAAGCTTTCGAATTTATTAAAACGCTCCTCTAAATCTAAACGTTGCAACTCAGATACCGCGGAACCACTTTTTACTAAATTTAAATAGTTGCTGTAAATAGTAAGCTTCGATTTAATGGAACTACGTTTCTTAATCAATGTTTTTAAGTTATCTGCCATTGTAAAGTAAAATAACAGCTGTACGCACTAATGCTAATGATCTTAATACATAAAAAACTGCAAAACAGCTGTGCGTAAGTGAAAGGGATCGAGAATCACTGTCAAGGTCAATCGCTCAACACGTGATTACGTCGTGCAAAGTAGCTAATTAGCCAAGCGTTTGAATGGAAAAATACTCGTGTTGTACAAACAGTGCTATATTATTTAATGTAAAATCACTTGTAAGACTTTATGAACACAAAAGGATAAGAAGATGAAACAAGATATTTCGGCATGAAAAGAAAGCAGAAAAATTACTAATTCGAACGGACTCACTCAAATCCAGTATTTACTCCCTTAGTATGACATCAGCTCCCACGATGACGATGTAGGCTTTCTTCGGGAACGACTCCTTTGTTGCAATCTTCGTGGTCGTGGCGTGGCGCACGCGGTCAAAGTCCGCACGGATGAACACGACGACCGATGATGTTGACGGCGTTAAATACCGGCAAACCGGTGATGATTTTGAAGGCTCAAAGGACCAATGAATAATGATCTTAGTCGATAAAATATATAAAAGTCTGAAGACCGTACAAAGAAATGCCCGGAAGGGGCCGTGTCTGTGAGCTGAGTGCTGGCGAGGCGCGCGGCGGCGCTAGGGCAGCTCGGATTCGGTACCCGCACCCCGCGCACTCCCCGCTGTCGTCATCGCGTATGTGAGGCGCCGACATTTACAATGTATGTTGGTTCAAGTAGTCTATTACTTAATATCTATAGTTTGTAGATTTAACCTCGATGTAGTATGATCGAGTGATGAATCTCTCCATAATAAAAAACAAAGTCGCTTCCCGCCGTCTATACGCTTAGATCTTTTAAACTAGGCAACGGATTTTGATCCGGTTTTCATCAACAGACATAATGATCCAAGAGGAAGTTTTATAAGTATAAATATTTCCGAGCGAACGATGTCGTGGGCAGCCGCTAGTTTATAAAATAAAATAGGACAAGATTATGACGATATAAGAAATTCTGTCCGTGTTTCTTACAAAGTCCCTAAACAGTGGATGACGAGGTAAAACACTGCGAAACCAAAAAAAGAACCTATCGCAAATTCCAGTGCTAAGCGCCACATAGTGCTAACGCCTATAATCTATAGGTCTTCTTGTTTCCACGATTCAATTCCTACATCCATCTGTAGATACAACCGGCAATCAGTCGCGGCGTCCCAACATAATGAATCCCTGAGGAATGATCCGTCCATGCAACAATCGTGACTTAACTCTTGATCAATTCCCAATACGTCCTGTAACGGACAGACAGTGTGATTTATTGTGTTAGATCTGTGTTATGTACGGAGCATGAAGGTATGATAGCCTTGTTTGAGTATTCTTAGCAGGTTGGTAGAGAAGGAGTCGTTAAAGTTGTCTTTAAAAGATCGGTTTTAAACGATCGCCCATTTCGTCACCTAATGTAAAATTGGTATAATTTACATTTGATTTGTTACGGTATATATAATGAAGAGTATTTTAACTAACGTTTGCTTAGTAATTAAGAAGTTGTTGGTAGATTTTTCGAATGAATTTTCATCAGAGGATGTTTTTTTTCATTACTACTCTTTTTTTTTCATTGTTATTTGCCTGCCAATTTTGATAGCAATGTGGCTTTAGAAGACCTGCATAATTTTGTGTTGACAAAAGCTTCCCCAAGAAAAAATATGAAAATATTTCTGGCATAAGTTACCTACTATTTATTACTTTTCAATAAACACATACATGTTTTCTAATTTTTAATTTCAGTTTACCGCCACTAACTCAGATATCTCCTGTGCCTTGTTTTTACATTTCTGCCTATGCATAATTCAAGCACAAACTCAAAAAATACATCCGAAAAAAGAACAAAAAAACTCTCCAAGCTTTTACCGGCAAAATTTTCCTTGTAATTAATAAAAAAGTCTGGTCCATTAACGGGTATATCGATCTACATCTTGTTGTAACAAGTTGATCCTAACAACCCTCTGGTGGATTAGCCAATATCACAAAAAAACAGGGGCAGTATACTAAATGAGCCGTCTACTGTTACCTCTGAATATTTATGAGAAGAATAATAGTAGGATATTCTTGTTTTTGTTAGAGGATTTAATGTGTTTGAATACTGTAGTTTGCTGTCTTGTATTTAGCTTAGAAAAAACATTGCTTTGTGGTCTTACGTCTTTTAATGGGTGGATTGTATCAGGAATTATATGAAAGAAAAAGGAGTAAATGATAGCATAACGATTGACAGAGGTGAATGGAAGAAAAACCGTGTTGCGAATAACCCAAGTAATATGGGACAATGGCTGGACGATAATGATGGTCTTTGACACGAATAAATATGTAGGTACTGTAAATAAAAGTTCGAGTAACTAGGTATTCACGCTAACAGGCATGCCATCAATCCATAATAACCGTTGTTTATGAATGTTATCAAAATCTAAATATTTTATTTTACATCCTATATATATATTATTATTAACAAAAGATGTAAAATAAAATATATATGTAATATTTTATTTTACATATATATTTTATTTTACACGTGCACGGTTCGGGTTGGTTGTTTCCTATGGAGAAGAACTGGCAAGAAACTCCATGGTTACTCTTTTAAAATCATTTGGTTCTACAATATTAGAAGTTACAGCGTTAGTACTTAAGTATGGGAGGACAGCGTAGGCTATACATTGATTAACATATAATTTGATTCCATCCATTCTTTATCTTCGTGTCGCTGGCCCAGGAGAATTTTTAATTGTAAACACTTCTATCGCAACACAGAAGTCACAAACTGTTACTATGACTGTTTTGGGACTCAGGGGTCAGGATAAGTAGCTTTTTATTGAACGACTAGGCCCAGTTAACTATCCGCCAACTTATCAATGCTATTTGCTGCTAAACTAGACCTTTTTACTAGAAATATTTTTGTAATGGAAAAAACTGGAATTATGACAAGCGATAAATGAAAGACCCTAATCTGGCAGCAAACCTAAACTGCACTAAGTGGTGACATGTCCCAAAACCACAACAGACACACACACATACAAGAAACTTTATAATACATGCAGAGTTACTCTGGAACTTACGTAAAATTAGCATATGGCCACAGTGTCGAGTCCTCAGTACAATAAAGCAATTATAACCGTCATATTTCACCCGCGTTTCTGTATTTACATTTATATTGGGAGCCCGATCTGCTAGCTCATGCCATGTAGGATGAAGTTCGTTATTTTGAACTGGGCGAAAACTTTCACTGGCTGTGCGTTTGTGGGAGTGGTGGAGATGAAAATTGTTTAGTTTTGCTGGTTATTAATGTGGGTTTAGTTTTTGCGGGAAATTATTTTGAGCTAACACATAACAAGAACATAATATCTAAGTATGTGAATTTAGAAACGATGTTACAGTAACGTTTAAAAATTACACAATACAGCATCATCTTCCTGCCCTTGCCTAATGCTACTTGGGATCGGCGCACCACTTTTTTTTTCATAGAGAATGAAAAAAAAAGTGGTCTGTCTGTCATCTGCCACGCTGTCATTTACTTCTTCTTCTTCTTTCTTAACATTCCTCACACAATCCGGCACAGTTGACGCAGTGGCTGGTTCGATCCCCGCGCGGAAAAATTTTTGTTACGGCCTACGGATAGTTGTTCCGCATCTGGCTGTTTGTGTATGTGAGTTTAAATGTTTGTAAACGCACCTACGAGATAGGAGAAATTGCTGGTGGTGAGAAAGTTATAAAAAAAAATTGTCTGTCGTTTCCTTGGTCTTCCTGAAATCATACAGCACACACGGAAATAAATATTGCGTAGACCTTGTAGATCTCGTAGACCTCGGCGTAGCAACTAGACCTCGGTGTAGCACGTAGACCTCGGCGTAGCACGAAGACTTCGGCTAGCATATTTATTAAATTGAATTTCTTTTAATTTGTCACAGATGTATTTTACTAAATGCATTTACAACATAACTATGTATTAAAACATAACATATATTGGATACGTGCAAAAATGCAACACACATGTTGTTATGTTCATAAAATCCAGTACCAGGCACTGTATTAAGCAAAGCTTTCATATCCATTGGATTCAGTAATTTTCTCTCAAAGAAACATCCCATCATCCCCATCGCCATACATCTATAATATTTATCCCTCAATACACGAACTACTCGAAAGGATAAAATAAAGTCGGCGACATATGCGTATTTGCAATTCGGTCCACGGCTGAGGCTGCACTCTTCCTGATTCCATTTGGGAATTACTCTGTCGCCGCAAACTCACAAATCAGGACTTTCATTATAATGTTACGTAGTACGTGTGACGGTATGTTTGTGTGTTAGTTGGTGCCTATGAGCTATGTTTTGTATACTAAGAACTTTTTAACCGATTTAAAAAAAAAAAAAAGGTTATGCATCCGGCCAGTATCTACATTTTTTTTTCTGTAAATCAATTAGAGAATACTGTCATTTCTGTTATGGCATAGATACAAATTGTATAATTTCGGGGTCACTGGTAAATTAGACTTGGGACTTTGGACCTGGTTGCCTTTAATTTAATAAATTACCTGTTAGAAAACGAAATATTTTATATTTAGTATTAGCACTGCCAGGTGTCACTGGTACTGTTAAATTAGACTTTGTTTGTCTGGTCCTCAGTGACTATTTATTAATACTGGTATTTTAATTTATATAAAGTGCCATAATTACGTACCGAGTATCCTCCGTGCCTCGGAAAGCACGTTAAGCTGTTGGTCTCGGCTTTCATTTGTAGATCTTTGACAGTCAGTTTTTGCCATTCGGCTACGGAACCCTAAAAATAGTAGCCCACCGGCATCGGGAACAGGGTCCGGGCTACCGGTGGTCAGGGCTCTTGAGAGAGAAACCTCCTAACAATACGCCCCGTTTCCAGAAGTACTGCTTTCTGAATCAAGCCCTTGATCCAGCTGCCAAGCGAAAGCCTACTCAAATGTTATATATTTTATTTTTATTGGGATAACATGGTCTGCTTTCGATAAGCATTTCTATCAACTTTTAAAATGTAAAAAAGTAGTTATAGTGACATAACTATAATAGTTGGATATATGGTCTCGCGAAGTTTTTTGTTGATATTGATGTGTTCTATAATATTGTGAAACATTTTTTTGTTCTATCATCAATACATTCCGCAGCGCATGCGATGAAAGACATTTTAAGGCTCATTTTTTTAGGGATTAAATATAATGAGCACCAAAAAATACTTTGAGATCCTAAGCTACGTTACCCAAAAAAAAATACTAAACACCAAAAAAATTGTATTCAAAGACCAAATATAGTAAATGATCACCAAATTTTGTGGCAAGAAGAACTTAGGAAGCAAGTGCGAGCAAAGCGAGCTCGGGATATTGGGCACCCCGACTCGGACAGGTTAGGTTCGAAGGGGATGGCGGGGTCTAGTGAGCGAGCGGAGCGAGCGATCTAAGACCCCGACATCCCCTTCGTATTAGGTTACTTTAAACTCTGCAGAGAGAAATAGGAGCCCCGCGTAGCGGGGCTCCATCGACTACGCCTTAGTTCGGAGCTGTGATTTTCAGGTTTTTAATTCTGGTGATCATTTACTATTTCTGGTGATCATTTACTATTTTAGGCAGTATAAAAATGTTTTTTAAGGTTATATTTACTTTATCTGGTGTTATGTTAAACATAAGCCATTTTTTTACAACTTGGGTTGGTTTTAGTAGTGATTTCTAAGGATCTGTATTTTTTTCTAGTAATAAATATAGCCTATGTTACTCAGTGATAATGTAGCTTTCTAACAGCAAAAGAATTTTTGAAATCGGTCCAGTAGTTTTTGAGTTTATTCGTTACATACAAAAATAGAAATCTTTCCTCTTTATAATAGTGTAGATGTAGATGTAGATGTAGAAGTGTAGACTAAAAATTATTATCATCAATTCGTGAATTCAATTGTTGTATTTTATAGTTAATTGCGAATATTTGCTGTGTAAAGATATTCTGAGTTATATTTATAAAAATGTTATGTGCAAGGTTTTAGACGAAATGTTACTAGCTATAAATTTCAAGAAAGGAACGGGGGATCAGGGTGTAAAAGGGATTTCTGAAGGATACCCTGGGTCAGTCGAGTCAAGATCTCAGTCAAGTCTTCAGTAACGCCAATCTAAAGCAGGTTTGGCAGATGAACATGCCGGCTGAATTGTCGATGCCGTTGCATAGAGCGCTGCGCACCATTTTACATAGTGCTTCTCTATCCTGTGTTTCTGGAGGAGCGTTCTTCGACTGGTGCTGCCTTGGTTGCTGATAGCTGCAGTGAGGAAGCTGCTCTACGAGCTGACGAGCCTGGCACTGGGGCTCGGTACGTGTCGGCTGGTGGGTCCTGCCCAGCTGCCCTGCATCAAGTTCGTCGTGGTCAAGCTCGTCTTGATCATCGCTTTCTACATCTGGATGTTTGTCTTCAGTTATTATCACGCTCTGAGATTTGCGGAGGCATTCAAAACGTTCCCGGCTAACCTGCCCTCTACTTTTTTAATAATTTATTGTATTTTTTTATGTCATTTATAATATATTCATTTTCCCCTTATAATCTTTTTTAATGTACAATTCTACTTACTTCCTTTTCATCTCGAGGAAGAAGTAAATTTGTTACAGTACGCAGCTGCAAAGAAATATTTTACCATGAAGTTCGGTACTTTGAATACACATAGTAGTATTTTTACTTTTACACTTCAAAAGTTAAAAATAACAAACCAAACTTACTTCTTCGGAGCAGGTGTTTCCAATTCAGCTTCCAGAACCGCCAATAAAACTTGAAATCCCATGATAAAATAAAAATTCACGACATGTAGCGTCCAAATAAATAACATTGACACCGTCCAAAATGGCTTTTTCACTCTTCAAATAGGGGCCACGTTTTTATCCCATTATTGTTTCTGAGAAATTGTTACAGTTTTGACGAGTGACCTGGCCGTTTTTCTTTGGTCGCTAGTCGGCCGGAATGAAAAATTTTCAAGTTGGTCCCCCTTTGTCCCTAGGGTGCCGTAAAACTCTGTCGGACGCGGGATAGTCCGGCTGACCGCCGGCGGACAATTTGTCATATTCATATGTTAACGTGTCCGTCTTTTCTTGCAAAAAGTGGATAACTTAATTCTGGGAGGCGGCGGTACGGTTATTCGATTTGCGGACATTCAAATTTCATGTCTTGTTATGGTAATAGAGGTGTTGTCTCGCCTGCAGCGGATTTTTACTTTGTTTTCCAGAGGATTTTTGTAGCTGTCTTGATTCTGTTTGTGTTTATTTTGCTTTTCTTTTTTTTGTAATTTTATTTGATGGGATATTATATTTTGGATACTTAGTTTAGTCATTAATTTGGAATCCACTTAAGGTTTTCAACCCACTTAAGTGGGTATATGCAGAATTTTGAAGCCTTTACAAAATTTCTAAAACATTTATTTTGATGCGTAAAATATATTTGGGATATTTAGTTTAGTCATTAATTTGGAAAACTTATTGAAATTAAATCGACATGATGTAGGTAGTATTTTGAAGCCTTTTAAAAAACGTCTGAGACATCCAATTTAGCGTGACGAGATGGGCTCTTACCAACAGGATTGGGCCCAAATAGCCATGCAGTGAGGCACATAAGGCTCATAATAAATAGTGCATAAAAATATCAAATGCATAAATTTTAGAAATACTAACAATAGGAATTAATCAATTCAATATTATTGAGAGTATGTAGTTTTACTTATTCGTAACTTTAGTGTTCACCATTCACATAGCTGAATTTTCCCTCGTATTTCCTCACAAAACATACTCATCGTGCACTAGGGTGACCACACAGCACGCCTGCTCATGCCAATATCAATAACGTGTTGCAATTGATGACTTGTCCGATTTGTTTGGACCAATCGTTTATCACCAGCTTTACGACATACGTGTCCCGGTTTGACGGTACTAGAGTACCGTTTGGACACCCTAATCATGTGAGTGAGTTTAAGATAATGTTTGGGAAATAATGATTATTTAATATTACATACACACAAATTGATTTACGGAACAATACCGTTGCTTGTTTTTTTTTTTAAACTTTCTATTGGTCTACGCATAAACACACTGCTTGAAAAATATTTAACAAACTAACTGTTTCAATTAATTTATGCTTTTAAATTACCCATCGGAAGATCAACGCCAAAATGCCAATTTATTTTTTACAAGAAAATTTGGTTGTTTCTAGCTAGCTGCAATTATTTCAGAAAATTATTTACATTCCTCACACACCTAAAAATCAAAACAACCTACACAAAAACGCAGCAGGATCCACTCTAAAACCCATTACACACGAATCACTTAATTAAACTCATTACCATACTTATCATCACCGCTCATTACTTTAGACCGTCATTTTAAAGGCAAAAGTAAACAGAATTTTTGTCACCATGTCCAATGAAATTAACAGTGACGGCCCGATCGAGGGCTAGATGACGCCTAACTTATGAAGGACAGTCACGCGATCTTGTCACCGGTAATGACAGGAAAATAAATTATGTTGTAATAACTTATTATAATGTGCTCTAGGGCTTATGATAATGTGTGTGAGTACTTAGTTAGCAAATTCAGTAATTAAATGTTCGTGTTTTCGGTAAGTAATAAAGGGTTAAGCTTTTTGGTTGTGTATGGGTTATTAGTTTAATAACTTGATGGTTGATATGGTGTTCGTTTAATGGTGGAACGGGTGACGTCATGGTGTTGTTTTAGAATAGGTTAATAGGGTAAATGTCGCTGTAGACTTTATAGGTACAGACGCCAGGTCAAGCTACCCGAAACTGTCAAAATTACACAGTCAAACTTGAACCTAATTCTGAAACCATAAAGTTGAAAATGTATTAAAGAAAGGAGATGATTCATTTTTGTATGGGACTCCGGCCATGACCTGTACCTTTCAGGAAAGGTGGGAAACACTCCCCTGAATAGAATAAAGTAACATTTTTAAAATAGTAATAGATGGTTTTAATGTACATAATAAAGATTAAAAATGTTTGACGTTTGTCGCGAGAGTTATGACAGCCATGACAGGTTGTAGAGATGACGTTTACATAACCTAGAAATTGTTATTTGATAATAATTGTTTATCAGAACTGATTTTTTCCGATGCTTTCGTATTTGTTTTGTTCTCTGTTTTCATAAAACGTTAGGCAATATGAGACGAACGAAACTGACTGACGGGCACTGATGGGTTTTGTCACTTGTCAGAACAAAATGTCATTTTGAATTTTTCGTTCAGAAGTACACTCCAAAAAAGTAGTACCTATTTTATAGTTTTTAACGATGAAATCACCACACTTGCTTATAATTAGTTGAAAATTATGTCTAAGAGACCAATAATAATAATTAATTACAAAAACACATACTTTTCATAATTTAACGTCAATGTGATATTGTGTTTTTGTGAGACATGATTTCAGAACGAAAGCAAACTGCAAACTGGAAGACGCCATGTTGAATAGAATGGGGCAATAATTGAAAAACTATTACTTTTTGTGCACAGCAAATCAGGCTTAAATTCACGAAAGAATATTTTTCCTAAGTTCGTGGTATTTTTTCCTCTTTTTCAATAAATGTACATCTTATGGCCGAAAATGAAACATCTCCTTTGACAGATTGTTGTTGGTTGATTGTTGTGGAGTCTGTACACATATACTTCTGTATCATCATCCAATAACTCTATTTCTGGCTAAACTAGTTTGTCCTAGGCCAACCCGGATTACCATTTTAGTTATCATGTCAAGAAATACTGCCTCAAAAAATGTTATAACTATGCTTGCTCGTTCGAAACACTTAGGTGTGAAGAAAAAATGTTTATTCATTTAAAAAAATGATTTGCATCTTGGAATTCATTTTGATAAGATAACCGCATCACCTCAACGTAATTCCATTATGAATCCAATAAAATGCGGTGTAACACCGGTATAAATTCAAATAGTTTATAGTAGTTTAATAAACAAACGTGACTTCTATCTGCCTACTTAGTATGCACCCTCAGGGAGGCTCAACTAGTATAAAATAGTTAATTTTTAATTACATTTTTATTACTCACTCGCATCCTATCCAATTACTGAAAGAAATATTGTGCGCCGCCAAAAGCAAATTGAAATTAACTTTTTTTTAGTTAACATGGTTCTTCAGGGAGCCGGCTCAATATTAACGAAAGAAAATGTTGATTAAAAATGATAAAATTGTATGCAGTTGCACCTAGACCTGACATTGCCAGTCTTAAAATTCAGTTTTACGTTCAGTCATACTCGTTTCACTCGTAAAACCAAAACAATTTAAAATAGAAGACGCAAATTCAGCACCAGAGGAGCACAGAAATAAAAAGTAATGTAAAAAATTAAACCGCCTTCAATAAACTAAAAAAGGGGGAAATAAAGTTTAGTCTTTAAAATCCCTAAATTTCTTTGAGGCAGGTGCCAGCTTTAATCCTAGCTACGCCCCGCGTAGCTTACCTATAGCCGTCCTCGATGAAGCTAGATGGCACAGACCTCAAAAAAAAATCATATTTAGGTCTTTTAGGTTATTTTAAAGACTTAACCTTTATTTCTTCTAGTTTTTTGAAGGCGTTTTAATTTTTTTTAGTTCGAATTGATAATTTCCTTTTTTTTAAGATTTAAAAAATAATAATTCTACTTAAAAGAAAATCGATTCTAATATTTTGCGTGCAAATATGGATACAAAATACAGATAGGTATACCTCATATGTATCACTTTTATGTGTATTGCTTCATGTTACATCCTTCTTCATGTTACTGCCATAATTCGCGAAATAGGTCGTGTCGTCGGAACTAGAAAAAAACCCTTTGAAATTCGAGTCGCGAAACACCACAGGATGGAAATCTGTATTCCCCATGCTTTCACCCGATACGCATACGATATGTGTTATCTGTTAATGCCACTTGGGATCAGCCGAGTAGTGCTTTGTACTCAAAGGCACCTGTTTTTTGTGTAAACAGAATCTATTTTTTTATTTTTTTAAAAGAGAGAAATAATAGATATGGTTCAGTAACGTTTATGTAATGTATCGCAAAGTAAGGCGATGTTTTTTTTTAAATATTTCAAAAGACATATTCAAGGAACAAGAAATAGTTTTTATAAAAGTCATCATCTACCTAGCTGATTCCCGTCTATGTTGGGTTGGCTTCCAGTCTACCCGGGTGCTGCTGAATACCAGTACCTACTTTACATGGAGCGACTGTCTATCTAACCTTCGCAATCCAGTTAGTAACGGGTTATACGGTTCCCCTTAGTCGGACAGGTTGTCAGACCTTCGGGCCACTGACTATCTGTAACGACTGTCAAAGATCTACAAATATGATCTATAAAAACGATAAAAGTTTCAAATAAAAAATGGTAAAACGCGCATCCCAGCTTTTTGATATGTTATTACTTCTAAAGTCATGCCTTGCTTTATAAAAATAATAGAGTTGCAATGTGACTTTTGAGACTGGCTCTGTTATAACTGTCCCGTTTACTATTTCAGATCTTCCTCCTAAATGCAAAGGATCCAAAGACACGACAGAACCCGACGGCCGGCGGAAACATTCTCACTTATAATTATCTTAAATAATATACGAGTATGTCGAAAATCTGTTAAAAATAGACCAAATAACTTGTCACCAGGAAAGTTAAAGAAGCTATCAAAATAAAGATTTTCTGGTACTTTATTGTGAATAAAATGCAAGAAAATCCCAGCTCAAAGCCATTATTTCACTTAAAATACCACGTAAACATAAAAATAAAATCCAAAAAATACAACAGAGTAAAAATACATACAAATGCACTTGAAACAGCGTTACCATTTATCAGTCAATAAATATGATAAAAAGTATTATTGGGGTGTATATGTGTCCGTCGGGAAACCCGAGCCGTTATTGTTTTTATTTTGCACCCTTTATACGAATGTAAGCGTGAATGTTTTTTATTGAAATGATGTTTGATATAAAGATTTATTGGGTATGTTTTTTCGTGGTGAATTGTTTGTGAGGGTATTTTGTTTCCTTGTTTAATAACGGTCGGTATATTGTAAGCCAAGCAATAGTTTGGTTAATGTACGCCAGCATCAAATCTATACTTTAATGCTATTGAGTACCTATCAATCATTATCATCGTCATTCTCCCGCCGTACCCAACGCAGCTTATTCAAAAACCAGAAACAAAAAACGTATGGACGAAAATCATTATAAATATTTAAAGTGTCATCCATAAATTTATTCGTGTGATTTTTGCTTAGTCGACAAACATTTATGTTAATTCTGTACCTTATAGAATTAGCATCTTATAAGGTAATGTAACAATACTTAGAATGTACTACTTATACAACAGGAGGGAAGCTACAATTTGCAGTAGATGGGAAACCGATTAAAACAACGCACACCCAAAATAACGATATCCCACTAAAAATACCTGATCAAACCCAACCCCATAGCAATTTTCCAATCATCGACTGATTCACCCTACCAATAACGAAGCTACTAATTTTTTCAGCAAACAAAACGGCCAATAATGTCACCAATAGTGACGCAATATTAGGGTAAACGTCCCCGTCGCCGGCACGTCCTTATTTACTTATTGTAAACTCACATGACAGGTGCCTTAATGGGCAAAATAACATGGCGGGTGCGCCGCTGGTAGCTGGTCGTAGAGTAAGAAAAGACAGTAGACTTCGAGCAGAAAATGAACTGATGCTAATCATTGAACGAAAGGATGACGTTGCATTGTTTTTTTTTGTTTAAGTAAATCGTATTTAATGAAAATCGTTTAAAAAAGGTGTCTTACGGATGAATTTAATTGTTCAAGCAACAAGCATTAGTAAAATGATTTTAACATAGCAGTGTATTGAGCAAACGTATATTATAAATTCACCGTTATTGCTACGTTTACAGTTATTGAGTCATCTGTACCCTCTGATCCTCCAAACATGCAATCAATGCAGTCAAAATGAACTCTATGACGCCGTGGAAGTGGCATCATTTTGTGTCAACAACAACTGAAGTATATCCCACTTGCGACACTCAGTAGATGAAAAAACTCATGAATGGTATAATATAATAGCTAGAGTTCTGCTAGCTTAGTTTAAAAATAAAATACAGAGAAACGTGTGCACTCTCTCTCTTGCTAGTCAGAGTTACGTTAGATTCTCGTCCTACCACATCACACTTAAAACACAATCCACATCGTTGACGCTTCTACAAATCAACCCCCGCCTGATCTTTGCCGAACGCTGAACGCAGACCTCATGGGAAATCGGCTGTTGCTCGCTAGTTATGCTAGGTGCTACGGGCGCGCCAACTACCTGTAAACATAATTAATTAATTATCGATTTTCACTTACCTTTATTATGTACTGTTTATTGGTTACGTTTATGGCTGGTTGTTAAATTTTCTGGCAGTATTTATGTAGTGATTAATCATTGGGTAATTACATAGGTAATTGTTTAGTTAACTAATTAGCTTAAGTTTATTTTGTAGGAGCTATTTCGATTGTTTAAATTATAAAGTATTGTAAAAACTGAACTTTGTATATTTTATACAGTATAAAGATTGCTTAAATTCTAAAATAAACGCTATTTTCACCTTCAATTTTATTGTATTTCTAACTCCTTTTAAGCTTAAGGATACTTTTCATCCATGAACAATTTTTCAAAAGTCACCAATTTTCACAACAAAACACAACATATCCCAATAAAAATAACAATCGCCTAAAACATTTACATTTCAATTCTAGACCAGAAAATCTACAATTCTATACACACAGCTCTTAGTTGGAACCTAAAACCTGAAGCGTCTGTCGTAAGTGCCAACAATGGGGACAGTTACCCTATCTCTACGAACCGATAATAGAGCGTGAACTCTCTAGGCGATGTACGTCTGTCTCGAAATGTCTTTCGATGCTGCATAATGTGGATATGGGCACTGCATTGTGTTTGTTAGCGAGTAGTAAAATGGAGTCTGTACTGGCGAGTTTGGTAATATGGATGAAATTTTAAATATTCTTTATTGTGAGTAATTAATTTTGAAAAAAGTTGTCATCAACTGACTGAAGTAATCGATCGATTTGATTAAATAACAAGATCATATAAACGACCTGCTTTTATATTTTTATATATTCTACTTTTTATGTACATAAATAAATAAGAAATAATTGATGCCATCTGGCAGTACCACTACCATATGATTTTTTTATATTTACTAAACCATTTAGGAAGCAACCCGAAGTATCTCTTCAAAATTATTCATGATGTCCCATATTACAGAACCACCTAAACCCGAATTCCAAATTCATAGAAATACACCATTACTTAAATGGAATTTGAATATTCCTTGCCCACATAAAAATCTGACCGGTCAGCTGACCAGAAATTCGGTACATTAACCGACCATAAGGCGTTTGGCTATCCAATAAAAGAAGGTAGGCTGCCCAATATAAACATGGACAACATAACGACGGGTGGAATGGGCTCTGACAGACATAACCAGGGGAGAAGCGGCCAAATTGTAAATAGTGCTGGCTCCCGTTTAGTTTGCAATATTTGTGCGGTTCCGTGTAAATGGAAAAAGGAATGCACAGAGTAGTGTGTGAGAATAGATGCTTCTCCAAGGAATAATTTAGATAACAAAAAAATAGATATGATTATAATTTAAATCTATAATTTTTGTTATGTCATTCTACTTTTCGTTATAGGCGGTCAGAACAAAAAGGATTATGTTTCAGCTAATAGGGGTGCGGACTGGGTAAAGAAAACGACATTCTATTTTGTCCGTCAGAAAGGTAATACCAACATATTAGACACGTATTTTTTGTTTTATCAAAATATCAAAAAATTACTTAGTTAAAACTCATTAAAGTTGGAGAGTGGGGGCTCACGACGTCACAAGTAGGTATAAAACTTACCTACATGTGACGTCATGCGCCATTTCAATTCAATATATCTCCGTAATTTTATGACCACGTGAAAAAAGAAAAAATACGTGTCCAATACTTTTTAATAAACTACCCCACGGACAAAGAAAAAAAGAAATGTGATCATCCCCTATTATTTTTTTCCAAGAAGCAACGTGTCATATATTTAAATTATATTCTAAGCAGCCTTTGCATATAAAATAGAGTTACATCCATGTTTACATAAGAATCCACAGTCAACCAAATCGCTGAAAAAACACATCAAACTGGCGTTAGCGCTTATTCAATTCATTTATTTAGTCAGACAGATAGAATATCCATAAAAAACTTCAACAAAACATAAAAATATAAAATACCATAAATAATAAATCACAATATCTACATACAGCAAATTAAAATAATAATTTAAAATAACAAAATAACGAATTTAATTTATAAATAAAATTCAAAATATGGAAATTTATTTTATATACGTAATAATTTAAATTAACATAATCAATCAGATTTATTAAATTAATATACAATCGTAACATGAACTCGGGTGACAGAATGATTTTCAACATTTTTAATATTTTTTATTCATCATCCGTTCTTCACTTACTCTGTGCATAAAGGGGGTACAACACGATATCGGAAACGCTGATGTGTGTAAGTCGACGGGAATTAGACGTTACGACGGCAGGGAATTGAGCAGGCGCGCCGCACATTGTGACCGTGCGATGAGGCGATACGCCGCGATTATGTGTATTACACTTAATATTCTACGAAGTTTCTATTCAAACGTACCTATTTAATGTTTAAATAGCTTTAACTTTGGTAATTTTGGAGGACTAAAATTGAAATCGTAGTGATTTCGATACCCACAAAACATTAAAGGGCAAAATGGAAGAGTGGGTTTTTAATTGGAAACAATTTGTTTTCTAATTCCCTTGCTTAGAATTACAGTTTAAATACGTACCTGTAAAATAATGATTATTTAATGAAATGTAGTCTCACATGGTACGCCAATTTTTTTTTTTTTAATTTTTTATTTGCGATATTTTATGATTGCTCTTGACTCTAGTCTAGGTCAGAGATGACATAGACAAAGTCAACGGTGGTACGAGCTTAACCAGAAGAAGCCTGTTCATTCTAACTTTGAAGAGATTAGGGTAGTTAGCGTTAGGAAATACAGACACAGGCAGATACTTCCACTCCTTTGCTGTGCGCATTATGAAAAACGTTTGAAAACCCTTAGTGCGAATTGGTGGAATAGCAATAAGGTAGGGATGGTAACTTGCCGTGCGTCTAGATGTCCGATGGTAGAATGGGCCGGTGGGTTGAGGTGGTGGAGTTCTTGGGCACACTTACCGAAGTACAGCCTGTTTCTCTTTGTTTAGTTTCTACACACTGTCACCTTTCGCCAGTTAGGTTTAAGTCCAATGTAACAGAGGGTGACCCTGTTGCCATCAACCTGGCAAAAATCCAGACTCCTTGGCTGCTACTGAAAAATTCCTGATTGAAGACCCCAGCAACTTAATATAAAAAAATACATAAAAATACCCTTCAAACCAAATATATACCCAAATGAAAGCATACAAACGGCAACACACGTCAACAATGATCGAGTTAGCGCTAAAGTCAGTGTAACTTTGTCCAATTAGCCGCGTCAAACGTGCCTCATTGACGCGTGACGATTAGGAGGCGATAAGTGCCGTGCCGATAGTTGTATGTTATCTGCAAAGGGCTTAAGTGTTTTCAAAGGCGGATTTAAAGATCATGTCGCGATGGTATGACAAGAGGTATCTGTTGAGGTGACGAGTAATAGAGAAGTATGGAAGAAGAAGACATGCTGCGCCGACCCCAAAACAATTTAGGATCTGGGGGGGTACTATGACGCTTAAAACATTTTTGTTCCATTCCTATTCCAGAGTGGGAAAGAGATGGAGCTAGACGACCTGTATAGCTCCGTCTCTTTTACACTCTGGAATGAGAATGGAACAATAATGTTTTAAGACGTCATGGTACGCCACCAGGGCAAGATAATGATGATGGATTAGCCGAAAAAGGAATAGGTATAAATAGTGTCAAAAAATATATGAAAATACCCTTCAAACCAAATCTATACCTAAATTAAAGCACACAAACGACAACACACGTCAACAATGATCGAGTTAGCGCTAACGTCAGTGTAACATTGTCCTATTAGCCGCGTCAAACGTGCCTCATTGACGCGTGACGATTAGGAAGCGTTATGGGTCAATATCAACATAGCGCATTTTTTTTTTAATTTTGGTTGCGAATTTTTTTCTTTAATTTTCGTGAAAAAAAAAGGACGACGAAAAAAGAAAGTCCCAGCTATAAGGATCTTCAAGAGGTCTGAGAATATCCGATAACTTTTTGAGATATTTCAGTTCAAAGTTAGTAAGTGTGACCACCAAAATTGAAAATCGGCCACCTAAATCGAAAGTGGCCACCAAAATTTAAAATAACTGGCACCAAAATTTCATTTGTCTGCCACAAACCTCAATCTCACTAATAAAGCTCAATATAATCTCACAAATTCTCGGGAAGTATCAATAACCATCATTGGTTAATAAAACTTTCTATGGTATATTCTTTATATAATATTTATTATTATTTATCTAGTCTATCACTATGAGTTCATGACCCAACGTGTCGATGGCAATTTAAAATGTGTCGGCCCAGAACTGAGCCACTAGTTTGGCTGGCACCCTCTGTAGCATCCATCAGTTCTTCTTCTTCTTCTTCAGTTCCTGTAAAAACAACAAGACACGCAGCACACGATATGAAGTGCCCCATCGTTTGTGGAACAGCACCACATTTACATTCCAGGGCAGAGTCAGTAGTGAATCTCCACCTGAGCAGGTTTTCATTGCTGCGACCAACCTGAGTCCGAAGTCTATTCAAAGATTTCCAGGTCAGCCATGGCAACTCATGCCCAGAAGATGGAACGGGTTAGGTAAAGATGCACTACCTCATCACAACGTTAGTCTTTCCGTAAACCGCTCGCCAATGAGTGGGATGAATGACACAATCCAAAAAACTGTTTCGGCTTTTCAGCCTTTGCGACACGAGGTTATATTGCAGAGGGTGTCGCGTGTCTGAAGCGATGTTGGCTCTTTCACAAGAGCTTGCCGCTGTTCTGTGAAAGTGTGGCGGCGCTATCATAAATATATTCAAAAATCGGTTCCAATCTACTGCAAAATAAATGTATTTCAAGATCCTTTAAATATATATGCACTGTCACGGGACGTTTACCATGCAAAAGACTCTGCTGAGAGATAATCTGGATGTCTTGTACCGAAGACTGAATGTTTCCAGAGTGCCGCACTCTATCGGTTCTCGTTATAATCGTATGGTTAGTCTGAGCCTGAGCAAAACTATCTTCGCGAACTGTGCGGTGAATTTCATCAGACGTGTATTATTAAACTGGCTGTATATGTAAAAAAAAATACGACGACATTATCCTTTTTACTTCCTCAGCAGCTGAACTAGGCCTAATTCTCGATTAACTGAGTCACGCCAGTCTCCAATTCGGGCTTTCAATGAACATGACCATGACCATTAGACTAATGACGAACAGCACCGAGCGTAACATAGACATTGGGGGCGTGGTGATTTAATATGTCCATATACCTTGGCCAGATAGTCTCTGGCCAGTCTGGGACTCTATAGGCTTATTATAATAATACAGTACTTAATTAAAATTTGGTGGTTCGTTTTCAATTTTGGTTGCGTGAAAACGCCACCAAATCAACGAAAAATGAGCCTCGCATATAAAAAATCTTTAAAAATAGGGGTTTTAAGTTACAATTACATTGATATAACCGAAATCACTAGTTATAACATGTACCTTACTGTCAAAACACTTTAAAATCACAACAAATCAATCCACCAAAAATTTAACAATTCTTGTCCCCCGTGCCACCTAAGATCATACTAAATCACAGGACTAATTCCACACCTTTTACGCGCAAGATCAGGACGATAGATACGAAATAATAAAACGCGATTGATTGCATACGCACGAAACTTCATGTAAAAGTAAGTTGAAAATAAGAGCACGTCTTATGGCTACGGTCCTGAATCATCGTTGACAGCTACGCGGCTATGACTTCGTAGCAGATACTCGTAGTCGATTCGCTACTCGCTTTGATATTATGTCAGAAAGCTTCGGTCGAATTCTGCGTAGGAAAATTGTTTCAGTGAATAAGCCGCTAAAGGGACAAACAAACAGACAAACCTTCTTTTTCTTATTCCGTGAATTGGTGTAATCTAAACCTTCATTTTGCAATTACGAATTTTCTTTCTAAATTTTTGAACTGAAAAATGCACAAATGTCTTCTCGGAGCTTGACTGCTTTGTTGGTTTTGTGGTCTCAAACGCTGTTGGTTTTTGGTTCGATTCCCGGGTCGGGCAAAGCTTTATTGAATTTTCCTTCAGGAACTTTACAATAGCAGCTAGAGAGTCTGGATTTGTTCGCAGTTGATGCCAATAGGGTCGCCCCTAAATGGAACATAACTACATAACTGACGAAATGTAGGTGTAATATTAGTTACACCTCTACCTTACCTTTCAGAGATTCCAGGCGTGATGGTTTGTCTTCTCAGCACATCGACAGGACACCATCCAGTCCACGTAACCGCAGTCCATTACGTAGGCTTGTCACGTGCCGCTAATCACTGCGCCGTGACGTCACGCGCTGCTAATTCGCACATTCACACCTCCATACCTTGTGCTGAGTGTGTTTAATGTGGGCTGCGAGGGTAATTAATGAGCTTAGTTGGCACAATTTTAGTTCATAAATTATTAAAGTTTCTTTTTACGTTTGCGTTACATTACTACTATTTTGTTGTACTTACAACCGGTGTGGGTATGAAAGTGGACAAAGCAGTAATGGAATTACAATAAAAAATGACAAACTGTTCAAAGATAAAAAATTAAAAATACGAACGTGAGAGTATGTTTTGTGTAAAATACAATATTAATTTGTCTTATCAAACGATTATAAACAACCAAAACTTCTAGTTGAACTTTCAATTTCGTGTTTTGGCGTTTTTGCTTATAAATAAATAAATAAATAAAATTCGTTTATTTTAGGTCCTTGACCCATATTAGTAACACAACAATACAAATACACTATAGTCAATTCATGCAATAAAAATTAAAATAAAATAAAACAAAATGAAATATGACAATGAATAAAATTAAGGAATGAAGTTATGTCAACAGCAAAAATATAATATTCTTATAAAATTAAATCGATGGATGTCAAAAAGCACATGGCAAAATAAAATATAATAAAACAGAATTAGATATATTATGGCAACGAATTAAATTATGTCAGAATTAAAAACTAGTATCAAAAAGCCATAAAATCTATATGAAATCTAACAGATCTAAATCACATTAACCACCAACAATATGCCTGCTACAACAATGACTTATGTAGGGGCAATCCAGTCGCTGAGCAACCATCGCCAAGACAGTGTTGGAGCTAGCCCGCACCCTGCGCACCAAGGACGCGCACCGCTTGCGCATGGTGGCGTGGAAACAGTCGGTGCGCGCTTCCGCAAACATGCCCGAGGCGCTGCAGAAGCGGGGTAGCCCCAACACTGCCCTGAACGCATTGTTGTATTGGACACGAAGGGCACTGTAAGCAGCTTGTGAGTAAGATGCCCATAGGCTGCACGTGTACAGGGAGGTGCAGAAAGCTTTAAAAAGTATGATTTTAACCTGATTTGAACAGCGTGCAAACCTACGGGCTATCATATTTGCCCTCTTAGACAGTGCCCTCCGCTCCCGCTCAATATCGACATGGTCTTTCAGATCGGATGTTACCCAGTGCCCCAAGTATTTAAATTGGTTCACCCGTTCCAACGGTACACCATTCAAGTGAATAGGGGGTACTTGCTGTGGGCATTTGGCGCCTCCCTGAAATACCATGAATTGGCTTTACGAGACATTATACATAAGGCCATGACTGACCGCATACACCTCACAGATTTGTAACAGCTTGCGTAATCCACAAACCGACGCGCTCAGCAGCACCATGTCATCTGCATAACTCAGATTGTTCACACATACATCATCAACATGGCAGTCCACGTACTGACTACTGAGCGAGACGATGAGTGCATTCATGTAGAGATTGAAAAGTGTGGGTGAAGTTAACCCACCTTGTCTCACCCCACATTCAAGCCTGTATGGCTCCGATAATGAACCCGCCCATCTGACATGGTTAACCTGGTGTTCGTACCAATACTTGAAGATGTTAACAAGTTCCTGTGGCATGTTTATGTCCACAAGTTTTTGCCACAACACATCATATGAAACCAGGTCAAAGGCCTTGGACAGGTCGAGGAAGCACGCGTACACTGGTGTTTTACCATCGGTGTAGTATCTGACGGTATGCTTGAGACACAGTATTGCACTATCAGTAGATAATTTAGGTCTAAACCCAAACTGATTATCATGCAATGACACGAGTTTATTTAACCGTGTGTCAAGCAAACCGTCAAACACCTTTGCTATAACAGTAGCAAGAGAGATAGGTCTGTAGTTAGTTTTATCGGCTAGATCTCCAGTTTTATTTTTCACCACTGGCACTACTACCGTTCTCATGAAGTCGTACGGCAGGTATGAATGGCTCAGACATAGCGAGTAAAACATGGCCAGAACCCTAGACACATGCGAACCAGCACACTGTAAGTGTTCAATACTTAGGCCATCATGGCCAGGAGATTTGCCTCTGGTCATATATTTTACCAGACCGTACATGGATGTCTACTTCATTAATAATACATACAGGAATAACATTAAGCCTGACGCCGATCGAAGATCCCCGAAGTCTTAAGCAGAGGTGCACCTAATTTTTCCAGTAATGTTTAAGTCCCATGTAATTTTCTTAAAAACTTCATTAATATCTAATCAAATTCGCTAGTATCTTTGAGGCAATGCCACCATATCTATTATTAACATTTAACTCACTCAAATATATATATACATCCTATGATTCTAATCGACTACCAATAAATATATAACGCTAAAACCTTGTCTAGACCCTATTCTACATTTTACATAGGTGACGTCAATGTGTCCGTCCACTAGTAATGGGCAGTGGGCACCATCCCATGGATACAGAATAAAAAATAAAACCAGAAGGTCCGCTCAATACAAACAAACATGAGCGAAAACACACGCACACATTAACACCGTTTCACGTACAGCGAGTGCACTTGTGACTCGTTGCTTGTCTTTTTGACCACGAGCTATATACTTACAGTACCTATTACCACTTTAAGTTTACAGTTTAAGGTGGCGCTACTTGTCAAGAAAAATGCGTCAAGATGTCAAACTTGCTATATTTATTCTGGGTTTTCTCGCCTGCACAGATAAAAAATGTGGAGGAAAAACAAATGAATGAAACTGTTTAGATTAAATGGCTTTCGTACGTTTTTTCACGGACGAAACCAAGCGGTGTGCTGTGGGCCCCAAATACCACAGAAGCATGCATGCATTTTCAGAGTCACGACGTGCAAGCTCTCAACTTTTTATGTTCCGTCCTGTTGTATTTATTAATATTTTTTATGCGTTGTGTGTCTATTGTTTTCTTTTTGTGTCATTTGGATGCAATCATGTCCTTTTTTATTTTTTTTAAATGATTGTAGTTGTCACGAGTTAGAGCAAAGCGACTTGCAGAACGAAGGTATAAATTGAACCTCATGACCAAGACGAGACGAGATTTCCATACGTACGAATCTATGTGTGCGTGCACTAGTTTTCACTCGTTCTATGGAGCTTCTGTAATTTTCTTTATTCTTGAACCATCGTCTGGCCGGCCTGGCCGATTGGATTACACCGCAGAGTCATTAGATGGCATTGTTTATTTAGATAATCGATAGCATTGCGTATGAGGTGTTAGATTAAATATTTGGGTTGTTAATATTGTAGAATTTATTTGATTGCATCAAAAAGATTGAATATGTTTATACCTACAGCTAACTGCTCACATGAGAATGAAACTTGGGAAAATTTCATTGCAATGCATAGGGTTTTTGTGGATAAAATCTTTGAAAAATAAAATTAATTTTAGACATTTATATACAAGGTGTTGTTTTGCATCCTCGTCAAATTTCAGGAGGTGGTCACAAAAGACATAAATAATCAATAAAAATTACGGTATCAAGTTAATTATTATTAAACGCAAATTTTTGTTTTTTTAAGTTTGACAATATTTCAGAATAACCCCCTTAACGTGGTTTAGGGAATAAGAAATTATCGAATAAACGTTTGAAATTGTTTGTTTCTGCGTAAGCGAGGTTATAGGGCAAGAACCAGACGGGCCGCGTTTAAAACACGGGTGGTTCAAACTTACCGATTTCCGTAAATAAGAAAAAAAAAAAACCTACCCATTTTATTATTGATTCGGGACGAGAATCATTAGCATAGTTACCTCCTTGAATTTGACGAGGATGCAAAACAACACCTTGAATATCTCATCAATCTGATGGATGGATCTGATGGGATTGACATCGTCGCAGTTGTGTACAAATATTCCTTAAATAAAGAAGATTTAAAAAAACTTTATCTGCCTAGCCTTTTCCTTACTATGTTGGGGCTGACTTCCAGTCTAACCAGATGCAGCTAAATATCAGTTATTACAGGAAGCGACGGCCTACCTGACATCCTCACCTCAGTTAGTCCTGGGTAACTCCCCATGGTAAGACTGATTGCCGGACTTTTGAGCAACAGATTACATGTAAGGACTACCAATAACATTTTTCTTTGCCTTTTTATGCTTTTATTGGCTGTCAATAAAAGCGTAAAAAGGCAAAGAAAAATGTTAAGTAGCTTGGGGGTCCGTCGTCGATTGCAACAAAAACAAGAAAAAAGCTAACCGTATTTTTTCTAATCCCACAATATCACGTCAACCCCAATACTACGGGATCCACCATCTAACCCTCAGGGTACAGTAACCCACCGTAGTAATTAACACGACTCGAAATAATTCATGACCGGACAAAACGAGAATTTTAATACGCAAATGAAATAATTCTTCAGATTGATGACGCGGATTCCTCTCCCGATTTTTTTCCGCACGTTTTTTTTTCCCGGAATTGAATTTTTAATTACGCTTTACTCGCTCGCGAATTGCAATTTGTCGGATTAACTGCTTTTTGTCTTGTTTATCGGTTCCGTGAAGTTTTTTATTGTTTCGCTTTTTGATGGATTGTGTTAATGTTAAGATGGGTCTGGAGAATTTTTGTCTCGTTTACTGAGAGGGCGTTGAATATGATTTGGTGTAAAGTGAATATCTAAAAAACGTTAAAATACAACATACGTACATACATTAATTTTCTGAAAAGATAAAGCTTGATAGTTTGGAAGTAGGAGGTTATTTCCTAATCTCAAAAAAAAAAAAAAAACTGACAGTTAGCTAGAGCCGAGTACCATACTTAGGATAGATAAGTTTTATTTTAAAAACAAAACCTCACACAAAAAAAGTTGTGAGTGGAAGCGAGCAAATATACAACAGATTTTATTGATAAAATCTTCTTTCCCCTTCATACATCTTACTTTATAGGTTAAAAACCAGACTAATGCATTCTACGTTTTAGCTGTAACTAGCTCTGCTTAGTAACGAATAGTTTGCTTCACCTAAACAGCTCCCTCGACACATACTTTATTCTAAAACATAGACTACACTGTTAAGAATTTCTTAGTGCGCTATTTTACATTTAGTACCAAAACTTTCCCTTCACCACTCCGATGACCCCCTACTAATGGGAGGGGTCTCTAATTAAGGGAACACACAGGACCAAAGTTGTCCAAACTCCGGACACATTCGAGCATTATTATAATATCCCTAACTTTGTTGTCCCAAAATGACATTACATATACAGAAACGTGTACAGTCTACGTCAACTCAAAACTCGCGACCAGTCACAGATAAAAATATTGTTATCTGAAATGCAGTCCAAAAATCCAGTATGGAAATTCGATGAAAGGAGTGTGTGTGGACTGTGGTTAGGGTTCCGCTAAGGGGTAACACACACTGAATGTTGTTTAAAAATTATATGCGTTTCATTTATAAACAGAGAGACGCGCGACCCGGCAAACATCCTCCCTCAGGAACTAAACTTTCCGTCCACCTAGCGACAATATTTGAAAGTTATTTCAGCATTCACAACCCTCATAGGCGCCGTTAAAATTTTCCCTGCCACCTTATTCATAATACACGCATCATCCATCTCTCTCACTCTTCAATTTACAAAAACAGGAGGGAGTGAGACGGAATTATTTACAAACTGACATCTCGAAATTAACGGTGGTCGGCTCATGATAATTTACATATTTAGGTGAAATTAACCTCGGTACGTTAAATTATATTATGAATATTAATTGGTGTGCGTATGCGAAGTAATGTATTATATTAAATGGGTAAGTGTAACCCCATCTTTATGGCTCAGATTTCTGTAGAAGTTACGTTGGTCCTAACAAATAATTCATCTAATTGCTGGTAAACTTGCTCCTAAATCAGATTCCATCATTTCATTGGTGTCCCAATTGAATAGTTCACCGTCTTGCAGGTATTTTTTCATTTCCTTTAAAAATGATTAGATACTAACTTTTGCTCGCGGCTTGGCTCACGTTATGAACGGAACTAAACCCACTAGGACGTTTTAAATACAGCCTGTGACACTCAGGGACTTAGCTTCCCGTTTTTAAAATAATTTTATGAGTCGGATGAGTAGTTCCGATTATTACCTCCCACATATACAAACTTTATAATATTTGTATAGATTAAACCAGACCTTTTTTTTCTTGTTTCTACATATATCTGTAACACTGTTTTCTTGAACAAAAAAATCAAAATTTCCCTTACCATAATGCAAATATCTAAGGCATCTTGGGGACAAAAATTGCAAACTCCAAACTGGAGGTTTATTTGGTTATCTAATAAAATATTACGAGCTTTGACAAGTGCCTCGGAGCTGCCCCCTTGTGGCCTCTGCTTCTTACCTTTTTCAGTTATGGCTCCGTAAGCAAAGACTTTGGCTTTTATTTTACAAAAACACAATAATATTAATATACTGAAAAAAAGTTGACATCATTTCTACGTATTTTTGCAGCGGTAGGTAACTTCATGTAACTTCTACCATAAGAATAATTTCATCATGAGTAAAAGTGGTTTTTCAGGTGAAAAATATTTTTAAAATTTGTTGTTAAATAATATATCTGATCTCTAGTACAGCGACTTTTTACAAAACAAATAAATCACCACGTAACGTTATAAAAAAAAACCTGAAAGTACGATGAATTATAAATATTTACAAAAGGTTGGTACCCAGTAGATGAGCCCACTTTATCATAATAAAGGTCATGTTGACCCCTACAAAATTAAACAATACACAGGAAAAGTCCTTACGGCTAGCTATAATTCGGAGGGCGGGAAAAAACGTTAGGGGATTTAAATTTAATTTTCGAAACGGAATGACGTCAAATATCCCTAGCGGCAGTTCCAAGTTCAAGCGTGGAACAACATCTTTTAAAAGCCACCGTTATAAAAAGAAATAAAAAAATAAGATTGGTGCACATTCGCGAGTAACTTAATTATTTTCAGCCAGTTACTTAAATTGTTGTGAAGGTGAAGTAATAAGGTAAATTGTTTTTTTTTTTTTTTATACATTAAATGTTAGGTGATCAACCTAGCCAAAACAAAGACTTTCAGACTTGCTTTGCTTTTTCCAATCCACCTGAATACTAAGTATTCGTATGATGACTGACATTATACACTTTTGAGTGTAGTGTGGTTTGAAAAACAAAATAAAGGTTCACGTCAAATTAACTAGCAACATGTGTGTGTGTCAGTATCTAAACTCGAATACGAATTTTCCGAAAACCTGATGGTATACGAAAAAGTAACATTCTAACCTAAATACAGCAAACATTTTAATAATATAAAGACAAAACATTCAAAGGTACCCCGGGATATGCGACTTGTTCTTGATAATTAACAGTCCATCCTTAGGGAAGGACCGGTCCAACGCAATATATTATATTTCAGATGACACCCACATTGGGGACTTTGAAGGATCGTATCTGGACTCTGGACTCCCGGAATTGGATATGTAGGAAATAACTTCTATTGTTGTGTTTCTGTTTCAATATTAAAATTTTGTATTTTGGAATGAAAATGGAAAGGAAAATTTGAGCTAAAATTTACAGAGTATGTCTCCTATGTGGCTATAATATTTGCAAAAGGAATTTTATAAAATTAAACTACACCACGGATTTTCAACGCCGACACAGGAAGAGGGAATTTTACATTGATTGGGAAAACAAGACCATTTGAACACGCATACACTTATTTGAGAACCATCGCAGTATCGATTACCCAGTTACTGGGTTGTGGAGGTCAGATAAGGCAGTCGCTTCATGTAAATACTGGTAATCAGCTGCATCCGACTGTTAGACTGGAAGATGATGAGGTTACCTAACCTGGTGTCAGAATTTTAACTAAACTAAGTACACGACAAAGAAAGAAAGACTTAATGTTAATTCAATTACAACGTCAAAAGCGAAAGTTTCTTATAAATTCTTCATTACACTTTTTCTTACAGTCCTTAAATCAATATTACACCAAGACAATATCCAGCGTGTAGGGCAGCAGTTGTTACGATGAACGTTATAGCTTGACTTCGCCATTATGGCCGCAGAATGGTTCTACGATTAATTCGTAAATGTTTCATGAAGTATAGAGTGTCTTGTTTTGGGATAATAATGGAGTTTATGGCTGGTGATTAGGGAAGTTTTTCTTCCTTTTGTTAATAATTATTACGCTTATACTACTAAAATATAGAATGATTAAACTCTACCTAAAAACAATGTTAGCTGTTATGATGCATGAATTTATTTTCTTAGAGTAGGTTCTTAAAAACAAACTGACTAGAGCTTTTCAATTTAGGTGAAAGTGTTTAAATTTAACATTTTAATCATCCATCAATCAATCCACGAAATCTTTGCAAATAAACGAAACGATTACGCCTTATTTGCAAAATATATGAATAAAATTGCTGAGCCGATATTTTTTTATTGAAATTGGTTTCCCTAGTAGTAGGATTAACTTGATAAAAAAATTGTACCCATCTTCACCGTGACAATATATGAGCGGATATTGCAGTGCATCGTATGCTCTATGTGTTTCGTAAATGCGTTGCAGGCGATCATCTCGAGTACGTAGTACGATGTCACGCCTTTCGCACTCTTGGTCGACTAAAACTTCTACCTAAAAACAATGTTAGCTGTTATGATGCATGAATTTATTTTCTTAGAGTAGGTTCTTAAAAACAAACTGACTAGAGCTTTTCAATTTAGGTGAAAGTGTGAAAATTAATCATTTTAATCATCGTGCAACCTTAGCACCTCTATATTTTGTGCACTGGATTTCTGTTCCCCTATGCGAGAACAAATAATGACGAATTACTGTTTTTTGAAGACAAGTTTGGGTGAAGTTTGAATGTATTTTACTGTTTAATATTAATTGCAATTATGGGTATTTTGCCTACCATTACACATAAAAAAAAAATTATATCTTGGTTTCTGGTGCTCTAAAAAAATCAAACCAGGATATTTTGTTCTCTTTTAGAATAGCATTAATCATCGTAGGTACGAGATCACATTAAATCCTATTGTCCACCATAACTATATTATTATTTTCGTCGTAAAAACAGAGTGAATTAGTTTTATATCACGTATCCCAATACACAGCGGCCACTAAATCTCTCCTGACATTCTATATAAGAGCTGCTTCACCCCTATTGCTTAGTCCGAATTAGGAATTATCGTAGCGTTAGCGAAAAAAGTTACCTGCAAAGTTGTTGGATTATTTGTAGCGATATTTTACGGAATATTTTCTTTCTAACTTCATAATTATCTACGTGAAATCTATTCGAAACAGCACAACACATAATGTTTATTTTTTATTTTTTGAGCATAATCTTTTTTAAATTCAATTTCGGGGATTAAGCTTAAGAGCGTTTATACTTTATGACATTTCATACAAACTTTCAAGTAATATTTTCCGAAATGACTGATTTAAACCGATTTCAATGAAACTTCTTACTCATAAGCAGGATACAAAGGTCTAAAAAGTCACAAAACATCATTTTCGAAAAAATTGTTTTACAGCTAAATAGTGGATAATCCAATTTTTTTTTCTTTGTCCGTCGGGTAGTTTATTGAAAAATATTGGACACGTATTTTTTTTTTTCAGGGGTTCATAAAATTACGGAGATATATTGAGTTGAAATGGCGCATGACGTCACATGTAGGTAAGTTTTATACCTACTTGTGACGTAGAAAGCCCCCACTCTCCAACTTTAATGAGTTTTAACTAAGCAATTTTTTGATATTTTGATAAAACAAAAAATACGTGTCTAATATTTTTGTATTACCTGTCTGACGGACAAAATAGAATGTCGTTTTCTTTACCCAGTCCGGTCCCCTATTAGACCGATTATAAATTATCTATAAAAACAGTAATTTCAATTCTTCTTTTTTTTAACTTTTAGACCTCTGTATCCTGCTTAGGCGTATTAATTTCCATTAAAATCGATTCAGTCATTTCGGGAAATAAGGACTTGAAAGTTGAAAGATTTTATGAAATACCGTACGGCGCAAACGCTCATAATGAAGCTAGCTAGCTCTTTGAAAGATAGAGTACGTAACTTAAAAATCTGACGTAAGACTATGGCCCAGGATACCGGATTTCGGGTAGCGGCTCTGATGTAGAGGTAGACAGTACACTTTGGCAAGACGTGGTGATAGCAGGTGAACCTCTCACTGAATGGTTACTGAGAGCTGGTAGAAGAAGTGTTCGCAGACTTGCAGCCAGATGGAAGTATAAAATTTAAAAAAATGTGGGTAAGACCTGGTTGAGACTCGCGCAGACCAGGGAAGAATTACACAAAAGGCAGGAGGTGTATACTCAGCAGTGGGTGGAACCAGGCTGACAATGATGCTGATGAGTTAGCTCTTCTAAAAAATATAGACAAATCTAGATCTCACGAAGGATATTAGAAATTTTATGACGGGGCGAACATGCCCAGATATCGCACAAGATAGAGAGGTTTTGAAGGAGAAAAGGGAAACTTTTGCCCAGCAATTATACGTTTGAGAGGCTAACAAAAAAGGCCCGAAGGAGTTTCGTTCGATCTAAGTTTATTCTCCTTCTCTAACGATTCTTGATTTCTATGAAGAGAATCCATATTTTTAGAGAGTACGATTTTCGATCAATAAAGTAACTTGGTCCAGTTAATGAAAAAAATCAGTTTCCAGACTTTTGGAGAATAGAATTCTCATTATTTTGCCATCGCTACTCACCGGCCCGTTCATCTGTAGCGTCCGTAACTAGTGTTTTTCACACAAGTTTTATGTGCTATTATTTGCAACGGGGTATAAAAGCCGCCCTGGCCATGTTTACTGCTGGCCCAACCTAATCCTGGCGGCGTAAAGCCTGTGCCAACCCCTTTATGTTGTGTTCGACGGTAAAATCTTAACTTATGTATCGTTTATGTACTTGTGCACATAAAATGTATGGCCATGGTGCTAGGAACAATTTCTGTAATGGTGTTTGTTGAGCTTTACGAGTGTCTGCAAACGTAGAAATTGCTAACATGGAGTAGGTATGCACGGTGCAAAAAATTTAATTCCATACAGTATTGAAGACTTCTTTTTCTTTAATTTGAAGAATATTTCATTCTCATTTTTCATTTGGACTGCCTCATTGGGCTTGTGATGTTATGTGTTGTATTTCATTCTTTAGTACTTACCTAAAACAATAAGTAAAAAATACGAGAATGAAGGTATTAAATATTAAAATCATTCCATTTCGATCAGCTCGTTTTCTTTCTATTGGACGGGATTGGTATGTGTGGCATCTGTAAATGTTGATAATTATTTGACATCAGTTTATTTTAAAAATCTCTAAGAAAGTTTCAGGTTCTTATTCATCCAAAAGTATCTCATCCGAATTTCGTACTGGCAAATCCGTAAAACCTTTTATTTCCAAATCCAAACGCAAACCGCAGGATTATTCTAGAAATAGCTCGTAACAATCGAGTTTACCGCCAGGAGAAGTGATTCTGTGTGCAATCAAACACACACGAGAGCCAGATTCTGAACGTAAACGTAGAAGTTAACGTTATCGAACGAGGCGACGAAATTAGTTGTAAATTCGGAATTGGAATGTTAATTTGAGTACAGGTGTGGTAAATTGAATTTTGAATTTGGAACGGGATTATCTTGGCAAGGGAAATTACGTGACTGGGTTAATTTTAGCTGGAGACAATGGAAGGAAAGTTGGAATTTAGTATTAGTAGATTAGGTAGGAGAATGAAGCACCGGGGTTAAAGTGTGGTGCACACTTTTATTGTTTTTAAAGTAAGCGATACCATAATTTTCTATGAATAATGATTTCCTAATCCTCTTTCGTTTTAATCTGGTTTTACATGGTACCGGAATGTTTAAATCATCAAACGTGAGAGTAGACGGGCACTTCGGACACTAATCAGAAGAATCGCACTCGCACTGGGTATGGTTTCGTCCAACAAATACCGTTACATTTTTCTCTTTTTTTTTTCATTAGCCTATATTGTCCCACTGCTGGTCAAAGGCGTCCCCCATAGCCTTCCATTCTTCTCTCTGTACTGTTTTCTCCTGATTTTTCTCTATCTGAAATTTTAATTCGAGCCTTATTATTATAATTCGTCTAATCATATGTTATCCATTTATTATCATTAATTTTCTTTTTTTTATACATAAGACGTTAAACGAACCCTTGAAGCATACAAAATACTAGAACAACATTTTTAAAAAGCAAGTAGACGAAACATACCGTAAAGGAACATACTGTCATACTTACCCCTACCACTTGCACGCCAATCCAAAAGCCATTTACTGACATAAATAAAACAGGTCTCTAGCGCCCCATACCTTTCAATTCCTACCTTAGTATGTACCAACAATATTCCCGGGACCATACTAAACAACTGTCATTTTATTTTATCACCCAGCTTTCGCGTAAACTCTTGCACCAGTGATAAATTTTAATGTTACTCGCGAAATATTGTCGCGTAGTAGGCGCTACGAAGTTTATTTGTACCTTAAGGAATTTAATGTACGTCTGTGAGGATAATTGCTTTATTTTTTGTTTTTGTGGAAGTTTGAATGTTAATTTAATTGGGAGATGTAATTCTGAAAAAAAGTCTCGTAGGGTCAATAAACTCTTACAAAATGTCAGAACAATGACACGTAGAAGTAGCTTCAACTAACTATGAACAAGATTTTTAAATTTCTACCTATTAGAAACTATCTTAAGGCTTACAAAATGTGGTCGATGCCCAGTCCCTCTAACGAGGCGGACTTTCTGCAGTCGGAACATTATAGGCTTATTATTGTACTCCTACTACACTCACAATCGAGCTATGTGTCCCCAAGTGGAATCAAAGTCACATACGTTCAAAACTTCCAAAGTAAACGTAACTCCCCTTACAAACTCACACGCTACACAACCTGTACATATTTAACCTCCACACGATTAATCTCTGATCTTTCACAAAAGAAACAAAGCGAGTCGACGTAAGGGAACCGTAAAATTATTCATCCACCCGAAAATTTGCGTAACCCATTGTAAAAACGACGTTTTTTTTAACAAACTCTAAGAAGTTTCGGAACTCCGTCGCGTTTCAAATCTAACATGGGTCTCGGGAGAATCCCCGTAAAAAATTAAGTCACAAAAGAGTCCAAAAAATAAAGTTTAAATGTCCCCCTCTTTTGGCAGAGTAAACATTTTACGTTCGCTTAGGAATTGGTTGGCTGTGAATTAAAAAAGCTCTTTGTAAGCTCCGCGGTGACGGTGTTCGTACACATAAAGCAAGTTGGCTTGGATTTTATAACGTTTCTTTTTACAAATTGCTACCAAAAATATTAGTCTTCTCGGTTCCAACAAGATTTGTCCTTCTGTGGCTGATTTGTATTAAACTATCAAAACTTATCTACATGATATTTTGAAACACCATACAGCAAAACCTTTGATAACAGAACTAAAAAATAGAGATCATGAAGCAGGTTAATGAATAAAAGCTATTAGAAAAAAAACATGCCAACTTAAGTATAATAACCTAAGGTATAATGAAACGTCATGATGAAGAACATGAGGCAGTATTTATACATGACAAGTAAGTAAACGCTAAGACAAAAAAAAACAACTAGCGAAATAACAAACTGAACACTGCTTTGAATGCAAAAAAATTAAACCACCTAGTCACCTGTGGTCAGGTTACCTGTCAGATTTACCTTTAAAAAAACTTCATCAAGTATCATACTGCGTACAGCACCGACCCCGCAAAGCAAAGACCCGCGTACCGGTTAATTTCATGTTGAATTCATTAAGTTTGTAGGCGCCTTAACTAGGTGTCTTGATAATTTAATCCTGCCAGGATTGCCCAATTAAAATGTTGCCAACGACTTTTTAAATATTCAACCAGGAAGGGTTACCAACTTCAAAAACGAGGTAAAATTCATCACTCTTGGGAGGATTTGTGTGAAATAATGACATTTTAGGTGTCGATTAGGAAAAGTTTGGACGTAAAACTTTTTGGAGAAGGATTTGGGTTGTCAGGTTATTAGATGGGGCGTAAAAATATTCCCTTAACTTGTTTGATGTGTTAAGGATTTTCACTTGGAGGAATAAATTATACATTCAAGGTGAAGCTGCAAATATATCGGTTTATTTCCTTCTTATATCTCAAATATTCACATCAGAAGGCAAGCTTCCATTTTACTCGCGTTCAATAAATATCAGCATCATGGCGAGCTAAAGATACTACCAGAGTTGTAACTACTGAGATAATTCGATCAGAACTACAGCGGAACTCAAAATATAATCTAGACTCAGATAGCAGCACAGAGAAAACAGTGGAATGGTGAATAGAGCAATAATTCATCTGCGTAACCTATTTTCAACTATGTTGGGGTATCAGAGGGGCCGGATGCAGCTGAATTCCAGTATTTTACTTGATCGATCGAGGCGTACTGTTACCAGCTAAGAACCCTTAAACAAATACGCAATTCTGTTACGTACCAGTAACCTTACCAGTAACCTTACTAGTAACCTTACCAGTAACCTTACCAGTAACCTTACCAGTAACCTTACCAGTAACCTTACCAGTAACCTTACCAGTAAGTAACTACTTACTCAGCAGCCTGAAGGAGCTTTCAAGAGCTTTTAGAGACCCTGACGGACCATCTCCGTACATTTTCGCAACGGTTTATCTCTCCTTGACCTAGCGTGATGAAAAATGCTCACGAAATTCCGTATGAGAAAAGTTTTCGCTCTGCATTGGGACCATATTAAGCTGCCGGCCTAGCATGACCGCCGTAGAAACGAGCTACGGAAGAATCGACAATTTGACAGATATTTCTATCGTCCCAAGCATGGCGATATTAAGAATGTAGAAAAGAAATGTTTCTTTTCTTCAGTCGACACAAGTCTACAACGTCGAGCATGACGACCATATTTTCTCTTCTTTTGACATTTGGGGGTAGAAACATTACTTCTGACAAATGTCAAAAAAAATAAATACTAGAAATACGTTTCGTGGTTGCGTTGAGTTACGTTCAAAAGGTTGAAATGTTATGTAAAATATTTAGGTTAAATTTCGCGAAAAAGATCCAGGCCTGGATCCAGGATGCAGCAACACCATCCCGCCCACGAAAAATGAAAAACTCGTGCAATTGGCAACTTTTTTTTGTTAACGTAACCTCATGCTCGGGCAGAAGAAATGACAAGTTGTAAAGAAAAGATTTCTTGTCGTTTCTTGGTAGAATAGAAATAGAACGGTCATGCTAGGGGGGCAGGTATCTATACAAATAAATAAAATTGAAGTGATTGTAATTTCCAAATAACATTTTTTTACTGAATGCATGTGAAAGTTTAAACGGTAAATTGTTAACAAAATCCGATTCAAACAGGGAAGTAATATTTTATAATAATTTCACGCGGACGAAGATCACGGGCAATAGATAATCATTACTAAAAATATTTATCACACCAGTCAATGGATTCCTGTTCTAAATTCGTAAATAGCCAAGGGACAGCCGGACGTGTAGCCAGCAGCGTGGCCGTGGACAGACGACGGACAGAACTGGCAACTTTTAATATTTTCATTACGTAGCGAATCCCACAGGCTTGCCGGTATGATTGTACCCATGTATAGGACATTGATATGGCTTCCACGTGGACTCAGGAGAGATGAGACAAGAGACACACGGCTGACTTGAACAAATTAATGGCTAACTTTATATTATGTAGGTACTATACTTATGTAGGCACGACCTATTGGTATTTTTTTTTAATACATACGTGCCTGTCTAATTTTTATACTAAAGGTATGATAAGGCAGACCGAAAAAAAAAGTAAATTGCATGGAATGATGATTTTTGGAAATTAACTGATCTTAATTTGTGCTACTGCACTGTGGTAAATACCCCTTTTTTTAGATTTTCCAAACAACTAATGAGTACGTGAAATCAATAAGCCTAAAGTGTCCACGCTGCTAGGCCACAAGCCTCCTCTCTATCATGGGAGGCAACAGGCTAGAATTTGTACGCTGATATTGAATGCTTATTTTAGCCCGCTTATCACCAGCCTCGGTAGCGCAGTAGGCAGCGCGTAAGTCTCATAATCTTAAGGTCGTGAGTTCGATCCTCACCCGGGGCAAATCGTTTTGCTATTCGACCTACTTTTTTTTTTTTATATTTTGTTAGGAAAACTTGAGTCTTCATTTTGATCGTTTTGTTATCCGGAACGGAAAAAGCTGTTCTCATCGTCACGTTTAATAATGCTGCATTTTTGTCCCAAGAAAATGCTATAAACGTTAAGAAGATGTACGATATTTGAGTAAAATCCTTCGATTTAAATTCATAGTTGAAAGTTTGTCTAAATGGAACATGATTGTATTTTTAATACACCTAGCGACATCTAGTCGAATTTAGTAGAAAGTACACTGGCGTCAGAATTAGTGCTGTTGTGAGATACCACTGGTAGATGGCGCTAGCATAATACGCCACCTATCTTTGTTATTGCGAGCTACAATTATGATGCATTGCCAGAGAAGACTATAGGTAGTGTTACTAGTTGTCTTTGCAGTTTTGGTCGTTGCTACTAGAGGGCGTTGTTTCAAGGTCTTTAAATGTTTTTTTACACATTCTTCCTTATATTTTGAATTATATTTAGGATTCTCAAGAATGCAAGTCATAGATCATGAATTGTTGTTTTTAGTTAGAAGCTTATAAATCGAAATACCTACATCATGAAAACTTTAACCAACCTACCTAAATCCTGGTTTTGCAAGAATATGCAGGATATTGGTAGATAGATAAATTACCTATGAACTATGGCGTCACCGTCGATAAATTAAATGGCGTCGCGTGACAGAATAGAGAATAATCGCTGCAAAAAATCGGTCAAGCATTTGACTTTGTCTGGTAAACAGACAACTATAAAAAAAGGCAATTTATTAGCGTTTCTAAATCAATAAAATATTTACGCAAACGATTAAAAATAAAATGATATTGTTTTTTACAAGGTCGCCCACTGGCGCCAGTGTTTAAAATTCTTTTCTGATGATGGCCGGACTTATGGTCAAATATCAAGGGATTTACCTCTTTTTGAAATATTTTTTACTCATTTATTATTGCCAATTATTTATTCTAACGACTGTTATTTTTATTGAAGAAGGTTGGACAGTCTATAAAACTGCGATCTTTGTATTTTATTTTCGACATTTACGGTATTTAACCCTTTTACCGCCGATGCAAATGTTTATCGCTTAACATGTTTTTTTAATATGTCATAAAATAACTGGGTATTTTGATAACAGCCGTATCAATAAATAAATACTTACATAAACTTACTTACTTCCACTGCAGACCCTAAGTAGGTAGGTAGGTACTAACCAAATAAATTCCTACCCTTGTATTGGTATTTCAATTATATCGATGCAGATAGGTATAGCGGCTAACGTTCTTCTACACACAGTATCTTCACCGAAAATACTGTCGAGTTCGATACCCATGGCAAATGCTGCGAAGAATTATTCCTTTAGTACATGTTTAACAACAAACCTCTGTAGACAAAATTCTACACTCTAACAACTTAACTACACCACTTACCTACTTCATAATTATACTCCAGATACACCTACATTTTTAACCAAGAAAATATTCGCATGCGTCCTTCACGCCTTCAACGTAGACCAGCCACTGGCCAGTAAACTAGCGTCCAGTAAGGTCACATTGGACAGTTAAAGCAGTAAAATAAAACAGTCGCCCGCGCCGGTTTGATGGAGTATTGTTTCGGATTCCGTCACGCGTCCAGCGTTTGCATGGGTTAAGGCCAGCGAACAGTGAACTGATATGGATATTTTCTATGGAATTTTGTAATATTGTGATGGTTTTCAATGTTGTAAGTTTTGAAGTACCTACGGCAGACTGTTGACCTATTTTTGATGGAAGTTAGGACAAATGAGATAGGTAAAGAGCTATGCTAATCTGCTTGTTGCCAGTACACGTAGATGAAAAGTTGTGTCGGCGAAATTTTCATAGGTGAAGGAGTCTGCCGGTGAAACAGTAATAAATGAATCGTCCTGTCGATGCAAAGTCCAATGATGAACCGGTCGTAGGAGAATGGTTGCGAAATCGTATCTCTACGATGTTCAATCGTTTTGACAATAGAACAAAAACGTCATCGTAATCTTTCCAAGAAAGATCCAAAGCCTTAGGTATGCTCACACGCTGACGATGGACAAAACAGTTTGTGTCCCCGTGTTCCGCTAGGAACAACGGGATACAAACTGTAGATGGCAGATAGTTATATCAGAGACTTTCTAAAACCTAAGCAATTGAAACCATCCAGTATGAATACTTTTTCAGGCAACCACCATCGTCCTGATTGATATGAGCACTCTTAGCTCTCTTAGATCTTGTAAGGCTCTGCACAGCGAAATTCTCTTCTCCCATACCTGCATCTGAAATATTAAATGTCTTGGATAAGCATGATAAAAATTCAGAATCAACGGGAAATCAACCCGGTAACAGACTGTTACCATGATTTCAACATGATTCTTTTTTTCTTTCTTTTTTCTTTAACACCTATACGATCGAAAGGCATCAGCAGATGTTTTATTAACCGACGTCAATTTCAATTCAAGCAGAACAAGAATTATTTGCAGACAGTTTGCGCTTCTACATCTCAGGCTTATACGGAGTAAGATAGTGTTAGTAAGTGTTTCTTGAAATTGCTTCATTTTCGGGAGAAGCTAGATAATTCTGATCATAGACTGCGTATTTTTTATATCTACGCGCGTATTTGTCAACAACAAATCCAATGTTTCCGCATAAACATGCTTATTTATTGATAGTAAAACCTCTTTAATGTTTAGATTTAATTGATTGATGCGCAATTAACCTGTTATCCTGACGTTTATGTACCTACCTGTATCACTGATTGAACATCAACCTTCTGATAATTGGAATGTTAACCCGTGATATGCAGATTTGGTTTTTCCAATATTATCAAAAACATATTATAAAATACACTACGATTCTTGAAAGTTCTTCAAAAACTTCTATAACCAGTTCATAAGTTTTTGTTTTTTTTTTGTATCTGGGACCAGAAAACATTGAAATTATTATTTACATACATTGCGCAAGTGTCTGCATCTCCACGTCCGTCTGAAGAATTTCCTGAAACATCATATTGTAATTCATTTTAAAATACTACATTAAAGATTACAAGAGCGCCAGAAAGTCGGCTTAGCAGTAAGTTAAGTAAGTAGATAGTTCAGTTCACTCTTGCGAGTTTAGTTTATGCTTACTGCTTCTTATTGTTAGTGACTATTGTTCTATATTATTTCGTGATTATTATTGTACAGAAAATTTAATTTACTGGCGAAACCGCGGTCGGAAGCTATACCTAGACATATGGGACTTTAAAACCCTCTCAACCATCTCCGTTATCAAACCTCGCTTCTGTCTAACCAGCATCATAAATTAACTTAATAGTAACTTGTAAACATTGCAAATTGTTTTATAATGAAATCATTGATCATGGCAATCTTTCAAGTAGTCGAGCGTGCCCATCTTGTCACGTTGCAACGATTAACTATCTTTGTTTTAAATTATAGCTGGTTTGTTTCAAGGCGCAGACTGATTAAAGTTGTATGTTTGATAATGTGTTTGTTGGTTTAATTATATACTTCGGTGCTGGAGTAGGATGCTAAAGACTTAAGTACTGACTGACCATGGTCAACGCTCAGAGATTTATCGACCTACAACCGAGCTAAGCCGATACAATGTGTAAGATATTAACTCTTGTAGAACATAAGAAGAAGTCTGAAAGTGGCGCCGGTGACTGAAAAGTGGTTTGGTAATCGGTTGTCGTGCGTGGTATGAGCATAATATGAAATGCGGAGTAAAGAGGAAAGATTTAATAATGAATGTGGATGGGTATAAGAGTAGAGGAAGATCAAACTAATAGATTACAGATTACTCACTTGAAATCATGGGCTTGAACTAGTAAAGAGACAAGATAAAGGAAAAAAAGCAAAACGATATAGGGAGGGACTACTTTCCTCAAGCTAATGAATCTCTGACCAGCCGGCCCATACTGTTGACGGGTAGTATTTCTTACCGGTACGAGAAGTCTCACCATGGGCCAGGCCGCTGATGCTGATACAAGAAGCTAGGTTTAAAAATACTGAATTGAGCTGCAATAGCCAGAACAAGCAAAGAGAAACTTATAACAAAGACATAACTGGAAGTGGTGGCGCCAAATAATGCTATCCCAAGTATTTTATGTGTTCACTGACATGCTTGCTTACCGGTTTGCTTATTTGTTTACAACGCATTTCACGTTATTATTCAGAATCACCTAAAATACGTCACGATGGCCGATGACGCTTGTGTCCAAGGTAATCGAACTTCGTGTTAAAGCCTTTTTTTAAGTGTTCTGTAAATAAAACCAAGTATTGTTTTGTTGTATAATATCTTATCAAAATTCCGATTAAAGAGATTTATTAAACCAACAAGGAAAATGATGCAGGTATTTTTTTAAGAAATACTAAAACACATGAGAATATTTCGGTTGTTTCTTCCATAATTCAATATTAGGATTATAAAAGTTGAAATGTTGCTTAATCTAACCAGGATGTGGTGTCGATTAATTTATTTTCACGTTATAGAGTAGAAAACCCAATTGTTTAGTTCTCTTTCAATCACGATCTGAAGGATGATAAAAGAAATTTCAAATCTATTGATTCATACTTATATTTGAACAATAATAATTCATCTGCTTCACAACGTAGAAGATCCAATAGATGTCCTTTAACTGTCACAATAAATTGCATAGCGATTTAAAGTGTCACGCACCTACCCTCCAGGTCAAGTATCCCATAAAACCTATTCATTTTCTGGCTTTCAATTTCGCTTTCTACACTATTCCAAAAATTAACCACGTCATCAGTTATCAAATCAAAACCAAAAACAAAGTAGACACCAATTATTTTTTCACAAAAATCCTTTTCGAAACCTCGTACCGTTCTCATTAGCTCCTCCCTTAATAGGACAAAGGGCGGTCTGTTAAATATAAATCACGATATTAATGTGATTGGTGCTTGACCTTAACTTGGCACCATGCACTTAAGGAATGTTTTAAAGAGAAGCTCTTCTGATAGTTTATGTTAATTTTAGTTCACCATCTGAATATAAATTCAGATATTTTGGGTAATGAAATTGAAGTCTGATAACCTGCCATGAAAGTTCAGATGAGGAACGCTTTCACTGGAGACCTTTTTCTCGAATATAAAGGGTGTAAAACACCTCTTAACGAAGCGGAAAGGCACTGGTTCTCCGTGTCATTGTGATAATTTTTTTGTTCTACACCATACCTGGGAACCTCCTAGTTACGGAGATATTAGGGGTCAAAGTTCCAACTTATTGACAAGTATTTTTTTAAATACAAGTTTTTAATGTAAGATTTTTACTTTAAACACCTCCACGACCCCCGTACTATTGAATCCGTCCATCAGCACAATGTTTTGAGTGTGTTACATTAAGTTCTACCACAAAACATGATTTTACACCTCCCAAAAAAAAGTAGTTTCCCAGCAATAATTGTTGCGTAAAGTTACTTAGTTTCATGTACAGAATGCTTGGTTGACGGCTTCGTGATGAGGTGATTTACACCGTGTATGATTCATTGTAGTGACAGACTGATTATCCTTGTTTCACTTAAACAGACAATAAAGCATCGGGCACTAACTCACCAGACACAACACCCGAAAATCTTTCCTTTCGAAAGAAGGATGAGAAACTTTATACCCCAAGCTGCATAACTTCCTCATACCTCTAACGTCTAAGCCTTAAGTAAATTTTGCAAATTGTAAGGAACATACGCCAACAATACAGAGAGAGAAGCAAATTTTCAAAAGTAATTTAAAAAAAAAACTGCTGTTCCATACATTTTGAACGTGTATAACCGTAGGTGTAAGTATTGCACTTTTGTAGGATTTTTTTACTAATTACCGGATATTATATTTAAGTACCTACGGGAATTCAGAATTAAATACTGATTACGTGATAACCGTTTTCACATTCCCTTACACTCTGTAGGTACAGATCTACAAGACGGAGTTCATAGAATTATTTCAACGGATAGGGACTATCTAAAATAAAAGAGGAGCAGTGGCAGTTTTTTGAAAACAAGACACATCAAAATTAAATGAAATCACTTCTAAATGCAATTCTCATTTTAAAACTCACAATCAGAATCTACCCCTCAGAACTTCCTCTTAACCCTAAAACGGTGACGGTGCAACCCTCAAAATCACCCAATTATACCCCTTTTAAGGGGCGCCGCCCAAAGCTATTAACCGTTGAACTACTGATTTATCTACGATCATTAGGTGCATCGTTGATTAGCAACGGTTGCCAGAAAAAAAAGAAATTCGATAGTAGCCAGTGATTAATTACTTTGGCCCTGTTTTAACAGTTTTCTGATTAGTTACGAATTTTTGTGCCAGTCTTTTTGGATGTCAGATTGTTTTTAAAAGACAGACGTTCTTTTAAAACCTACTGATAACCTGTCGTGTTTTGTTTGCGGTAACTGTTGCCAAGTTCGGTGAATTTTGATCAAGAATGGAATGCAGAACGCATTCCATTCTTGATCAAAATTCAGACTCCTCAATGCTATTGTACTTTCCAGAAGCACAACATCAATAAGGGGTGAGATGCGCTTTTAATAAGGGACCACACGCCAATATATCTTAATATCTATCAATCTTCTAGGGGTAGTCTTGTGAATGAAGCTCCCCATAAAACTATCCAAGTTGTTAATAACTTAATTTTAAAAGCCCTGATGCTAAAATGGTGATTGTAAGGTGCATTTAAGATAAAGGGATATTTTGACACAAAGCAAAGTTATCTGTCTAACGAATCGATCGTGTAGGTAAAGTGATCGATATTATTAATGTACAAACTATTATTATTCAGCTTGCATCTTTTCACAAACGATGCCGACAATGATTCACTTTAATAGAACAGCGAAACGATAGAGTCATCAACACAATTTTTTTATTCGGTGTTGATTTGACAGTTGAAATATTAGACTTGTCTTAGAATTAATATTTGACATTAATCTTTTAATTTAATAGTGTTGATATGATACGTTAAAGTTCAATTCATATTAAGTTGTCATAAATTATTAATTGCCTCTATTACGTTCTGCGAAATAGTTTGTCATTGATGTATTTTGGGAATAATATTGTGTTCACAAATGGATTTTGATTATATTAAATATTTAATTCAGTGGAAACGTCAATGTTTTTTTTAATACTCGCCATTGGAAATCTCCCGGATATGTTCACACAATAAAATAAAAATAATTACTACTGTTGCCTCTCAACGCCATCCCCTATGCTATTACGCCGACCCAAATTGAGTTATCAACTTTGGTGAAATTCATTGTTTTTAAGCTTTTATATATCTTTTTGTGCCGATACGTGTTTAATAGTCAATTAATGATGCTACCTGCGGCTCTTTTTATCCGAAATCGATCGGTCAGGATGACCAGTCAGACTCACTGCCTTCGGGGGTTGGGTCCGTGCGGTCGACGGTCCGTCGGACCACATTTGAGTGGCCGCAGGGTTAAGTACTGATGAATTGGGATTGTATTTTTATAGATGATTATTGTCGTTAAATTTTAAAATGAATGGCTTCGGATTTATAACTGTAAATATCGAGAGAGATTTTAGTCACGCTATTGAGAAGATTCGTGTGGAGAAATTGATTCTAATTTGATTAGTGTGCCCGTAGATAAAATGTATTGCGATATTCATATTTTAAAGGACTTTAGCCCGTCTTCTTGTGAAAGGACACTGTCATAATAAAGAGCCATCTACTTAGATACTTTAGCTAAAACCAAAGTCCTCTAAATTGAGTTACTCACATGCAGTGGGACTTAAAGTCTTTGGAAATAATGAGTGGACAACTTAGACTGTATCTTGTTCCTCCCACCATAGGTATTCATTTCACATACTTAGATTATGTTGAAACGTCAACACTCAATTGGAAAATTATTTGTTCAGAAAAATATCTGAACGCACCCAGAATGTAACTGTTTTTACAATCTTTTTTTATAAAACAACAAACAAATTGATTTTTTACTCCCCCATTTTTTCTAATCAACAAAAATTATTCCATATAATTTTATAGGCGCTTCTAATCATAGGGCGGACCCCAATTCCGGGTTAATAGGGGCGCTCATCGCATCCTGATCTGTACTGGATCCGATGAAAAATCTATGGTCTATAATAATAGGAAATCTTGGAAATTAGAGAATTCCTTGAGTTCGAATTAGAAGCTTTCTCGTAAAGGATTCGAGGAGTGTCTGTCATTGATGACGTCGCATTTGATGCTAGGGGATTAATTTTAGTATTTTTCTGAAATCTTTATCCTTAAATTATGTTAGCAGGTACTAGGCTCCTAAATCCTGTGTTTTAGATTAAGTACTTATTTTTAGGGTTCCGTACCTCGAAAGGAAAAAACGATACCCTTATAGGATCACTTTGTTATCTGTCTGTCTTTATCTCTGAAACTAAAACCAAATATGTAGATTTACAGTGTCTTCCAGCTGTACGGCCGGTTATGCCTCAAAAAACGTATATTTCGACACTCTTAAGTTAATCAAAATGAATAGGGAACTTCCCGTTGACCTAGAACAATGAAATTTTGCAAGTAATACTCCTCTCATATTACAAGTAAGGTACAGGGAAAAATCTGAAAATTATACATATTTTATTTTTCGTTTATCTCTTGCTCTGATTAAAAACTTTGTCTTCATGTAAAATTGTTCACCCTATTTAATTACATAAGGTCTCATTGACTTAGGTATTAAATTGCTAGATACAACACGGTCCTCGTAAGTTCTCTTATACTAACAGTTAGCCGAATTCCCTACTAGGTACTTTTACTTGTTTCATTTAACAACGTCTAAGCGTCGAATAAGGCCACATTAACGAGTGTATACCCAATAAAAGGTAGCAAAGCTGGGTGGCGGGTGTTTATGGTCCAACTTGTGTGTTCCAGAGCTTTTGGTGGACTTTTATTTGTAACTCCTACCTAGCCTGCGACTTCAATTCAGACGATGGTTTTATTGTTCTGCGCGGTACCCAGTTAGTAGGTAGGTACATTATACTTAGCGCTATGGTGCTTGTTTTAGGTTCGTGTTATCGTCCTTGTGTTATTGTGAGATGTAAGGAAATGTATGTCAAAATTCTGTAATAAATGTTTTATTTTATTCATCCTGTATTTATATTGTTAATTTGGAGCTTAATTTTGTGTTGTATTGAAATTATTTTTTTTGTTTTTGGAAATATCTGGCATTAGTCCGTTCCTATGTATTATACATATTCCATATATCCCAGTTATGCAGGGAAACCTATAATTTGCCTTAAAAACTGTAACACGCATATTTTGTAAAATCCATACTAATATTATAAAATGCGAAAGTAACTCTGTTTGTTTGTTTGTAACCTTTTCAGGACTTAACGACGTTGGATCGTTATGGCAAGAATATAGATTATATTTTCGAGAAGGACATACCTAGGCTACTTTTTATCCCTGAAAAAACATCAAAATTTCCATGCGAACGAAGTCACGGGCAGCAGCTAGGTAGTATTTATAAATATCGCTGTTGGTTACCTAAATAAAATACAATTAATAAAATAACAAACCTATTAAATAATGGTCCTGCGTTCGTCTCACAAAAAATCGAAAATAGTTGGACCTCGAAAATGGTTGAATGGTACTTAGGTACTGTTTTTTTTTGTTGCTTTCGTATATTTCCAGGACAAAGTTTGTATGAATAAGCAAACTTTTAAGTACATAAAACAATGTTTAGTGCAATTGCACCCGGGTCGGCTCGGGCCGGGTCGCTAAAAATTAATAAACATAGGTACTTTATTTACTCAGACTACAAAAAGGTCTACTAACAGTGGTTGTATCAAAATAACACAGCATTAGTACTTACATCATTTAATTCTCATAATGTTTGAGGATTTACTTGAAGCAAGTTTTGTTTCCAACATAAATATTATAAAAACATGTTGATTATTGATTACGAAGTCACATGTGACGTCATTTTGCGTCATTCAATTCGCGGTCAAAGCATTGAATCGGTCATTTCAACAGATATCTCATCGGCCGAAATAGCTCAGTTGGGAGAGCGTTAGACTGAAGATCTAAAGGTCCCTGGTTCAATCCCTGGTTTCGGCAATACTATTCTTTTTGTGTTTTCGAACAATTTTACTTTTTATTATTGTTTAGTAAAATAACAGAAACAGATATTTTGTAAAAGTAATACGCATTTACATTTAAAACAGTAAATATCTAGTGTTTTGTAACAATACATTTATTTATGTAAGTGTTTAAAAACAATGTGTCGTTAATTACGTAACTAGATAATACATATTTTAAAATAACGATGTGGTTGAAATTTAATAAATGAGAAATACCTAACATACGGATAAAATATGACAAATGTATGAATAAGTTCGTTCAAGTCGTGTTTGTTAACGTAGGTATACTTATTAAACAGTTAACCGGACATCGCTGGTAAAAAATACATTGGCAACGTCTGTATATCATCATTATGCATTTGCTCATGCTTTCTGATGTGCGTTTGACTATACCAACCGTACGTTAAAGAAAAAAAAAAAAAACTGAAAAATTTTATCAGCGTTTTTTTTACCATTTTTTTTTGCCAAAAAGAAGTAATTATAATTAAACTGTACTAGTCCGTGTCCTTTTACTAATCAAAATATCTACCTGCTTCCAATCTGTTCACAATTTCTATAAGAATTTGCAAATCATCAGAAAACAAAATAAAGAGTCCGTACTTTAACCAGTAAATATCATACCTCATTCACACCTAGAACGTTCTTAACCCTTAACCTACACTTATAAAAGGCAGAATCGATAAATTCACACATTTTACAGCACTCCAAAGTGCAGGTATCATACAACAATGAATCAACCAGCTAAATACGTAGTAATTACCAACGCCATCTGGCGGCCATTCGTCGGAATCAATTTCAACGACCAGAGAGAACTCTGTTATTAGGTATACTTGTAATAATAGGTACGCCATTTGTTTTCTTGCTGCATTATGGTATGTAGTTGGGCTTGCGTAATTTGGTGCTATATTGGATGGCTTTTCAAGTTTTAAAACAGCGATAAGAAACATATACTTATATGATGGTCCCAGGAAAATTGTTCACCTAATTCTTCTGACCTTAGCGAGATCAGCCTACATTTATATGACTAAATTTCCACTTTTAGGACGCCAGCCTCCTCGCTATGAGAAGGAGTGGCTGCAGTATTAGCTGTTATTGAAGAATAAAGGGTACCGTAAGGCACTCCTTGAGTTCCCAGAGCTATGTTTTTTTTTCCGGAGAATATTCTAGAGATTTTGGACTTTCTTCTTTTAAATTGTGCAGTTATAGTCCAGTAACTTTATACATCAGTGCTTGCGTCAAATCCGGTAGATCGTTCGGCGCTTGAGGTCACAAACTTGGATTATTCATTGGGCCAACATCATAAACAAGTCTGCAAAAAATCAGAACTACTGGATTTGACGCAAACTACCCCGTACTTTCAGGCGACAAGGTTATTGGACTATTATTTTAATGCATTCATTTTCTTTGCATATTTAATAAATACATATTTTAGTATAAACAGTTTGTTATTTTCTCATTGATTCAAAATTCCGGAAGTTTTAAAATTCACTCCGCATTCCGACACTGAGTTAAAAATCCGGACGTATGGCAACCCAAGTCTATCAATTTATTTCAAACGGCTGCTGTATGCATCACATACGTCAGTTTATTTTATAAATCTCTTACAACCAGGCAACAAACAAATATCCTAACACCTACCAATAATTTGTTTCCCTATACGTTTTAGGATCTAGCCGAAGTCTAAAGCACTGACAATAATTCTAAACCTAGGAAAATGAATAAGAAGTATGGATGTGTGAAGGTTGAATAGATGGTAAGCGATACGGTATACAGTGGGAAGATTAACCCTAATAACAGGGTACCTAGAATTCGATCTCGGTACATTTGTTGCGCTAAATACCCAATTAGATCTACCTATGTTAGTGATTACTGGTTAGCTAGAAATAACTTTAGCTCAGTGTTGCTACTTCAACTTAGTCGAAGTTTTCAAGAAAAAACCTTTCCCTCTTCATAAATTTAAAATATACAGCTGCCACTGTGTTACTGTCTCAGTTAATAGTCCATAATCCTTGATCGAATATAAAGTTTGAATAACTATGGGGATGACATGATTAAGTCGGATTATTCCGAAGTCCTATATCTTTAAATAAATAATTAAAAAATAAAATAAAACGTATGACACAAATCTAGTACAACACTTGTGAGTTTTTTGATCGATAATCTTAATGTCCCTGGAAAAACGTTAAGAAAAAACCGAATGTACCGCTGAATATTGCATATATTAACTTTATCATCTTCCTGCTCTTGTCCCAAGTTACTTGGGACCGGCACAACACGTTTTTTCTTCCATTCTCCTCTGTCATCCGTCACGCTATCATTATTTAACTGCCTTTCTTGCATATCATTGCTCATACAATCCATCCATTGTTTCTTTTGGTTTTCATCCTCTCCATCCATCAACTTTTAAATCCATCACTTTTTTAGTCACATGCGATTCATATTTACCCAATTTTAAAGATAAGTTACAGCTCATCCTATCCATTATTTCAACTCAGAAAGAAGACCCAATTTCAACTCGGGCAGAACAAGAACAACATCTGTACAAAAACGAAGTTATCTTGGTAATGCATCAGTAGACCGGTAAGGACTCTAGAGGAGCAGCCGGAAGACACGTGCGCTGAAGTGCACTCACGGCAGTTGTGGCGTGTTGTGTGGCGTGACGTAGGAAGTACGTTTGTGATAATGTTGTAAACAAATTGTGATTACGTTGTTTTGTTATGTATTTGAAGTGCCGCCCCTTTATCATATCCGTAACCGATTGCAGGCCCAGGTTGGCCGCTAAACCTAGATGTAATCTGGCCAAATGAGGAATCTTCGATCCATTTCAAACAGAATGCCAGAGTGGAGCACCTCTGTAGGATAATTATATTCCACCATCCTGCACAACCCCTTGCACCTTTCAGGATTTAATCGAATCTAACGTTAGAGTTGTGCAAACGTGTCTAACACACTTTGAGTTTCATCGACGCATAAAGAAGAAGATCATGACATCCAATCGCAACGGTGACTAGTCATGTACGATTGCATGCAGGAGAAATTATAGTGCACAAGTGCACCCTCTCTTCCTTCACTCTGATAATCTGATGGGATGGTAATTCGACCCGACCGGGGGGAAATCAGGCGCAGAATCAACAGCTTTATGTGCTGTCGGAGGCCTGGGGGTATCTTATCCCACCACCAACTTCCTGTATCCGAGCGACTACACCCCTTTGTAGCAAAAAAATTGCTTGAACTGTGAAGAATGTTAACAAAACGACCCATATTTCAATGATCTCCCCCTGAAAGAGACCTGTGTTTCCTCCAAGAAAAAATAATGTGGTGACCAGTAAAGTAATTAAGCATAGTCAATTCTCAAGCATTTCGGTCATTTGAGGCGTAAGAGGTGCCAATCGATTTACTGTTATTGCTAAGCATAGGAAACCGTACTTTAAGCTGTTTTGACGTTTTGGTGACGTAAGTTGATTTAATCGTTCATGAACCTAAGGATTATTTAGGAGCGGGTACTTCCCTAGATTAGTTACTTATTTGGTTAGGATATTAATTGCTATCATATTTCAAAGTCGATGAAAACAGTTCGGTAGCCTTTTGCAACAGCAAAACTTAAACTATTAACTCTATGAGCTGAACATTTTGAAGATGTGATTTATGGTCAGGCCGTTATCATACATCGGAAAATAGGACTAATCTGATAGCTTCCAGATGAATGATGAGAGGGAACGAGATACGATATTTAAGACAAAATGGTTGCTAAAGCACTTCAATTAGGCTATTGGCGTTGCTGCTGGGCTCATAAGACCAAAAGGTTATGGTGACTTGGCTTATTCCTCTCCAGAAACGTACACGTACGTAACTGTAAGTATCTAAGGTAGCTTTTGTTTGTGTAGAAGTCGTCATCGATGTCTTAAGGGGCCGTCAGACTTGTACTATATAAACCACACGCTGTTCTCCAGCTACCTCTGACTAAAGGGAAGTTCTCCCTGATTTTGTATTTAACCTTGTTTGTTTTTTTTTAATCTTGTTACTGACGAATACTAACACAGATAAGAATTGACGTGACTGTACAGGCATAATTTTCAAAACAAATGACTATCTTTTTGATGAGAAGATAAAAATCTCATCAGATTATATTTGTTTTGTTATCAATAAAACAAAGATTTCCTGTTTATTTTGTGAGTGTAAAATACAGGAGTTTCTCCGATTTCGGGGATGCCCAAAAAGAGAGGTTGAGTATGACCTTATTGAATAATTTATGATAATGATTGCACAAATATTATTATCAACGGTGGGGAAATGTCAAGAGAGTTAGGTAATGCATAATATTATAAAAATAAACTTAGACTGCATGTCTGCAATTTCACGTCTAAACCAATGAACCAATCGTTATGATAATCGAGTCAGGTCCGCGGCTACGAATAGGTAGCATGGAGCAGGATATAGGCTTTGTCCTGAAGATGTATATAAAACATGATTAAATACAAAAAAAAACAACGTAGAGTCGCGGGCGGGCACCAGCTAGTTCGCCTCGCCTTTTCCAAATAAAATCTATTTCCCATCAAATTTTTAATGAATAAACACAAAGTTCTCAAGAATATTAGCTTGCCTAATTAACTGTTTGTAATTAAAACCGAAAATACAAGCACAAATTAATTCAGAGAGTATGTATACAGAATATGAAATTCTCTCACGTTAAAAATAAACCGATATAGTCGATACATATTACACATATCTACATGATACAAGATTGAAAATAATTACGCCCGATCATCGGCCATTAAGGCCCGTAAATTACGCGGGTAACGTAATACGCCCATACTAATTATTAAGCGCGGTATATAATTGAGGCGTCTTAAATATAATAATAAATTTACCTACTTGTTCGAGCCAATTATTGTTAAGGGGCAACACTGATGACGGTACTTCATAAGGGATAGAGTGGGATTTATTATTTATATGGACTAGCTGAGCAAGTATTGAGAAATCTGGTAGTATGGGCTCTTATATACCTAATATTAATACTTATTAAGGGTATGAGGAACTGCGGGCCTGTGGACGGTGAGTAATGGGCTAGCTCACCGTCTGTCCGTCTTATGACGACAGGCCGTGTCGACGGCGCGTTCGTGTTCCACGCGCGCCTCAAGAAGATGTCAGCAAATCGGAAGGGGTCCGAGAAGGTCGATGCCTGCCAAGCTTGCGGGACTGTTCGAAAGAGATACCGTGGCCCTGGAACACAAAGGGCTAAGGAGGAACATGGATGGGTATGTATGTCAAGTCTGACACTCTCTTCCGCTCCGCCCAGAACGGGTGGAGTCGTTTGATGATTTCCCATCCAAAAAAAAAGAAAAAATTGGGTATAAGACACAAGGCACTGGGTGTAAAGTTCTTCATCCCCCTTAGTAAAGGAATGATCCTTCGACTAGACGGGTGATGTGTGATGGGCTACTATGTCAGGTTCTTGTAAACGGGTTAGAAGGGACACCGATGCACAAACGCTAACCACGTGTTCAGTAATAATTCTGAACCCTCCCACGTAGAAATGTTTCACGGGTATTTTTTTTTAAAGTTGGCTATTCCATAATTTTTTACCGTACAGGTATAGGAACTCTTTTATAGGAACCAACTGTTTTGTTGATTCCACCTTGTATAGGCTTATGTCGCGAATTTCATTCGCGATGCAGGTTTTTTTAGTTTTTAACATGCGTCAAAGATGTCTCTACATATATTTTTGTACAATATCATACAAAACTTAAACGACGACGGCACAGATGGCGCAGTGGCTAAGCAATTGCTGCGCTGCGTGTCGCGGGTTCGATCCCCGCACGGAACAGATATTTGTAAGGCCTACAGATAGTTGTTCCGGGTCTGGCTGTTTGTGTATGTGAGTTTAAATGTTTGTCAACGCACCCACGATACAGGAGAAATTCATAGTGTGGGGCAAAGATTAAAAAAAATACATGTACCTTGACCCACCTAACAGCAAGCTATTTCCAAAAACTTCTATTTATACACAACGACGAGACGCGTTCTGTTCCCTATCCATTATGATTTGTATCTCTTCAAAGTTCATGTGAATCGATTTTTTCTAGGCAAGCGTGCTCCACCCTAGGCTGCATCGCTTCAAATCAGGCGAGTTGCTAATTTGTATAACAAAAAAAATTGTAGTATCTATGCCAATGTCATAGTTTCACGATTGAAATATGCTATCGTAAATCTGTGCCTATTTTTGGCACGTGTAGCTAACACGGTTGATTCCGGCTGATTAGATAATGTTGAGGAAATAAACAAATAAATAAATGTTTTGCATACCAAAGATAAAAGGTATTATTAGTCAACAAAAAACCCAGTTTCACTATCATTTTAATAAAAGAGGCGATTTTTAAATCCCGTGTATCGGATCAATCATGAATTCATAATCAAATAGTTTGACAGCGTCATTTTCCTCCCACATTTGACGAGAGCTATATCTATATTGTCCCACTGCTGGGACTGCCTTCTCCATAGCCTTCGACTCTTCTCTCTGTCCGGTTATCTTCAGCCAATGTCCAAAAAACGCCTCTAAGTCGTCACGCCAGCGTTTTCTAGGCCCCCTTGGTGACGATGCCCGTCGTCTGGCACTCACTGCGTGATGACTTTGGCGCATCGGTCCTGATGTCTTCTACATACATGGCCCGCCCAATCCCACTTCAACCTAGCAATCCTATTACCCATATCAGCGATTCCCGTTTTTGAGCGTCTTGTGGTATTGTGAATTCTGGCTATGTGGTTTATAAAGCACGAAAGAGAGAGGACCGTAGCGTATTAGGTATACCCATTACGCTACGTTCCTGTGTCTTTCGCTTTTTTATCGCCCTTTGGCAAACCTTGAGTTTGGTCTTTTGCGACTCGGTTAGGAGCCAAGTTCGAGCACTGTAGGTATGATGGGAATTTCTATACATATTATAAGTAGGTATATTAATTTTCGAAAACAATTATTTATTTTATTAATTTTGTCACTCTATCACAATGTTGTCCTATTTAAACCAAAAGTTTACTGGTAGAGAATGCTTTGTGGCATAAAAAATTTAGGCGAAATTCAGGTGAATCCCTTAAATGAAAAACCTGCAACTAATGTATATATCTTCCACGATAACAGGGTGAAAGTGATAAGATGTCGCATTATTTTCATACGCACATAATGTCTTATTTAATCTAAGTAATTTGCAGTTAATCCTACCATCCATAATAATTTAATAACCAACGATGCATGATAACATAAGATTATATACCTGTTACTAAGACAGGCATATTTTTTATAATAGATATAGTGCATTGTCAGAATTTCGTACTCCTATCGATCGACCGGATGAACGGATTAACGAATAAAAAGATTATAAATCCTAAAATACATTTTAATATACACCACACCCAGCCAATCCAATTGATCCATATCATACCTACATTTTTTTAGCTCAGGTGCGGCAGTCAATGTTTTAATTTAAGACAGTGATAGATTAGAAGTAAATACGTCACAGACCCAAGGTTACATAAAAGGTTTTGTTCTTTGTACCTGCAATATCATCAAAAGCTCGTGGCTAAATCATAAAAGCCGCCAATAAAGTTGGGAAAAGGCTAGGCAGATGATGACATAAACCGTTATCGCCAAAACCAAATGAAGGTTCCATCAGTCGTAACACCACCTGAACTTTCAGCAACATACCGAGTGTAGCACGCAAAGCCGTTGGTTGCTGTAAATTGTAGATCTTAGACAGTCGTTAGATAGTCAAGTTCCACAACATGACTTAACATCACGCCTGTAATTCCATCAGTTTAGACTGAAACCCGAAACATGCTTGGGAAAACGCTAGGCACATGACGAGTTTCCGCTAAGGAATTCTTGTGATAAATACACACACACATACGCTCACATAGACACAAACATACACGAAAACACTTTCAAACTCAATACAGGATTCTTTTAACCGGTTTTAATTAAATATTTTATTTTATTTTTGTTGTTACCAGTATTTTTATTTATGTTAATAATCTTGTACTAGAAATCGGTGAAGGAAAACATTGTGAGGAAACCGGCATGTCCTAGAACAAAAAAATCGAAGACATGACATCTATCAACCCGCATTGGGCCCGCGTGGTGGATTACAGCCCACTCCCTCACATAGAGAGAAGGCCTGTGTCCCAGCAGTGGGATAATTATAGGCTGATGATGATGATGATGAATAATCTTATTGCAGAAGATTCTGTAATAATATATCTTCTCCTGCCGGAGAAGTTACACAGGACTATCGCCTAGCACAGGAGTCAAAGACTTCACACAATTTTATAACCGCTTTCTTGTGTAATCAATCAGTCAGCTTGCCGCGCTTGGTTTGGTGGAACACAGAGAAAAGAGGCTGATTGACGACTAAAATTGGTAAATGCCAAGCTTCACAGCTTGGCTCATGGCCACAAGATTGCCTGCGGTCGGTTTTTTTTAGGTTGTACTTTGGTGAGTGTGCCCAAGAACTCCACGACCTCATATCACCGGACCCCTTCTACTATCACATCTAGACGCATTGCAAGATACCATCCGTACCTTATTGCTATTCCACCAATTCGCACTAAGCGTTTTCAAACTTCTTTCATAATGCGCACAGCAAAGAAGTGGAACTCTTTGCCTGCGTCTGTATTTCCGAACGCTTACAACCCTAATCTCTTTAAAGTTAGAGTGAACAGGCTTCTTCTGGGTAAGCTCATACCATCGTCGACTTTGTCTCTGTCATCTCTGACCTAGACTAGATTCAAGAGCCAACCCATCGCAAAAAAAAAAACAAGATTATTGACTAAATTCACTTTGTTTTCATCAGATGGTGATGTTGATTCACTTTGCTGTTGTCAACTTGGTCGTATCTATTTAAATCTATAAACAAACTGCGACAGTCAGATCATTATCATGTTACTGTTCTATATCAGCAAACAGCCATCATTGTTTAATCTAAATCAATCAGGGAATTTTATATTTTATTTGTTTTACCAAATTCCTTATAAGATTATGTATCACAAAGATTTTAATCTATTTTATTTTCTGTCTTGGAATGTATTACTATATGGTATCTGGAATTTATTTTGTTTTGGACGTGGTGAATCACTGGAAAATCCTCATCTATCTATCGAAGATTTTACTATTATTAGTTACTTCTTGTTATGACTTTATATGCACAAACAATGTACTTTTTCAACACAACCTTACCATAATAATACCTACATACTATATTTTTGGTCTAGTGGTCGCAACGCCAGAGGAGCTCGTGGCTAAATAATAACAGCCGCAAGGGTCGATCTTTAAGGTTAAGCCGTGCTTCCCGAGGTTGGTCCGTGGATGGGTGACCATAATTACATACCGAGTTTCCTCCGTGCCTCGGAAAGCACGTTAAGCCGTTGGTCCCCGCTGTCATTTGTAGATCTTTGACAGTCGATACGAGTAATCAGAAGCCAAAAGTCTGACATCCAGTCTTACCAAGGGGTATTCGTATTACCCAGTTACTGGGTTGTGCAGGTCTGATAGGCAGTCGCTTCATGTAAAATACTGGTACTCAACTGCATCTGGTTAGACTGGAAGCCGACCCCAAGATAGTTTGGGAAAAGGCGGAGGATGATGGTCGCAACGCTAGTGCTGAGCATGAGTTTCGGTTCCCGAATCGGTTGAAGTGCCATTGGGTTTTCCATCAGGAAATTCTCAGTAGCAGCTAAGGAGTCTAGAATGAGGGGGTAGTGGGTTATAGGCTGGCCCTCAAACAATAGCCGATTTGTGGGTTGCACTATTAAGTACCTACACCACTGCCTAACCTTCTCGGGATTACAAGCGTAAAGCTGTGACTTTACTAGCCCAAAAATAATGTAAACACATAACTTTTCCAAGGATGGATGTGCGGCTGTGTTTTCTATAGATAATTGTTCAATATAAACAAGTTACGTAATTCTCCTTACTGATTTGTTTAAAGAATAATAAATTTAAATTATGTGTTTTTTTTTAGCCTAGAATAGGTTAAGTTAGGAATTTAGGATGATGAGGCTGACTTGCCTTTGAGGATAAAAGCCTTACAAAATACATACATAAAAACGTAAGTTATGCAGCCTGTACTTAAGTACTTCGATATTTGCAGCAATTAACGACCGACGGTGACGACGGTGTAGCCTGAAACCGTTCAACTGATGGCTTACAACATACTTACTACAATAAAGAGTTATTATCGTAATGTTAGTAAGAATAAGTAAGCAAGCTTACAATAACATATTCTGTTCCCCACTGAACTAGTTCTCTCATAAATCCTCCTGCAATCTTTATCTTTCATACCAGATTACAAAAATACAAAATGAGGGTGTACTAATTTCGGGCCTGTGGACGGTGAGCAATGGGCTAGCTCACCGTCGGTCCGTCTTATGACGACAGGCCGTGTCGAGGGCGCGTTCGTGTTCCACGCGGCTCAAGGAGATATCAGCCAATCGGAAGTGGTCCGAGAGGGCCAACGCCTGCCAGGGCTGTGGGACTGTTCGAAACAGATACCGTGGCCCTGGAACTCAAAGGGCTAAGAAGGAACATGGATGGGTTTTAGTCAGTACAAGTCTGACACTCCCTTTCGCTACGCCCAGAGCGGGAGGAGTCATTTGATGATTTCCCATTCGAAGAAAACAAAAAGATAGGGTGTACTAATGAGTAGTTACACTTCTGCTTAACCCTTTGGATATTACAAGCGTGATGTTACAAATTTGATAGTTAGCCTAATCACAAATACCTTCCCTTGCATTATTATGTGATATACCTAAAGATTATGTTAGCACATAATCCCCATTTCCTTTTACGATAAAAAGTTATCGCAAATATTTTGTAGGCGCCAACAGCTTAAATGCATCAAACTATAATCTAGACTCAACACAGTCATTACAATACATAAATAATACCTAAAAGCTTTGTGTGTCGGTTTCTCTGTATTTTACTGTTTCACGGCATCAACGGATTTCAACGGGCACGTTTACTGGGTTAGGATATTGGATAAGTTTTAACCCGGGAGTACAGTTCCGTGGGATAATTTCTGACCTCCACACAAGCGAAGCCACGAGCAGAAGCTAGTAAAATAATCTATACTAATATTGTAGATGCGAAAGTTTGATTGGATGGATATTTGTTACTCGTCGACGCTAAAACGGCTAAACGGATCTGAATGTAATTTGGCACAGAGATAGATTTATAGTCTGGAATATCACATAGGCTTTTTTTTCTCACACATATACATCAAAATGTCTACGCAATTTAAGTTGCGGGCAAAATCTAGTCTATACATCTATACAATAATATAAAATTGAAGTGTCTGTTTGTAAGATTAAAATAACTGTTTTGTTACTACATGTATATGAATGTATATACGGTATACCACACATATACCAAAATATTTTTTGTCTGTCTTTCTATCTGTCTGTCTGAATCTGAATCTCTGGAACGGATGGACCGATTTTGACAGTACTTTCACTGGCAGTTAGTTGATGTAGTAAGCAGTAACTTAGACTACTTCTATTTTAGAAAAAAAATAATCCTCGCGAACGAAGTCGCGGGCACAGCTAGTAATGTATAAAATCACTTAAAAATTACGTGTCAGACTTTTTAACCAGAAAACAGATGCGTAGGTGCGCTGGCGCCGATGCTCTAAGAAACTCATATTGTATGCTAATATCACAAGATTTTAGAATGATAATTATTAGAAAAATAAATTTGTAAAGCGGCTCATACGGGCCGCAACTCGTTCGCTTTGTGGTAACTGTCTTTATTATAATAGATATTACTTATATACCGGTTTGACGAAATTAAAACGGGCCCTTGAATATTCAGGAACACCGTTATATACCTACGCAATAGCCTGTATGTAATTAGAAGTGTTAGCTACTGGTTTATGTTGCATGATGCTGAATGTGTTTCGTCAAGGCCGATTGTATTCACGTTATTTATTGTCAGTCGCTGTTTTTCGTCATAGGAAGAGGACGAGCCAGTGTCAGTGACAGCTGCACGGGTCAATCTTAAGGTTAAACTGCGCTTACCTAGGTTGGTCTGTGGATGGGTGACCACTAATTACATACCGAGTTTCCTCCGTGCCTCAGAAAGCACGTTAAGCCGTTGGTTCCGGCTGTCAATAGTAGATCTTCGACAGTCGTTAAGTAGTCAGTGGCCCGAAAGTCTGACAACCGGCCTTAAAAAGGGGTATCGTGTAAGACTGTATTAATTGGGTTGTGGAGGTTAGATAGGCTAATCCCCCGACCCTTGCTCGAGCCAGCCCGCGATGCTGAGCCTTTAGTTTTAAATCAGCCCCTAGATAATGAAATCACTCAGATACAGCCAATCCCTTTGCTGCCCTCCCCTAGCGACACCCTAAGCCGAGGCCCGAACCCCGCAGGGGGTGCCCTTAGCGAGTTGTCGCTTAATACAGATGATTTTGCTGCCCTGGCTGGAGGCCTTAAATTCTAGGCATCCACAGGATTAGACCGGTTAAGCAGAGGCCAGCCTCAGACGCTGAACTGCGAGATGCCATTTAAATAGAAAAAAAAAAATTGATAGGCTAATAAGGATAATCTCAGTGCATTGAGACAACCATCATATCTTAAGTCGTTGATAGTTTAAGGGGACCTATGTGGTCACTTCCATATAAATAGATTATTGAACTATCTAATGATTCAAAATGACTCTAAATAATGTCCCAACAGATGCTTCGTCATTGTTTACGTACTTCAATAAAGTGTTAAATGTTCTTGCACTTAATATCTAGCTATCTACGATAAGAATAGATTTGCTTGCTTATTAACTGTTTGCACGATAAATTGGCAGTGGAAATGCATATAAATTAGCACTACCCTTGCTTACTTTTCTACTCTCTAACATTATTCAAAGAACACCATCGTTTTAACATCTTCAGCAACTGCAACATGCATTTTTTAAATAAATGACTCCAACTAAACTTAGATATCACAAGCCCTCATATGAATAAAAACAAAACACTTTAACCATTAATAAAACTTTGCCCCATTGATGGTAATGGCTGGCCCTCAATTATATGGGACTCCTCTGCCAAACCCTTCGGTCATTACAAGCGTGATATTAATTTATGTAGGTAATAAAAAAACCACGATCGAGCAATGATCTTTCCCCATGTAACCAGTAACTCGTGTAAAAAACGCTAAAGCTAAAGAAAATAGTATACATATAAGGAAAATGTTTAACCATGAAAACCTGCAAAATCACAGTGCACTTAAATACTGCAGCACTGATTATGAAATAATTTCAAGGACCATACTTTGAACCAGACATTAGGGGACTCCCTTGGACAACGATACTTCCGGACTGATAACGATCTTGAGAACGCAGAGATAAGCTCACTTCAATCCTAACGCACCTGATAGCATATCTTCTATTTATTATCATACCTTGACATCAAGTACGTACAAATGAGAGGTTTTAGGGCGGCCGCAGACAGGCGGTCTATAAATAATGAAATAAACCTTTGTTTTTAAAAAGTCTTTGATCATTATAGACATGTCTGAGAGTGGAAAGCACACCGACGCACAAACGGTTACCATTTTAAATAGAAATGTTTAATCGATAACTAATTTTAAAAAAAACCTGATGTTTCCTACAAAAGTGCAATTGATCTACACGTCAAAATACAATTAAAATTTAAGGAGGTAACTATGCTAATGATTCTTGTCCCGAATCAATAATAAAATGGGTAAGTATTTTTTTTTATTTTTTTCTTATTTACGGAAATCGGTAATAGTGAACCACCCGTGTTTTAAACGCGGCCCGTCTGATTGTCGCCATATAACCGCGCTTCCACACAAACAATCTCAAACGTTAATTCGATAATTTCTTATTCCCAAAACCACGTTAAGGGAGTTATTCTGAAATACTGACAAAATAAATCTGCGTTTATTAATAATTAACTAGGTACCGTAATTTTAACTATTTAAGTCATATGTGACAACCTCCTGAATTTTGACGAGCATGCAAAACAACACCTTGTATGTATATGGAACAGCTATTTTACTTGTTTATGGTTCAGAATTATGTACTAAATACTTGGTAACATTTTGTGCATAAATGTCTCTTCAACCTTGTATACTTTTCTGTAGTTTCTGTCAATCCAAACCATTTTCCATAGAATTTTCCAAAATCGTTACGCAAAGTAACGATTTTGCTTCTAAGCTTCATCCAATTTTTTTTTTACTTATGTGAAATCATGAAATAACCCCCCCCCCCCCCGCTCTGGGCCGAGCGGGAGGGAGTGTCAGACTTGTACTGACTAAAACCCATTCATGTTCCTTCTTACCTCTTTGTGTTCCAGGGCCACGATATCTCTTTCGAACAATCCCGCAACCCTGGCAGGGTTCCGGTTTGCTGACATCTCCTTGAGTGCCTAGGCATCACCCCAATTCTTTTCTTTTGTCTCTTTTATTTTTTCTACACTATGCTTGCCTTTATCGCACTAAGTGAAGCAATGATGCGGCCTAAGGTGGAGCACACTTGCCTAGAAGAAACTGTTTCACTCAAACCTTGAAGAGATCCAATTTGTAATGATCGAGACGTGTTTGTACCATGCAAATTATCATTGCACCAATTTTTTCGAAACGTTAGTCGCCCAACGCCTTGGCATTTTTTATTTCAAAGTCTTTGATTACAAACTAAGCTTTTGAATTGGTGGATAGTTTATCATCTGTGGCCGACCTTAATTATCTAAGCTATCATAATAACATGAAAAAAAAAACTGTTACAAAAATATTAATTAATCGATTGTTAATTGATTTGAATTCAGTTGCTTATATCTAATAATACATCACATGGTCACTCATAACTGTCGAATGTTATGTCAATTATCAATTACTTATTTGTTATTGAATTGATAATATTATAGTTTTGATAATTACGCACTTGTTTTTGTTTGGTAAAGTTCCGCTCGGTAATAAGATCGAATTGTATCGTAAACTGAAAAAGTGTAAGTATTTAGTTTTTTCTTGTGCCTTCTTGATCTGCTGAAAGGTTAATATTTAATTTGTATGTGAGAAACGAGCAATTTTTTATACCTCTAGTATTTTTTTAAGGATTTTTAACAATTTAATTTGACACGATAAAATTATATTTCACTTAGGCGGCCTTCTGTCGATGACTGTTGACTGCTGAGAAAAAATCAAATAAAATCCAACCCTCAATAACTTAAGAATCATTATAGATGGGAAGACGACGAATATACTGGTATTCAGCTGCATCCGGTAAGACTGGAAGCCGACCCCAATAAAGTTGGGAGAAGGCTAGGCAGATGACGATGAAAGACGACAAATATTCTTTGCAAAGTATGAATATACTAGAAATACCTAAGCCTAATGTCTGCTGTTAATAAACTTACTGTTATGCTGTTAAAAATACCTATTTTCCTTGACTTAGATCCGTATTTACATTAATGCATGAATGGGTTAAGGAAAATCTCGCTAGGTACCGACTACACTACTCGAAAATCGTACAATTTACTTTAGAAATAACTCATTCAATAATGAGTTCTATGAACACTCTTATAGGATTACAGAACAAGGTTTAGAATCCCGTTTTCCTCCTTTTACTGACTACGTCATACTAAGTTAGAGACACGTAGGTAATCAGAGGCTTAACAAGAGCGCGCGGTGAAAACATAATGTAAATACGTGGATATTTGAATCGAAAATACAAATTATTATTCTATAGAATTTTAGTTAATTTTTTTGCAAAAAAAATTATAAGTGAAACGAGTATTTTTATTTTTAAAACCTCTGTGGGTCTTACTACGAGTAGATCTTAATAGAATTAAAAACTCCCATAGTCATCAGAATTTGTCAAAGACTCGAATCTTCTATCCTCATGATAATTGATATAAGTCGCCAACAATACAAGGGAATAATATCCTACCTTTATTATTCTGTACTTGTATGTCCTTAAAATAGTGTCATAATATATTATTTAATTCATTACTAACTTCCCACGGCATACAAAAACTTTCTATGGTTTCCAATCAATATTCCCATACTTATACTAAGAATACATGAATTGCTTATTTTAAAAAAATAGTCAACAGTTAAAAAGGTTTATATTAAGCATTTATTTTCAGATAAAAGAATCCATAATATCATCATTATCCATCCAATATATTTATCAAATCATTCTAAAATAATTTAATAAATCTATCAAATAACTTCGGAGATTACTATTATATATTTTGTATCGATAAGAATCCATATTGCATGGTACCTATATGATTCATTTTGCATATTATCGCAGGAAAATAGTGAGTTTTCTTCATATAGCATTTCTTCAACTAATCATAATTAGAAACTGAACCTCTTTGGTCTAGTGATTGCAAACGCGACTGCTGAGGAGGAAGTCATGGGTTTGATTCTCAGATCAGTCAAAGTATTATGTACCCCCTGAAAGTAAGGACGCACCTTAACAATTGGATAAATTATCCATCGTAACAAGGGACTTAAACATAACTGGCGAAATCTGGCTGTACCTACTATTAGGTTTCGATATGGTATATATTTCAATGAAATTATTAAATTACAGCAACTTTTAAACTGTTTCGTGTACAGTTAACTTAACTTTAACTGTCTGGGTCTGGCTTTTTGTGTATGTCAGTTTAAATGTTTGTAAACACACCCACGATACAGGAGAAATTTCTAGTGTGGGGCAATGTTTTTTTTTTAACAGAAACTGTTAAATTTCATCTGAATCCGTTCGGCGTGAAGGACTTGTATATCTCTGCTTAAACCTTCACCGATTAGAGGCTTGAGGATGATATTAATAGGACAATGAGGAGGTTAATTTCCTACTCGTATTGCTAGCTTTAACACATTCCCTACGTTCAATGGAAGTCTACGGTCAAAACCCTGAGGTTAAACTGTACCACAAGTCAAAAGTCACAAAGCACGTGATCTGACAAATGGCACGATTAAGTTATTGTTTATTCAATTTGCACTAATGAACCAAATTTTTTGAATAACAATTTTTCACCACTTAGCAACGTGCTACTAACAGCTGTGTTTATTAACAAGATAATAATTAATATTAAAACTTATTAATTATCTTAACAAAATATTGACAGTTGCGAAACAAAATTAAAAACCTTGATGAAATCAGTGTTTGCAGATGAATTATTCATACCTATTGTTTCAGTTGTACTTGTACTAATCCAAGGTTAATCTTTACGATATGTAGCAGGCTTAATTTTATGGTAATCCGTTCACGTAGAAGAAATACCTTAAAATGGTTTCTAGTCTTGCTTATCCATAATCCCTTATCTATAATCTCGAAATAAAAGCTAATACGTATATATGCACTTCCTCTATGACCAAGTAATAGGCAGCAGCAGCACAACAGCAAGCAGTCTGCCACATTTGCAACTCTCAATACTCAATTATTAATTGCATTTCATATGTATTACAAAGATGGTGTTATCAAATAAGAGATCAGTATGGACCCTGTCGAGCACAGCAACATTAGGAGAGAGGATAGCCCTCTTTCTCTCATCAACAGTAACAATTCAATAATGTATAACTCTCGCGCACTAACGATAAACTACCCTGTTGCTCAACATTATTCTACTCTCGCTCCATGTTAACTGGGGTCGGCGTTTCATATTCTCTTCTTCTTTGTCCTTCATCGTCAAGCTATCTTTCATTCCCTTTTCTTTCCGCACAGAATCCAACCTTCTTTAGCTTTCCTTTCTGACCCTACCAGTCACTTTCTGAACCATTTTGAATTTTCAAGATTTTTGTACTAGTATTTTTTTCAAATGAAACCTTACCGTGAGCAAACAGCGCTTTTGTTTAAAAAAAAAAACATTTTACGATTTTTGCGTAATTCACAAGTGACAGTACAATCTGATGCTACTTAATATTCTCCCAATCCTACTAACTACAGGAACCGAGAAGAATTACAAGTTCGTGAAACCGCCTCGACGTTTCACGAACACCGCTCGTGTCGGCGTTCTACAGAAGCGGTAATTGAACGATTAAATCTGCTCAAGACTTTATTGATTACACTTTTGGAATTTAATAAGGGTAAGGTCGATCTCATGAATATTTGATTGTCCTGGGCTAGGCCATTGTATCTTGAGATAGTACAATGAATGATATGGTTACTGTTAGCAGGTATTAGGGTCATAGGCAATATGATGGTTGGAAGATATAAAGCGAAAGCATGGAAGAGAGTGCGACTGTGTTGGTGATCCGGAGTGTGATCTTGGTCAATGGGTCAGTATAGCCAAAACTCGAAGAGCCTGAAAGCGAGAAACCATCAATGAGAAACGTTAAATAATACAAGCATTTGCCGGAAGGCAAAGTTGAGGATGGTAGTGCAAAGACTAAATTAATTATATGAAGGAAAAAAGAGAAAATGATAGCGCGACGAATCACATGGGAGAATGGAAGAAAAAACGTGTTGTGCCGACCCCAAATAGCATGGCATAAGGGCAGGAAGAAGATGATAGTGTTGCAAAGACCAAAGTACCTATACGCCTTACTCGTACTCGAGTTCCCTTACGGCGTACTCGTATATCCAACAAAGGATAGCGATACATCTTTGGCTGATTCTAAATAAACAAGGCTCATTGACATTAAACTAATCTCTTAAAACAACCATTCTTACTTCCTTTTTAAGAAGTTTGTTTAGACTATAAAGGTGCCTGTATTCTTACACTCGGGTTGTCATACGTTGTCCAGTTCTCAGAATGCATTGGTACTACCGCATATTTCTACAGCTTCCTTTTTACCGATTATCTTTTGTTCATTCTTGAAAAGCATCTATAATATTTGACCCAGGCTAATGGTGAACAGCAGTGCTAAGATAATCAGCCTATACCTTATTACACCTGCATTGTTAATCATCATCATCTGCCTGGCCTTTTCCCGGACTACCTTAGGGTCGGCTTCCAGTCTAACCGGATGCAGCTGAGTACCAGTATTTTACATGAAGTGACTGCCTATCTGACCTCCACCACCCAGTAGAAACTGGGTAATACGAGACTCCTTAATAAGACTGAATGTCAGACTTTTTGGCTTCTGACTACTCGTAACGCCTGTTAAAAATCTACAAATGACAGGCGGGACCAACGGCTTAACGTGCTTTCCGAGACACGGAACAAACCCGGTATGTAATTATGGTTAATTTAAGATCATATTTTAGTTTCCAGAGTTCGTAACACCACGCTGCGATCCAAAACGGATATAAGTGGACGTTGGTAAGAAGGATGCTAGGCTAAAATGGGATTGTGTGGGTTACGTCAGCCACACGCATGATGCGCGCTGGGCCAAAGTTTCCAAACGATGATTGCCAGAAAACGGACGGCGTCGCCGAGACCAAACCAGAAAGAGGTGGCGAGACGAACTGGACGTGAACCGCGAGGATTGGTTCGAGGAGGCATGAGAATAGAGCTCATGGAAGGAATCAGGGAGGCCTTTGCCCAGTAGTGGGACAGTGCAAGCCAATAGAAAAATAAAAATTATATTTTCCCTACTGTGGTTCTTATTTTATTTATACCGTTCCCTATGCAGAGACATACGCTTTCACCATATGGATCACTGCCGGTTGGTAGATGCCGCATTTTGGCTCCAGGACATGCTGGTTTTCTCAAGATGATTTCCTTCACCATTTGCAGTGGTGATGAAATTTATTTCATAAAGAAGAGTATGAACCTAGATAGCAGCCTGGCAAACGATTTACAGCAGTATCACCGTTGTTAAAAGTACTAGATTTGTGGTCATTAATCGGATTGCCTGATTGTGAGTGGCTACGGGCTTTCCCACCTTTCAGGAAAATAGTCTCTTTTACCTTATCACGTGACTTCTGACGATTTCAGTCTTACATCACTATCTTTACATCCTTTTCGTATTTATTTGTTTACAGAAACTTACGGTTTCTAATTGTTGACTAGACGTGAGCATATGATCAGTAACTAATTAAAAAGTACACATAATGTGCTAGTTTTGTTATTAGAAAAACAAAGGTTATAGATTACAGATACGGGTGTGTCTTGAACTACGAAGTATACTGAAGCTGCTTTGTCGACATTATCGACTTTAACAGAAGACAGTTTAAGTACTAATTTTCGATACTATCTTTTGGCCTCGCACATGACCAGTTAAATACATAATGTTTTATTATTTTTTCTCATATTTTCCTTATTTATAATTTTGTTTATTAATTTGAAAAAAAACTGTCTTGTGCGAGACTAATAAATACTTCTTCGTTCTTTCTTTATCCCATTTGTCAGGCAAGTTGATGTTTCTGTAAATTCAAAAAACAATTTCGTAATTTTTTTTTCGATCCTAGTATGCTTTGAGAACGTAGGTACAAAGTCATCTAAACAAATAAATAAAATTGAAATATCTGTTTGTAATTTCAAAATAATAGCTTTTCACTGAATGCATATTATGAAAGGATATTTGGTACTGATTACATTTTTTTTTACCTATCCGTCTGTTTGTTCCGGCTTATATCCGAAACAGCTGGACCGATTTTGACGCTACTTTTACTGGCAGATAGCTGATGTTATAAGACTCGGTGATATAATGTTCATTTTATAAAATATTTAGGTTTCAGTGCAAAAAAACGAAATCCTTAAATTTGTTGACAAAATCCGATTCAAATAGGGAAGTAATATTTTAATAATAATATCATACGGACGAGTGTTGCAGGTAACAGCTAGTTTAAGATATTATTGCCTATAATTCCATATTCTAATATGTTCAGTCAGTGCAGGATGACTCTTTTTCTTCTTCTACAATCAATCAATCATCTTAGTAGTATCTGAATTATACAAAGACATCCAAAGTATTTTTTTTTCTTTTTAAACGTTGCCCCACACTAGGGATTTCTCCTGTATCGTGGGTGCGTTTACAAACATTTAAACTCACATACACAAACAGCCAACAACAACATATTAATTACAACACAAAACACATTTAGTATGTACAACTACATATTAATTTAAGTATGTATAAGTGATTTTTTAGGTACATCTGTCATTTACGTATACCTAAGCGATTCATTACATCTGACACTACGCGAGGTGATAGTTTTGCGGTTACGGGGTATCAATTGGTAATTCGATCATTCTCGCTACCGGGGATATAATTATCTTGTGTCTATTAATAATTTACAACTTTGTCTGGTACCTACAGAAATAGCATTTAATTCAAAAAAGAGAAATAACGTATCTCTGCTGTTTGCAATTTTTTATTAGGGGATAATCCATTTTTTTTTCTTTGTCCGTCGAGTAGTTTATTGAAAAGTATTTGACACGTATTTTCTTTTTTTCACGTGGTCATAAAATTACGGAGATATATTGAGTTGAAATGGCCCATGACGTCACGTGTAGGTAATTTTTATACCTACTTGTGACGTAGTGAGCCCCCACTCTCCAACTTTAATGAGTTTTAACTAAGTAACTTTTTGATATTTTGATAAAACAAAAAATACGTGTCTAATATTTTTGTATTACCTGTCTGACGGACAAAATAGAATGTCGTTTTCTTTACCCAGTCCGGTCCCCTATTGTGTGTACTTGTGGCATGTGCCAATAAACGTTTTTCTTTCTTTTGTACCCGCAAAATATTTCGACTAAGTTAAATAAAGAAAGGATGTGGACTCATTTTGAATCTAAAAAAACCAGCTTCACTTTTGATCCACAAAAGATCATCGGAAGATATAAAACGAACAAAAATGTGGTCTATAATTATATTCTTCTTAACAATCTGGTAGCCCGATTAATTTGAGTGATAGCATTCGCCTTAAGAGCTTAAACAATAAATTATTTTAAAATAATGTCCATTAAATATGCTCATTACATGACGGAACGCCTTCCAAAACTGTCGATGCATATTTTAGTAGCGCGATTGTACAGTTAGTTGCATAGATTACAAAATAAAACAGAGACTCAACTTCATCTGCTTTTTTGTATACCTATATCTTTAAAAACCCTAGGAGGCAATTAGGTACTCATTCGATTAATCGATTAATTAGCTGAGCTACCTTATGTTGGACCATGTGATAGTAATAATCAACCAATAGAAACTATTTAATATGATCGATATTATTACTAATCTAATAATAATATAAGATAAAAAGTAAAACCTCTAAGGGTCTTTTAAATGACTCGCCACAAATATCTATATGCATTTCAGATTTTTAATTAAACTGTCCCCGGCATGCGTTGCAATGCACTTTTTACCTACCCTATCTACTTACCTACCATACCCTACCCTACCTACCTACCTACCTACCCTACCCACCTACCCTTCCCTACCTACCTACCTACCCTACCCTACCTACCCTAAACCTTCCCACGACTACGACAAACATTTTAAAACCAAAATCAGATAAATCGGCCCAGCCGTTCTTGAGTTATAATATTAAAACGAAAAGTGGCATTGATTTTTATATATAGGTATAGATTGTTTCATAGTAAATGATCAAATTAGTTTTCCACAAAAAAGTATTTTGATTAGATACAGTATAATTCCAGCATCGATAACGTGTATAATGACATCTCAGTTAAAGCTTTCAGTTACTTCGATTCTACGAAAGCATATTATTAACCGTTGCTGACAACTCTTTAACTCACCAGCCCCTAGTACAAAGAGAAAAAGAGTTTTACAGCTTCATAATTACATTTAATGAAAAATTATCTCTGTTACCATCTTCATCTATTAAGCACCAATTACGAAGTACCCCATCGATTACAAACAAGATTGCCGTTTAAAAACCCGTCGATGCACTGTCTAAATCTTCTCTTTGGTCTTTATCTATGCTAATAACGTTTGAGCATGTTCATGCAAGAATATTATGTAAAAAAATCGTATCTTTACATCCATTAGCTCCTCATATCAAATGCAAATTGCTGACACCTGAGGCCTGCAATTATTACAAACGAGCGGCGATTTCTCTTAATTTTAAGTATTTTTTTGAATCTCTTTTTTTTTATTTTCTTGCTTATCTTGTAAGTGTACGATCTATTATGATGTACGGACGCTAGCACATCGAGTTACCCGAAACTCAAACTCGATCCGTACTTTTTAAAAATAAGGTTGAAAGTCTATTAAAGTAATTTGACAGATTGTGGTAGGTTGATGTGCTGTATATACATGTTATAAAGGTGATAATTTTGGGTGGTCTTCTTTTGAAGTAATGATGTTATTATATACGGGGTTATTAATGGTACGCGTGCTCTTCAACTGTCTCATCAAGATAAGTTTGTTTTCAACGAGCTCTCATTACTATGGTATCGGATGAACGATTGACTTTTAAACGTTTATCTCTGTTTGGAGATTTTATTTGATTGTTTTCAAATGTTGATGGAGAATTGTATGTTTTGGATTTGTAATGGTCCTTAAAACAGTCCTACATATTTTATTTATTTGGACGTGTTAAGTTGAGTATACAAAAAAGCATTTTCATGTAATGTAATTACAATACAAGGTGGGAGGGTCACCGAAGCTGTGTTTCCTCGGTTTTCTTACGCAGCCATTATTTTATTAGGGCTATTTTATAGGCAGCAGTGGTTCCGGACCGTATACTGTTGTCTTCGCTCTCCATTTGGCCAGTTCATCTGCAGCGTCGTTACCCAGTGAGTTACTGTGCCCTTTTATTCATTGCAGAGTTACTTTGTTAGTGTTCGCAATGTGTTGGAATGCTTTAGAAGTTAAGATATTGTTTTGTAGCACTTGAAGCACTGATGCAATATCTCAGAAGATTTTGATGTTAAGATCTCTGATGTCTCTGGCTGCAACTGCTTGAGCGGCTCTGGTGATTCCAATACATTCTGCATGGAAGATTGTGTTTAGTTTGTCTAAAGTGGCTAATATCTAATTCATTTGAAAAGACTGTATATTGTAACTTTATCGATGCCAGAGAAATCTTTAGCTCTCGCTTTGAGTCGGATATCGTATCTTCGATCGAAGACAAGACATGGAGTTCGGTCCATGGGTGCATCCAGGAGTGGTATTTCCTATTTTTATTGGAAATTGGAGTGTTTTGTCTTGCGTTTAGTTTCCACAGTCCTTTCGATCTTAATCTTAAGGCGGCTATCCTTACCTCTTCCTGTATGCTAAAATCTAGAGGTCTTGAGTTTAAGCCTCTAGCTCTAGCTCTACGCTCGCTAGGCGTTGTAGCCTCTGGAGCTTCATTTTTACTGCTGTCATTTGTGTTCTGAGCCACCATACAAACTGATCCAAAGGTTAGGATCTGAGGGTCTGATAACTGATGTGTACAGCCAAAGTATGATCTTTGGATTGAGACCCCATTTTTACCAACAAGTCTTCTGCACTGACCAAAAACTATACAGGCCTTCTTCATTTTTCTATCGATGACTCGCCCAGTTCAATTTGTTACCATGTATGACACCCTAATACTTGACTTGTGTTAATAGGGATTTGGTATTAAATAATTTTGGTAATTCTCTTTTTTTGCTGAAAAGGATAAGTTCTGTATTTTTTTGGATTTACTGACAACTGTTGTTCGTCACAACATTCTGCTACAATCTGAAGAGCAGAACACATTACTTTACATAACACATTCTCGGCATTCCCGTTTATCAGTACTGTTAGGTCATCTGTATAACCAATAGTAGTGTATCCTATTTCGTTTAGCCGTTTTAAAAGGCTATCTACTACTATGTTTCAAGAGGTGATAGGACTTCCTCTTGTGGACATCCTCTGACTACCTTTGCTCTTGTGGTAGTGTTCATCTCTATCTAGACCGCCTTTTACTTATTTGTTCAGTCATCCAGTTTCTCAAAACTAGTGCTACTTTAAATTTTTTAAGGGCGTGGTTGATGCTGTTGTGCATTGTTTTGTCAAAAACCCCTTCTATGTCTATGAAGGCCGCAAGTGTTGATATTTTGTTTGTTATAGCGGAGTCTATTTTATGCACTACCGCGTGTAGTCTTTCCAACGTTTTCAGAAGGGGTGTTTTACAGTAATGGGCTTGCAAGATTTGGCGTGGGTGTAGTCATGTTTTATGTAATCGTGTAGGTATTTCAGTTTTGTAGGAAAGAGGTGTTTTTTTTTCTTCAAAATGTATGTACTGTATACGTCATTACCGTTTAGCGTTGGTGTCCCTCCCACCTGTATAATGCTCCGTGTCACAGCGAGTGGGTAACCTGTAACATTCTCAAATAATTGTATTGCCAAGAATAAGAGAAGAACTGTAATATCCAAAGTAAACTCCGCGGATTAAGCGCGTAATTTAATATCCCTAATTAAACCGGAAATATTAATTGATATCTAGATAAAAGTTATTATCAAAATAGAAATGGCTAATAAATCAATGTTAAGAAAAGGTATAAAGTGATATGTTATCAAAAACATACGATTTGATGGATTAATTACTGTCCATGATTAAATTATATTTGTTTCCATAAGAAAATCTTAACCTAACCTAACCTTTCAAAGCAGTAGAGTGAAGACGTTTCAAGAATCCTGAATACATCGTAGCGTATAGATTAGCTCAGGTATTCACAGTTCAAGTCGTATGTCTATCTTTCGCATAAGGAAAGCGAGCGGGATAGACCAACAATTTTCCGAATCCAAATATAATCTAAGCGTTTGTGAATACAGAATAGACTATGGTAATACCTATGTTGCAAGAGACAGCCTTATGCAAACTTCTATTTATCTGTATCAGTGCAAAAAATTACCCATCGTATGATTTCACCAAGGAATTGTGCAGGCAAAAATACCAACAATCTAGAAAAATTAGCAACATAAATCTAAAAAAATTAAGTCTATATAAAAAATTAATTAAAAGGTTTAAAAAATATCTTTAAATCGTACTCTTTGCCATTTTTGTCTACTGTCAATCTCTTTCATTATATTTGGGATAGGTAGCAACTCCTTGTCTCTTCTGATTTAAAATCTTTCAAAATACACCCAATTTAATCAATAAAAGTCTTGATGTCAATCACCACAGTTCAACTCCGTTCCCGTTATCAAAATTCCGGTGAACTATTTCACTTAATACGGTTATAAGGGTCATAGAGACTGGTTGCACCAATCGTGGGAACCCGGCCTATTTGCCCGAAACGTTTGTTGATCTCTTCAAGACGACCAAACACTCGACGCCTTTTGTCCAAAAACGTAATGGGGATAAACAAATAAAAATAGGAGGACACTTCAATGGACGGCGCTAGATATTTCGGGAATAAGAGAATGCATTGTCTAGTTTTTTTTTGTTGGGTTATGAATTTCGACAGGTCTTGGGAAAACAGGCCTTAAATTGGCTTAAGATAAGAGCAGTTTTCCCAGAGATTTTATTTTTCGATTTTTCTGAGATGTACTCTCTTGGCATCTTGTTCCACTGGATCTTAAGTGAAATATTTTAAATGTACGCAGCCATTTAAAACTGAACCTTTACCTTAGAAAGAAATTATGCATGCTAAATATCCAACTATTTTATTAAAACAATCTCGCCATACCTCGTCAATTTCTCCACCCAACGGCAGAGCAGTTATTCCAAAACAAAAAAGCATCAGCATTCTTCATCGCCCCGTCTCCTCCGCACCTCTGTGAAGCCTCAACATATCCGCGAGGAACCTAATGGACTTGTAATACCCGACGACTTCAAACAAACAAGTGGCGTTAAAAGGACAAAGGGCCAACACAATACGTTTGGGTGTGTGGGTTAAGTTGTAAGAGATTGCGGTTCTGATGTATTTTATCTTGGACTCCTACGAAAGCTGTGTTCCCAGTTAAATCGGACATCAAAACAAAAATGCTTACATAATGAGTAAATCGTAAACGTAGCAAAGTTTCAGAGGACTTTATTTAAAAAAACGAGTGTTAGCAGTATGTAGATAAGTCCTGTTGACAAACATTTGATTAAAATTGATCTTAAGAGACCACGAACTGCAATAGAGCATGCACATAATATAAAATGCTTCTGCTGATGAACTTATTGTCCACACAGGCATGACAATGGAATGTATGAGAGCAGTAGCACAGAAATCCAACCTTAAGTCGACAGAAAGATACTTCATACTGATGATCGTTAAATTTTATTAACATCGCCAAAATTGCTCCTTAAAACTCGCTCCCGCTTACATTCTGTCCCAACCTACTAGACACTGGACGTCCAATATTTACAAAGTGGAGTATTTTTTGTCAAGCCCGACTGGAAGGGTTGAATGGCTGAGGGTATATGGAGTGAAGGCACCCAAGGCAACCTTCCTAAGGACATGGAAGATTGTGGTCGAAAATAATAGGACACCATTGTAGTTGCGTGATGGGCTGTGTAGTTTGTGTTTGAAATTAAATATTGTAAGTACTGCTTTATGCAGATGTTGTGAGAGTACCAGCGAAGGAACGGTGAATAAAGAGGCCTTTGCTCACATATTACCGTAATACCCGTGCGCGATAAGTTGGGACCTTCGTACGAACGTCGTCACCGCGCTCAGCGGTGTGATTCTGTAAGACCTCACTTAGAACTTCGAATCTAAATCCGCTGTGAGTTTCTTGATTGGCATTCTAAAAACCCGGTTGATAATTCGATTTTACACTAGCGCCACCACTGCGAGCGTGTCAGCGAGTTGAACTAAATTAACAGGGAGATTTTGACAGATAAAGTATGAGATGACGTAAGAAGTGGCAGTCTGTAAGGTGATTCCCTTGGCTACAAAATCAAGGTCATTTTGAACCTTACGCGAAGTGACAGTGGATAGCGATGTGAGATGTGAGTTGTCGTCTGAATTTTACAGAATCGACGTACTGGTTCCAATTTATCGCGCACGGGAAGTATGTGCTTATGGGCCAACGTCATCTCTACATTTGACTGCCTCCTTGGTCATGTGGTCGCAACCGCAACTAGTGAACATGAGGTCCAGGGTTTGATTCCCGGATCGGCCAAAGTGATTTGCGGGTATTTCTATCAGGTTTTTTTCTGTAGCAGCCACGGAGTTTGGATTTTTGCCTGGTTGATGGCAATAGGCTCGCCCCCTATTAAATGGGACTTAAACATAACTGGCGAAATTTGGGTCCTGTAAACCCTTCGGGGATTACAGGCGTGATGTTATGTATTTATTTGGCTCTGAAAGTCAAATAAATACCTTTTATATCACTTAGATGTAACATAACAATATTTATGTGTTATACATACTACGTTTTCTCTTAATCACTGCTAATTAAATTAGTATGGTTTACCCACGTGTTGCATGCGTAATTGATATACAGGGTGTTTGGTGCATCGTTTGCCAAATCGAATAGGCCGAAAGGAGAGGTCATTTGCTAACTCTTCACGCCCTATAACTCATTCCTTGCCTCACCGGGTTTTTTATAATAACTCTTTAATTTAAATTTTGAAAAATTCCAAAATTCAACATTTTAGGTCAAATAAAAAAATAAAAATATTGTTAAGACTTAAAATTTCGATTTAATTTTGATGTGTACTCTTGTATGATTCTATCAAATTCAAAGTTACTTGCTAGTTACAATTAGTTTATTTTTTAATAGCTCGTAAAGTTTTTGTAAAAGAAAATTAAACTTAAAACTTTAAATAGATATAAAAAAAAAACTAAAAGCGATCGGGTCTCTAGTCTGTCCCCTTTCCAACGGTATGCAATATGTCCAAAAAAACGTTTAATATCTTTTAATTTTATTTTTAACTAAATGGGTGAATTTCAACAACTGCCATTTTTTTAATCATATCGGTGAACTGGTTTTTCAGGTTTAATGTAATCTTTAAGATATCAAATATCCCCAAATTTAATATCATCAACGTATCATTTAAGACTAAGGAGAAAATTCAGTTTGAATTCTGGTTTCCACCGATATGACAAACCGGCACCGATTATTTTTTCTGTACACCGGTATGATATCCACCGAAATGATGTACATTTCCAGCGACATGATAATCTATCCACCTTTGAACATAAAAAAGGAAATAATTAGTAGGTACCTATATATTTTTACAAGGCTGACTTAGAACTGAAGACCTGAACTGAGGGTCTTATGTAAAACCGGAAGGGGTCCGAAAGGGCCGATGCCTGCCAGGGCTGCGGGTTGTTCGAAAGAGATACCGCGGCCCTGGAACACAAAGGGCTAAGAAGGAACATGGGTGGGTTTTAGTCAGTTAAGTCTGACACTCCCTCCTGCTCCACACATAGATGTGGCTTTTGTGACTATCAAAGCAAAAATACGTTTACGCACAACTACAGTCGAGAGAAGACGAAGATGCCGCGCGTGCATTCGCAACAGTGGCGGACAACTTGAACAAGATTTGTGATTTCGTTTTTTTTTTTAATGTGAAACATTTATTACATCGTCTCAAACTTTTTCGTCTGTGTGTTGCATGTCGCGTGACGCTCGGCCGCGGAGTAGAGATAAAGTGAAAGGCGCTCTTCAGAGCGCCTTTCACTTTATCCCTACTCCACGTTTTATACCCTTAATGGAATATTATTCCAAAAATTTTTAGTTAAATGTCTATAGTGTGAAAAAAACTTTTACTTTTACCGTGGTTTCATAAAACCACAAAATCCTTTTTTTTATTTCAAATTCTTGAAACTTTGGTTCCTGTTTAAGAAAGAGATAGGACACTACGCACTAGTGACATAACAGTATCTATTCTATCTACTTACTTGAGGCATGTTATTTATGCTAAAACTACTGTTCTTACTGTAATTTCGATTATCAGCCTAGTGTCTCGATTACACATTTAGTTAAAAATTAAAAGATATTAAACGTTTTTTTGGACATATTGCATACCGTTGGAAAGGGGACAGACTAGAGAACTTTTTAAAGTATTCGAAGATCCCGATCGCTTTTAGTTTTTTTTTTTTTTTATAGCCATTTAAAGTTGAGTTTTAAGTTCATTTTTCTTTTACTAAAACTTTACGAGCTATTAAAAAAGAAAGTAATTGTTCCTAGCAAGTAATTTTGTATTTGATAGAATCATACAACAGTAGACATCAAAATTAAATCGAAATTTTAAGCTTAAACAAATTTTTTATTTTTTTTATTTGACCTAAAATGTTGAATTTTGGAATTTTTAAAAATTTAAATTAAAAAGTTCTTATAAAAAAACTGGTGTGGCAAGGAATGAGTTAAAGGGCGTAAAGAGATAGCAAATGACCTCTCCTTTCGGCCTATTCGATTTGGCAAACGATGCACCAAACACCCTGTATATCTATGGTCCTTGAAGAGTTCATCTACTCTGTAAACAATTATTGTTTCTATTTTGTATAATCTTGCTATCTTCTTTATACTTTAAATCTTTATTCTTTAAACCTTCCAATGCCATCGCAAGAACATTAGCATATTAATCAGCCTTTGATGTTCCCACTGCTGGGCCACTGGCCTCCTTTCTATAAGAACGAGTGGGTTATACTCCTCCACGCTGACGCGATGGCCAGTGCGGATTGGTGTCACATTTTTTAATTTTTATTCTTGGACTTGTACCGGTTTCCTCACAATGTTTTCCTTCACCGTTTTGAGATTTATGACCGAAAGGACCTTAAAAAAAAACATGTGAAATCAAAAGAAGAGCTCAAGAGAAGGTACTCAGGTAACAATCAAGCCATTATAGGTCCTATTGGAATATCCAGCCATTTTTGCCGCGTTCCCGCTCGTGAAATAAGTACGCTTTGGCACATCAGTTGTTTGCTCACCACTTCAATTTCCTTGTAACCAGAGATTATTAAAGGCTCGAAGCTATGAGAGGGTTATTATTTGGCTACTTGCAACTCTTAAATACTATTTATTATTTGGCTCAATTGTTCCCTAAGCTTGCTTCGCTATTGCTTCATTCTTTCAGTAATTAAAATAATATTTTAGTTTGCAATCACTCTTTTTTTTTCCTTTTTTTGTGAATATATAAATGCTTTGAGGCCGATAGAGTTAACTCATTTAGGGATAAAAAACATATTTGCATTCCGTTGCACATTGAGGGTTTAGTTATTCACACTCAAACTGTTATACAGAGTGGCGAAAACGGTCACCACGTCCTCAGCACCACCCTGTATTCTAACTAAAAAAAGATACAACAAAAAGGGAACACAAAGCTTCAATGTCCAAACTATTCCTTGAATCAAGCTTAAAACTCAAAGCCTTTATTTCAAATCAACCAACCAGTTACATAAACTTTTGAATAGTCAAATATAAAAGGGTTCATTATTCATTAATTTCTATGAACCCTTCTTATAACAGATCACAACTCACACACAAGTATCCACCTAATTGTACTTAACCCTCGGAAGCCACGTGCGTTTCAGAGCTGTCAAACTGGTCGCTGTTTCAAAAGAATACATTTACGAAAATATTTTATGAATAAAAAACTTTTTTTATTTGTTCATAAGGTACTGGTTGGTGGAGTTCGAGCCAAATGTTTGGCTAAGGTGTTAGCGGTCCCTTGGATCGTAAGAAACTTGGCTCGATTAACGTACGATTAGGTTTTAGAAATTTGTATGCCTGGCTTTTCTAGTGGTTTCAAGCACAACTGTTGGTCCTGGTATCGATTTCTAGGTCCGGCAAAGTGATTGGATGTTCTATTAGGAATTTCTTAGTAACAGTCACGGAATCTGGATTTGTTCTCGGTTGCTAGCAATAGGCTCGCACCTTAAATAAATAATTTAAATAAGTATTTTAGTTGTACACGTTATTAGGCATACCGTTAATTCTGTAAAACAGTGGTGTATATTGATTAATATTTTATTTTCCATTTACGAGATATGTATACCTACACGTAGAGAGTAGCAGTGGCCCAGTGGTGGCAGCCCCGACTTACGAGCAGTAAGCTGTGGGGTCGAACCCAGGCAGGCGCATTACTTTGTGTAATTATCATCAGCGCTGCTTTCAAAACGGTGAAGGAAAATATCGTGAGGAAACCGGCATGTTCTAGAACCAAAAATTCGAAGTTATGTGGTATCTACCAACTCGCACTGGGCCCTCGTGGTGTATTACAGCCCATTTCTCATAGAGAGGAGGCATGTGTCCCAGCAGTGGGAACATTATTGATTGATTACTGATATACATAGCATCTTTAAAATTTGATTTCTCTTTTTGTATTGACTGCAATTTTATGTTGTTATGCATTGTATTTTGGACCCCATACTATTTTGAAATAGGTCTAAAAGTTGCAATCGACATTCCACGAGGAAATCGCTCTTGAATTTTCTACTGTAAAGTGCTCGGGAATGTATACATTCAATTGCAATTCGTGAAAGCACTTAAAATAAACGTCTTCTTAACAAACAAGCCTGTTTTACCGTAACCAACTAAACAAATTTTCACACCTAAAAATCCCGATAATCTGCATTGAAATGCATCATTTAATAAGCTTTTAAAAACCTGGCCACATATTTAAGTCTCTCGATGTATATCTGCATAAGCCTTGGTATGTACTGGCACGTACTAAAGGCTAGTTAACACATACATCAGTACATATGTTAGTATCGACAAACATATTAATCGACGGCATATGCGGCGGTGTGCTCTTGCCCGAACTTGTTAGAACACAGAGTAGACAACGGTTCAGAGGCAGCGATCTGTTTTATTTTATGGTGAGGTTATCGATACTTTTATCAGAGATTTAAATACTTACCTAAAACATATGCGGGAAATGTTACTACGCTTAGGTATACGATTGCGTATCTTCATTTGTGAAGGCTTGTTTATTTTCTCAATACTTAAGGCATATATAAAAGTACAGAGGCAGACTAAATGCTGTGTATTTCTTTATTGTAAGTGCCTACGTTTGCAAATATCGTTGGCATCTCGTTTTTTTTTAAATATCGCAAATGTTTACCAATAACGCATTTTATACACAGCCAAAAAAACATCCTTGTAGCATTATACACCACCTATCCCTATATTGTTAGCGAAAAAAATAGCTATTCAACTAAAACTAAAATTTGGTTACATTTTATTGAATATTATATTTATGATACGGAGCTAAGTGCGTAAAACCAAAACTGCCAATGCACGCGATTACGTCTCGTGTTACAATTTCAACCGATTACAAATCGTATGATTAATAATTCTAGGTAATGCGTTTTTATAGTATTCTGTGTGTCTTGTGCATCGAGGATTTTAGTATTTCATCATCATTTATTTGCCCGTATCCCTAATTTTTTGGGGTCGACGCAGCTGTCTTCTTCCACACCTTTCTTGCCTAGGAATTAAGTACTTACCTAACAATTATTAACAACTTAATATTTTTAAGCACTTTTATCGTTTTTACCTGCTTTTTATCACTGATTAATTTACATTTTCATCGTCTGGGAATATAGTTATCTATTACTTACAAGGGGGTGCTAATACAATCAGCTTGGTACTTCACCACTGCTGAAAACAGACCTTTTTCTGAGACAAAGAGTGGGTCCTAATCCAACACGGGGTCCAGTATGGATAGGTGGATACCGTGGAGCCGATACTCACACGACACCACCAGATTGCGCGGACAAGCGGCGCTTACCACCTATCCGCACGCTGAACTGCCTGTATACTGCAACCAAGTTATCTGTGCAGGTGGCAAAACTCAGAACTAAAAGAAATGTAGCAAGTTTGATGCATTTTTGGCTGACAAGCAGCGCCACATTGAACTGCACAGTTCAAGTGGTTATACGTCGTCGACAAGCGATGAAGTATGAGAAACCTTATACTCGTAGTTGGAGAAAAAAACTAATAGTTTAAAAAATCGCCTTTTTTATCGAAATATTGAAGAATCCATCCACTTTTGTTTAAGAGAAACAAAACCTAATATTTTTAATTTAAACGTAAACGATGTAGGTATGATGCAATATTTCGAAGTTACTGCGTGTAAAAAAATAGTGACGCAAATTCTCACCTATAGTAAAGATGAACAAAATAATATAATATTACAATACTTGGACAAAGGCGTGTCAAATCACGACTAATGCCTTTAAGAGTTCACATTTAGTTATACAATATAGAAAACAAAGAATACTTTAGTAAAACTAAATTATGATTATTCGTTTTAATATGATGTTACGCCTGTAATTATAATAAAATGATTTTGCACAGAACATATTTAATACACGTTGATAAGAGCTTTGTTTTTATAATTCGATTCTGTTTAATTAGTATTTTCTTTTCTTATCAAAACTTTATTTCGATTTACATTAATTTGATCGTTGCAATCCACTACTGAAAGTATTTCAATCTTCAGTGATATCCTTTCTCGGTTGGTACACCTAGTGTATTTATATACAAACATTAAAACAAAATAAAGATTTGTTTTTATCCTCGGACAGATGTGTCTCAATGTATTTTTTTTTCTGACATATCTGAGGAACCTTAGTAAAGTAGAAAATGAAAACTATTCAAGCAGTTTATTAACTGGCATATCATGACACTATGCCTGAAATCCCTCAAGGATTATACAGACCGGCATCTATACTACACTTGCATTTGACCAGTTATATTTGAGTTCTAAGAAACACGAGGTGAGCCTACTGCCATCAGCCAGGCACAAAACTAGATCCAGATTGCTTTTGACAAATTTTTGATTATAAAAAAAAACTGATGAAACTGATATAATTTCAGCAAAATAATGAGAAGCTCGTGGCTAAATAATTACAGCCGCACGGGTCGATCTTTAAGGTGAACCGTGCTTGCCGAGGTTGGTCCGTGGATGGGCGACCATAATTACATAGCTACCGAGTTTCCTCCTCAGAAAGCACGTTACGTTGGTCCCGGCTGTCATATGTAAATCTTTGACAGGCGTTACGATTAGTCAGAAGCCAAAAGTCTGACATTCAGTCTTACCAAGGGGTATCGTATTACCCAGGTACTGGGTTGTGGAGGTCAGATAAGCAGTCGCTTCATGTAAAATACTGGTACACAGGTGCATCCGGTTAGAATGAAAGCCGACCCCAAGATAGTTTGGGAAAAGGCTAGGCAGATGATGATGAATTCAGCAAAATAATAAAAATCATCATATTCCACGTGCTGAAAGTGAATCTGTCACGGAGGTCAACGTGCCAAAACTTATTTTTAATACAGTAAACATAATGATTAAAACAATATTTTTCTTACCTCATCTTGTTTGAAATCCTCTTGAAAATGTTGACCAAACACTGTTGTACCAAATTCTGAATGTGCTGACCACTTTAACATGCATTGCTTGCTAACATATCTATCATTGATTGCTCCTGGCACACCTAAATTGGCGTTAGTACTTGTACATTATCCACAAACATTCAAAATTAAACATACATCTATTGCATGTTTTCTTAGGACATGTTTTATTAAAATACTCAGCAAATATAGGATGGATTTTTGATTTGTGTATAATGTTTTTAGGCTAATATTGAACGCTAGTGGTGGTCAGAACTGTTATTCCGAATTGCCGACCGAAGCTAAATATTCGCTACTATTTACTCTCTCTTTCTCTTTTTCGGTAAGCGTCATTGATCTCGGTAAACATTTTCCCTCGCATTTTAGGGTTGTGTAATACATCTCTGTCTGCTGACCTACCATGACTATAAAGCAGTATTGTTTTACTCATATTCCAGAGTGAGAAAGAGACGCCCGCTATACATCTATCTCTTTCCCACATTTGAGAGACATTAAAACAATACTAAATCAAATCATTTATTGCATCCATAATGTACACTTAACAGGTGGTCAAATAAAAATTAACAGACACAATTAAGGACATGATTGTCATGCACAGCAAATTTAAGAGGACCGCTTTTCTAATTTTCTTTGTAATAACAAGAATTTTTTTTAATTATTTTTATACTATTTATTATTTTATATTTATATATTTGATATTGCTTGTTTATTTACTAGCTTGAAAATTTTTCGTTATTATTAGTGTAGTATAATAGTTAAGTATTATGATATAATTTATTATTATTCTTTTACATGATATCAAACGTATGTTATTTATAATTATATATTATTACTGAATTTATCCGAAAAATGTTCGCGTACTGAGTAATAGCTTTTTTTTTAAGTATTGCTTTAATTTATTTAAAAATATACTGGTTTTATTTTGTTGTTTTATATCTTCTGGTTTTTTATTATATATTTTTTATTGACATTGAATACGTACTAGATAACTGTAATTTAAGGGGGGAGGGGGGCAAATTTAGTCTGTTTTTATGGCCCAAGGAATAATTTGTTTGTGTGTTTTATGAATCTGGATATTTGCGGACTAATTTACATAATTCTAAAAAATAAATACTAACCAAGGTGGGAATCTTGTGTTTAGGAAGTTAGGCTTGCAACTATCTGTTGGTTCAATATTGATAATTATTCTTATTAGCTTTTTTTGAAGGGGTTAATGGGGAGGATGGGAGCGCCTGTGCTATTTCTCCGTTAGATGATGCCATAGTTAAACCAAGGGCATCCGCGTAGTATGTGACTAGTGCGGTTTGTAGTTTTATAGTCTTTTTGAGTTCGCGGAGAGAACTTACTGTTGTAAGACGTCATAGTGACCCCCCTGTTTATGCGTCACAAGGCTCTAGCTACTTTCTTTGATGAAGTCAATTTATTTCTGGTTTTTCACTGTTACAGATGTCAGTGTTTGCCTTCAAATCATTAGTACTTTTTGGGTCCTACACAATTTTGTTGCATTATTTTTTTACAAAACATATTAACAAAAGACACATTTATTTTCTTACGTTTGTTGTAACACCACAATATTTACAAACAACCTAGACAAGTAGTTGTTATCTCTGTTCTTATCTTACTCTGTGCTCCGACGTAGCTAGGTGCTAATCGGAGAGCTCACACGCCGGCGACGGCATCACGCCCTGTTAGCCCCACTTTACCCTGTTTGTTCTAAATGTTACATTTTACCCGCAAACACCCTCTTCCGGCGAGATTATTGGAAATATCGCCTTTTTTGTGGCCGCACCCGTCTTGCTACTTTTGGGTAAATATTCATTGAGGTGGGTATCAGATTTCAGGAATTTTAATTCTTACATTAGAAGGTTGGGCCTATGCGTTACCTAATGTGCCTTTAGTTTTTACTTTTAAGTCACATATTCATTTTTTTTTACCGAGGAAGGACCAAATATAATGCTAGCACTTATCACAAAAAAAAACAGACTAACTGTAGGAAAAATTTAACTTCCATGAAACAAGCATGAAAAGTGCGGTTGTTCGGGAAAGACCTAGGCTGACAAAATTATATCTAATAAAAATAATAAATAAGTATGTTGTCAGGGATAAATAACACATGAAAAGCGAGTTAAATATGATTTAATTTCGTAATTTTTCTTAGCAATTATATTTCGTTCTCAGCATCTGAATACTTATAATTAGACACAGTAATACATAAGACAGTGTCAAGTTATTATAACAAACAATTTATTATGTATTTAAGCGCATATTTTGTAAACTATTTTACACATTGTTTGGAATGTTTCAATGTCTTTTAACGGTCTGTCTTCTATATATTATTTCTATGGAATATGTTGGAATGTAAAGCAACAGATATACTTAATACATTGACTGTATGGTGACAACGTCTCCGCGACACTTTATTGCTTAATGTCGAACATTATAATGAGTAGAGAACATTTAAGTTCATTGTGTTCCTTCCAAGTATTGAATTTTAAGTACATTTCAAACGGTGCCAAGAAGTTAATGACTCTTGTAAAAGCCTTCAGCGAAAAGTTAAAAAACCTTGCGAGCTATGCCGTTATCGCGAACGACGGCTTAGTCACTCCGCTATAATGTTCCACATTAATCGATAACTTTACCTTTAATTTGAATATACACTGGGTACATGATACAAATATTATTTTCACTAAATTTTTGGATGATCTTTGCAATCATTTTCAACAGGTATACAGTGCTGTACGCATTTGTTCTGGGGTGGGCACATTTGTAGGTAATTTGGTGTCGACAAATTTCCCATTTTCACTAAAATTATATTTGAATACTGCTTATAAGAAAATTACGTCATAATCCATATGTTCCTTTTGAAAATGACTGCACAGTTGAATAAATTCTGTATATTTTCTTAAGTTAAATATTTTATCTACTCCAAGTTTACAGACAAAATTAACACACTAGTTATAATGCGAACACATACATACACTGCCACCACACTATGGCACAGATCTTATTAAAATATTAAGATTATAAATGTCCTTTATATGTATTTACGGTGACGAACATATGGATAACAGCAGAACACTCGATACTGACGCTTTCTATGCTTCAGCTCAAATGGATACTAAAACTGGCAACTTTATTATTGAAAACATCATAAGAATCGCCAGAAATCGAGAAGATTTCGACAAAAGAGATTCAAATACCTATCACTCTCATACAAACTCTTAAAATAATATATACAAAGCGCTCGAAATCATACAATCAAATTCACATATCGACCGGAAAATATATTCAAATGAACATTAGTAAGGAAAAGTTTCAGTACATGGAGTTAATAAAGAAAACTAGGTCATAGCGACTGTGGCTAATCACAAGAGAGCGGTTGGTCGGATAGATTATATACCCAGAATTAAATACAAAACATTTTAATACAACTTTACATCTAACACCTACGTTTACAAATTTCTGATTAACTTTTGTTTGATAAATAAGTAAACACAATTATTTTTATTATATTTACAAGCAGATAACACGATCCGTACTTAATAGTAAAGCGTTTTAAATAATAACACACTGAGAATTGACGTAAAGGCGTTTTGCTACACTGATGGCGAGCCTGTCGGTGCACTCGAGGGTACAAGACTTCCGACGCGGCGCGTTGCCGGGTTGTCGCAGCGTTGTCGCCGCGTGGTTGCCGCGCCGTTGCCGCGTCTACCGCCTCCTCCAGCGGTGGTCCAGCGGAACACTCGTGACTGGCGAGACTACTATTTGCTCTTTCCACAGAAAACCTTTTTTCCTTTTAGAGCACGAGTCCGACCGCTGGCACAAGAGCAAACGAGCGCCACGATGTTACACGACGTTAAGGAATTTCACAGCTCCGGACGTCGTCCCGGCTCGGCGTTTTTTCCCCATTCAAATGTTTGCTCTCTCGCTTCAGCTACCATTCATGCGGCGTTTGAAACGCCGCGGCCACCGCGGCCGAGCTAACCTAACGCTATCCAGTCCACGTCACTGTAATAATACTGCGATAGTTGACTAATACTCTGTCCACTCACTATGTCCATCGACAGCTGGCAACGGAACGCGCGAAGCGTTGAAGCGTAAATGAGCTGCTAATGTGTTGAGGTGCTGGGGGCCTACGTGCCGTCGCAGTTCCTCCGCCTCTGAGCCCTGCCGTGGTGGTGGCGCGTGCCGTGGCACGGCGGCTTGATGGCGTTCAGTGACGGCCGGAGCCTACGCTGCGGACGCCACTTGGGCTGTTCGCCGGCGCGCATTTGGTTGTGCCTGTTTATGTCGAAGTCGTGGGCCTCCTTCATGAAAGAGAAACACTTGTGCAGTCGCTCCGTGAGGCGACTCTTGCCGCGCCGAAGCTGCAGGCCCCGCCGGTTGAACCCTATGTAGCGGTCTTCGTTCTTCACCAGGTGGTATCTGTTGTAGCCGTCCACAAACTCCTCTTTGAACAGGCAGTTGGGTTGTCTCTCTGCTTGGAAGCGTGACTGTTGGCAAGAAACAGATTTTATAAACACCAGGAATTTATTAACTTTACAATTAAATGTAACTGAAGTGAGCTTTGGGATTCGGTCATTTAGTAAGACTAATACTTACCAATCGTCTGCCCACTAGCCGGGACCGGTTGAAGCAGAGGAACATGTCCTGCATTGGAGAGTGGATGAGCAGTTCTAGGCTGAAACCGCGCGTACTGATGGTGAGATTCGCTAGAACAAAAAAAAAACACTCATAAAATACACTATCAAAAACCACAGGTCAAAAATTAGGGTCAAGAATGGAATAAATGTTGTATTGACAATTAATATTTTTATTACACCCATTTGTTTATTAAAAAACGCTGTTCACATTAAGAAACACTAATATTACTACAACAAACACCAACTAATGAAACATAAATCAAACTTTCTTCCCGAAGTAGAATTAATTAACTCATAAGAGTGGGAATTAATGAATAGAAAGTAAATATTCAAAGAATTCCCGATCTTTACTCCCGGTTGGAGTAATAACGACACCCCAGGTGCATATTTTCTAATTTCAATCAACGCCGATGGCCATGCTCACGTAATAAATTCAATTTATATTGTAGAAGGGTTACAAGCGGAGTCAGGTGCAACAAACTAATCGTTAATGATATTTGAACACTAATAAAGTACAAAAATAAAATGTCGATAAATATTAATCTATTGCCGGACATTCAATACATGACGGGTTAGGAGCAGCTTACATGCCGTATAAATATTTTATATTTCTTTGGAATGTTCTGTGAAGATCGTGTAAGTTTTTACTCTCTCAGTTTTTGTGTCTCGGAAAATTTTAATAATTAAATATTATAGTTAAATACACAGCAAATTAATGTTTGTTTAATGTGACAGCTGCTGTTCATTATCTCAATTAATTTATCCATTTGAAGAAGAGTTCTGGCACTAGGTCACATGAAATATAAACACAGACACTTTGTCTATACACCGGCTGAAGTTTTTATCATATTGACGTTCTACAAAAGCATTATATTTTAATAACGGTTAACTTATCGACATTGACATTATGAACTCAGTGATATTGTAAAATATTTTATTTTGACCACACACTTTGTTTTAAATTGAATTGATAAAGACACTAATAAAGGAGTTTTATGAGAAGTTCTGATAACTGAAACGAAATATATTATAAGTGGAAAGATTTGATTAAGAGCTGTATTGGACGCTTGAAATCTTTATCAACGTTTTCCAATGCCAAATATTTACGATACGGTTTTGTGCTTAATGTTTATCACTGACTTATTCGCCAAACAAAATAATATTGTTATCACGTTTAAAACAAGGAAAAGATCCTATAAAAATCATAACTGTCTCGCCATGTAAGCGGTCAGAACTATCGATAGATAACATATAAAAGGGAAAAGTAGTAGTATGGAATTCGAAGACCAAACTCGCTGGGTATCGTATAAAAAGAATTAATAAAAACAAAAGTATGTACTCGAACACGGCCGCCTGTGACACCGGCCGTGTCATTTCAATTAACATTAAAAGAAATAAAAATGCTTTGACTCGAACGGAACATAAATTCGTTATAATTTCGGTGTGACTTGTGAATGGTCGTGTGTGTGTGTGTGAAAGTGGAAAAATTGTATGGTGTGGACATTAGAAACAAAACGTTCTTGACAGAATCAATAGATCGTCAATTATTTCGAAGTTTAATTAAGTAATGTCAGTTAATCTGGCTGGAATAAAGAGATAAAAAAAAGACTTATAGAGAGGACATTGGGATTTTTTTTTAGATTTTGACGCAATAATACTACTTGGCAAGCGGGCGTATTATACTAGACCGACCGATTTGGTACTAAAAAGTAACAAGTTTGTTTAACATTACATTACGATTTTCATCTTCTTGCCTTGTCTATCAATCGTTAATATTTGAATGTCTTTGGGCTGGAATAAAACATTCATCAAATTAAAATTTAAATACGGAGCTGAATTTTTAAAAAAAAACTAAAGCTGAAACGACGAGCTGACGAATAAAACTGCGTTGCGTAGTATTTTATTAAAATCTTCTACAATTCCACAATCATTGTACACGAAAAAATGTTAATCTGTAGTATTAAGGACGTAATAGCTTACCTAAATATTTTCTTTTGCCTTTACGACGCTTGTAAATACGGCAAAGATAACAAGAAGCACTAGTGTTTTAATGTTCTTTATTATCTAATCCATATTTGTACATAAAGACATCGTCACGTGACGTTTTTATGTAATTAACTTCTTAATTGTTAAGATTACTTAGTCCTTGGATTAGTTTCAGGTGTTATTTTGTTTTACTGACAAACACAAACTTACATATTTTTTCAACTGGACGGCTGTGTAGACAGAGGTTATTTTTTGAGGTAATATTTTTTTCTCGCAATTTACCATTGCTCATCATCATGTCGTACAAACTAAGTAAACGTACAATGATTATTACAAAATTTTGAATATCAAACATTAATATCACTAACAACGCAATCATGTATTTTTCTGCCAATTGAATATTCAAGGGACTGGAACAGTAAACTAGAATCTCAAAAAAACATATCAAATAGGTATAATTACATAGCGCATACAAGCGCCTATTTATCATAGTTTATGGTGACAACTGATAGATCAAATATTATAATTCTACAAAATCATTGTTTACATGTAGACCTAGTTTTATAATGCCTACGAGTATTACCACATCACAAGATAAATAATGTTTCCATGATAAAAATACTGTTTGAACAATTTTGGAATAAAAGTTGAACTTGATGAAATATAACATAACATCGATCTATAATATTACTCATGGGGTAGGCAGAATACCTAACAAGAAGCCGTCATGCTCAGCAGTGAAGCGACGATCTTAACAGGGTGGCTGGTAACAAGTGGATGGAACTTGCCGAGAATCGAGCTAAGTGGCTTACGATTGGAGAGGCCTTTGTTCAGCAGTGGACTATTGATGATGATATGTATGAGATGCCTCCCATTAAAAGCAAGTTAATCGTTGCCAATCCGATCTGATACTGAGGAAATTCTAATGTATAAAGAGACAGCAACGTGTGGAACATGTGGAGAGCAGCGGTGGCCCAGTCGTAGCAGCTCCGACTTACGAGCAGTAAGCGTGTGTAATTTATTTCATCACCGCTGTTCTCAAAAACGGTGGAGGAAAACATCGTGAGAAAACCGGCTTGTCCTAGAACTAAAAATTCGAAGACATGTGACATCTACCAACCTGCACTGGGCCCGCGTGGTGGATTACATCCTATTCCCTCACATAGAAGGGAGGCCTGCGTCGCAGCAGTGGAAAAATTATAGGCTGATGATGATGAACGTGTGAAACTATTGCTATAACTGTTTTCAAAACCCAAATATTAGTTTCCCATGTCCCATGTTTACGCAAAAAACCTTTGTAGGTTGACCTACGGACCGTATGGCCGACTTAAGGTCGATGGGACTTTCTTTCAGACGTAACGAAGCGAGTAAACATTGCCCAACCTCCGTAATAGGCTAATTTTGTAAAGACAACATTATCTCGACTCAGTAATGTAAACATGCTTTGAAGTGCCGACCGACGCTTGTAATTTCACTTGGAGCTTCTTTAAACTTGGAAGAGTATGTTAGTTTGCTTCTAGTTGGTAGGTAATTGGTGAATGACTTGAGATAAGTTGGTATACTTCGGTGGCGAGATGGCTGACGACATCGTTGTCATCGGGGTGTATACCTGGATGACGCTGACACAAGACTGTGGAGATTGGCACAAGAAAAGAGGCCAATTATACAGCAGTGGGTGAATTCAGGCAGTCGATGATGTTGATGGTATACTTAGATAAGTAATAAGGAAGGAGATAGAAAGAAAAAATATTTATTTGTCGCAGGGCATGACGTGCATACAAAATTACAAAAAATAAAATAAAACAATAAAGAAAGGTACTACGCAAGAAAAAATAAATAAAAAGTACAAACAGGACGGAACAAAAATGATTACTGCTTGCACGTCTGCTTGTAAGTAGGTTTAGTACTTTCAGGTGGGTAGGTAGGACCTATGTTGATTGACAAAAGACCCGCCTGTTAAAAAGTAGCTAAAGCCATCTCTGTACACATAAAACAGAGTTGAAACACTCCAGTAGATCATCATCTACCTAGCCTATTCCTTACTTTGTCGGGATCGGCTTCCAGTCTAACCGCATGCAGCTAAATACCCAGCCAGTATTTTACATGGAGCGACTGCCTATCTGACCTCCACAACCCAGTTAGTACTGGGTAATACGGTACCCCTTGGTAAGACTGATTGTCAGATTTTTGGGCTACTGTTGACCGTCGTAACGTCCGTCAAAGATCTACAAATGACAGCTGGGAATTTACGTGCTTTCAGAGGCACGGAGGAAATTTGTTAGGTAATAGATGGTCACCCATTCATGGACCAACCTGGTCAAGCGTGGCTTAACCTGGCCCCCAATTCACAAACGCACAGATTCGATTTCGATTCGATAATTATGTCTATCTTGTTTTGGCATTACGAAAGCGAGCGTTTATGAATACGGGGGCTGAAGAGCGACTCGAGTGTATGTAATTATTTAGCCACAAGCTTACTTCAGTAGATAATGCGTTTAACTAGTACCTAACTTCTTTGAAAAAGACTTTGAACGAAGAACTAAACTTAACATTTAGGTGACAAAAAAGAAAAACAGGCAAAGGATGGGGTCTACATCCGACATTGGGAAAAAGAAGGCAAGAAAACACTCTAGTTACCTACATAAGTGAAAACTTCTTTACCTACTTAAGAGAAGAAAAACAGTTTACGTAGAACAATCAAAATAAAAAAAATAAAAAACAAAAGTCATTTATTCAAACTAGCTTGATAATCAGCACTTTTGGAACGTCAAAAGTACAAGAGACAGTCCCCCAAAACGCCCACCTTCGCCACTTCCTAGTGTTTTAGCTGGGAAGAAGAAGTCCAATCAATGACCAATGAAGTGAATGAAGTCAATGTCCTCAAAATCAAATCAAACGCACAATGCCTAACTTTCTAGAAAGTAAGTATAAATATTTGGAAGCTAGCCGGCACTATCGGGTCAATGACTGGCTATCGAGCCGATAGCGATATCGTCGTAATCTTTGTACTTGTTACCTGAATTCTCTGGAGCAACATCTCTATTATCGCGTTTAAAATTACTTATAAGTAATTTGTAAACGTAACATTACGACTGTCCCTCCCGAAGGGTTAGGCACCCAATTATATATGGCTTATGTTTAACATAACACCAGATAAAGTAAATATAACCTTAAAAAACATTTTTATACTGCCTAAAATAGTAAATGATCACCAGAAATAGTAAATGATCACCAGAATTAAAAACCTGAAGCGGGGCTCCTATTTCTCTCTGCAGGGTTTAAAAAAACCGAGTCGGGTTGCCCAATATCCCGAGCTCGCTTTGCTCGCACTTGCTTCCTAAGTTCTTCTTGCCACAAAATTTGGTGATCATTTACTATATTTGGTGATCATTTACTATATTTGGTCTTTGAATACAATTTTTTTGGTGTTTAGTATTTTTTTTTGGGTAACGTAGCTTAGGATCTCAAAGTATTTTTTGGTGCTCATTATATTTAATCCCATTATACAGGATGTTTGGTGCATCGTTTGCCAAATCGAATAGGCCGAACGGAGAGGTCATTTGCTATCTCTTCACGCCCTATAACTCATTCCTTGCCTCATCGGTTTTTTTATAACACACAACTTATTATTTAAATTTTGAAAAATTCCAAAATTCGGCATTTTAGGTCAAATAAAAAAATTAAAAATTTGTTCAAACTTAAAATTTCGATTTAATTTTGATGTCTACTGTTGTATGATTCTATCAAATACAAAATTACTTGCTAAGAACAATTACTTTCTTTTTTAATAGCTCGTAAAGATTTTGTAAAAGAAAAATAAACTTAAAACTCAACTTTAAATGGCTATAAAAAAAAAAGTAAAAGCCATCGGGATCTTCAAATACCTTTAAAAAGTTCTCTAGTCTGTCCTCTTTCCAACGGTATGCAATATGCCCAAAAAAACGTTAAATACCTTTTCATTTGTAACTAAATGTGTAATCGAGACCAGTACAAATTACAGTAAGAACAGTAGTTTTAGCATAAATAACATGCCTCAAGTAAGTAGACAGATACTGTTATGTCACTAGTGCGTAGTGTCCTATCTCTTTCTTAAACAGGAACCAACGTTTGTGGAATTTGAAATTAAAAAAAAAAAAAAAAACAGAAATCATAAATCTTGTTCGAGTTGTCCGTTACTGTTGCGAATGCACCGGCGGCATTTTCGTCTTATCTCGACTGTTAGTAGTTGTGCGTAAACGTATTTTTGCTTTGATAGTCACGAAAGCCACATCAATGTGTTGAACTAAATCCTCCCTTGTAAAACCCACCCATGTTCCTTCTTCGCCCTTTGTGTACCAGGGCCGCGGTATCTCTTTCGAACAACCCGCAGCCCTGGCAGGCATCGGCCCTTTCGGACCCCTTCTGGTTTGCTGACATCTCCTTGAGGCGCGCGTGGAACACGTACGCGCCGTCGACACGGCCTGTCGTCATGAGACGGACGGACGGTGAGCTAGCCCATTACTCACCGTCCTCAGGCTCGCGCCTACGGTGGCCGGGGGCCACTGGTTGCCCCCCGACGCCAGGGGCGTCTCCCGCGGCGGCTGGGACGTGAGGTTCTCTCCCTCTCACGTTCCGCCACCTCCTTCGCTAGCATGACTGCTTCGCAGAAGGAGGCGACGGCATCCGTCTGTAGCACACCCTTAAGGATGGATATACCCTTTCCGTTACACCCTGTATATGTGGGTATATACAACGTGTTGTTTTGGTAACTATGCAACTGATTCTCGTCGTGAATCAATAATAAAATTGGTAGGTAATTTTTATTATTTTTCTTATTTACGGAATTCTATAAGGGTGAAACACCCGTATTTTAAACGCGGCCCGTCTGATGTTCACCCTATAACAGCGCTTTCACACATACAAACAATCTCAAACGTTTATTCGATCATTTTTTTATTCCCTGAATCACGTTAAGGGGGCTATTCTGATATACTGACAAACTTAAACAACCAAAAAAATCTGCGTTTTTAATAATTAACTAGGTACCGTAATTTTAATTAATTATTTATGTATTTTGTGACAACCTCCTGAAATTAGACGAGGATGCAAAACAACACCTTGTATATGTGGGTGCACTATAGTGTACCCAATTATAGTGCACTCACAATTCGCCAGCTAGTTTAAGTCCCATGAAATAGGGGGCGAGCCTATTGCCATCAACCAGGCACAAATCCAGACTAAGTGCCTGCTACTGAGAAAAAAATTGATGGTAACATCTGATATCACTTTACCCGCCCCGGAATCTCAAACCCAGGACCTCATGCTCAGCTATCGCGGTTGCCAGCACTTGACTAACGAGGCCGTACAATTACTTGTATTTAATGGTTCACACCTACAGGCCGTCTCTAAAGGGTTTTAGACTACTTGCCTATTGCTATTAACCGGTTCCAATCCGCGCAATTACCGATGTGTCTTTTTCAATTCATAAATGAGTACTTTATTAAGTTTATATTGAACATCACAACCATCGCTGAAGGAAAACATCGTGAGAAAACCTGGACTTATCATCTGCCTAGCGTTTTCCCAAACAACTTGGGGTCAGCTTACGGTCTAACCGGATGCAGCTGAGTACCTGTAATTTACATGAAGCGACTGCCTATCTGACCTTCACAACCCAGTAACTGGGTTATTTCGATTATACCCCTTGGTAAGACTGGATGTCAGACTTTTGGCTTCTGACAACTCTTAACGACTGTCAAAGATCTACAAATGACAGCCGGGACCAACGGCTTAACGTACTTTCCGAGGCACGGAAGCTCTGTATGTAATTATGGTCACCCATTAGCCACGAGCTCCTCCAAACATGGACTTATAATGAACATACATCTGAAATCGCCAACCCGTCTTGAGCAACCGTGGTGATCAATGCTTGTGCCTTTTCTGCATAGAAAGAGGGCTTTATCCGGAGGTGATACAGTTATAGGCTGGTATTTTTAATAACCGGGCACACCACTCTAGGCTCTAATTCAGAAATTTCACTAGGCAATCTCAACAGCATTTCCTGCCTATCGGTTGAACTTAAAACCCCGGTCCCGCTTTCGAACAACGCGAGACAATCAATTACTGTTAATTATTGTAAATCGTAAATTGTCACGTTTGAACAATATCGATAATTATGCAATTATATTGACAGTCATTTGTTAGGTCATAGTGCATAGTACCGACCACGTACAAAGTACTATTATGTCCATAGTCAATGTACTTAAGTATGAAGTGTTGTTTTGTTCAATCGGCGAGATATTCATTTTCAGTATTAGATGGCCTGGCTTTGTATAGATTTGCCGTGAAATGGGAGATCCGCATATAATGGTTATGTATAGCTTGATTGGTCGTCGTTTGTTCTGTGCCCATATTTTTTTTTAACAGATCATAGTGTGAATTTCTCTATAGGAGCTCGTGGCTATATAATAATAGCCGCACGGGTCGATCTTCAAGGTTAAGCCGTGCTTGCCGAGGTCGGTATGTGGATAGGTGACCATAATTACACTTCGAGTTTCCTCCATTCCTCGGAAAGCACGTCAAGCCGTTGGTCCCGACTGCCATTTGTAGATCTTTGACAGTCGTTTAAGGGAGTCAGATGCCGAAAGTCTGACATCCTGTCTTACCAAGGGGTTTCGTATTACCCAGTTCCCGGGTTGTGGAGGTCAGATAGGCAGTCGCTTCATGTAAAATACTGGTACTCAGCTGTATCCGGTTAGACTGGAAGCCGACCCAAACAAAGTTTGGGAAAAGGCTAGGCCGATGATGATCAGTGTTTAATTTCTCTAAGCTTTAAATTATTTTCTTTGTTGGTTATAAAAATAAGCACAACTGATTATAAGCATAGAGGGTGTTAGAAATATTTGAGGATTCTTTACGATAAACTTGGGTGGGAAAAGTACCAATACTATATTGGTACTTTTATGTACTTAGGTGATTTTATGAGTGAAAGTTACATACTCAATTAATAAGCCTACAGGTAATTAATTATAACAAATTAGCTATATAAGCTCGGTATTACGCCATTTGTGGATCTTTAGTTGAAGATAACAATAAAATAATCCCATTAAAGTACACCTGCGGCGATTAATCATTATTTTGACAAATAATTTGCTAATAAATGCAGTATTTCGTTCCGTTTAATCCACTTAATAATAAGATGATTTCAGGGTGAGGAGCTGATGAGCGAAAATTTTGATAACTGGTGACATGAGGTCTGATAAGAATGAGAATCAGTAATCATTCCATCAAGTCTCAGTTCCAAATCACAAAACACACGAACAATGCACCATGCATCACAAATATAATGCATTACTCCTAAACGCATTTAAAATATTATAACATCTTTTAATAAGATGGTGATATTAGCCTTAGATATCTGTATAGGAGAGCAGCGGTGGCCCAGTGGTAGCAGCCTCGACTTACGAGCAGTAAGCCGTGGGTTCGAACCCAGGCAGGCGCATAACTTTATGTAATTAATTTCATCACTGCTGCCCTCAAAAACGGTGAAGGAAAACATCGTGAGGAAACCGGCATGTCCTAGAATAGGGGATAATCCTATTTTTTTTTTCTTTGTCCGTCGGGTAGTTTATTGAAAAGTATTGGACACGTATTTTTTCTTTTTTCACGTGGTCAAAAAATTACGGAGATATATTGAGTTGAAATGGCGCATGACGTCACATGTAGATAAGTTTTATACCCACTTGTGACGTAGTAAGCCCCCACTCTCCAACTTTAATGAGTTCTAACTAAGTAATTTTTTGATTTTTTGATAAAACAAAAAATACGTGTCTAATATTTTTGTATTACCTGTCTGACGGACAAAATAGAATGTCGTTTTCTTTACCCAGTCCGGTCCCCTAGACATATGACATCTACCAACCCGCACTGGGCCCACGTGGTGGATTACAGCCCACTCCCTCTCATAGAGAGGAGGCCTGTGTCCCAGCAGTGGGAACATAATAGGCTAATGATGATGATGATGAATTACTACAACAAACTTCACGTGACTGTTACCTATATCAACTAAGTAACACGAAACGCTTTTCAATTTCTTAGGTATCCCCTCTAATGAATAAAACAATCAGTAGTAACTAAACACATGAGCTAAAAAAATACTCACAAAAATACCTACATAATAAAAAATAAATAAAGGGTGTTTCACAAGTCATTAATGTTAGTATTGTTCGATGTTAAGCAGATATTGTTAGAAAATAATTTATGCCACGTGTGGTGTTGCCAGTATGTCTGTAATATTCGATAGTATAATACGACTTTGTCTACAGCCTTGGACATTGTAATCTAGTTGTAAACATTTATTTACGTAACGATTTGACGTATCCATGTCCACGTTATGATAATGTTAAATGAGGTTGTCAATGTTACGTTAATAATATAATACGTCTTTGTATTTTGTTCTTCAAATTTTGAATGTTTATAAGTAAGGAAATAGTTGCTTCAGCAACATTTTATAAGGAAAAAAACCGATCGTTTCAGTTACAAATAAAACTGCCGACCGCATTAAATTCTCTAAAATACCGTCAATAATACTTCCATAAAATTAAAAAGAGACATTCAATACATAAAATTAGAATTAAATTCACGCCGGCGCCAGTCCCATTTAAATTAACCAACCGGATTCCCACATACTAATTACATTTGTTGATAAAGCGAAATCCCAGTTAACAGAGCCGTCGTAGACAGATAAACAGATATAAACTGGTAAGCGCGTACGACGCGTCTTAACCCTGCGGATAACGCGGGTAATCTGACCAAATCCGACAGGATACAGGCGCTGCGGTAGGTAAGTATTTGTCGGGAATCTTGTGTTAAATTCCAGACCGCTTTAGTAGCGGGTGCGTTCGCGTTGTTACTTCCGACATTTGGATGTTTTGGGTAAGACACCGAGGAAGTAAAAGCCAAAATAAAATATTTTTTTAGTTATTGATAGAAGAATATAATGAAAACCAATGACGGTGCCAACACATTAGCGATACACAAGATTTTGTTAGCGAAATCCTTTATACAATCGTTCCTAAAATTAGGTAGACCGTCAAATTATGGCGCCATAAAGATGGTTTACGACCCTAAGTAGACACTTAAGTCATATGGCAAATGCACGTAACAACAAATACCTCAGAAATAATCTGAAAAATTTCCAAATAAATTCCCATTTCCAAGCGATTTCCCTTTCACCGTCACGTAAAAGACGTGCCGATTTTCCGGCTCCGGAAATTCCGTAACAATGAAAACGTACACCTAGCGCCTTCTCGGCGACAGGATACGTACCCACAGAGGCACTATAAACAGGGATTATGCGCGCTATTGAAATCCTTTAGTCTGCCTCTATCTTAATCTTAGACGACTTCATACTTGTGTAAGTTATGAATTGTTCCCCGGGTTTGCTTTAGTTTCTGGTACCTACAGTGAGAATTGAATTAGTAGCGAGTTTGTATTCTGCTTTTACTTAAGTTTTTCAGGAAAATTATTTCGGGTATCAAACAAAATATTAACAGTTGGTAAAATCTTTATTTGTGGACTAGATGTGTAGGAATAAGAAGGCAATAATCAACACACATAAAGAAGAAAAGCCACAGCTAGATTAGGTCTCCAAAGCATTTTCTAGGAGGCGATTATTTATACCATAGATTAGAAAACATGGAGACGAAGTGTCCAATCGAAAACACTACCACAAGTGACAAGTGATGAAGGAAGGAATAAGAATATTATGTATTACGGTAAAGTCAGGCGATTTTCCTAAACATGAAAAATATAAAACGAGTTTCAAATAACTTGTGATCGTCACAATGTTGACATCTGTTTAAAAACACGTGTCGGAAGTATCAGTTATTGAAATTTGATATTAATCACTGGGTTTTTGGGGAATTATCGTAATCCTTAGTCATCATAATATATAATTCAAGGGTATACTAAATTCGCACCTACCAGGAATACATACGATTGTAAGAATACATTAGCAAGGTGTGAAAAACAATGAGTAACTTGACATAAATGACATTGAATTCTCTGAATAAATACTGATTCTAAAAAACTTAATAATGGAATGAGAACACAGCACATTTGAAATTGAAATAAAAAATACGTGACATATTCCACGTTGTCTTTGGACACTTGCTTTAACATCGACGTTTAACACACGTATATTCATTAAAAAGGAGTTTTTTTTGTCAGGTGTTTGTCAGGTAAAAGAAAAGGATCAATATAATAGTAAATATATACTAACGAGTCGTTTAATATAATTACTGTACTACATACTAATAAAATCAAGTGAATAAATAATGTATTCATCGAATTATACACCACCATTTATTATGTGTTAGGGATGGTTCACACTAATTTAGCCTTCGAAGTTCGATTCGGCCGAATTTGTTGATCATTTGCACATCTAGTACCACAATGGGCAAGCGTGGTAGATTATAGCTTATTCCCTCTCATAGTCGTAGTGTCCCAGCAGTGGGACGATGAAAGGCTGATTATGCTTATGCTACGCCTGCAGTTCATCAAACTTCATGCGGCATCTACCCTTACTGAATCATGTTCCGATCATCTCGGTGCAAAACGAGCTAAGCTAGTGTTTTTTTTCGAATATAAACATTGCCGTCTTTGCCGAGTTACAATATGGCTGACCGGTACTTTGCCTAATAGCACCCTTTATATTGTATGAATTCCGCTATAAAGCCTTCACACATCTTTTCCTTGTCAATCTTCCTTGTGATGAATAACGTCACAAGTTCCAATAGTTTACCTACTTAGCAAGAAACCTGACATTTTGAGGCGATTTCACTTCGACGCAGATGGTTTTGTAACAAACGTTTAATAATTCAGTGTAGCTATTTAAATATTACAAATATCAATGATGGTGCGTCAAATATCAATACTTCAAATGTCAGTTGCTACTGGTTTTCCGTGAACTTGGAGTGACAAAAAAGTGTTAAGAAGACGTTTTGTTTAATGATGATTAAGCTAATCATCTAGTTTCTAAGAATAACTAGAGTTAATTTTGGTTTTCCTAATGATCTTTTTAAAACGTCTGATTCTATTTGCAGAACAATAAAAGCCGCAGACACTGGAGAGGTGACAAAAAATAGTGCAGAATCTTTTTCTTTAATCATTTGTATTGAACCAATACCAAAAAACCCAAACAATTAAACATAGAACATTCATTACTTGTAATAGTTGTAACTTATTTTACTGTTATAAGTCCTGGTCGAAAATTAAATTATTTTTGGCATAACATCATCAAATATTCAGCTTGTGATTTTGGATTATTCATGAATTTCCAGTGTACTTTGTTTTAAGCTTCAACCCATAGGTAAATTAAGGAATGAAAAGCACAGGATTCCTTTTTAATTCATTTATAAATTCTGTATTAAAACTTACCTATGCTAGTGGTAAGTATTATTGGTAAGTATTACAAATGCTAATTGTTCCTAAAATACCCTACCACCATACACAACGGATTCCATCTAATCGCATCCTAAGACTGGCAATACATTAGTTTAGCTTAGAAACCAATATCAAGTTACCGTCTAGTCCTACTAGATTATGTGACCACAAACATTATGTGGCATTGACACTAATACGAGATATGCCTGATACCTTACAATATGGTTAGGGAACTCAGGTATGAATTTTTAAGTCGATGTTTTCACTAAATGTTACTCAAAGTAGTTTATACGGGCAATGTACTGAAGTATCTGACGTCGTAACAGAAGGAAGGACGAGCTGGACCAAATCAACGTCCAGTGGTCAACATTAGCCCTGGATTGAAGAAAACTGAAGTCACGGGCAATCGTTTTGCAGCTAGCTGTAAGATGTTTTTTTTTTTGTTTTTTTTTTTTTTATACGTTTCGCCACACTAGGAATTTCTCCTGTAGCGTGGGTGAGTTTACAAACATTTAAACTCACATACACAAACAGCCAGACCCGGAGCAACTATCTGTAGGGCATACAAATATTTGTTCCGTGCGGAGATCCAACCCGCGACACATAGCGCAGCAGTCGATCGCTCAACCACTGCGCCAACCGTGCCATCATTTAATAACTGCTTGGCTACGAATCGCCAACACCAGTGCTACGCTTTCGTAGCGAAGCAAAAATCAGCCAAATATTATTTTAATGCTACTACACTACACCGTTTGTACCTCAATATAAATCCTTCTGTTTGTGATCCCAGACAAAAAAAAAACAATGTAAAAGCACTAAGTTGATACTATTAATCTACTATGCCACTTTGGGACGCCCCTGAATTTCTCTTGCCACCAACACTGATACAGTGAATACAAAAACAGTGGCACAACTTCAGCTTAGTGTTGATTGGGAGGTGAAATATTTTCACGAATATAATTTAAAATGTTCTGTGGTACACCCCTAAGTTATCAATGTTTACGTGGAATCTGGCACATGAGACACTAGACGCCCCCTAGTCTGATCTCTAATATTCGCTAAATAACGATAAGGTCATATTGTACGAATAATAGTGTCAGGTATTTAAGTGATTATTGTGTTTGTACGCAAAAAAAATCTCTATAAAGATAAGACACTGATAGTCTGACATCTTAAGACAGTTTTTTTTACTCTGTCTTGTATATAATGTGCTTGAAGACACTAATCCCTACTTTGCCGATTTTTTTCCTGAATGCAGTGGTGCCCAAAAGGAGGCAACGTCTTTTATTTTAAAAAAAATAGTCCATTTGTTTTCTTCTCCTTCTAATCAATCTGAAACCTGATGCAAGAAGTCATCACGGTTTTGGTAAACTGATCCAAACCACTGCTTTAAAATACCAATAGGTTGAAAACTATAGATTTATATATTTTTTTAACTTTGAAACAAACACACCTTTACGACAAAAATTGACCTAGTAACGATACATGACTAATATGTATGAAAAATCTAGACTTAACGGGAGTGGGTAAAATCCATGACGATTTTTCGACCAAAATCTATGCCAATATTGCATTGACAAGTTTTGCAATGTCATTCTGTCAAGCAAAAATAATCTCTACCACTTAAACAATAGAAGTGATTCGGGCTGTATCACGTTATCTTGTGATATGAATAAGTATGGATTGTCGTAGGAATCGGAATCAGGTCAAACGCATATGTAGATAAATGCGAAATTCAGCCAAAACTCTTCAAGATACGATAAAATCGGTTGTTTCGATGTTTTGATAGTTTTGCTGATTGTATTGTTTAGCAGAGAATTTTCTTTATCAACCGTGATCTCCTAGTACCTACTTACGATAAAAAAGTCACATAGCAATTTTCTTAATTATTTTATTAATAAGGCGTTTCGATTCAGTTTCCAACCTCATTTTTGTAAGCAACATGAATCTGATAATATTTACTAATATTTATATGCATTTAGGGGAAAATGATACAGTTGGTGTCCTTATAACAGCATTCTTATCACTGGTTACTACTACTGGCAATAATTGGGTCACTTTATTGACCTTGGTCTTAGTTTTGTCAACATTGTTAACTTATTCACAATATTTAGGGTTGGCATTTTCCTGTCTCTATTTAAAAAAAAAAAAACTCGTCAAATAATTAATTTTAAATAAGCATCGATACTTCACGCACTTTCCACGAGTGTGAATTTAAAGTAGCGGCCGAAAAAAAGCACCCACTACGCATTCCCTTCACAATAACAATAACATATCCAACAAAGTACGAATGTTTACAAAACAGCAGTTTTTTTTTTGCGACATCAACACTGGAAATACACGCAAGACCACCCAACGAGTAATTGTTGAACACATGTTATAATAACAGCAATAAAACAACAGATAAACTGTATCTGTCTGTTATTTTGATAAATTAATGTGCCTGAAATTACTATCGACTAGTATTAATTGAAATACGTAGTAAAAACTTGATAAACAATTTTGGCACACACTTGAATATGATGAAAAAAAACAAAACTTAACTGAACTTTGATGATGTATGTCCAAAATACTTGAATTCAAATTAAACGTATGTTCACACCAAACTCTAAATAAATTTTCTGTTTTTATGAAATTATAAAAACACAATAGCGATTAATTAAAAAATATCAATAAAACATTGAAGAGCACTACTGACATATTGTTTGTTTACCTTTTGAAGAAAAAAGTAATACAAACGAGTGTGCAAGTCACGCCACTTACCTACTTATTAACAAAAACATCGAACGTTATCACCAAGTTTCTTGCGACTAACTAGGTACTGCAAACAAACCGTTCATAATCACTACATTTCAAAAGAAATAAAGAAACCATTTTGGTTTCTGTAAACACATTCCATAGAAATGATATACAAAAAGAAGTCTATCAAAAAGTCATCCAACCTTTTTGCAGTTTCCATAGACTTCTTAACTTATTCAGAAAAAAACAAAAACAAGAGCAAAAAAAACATACGAATTTAGAACGTCTGTTATTTTTTCGATGCGCGCGAAAATTACATTATTAATACCCTATTCGATTATACCGCAGATTGAAGCTAAGGATCGTGCGTGTGGTATATTTTTTGCGAAACAGAGGAACTTATGGACCTTTATTATTATGTTTTAAACGTAACAACTTAATTTAGGTAGGCGCCGTACCGCCTACGTCGATTGATTTCATATAATTTTCGTTCCGCCAAACAATCTTTCGATGAATTGCCACAAAAAAAGTAAACCATCGTGTGAGTTATCAAAGTTTTTTTTTACGCGCGTCTGTACACTTTTTATATTCGATTCATTTTTACTGTCATCGCAGATATTCTGGGTATTTTCTTTAACTTTTCATTTGTTGTTCGATAAAAAATAATTAATAAATTTCTGACAAGTCAGAGTAATACTTTTTTAATAGATCATTTTTTTTAATAGATTATTTGTAGTGAAAGTAAATTAAATTAAAATAATAACAACTGGTTTCTTACAAGAATGTGATTCATGTTCCACTGTTCCACATTTGAAAGACTAATCGATTAATAAAATCACACCCATTAATTTTTTAAACCTGTTCATTGGTGACACAAAGCGTCATAAATATTTAACCAAGTTCCATTTTCAAAAATATCTTTTTAAAGCTCGAGGCGTCCGCACTGTTGCCGTTAGTTCCAGCCAGTCGCCGTTTCTAACACGATGGGAATAATTAAATTTCGTTATCAGTGCCTTCGAATCTAATTTTAATTAAAAAGCGTCACATATTTCACGCAGTATTCGGTGGTAGGCGGTGCAATGTGTCCGGAGAGGACAACCGACCAAATTCAGTTGAACCCTATTCCATTAGTATTTTCTTACAAACAATCATAATCTAAAGATCATCCTCAACCGGCGATGCAATATTAAATCGTTAAATTTAATATTGGCTGTGTAGTTTCTTTTATTGCTTCACAACTAACACGTATGCTAACACGGGTCAAGTGATTAAATTTTTTACTCTGGCAACAAATAAATGTTTATTCTCACGCGATTATTGTTCATATTAAATTAATGGCTTTCCGCTCTGTATTATTTATTGATGTTATGTAAAAAATGTACGTAATGTATAACATTATTGACTGCGGTACTTTTGTAAGTGGTAATTTTGATATTAGAATTTATGTTCGATTAAGTTTGTAATGAACTGTACGTGGGTGATGCAATTATAATAAAGCAAACATCTTCATAATTAAATTACATGTCAAAATGCTGATACGAAACTGTCGCAGACATTATTGGGTCACTAGTTGTACGACCGCCGTACGATGTAATGTGAACTTCACAATAGTGAGATGGTACGCTTTGCATAAACACAGCTAAAACACATTAGGTAGCAAAATCAACTTTGTTTCCGCAGTCATACAGTTGGAAGTCCAAGCGAGGATAGAGGATATCAATTAGGAAGATAAAAGACATCACAACAATGTGCCTGCATGCTTCGTAATCATCAAATTCCTTTCTGTGATTTTGGACAAAGATCCTTTTGCGTTTACTAATTATAATATGCCAACGATACGGGCACATAAGTACGTACTAAAATAATAATCAGAATCATTAAATAAATTTCATCCATTCACTGAATATTTAGTGCACCACTTTCAAGATAGTACCAGTAACAGCAAAAAGAGAAGACTTAATTGGAAAGCAGAACTTGGCACCTATCCAGATAACACTAGGTAAAATAAAATAATTAATATTTAAAATGCAATTTCTGCAAAACACGATCAGATATTTCACTACAAAGTATGAGCAGATTCTGAAAATAATTTAAACTCTAGAACAACGGAACTTCAGAGTAAAAATCACACCATAGTATGTTGGGATTTAAAAAAGAAAGAATAGTATGCTAGCTATTACACAAAATGCTTCGTAATACCTACGTATAATAAGCAAAGTCCAAAAATAACGAAAGGAGAAAGCAAATTTAAACAAGCGCTGACGTTCAATGTTGCGTCGTCCTAACACAAACATTAAGTAATTCGCAAGTAAGAATACTATTACATATTCGCGAGACACTACTTTCATCAAATAATAGAAAAAATGAAAGCCCTTCACTTTGCCAAGCTCAGCTTAAAAGCCAAGTCTTGTATAAATAGAAAAAGTCGTCGATTTATCGCCGATGTCGTTAGGGGAGTTTTTGCAAATGTTTTTGTTGGAACTGGAAGGAATAATGATAGAAAATAACCAAAAAAGTTGTTAAGACTTAAATTATCGCTGGGTTTGTAGCAAAAAACATCGCCGTGGGGCTTTTTGTTATAAATTATTGCACTAAAGGTTCCTAACAGAATTCATTCATTATGCACTTGAAGATCTAATAAAAACTCATGACTGGACAGATTGGTGACTATTAAGACATTTAGTAACCGTATAAATTTTGTTGGCCCAAAATTTTGAATTATTAGAATCCAGAATTTTAAATTAAAGGGTAATTCAAAGTAACCTTTATTACAATTTTTTGTAGTCCAACATGGGTGATATTATAATCGTAACACGCAAGACCAAGAAACAAATGTGCTAAATACTGAAAACATCCATGAACACAACAAACTTGACTCTACAGCTATTGCTAGATTCCTGACAACACTGATGCTCCTCGTTTACACACAAAGTAATGATCATACCAAAACAGCGACTGTTGGAATCTTTGAACTGAGTCCTTTTCACCAATAAAACAGGTATAAAATATGCGAAATGCTAAGAACAGTCACATTTCACAGTCATAACTTCGTAGCAATGCTGTGCCCGTTACTATATCGCACAGTGGTTCGTACCTGTTGCGGTGACTGGCCGTTGACCCGTCAAGTATTGACATATTCCTATAGTTTCTCACGTCTAGCCCCTACACACTATTACACTGCGTGCTTTTACTGTGTTAGCGAATACAGCCTTCATAGTACATCTTTGAGTTCCACTTCTTGTCTAACTTTCTTTACTTGTTTAAGAAAGGTTCCTTGTACATCTTACATTTAGTTCTCATGTATTAATTAAATTCAAAATATAGAAATTGTATCGACTATTCTTCTAATAGAAAAAATGCGTGAAAGGGGTTTCTACAAGGGACAATACTTGGTCTTGTCACTATCACTACATAGTATAAAACAAAGACGCTTTCTCTGTCCCTATATCCCTATGTCCCTATGTATGCTTAAATCTTTTAATAGATAGAGTGATTAAAGAGGAAGGTTTATAACATCCATTGAATAGTGGAGAAATACTGTTATTTTTGAGGTTTCTAATGTGATGTCGTAAATAATTACATTTTTTCCGCTTACATTGCAAACGCAGGCTGAACCCTACGAGATTTATCAAAATAATGTACTAAGTATTGTACACTTTGAAAAGGTCTACAGAAAACTCTACGATGGTATATGTCTATCTCTTATGGACATCCCACAATAACATTTATTTTGTTTTTCAGCATAGCACCAGTGCAAAGCCGGAGTGGGTCGCTAGTCGTTAATAAGATCAAATATTTCTAGAAGTTAAGGCAGTAGAATGTATGCAGCATTCTATCGCTGATGATGACAAAATATATATTATAAGAAGTTACATAAGATTACCAACATCGCTATGGTCATCACAAAAACCCCATGGTTACGTTTATCCTTTTAATTGGTCATGAAGTATCTATCAACAGATTTAAACAATGCTTAACAGCAGACAAGATAATTAATTCATCAAGTCCACAGTCCATTATTCATGGATTTCCCCGTCTGAGTCTATAACTATTACTGCGAGAATAAGCAGCTCTAAAAATGTGTAATGGCCAACCGTTTTGGTTTTATTTTCAAGAGGCGACTAAATTAATGTAAGCGAAAGGGCACACCTGGCACCTACCGTCCAAAGCAGTGGTACTCAACCTTTTCATTTTCAGTAACAAAGTATTTAAGTGGCATGGGCATTGGGCATTGCAGAAATGTAATCGATTTATTAGAGAAACTGGACTTTCTCGTTTTGTATTTTATTTGTTTTTGATAAATTATAGAGATGTTAGAAATATCTATGCGCAAAATGCTACCATATATTCAATACCAACATGATTTTTGGCACAGCAGCTTTGATTTTTTTCATTATTGAACAAAAAGAAATGCTGCATTTTGATTGAGTCGTTATTTAGTCGTTAGCAAGTCATGAATAACTAGCTGCAATTTTATTGTGTTTAAAAAAATCATCTTCTGCCAAGCCTTTCCCCAGACTATCTTGGGGTCGGATTCCACTCTAACCGGATACAGCTGAGCAGTACAGTACAGCTGAGCTGACCAGTATTTCACATGAATCGACTGCCTATCTGACCTTCACAACCCAGAAACTGGGTAATACGATACCCCTTGGTAAGACTAGATGTCAGACTTTTAGCTTCTGACTACTCGTAACGGCTGTCAATGATCTACAAATGACAGCCGGGACCAACGGCTTAACTTGCTCTCCGAGGCACGGAGGAAACTCGGTATGTAATTATGGTACCCATCCACGGACCAACCTCGGCAAGCACGGCTTAACCTTAAAGATCGACCTGTGCGGCTGTTATTATTTAGCCACGAGCTCCTCCTGTGTGTTAAAAACGTGTTTAAAAAAATATATACATTTAAACCTTCCGCCTGAATCATTCTGTCTATTGATGAAACCCGCATCAAAATCCGTTGCGCACTTTAATAGATCCAAACGTACAGACGGCGGGAAGTGACTTTGTTTTTTACTATGTAAGGATGTAGGAGATCTAGAATCACATCCTGAATTTATGGTAACAGAATTTCGTTTTCTGTACCCAGTCTTCACCCCTATTACAGCATTAAGCCAGCCATTCACGCTACAGTCCACCGGAAAGGTCCACCTGTGCAGGTATGCCTGCGCAGGTAGACTGGAATGCGTGTGGGAATAGACCTGTGCAGTTTTTTGAGCCTGCGCAGGCGACCGGCGCAAGATCGAAAATCAATTCTTTCGAGTGACATCGTACGGTGTACCTGTGCGTGTATGCGTGTACTCCGGTCGCCTGCGCAGGTCGCGTCACTTGTTTTCTAGTGTTTCTTTCGGACGAGCCACGTAATTCAGCAATTGAAAATGGCGCCACCAGAATCAACTAAAAAAATCCTTGAAGATTTTATAGAAATTTATAGAAGTCATCCATGTCTTTGGCAAATTAAAAACAAAGATTACCATAATCGAGACAAAAAAGACGCTGCTTATAGATTACTCATAGAAAAATTAAGAGAAATTGAGCCAGATGCGAACAAAGAATTAAAATTAATTAAAGCAAGGCCTAGCAATGCCAGCACGTCATCGTCATCATTCGATGCCATCGCAAAAAGAACTGAAGACCGCTCCGGTACACCGGAACGTCCCCATACACGCTACCAATGTTCGGTTGACCTGCGCAGGCACATCTACACAGATAACCTCTCCGGTAGACCGTAGCGTGTATGGCTGGCATTACTAATTCAACTGCTAATGTCTGTATTGTCCTCGCGTTCGTAATTCAATTGGAGGTAATTGATAATTGTAATCGGACATCGTGAATCATATCTCGTGTTTACTTTGCAGTCTCAGGATCGATATGGTTATACAACCTGGATTTTACTAGTTATTTCCTTGTTTTGATAGATTTTAGCTGTATGGGTAAATTGTTTTGTTTTATAATGAAGGTAAGTATAAGTATTAGATTACTTTTTTTTTAATTTGATACTATTCCTGCTTTGTTTTTTAGTACCTAAAAATAATGTCCATCCACGTTGTCCAGTTTTATAATCACAGTTATGATGGTAATTTTACTGCATTCAACTTTATTAGTATTCTCACAAAGAGGATTTGATGTCCTTAGCAAAGTATGCACTAAAAGTCACATATAAACTAAGATGTAAAATTGTAAATACAGAAGGTACTTACGCTGGTCGTTTCCATCGGAGCGAGCCATGATGGTACCGTTTGGAAACACGTTGACGTACATATGGGAGCACTGGCTGTAGAGGCGAACCGACCGGACCATCGATGGCACCGCACCGCAGATCACCACCTGAACAAAAACAAAACCACCAATGTAATCAAAATTATAAACAACAGCGATAACCTCGAATCAACTAATTGATTGCACAATTAGAAGAACGAACAGCACAAGATAAGATTTCAATTTGATGGAGCGGAGGAATAAATTCAGAAACGATTCAGAATATTCTAATATGTCCAGCTTATCGTGAATCAGGTTTGTAAGGGTGATAATTATGAAAATTACCAAGCACGACAAGATCTCTTAATAAACATTTAGCAAGACTACGTACGGCCATTAAATTCATGAACTTATTGAGCCATTTTGTGTGTATTCTCGTAATGAAACACAGAACTGGATATTTTCGACGCTATCGGCATTTAAACAGACTGATGGTCATGCTAAATTGACGGCGCGATAACACTATGCCATAAAACTCTGATTTACGCAAGGATTACTCACGATTTTTAATGATTGAAGACTGTGTCACAGAAGTGACGTAACCTAAACGTGCTACGTAGAAGAAAAGTAATTCACAATTGAAAATTCGCTACGAGGAAACGGGTGTTTTAAAACCGACTGCGGTTTCATTGGCATTTGATTAAGATAATACTGGTACTCCTAGTCAAAGGAAAGCGTGTGATGTAAAAGTTAGTAAAGATGTTATAGAGAAATTTTCCAACACTCTTCTACTGCGTGTGGTCCATTCCACCACACTCTAACAGCTAAGTGTCAAGTCGTTTAAATTAGTTTCCTTATTCTGTTGGTGCTTTCACCGGGATTTTAATGGCGCCAGTGTCGGACGACACCTCATTACGCAGATATTGATCAAACCCTATCTCCTATGACCTTGCGAACTTCACGAGTTGAGATGTTGAATATTTTACTCGTTAACCCCAAAACACGACGAAAATTCCCTCTGATGTCCACAGCCAGATCTAGATTTGCTTTGAAAACTCACAGCTGATTAAATTACTACGTGTGATATCTAGTATTACTAATCAAATTATAATGCAACAACTACACAAACACGCCCATGCAGTGATAATCTCGACGCTTGCATATTTCAAACGGTGTTACGTGCGCTTGAAGAAAATACTACTACTTACTATAGTCATATTGAATTTTGTAATTATTACTAGAACCACGCGTCGCAGGCACCACAATAAGGAAACAATCGGTCGTTTTAATGGGTCAGCCGTGCTTTGCTAATCCGTCAGACTGAGGGTTCGGATTGTGGCGTTTAGGCAATAATAAATCCTATTTAGAAGCCCATCAAAGTTGATTTTTCATATTTATCTACAGTTGTTTTAGGTCCTTTTATAACTGTACGAGCGGTGTCATATTCAGGTGGGAAAGCATAGGCTACCGCGACGCGGTCACTATTCAGCCATATTGCATTTCACATGAACTTTTTGTAAACAATACCGCATTTACTTTTTAGTGTTGAATGTTTAAGTTATTCGAATTGTTGTCGTAGCCATAGCAATTTAGTAAAACCAATACATGTAAATGCAAATGAGATAGATAAGGTTGTTAGTTTTGTAGTACCGTGTACGACTGGAGAGCTTGCATTACGAAACTTTAATTAACAGAAAAAAACTTTTAGTTTTTAAAATCTTGACACATAATCATATCATGTCAAAACGAGTCATACTTAAAAATAACGGTCCTGTTTCCAAATACGATCTGAGAGTTAATTATGTTAATGGAAATTACTGAGATTTTCACATACTTTTAGGAAGCGGAGAATATTATCTTTCATTGGCGTTTAATAAAGCGGTAAGGTATGATCTTATAAAGCTAGTCAAGCGAACAGCAATAAACGGTAATCATATTTACAGTAAATAAATAAATGTATGTTTATCTCAATTAGTTGTAGAATATGATATTAAACTTTGTACGCTTGATTCTATTAAGATAATTAATCGAGATATCATAGCTAAATGTTGTAACCATGTTATTTATGCGTTACACGCAACGTTTCTATGATATTGAACTTGATTTTGAGAGGTTTTGCGTTGAGATACTTTGTTTCTTTGTTTGTCATGTCATTAAGAGTTTAGAGTTCCCTGTGATCCATACAATTTCGTCTATTCTTTCCTAAAACATTTTCGTCTATTTCTTTAACTTCCATTTCGAAACTAACTGTGTCTATTGCAAATATTCTTTTAACATTAGCATTCACCAAATCATGTTTACGGTACATGTATTGAGATGAAGGTCGATACCATCTATATATGCAATTATCGCGCATTTGGAGGTCACTGATCGTTCTGTCATTGAGCTTATCTTAGCAGCTCCGAGTAAACGCATTATGGACGGTTGATTACATGTCAACCAACCAAAACTATCCGGTACCTAGTGTATCGGAAATTTTCACGGTACAAAGCACAGATATCGGTGTTCAATACCATGTAATCTTCAGTACTTGGCTAGCTACTTCAACGCGTGTTAGTAATTTGGATATTCATATTTAATCAGCTGATTATCGTGCTATGTAAGCTTTTGATTGTTTTTTGGTACTTATCGTTTTACCGGTAAAGCTTTTGTTTTAGAACGACACGCGTCTCGTGTATAAGGTAAGGTAAAAATAATAAGGTTACTTTATAATAGAACCCTGTTATTTTTAGTGTCATGGCCCAAAAACGAAATTAATTTCAACCCTTTTCACATTGAAAATGAAAGCCTACGAATCCGAGATTTGAAGAATAGACCTTGACTGATAAAAAAAATACTTATTTTATTTTTTATTCATCATCATGTTCTGGAAGGTGTGATTTTCAGTGCAGTCATCGATAACGTAATTTCTCTGTCACACCTCATATAATATACCTACGTTGAGTTAAAAAAGAAAATTTTATCGGACATGACTGTTATTATCATTTTATTGTGTCTGTCCATAAAATCCGGGTTCATCAAAATTTATTGAGGGATTTACGCCATTTTGATTTGGACAAAAAACATGTTAGGTTTTACTGATGTTATTTATTCTACTGCCTTTTTATTTTGTTTGATCTTTGGGAATACCATAGGAGTCGATGGGTTTAAGCTTTATATATTACTTCTTAAAGTATTTCACAGTTATTGAAATGTTTGATATTGATAAAATCCCTAATCATAAAAAAAGCGTTTATCAAACATTATTACGAAACAGACACTTTTGCAGACAAAACCTAATCTTTTAACACGACTGACCTAAATTCGATACGTTGTAATCACTTCCTAACTTCTCTATCAAAGATGGCTAATCTCGGATTAGCTTGAAACGTTCGATTAAGGAGATATCTGTACGACACATGTATAGGTCACCTCACTATTGTAGAAATAGAAAGTGCCTCAGCGAGACTGTCCGGGGAGATTTCACTAGTTCATGCTATATAACTTTAAATTATTTATTTTCACACATTTCCCCGAGCGGGGTTGAAGAGCAATAAGCACTAACAGTTTCTTCAACGTTTATAGATATTCTTTACAAGTACGTTAGGAAAAAGTGTATTTTATTTCATCAGTTTCTATAATGCAACAAATCTTGGTCCAGTAGTTTTGAAAACCAACTATTCGAAAGATACAATAAACGTAATTCGACTGAACGAAGTATCTGATCCAAAAGATCTACAAACACATATAAAATTCTAGCAAAGAAACTTAAAATCTTCTTAAACCAGTCAGTTTAAAAAATTCAGTCAACAAGGGTGATGGAAGCTAAAAGTGAGACCTCACAATAAAGATCAGTTTGGTTTCCAAATCATTATCAACATATCATTACTTACGGATTAGACCGGCCACACACGCGACAAGATAACGTGATTATAATTGTTTTACTATGATAATGTAACAAGCTGAGGTTCATAAAACATTTATTTACTTTGTTAAAAACATGTGAGGTTTGTTTTATAATTATGTTGTCTTGAACTTACTGGGGCGATTTCTTGTATGAATATTGAAATAATGTTAAAACCTACCTAGTAAGTTAACAAATTTGGTCTAGGATATTAAAATATACTTTTTCCCCTAACGCTGGATCGGAAAGCTAAAAGGTAGAAAATGAAAATGATAAAAATGGAAGTACAATGTTTTCGCCAGAAAAAAAACGTCATTTAAAATAAGAGAGATTCAAAAGCAAAAACGTATCACAAAAGTGTTAAACGACAAAACTGTGTAAATGATTTGCGAAGATCCGTTAGTGGTCTTGCATAAACCCGTCTCACGACATTTTTTGGTAATATTATCATTTTGTCGCATTTAATGTGAGAATGCTTTATTGTGTTAATTCCATTTTTTGACTGAATCCGGATTCTTTTCAAAACAAGGATATTGATTCGATTTTCGGTTATTTTTTTTTCGTATTTGAGTTATGCCATGTATCTTAGAGGAGTGCATAATTAATTCAGTTTGTAATGTCAGTTTTTTTGTGTTTAATTAGCATAAAATCATCACGTAAAGCGCGAATCCTTACCTACTTCCGCATTTTATGAAAAAAATCATTTCGATTTTCGAGTTATAGCACTTCCTCCTACCTGAATCAAATAGATGTATAATATTCGACTGCATTCCGAGATTTCAATGCAAAACAAATGTTGCTCAATTTATTATATCGAAACGTTTACATATCGATTACATAGGTACGTCAACCGATACCGGGTAAAAGATAAATTTTGAACTAAACAGCCCAATATCGGCTGTAATTCTTGCATAGAGGAAATGACTTAGGTATTCTGTAATCCGATTTGATTTATACAGATGTATATTAATGTTTGTTAATCTGTTATATGAAGAAAAAAGAATGGGCCGATGACGAATATTTTATACTTTATATTGGGGTCAAAGATTGTCATATAAAGTAAGAAAACTGGGGAAGATGATATTAATATGTACGTCACAACAATAATTGATCTATTATAGAATGAACTTTGAACAGCAGTACACACACAAGCGAGTTAGTCACACGCAGCTTTTAGTAGTATCAATGCACTTGGTATCAATAATCTTTTTGATTCGATAACCCAGTTATAGGACGTGTGTCGCCAAAATGTCGAGTGTTCTCAAGTGCAGGCCTTCACATGGAAGCAGACAGATTAGCGAACTACAACAGATAGTATTGAGATATTTAAGATAAAGATGTATCTGTTACATGGACTTTTGAATTGCAACAAATTAATAGAAACAAAAAGAGATAATAATAAGGAAGGATATAGTGGTACAAACGAAACGTAGTGAAGATGAAAACGGATTGCACCGATCCCTAGTAGAATGCGATATGTGATGCTAGTAATACATATTAATGAAAGTATACGAAGGATAGAAGGCGGCCCAAGATTTTGTTGAACTAATGTCGGCTGCATTTGACTTAGAATAGACATTCATAACTAGCGTTTAAGCAGCCATTGTCAGCTCCATAATCTATCTATCTATATAAAAATCAATGCCAGTTTTCGTTGTAATTTTATAACTCACGAACACCTGGGCCGATTTAGCTGACTTTGGTTTTAAAATGTTTGTCGTGGTCAAGGGAAGGTTTAGGGTAGGGTAGGGCAGGGTAGGTAGGTAGGTAGGGTAGGGTAGGTAGGTAGATAGGGTCATTGTAACGCATGCCGGGGACAGCTAGTTTAATCATAAATATGAAGTAGAAAGGTTTCTAAATCAATATCTATATTTTCTGCCTGACCCACTTGAGTTTTCCCGACAAACATTAAGTCGTACTAGACATGCAGTTTGCTTTATAATTAGTGCTGGCCTAAATCGTGATTTAATATAATTATCGTCTCATCATCCGAATAATAATCCTAGTTAACATCTGACTGGACTTTGAACAGTTAAATGTCGGCGTATTTTTTTATGCACATTTGAATTTTGTCACAATACCGTGACTCACATAATTTAGTGATGCAAAGGCAGGGACGGAATATGATATTTATGGAAAACTTGACGAAAAATCGATAACGGTTATAGTTTGGGAAAACGATACTTCTAAATATATTGAATTTATAAGATTTAAGATTGTTGTCAATAAGCACGAGCCAAAAGACACACCTATAAAAATGAATGACAAGAATCAAAACGCCTACAAAAAATCAATATCGATGTTCATTGAAAGCTTAAAAGAAACTGATCCTCATCATAAACGATCCAATATTACATAATAACATAACCTATGTTTTATAGCAGGCTTTGTAATTGAAAAACTAGTCATAGGCGGTATTCAATAAGAGCAAATTTCTTCATCGGACAGCGTGGAGTGTTTGCGTATGTAATCATAGCAAATGATAGGTGGCCGCTAAACTCTCTGATGTCCCGTACTTTGAGTATGATCTGTTCGCGGAAAAATAGGGAGTCTTTTACAACTTTTAATAGAGTTTTCAGCTTTATTAGACGTTACTTTAGACCTGATTATAGGGTCTCTAGTAAGTATTTTATCCATGCGTGTTACAAGCTTAATGATTTTATCAAGCTACGGAGTAGTCGTATCTATGTAGCTGCGGAGTATTAATAACTTTGACCTTTAGGGGCCCGTCCTGACCATGGTCAATAAGAACTAAGTTAGCTTCTACGAGTGCTGCCATTTAAAACCAAACAAATCCAACAAATAAACTGGGTTTAATGGTATTGTCTAGTCTTAATTAAATGGGGCAAACCATTTAGTTAATTTTCTTAATTTGGTAGTAAGCTAACCAATTTTATAGTTTCCCAGTAAAGCGTACGTTAACTGACATAAAAATCACGTGATGTTTTTTTACACTACGTTTTTTGCCTATACACAATTATGTATGTGGCACATGTGATAATTACGCCCACTAAGCCGTGGTCACGTACAAACTGATGCTATGTAATAGAATTTGGAAGTCAATTTGTCAATGGTAGTAATTTTACCGATTCAAATTATTCATTGAGGACATTATTCTGAAGGATCATTAAAATTACAAAACTTGGACGTTCTTTGTAAAATGAATAAGAAAAAAGATAAAACTGCTTACTTAGAAACAAAAAATAATATTTCACAACTTTTTTTAGTTATCTCAACAAGCGTAACAGCCCTGATAATAATCAACATCGCAAATCAATATTACGTTATTGAATAGATAATTGATTGATTTAATTAAATGACTGAGTGATTGATTTATTATCGTCGTGCGTCCGATAGTGACGGCGGGACACGTCACGTCAACGTCTAGACGTCCGTATCGAACGAATGCGGAACCCTGAAGTATATTTGTGTACAATCAAGAACATTAATTTACCTGTTAGAAGCCAAGCTAGTAAATTGAAATAAGTAAACATTGTGTTTGTTCCAGAAAATGTCATTCAAGGAGACGAGTAAAGCTGAAGAATATCGTGGGATTGGGACCGAAGTTTGGAATTAAATTGGAATACATTTATAAACTCATGCCTCTTTCCCAAGGGTAGAAACTACAGAACGCCAACTGCCTCGATCCTTACGTACTATATCTAGTTTTACACGCACGCCGGTTACGAGTTATACTTCGCACCTGACTTTCTGAAGAAATTCAGAGTTCAAGCTATCAACAAACAACTCCTCATATACCTAATACATCCATTCTATCAACTTTGGCACTCTAGTAGTACCTAATACTAACAATGTTAAATACCACCCGCTGCCGCAGATATGATAACAACATGGTTCTAAGCTTAATTTGCAAAATGTAAACAAAACACAGCTATTAGGTATTAACGGTAATACTAAAATACTGCGGTTTCTTGCACAATCTGTCCTGGCACTTAGTACTACGAAAGTATTCCATAGTATACAATACCTACTTGCAAATTGAAAACAAGTTTACAAAACATGTTTATAATTTACAAGAAAATAAATTGTAAGTTTGTTTGTAAGTAAACGCTTATCAGTCACGGTATTCCAATATTCAAAAGAAAACAACGCTTTAACTAAATTACAAAACGAATCACGAGAAAGAAGATTAAATAATTTCAAATACTTCATCCATAATTATTATGAAAGATAATGAAATGCATGAAATGCATAGGTATCTACATACTATTCAAAATTTTAAACATTCGTAAACCTTCGTACTATACGAAGGCAAAAACATTTTCTGCATTAACATGGTTGCGAGGCATCGTTCTCTGCAAAGGGCCTAAAATAGTACCTTGCGGAACTCTCTCCAGGACCCCTATGCCCAAGATATGACAAAAACAGCTTCTTGCATTTAACGGCTGATCTCATAATGCAAAACGATTTCAATCCTCAGAAATATATTCAGTTAGGCTCTGTTAAAGCTACAAATGCCTTAGATAGGAACAAACGCTACATGTAACCTAATCAAATGCGGATTACAAATTGGAAATACCGAAGCTTAGTTATTTACTCAACCTCGGTGTTCTTAATCTTAATTGTTGAAATATTAACATAATTACATTTTATGTTATCGTTTCGTAGACAAGATGAATATGCAATCTTAGCATTAATTGTATAATTGTATTTATTCTGAAGTATGACGTGTTTCCGTAATTGACTGGTATTTCCTCGGTTCTTTTTGTGTGGCTTTAAGTTTGAATTAGAATATGAAAAGATCAAGAGAGCGTCTCTAGGAATAATAATTAACATTGTAATTACATGCTTGCACATTTTGTATGAATCTTTATGCTACGAAGTATTTCTCAGAACTTTTATCGCACTAAAACAAGTCGTATGCGCTTCACAGCTAACCGGCAGACGTTTTCTCATTACACCTAGCTAATGTGAATAAAATGATGGCTGCGATTGAAATTACTAATCCTTTTATACCGGATAACTGACCTTTTTACGTGTTACGTAAATTGGTTTTATTAAGAGCTTACATACTTGGGTTATGAGTATACCTAACCTAGATAGGCGAATCAGGCAAATCGACACCTCATGCTAATTTTCAATCATCGAGTGAGAAATTTTATTTGGAAACCATACTAATGGTTTCATGTGTGTCAAGTAATGGTTCGATTTGAATTTTACCAACTACGATAATTGAGTTGTTAAGTGAAATAACCTTTTCGGTCTTTGACTTAAAACATTTAAAAACGGTGAACATCATCTTTAGATTGAGAATTGTAATACTCGTTGCTAAAGAGGACACTGAGACGCTGGAAGGGGGAAATAAGCATCAACTTTCCAAAAAAGTGCTTGTAGTGGGCAGTTTACTACCACCCACTAATTTAAATCAAATTAATTATAATTATACAGTAGCGAATTTTATAGACTACCACGCTTCAAATTATAAGTTTATGACTACACCCGATAACCTTAAAACATCTGACTTTATTTTTATTTAATTAAAACCTCTCACAACATTAATAAACTTTATGATCACACTTAATTTAATTTATCGCAGATTAATTGAGAATTAGATTTAAAATTTATGTTCTATGCCAAATGAGTTACTAATTTTATGTCCATTAATACAGTACGATTTATTCTTTTTTGATTTAAAAACCTGTTAAGTACAATAAAGTAGGAAGATAAGAGAACAGGTCACGCTAAAGATTAGCGCTTAATATTATTTTACTAATGTCATTGCTTATTTTTTGTTCCTAAAAGTCGCATATTATATCTTCGTAATAATTATTTCATTGTTTGTCGTTACGGTTTTTATTAAAGCTATTTTACTGACTAGTAATTCATACAAGGTCGTGTATTAGGTTAACTTTTACGATATATAAAAAACGCTTTAGGAACACAATTATTAAGTGTATAACGTGAGGTCCACACACGGAAGCGCGATTAACGCTCGTGCGACAAAACTGTACTGCGACTCACTATAGGTCGAATGCACGCTTGTGCGACAAACTGTGATATGCTAAGCAAGTCAAGTTCATTCACCAATAGCCACGTCATTGAAAAGAATGTACTAAAAGTGCAGTAGCATGATTGAGAATCTTGGCTGTGATATAAAATCAAAGAATTCTAAGAAGTAAAACTTACCATCAGGAGGCACAATATCTTTGCAGAGACGGCAAGCTGTGGTAACCTGGAACAGAAAAAAGAAATACATAAGCATCTGCAAAACATCAATTCCTAAACTCACAACAAAAAAAATACGTTAGTTACTCCAACAAATAAGGGGCAACCCCTAAAAAAAAAACGTCATTCTAATTTCAATATTGCATTCACTCGGCGATGAAATTATGAAGACCTTAAAGAGACACCGGTGACTGAAAAGTTACGTGGAAATCGGCTTGTGATGCAGAAGAATGAGAAAATGCTCGTGAGGAAAATTTTAAGTATGATATGTAGTTTTGAAAACAAAAGAAGCGATGGGTAGACTGTGTTGAAAGATAATACGGTTAGAAAGGGTATTGACTACTGACTTATAGAGATGTATTGAAGAAGCTGCACCGACCTTAAATTAGGACAAGGGCAGGAAAATGTTGATGACGATGGCATAATGAAGTCATGACTATGTTCAAGATATTTAATATTTATAGTTACGGAGATTCAAACCAGAAAGTAATCTTTCTCGTCGGGTGAAAAGCGTAAACAATGCCGACTGTATTTGTTTAGTATACGCCTACTTGTAGATAAATGTTTTATGGTTAAATAGATTTATATTTTAATGCCACCTCTGAATATTATTCTCTAAGGCAGTCCCAACTGAATTTAAATTTATTAGATTTGATAAATTGTTTGTTATCATAGCAATACTATGATACATATTGCTTACCTACCTAATAAAGTTACTAATGTAAGTCCTCCTAATACTCATGGTTAATGCGTATAACAGATACCTAGATGGGTATGTCTCTAGAAACATATTATTTTCCCTTTATTTCATCTTTTTGAAAAGATTTGGTAGGTTTTCATTTTTCATAGGTACTAGGCTCACTGACGGTCGAGCAATTTTCAAACTTACCACTGAAGGCATAAGGATGAAAAGTGGTCGACGGTCAGTGAGCCCGGTAATACTTACACCATGTACGTCCCTATATCTATCTATTAAGCAGGTACTAGCTACTACCTTTGTTTGTTTCTGATTAATTACGTAATTATCGTTCTCTTTATCTTTCAGATATTAATACTCAATTGTTTCTATGATGATAAATAAAGATTAAAATATAAATATATATTCAGTAACAATCGAATATTAGGTAAATCACCTGATAAAATAGTTCCTGTACTAGTCAGTACAGGAACTATTTTATCTAAAACATTGCTCATTATAATAAGAGTGAGTACTACAAAATGTAGAACTGATTGTTCTACTAACAACAGTGATAGTGTTATATTTTTCATAAACGTAAACTAGAAAATACGAGGCTTCAAAAAAAATCAAAGTCAGGTTTTTTCGATACTAAAAAGGTTGTACACTCTTTCAAAACAAAATAATATCTCGCATTCATGACATAGTGATATTAAGAGCAATCTCCTATGACTAAGCAAATGGCTGCAATTTAATGAAATGCCAAAAAAATAACACTAGTCCCCAATACCACAGGCTTGCCAAAATTGACCACGAAATTACCAAAACCATCATAATTTCAACTGTAAACTTCGACACAAAAGAGTTTTTACGTACTGAAAATACCCATTTTTTTGGTATCTCCATAAACAAGGTAGGTTTACGCCGTAAAAGAAAACAAGAATGTAGTTTCTTATCTTAGCGTATACGTTGGTACGTCCAAAGACGCAACGATTGAATAGATTAGGTATATTTTTTATTGAACATGCTCTTGGCTAACACGTAACGTACAATAGCTCATAAAGCTTCAGAACTTGAAGAGTCTTACGACATAATAAGTACTACTTACATAAATATTTGTAGATCTGAAAAAAATTGGCAATTTTGTATGCAAATATAATAAGCAGCGATACATAGTAATATTACGTGTTAGTTTCCTTAGAGTATTTCTAGGACTCCACGCACTTTTAAAAAGTTCTCATTCTCTTCTTCTGTGTGGAGGATTCAAGGATTGGTTGGGTATGTTTTCGTCAATATTAAAACAAACAGCACATGCATTATTGGATTAACGGAAGACCAGACAGAATAAAAGTAAGCCTTATCAGGTCATTGACACTGAAAAATTAAATTATGGGCATGATCCGCAAGTCTTTATTTAACTTCATTAAGCAAGAAAGGTGTACTGCTAAGTTATCCTATTTTCAGAATAAGGGCAAAAATTCAAAGTTAATGATCAACTGCAGACATTTCAGAAAGGCACTGATTTAAAGAGGCAGTTTTAAATAGAAGTTTTGGTAAGTTAAAAAATATAAATGGCACGTTAAATAACTAGTTCAGCAGTTAAATCTAAGCAGTAAAGTAAACAAAAATGAGTAATAAAAAATAACTAAATGGATCAGTGAAAATATAATTGAGCAGGAAAATTATTAAATGGGCGGTAAAAATTATTGAACGAGCGGTTACGTGTGTAAGTAATAAATCGGAATTTGTCAGTAAGAAATCTCATTCTAAGCAATTCTATAAACAATGAGGTGAAGGGGGCGCTTGCTCCGCTCGCTCACTAGACCCCGCCATCCCCTTCGAACCTAACCTTTCCGAGTCGGGGTGCCCCAAGTCCAGATAGCAGTCCAAATGCAAGAATTCAAAATGCGAGCTCACTCGAACCGCTCATTCAAGTTATTGGACTGCTCAATTATTTTTAGAATTGACATTGTATGATAAAATAACCGACTAATTGATTTTTTATTACTGTCCATGTTTTACTGTCGCAATAATTAATCAACCACCATTAAATTAAATATCTGCTCAATATGTTTTCCAACTGATCATAATAACATCTCGAATATTTAAACAACAGCTCAAAAAATTAGTTCCCTTTCAGAAATACCACAAAAATGACGAAGAAGTATGTAGACTACATGACACAGTTCATGTAATCTAAACGATTAATATTTCAAAGAGGTGTAGGTAGTAAATCACGGCGACATATCGAGTCAAACATTTCCAGTAAAACTTAATCTCGCTTCGTATAGATTTCCTGTACAATGACAGATGCGCTTATACTGGTTTTGCGTAGCTTGATTGGTCGTCGTGCGTACAGTTTGTAACAGATAAACTTTGGAAACTATGTCGACGGAAGAATCGCCAAACTGACACATTGTCATTGTCTATCTGTTATTATGTCGATTCCCCCGTAGACAAAACTCGTTTCTACAGTGGTCATGCTATGAGTGCTGATCTGATTAAAAAAAAAACTTTAAGCGATCGCGAGCGAGCGAGCTTTAAGCGACGTAGTATTGGGTATTACGGTACCCCTTCGAAAGACTGGTTACAGACTATCGTGCCACTGCGTAGTCAGTTTCTTGTGATCTTTGACAGTGTAACGACTGTCAAAGATCTACAAATGACAGTTGGGACCAAAGCTTAACGTTCTTTTCAAGGCAGGATTAAAACCCCTAGGCAAGCCCCGTTTCACAGCCAAATAACTTTGAGCACTCACAAAAAGACACAAGAGCAGCTATAAAACCCAATGTCACATCAGTACACGTGTACTCACTCATCGATTGTCATAGTTTCTTTACAAAAAAAAAAATAGAGTACGCACTACTACAGACAATATCTAGATTCCATACAAAGTCATTAATCACTGATAATCTTACGCTCTGCCATTAGGTAACGTGATATGTAGGTATCGCCGCTACCGGGCACAGTGCGTAACAAAAACTTGGGTTCATAGGCCAGGTAATCATCCTTAGGTAACTTGAATGCTTAGACGTATGGAGATTGAATATTGGCGAAGATTTGTAAGTTTATAAATGGGTGTGTGGTATTAGGCATGTCTAGTATTACGACGGAATTACGGCATTGTTCTTTAGAAAAATCCCAAAAAGTCTAATCTTTATCAACTCAACTTGTTGCTATTCACTGCTGGTCTTAGGCTCTCAAAGCTGCACAATACCCTGTCCTCCTCCTTGCGTATTTAACAGTGGTGTAGCTTGGGACTAACAATACGGCAAGCCGATAAGACGAGAAGACTGTTCAGAAACCCTAGCATCATGAAGTGTAGTGTCATATTTTGATTTTGTCCATGGAGTTTCTTGCCCATTCTTCTCCATAGAGATCTACGCTTTGGAATGGGCAACTACGGTACTTTCACAAGTTATTATGCCTTGTGACTGGGACTGTAGCTTCGCGTTTTTTTTTGTATTTTGACTTTCAAAAGTGCCTGTAATGGTCTAATTGAAATAAATGCTTTGAGTTTTTGTAGTAGGTTACAATGGCAAGCCAAGCTTGTAGGCTTGTATGAAAATACCGCCACTTTTATGCAGTCAGACCCCACCACTTTTTTAAGGTTTTTAGTTAATCTAGCTGGAGCAGTCTTCCCGATAAATCTGAACCTATTGTTGGATATAGGTAGTGATGTTTTTTTTTGTCTCTAAAAAGATATGGGTGAGTTCTTTACCATTTTCTTTCCTACACGTGTTTGTGTTATAAAGAATAATTTCGTAAGAGAATTACACGTGTTTCCATATACTTACGAGTATAAACAAAACAGAATCAAATATCACACATGCTTGTTTATAAATTGCATAAAAGCAAAATCATCAATATGTTTGTACATAAAAATTCTTTGAATATCATAGGCATAGGGTTTCCACGGCGTAATTACAAATACAATTTCATTTATACGTTTGATATAGGAAGCGTCACGTACACTTAACGTAAATTCTAACAAATTTTCTTGACGCATCGTTTAAGAATTCTGTTTTACGCAAGATACAGACACGGGCGCTTCTTTTGAAATAGTAGTAAACTTACGTCAATGCATTATAGCTGTGTAAGAAAAAAATGCTTCTTTACATTTCGAACTGTTCATCCAAATATTCAAAATTAGTAAATGCATGTTTGTATTCTATTTTGAAATTGAAAGATTTCGTAAAAATCTCTGAAAAACTGAGAATTTGAACAAAAGGAGATATTTAAAAAAAACTCCGCTTAATGTGGTCACGTGGAAGCACGTTTTCGTGTTCATAAAAAGAAAAAAAGGTTTAAATATTCCGTCAAACTATTCGATTATTCGAATTAGCCGTTTTACAGCTCACATTAAAATAGTAGCGAATAATTATTTAGATTCGGTGACTTCCTCAAGTTTATGCGTAAGGAAATGGAATTTAAATAATTAATTTCCATGTTTATTCTAGTAATAAAATAAATAACAAGTATCTACTACACGTGAGAAGCATTGATGGAAACAATAGCGATGTGAACTATTTGTTAAAGTTTTTTTTTTCACAAGTTTTTATAGGATCAGAATTGCCCTTACCAAAAAAAAAACTTGACAATTTCAAGAACTGATAACTGATTATATAACGCAGGTTAAAGCCCAGTAACCTAGTTCCATCAATCCATTCTCAAGTAATATGATAAGAAGTAAGGGATAAGATAAAAAATTATATCGCCACATGATCAATAAAATTCACAAATACTAGGCAGGCAAATACTCGTGCAGCATGGCATAAAATACTGGCATTATGGCATTTCAAGGCTAAAAAATAAGTGGCTCGATTGAAGGACACCGTTAATATGGTACCTACTTGCAACCTTTGTGCATTGTTTTCTCATAAAATATGAATGCGGAATGCAGTCGTTCCAATTTCAAATAACTACAAGCTGTGACAGCTTGTATTTGAAATTGGAAGATTTTTGATAGATGAATATTTTGGAACTAAGATTTGCGTTGGATGTGTCAAGATTCAAGAAGAACTTACATCAGTGTTCAATCTAGAATCCGAGATTCTTTAATGAGAAACGTTCTAGAATACTAAATCTAAACAATGGTCCGCCTTTAGATTGCGTCTGAGTAGGAGCAATTTTAAAACTGAAAAAAAGTTAAAGCATAGACTTGACTAGTAATACCGTTGGTCGGTACATTTAGTCTAAGTTAGTAAGCATAAGTCAACCCTCACGAGCACCCACGGCTAAAAATGACATTTCAAAGTGCAGTCGTAATTAAAATTAGGGCTGTTTGGAATTTAATGATTTAATTTAATTTAATTAATGAAAATTAACTTTGGACTATTTATTACTTATACATACGTATACAGTTGGTATAGAGGGAAACTACCACATTGTGGAGGTAAACACCATAGAATAGTATAGACAGAAGTTCGGTTTCATAGAGTTAACGAAAACAGACGCACGCACACATAGACGCTTGCGTACGTACGGCGATCTCGACCGAATGCCAGTCGCGAGCGCGCTTGCACTCGCTGTTCGTAAACCGTATCTTTGTAAGTGTGCGTGCTTTTTTGCTCGTAACATGGAATCAGCCTTCTGTATTATTCTGTGCAAATACTGAGTTGGTAATGAATTTTCTCGGTCCGGCCTTGAACTTCGCGTGCCTTGAATACAAAATGAGCACAGTTTCTAGCGACAGTAAATTCTTATGAGTGTCTGGGAGGTCTTTATTAACATAAATGTTTCGAAAACTAACATAAATATTGGGGAATTTGTAACATCGCATGTGGTAGCGAAAAATTACGTGCTTTGACTAGATTTATAGAAATTATTTTGGCTTTATACGAGTCTATTTTTGGGGTAAAATTCCTTATGTAATTCTATGGATCTTAATATAAATATATTAGGTACATAATAAGTCAAATATCTTAACGGTATCAATATCGCGCCATACTTGAATAATGCAGACTAGAAAACCATCTCTCCGACCACTTTTTTCAAACGTATAAGTTTGACCGAAAGCTGACCTTAGATTTACAGCAAAAAGCTTGAGAACGACGTAACTATAGAAAAAAAATACTTTTGAGTGTTTGAAAATTATGTTTAAATACATAAATAAGTATGTAGATGAATGCAAAAAAAACGTCATAAAGACACGAAGAACTGATTAAAGACCATCGAACTTTGGATAAGGCAACTGAGAAAATACACGTGTATTCAGTACTTACTGTAATAACCACGCAATGTTTTGACTTCTAAATGTCTTCATATTTATGCAAATATAGGTATCTATACTTATATATCCAACTTTTTCTTTATATCTTTTCCAGCATTAACTCATCTTAACAATATAGAGACATCGCCATATTTGTACCTACGTTCGTTACATTATTTCTGTTATTTTTATTGTGAAACTGTTACAAGACTGCTAATTCAACCAAAACTATAAAATATTGAGACATCAATACAATTTATTGATCTATAATTCAGAATCGAGACAATGTTATCGATATTTTATGCTAATTTGTTATATCTGTGTTTAGAAATCAAAGCAAGTTACTTGTTGGTACAAGAAAAACGAAAAATGTAATGCGGAGTCGGACATTTTATAAGTAATTATGCTTATATTTTATAAATGCTGTCATAATTATCAAATTAGTAAAATATAATAACTTAAATAATTATCTGGGTGTATCTACTTATTACTACCTATCAAAAAAAAATTATTGATCCACACCTATACCGAATAGTAACATTTTTCATGTAGGTACCAAATTATAAAGGGTGTAAAACACCTCTTAACGAAGCCGAAAGGCACTGGTTCCCCCTGTCATTGCGATCATTTTTTTGTTCTACACCATACCTGGGAACCTTCTAGTTACGGAGATATTAGGGGTCAAAGTTCCAACTTTTTGACAAGTATTTTTTTAACTAATAGTTTTTAATGTAAGATTTTTACTTTAAACACCTCCACGACCCCCGTACTATTGAATCCGTCCATCAGCACAATGTTTTGAGTGCGTTACATTGAGTTCTACCACAAAACATGATTTTACACCCCCCAAAAAAAAGTCGTTTCCCAGCAATAATTTTTGCGTAAAGTTACTTAGTTTCATGTACAGAATGCTTGGTTGACGGCTTCGTGATGAGGTGATTTACACCGTGTATACAGGGTTATTTGTAAAACACCGGCAACCTCATAAGAGGTCATTCTACTCATCATTATGAACAACTTTTACTATGAGACCAAACCTGAAATCGCGAAAAAAAAATCAGCTGTTCCATTCTTTATGTTCACATAACTCGTCAAAATGTAGGGAACAGCAGATTATTTTTTTTACGATATCGGATTTGGTCTCATAGTAAAAGTTGTTCATAATGATGAGTAGAATGACCTCTTAAGAGGTTGTCGGTGTTTTACTAATAACCCTGTATATATATTATATATATTGGTAGAGCCAAACAGCTATTATGTTCAGTAAGTACCTATTATTTAATTTCTTTTTTAACGTCTTATTTCATTCTAGTCAATAAATAAAAAATAAATTGTGCGTAAGTCCCTCCGCGCGGAAAAAGTGAAACTTCGTAATACTACACGCATGCGTACGAGTGCCACGCATTCACTCTTGTTATTTTATTGAGCTTCTAAATAATATTTTGTTGTTTTCTTGTTGTTTTATTTTTATTACATAATTATAACATAAGTTTATCGAGGTTATTCTATTCATGGAAATTGACAAAGGCTGGTCACAGCGAAGAGTCGAATACATGACTATTTGCACGCCATCTTGCGTACCTAGTAGAACCACGTAGTCACAAATCTTGTAATACTGCCATCTCTTAGTGAGTTTTAGAAAATATTCCCCCTCCATTGTAGCGTTAAACTTGTTGGAAGTCGCATTAGAAGTTTCACTTCAAAAGCCTTATATTTCTTGCAATTACAAAATAACAACCAGCTTTAAAATAATTAAGCACAAATCATTGTTTTATTAAATATAATTTGTCATTTATTTCCTCTTACTTATTATTAGCAATAAATCATGACTAGTATAACTTAACTGCATTTTATTAAATGAGAATTATATTCATTGTTAATTAAAATAAATTATTAAATTGTATTCAGTGTGTCTGTGACTATTACTCTAAAACTTATGTAGCTACAAAAGTTTTCAATGTTGAAGTTAGAGTTCGAAATACCACAAAGCAACTTTTCAATAATCATGAAACGTCTCATAAAGAATGCACACTATTTCCTTAATCATTGCAAAAGCTGTGCTTTTACCAACAGTGGAACGTTATATACATATCATACTTACTTGCTTTTTCATGTCGCACTTAAAATCATAATATGAATACCGTTCGAAAACTATAAAAGAATTAATAAGATACAAGATTTACAAGAACGATAATGTTATGAGATGCTCAGACTCTTTCAGGGAATTTATATTATTGACGTATGTTGATTGTCAGTGCTTCAGCTGAATACAGAGTGAGTTTTAATAAGGAATCTCTGTCACTGTGTTTTAATTGATTTTCCTTTAACTTGAAAAGCTCTCGATGAATTTTATCCACCAAATTGTTCTATCATTAACGAATAGTCAGTAGTCCAAATTAGAACTAGATCGAAAGAACTGGAAGTCATGGGGCTGTCTCCAAGCCTTTACCCAGTATTGGGAAGATGGAGGCTAACAGTGTAACAAATAGCAAAACTGTCGCGGTGATCTCTTTTTAAAACATATCATCAGAGTGTGTAGCCGACTACCTCGCTAGTCGAGTGGTCGCAAACGCCACTGCTGAGCATGAGGCCTTGGGTTCGATTCCCGGGTCGGGCAAAGTGTTATTGGGTTTTTCGTAAGGAATTTCTCAGTAGCAGCCACAGAGTCTGGATGTGCACCCGGTTGATGGCAATAGGGTCTATAAATAAAGGTGCGGTCAAGCCGACCGCACCGGACTCTAGACTGACTAGATACTTCAGTATATTATCTGTCAAAGGCTGGTGAACAGTCTAGTCCCGAACCGATTTGAATGCATCTGTACTTATGAAAATCCTCGAGAGAGTGCAAGTACCTTTCACGATCGGCCATGAAAATATGCACATACAAAGTACAAACAAATGTAACATTTATCGCTCACGCATCTGTAATTTCTTTTCATTGTATTTTCTGATAAAGTCAGTTCTTACGGAATGTCATGAGAACGGGATGTAAACAGCCGATTTGTAGGCAATTTTTTATGGATTTGCAGTGCCTTTTGAAAAAGTAATTTTAGATGGTTATACTCAATTAAGTCAATTAATGTTTCAGATATACACCGTGTAAATCACCTCATCACGAAATCGTCAACCAAGCACACGAAACACAAGTTCTTTACAGGTAGTCTGTGGCCGGAAAGTCTGACAATTAGTCTTACCAAGGGTTATCGTATTACTCAGTACTTAACTAGGTTGTGAAGGTCAGATAGGCAGTCGCTCCATGTAAAATACTAGTATTCCGCTGCATCTGGTTAACCTGGAAGCCGACCCCAACGTAGTTCGGGAAAGGCTAAGAAGATAATGATGTCCTGTAAAATCATACCGTGGTATAGAAGTCTAGCATGATGATGTGTGGTATAGGTAATGTAGATTCGGGACCGTGGAAATGAAATCCTACAGTTTTCTTCTTAAAATTTATTAAAATCAAGTTCCGTCTTTTCAACAACAAATGCCGTCGTCAATCCTCCTGTCAATTCTCATTTGTTCTCTTCTCCTTCCCTTTCACACTATACACGGTGTAAATCACCTCATCACGAAGCCGTCAACCAAGCATTCTGTACATGAAACTAAGTAACTTTACGCAAAAATTATTGCTGGGAAACGATTTTTTTTTGGGGGGTGTAAAGTCATGTTTTGTGGTAGAACTCAATGTAACGCATTCAAAACATTGTGCTGATGGACGGATTGAATAGTACGGGGATAGTGGAGGTGTTTCAAGTAAAAACTTACATTAAAAACTTGTGTCTAAAGAAATACTTGTCAAAAAGTTGGAACTTTGACCCCTAATATCTCCGTAACTAGAAGGTTCCCAGGTATCACCATACCTGGGAACCTTCTAGTTACGGAGATATTAGAACAAAAAAAATGATCGCAATGACAGGGAGAACCAGTGCCTTTCGGCTTCGTTAAGAGGTGCTTTACACCCTTTTTGTGTGAACTGCACTCAAAATAACCTGAAACACAATAATGAAAGTTTTTTCGTTCCAGTATTGTTGTTCAAATTATATTTTAATTCATCAGTCGACCAACACAAACGAGACCTGTGTAATCACGTTACCAATAATTAAGATAAAACAGTGTAAATAATACTTGATCGAATGTATTAATTAAACATTAATAACATTCATTAATTAAAGCTAATACCCATTTCTCGTGACAAAAGGGAGAAAGGCAATTAAGAAAAATAAAACGCATAAGTAAGTAAGAAATTAAAAAGGAAATTAAAATTTTCTTTTTTTTCGATTTACTGTTTAATATTAGTAGACGCATGTTCAAATAATTTTCCAAACTATGCAGAAAAAACGGAAAAAGGGTAACCGTTTTATTTATTTATGGTTATATTTCACCTTAGCTCGTGACTAAATAATAACAGCACGGACGCACGGGTCAATCTTTAAGGTTAAGCTGTGCTTGTCGAGGTTAGTCCGTTGATGGGTGACCATAAAATTATACCGAGTTTCCTCCGTGCCTCGGAAAGCACGTTAAGCCGTTGGTCCCGGCTGTCATTCGTAGATCTTTGACAGTCATTACAGGTATTCAGTCAGTGGCCCGAAAATCTGACAACCAGTCTTACCAAGGGGTATCGTATTACCCAGTACTAACTGGGTTATGGAGGTCAGATAGGCAGTCCATGTAAAATACTGGTATTCAGCTGCATACGGTAAGACTGAAAGCCGACCCCAAAAAAGTTAGGAAAAGGCTAGGCCGATGATGATGGTTATATTTCTTAGTTCATTAATTCAGGTTTTACTGAACTTAGTACTTATGCTCTATTTGTGTAAGTGCTCCTTATTTGAAAAATAAGGAGCATTTACACAAAATCAACCAAACAGGAGGAATTTACACAAAATCGCGGAATATGGGTGTACTCAAATTTTACCTCTTAATTCTGCCTAAACCTTCGGAGATTTCAGGCGTGATGTTATATTTATAAATAACATAAATGCAAGGATTTTTTTTTTGCATCCTCGTTAAATCAAGGAAGTAACTATGATTCTCGCCCCGAATCAATTATAAAATGGGTAGATTTTTTTTTTCTTTTTACGAAAATAGGTAATTGTAAACCACCCGAAATAAGTAATTGTGATCCTCGCGCTGTAACCGCGCTTTCATACACACAAACAATCTCAAACGTATACTCGAAAATTTCTTATTCCCTAGATCACGTTAAGTCATTCTGAAATACTGACAAACTTAAACAGCCAAAAAAATCAGCGTTTAATTAATAATTAACTAGGTACCGTAATTATAATTGATCATTTATGTCTTTTGTGGCATCCACTAGAATTTTGACGAGGATGCAAAACAACACCTTGTATAACATCACGCCTGAAATGTCCAGAAAATAAACAGGTTATTGTATCACCTATGTTGACACTTATAAAAGATTATACAATTGATATCTAATAATATAATTATAATCTGTATGGGACCCAATTATCCGTAATATTGAAATGTTTATAACAATTAATAATATCAAACTGATAGTGTTATTTAGCAACAGATAAGCATACCTACTTGACGCGAAACTTTATAATATTTAAGCGCCATTGTATTTATACATATAAAACTATAATACATTTATAATTTATAACTGTCATAGAATTATTGGGTTTTCCAGCAGGTATTTTCTCAGTAGCAGTCTGGATTTGTGCCCGGTTGATGACAATAGGCTCACCCCCTATTACATGGGACTTCAACATAATTGATAAAATGTAGGTGTACTATAATTAGGTACACCTCTGCCTTTGGGTATTACAGGCGTGATGTAACGATGGATGGACTGTTTGATACTCGTACTTAATATTTATTTATTTATTTATTTATTTAAACTTCATGTACAATAGTGGTACATAGGCGGACTTAATGCCACAAGGCATTCTCTACCAGTCAACCATAGGGTAAAATACGACAACATAGTGGTAGGGTACAAAAAAAAAATAATTACAAACAACTACTAGTTTTCGAAAATTCATACACTTACATAGATACTAATACACATTATACAAATAAAATATACTAATATATATTATAACTAATACTAAAATAAAAAAGGAGAAACCTAATAATAATTACTATGACAAGACTTAAAATTAAGAGTTATTTAGTCTGACTTAAATAGTGGTTGCGAACTTTCTTTTTAAAAGTGAATTTACTTTCGGCTTTTTTAATGCTAATGGGTAGCGCGTTCCAGAGTTTTATAGTTGAGATGGCATAAGAATTTGACAAAAAACCGGTACGGTGTGAAGGAATTTGGAGAAGTAGATTTTTGGAAGCTCGAAGGTTACGACTATGAGAACTGCCCAGCACTTTGAAATAAGTTTTCAGATAATCAGGAGCACATGGATCGTTCAATATAGTGAAGAGCATGCAGAGAGATCTGAGGGATCTCCTGAGTCGGATAGGCAGCCATTTAAGCTGAGAACGGAAGGAAGAAACATGATCGTATTTTCGAAGGCCAAAAACAAAGCGAATGCAATTATTGAGTAGTCGATCCAATTTATTTAGAAGTTCTTGGGATAGGTCAGAAGAACAAACATCAGCATAGTCAATAATGGGAAGCACAAGTGACTGGACCAAAGTGATTTTGGTGCTAGAAGGGAGGAAATGCTTGAATCTATAAAGAGACCGCAGTGAGAATGTGACTTTCTGGCTCACTTGAGCCACATGCTTACTCCAACTAAAACTGTCGTCAATGTAAAGACCTAAGTCTTTTACGTGTGGTGAAAGAGAAATGACGGAGTTCTCGTACATCAATGGCATAAGTTGGCTAGTGTTCACAACTCTCAAATAGTACGAACTACCAATGAGGATGGCCTGACATTTCCCGACGTTTACAGAAACCCCAAATTTGCCAGACCATTCCGCGATAATTCGAAGATCCGCATTGAGCGATGAAATGCAATTGTCAAGATTAGCAACATCTGATTGAGCATATAGTTGCAAGTCATCAGCGTACAGATGGTAAGAACATTTGAGGAAAGCAGTAAGGGAGTTTATAAATAAAGAAAATAAGAGAGGAGAGATTATACCGCCTTGTGGAACACCAGTTACCAGGTCGCACCAATCAGAGAAATCCTGATCAGCACGAACCGCTTGCTGGCGACCACGAAGATATGATGAAAACCAATCACGTGACAACGAGGACAGCCCAATTTGAGACAATAGGGCTAGGAGAATGTCGTGGTCAACGGTGTTAAACGCATTGGAGAAATCTATTAAAACCAAGACCGTTAACTTGGAATTCTCCAAGCCATCCCTAATGTCTTCTGTAACTTTTAGCAGAGCTGTGGCTGTGCTGTGGCCAGGCCGAAAACCGGATTGGAAACTGGACAAGAGGTGATTTTTAAATACGTAGGAAGATAATTGTTTAAGGGCAACTGCTTCTAGGATCTTGGAAAGGAAAGGGAGAATGGAGATCGGGCGGAAATGAATAGCTAAACTGGGGTTGGATATTTTAGGAAGAGGGATAATGTAAGCCTTACGCCATATTGCAGGAAACACACCAGTCTGCAGAGACGAATTGATGATGTGAGTAATAATTGGAATTAAGTTCTCAATCATAAAAGATAGCATAGTTCGACTGACCCCATCACAGCCCACAGCCTTAGACTTAATAGATGTGTAATATGGCTAGAATTAGAAGTATTGTAGAAGAACACATGCTGCGCCGACCCCAAATAAATAGGGACGAATAAAGCAATAAAAGATGGTGACCTACCTATATCTTGACATTTAATACAAGCTATTGTTTTGCATCCTCGTCAAATTCATTTTCAGAGAAATCGAGAATCATTAGCTCAGTTACCTCCTGGTAACTAAGCTAATGATTCTCGTCCCGAATCAATAATAAAATGTGAAGGTAATTTTTATTTTTTGTGGAAATCCGTAAGTGTATTAAACGCGGCCCTTCTGGTTTCTCGCCCTATAACCTCGCTTACACACATACTAACAATCTCAAACGTTTATTCGATAATTTCGTATTCCCTAAACCACGTTAAGGGGGTTATTCTGAAATACTAACCAACTTAAAAAAAATCAGTGTTTATTTATAGTTAACTAGGTTTCGTAATTTTCATTGATTATTTATGTCTTTTGTGACAACCTATTAAATTTTGACGAGGATGCAAAACAACAACTTGTATAACTTGTGGCTTGAGGTTTGGACACTAGTCTTCTAAGACATTGACGCATTTATTGCAAACACACTTCTGTACTGTATTTACGGGATACCGTAAAACTCTTCATTATTAGGTACATACTTCAAGCTTACAGCCGATGCAAGGGCAGGTTGCTAGTCTTCCTATAAGGGACTCTACAAAATGGCGGATCAGTTTTGGTTAGAAAATAATTTACCTGCCTATATTTGACAGGATGGTAACACATGCACTTAAAATTATTTAAATAGCTGATAATTTTGTCGGTAAAGGATAATTTCAGGCGTTAAATGAAAAAACAGTACGTCTCAGGGATAAATCTGACTAATTAGATTTTAATCAATAATTAAGTACAATTGTTGAAAATAATTGATATACATCTGCGCTGCACAAATTAATATTTTAATCTTTGCAGAATTAATTTGATTTGTCACTTATCTCCTACAATCTAGTTTTATATTTTGATACTTAATTTTTTTGATGAATAATATTGAGTAAGATTTAATAATTATTATGGCACACAATTAACACAGCATATTTTTATAAAATAAGCAATGTTTTTTGTAATCCGATAATAATTTTTAAAGGTTTCAAATTATTTTTCGTAATTAAAACTTGGTGTAAATAAAAGGTATAATTGAAATATCATATGCATGGATCTCAGCAGTAGATTAGCATTATTGATGTTTCGCTTGACCCAGAGGAAAAAATGCTAGAATATTGTAAAGTTATCTTTAAAAAAATCTGACTATATACAAATAGATTAACAGAAACCTGCAACACTAATACACTCCATTTGAAAAATATGACCCCAGTAAGTGCTGTGTACCACAAAAAAGCTCAATCTACTTCGATATAAGTACCACACCACTATAAAGCGTTATTAAGCAGCAGATTATCTCCAGCATGATGTTATTACATTGTTAGTACCCAAATTAATGGTTTAATTAAATCGTCAACTCTTCATCACCCCTGGGGGTAATGTTCTGAGTTTGTGACCTAGGTCAGCCACATAGTAAGCGATAATATCATAGCGCTGTGCGCAATATGCGCATATTTAAAATCTACGTGACATACATAGTTGCTTCAGACGCCAGGCTGGCTCTGTTTAAATTTACTAAGAGGTACAGTCAGTGCAGATGCACTGAAGTTTCGTGAGATCGAATGGGTCCTTAATTGACAGTTAATAGTGTATTAAAAAGTTAACACACACTAGATTCTAAATGAAATTTATGCTTATGTCATAAATTATGATAAATTAATTTTATATTTTTCACTAGCTAGCATTTTCGTTTTACACTCGCACATCTATGTTTCAGTCTTATTTAATAGGGGTGAGCCTATTGCTATCAACCGAACACGAATACAGGCTGCTACCTGAGAAATTTAGATGTGATGGACAACCAAATAACACTTTGCCCGACCTGGGAATCATACCCATGACCTCATGCTCAGCCGCCGCGCTTGCAACCACTAAACCAACAAGACAGGCGTATCATCATCATCATCATTACCCTATAATGTTCCCACTGCTGGGACACAGGCCTCCTCTCTATGAGAGGGGGTGGGCTGTAATCCACCACGCGGGCCCAGTGCGGGTTGGTAGATGTCACATGTCTTCGAATTTTTTGTTCTAGGACATGCCGGTTTCCTCACGATGTTTTTCCTTCACCGTTTTTGGGGGCAGCGGTGATGAAATAAATTACACAAAGTAATGCACCTGCCTGGGTTCGAACCCACGGCTTACTGCTAGTAAGTCGGGGCTGCGACCACAGAGCCACCGCTGCTCTCTAATTCTGCATTTTAACAAATTGAATTTCGATGTTACATTGTAACATTTTTTACTAGCATTAGTATTCGTAAATATACGGCATTGTCATGCTCTAATAAACTAATATTTATCAAAGTAAAGTTAATGGATCATTAACTGTCCCCTCAAGTACCGGCATTAGCGATACAAGATACTTAGCTTACTTAGAAGTTAAAGTAGCTGTGATGTTTATTTATTAAGTACATGATATACGATATTACTTTTCATTTTAACCACACATGAAGATAGGTATTAGGTCGTGAGCTGCTTAGACTACAGGTTTCAAATAACATTATGACTAGGAGCTAAGTATATTTTAAGAGCAGGCATCTTATTCACATTTTACTAAGAATTGCTTGTTTGAATTAAATAAATGGAAGTACAAAGTTTATTTCAATTGAAAATTGAGTGTTTCGACTGTCTGAATAATATTTCTCTAAGGTTTTTTTTTATTGTCACTGACGCTGCAAATGAACAATCGCGCAACTGCACACTTTGCAAGCACAAAAATAATGAGCAACGTAATTATCTCTATATTATTATGTACCTAACTTAACTTGACATAACACAGGTATATCAGAAGAATTAACGCTCTTGTCACGTTTATATACTATTGAGATTTACATTATCTACGAGCATATCGCACACAAATCTACGTAGATAAATAAATGTGGTAAAAAACAAATTTCCATTCATAACAAATTTTTATGGACGAATTTACGTCAACTGTAGGGGTATTATATTTAAATCTAGAGATTATCGTGGTTGGTGTAAAGATTAGATGATTTCGATTATCTTAAGAATGCTAAAAATAAAATTCGTCGATAAAAGACTCGAAAAAGAACATAAATGTTATCTTTTTTCATTCATGCGACGGCACTAATCGCATGGCAACTAGTGACGCAAATGAAAAGTCTTACTACAAAAAAAATATCCAAATCCACTTACATAGCCGAACTTTGCCGTCATGTTGTGTCCCGTTGTATATTATGTAGAACATACATCTAACTGAATTACTCGGCCGCTTTTCCTTTACTAAAACTGAACAATCCACTTTTATGTAATATTTTTTCAACACACTTCTCATTCAATAGAACAAAACACTGAAAATAGTATACTTTTTGTGCTTCGATTCAAGCAAAACGCAAACAATAGCTTTTGTAGTCACTAGAAAAAAATACAGAGTAAGCGCTGAACGTACTCTGAAGAGAAACACCTACGTTTCACATCACTTTCATAATTTTCCGAATAAGCCCGACGCGCGCGATTTAAAAATGGAACACCTTTTTTTGTCAAACGCCTTTGACGTGTTGACGTCTTCGGATTATCCAGGTTGCGACATTTTTTTCTTGATTTTTCATATACGGGATGGGTGTATTTTCACGCGCGTATTTGTGAGGCTTCAGCGCAGCGGTGGACATGTGCGCGGCGCGGCGTGCGGCCAACGACTACGAGATAAAAACCTCGCTTGATTATAAACTTATAAGCTAAACTTTTTTGTTCGTGTGCGTGCGTTTGTATTAGTGTGCCCGCGAGGCTTTGTTGGTGACCTTACAAAGTTTTCACTTACGTAGTTATTTTTGTAGAAAAGTCACTGTTTTAAATCTTGGAACTATGGAAACGCGTCATCGGATAGTAAGAATATTTGCATTCTACAATTTTTTCGATAAAAACGGTAGTTTACTGTTTAAATCAAATCGATACCATTTTTTTTTTGTTAAATCAATTCTTTTCTATGATCGAGTAAAAAATAACTTTTCGCTTAAAAATACTTGCAAAAAATATTGTAAAAGTTCTAGCTTTTACTACGAAGAAAACAACTGTAAAGTTATTACAAATAACATTTAGCAATAAAAGGTACCGTTTATTTCACTGTCTTAAAATGATGTAGCAAATACATACGAAGTCAATTTGTACTAAAGACTACATAAACACGTGTTAATGAACATTTAAAATAAATTATTATTTATCTATGTACATAAATACATAATTTACTCGGAACACGATTAGTCACAAAATACCGAAATGCAAATCAAATTATTGAGAAGGAATGTCAATCTTGGAATTATTAAACAATTATATGACTGACCTGTATTAATAATTATGGTATTTATTTACAGTCATCAATCCTAATATTTCCTAAGGGCTTGGTAGAGACGTAGACACAACTAAGCAGATTTTTGCTTACCTACGAAAAATACCTAAGTACTCATTAAATACGACGTCAAATTCAATCAATTAATCAAACAAGCAACTCTTCGTATCGCAGACTGCTACAGCACAGAGGCCATACCGATGATAAAAACACAATTAAACACCTACATTAAAATAAATATTAACAAAAAACAAACACGGAAAGCGATGCATGCACCACCTGAGCATTAAAGTGGACGGACGTAATCTATTCACGACTTTATCAAAATGGGTCAATGCGGCAGTACCTTACTGAGTTACTCCTTTCTGCGGCAGGCTCGTATTGGCCGACAGAAACGCTTTGTTACACTTACATTGCTCGTTTTGGATTTTGAACTGTTTATGTAAAGAGATCCAGGCAGCAATGGATTGCGTGTTTTGTGATTAAGAAACGGGTATTGAAAAATATTTAGTTTTTTTTTTATTGTTGCTAAACGGAGAGCACTTTGGCTGTGATTATCTTGTTGGAATTTTATTGCTAGGTTGTCGATCACAGGTTGAAACTCTATAATTTTTAGCGTTGTAAATATTTTTAGTTAAGTTAGGTATGCTTTATTGAACTAAAAATATTGAAATAAAATTTTTAAAAGCCGTAATTTACTCTTTTTTTATTGTATGAAGAAACATCGATCGTTTTGATAAAAGGTGTGAATAATGTGGTTATTTTTTTTAATTCAGATTATCCATACCTACTGCAAAATATTTAAAACCGACTACATTGAGGCAACCCGGCGCCAACGACGCAAGTTAATTTCGTTTGCATCTTGCGCGGGATTCGCTACAGCTTGCCCAGAGCTTTAAACCAAGAATTTGATGTTTGCGCAGGTGTGAAACCTGCATACTATTAACTAACAACCTTTCCCGATGCAGGTTAAAAATTAGGAAGGTGAGGACTTGTGTGACTTGTGGAGGACAGTAGAGCTGGCTTAATAGGTCAGGTTAGGCCGCGCCTGCCTAGGTTAGTCAGTGGATGGGTGACCACCCATTACACACAGTTTCCTCCGAGCCTCGGAAAGCACGTTAAGCCGTTGGTCCCGGCTGTCATTTGTAGATCTTTGACAGTCGTTACAGATAGTCAGTGGCCCGAAAGTTTGACAATCAGTCTTTCCAAGGAGTATCGTATTTCCTAGAACTAACTGGGGCTCGGAGGTCAGATAGGCAGTCGCTTCATGTAAAATACTGGTATTCAGCTGCATCTGGATAGACTGGAAGCCGCCCTCAACATAGTTGGTAAAACGTTAGACAGAAGATGATCTTATTATTACTAGATAAGATACTACTCCTACCTACTGAAACATCGAGAATGGCAGCTGGGCATATTTTTCAGATCTGTTTCACTAAGTATCGATAATTGTGATTAACATTAATGTAAAAACTGTCTAAATAATAAGCGTAGTTCTGTCCACACTGCGACCAATCAAGCTATGCTAAACCAGTTTATGCGGATCTTTCATTGTACGGGAAATCTATGAAAAACGAGGCCGTGTTTTACTGGAAATGATGTATTAACGTGTGTGCTACCTAACAAAATGAAGATACGTTGAGTTATTGCAAATATTCACGATGTCACATCCAGCAATGAACATAAAAAATCCCATAGACATTACTTTGCGTATTGTCTATGGCAAAACTGTAAGCGCTGGCAAGTGTTTCTTTGCCATGTAGGTACTAAAATTTATATTCGACATTAATTGACATAATAACGTCAGGGATCACCAACATGGGTTAGAAAAATATTTATCAAAGGCTTGCAGTACAGCATGGTCTATTAAAAACTATTTTCAGATAAAGTTGGTGCTAATTTGCAGTTTATCACGTGTTTAGAAACATTACCTTGTGGATGTTTTTATTTGCGTTTTACATACTAACATAGTAAAAAACCTCTATTTGTTTGCACAAAACTGACATTGCTGAAGTTTAAAATGTTCAATGCTAACTTATTATCCGTACGGAAAATAACAAACTGGTAAAATATTAGGATTATGAAGTTTCGCCAAGGGTAAATAAATAGTCGTATTTTGCGTAAAACACTAATACATCGTATAATCAAGTAAACTTTTCTTTATGAGCCATACAACAAAAATCTAAAAATTCGCTACTTACGCAGTTACGCATGACGAACGGTAAACTTTGCTATGCGTAGCAGAAAAAAAACCTACGCTTGCGACATTTTTAATCTTTTAATGATAGATAGATAGATAGATAAATCATTTAATGTTCTTAAAAGCTTTTATTACTGTCATATAAACTAATAATATTATGATAAAATCGATTACATCACGCATAGGTATTTCCCAATAAAATTTCTCGATGCTATTACCTAAGCTTTTCTTCGTAGAATTGTAAAAATATCGCTGCCTTGAGTTTTAAGAAAAAAAAGAAATACTTATGAGTTCGTAAGAAACGATTTAAATTCTGACCTCTGGTTTGTCACATTGTGCAACACTACTTCCGAGTGTCTCCGAGTATCTCCGAGTACAATAACGTTTCTTTTTTTTCCTTGTTTAGAGTGGAGGATGTTGTGGAAGGTATGCAAGTAAAGAGGATTGTTTGGACAGCCTCGCCTTGACCCGCCCAGCGCATGACCGCTTGATCGTCGACCAATAAATCGTGACCTTTTAAAATCACATTTCATTTCCTTTATTTACATTCCTGACAAGTGTTGACGGTAGGAGGAGAGGTACTGATTAACTGGTCGGAAATCAGAAATTTTAATCACTGACAATTTCCCCACAGCCGCTTATTTTTCAAGCGTCATTTACATCGTTACTAATTAGCCTGACCATGAAAAAATAAGCATGATATTTCCCAATTTTCTTGACAGCGCTGACGAAACCAGAGGGCATCGCGACACCATGACTTTAACGAAAACCATTGACATCGAGAATACGTCAACGAACTATCGCTTTTTTGAATAATGTCCACTTTAATACACTATTAACGTCGAACTAATAATAAAACGGGGTCCTTATTGCGAAATGGCTAAATAACGCTACAATAATGGCGAGCGTAGTTGCTCGCTGTCGTTATAAGAGTGTTTATTTATTGATCGCACTACAATGCCCGTATCGCACAATAAAGTTACGCTCGAAAAGCTATAATCAGAATGTTCTATGTAAATAAACTTGGTCCGTGAAGACACTTAACGTGCGAGTGGTTAAGCGAGGCCTTTACTTAACGTTGTACGCCGATAAAAGGGCTCGTCTGTACTATGTGACGACTTATTCCAGTTTTAGTGCCGCCGACATTGTCCATCGTACGACAACTGACTGTTCTGTAAATTTATGCTTCAGGTAAATCTGACAAAAAAAGTCTAACTTGCTGATGTAAATTACATTGGAACGTGAAGTTAGAAAGGGGATTGCTTTGTGTTGGAGGTGGCGTTGTTAATAAAACATAGCACCCAACTTAGAATCACAATCCTAAAGATTTTGAAGTAAATTATTATTCCATTGCTTCTATACAAGGTGTAAATATATTCTTCACGAAGCCGTCAACCAAGCATTTTGTACATAAAACCAAGCAACCCTTCGCAAGAATTATTGCTGAGAAACGACTTTTTTGGGGTGGAAAATCACATTTTAAAACTCAATGTAACGCACTCAAAACATTGTGCTGATGCATTGAATAGTAAACGGGTCTTGGAGGTATTTAAAGACGTGTTATAAAATTAAATAGAAGTGTTTAAAAAAAGACTTGTGATAAAATTGGAACTTTGACGTCCAAAATCGCAGTAACTATAGAAGTTTCCCTGGTAATAGTCCAGAGAAAAAGATCGCAATAACTGAGTTAACAAGTGCCTTTCGGCTTTTTTAAGGGTATATTTACACCCTTTATTTTGCAAGATTCGTCTGCTCTACGATGAACGTTGTTGAACTGTCAAACTGAAAGGCATTTACATTGTGTGCCACGCAAGTACCCAGTCAGTTTAAAATGTTTTAGGAGATATACCCTTACTTTAAGTTAAATAAATCTTTGACATACAAACTGATTTACAGTCGTTTCTAAACTGTCCTTAAGTGACTCTCGTATTAATTAAGAATAAAGGTTCGCCGCCGTTTTGAAGTCTACATAAGTAAATTATTCTCGTAATCGTTTTAATTTCCGTTTCTATTATTTCGACACGCTTCAGTACCGTGTATTTCAATTTAGTTACATCCTGTATTTGAGGACCACTTTGATTAAATGTCATATTTGCTGACTTCGATCTTATAATTTATATTCAGAAGGGATCGCAGTGGATTCTTATTTGGTAACTAGCAGTGCCCGCGACTTTTTCCGCGTGGAATTATAATTTTTCTAAAATAGAAGTAGGCTAAGTTACTCCTTATTACATCAGCTATCTGCCAGTGAAACTCCCGTCAAAATTAGTCGAGCCGTTCCAGAGATTAGCCAGAACATACAGAAAGACAGACAAAAATTGTAGAAAATGTTATTTTGGTATATGTACCGTTTATACATTCATATGCATGTAGTAATAAGTGGTTATTTTAACATTACAAACAGACATTTTAATTTTATTTATTTGTATGTATTACATATTTGTATGTATACACCGCGTAAATCACCTCATCACAAAGCCGTCAACCAAGCATTCTGTACATGAAACTAAGTAACTTTACGCAAAAATTATTGCTGGGAAACGACTTTTTTTTGGGGTGTGAAATCATGTTTTGTGGTAGAACTCAATGTAACGCACTTAAAACATTGTGTTGATGGACGGATTGAATAGTACGGGGGTCGTGGAGGTATTTAAAGTAAAAATCTTACATTAAAAACTTGTATTTAAAAAAATACTTGTCAATAAGGTGGAACTTTTAACCCTAATATCTCCGTAACTAGAAGGTTCCCAGGTATGGTGTAGAACAAAAAATTGATCCCAATGACAGGGAGAACCAGTGCCTTTCGGCTTCGTTAAGAGGTGTTTTACACCCTTTAGATAACGAACCCATACTTCGTTGGTCAAGCGCGACTGCTGAGATCGAGGTCCTGGGTTCAATTCCCAGGTCGGGCAAAGTATGATTGGGTGTTTCCCGCTGTATTCAGCTTTTAGTGTCTGTCTACTTGACTGCGTTGTTCTTCTAAATTCAGCGACGTAATCTGATGAGGTTTTCACCATCAATTAGAAACTCATTCCGGTAAGTAGATGTATACCAAGCTTGGATATAACACGAAGATCTTGATATTTTGAATAGTAGAAAAAAACGCGTGAAGCAAGGGTGCTTCATCGTCATATGGTAGAACCGTAAACGACGTCCTCGTTTACGGTTCTTTACTTTGACATTCTTCAATGCTCACCTATGCGGAAATTCTACCATTTTTTGAGTGGCAATACTATATTTTATATTATTATAATAATGACGCAGTTACGATAGATTCGATCATTCATTTCGAAGCTCTTAGGTGAAGACCGCACCGCGAGCGTCGGAAAATTTTACTTAGATATTAGTATTGTCAAAGAATTTTCGACCATGTTCTGAGGCGGATAAAACTTTTTTTACTTATTTCATTTTATCCTAGCTAAACGTTTGTTAACGCGTTAGTATGTAATGTAAATAAATAATAAAAGAAGCGCCGCCTACACGTTTGCGTATTGTTTTTTTCAGTACAGTCAAGAAAATTTTAAGTAGTGCCAATAATAATATTTAGCAAATGTTTGAAAATAAAATAATGCACGATGTACAGTCAGCAGGCGCAGTCAAACTGTTATGATTTCGAAGTCATATATTATATACCTGTTTAGGAATATTTACATCTGTATGCAGGGTAGAAAGTAAATCGACGGTGAAAATATATTCACATGAATTATCTCAAAAGTTTTTTTTTTTAAATTCGATAGGAAAAACGTTATTCACCTAGTAACACTCGATGAAACGGAACGTAATACACGCCAAAGTACAAAATGACGTCCATCTACATGGAAATCCTTAATATTGACTAATATTTATGTAAATCCGAAAATCTGTCTGTCCGTTACTCAAGAAATCACGACAAAAGTAACGTAGCGATGGCTATTTTCTCCTCGTATTTTTTACCTGTTTTCTTTAGATTGGAATTTTACTCTGTATGGTCAAATCCTGTAGTAAAAGTTAGCTACTAATAACTATTAAAGACGGCTCGAAACATTTATAATGCATACTTAACAATTTTATGTATTGATCGTAACGCACTAGCTGCTAAGATGGCGCAATGTGTGAAATTCTAACGTTATGTAGGTACATTAAAGTGCTAAGTTGTAAAATAAATATTTACAGAAACTTCTTTAATAAAACATTATTATTCTTACTTTAAAAGCCGTGACAATTTTAGAATTCTTAAAAAAAAAGTTTTGTTACGGAAACCCTGATTTCAACAGTCATATTCCAAAATTCCGAAATAGATTTAGGTTCTAAGATATGTATATTCGAAAAAAATACAGTGGCGCCTACCTAACTCAGGAAAATCTAGTAACTAGATAGTGCTTACATTACGTTTCATCTTTCATTAACTTGCATTATACATCTGAGTAGTACTTCCATACAAACTATTTCCATGTTATGTTATTACGTTGTCATCTAATATTTTATTGGATTTTTCCTTGCGATTTTTCCTTTAGCTTTTTGCAGATAAGTAGTTTTCATGATAGGAACTTTTCAACATGATTATATTTATTTATTTATTTAACACTTTAAGCACATAGTTCAGAGGCGGACTTAATGCCATAGAATTTTCTACCAGTCAACCTTTGGGTTGGATTATACAATAGTCAAAACACTAAATACTTTTTCTTTTCATGTAGACTATGGTTACAGCGTGTTTTAGTATTATTTAAGAAGTACGTCCTTTTTTTTCTATTGTAATGGTTAGAGTTTTTTTCTCTTTTTCTTGCACCTGCACATTATTTAATCATAAGAAATTAGTACATAAGAAAGTTGCACCGGTGAGTGAAAAGTTGTGTGGTAATCGGTTGAAAAACGTCCGGAGGAAAGTTTAGAGCATGAATCAGGATGGGTATAAGAGTAGAGGAAGACCAAAGAAACGATGAATGGACTGTGTGTAGGATGATATGACAAGAAAGGATAATATATGTACTTAGGTAATCTAGGTAGGTTTATTTAAATAAGTATGAAGTTCCTACAGGCGTGGTCGGTGAACGAATAATGGATTTCTTTTAAAAAAATGTATGGCACCACCTTAAATAAACAGTAAGAACATATTTCAAAAGTGAGTTAATGCTTAAATAGTATTTGAAACACTTTTATCACCTAAAACATGTCCCAGTTCGTTAATGCAGGCGAAATATTATCAGATAATGTATAATTCGGTGCCAACGTTCCGTTTCCGTTAAGATACCTAATCTATACTTAATTTTATAAAACTGAAGAGTTTGTTTGTTTGTTTGGAGGAACGCGCTAATCTCGGGAATTACTTGTTCGAATTGAAAAAATATTTGAATGTTGAATAGCCCATTTATCGAGGAAGGCTATACAAGGTGATGTTTTGCATCCTCGTCAAAATTCATGAGGTTGACACAAAAGGCATAAATAATCAATTAAAATTACAGTACCTAGTTAATTATTAATAAACGATTTTTTCGGTTGTATATGTGTGTCAGTATTTCAGAATAAATAGAAATGATCGAATAAACGATTGAAATTGTCTGTATGTGTGGAACCGCGGGTATAGGGCGAGAATCAGACGGCCCGCGTTTAAAACACGGGTGGGTCACACTTACCTACCGAATTCCGACATTCAGAAAAAAAATAAAAAATACCTACCTACCCATTTTATTATTGCTTCGGGACGAGAATCATTGGCATAGTTACCTCCTTGAATTTGACGAGGATGCAAAACAACATCTTGTATAACGCTACGACCAATAGGAGCGGAGCAACAATGAAAAGTTTGACCAAAACAGGGAAAATGTGACGCAGACGAAGTTGCGCGGGTCAGCTAGTCCTTAATATGAGTTCACGAAATTAAACAGATACTGATCGTGGCAGAAATATTAGAAAATTCATGATGTCACCTTTCGATATTGTTCGACGAATTTCACCTAAGCTCCGTTATCTTAATATTATGTTAATTTCAAAACAATCGGAATACTAGGAAAAACTATGTCATTGTTAATTATATACCGTGTCTGACGCCATTTGTTAATTTCGAGAATTTTGTTTGTAGGATCTTGTTATTCGGACTTATTTGTGCTCAGGGAAATCCCTAAAGATCCCGTTTATATGAGGAGAGTTTCTCGACCATCTCGAGGCGAGAATGTCCATGCGAGACGACTCAGAGGCGATTAATCGTACTCATGAGATTTTCAGATGAAAAACAAGCATTCGAATACGACCGTGTCTTATGTGTGTGACTACTAGCGATTTATTCGATCTGCAATTGTTTTCGACTTCTCATTAAGACGAACATCGAGGAGCTGGAAGAGCTCTTGGCTTAATTACAGCCACTCGGGGTGACCTTCAGGTCAGGCACCGAGTTTCCTCCGTGCCTCGGAAAACACGTACTCATTGGTCCCTGACGTCATTTGTAGGTCTTGGATAATCGTCCTAAAGTCTGTCAACCAGTCTTACCAAGGGATATCGTATTGCCTAGTGCTACCTGGGTTGTGGAGGTCAGATAGGCAGTTGCTCCATGTAAAATACTAGTATCCCACTGCATCCGATAAGACTGGAAGAACCGATAAAGTTGGCAAAAAGCCAAGAAGATGATGGTTTAGTCGTACACTGTCTAGAGTTTTAAAAAGTGTCCAGGTGCGAGAAGACCTGTCGTTTAAAAAGTTAACACAAGTCAACTTTAGTCTTTATGGTATCTTCTATCGAGAATTTCTCATCGTGTAAACGACACGTTAGATCATGTGTTTAGATTAGTACCGCTAATCGGCCAATGAGGTTAATTGGAAGGAGGCTAACAGGTCTTTCTTTTAGTACTTTTCCTGCAAGCTATTGGATGAAATTGAACGTGTGTTGCAATGTAAAGTTGTTTTGTAGTCAGGACTTACTTGAGATTTTAGTGAAGGCGTAAATTGTAAGTGCTGGTACCGTATAGTGCAAGTAAGTGTGGAAGAAAATTAACTTGCACACACAATAGGTGATGATTCAGACAATATCATCAGCTTCCTGCCATACTTGGGGTCGGTGCACCACGTTTTATTCTTCCCTTCCTGTCAGACGTCACGGCACTTTTCCTTCGTTGTTGGCCTTCCCCTCCCTCTCCATTCATCAACATTCATATCCACTCATCACTCTTTTAGTCACATGCTTTAAAAAAAATATAATCATCCTCTGCCTAGCCTTTTCCCAAACTATCTCGGGGGTCGGCTTCCAGTCTAACCGGATGCAGCCGGGTACCAGTATTTTACATGAAGCGACTGCCTATCTGACCTCCACAACCCAGTGAATGGGTAATACGATACCCCTTGGTAAGACTGGATGTCAGACTTTCGGCTTCTGACTACTCGTAATGACTGTCAAAGATCTACAAATGACAGGCGGGACCAACGGCTTAACGTGCTTTCCGAGGCACGGAGGAAACTCGGTATGTAATGATGGTCACCCATCCACGACCAACATCGGCAAGCACGGCTTAACCTTGAAGATCGACCCATGCGGCTGTTAATATTTAGCCACGAGCTCCTCTAAAAAAAATATAATATGTAAGTAAAAATAATGCACCCATCTTAACACCTTAAAAAAAAGCATATAGAAAAAAACCCAATTCGCTTTGCCTGGCATGGGAAATGAATCCAAGTCCCCAAGATGCTCAAAGCGAAAGAAAACCAACCTCCCAAAACTATCAAAAATAGTGCTAATCACAACATTTTCGTAAAGGTTAACGTTTTCGCTTTTAATCCTCATAGCGTTAAGTAAGTGCTAAAACTAGGTACATTAGTAAATCAGGAGTCTCGACACTATGTATCTATTTGTTCGAGCAATTACTGAGAGCAGGCGCCAGTAGACAAACATAACTACGACAAACTTTGAACGAGCGAATGGAAGAAATACGTAGAGGATTAGGAGTTATAAAGCTAGGTCCAGAAGGTCAATACTTGAGAGAAAAAAAAACGTCCAAGTACGAGTTGGACTCGCGCACGAAGGGTTCCGTACCATTATTTATAAAAACGACCAAAAAAATCATCATCAACATCATCATCATTTTGTATGGGAGCCCCCTTAAATATTTATTTTATTCTGTTTTTATTATTTGTTGTTATAGCATCAACAGAAATACATAATCTGTAGTTTGAACTGGTTACCTTTCACGGTTCATGAGATACAGCCTGGTGACAGACGGATGGACGGACGGACGGACAGCGAAGTCTCAGTAATAGGGTTCCGTTTGACCCTTTGGGTACGGATCCCTAAACAGCTTAAAAAAGCACATCATAAGCCTACCCGACTGCTGGGACACAGGACCTCCTTGATGCGAGAAAGAGTGGGCCATAATCACAGTAACAGTAGTGATGAAATGATTTACACTAACTAAAGTACCTGTCTCATAGAATATGGCGGGACGAGCTGGGCAAAACCAACGACAAGTTTAGTGGTTCCACCCGCACGCGTAGCATGACCGCCGTAGAAAGGGCTATGTCAACGGAAGAATCAACTACTGACACATTGTCATTTTCTATCTGTCATTATGTCGATACTTTCGTGGACAAAACTCGTTTCAACAGTGGTGATGCTACGCGTGCTGGATCGAAAACTGGAAGTTCTAGGGAGAGGCCCTTTGGCAATCTGTGGAGGCCTCTAAACACTCTAAAAGTATTTATTTATTTAATAAAGTATCAATCTACAACTTGTAAGTCACGGCTGTTAACACTGGGCAACCATTGCTCTACCAAACCACACCTACACTCATTTCTCGAATCGTTCACAGCTGGATTCCGAAAACATTACAATTATCAACCATTGTTCTCTGTAGCAGTTTCTCATAAGTCAAAGGAATGTTATATACTTCGCCACTAACGTCAGAGATGGTTTCTCTTCCAAGTGGATCTTCTGAAATATCTACATCATGGTCCAAACATACAATGTGCTATTTCCTATTTGCTGTAAGACTGAATAGTTTTTAGGCATTAAAATGTTTAAGAATTTCAAATATCTACTCTAAGTTATTGTTGTTTTGGTAGAGTATAATAAGGTAATAATGATTTATTTGGTAGAAAATAAAGTATCTTGCAATAGACGACTTCTCCCTCTAAAAAGTATTTTCGTAATTTTAGCAAACACCAAATCTTTGCGTAAATACTAGAGAAAATAATAAGATTGCTCTTAGTAGAAGCTAATTTCATTATAATACAAGAAAAGTACGACATCCATCTTTCTTTTCTCGTCAGCTAAATCAGTACGAAAAAAGAACAATGAAAGAAAAATATATTTTTTCTTCATTCACCACAAAATGGGCAGAAAATAAATGAGATATTCGTAGATCCGACAATGTATGTACCTACCTCCCTTGTTAACTCAGCAAATAACATCTACAATTCTAGCCTTTCATTACATGAGCTCTCATGTAGAAAACCTTATAAGAAATGCCTTGAAAGATAATTTAGGACTAGAGTACAAATTGGATGTAAGATGGAACATAGGTCTTACATCCAATTTGTTTCAGGATTCTGCGTCTCTTTTTATCATTTTGTGCCCAGATTTTTGTACAATCAGACGTCTCGATTCGATCGTAGATGGCAGAGGTTATTAACGTGTTCGTTAGCTGAAGAGTCTTCTCAGTTTCCTCCCTATCATTATAACCTAGATCTCTTCAAAATTCAGGTGAATTCTACCCCACCCTAGGCCGCATCATCGCTTCACTTCAGGCGAGTAACAGTCAAACGCAAGGCTATTTAGTGCCAAAAAAAATAACGACGCCTCTCGATTCGACTTGCATCAATCAACACGCGCGTCTGTATCTTGTTTCCTTCTGGTATCAAGCTCTAAGCAGTTAATTTCATACTTTTTTCTGGTGACTTAATCTCAACTCGCCTGTCAATTTTGTCACCAAGCGGTAAATAAGTACCTGTCATATGAATTCACGTGGAACTAAACGTTATTTGGAGATATTAATGCATAATGTTTGCATATGATAATGGTTATGAGAATTGAATACTTTTTCTTCCATTTGCGACACTACTTAACTTTCCTTTTCTTTCCTTATTTGTCTTTATCCTTAAAGCTTAAAACCATGACTTTAATAACAAACGTAAGCGTTTTTTGTTTGGCAAGAAATATGGTAAGATGTTAGTCATTAATTGCATTGCTTTATTCGAGGGCAGTGTAGATCGCGGTAAAACAAACTTTAGACCTGACAGGGTAACTACTATTACTAACACGTTTTCCACAAAACCTAGTGATATTGTGAATGAGATTTGCCGTGACTTTGAATCGAGTTCCAGTAGTGCCCGTAGCAAAAAACTAATGAAGAGGGTAGAAATATCGGAAGTTCACAACAATTGAAAATCACGGAAGATATATTCCATAAATGACAGTGTAAATCTCAGTATTCGCAATAATTTCAGCATGCAGAATTAAGTTTTGTACACAAATTTTAATATCAGTGAATCGAACAGCCCTAGTGAAACATGGAACAAAACAAATAATTTTCCCTCAAAACTTGCATAACACGAGTAAAACAAACCATAACAACACTTATCAGCGTCAATACTTTCATAAACTGGCGTCTGCGCCGTTCAAAGTTATCGTGTTATCATTATTATTGTTATCACACACTCATTGATTCCTGGCGCCATCATATCGCTGGCTTTACGATTTATGCCCATATCTGCATCGGACGAAAACTGGTACACTCACCACTTTTGGAACAAGTACGTAAAGTAGTAAGTAGTGATGTAAGGAATGTGTCATTTTAATTATGAATAATTTGTGGTTATGAGATTATTTACTTTATGAGGGGGAATTTTAGGGCGATTTTCCTGTACCTTTTCCTACCTAACAACTTACTTACTTTGGAACATGATTGTAAGGCAAATAATAGGTTATTATTGCTGCCTATAACTTTTGACGATAGGTATACTAATGCAAATAAATTCAACAGCATTATTTAGCCATGCTTTTAGGTGTTGCATTCCTAACATCACGCCTGTAATACCCGGAGGGTTAGTTAGAGGTGTAACTAATAGACTAACACCCACATTTCGCCTGTTATGTTTAAGTCCCATGTAATAGGGGGCGAGCCTATTGCCATCAACATCGAGTGATGAGATAAGAGATTTTTTTATGAAAAAACTCAATAAAACTTTCATAGCATTTGTGTGTCGTATTTTTAAAACGGGGCTTGGGGAAAACCAGCCTTTTACATTAAAGATTAAGTAATAGAATTAAGAATTCATTATTTGCGATGATGATGGAATGCAGTAAACTGATGTTTCACGTCAGAGTGAGAATATTTAGGTGTCCAAAAGTACATCAGCATTCCATTAGTTCTAATCCGTGCATATTTAAATTAACGAATCTAAATAGAAAACACATCAAACCTATTTATATTATTTTATGCATATTTATACACGCCATTTAAGAGTATAAGCCACTACATCTAATTTACCCTATTACCATCTACGACACTTATTAGTGGAATTAACTAAAATAATTTTCAAAGACATCTGACTAATCAGAACCACTCAATGCTTACATTATAAAATCAATTTAATAAGAGATAAGACTGATTGCATAAACTTTCTTCGAAGCACACTCATTGGTCCACAGTCAAAAATATTTCATCGAGAAAATTCTTTAACTGTGAGTGTACTGCGCATTTATGGTCGTGAGTGTTCAGGCTGTGGTGTCTGTCGAGTTCTAAAGTGTCGCAATATGTGTAGAGGAAGCTCAACCGTAATGTAACGTCATTGGTTGTCATGTGGTCACATGTGACGTGTCAATGAACTTGTTATGTGTCCAAATTCAATTGCATTTGAAGTACTGTTGAGATTGACTGGCGATTAAAAGAAACTGACATTATGAATGTGTTTAATTAGGTATCCTCCTCTACTTAACGGTTTTCAGTGGAATTTAGTTTTGATTGGGTTTTTTTTTTAAATCATGTATTCTAGCACTTCGCCCGCGACTTTATCCGTGAAAATTGTGATACTATATAGTCTATGTTACTCGGTAAAGATGTAGCTTTCAAATGGTGAAAGAATTTTAAAATCGGTCTTGAAGTTTTTGAGTTAAATCGTAACAAACAGTCAAATCTTTCCTCTTTATACTATTAGTTTAGACAAAAGGTACAAGGCAGATGTGAGTGCCAACGCCGGGAGGAGACGCCCTACAATGACATAAACTGACCTAATTGGTGAGGTTCTTCGAAAAAGTCAGGAGCGTAGTACTCGTAGCCGACGTGCATGTATGACCAGATGTATGAACGTGGACGTGGCAGAGGAAGTATGTAAGGATCGCAGCAGGAGGCGTTCTGTGGTTTCCTGGGTACCTCCATGGAAAAAGGGCGTGGCGTATGTATGAATGTAAATTTCCTACTGGGAAAGCGGTAGGTTTAGCACAAACGCGCTGAGTGAACGTGGACGAAGAATTTTAAAATTGCACTCGGAATATCTTATGATGACTAACACAATATAATATCTATATATAGTCGTAAGTTTATCCTCTTCTGCAAATCTCGCAATCGAAAAATGGTTTGCTGTAAGAAAACCCAATTCTGGGTTAAGACCGCCGTTGTACATAGGTACATTTTTATATTGCAATTTGTATCTATATATTTTTTTTAATTTTGTGTGCAATAAAGAATAAGAATAATATGTTTTAGAATAATAACTTGTTTTTCGAACAAACTAAACCACATATCCAAATATGTAATTCCGAATTAAGCATTGAACAAAATACCTTTAAAATACCACAAGGAAAAGTCCAAAAGCAGAAAGTAATGATTTCAAACATTTTCCTAAACCTACCGCTAAAAAAACAATAGATTGCGGAATACATAAGTCATTACGTATAAACCTCAACAAACGGTCATAACCACTAAAAAAATCAATAACTGCCCAAAAAGTGCATTGTACACCAAATTCAATGAAAACGGTGACCAATACACATTACCTAAGCGATTTAGTCATAGCTGGTTCTGATAACGATTTTGTCGCACTAGGGTATATATGCTGGTAAGAGTTTTGACCGAAAATGGTTGTTAGTTCGTTTACAAATATTTTGTAGTTATAAGTTTACCTTTTTTTTTTCGGATGGGAAATCATCAAATGACTTCTCCCGCTCTGGGCGGAGCGGGAGGGAGTGTCAGACTTGTACTGACTAAAACCCACCCATGTTCGTTCTTAGCTTTGTGTTCCAGGGCCGCGGTATCTCTTTCGAACAACCCGCAGCCCTGGCAGGCATCGGCCCTCTCGGACCCCTTCCGGTTTGCTGACATCTCCTTGAGGCGCGCCTGGAACACGTACGCGCCGTCGACACGGCCTGTCGTCATAAGACGGACGGACGGTGAGCTAGCCCATTACTCACCGTCCACAGGCTCGCGCTTACGGTGGCCGGGGGCCACTGGTTGCCCCCCGACGCCCGGGGCTTCTCCCGCGGCGGCTGGGACGTGAGGTTCTCTCCCTCTCACGTTCCGCCACCTGTTATAAGTTTACCTTACTTGGTCTATACAATATTTAAAAAAAAGGTGTTAGCGCAAGGGTGTTATTAGGTATCGAGATTAGATTCTGTTTATTCTTTTTGTATGACAAGTAAAAAAAATACCCCGGAAAAAATAAAATATAGTAAAGTGAGGAAATTCATATGGCAACACAGGACAACGCTCCGGTCGCTTCTTAGGTAGTGACGTCAAAAACAAACAACTGACGATCGAACATACTAATGCCGAAAATAAAAATTCTCACGTTTTAAAAGTTTGTTTGATTTTAGGGAAATGGCGGTAATTTGGGCACAAAATTCGGGTTCCGTGTTTTTTTTTTAATTCTTTATTATGTTCACTTTCATGAATATCTTATGTTTCTTAGTTTATTTGGTAATGTCATTGGTATATGCCCCTTTCGAATAGGACAGGGTATTTTGTTAACAAACTTTATAATAATATCAGTCTTTAACTATCTTAGTGGAAGGAATGGGGGGAGGCCTTTGCCCAGAAGTGGGACAATTCAGGCTATCAAATAGAAAACTGTCTTCTTGTAGAGAAACTAGAAAGCCTATTTTTATCCAGCAAAAGGAAAATAAAAATTGGTCACCACGCTTTCCCTCTAATCAGACGCGTATTAGCTTTCAAAGGATTTCGTTAACAATTATTTTGTAATGTATGGTATAAATCGACGTAGGTAAGCGAAGAAGTAACATTGATGAATTGACTCCTTGACTTAAAAACCTCATAGTCTCTAGACTAGGTTCTACAATATCAATTAAAATAAACCCATTATGGGGGATAATGGCTTTATTTATGGGTGGATCTTCCTTCAGAAATCGCCACTGACACTTCAGTGAGCACTATCGCAAATCAAGCCACGAGAAACAAAAGATTGGCATGGAAAATAAAATAGTAATTGATCCTTATCGAACGGAGTCGCGAACTGAGTTAGTCATGACTTTGTTCTGGTCTAGAGAGATTTGTTGATCGAGTTAGCAGCCTGGCTGATGACTGTAGCAGTTTGTGTGTTATAAGATCGAGGACAACGTTATGGGAAAATATACGCAATATAATGGTATTTTTGGCAGTGAAAGAAAGGAAGGAAGAAAAATGTTTATTTGTTGCAGGGACATGACGTGCGTACAAAATGACAAAAAAAGAAACATAAACATACAAGGTTTAACAAATATTTATAAGTACAGCAGAACACCAGCGGAGATCCAGTCGTAAATGGCCAAGACCAGTCTCAGGTTCTAACCAAATTGATTTCATCGCCACTTTCTTCAAAACGGTGAAGAAATGTATCAAAAGGAAACCCGCGTGTCAGAGAACCAAAAGTTTGAAAACATGACATCTTGTATATTGTGTGATAGATTATGTCTCACTCTCTCTCATAGTGCGGAGGCCTGTGTCCCACCAGTGGGAACATTACAGTCTGATTATGCTCGGCTCAAAAATACAGTTAGAGTACTAACTGTATTTTTGAGCCGAGGTATGAAAAAGCGGTATGAATATAATAGAAGACAAAAAGTGATCAGTGATCACAGATAGAAATAGAAACACTTATATTTTATTTGATAACTGACATTTTACCTTTGCAGAGTTAAGTTGGAGCCAAGCCAGAATATGAAGTACAAAATAATTAACAGTAACTCTTTTTTTCCATCTCTTAAGCCTTTATAATGTTTGCCAGCCAGGCCGCATTGATTACCCTGTGCGTTTTTGTGTCTAAGTTTCAAGTTGTTTTGGTAATCTTAGCAGCTCCGAGAGTTGTATATTTTCGAGTAAGTAGCGTTTATTTAAAACAAGCTCTTGAGAGTGTTGAAGTTGTTTTTCTATCTACGGATAACTTGAAAAATAAAACAAACTTGATTGAGGAAAATATTCAGGCCAGTCATAATCTTACACAAACAATCGTTGTTTACTTTGATGACCAGGGATCATCCTTCAAAACCTGATAAAGTAATTAATTTTATCTCAAAAATCAGACACCTACACATTTAAAATTTCAAACATTTTTTGTTTGATCACATTCCGCGCACAATGTGCTAAGTCAAATCCCATGTATGTTAATGTTCGAAGTTAACGTTTATTTGTTGACGACATACTTGGGCATTGTTGCAAGACCACTGTGCAAATAGATACGCCATAAAAGATGCGCCTGACAACCTGAAAATACTCTAAAGTCGATGTTCTATGGCTAAGATGAACAAAATGATCCTTAAGGACAGATGCACTCGCGGTTTCTGAGTCATTTCAAATTTAATTTATAGCTTAGTAGTGTTTTCTATTCTGAATTTAACTTTTGTGGCTTTAAATATTTTCTTCTCCCTTTTTCATTAAATATATAATATTATGGTGGCTGTTATGAGCAACCACTTCAACGTTTTCAATTACCGATGCCTTTAAAATTATTTTCGCTTGCGATTGATTTTGCAGTAACAGTTACCGCTACAGCTTTGCTGCAAGTTTTCATCATATTCGTAATTATTGCCTCCTTATTCGACAGGGTCTTTCGAAGATGGTATTCCAAACGATTAAAATGGGATGCCAGGTATGGAAGAGCTGTTGGGGCTTCGATTCATAATAACAACAACCTCAGGAAATATATAAAGCTGACATTTATTTTATACAAATAAATAAAAATGTAAAGAAGATGAATATGGAAGATGGCTTCAAGGGTCTGACTGGGACTTCAAGGGACTGGAGAGGGCTAGGCATCAAAGTCAATGCACCTTCGATTTTCCGACGATATAGTGGTCATGGTTGAGACCATGGAGGACCTCAGTACAATGCTCGATGACCTCAGTAGAGCTTCCGAAAGAGTGGGTCTTAAAATGAACATTAACCAAACCAAAGTCATGTTGAATACCCACTCCTATCAAGATTGGAGACTTTACACTCGAAGTAGTAGACGATTATGTCTACCTGGGACAAACGGTCCAGGTGGGTAGGTCTAACTTCGAGAAAGAGGTCAATCGTCAAATCCGACTCCGCTGGGCTGCGTTCGGGAAGTTGCGTGGTATCTTCTAGTCCAACAACTTACCGTAGTGTCTCAAGACGAAAGTTTATTACCAGTGATTACATACGGGACCGAAACGTGGTCGCTCACAATAGGCTTCATCAGAAGGCTTAAAGTCACCCAAAGTGCAATGGAGAGGGGTATGCTCGAGAGAGAGAGAGTTTCCTTGCGAGATTAAATCAGAAATGAGGACAGCAAGAGAACCAAGGTTACCGTCGTAGCCCGAAGAATTGCCAACTTAAGTGGCAGTGGGCGGGGCACATTGCACGCAGAAAGGATGGCCAATGGAGCCGAAAAGTTCTGGCATGGCGACCGCGAACTGGAAGACGATGCATTGGAAGGCCTCCCAATAGGTGGACCGATGACCTGGTGAAGGTTGCAAGGATTCGCTAGATGCAAGTCGTCGACGTCTTTCGGCTGTAATGATGAAATAAAAATTGAAGTGTGTGTTTGTAATTTCAAAATAATGGTACATACCTACAGCACTTTTAACAAAGAAAAACATGATTATATTTTTTTGTCTGTCTGTTAATTTCGGCTAATCTCCAAAACGGCTGCACCAATTTTGACGGAGCTTTTACTGCTGGATAGCTGATGTTGTAAGGAGTAACTTTGCCGTATTTTATTTTAGCAAATAAAATTAGGGTTACGTTTACGTGCAAAAAAAAATTGAAACCCGAGAAATTGTAAACAAAATCAGATTCAAAAAGCAATATTTTTATAATAATTTCATGGACTAAGTGTGCGGGCAAAAGCTAGTAAGATAGTATACCCATATTCTAAAAGCCTTCCCAAATCCATTTTTGAACTTAGTCGACCGTGTTGTTGACATGACAAACAGTTCATGACGTGAAAACATCCACCAAATCGTATTCATAGAAATTCTTGGCCGCAATTGGTGGATCTTCGAATAAGGTACCTCCTCTAGCTATCTATCTTTGTCAAACCCATAGTTGCATTCTTCTTTAATCAATGCTAAAGATGTCATATGTCATTTTAATCAATGTTAAATATGTATTTAATTAATAGTTTTCCGGGACTTCAAATTTGACACATGAAAAGTAGGCGTTTATATGTTAAATCATAAACAAACTCGGCGGAATATAGGCGTGGTTAGTCTGACTTAAGTTAAGTTCATGACTAATAATACCAGTGTAAGAAGCTGAGAAGACAATTATTTAAACAATATCACCTACGTTATTATAATTATCCATTATTTATCGTCAATTATAAAGTACATAATCATAATTAAGCATTAATAATAATTACCAACTAATAATAATTGTGATCAAGCCCATTCTTGTACTAATGGCAAATCAATGTATAGTATTACGTTTTATTGACAACGTTTGGTCTTGCTAATAACTAAGCAATTTAATGCAACTAATCGGAAATAAAATGTTTACATTATTTAAGTATAGCACTTATTCAAACACCATGGCCACTATTAGACTTGATCTTTGAACAATGGCGAGAAGAGGCACAACACCGACAAAAGTGGAGGGAATGGGAATTTACAGGCATTGCTCAGAAGTCTTTACAGGCTAACAATACAAACACGAAATTAATGATTTTAAGGGTCAGCCATAATTGTAGGCCCTAAAATTAATGCAATTTATGCAGCACAAATCCGTAGTTACATTTATATGTAATGTTCTATTGTTCATGCCAATACCTAATTGAATTTTTTTTCTGTTTGGCCTTTGCTCAGAAGGAAGAACTAGGAAGGATATGGGGGAGGTCTTTACCTCCCCCATATCCTTCCAGGCACTCCCTTCCTACGCAAACTTGAGCCAACAATCGTGATGCGCGTCCAGATGGTTTTTTAGAACATTAGATAAATCCATATTTTTAAATTCCTTATGAAGTTCCTTTTTTTAACCAACGGCGTCCATTCGACAGTAGCTATAGAAATGACGTTGAAAGTGACATTTTATAAGAAGGACAAGGAGTTAACAGTCGGTCAGGTCAAACCCTCGGACAAGGCAAAAGCAAGGTTTTAAGGTTAAGACAATATAAACGTGAAGTACCCACGAATTGCTACATTAGCACTTTTAACACATACACACATCAAAAGTGTCTAGGGATCAAGCATTTTTATGCGGATTTCTTGAGATTGAGATGTGGCTTTGTAATAAATTTATGATTTTATAAATTTATATGGATCCTTTTTGGTGCATTTCATAATTTGAATCAGGAACTGTGAATCAAATTCGAGTAAAAGATGAAAATCAGCTGTCAATATTTTCCCTATAAAAACATACAACGCATTGAAGACATTATTAGTGCTACTGTTTCCCTACTACTGATTAAAACCAACGTTATTATGGAGCGGCGACGTCATTTAAGCAGGGAAGAAATGCTCAGAGCCGTGGGAATGATAGAAGCTGGTTCCCGGCAACGTACTGTGGCTTTAGCTCTGAATACAAGTCAGAGTGTTATCAGTCGACTTTGGACACGTTACCGAAGCACTGGTACCGTGGCTGAGCGCCATGGAGGACGGTATCGCTGCACCACACGGAGACAAGACCGATACATTCAAATCTTAACTCGAAGAGCTCCAACAATAACCGCCATGATGTTAGCCTTGAGGCTTCATCACTCTTCAGGGAACTTAATTAGCGACCAAACAGTCAGAAACCGCTTGCATGAAGTGAACCTTCATTCCCGAAGACCGCTACGGGTACCACCTATAGCAATGCACAATCGTAGGATTCGATATCAATGGGCTCTTGAACACAGAAATTGGGCAGAAGAACAATGGCGTTTCGTGTGCTTTTCTGATGAGTCTCGTTTTGGTATGAGACCGGATACAAGACGTATACGACACTGGAGAACCCCTGGACGCCAACAGCGATTAAAATCCTGCCAGGAAGTCCATCCTTATAGTGGTGGAACCATCATGGTATGGGCGGGTATTTGGATCGGCGGAAGAACTGAGTTGATTTGGATCAGAGGCAACCTCAACGCTCAAATTTATGCTGAGACGATTGTATCAGACGTCATCGTTCCTCTACAAGTGCAAATCGGTCCCTTATTTCAGTTAATGCATGATAATGCACGACCGCACACCGCAAGAGTTGTAAGACAGACTCTCGCCGCAGCTAACATCAATGTCCTGGCCTGGCCTGCTCAGTCGCCAGACTTGAACCCGATTGAGCATGCATGGGATATGCTACAGAGAAGAGCTCTGCCGAATATGGAGGGTATCCAGTCGCAAGAAGACCTTTTTTTGTTGTTGCAACGAACATGGGCGGCCATTCCACAGCGTGATTTGGATGAACTCATTTTGAGTATGCCAAACCGATGTTCTTGTGTTGTTAGTGTTCGCGGTAGAAACACGGATTATTAATTGTTTAAGTTACCCAATAAAATTTTAAAGAAAACTGTTATTTCAGTCTTTTTTTCGAACTTTAATGTTAGTGGTTCAAATGTCATAAATCCCTTTATTAGAAAATGGCAAATTTCTTTATTAATGCAAAGGTGACTTGGTTTATCGTTACTGTGACAAACGAAAACACTTTATTTGATGAATCCTTAAAGAAAATTTTAATTAATATCAATCAGGAGAAAAGTTATTGCAAAAATATATGTTGATCCCTAGACACTTTTGATGTGTGTATTTATATAAGTTCGTTAATATACCGGTTCATTAGATTTATTTGTATGGTTACAATTAAAATTTTGTCTCGTCAACGTCATATATCATCATATAGACTTTCTTGACTAATCTTATATAGCCAACTTCTATCATTAAATAGTAGCGGAAACAAAAAATCATCGTTACCGGTGGTCGAAACTAGTTTCGTTACCGTGAAACAACGTGCAGTAGTGCAGTCTCTGATAATATATTGTGATGAAATCCACAATATATTTTGGAAGCTAGGTAGAGCAACGATGTTCACACGGTGGTTGATAGTTGATAGATATACCGAGAATAAAGTAGAATGGCGTACGATTGGAGAGGCATTTGTTCATCTGTAGGCCGCTTAGCTAGGCTAATAACGACAAAATTGCAAAAATAGTGACCAAAAATAACAACAATAACAGATAAACTTAAGAAAACAAATCCACCGCGACAACACATCATCTGCCATCTGCCTAGCCTTTTCCCAAACTATCTTGGGGTCGGCTTCCAGTCTAACCGGATGCAGCTGAGTACCAGTATTTTACATGAAGCGACTGCCTATCTGACCTCCACAACCCAGTAACTGGGTAATACGATACCCCTTGGTAAGACTGGATGTCAGACTTTTTGGCTTCTGACTACTCGTAACGACTGTCAAAGATCTACAAATAACAGCCGGGACCAACGGCTTAACGTGCTTTCCGAGGCACGGAGGAAACTCGGTATGTAATTATGGTCACCAATCCACGGACCAACCTCGGCAAGCATGGCTTAACCTTGAAGATCGAACCGGGCGGCTGTTAATATTTAGCCACGAGCTCCTCCACGAGCTCCACGAGCTCCACCGCGACAACACAAACCACTTTAACAAAAATCAATTGAAAACAGTAATACCTAAAATACCTATGAATTCAATTATCTAAGTAGAAATAGCCACGTTTTACGATTACGAGCTAAAGTTCGCCAGATCAGATGGTGCTTGCATACTGAATAAAGTCGTTGAATTTTCAACTAATACAACCGGGTCAAGATGTTTTTCGCTTATAGTACTAACATTTTAATACGAACCTGCGATTAGCTTTCTGGGCACGTGGCAAGTCAATTGAGACTTTGACTTCTGACTTTTGACTTCCGACTTTGGTATTGCAATGTATGCTCCTTGTTGATAGATTTTATGGGAACGTAATATCATGATTATCGTGGTCGGCTTCTACTGTAGCAAAATCGTGCTATGTTTCAATATTTGCATGGAGTGCTTGTCACCAAAGCAACAATAATCTACAAAGCAATTTCCAAATATATTTGCTCAAACACAGCAAATGAAATATGGCATATCCTTCCTAGAAAAATAGCGATATCTTTCAAAGCTTTTCGTTTTTTTCCTATGTACTTTCAACAGCATTGAAATCAGTTTTTCTGACTTTTGGTTATCATTTTCAGTGATAGAATTTAACTTTGTCTAATCTAGACGGTCTGGTTTATACATCTTTAATACAGAAACTACTTTTATAGAACCTCTCCATCTTCAGTTTTGGCGCCACACATGCCATAACAACGCACTTAAACTCACGCCCAAATCGGTAAGTAAGAACACGTGAATACACATACCAAGCACAAGTTTATCGAGGTCAATCCACGGAGTTTTCCGTGTTATCCGCTGTTTTCCCATCGTCATAAACATTTCGTCAAAAACATTAGCTAACAACTAATTAATGCACCCTCACGTCCAACGTCTTAACACGATCGTACGCAGCGTGTCCGATTTTTATTTTTTAATTATAATGCAAATATGTAAAGTCAACAGTCATGTGAACATTCTCGGGTATTAAGGAATTGTGTCATCAACTATTTAATTCATTAACACGTTCTAATTGAGTCATGATTACTTAAGAATATTAAGCACATAAACATTGTGGTACCTACTCATTAATGGATAGGTGAGGTTGTAACAAACGTGCTTATTCCTTGATGAAAGGAGTAAACAGATTTATACATTAAAAAAGTAATTAGGGGAAAATGAATTTAATAAATGATGAAATGAAAAATACAATAAATTAGTACAAAAGTGAAGGGCAGGTTAACCGAGAACGTTTTAAATATCTCCGCAAATCTCTGAGCGTGATAGTAACTGAAGACAAACTTGCAGTCGTAGAAAGCTGGCTTGATTAAGATGAGCTTGACCACGACGAACTTGATGCAGGGCGATTTGGTAGGACCCACCAGCAGACACGTACCGCCCAATGCCAGGCTCGTCAGCTCGAAGAGCAGCTTCCAGCAGACAGGTAATGAGCCCCAGTGCCAGGCTCGTCAGTTCGCAAAGCAGCTTCCAGCAGACAGTTAGCAACAGCCACGGCAGCACTAAACGAAGGGCGCTCTTTGACTCCACCAGGCTGTGCTCAAAACTCAAGATATGACAGATCTTGACTCCAAACTAGACTTAGCTGTTTTCTTGATTTTAGACTATACTGATTTCTCGTGTCCAGACTGAACCGACTCTTAACTCCAGACTAGAACCAGGGCATCCGTCAGAAATCCCTTTTATACCCTGATCTTCCGTTTCTTTTCTTCCAATGTCTTTTTTAGATTCAAAACTGCTGCGCTCTAGTAAGACGCAACCTGCCAGTATTAAAAACAGCCAGTAACAATGGTCAAAAACCCTGCACATAATATTTTTAGAAATATAACTCAGAATATCTTTACACAGCAAATATTCGCTATTAAATATAAAATACAAAAATTGAACTCACGAATTGATGATAATAATTTTTAGTAATTTATATAATCTAAGTGTAACCTTCATAGAGAGTTTGGCTGGTAACAATCACAAATAAAAGTAAATGACATCTGACAAATTTGAAGTAAACATGTCACAACAAAGGATTAGAAAATATTTATAAAAATGAAATAAAAATATGAATATGGATGATTAAGTGTGAGTATAAAGTATCTGTAGTAAGCAGATACTATATTTCCCCAACGACCCCGAGAAAATTTTTGGCCTAGAACAAAAATTTTGGTAAGGTTAAAGTATTACAGCATTCACAAAACTTTCATAACTCATTCAAACATACCGACATCTTACGAAGTTAGGCCAGGTAGGATTCACATTCAATGATCACTACTCCACCTGATAAATCAATAACAGTAGGCTTATTTTTGGAGTTGTAATCCGCTCGCGTCTAAAACCCATAATAAGATGAAATATAAACAAAAAATTAATAAGGGATCCACCCCAATCAACTTTTAGAGTTGAAGATTAGCGAAGGCTTATTTTAAGGAAGTCGCAACCCGCTTCAGTCAACTTTTAGAGTTGAAGATTAGCGAAGGCTTATTTTAAGGAAGTCGCAACCCGCTTCAATCAACTTTTAGAGTTGAAGATTAGCGAAGGCTTATTTTAAGGAAGTCGCAACCCGCTTCAATCAACATTTAGAGTTGAAGATTAAAAAAAAATAGTTATACCAACTTATAGTATAGTTAGGTATAATAGAAGGTTAGATAACTTGTACCTAAAAGCACTTCAAAGAGTTATCTGATAAGAACAGATATAGAAGAATATTAAAAATAATCTTTTAATGGTTTAAAAACCAATGAAAGAACAAACAAAATAAAAACTATAGAGTTTAAATAGACCGAATAAAACTCTACAGTTAGAAGAAGGGAAGAAGATAGAGATGAGTCATGAGTAAGTATAAGATAAAAAGTTAAAAATAAAGTGTATAAAATTAAAAGGGAGAGAGAGTCAAGAAAGTCTGAGTTTTATTATTAAGAAGGATTCTAAAATAGCCGACTTGAAATATTCAAGAGCGTTGAAGGACTGTCATGTGTAGTAGTCTATACTTTTGCGCTGAACCAGCGCAGATAACAGTTCGAGCCCACGACACTAAACCTATTTTGATGAGATTCATAGATGATATAGATAAATAAATGATAAGTGTTTAAGATTATAAGTAGATTAAGTGATGTAATATAATAAAAATATGATGAAAATAGTTACCAAATATAATCTCTTGTGTAAGTTGTTTTAGAATTTAGAGAATATGTTTAAGATCAAGACTTGATTTTGCGTTAGGCGCCAAAATGTAACAAACGTGCTTATTCCTTGATGAAAGGAGTAAACAGATTTATACATTAAAAAAGTAATTAGGGGAAAATGAATTTAATAAATGATGAAATGAAAAATACAATAAATTAGTACAAAAGTGAAGGGCAGGTTAACCGAGAACGTTTTAAATATCTCCGCAAATCTCTGAGCGTGATAGTAACTGAAGACAAACTTGCAGTCGTAGAAAGCTGGCTTGATTAAGATGAGCTTGACCACGACGAACTTGATGCAGGGCGATTTGGTAGGACCCACCAGCAGACACGTACCGCCCAATGCCAGGCTCGTCAGCTCGAAGAGCAGCTTCCAGCAGACAGGTAATGAGCCCCAGTGCCAGGCTCGTCAGTTCGCAAAGCAGCTTCCAGCAGACAGTTAGCAACAGCCACGGCAGCACTAAACGAAGGGCGCTCTTTGACTCCACCAGGCTGTGCTCAAAACTCAAGATATGACAGATCTTGACTCCAAACTAGACTTAGCTGTTTTCTTGATTTTAGACTATACTGATTTCTCGTGTCCAGACTGAACCGACTCTTAACTCCAGACTAGAACCAGGGCATCCGTCAGAAATCCCTTTTATACCCTGATCTTCCGTTTCTTTTCTTCCAATGTCTTTTTTAGATTCAAAACTGCTGCGCTCTAGTAAGACGCAACCTGCCAGTATTAAAAACAGCCAGTAACAATGGTCAAAAACCCTGCACATAATATTTTTAGAAATATAACTCAGAATATCTTTACACAGCAAATATTCGCTATTAAATATAAAATACAAAAATTGAACTCACGAATTGATGATAATAATTTTTAGTAATTTATATAATCTAAGTGAAACCTTCATAGAGAGTTTGGCTGGTAACAATCACAAATAAAAGTAAATGACATCTGACAAATTTGAAGTAAACATGTCACAACAAAGGATTAGAAAATATTTATAAAAATGAAATAAAAATATGAATATGGATGATTAAGTGTGAGTATAAAGTATCTGTAGTAAGCAGATACTATAAGGTATGAGTGATTTTCGAAATAAATTTAGGCGCCGTGGCTTATGCAATGTAAATATGAGGAATCCGTTGATCCTCTTCAATCCAGTCAGTTCGTAAGACTCTCGTGATTTAGCTATGCAAATGAAACTTTCTGCCAAATACGACTACTGCAAAAATCACATACATTTCGTAAGACAAGGCTAACATGGGTTAGCAAATGGTGATAGCTAATGAGAAAAGGCAAAACTTAGTCGATTGAGACTGTAGGGAATGTTGACGGACAAAACCTACTTACTACAAAGTTCGGGTTCCATAATAGAATCATGCAAAGAAACGTTTACAGTGTCTATTGGTACTGCCAATCATTATTAAAAACCAAAATCATGACCTTCCTGCAAGATTTTTTTCATTCTCTCCTGTCATAATAATTATAGTAGCAATATAGATAAAGTTAGAAATCGATACAACAGCATAACATGACACTGAACCTGAACTCCAATCAACAATAACCAGGAAGACCCATAGCCTAAGCGAAACAACAAAGAAATAACCCAAGAACTTAATATCTAAGATTGTAAAGTCGCAATAACTGCCTCATTTATCTGCCACGCTGCCAACATCTCAAGGCCCGTCGTATCAAACGTAGAAGATATGGTTATTAGGATGGCACAGTCGACCGCACGCCACGGCGATTACGTATAGATCTCTAATGGAAACCGCAACGCATGCGTCTGTTAAGGTTAGGACTTACATAAAGGGGATTTGTTTATTACCTTTTCTCATGTACCTCCTTAAACTCTGATTCTGGATATACATACTTGTTCCATGATAGAAGATGTAGTGACCAAAATTTAAAATAAAATGCTAATATGGTATGGTAATGTGAAGAGGATGAGTGAAAGGCGACTCATCATCATCATTTCAGCCGAAAGACGTCCACTGCAGGACATAGGCCCCCCAAGTGTTGTCACATTGACCGGTCCCGTGCGACTCGCATCCAGCGGATCCCCGCAACCTTTAGGGTATTAGTCCACCTAGTGGGAGGCCTTCCGGTTCGCGGACGCCACTCCAGATCTTTTCAGAACCATTGGCAATCCGTTCTGTGAGCAATGTGTCCTGCCCACTGCCACTTAAGTTTGGCAATTCTTCGGGCTACGTCGGTAACCTTGGTGCTCTTGCGGATGTCCTTATTTCTGATTTTATCAAGCAAGGAAACTCCAGTACAGCCCTCTCCATTGCCGTTTGGGTGAATTTAAGCCTTCTGATGAGGCCCATTGTGAATGAAACCGAATGTCAGTAGAATGAAATTCACTGACCTTATTGGTGAGGTTCTTCAGAAAAGTCAGGTGCGTAGTACTCGCAACCGACGTGCATGTATGACCAGATGTATGAATGTGGGCTAGGCAAAAGGAGTATGTAAGGATCCTAGCAGGTAGTGCTCTGTGGTTTCTTGTGCACCCATAGGAATAAGGCAAGAGTATGTGTATGTTTGTTCCATGCTCTATGTAAAATATTAGTATTCAGCTGCAACCGGTTAGACTAGAAGCCGACCCCAAAATAGTTGGGAAAAGGCTAAGCAGATGATGGATAACGGATGTACGGAGTGATAGTGTACATAAGAAAGAATAATGTCTATGAACAATAAATTCATACTTTTATTCCGGACATAAATACCAAAACGGCGGCGATGGAACCAAATCTGCCAAAATACAAATAAGGCTTAAATATAACGACATAAAGATCAAAATGGTGTCCACAATTCAGCCCATTTACAATCTTCAATCCATGAAAAATCATGATGTTTCACTCAAAACCTGATATGTACTTGTATCACTGTTTTTGTTATTAGTACGCTTATGCCAAAGTATAACGTCTTTGTCAAATAGTGCAGACTTATCTTTATGGCAGAGATTAAAGATACTATGTTGTCATCTGCTCGTGACTTTGGGAAATTCAGATCAAATTGATTACGCAACTAAATATTATGATAAATGTTCATAACATGCGTCTTACAATAACTTTAGCAATCTTAGTTCCCTGTGGCACACCAATGCAGGGCAAAGGCCTGCCATCTACATTTTCTAAAAAAAAAAAAAAAAATTCGGCTTCTGCGGGCCAGTCATATCGGTAGGAGTCAAGCATGTCTCGCCATGTTGGCTTTGGTGTACAGAAAGATTTCCACATTAATGTCTAGGCAACAGACAAATAAAAAAAGCTTCCGTGTTTACATTACAGATCTTTAACTTCACACTAACATTACACTCAAAAGTGTCAACTTCATGATCAGCATTCAAGTAGGTACAATATTTATCAAAACAAAAATCACGAACTTTAATCTTTGATGAGGTTAACCTTCACTTAAGGGCACGACACCCACACGAAACACAACAAACAAACATGTATGGAAAATTTTGAATTGACACATTGTCACTCCATTGACCAGACCACCCGTGACAAGGTAGTACTGTTAGGTATATTGTCCTTGTATTGGCACCTCCATTCAACCAAATAGTACAGGTTTATTCAATTATACATCTGCCAGCTTTAGATGTCAAAAGAATGATAAACTTATCTCTATTTTCATGCAAATCTTGTAAATGCTGTGTGTCATATCTTACAAAGATTTAATGTTTGCCAGAAACATTTTCTTAAGGCATAGCCAGGCAATATTTTCGGCTATTGACCCAATACGGCTTGGCAATGTGTGGTAGACCACACAGTTTATCTAAGCTATATTTTAGGTTCTGCACACAAATTATCTAGTGTCTAGACGTGTAGAAATGTGGGATATAAATATAAATTATAGGGGACATTAGAAAAGGGGGTGTCTTTTATACATAGGCCAATTTTTGGAGTTGCTGTCGGTAAAACATGGAACTTTCAGCGCGAACTATTTTGGTCTCCATTTAAAGAACTTGCGCTGCTTCTTTAGTATTTCCTAATACCGTAATTAATTAATTGTGGTTTGGCTGATGCTAGGCGTATGTTGGTGCCAATCCCAGCAAAGAAAACACATATTAGTCGTTGTGCCACCCACGAAATAGAGGTGTGCAATGACAAATAAGTGATAATTAATTCGTATCAAAGGATGTTAACTTCATGACATAATACTTTATTACCCATGTATTTTGATGAGACGACAAATACAGATAGCGTAATTTAATTTTGTTTGACAATGTTGTTAACACGCGGATTCCGACAATTAGCATTTTTGTTTGAGATAACAATGTCTTCAGTGCGGTTAGAAGATTCCTTGATAAAACATGTTGATGTTGTTCGTTGTGTAGTCCATTTTGGTTTACTAACAATCATTTGAGTTAAGATAAGTCATAAAAAAGAGAAATCCTGAAAAAGTAATTAGTGTTACGAAAGTCCTGTATCTATTTTTTCCCCATATCTGCATTACTTTAAAAATACTTTAAGTATACTTCACTAGGTATAAAGGGTGTAAAAAACCTCTTAACGAAGCCGAAAGGCACTGGTCCTCCCTGTCATTGCGATCATTTTTTTTTTCTACACCATACCTGGGAACCTTCTAGTTACGGAGATATTAGGGGTCAAAGTTCCAACATTTTGACAAGTTTTTTTTTTAAAACAAGTTTTTAATGTTAGATTTTTACTTAACACACCTCCACGACCCCCGTACTATTCAATCCGTCCATCAGCACAATGTTTTGATTGTGTTACATTGAGATCTACCACACAACATTATTTTACACCCCCCAAAAAAAAATTCGTTTCCCAGCAATAATTTTTGCGTAAAGTTACTAAGTTTCATGTACAGAATGCTTGGTTGACGGCTTTGTGATGAGGTGATTTACACCGTGTATATTAAAGTATTTCCTCTACTCTATAAGATTTTCGACAACCTTGAAAGTGGTTTTTGAATCAAACTCTAACTAATTGGAAGACATTAACATTAATTAAGACTAAGTAGCCAATGTTCACCTACTTTCACATATTTCATACCTGTCCGTTATCGTGGTATTAGAACCAAACCCGAAATCCAGACAAAAGGTAAATAGTAACTGCAATATTTAATTGTTATCGGATATCGAACTAACTGAAAGTATAGTTTCTTCATGTTATTATTAATATCAAGATACTTACTGCGCTTTTCCTTCAAGAAGAGTAGTCGTATAACACATATGAAATGGCACTCTTTGGGTTGATCATCTCTGATCGGATACAGAAGATTTGCAAGCGAAATACAAAGATTCGATGATTGGAAAATAATAGACATAAATAGACTTCAATAAAAAAAAAAAACAAAAGTCTTTACTTATTCAAAGTAGGCTGATAATCAGCATTTTTTGAACGTCAAAATTACAAGAGACAGTCCCCCAAAACGACCGCCATTCGCCACTTCCTAGTATTTTAGCTGGGAAGAAGAAGTGGCGGAACAAACTCCCAGCAAAACATTTGTCTGTTAGGTCAGACGAACCAGGTTCTATACCATACTGTTCAAGTTAGTGCAAGAATATCAATATCTTTTCCTCACAAGTTGAGATTTTACTCCATCTAGTTGAATTCAGACGTTTTTTGTACATTATTACAACAAAGTATTGTAGAACGGAAACTATATATTTACCTTGTGTATGCAATAACAACTTTACAAGACAATAAATGATCAATATCAATGATCTATTGAAGTTATAACAATAAATATAAAAATATAACTCTGAGAATTTTCTCTTTCTTTTTTAGTAAAAATGAAGAAACAAAATATTCTTTTTTTTTATACTGAGTTGATTCTATTTATATTGCCATAGACACTTCTATGGCAATATAAATAGAATCAGCTTAGAATTTGGCGAAGAGTGTGGCACAGATCAGATCCTGTAAAGTGCAGACAACAAGACACACAGGAGACGATATTAATTCTACTATCGTTTGTGACAACTCTGATAACTGAAGAATAAAAGAGCAGGAACCAGCTTTGAAATAATTATTTTTCGTAGCCAAGCTACGAGAAATCGTAGCAGCCAGGTCATTAACATTTTGCGAGCACAGCACATTTTAATGCGTTTTAAAAACTGGGTTACCAGTACAATTCGATTAAAAATACAATATAACAATCGAAGACCACATTTCCTAGGATAAACTTCGTAGAATTGAGCTGTAACTGGCGTTTTTATGTGATTGCAACATTGTAACTCAATGTTAATCATTTCGTTGAATTCTATGTACTCGTCAGTACGTTATATAATTTTACGACTACAAAGTATGAGGGTAGTATGTGATAATGACGTAAAAATATAGTTTTATTTTCTCGGTATTTGATGGACTGTTGACCTGGTCGAAGGAGTTCTATTATGCTTATGCTTGTTAAGTGGTATTTTTTGGCCAGTAAGTCAAGTAGGTGTCACACATTGACGACATGATTAGGATTCGACAAAGGCAATTGTAGAAACTTTTGTCTGAAATTACAACCATAATGTGGGATGAATATTTGGGGCATTAAAGTTTATTTTAACATCAACTGTAGAATAAGCAATAATGTAGCAGTTTGTAGATACGCCTCTACTATTTCACATTTTTTACAAAAACGATTCGTTCAAAAATACAAATCACATTATACAGGAAAAAGACAATTAAGGACTTAAATAATTAATTGGAACGGTAGCCAAAGAGGGAACCATCAATTAGTGACAGCCACAATCGTTAGGGTGCATAGAAAATAGGGGGTCTCTTAACGAAGTACTGCGGCCGCTTAATTTTGCAGAAAAACATTGGTTTGGACGATTTAAATTCATTTTAATATGCACTTCAAAACAGTTATTGGTTAGGTTGTTATTCACTAGCCATTTAACAATTATATAATTGGCATTTTACGGTATTATTTGTAAATTATATTCTCCCATTGCTCTTACAAAATTTTCAGGAAATTCACCCTTTTATTAGACACTGTAACTGCCAAGTATACGTTGGTAGGAATACTGTCAAACAAGATTTTTCCGGATTTCTAGCTGTAAAAGTTTTAAGTCAAGAGGCGTGTGTTTAAGGTTCGTTTAGTTTAAGAGTAGAAAGGGGTGAAATTACACCGTTTGTGAAAACATAAAACTAAAAATTTAACATCAAAATTTAATTAACCTAAGGAAAGGTTCCACCTAGAAAATTCTATTCAGTTCCCAATCCAATAATTTTCTAACAAACTTAATCAAAGCTAAACCCAAATTTACGTTTAAACACCCTAATCAAATCTCCAACACAGTGTAGTTGGAATACCTATAGAACATTCCCAGAATCTCGACCAAGCTTGAACCTAAATTAGTAAAGCACACTGAACTCTATCGAATTAAGAACACAGTGTTGAAAGGGCACGAATTGTGTAGAAATAAAACGTTGGAAAGGCTTCGTGAATTGGATTAATTCAGTGACCCCAACCCCGTTTCTCGACGTTCAAAGTCACGCGAGTTTCGATTTGATTGTTGCTGAGCTATTTTATAGATTTAGAATTACAGTTGTTGGTATTTTGTTTCTAATTGTTAGTCGATAAAGACTAGGAAGGTCAGACGTCACTGGCTGCCTAGTTTGGCTTCTGATTTATTAGATTTTTTTATTTGATTTAATTTTCGATGTGATTTCTTTCACCAGTGAAACAACCATTCTGGATCGCCAGAAATGAGCCGAGAAAATAGAAACGAAGGATAGTCGAAGTAATTACGTCAAATTTCAAGCTGAACACAGCTTTAAGGGTTTCAATTTGATGAGACATTAAAAGACAAACCTTTTATTGTGCGCGGTGACTGTGTCATCGGTCTAGTGGTCACAAGCGCAACTTCATCGTAATTTTATCAGCAGCAGCCACAAAGTTGGATTTGTGCCCAGTTGATGGCAATGGGCTTCTCCCTTATTACATGGGACTTAAAGATAACTGACACAATATGGGTTAAAGTTGTGGCCTAATGTTATGTACGAGGTAATAGGCGACTCACTGTCTAATGTCAAAAACAATGTAACTTCGTGATAGACAATGTCAGTCAGCGCGTACGTCAGAAGGAGGATTACCAAATGACCTACGATGACGAATTTTCATCTCATAGTTAAAGCATGCACTCAATCTAGGTGATGTTTTATTTCGCCGAACACATGTCACAATATCTTGATTAATTACGTCTTCAGAAGAATACATTCTTCAATAGAACGGTTTAGTCAGACTGCTTGACGTCAACTAGGCTGTGACTATGACGGTGAAAACTTTAAAAAATGTAACAGTTTACTAAGATAAAAGAAAATTAATTATATTGTTTTTGACTCATAAGAAAAGGTAAGTAGATGCTTTATCATCCTTTATTATGCAGATAGTGATGGAACTGTTTTTCTGTAGGAATAGGTACTTCTTGCTTACGGAAGTGACGTAATCATTTGAATAGATATGACCAATTCCTCTCCGTAAATGAACCCTTATAAGTTATCTGAGAATCTTTATGGATGTTATTCGCTGTTACTGACTCTACTCTTAATGTACGCTCAGATGGGTTAAAAAATGTTTTCATTTGGTTTGTGACGTAGTAATTTGACAAAGGATTAGATATGTTGAGACATAGCCTGAAATAAATGATTATAAATAAATAGCCAATATAGATAACTATAGCTTCAAGTAAAATGTTTTCAGAGCTAGGTAAAATATGGATATTGTTGATATGCCAAGAAAGCAGGTGTCTGATGAGATGACGATTAAAGAGAAGAATGGAATAAGATTGAAATAAGAGAGAAATTGAATTATGACAGATTTATGATATTGTTAATCAAAAACTAGACAACGAGTAGTGCGAACTGGTTTAAAAAAAATAAAGTCCTGTGACAACATTATGAAACATGTCCAAAGCTCGAATGATCTTTTTCCATTCCATTCTAAGGATTTAGCTCAGGTGAGGATTTAGTAGGTGTTGAGATTTCTTCATTAAAACGGGCTTTCGTCTCCAAGTCGGTTTTATCCGGATCTCATCTTTATAAAACTTGTATAGTAAAAGATAAACACAAATATTTGATTTCGCCAACTTTGATTAGCATAGTGAGCTGACGAGACATCGTACCTGTCTTGCAGTGATCACCGTTTTAAAGATAGTCATACAATTGTACGTGTGTGGAAATAAATTACTTACATCATTATTTAGGTAAATTAATCAATGATGTTTGTTTAGAGCATATTTTTACATAATTAAGATATAATTAGATATATAATAAGTAAAATATGATACGGCCCGCATTGTGAGGTTTAAACCCTGCTCCCGACACTGCACCGGCGCGGCGGTAACATACTTTTTTTTTTTTTTTTAAGAAATAAATAAAAATATTAAAAAAAATGATGAATAAAGGATTACAGTATAATCATCAGTAGATTATTTTAACTATAGGTAGAATTTACTTTGAATTAACTAGGAAAGTAAACGTTTTAGATTATACCTATTAACAAAAAAAAAGTAGTCCGTTGTAATTTAAAACTGACATTTAATTCCAGAATATTAATCGTAAAACGTAATTCACGGCATATTTTAAACTTTTTACTATTAATGTCAATACCGATACCAATAAAATGAAAGCCGGGCTTTACAACATTTAGCGGTAATAAACCATTGGTTTACAGCCAACGTGTTCTATGCACTACGTAAGTATCGACAACTCTGGGAGCTATCGACTTATGAATATTCATTAGGGAACCTTGACCAATACTAGTGTGTGACCGAAGCTTTGGCTTCGGCTAACTTCGGCTAAAAAATCACCGAAGCCGAAGGTAATTTATGGAATGCGCGAGAGCACGATGTTATTGTCGATGCGTGGTGGTCGGTCACACATTTCGAGGTGTTATTATTTTTGACATGTTGAAAGGTAATTTTAAGCCAACATAAACATTTTATTTAAGCCAAAAAAAATATGCATAATACCTATACCTATTAACTTTGAGCCAAGGATATGGCCAAAAAAGAAGTGACTGCAGGGACGAGGAATACAGAACTATGGAAGAAGCAGAAATGCCGCGCCGACCCAAAATAAATTCTGTTTTGGCCGAAAGTTGAGGCGAGAGCCGATTAAATAGATTCGGCTTCGGCCTGCAATCGACCTTCGGCCGGACACAAACCAATACATTTGTCCACACAACTGACGGGTCCCACCACAGTGACGTTCCGAAGACCATGTCTATGTTAATTTTGAATTTCTACCGAAGGAAACTGGACATGTGTTAGGAAATACCGTTTTCAACGCATGTACGCAATGCAATTACAGCTGGTAGATTATAGGTTAATTTGCCCGATTAAATAGCTAAGCGCCGTTTAATTACCGGTTAATTTGTTGGACGTGCAGCGGTTTTAATTGATGGAATTATTCAAGTCTTTAAACGGTACCAAACATATTGAAAAAATTGCGATGACGCACTTTGTGGTTGGTTAAAATGTTTTGTTTTACGAGTCTACAATATATTTAGTAATGAAGCAACAGATATCCATTAATTATTAAAAAAAAAAACGATTTTACCAAACAGAAATAAAGTGTTTTTTCTTTAAACAATAATTTGCTAACATATTTTCACACCTATTGTTAAAGGAATAAGACATGAGATACGCACCAAATTCAACGCACCGGAAATACCAACGCGTGTGGCCATCTCGATATATTCCCGTTTTTTGCATCAGCAAATATACCATCATTAATGGGATAAAAGTAAGATAAAAAGGAAATACTAATAAAATACTTTCCTTGTAACATAACTGTACTCTACAAATCAAGAGACAAAATTATACGAACTTTATTTTCTTCGTGTATTGTATTATACAAGATGTTGTTTTGCATCCTCGTCAAATTCAAGGAGGTAACTATGCTAATGATTCTCGTCCCAAATCAATAATAAAATGGATATGTAATTTTTATTTTTTTTATTATTTACGAAAATCGGTAAGTGTGAACCACCTGTGTTTTAAACGCAAGCCGTATAACAGCGATTTCATACGTACAAAAAATCTCAAACGTTTATTCGATAATTCCTTATTCCCTAAACCACGTTATGGGGGTTATTCTGAAACACTGACAAACTTAAACAACCAAAAAAATCAGCGTTTACTAATAATTAACCAGGTATCGTAATTTTAATTGATTATTTATATCTTTTGTGACAACCTCCTGAATTTTGACGAGAATGCAAAACAACACCTTGTATACTAACGTGATTTATTTTTGCTTATATTTATACGTAATTATCTCCTTATTTTTGTAAATACTTAGTTTGTTTTCTCAGTAGCAGCCACAGAGTCTGAATTTGTGCCCGGTTGATGGCAATAGGGTCGCCCTCTATTACACGAAATGTGGGTATACTAGAATTAGGCTTAACCCTTCGGGGATATATTATGTAAATACCCTAGTTTATGTTTCTTAAGTATTAGTCCCCTCTTATGCTCTAGACATAAAACCACATAACTTGGCGTCTTATTTTTTTTTTTTTTTATTTAATTCACAAAACTTATGTACAATCACAAATGCAATAAGGAAGTTCAAAAAACAATATTAATGATTGACATCTACTGGATGTGAATCTAGCATGCATATTAAGTAAAACATTTACTATATAAAAAAATATAAGGTGGTTAAACAAAACTTAGAAATTGTGAACTTTTCCAAAATGAATGAAAAAGTTTTAGGAAAGAAAAATTAAATATTATAAATAAAAAAAAATAAAAAAAAAACATATTATTCAATCAAGACTCTAAGATTAGTCCTTACTGAGGCTATAGAACCAGTAAAGACAAAGTTATTTCCAAAGATGTAAACAGAAACTACACAATGCAGCCTGCTACACCATTCTAACATACTCTTTCTGCTTTGACTTATCTAAATAAACGAATTAAAGAGTCAGAGAAGATGAATCGAAAAATTTCAATTCATGTGTCTCTGGTGCAAGCACATAAATTAAAACAAAATTATCATAATTTACATACCGTTAAAGCCTAAACATAAAAAACCAATAAAACTGTAACATCAGTAACCCATTGCCTCCAACTTTCAATTCAAGACATAATGTTAATCAGCTGATTCAACAAGAATGCGACTCGTGGGAAGTGCCACCAATATATTACAAAGTGTAACATTAAAAACAGAAGCATAACATCGAGCCATCGAATTGAATCGATAACGACCATCGAGTTGCGTTTACGACTATCGGAAATGAAACGAAACGACATCGTAACTAATGCAAATGTCAATTTAGAAATCAAGAATTCGAGAACAATGAAAAATAAATAAATTTCCACTTTCTATGGCCTTAACCTAGTATAGACATTTTCATTATTGTCTTTAATTTATTGTCAAAGTATGAATTACCTAATATTATAATGGACTTTGTTTAGACTTTTATAAAGAAGAAGATTGTGAAATATGTAGAGGTTATTTGAAACTAAAATGGTTGGATAGTGCATTTCAGGAATTACAGGAATCTCTACATAGTATAAAAAAGTCGTTTCCCGCCGTCTCTTAGATCTTTTAAACTACGCAACAGATTTTGATGCGGTTTTCATCAATAGACAGAATGATTCAAGAGGTGGGTTTAAATGTATAATTTATCCCTGAAAACCTCATTGGGGAAATTTACACGCGAACGAAGTCGCATTTAGCAGCTAGTCCATACATCCATACTAATATTATAAATGCGAGTCACTCTGTTTGTTTGTTTGTTTTTATGTTTGTTACCTTTTCACGAGTAAACGGCTGATCTGATATTAATGAAATTTAGCAAGAAGATAGATTTCAACCTGGGGAAGGACATAGGCTATACATCATCACGCTAAAACCAATAGGAGCGGAGCAGCAATGAAAAATGTAGCTAAAACGGGGAAAATGTGACGCAGACGAAGTTGCGCGGGACAGCTAGTTAATTATAAATGTGGGTTGTAGCTATAGGAGGTACTATTTGCTTTAAACCAACAAACTCATTTTGCTTTCTTTCTTTCAATTACAGACATTTCATAATAATTGGTAATTTTCTACACAAATTTTCTTTGCACTTCCTTATTTTCTTTGAATACACGATCAAATTTCCTTCACAGGTTCCCATTAACACAGTTCAATGTTAGGGACTCATTGTGCATGGTGAAAGTATTATTGAGTAGACGTTGCACGGTATTCTTGCACCCATACCGTTTTCTCAAGGAAAACTAACACACAGCTACGCATATTTCCATAAGCCTTTGTGGAAATGGAATAAATGCGTAAAGGCAAATCAGCAATATATCATCTCTTGCATTGAATACAACCGAAAATATACTTTGATATCAGAATATGTTTGTCCAGCAACATTGATTTATGCTTATGTCAAGTGGAAAATATGATAGTTTTGCTAATGGAATAAATTATTGTATTAGATTTCAATTTTTTTGGGGTCGGCACAGCATGTCTTCTTCTTCCATACTTCTCTATTACACGTCATCTCATAAGATACCTCCTTTTTTGCCATATCATCCTTCGCACAGTCTAATAAATACATTTTTATGTATTTTCTTTAGAACCTTATATATCTTACTAAAACAACAACATTGTATTTTGATTTATTATCTTACGTTTTTGGTTATACTACAGGGAAGTGTGTTGACAGGGTCTAACACAAAATATCTGACCCAAAGAAACTTAATTTCGATTTCAATAACCAGGACATACGACATTAATAGCCGTCACCAATTCTAACTAATTTAAATTGTTAATTATGTGAAAAACAAAGGTGTGGGTAATTAATTATATTTTATTTGACACATTACTGCAAATTCCGGAGATGCTACGCCTGATACCGACTATATACTAATAACTATTTGTCGAAACAATAATTTATTGTACATTTATGTTAATTGAGAAACTAGTAGGAGACAAAAGCTGGTTTTATGGAATTTTCATTATCTTTTTTATTGTTTCATGTTTGGAATGCGAAGATTCCTGTTTTTGACATATTATAATAATTTAATTTTGAAAAAACATATTTAGTTCTAAAACGAAAGATAGAAAAGCTAAGGTTAAAAGACGAGAGGTATAAAGGCTCTCCAATAAAATTTAAATGGTTTTACGAGAGCGTGTTGCACGACAGCAATAGAAAATACGTCATGAATACGTTTATAACAACATTCATAAGTTATTGCTTAATATTTTAATCAACCATCCAATCAAGCTGTGCAATTATTATTTGTTTCACAAAAAAATAACAAAACTTTTACGACATCCACGATCTCACGTCTGTTTGGAAATGGACAAGCAAAAAAAGCAGACAATTAAATTCGAATCGACAAAATGACATGTAAATTTGCGAGTTTACAATCAATATATTATAATGTTTGATCGTTTCGGTCAATTATGGTAGTTTTATGGCATTCCTTTTATTGTGACGTTGTTTTGTCCATTGTGCTACCGTAGACTTAGCAACAGTTTTCAATATCATTAATTAGAAGGTGTGTTTTGTGTTTTAATTTTACGACTTCGATTTGACAGATGAACTCGGAGTTGATATTTTATTAGCACCATGTTTCACCTTTTTCAGACGTTTGTTTTATTTTTGGAAAATCCGTTCGGTAATTGGCATCAAAGATACCTATGAAAAAGAAGACAGTGTAGATAATATCCTAATAACACTTTTGTGAGATCATCGATGGAGCTGTTAAGCAGTAGCGTAGCGTGGTGAAAAAGGAATTGCGCAATAGATATTGTAGACGGATTCAACTCGCATTTAAACTGCATACTAATAATAACCAATAACTAGAATTTTCCAGAGAAACGACTGCAGGAAAAGTTGGAATTAACACAGAGGTTTTTTTATTACTCACATCCTCATTGTTAATCCTTCCAGAAGACATAAAAAGTGTCCATCATCTAACTCACAGAAGAAATATTTGTATGCGACTAGCAATAGAACAATTTAAAGGTAAATCACACGTCTGACGACCTCAATTATAAATGTATAGTTCTTCCAAAATAACGTCTTATTTGTATTCACATTACGACCGCAACTGGTGTGTTCGTCTTAGTATTCCCAAAACACTATACACTGTCGATTTAGAATTGATATCAATTTGTAGTTAAGCACGCGAAGGGAATATTAAACGCAACGTACACGTAATAAATTTGAGTGAAAAAACGTTGCATATGTACATAAACACGATAGGTTAACGATTTGTTTCTTTTTTATTACGATTATTAATATTTATCGTCGGTAGGGAGTCAAGTTCGAACGATGGTGACAAGTTAAAAACAAATGATAGTCTGCTCTAGTCGAAAGAAGCTTGTTCTATGTAAAATAATGTTCCGAGTTCAAAAGGAACATGTGTATGTATTTTCTTTGACAACTTAATTTAAAAGAATTTTCTTTTATGCCTTCTGAGAATGAAAGGCATTAACATTGAGTGATACTTGCAGTCACCGCAATAATAATTTCAATCAGCTGTTATTATTGCATTAATTTATTTTTTGTACATATAATTTTACATTTTTTAAATATTTGTTAAACAAAAATAAATGAAAAACGTTTGAAATTATAATTAAAAAAAAATGCTGTTTAAAATAAAGAGTTAAATTAAGTGCCAATAATATAAAAAATATTATTGGCACTTAATTAAACTCTTTATTTTCTCATTTTTTTGCCGTTTTTCTTGTACATCTTTTTGTGAAAAGTAAAGCTTATTTCTTGCCATGTAGTTATAGATATGAAAATCAGCTAGTACCTTAACACTAGTAACAGTTCAACCAGCTTCTAACTAGTCGGTGCTTCGATAAAACAGATCCTAAGTATGTCTATGAATATGTATGCCAAGATAATCTAGATAAAATCGACGCGGGCATCCGTCAGCTCCTACTATCAGTAATTTAAGCATTGCTGTTTGTATGTTTGTGATACAAGTCTCATTATCTTCCGGGGTAAGAGGACCGATCTGTCAAGTTTTGACTGACTTTATTGACTCTTTACTGCTGTGCTCTTATTTAAGATGATTGTTTTGATGGTGATCTGTGCATTAAGTAGACCGTTATTTAGAGAAAATACGCTAATAAAGTGCGATTAAATATTTCATGTTCTTTCTTCATCAATCTTTTGCTTAGTATAGGTACCTAAATAGGAGGAGCTCGTAGCTAAATAATAACAGCCGCCCGGGTCGATCTTTAAGGTAAAGCCGTGCTTGCCACGGTTGGTCCGTGGATGGGTGACCATAATTACATACCGAGTTTTCTCCGTGCCTCGGAAAGCACGTTAAGCCGTTGGTTCCGGCTGTCATTTGTAGATTTTTGACAGTCGTTACGAGTAGTCAGAAGCCAAAAATTCTGACATCCAGTCTTACCATGGGGTATAGTATTATCCAGTTATTGGGTTGTGGAGGTCAGATAGGCAGTCGCTTCATGTAAAATACTGGTACTCAGCTGCATCCGGTTAGACTGGAAGCCGACCCCAAGATAGTTTGGGAAAAGGGTAGGCAGATGATGATAGGTACCTTAATATTGTAGACTTTTCGTCTGACGGATTACTATAATTAGTACACACGACACATAAAGCTATACATTTCCAGTATAACATGGCCTCGGTTTCGATAGATTTCCCGTACAATGAGAGATCCGCATAAACTGGTTTTAATATAGCTTGTTTGGTCGGCATACGCACACCAGTTTTTGAATATAATTAATGTGTTACTGTTAGTAATGGCAAACAACACAAAAAAAAACCGCCTTCTTCTCTCCACAATCACTAATTACCCTAAGTAACATATCCATCTGTCACATTACTCAGTAATCAGCACAAAAGTAACATGTGCAGTACTAAGTTACGCCGCACGGGGGCGCTGTCGTCTTCGGAGATATCGCACCGGTATATCGATGCTTTGAACACCGCCGCGAACTATCACAGGCTGTAAACACACTGGGGTCGAAAAAGATTTTTCTTGATATATAAAAGAAAAGTTAGTGGGTACTGCTGGAATGTCTGGTATTAACAAAAAGTAAATAAGTTTATTGTCAATATTAAAGAATAAATCAGATCAAATAATACTCACTTTTAGAAGACTAGTTAAACAATGATTTAGAAATCTTAAGTAAGTAGCTAAATGTGCTGTATGTCTTATAAAGGTTGGTCGAACATTACAACACAGCTGACCGTGTCGTGTAAATAATAATTTATGTAAGCAATAAAACTAAAATTATATTAACAGTAAGCTGAAAGCTCCCAATTCAAACAGAATTTTAATCAAAAACATTCAATTATAAAATCAAATAATAGAAACGGTATCGACACCCCATAAACGTTTCGTATAACGTATTTAATAGTTATATCTTATAAGGAAATTCAATTATAAACCGATCCAAAGGCGAGTACGCACACAAGTCATTCATTAACTATTGCGTTCGAAATACAAAATTCCTAACGTACGAAAATAAATGTCATCGTATGTACTCGTTTGTACCTATGGGTATGTAATTAATTACGTGAAGCCAAACACACATTGGTGTCACAGACTTTGTTCATAATTAGCATGTTACGGTATGTACACAATGACAAAAACACAGCAGTGTAATCGTTAAACAAGCGAAATTTAACATCGAGTCGACAACTATACGCCTATGTTCTTTATGTTCGGCGCACACATTCGACTAACGGTCGGCGAACACTTATTGTGCTCACAAAGTTATTTGGAATTAATTCAACATGTATCTTGCTAATGATATTTGTATGAATGACTATCGACCATTAGCATACTCAACCATTGCTTAGTTTTATTGTTTTACTCAATATTCGTTTTCGTTTTTGAATATGTTAACTGCGCAATCACTGGGCCGTCCCCTGTGTGTCGCGCACCGAATGACAAAGATTCTCAAGTCGCTCTCTGCTGTATCTCGATTGTTTTGCATATCGCGCAACCACTTCTGTGCAGCTGATGCGAGGCAAATTAATGATCAAATGGAATCCCGCCACTGCCCGGTTTACTTGAACTTCCGACGTGCGCCGGACAAACGAAGAATGCACCTAACGAAACGCACTTTGAACTTTATGCCGCCGACACATGAAAAAGTTGACAAAGACTAAGTACGAAATAGCTTTGGTATCATAATTCAATTACGGCGTCCTTGGCGAGTGTGCGGCCGTCTCGTCCATCAATCACACTTTCAACTGTATCAAGCTTTTTTGCCGCTTGTGCCATCACCACGTCTCTTTAAGAGACCGCCGAACAGACTGCCATAATTTGTCAAACTTTTTTATTCAATTAATTGATTACCGTGACCGAGCCGAGACAAGCGCGTACAGCGTAGCGCACTGAGGAAATATTAACATACTCCATGATTGTGTATCTAAGAACTGAATGTCATTAACTATTTCCTGCACAAGAGTTTCGAGTGTCCATCTTTCAAGTCGGTATTGAATAAATATTGTTCAACAAGTTGCCAAGTGACATTTTGTTGCGCTGTCGCTTCGGACAGCTCCCCCTCCCACGTCATCTCACGATGTCCACTCTCAACGTGAACAATTTATTCCCAATGCGTTTTATGCAAAACATGACAATTAAAATTGTTTTATGAATTCATAGTGAGGATCAATTAAGATTTCATTTTGATAAGGACGCTACTTTTGTAAACTATATCATTAGGCTTCATCACGTCCATCTAGTACTTAAGTTACGAGGGGATGCTAAAGTATTAATCTATCGTTTGTACGGTAACGGCAGTTTTTGCAGTGGCGTTGGTCTTGCAAGAACGAAGCAAAGACATATTATAGCATAAAAAATATGCCAAGAAAATAATAACGTCGGTAATTTAAGATTTATTGAAGCATCACCATTCATACGTGTATAACAAGTGGAGTACACAAAAGAGTTTCAGATACCTATCAATAAAGTTCGAACAGTAAAAACTAAGAAAGATAAAGATTTAAATGGTATGTGGCAACGAACTACTGTCTCCAGTCACATTGAATTTATGAGAATCAGCGGTGCACTTCCAGATTCATAACATTCCGACAAAAGCTGCGAAGCAAATGTTTTGAAGAAACAGGACATAAAGTATAATAATACAGTCCTCATACATGTTTCAAAGAATAACACAAGAGCGCATAACTGCCAATTTTCTACTTATGAAAGTGAAACACAAAAGCTTTAAAATACTCCGAGAACTGACTCATAAAAATCTTCCGAAAGGCAGACCGATATGTAAAGCGGCCGTCAAATCTTTAGGGACTTAAAATGAAGACATAAAGAATAATGGAGGTTCGCAAAAGCAGTGTTAATTTCCTACAAACATTAACAGGGCCATCTTAACAGCACATTGGTGCTTCACATACCGACGGACAAACCCCTATTGTCAGTTGTGCTATTCGTGTCATGGACATAGTTATGCTGGGCACAGCAAACACAGCTATTGTCAGGTACAATGTAAATATGAATGGAGACGGTAAAGACTTCCGATTGTTTGAAAAGCTCCTCTGCTACATTATTAGCGAAGGCAGTTGACGACTTATGAGGACATTAAAAAACAAGTGAGTTCATAATAATACTCTGGACTTCACTCACTGATAAGTTTAATTTATCTCTTTCCCTGTCTACACATGATTTAGTGCGATTGTCCAAGATAAACCTAGGGCCGAACCCCCAAAAAGATCACCAACTAAAATCATTGCATTATTACGAACTTTGGAATTCGATGAAACAGAAGCTGCTAGTACAAATTCATTTAAAAGCCTATAAATCTAACCAAACAGACAGAAATGTTGATTGGCCAATGACTGCAAATTAATAAATTGTCTTATTTGGACAAGGAATGTGGGCCTGGCAGATAAACACTTCTTCAAACCGAGCCTAAGGCTAACTACTCATGTCGTAATCCTTTCATGTTAAAGGCAGAAAAATACTGCTCTTAGAATAAAGTTACCTTACCTCCACTCTCGATCTTCACGTCTCAATATCTCATTACAACAACAAAAAAAAACCTAAAGAATATTTTACTGTAAATTCAGACTTATTTCACATACCCACCGATATCTTTATAGCTTCTGTAACCATAAAATGTTTCGCGAAAAATATAAACATGATTTATTGTGAAAGTAATGTTTATTATAACATCTTGACTTGCCGCTTTAGAATTCTCAATGTGGGCTTCTAAAAGGATGAAGGGTATAAGAAAAATAAGGTGGAATAATGTAGTCGTAGACCTGGCGCCTTTGGTATCTAAAACATTGATTGAAAAGAAAATAAACAATGCTAATGAGAGTTGTCTATCAAATCGTGATAGTTCGGGATCGGTATCTTAGCTTCGTGTTAGCCGGTGAGCTAAATATTCTATTCATAATCATTTATTTATTTCGTGATCATTAACAGATTGATTTTGATATTGATTGCTAACTTCCGCATTCTTCTTGTACGTCTGCTCGTGTTTTGTTTCCAAACAAATTGTTTGATCTTCATCAATATTTGTTTTGAAATACGATCTATTAGAGATCGTGTAATTCTCCCGATTATTGGTTTTGTGTTGTTTGACACGATCACAAATTATTTTATCGATTTTTGTCTCGAATATTCGTTCTGGTGTTAGATTATTCTTCTTACGTTTAACAACTTTGTCTTCATGGTTTACGATACAGCCTACAATTGTGTCGATATTGAATTTTATTACAGAATCAATTATGCTTGACATGGAACCTGTTGCAACGTCTGGATTGTCCAGGAAATTGTTGCAAACTAATGGCCCTATAGACAATCGTGTGCCTAGAACGGTTTGATTAAAATAGTATATTATTTTATACGCTACCGTAATCTCAGCTCATGTTTCTTCATTAAGACAACCATTTGTTCGGCCGCCAGCTGCCTACTGTGCTAATACGCTTTTAATGGAAAGATGTTCTTTTTACAACTTTGAAGTGTTCAGACGCATGTCAGTGGTAGAGAAACTTCGCGATTGATTAACTTCAAAACTTTCTAACTACAAATTTTATGATGCATAAGTAATTTTGTAAAGGTGTTTTTCTGGAATTTGAATAATTTTCAATTAATATTTTATTGTAAAACAATAAAAATCGCACCGCTTCCGCTATTTTTCATTGTATTACTTGTATTTTTTGTTCATAACTGTCAGAAACGTCACAATCGACATAAAGAAGAACAATAATGTGACAACCGTCACATTTTTACCACCGGAAGCGTTCTCAAACAAAAATACAAAAAGACCAGTTGACTAAAAATATTTGTACAATTTTTAAATGCGTTTCCAAACCCAGGTCATTTTTTTATAAGTTTTATATCCGTTTCAACATACGAAAGGAATGTAATCCATACAAATCGAACCAATCCCTCAACTATATAAAGAACTTACACAATAATATCAATGGAACGAATTAGTCTAGTCTCTAATAAACTTTCTCTGTTCATATTACAAAATGTCTTTAAATCAAGACAGGGCGTGTTATCAATTAGCCACCAAGTCTTTAGCATTCATTTGATTCGCGTTATGTTCGATTTAATTGACCACTTGCTACACCTTCTAATAAATATTAGAGCGGTGTTTAAGAAATGATAGGACATTATGATGTATGTTACGAGTATAGAAAAAGTGAAATTATTATAAATGGACTTATTCTGGCATGTATATTTCGCGGCAAATAAATCAACCTTTTTTTTTTTTAAATAACGTTTCAGTCTTTATTTTCAAACCAGTCAAATCCAATTTCTGTGTTTATTTTTTCCACTTAAGTTTCCCTTTTTGATATTTTTATGATAGCAAAAATTGCACTCTGAATAAGATACTTCCAGACGCAGAATTTCCACGGCAAACCTCTGACATTTTCTTTATCTTTACATAATTTAAAATCAATTATTACTCCCCTGAGTGAATATGACGTTAATATAAAGAAAACGGTCAATGAAAAGTCTCAATATACGGAAAAATATGAACTTCTTAATTACGAAACAGCAGTCCCTAAATGTCATAATTTTAAGGATGTCTGCACACTCGTACTGTATTTTACAATTACTTTTTGCGTGCTTTCCTTGTAGGTATAACAGTTTTTTTTTTTCTTTTTCAAATTTTCATATTGTTGAAGGTCTTTTAATGTTACTATGAAGCAATCTAAAATGACAAATAGATACACATATTATAAGATATGATATGAATGTATCTGAACCATCTTCTAGTCAACTTTAATAAAAATGTAAATTCCATTACAAAACAACTGCTACAAGATAATTGAATTTCGCGCAAAATCAGCAAAATAAAGCTACAACAGTAAACACGATACTCAGACACAGAGGCAACATTACAAAAAAAAAAGCTGAGCGACGCAAAAAGTTTATAGTGTGTAAAAGGCTTAAAGAGATCAGATACCACGTTATTGCTCCCAGATAAAATCCTTTTTTTTTGTTTCATAAAAATTGTTAAATGTTGTAAATATTGTACAAACTCGCGATTACTTTAATTGTAAACCTCAGAGCTATAAACCAAGCATTTTATTATCATTAAAAGCGACACTTTTGCTTGCCGAAGACATGCCGATTACAAATTGACGACCAATGTTCTTTTTGCAGCAATGACCGTAGAAGGAATGTAGTGTTGGTTTATTGAGACATTAAAGTGGACTGTGGTATAGCTGTTTCTATAATTATATTAGGTTCGTTATAAAGTCTTAGTGTAAAAGTTTTATAGCTTCTATATGACATTTCATAACTACATATTTTTATATTATGACCTAATTGCCCGCGATCTCCGTCTGCGTGAAATTATTACAAAAATACTACTTCCCTATTTAAATCGCACTTTGTTAATCATTTTTTTTTGAGTTTATTGTTTGCCGGGAATAAAACCTCCGTCCTTTTTCGAAAATAAAAGTAACCTAAGTTATTCCTTATAATATCAGCTATCTGCCCGTTAAAAGTCCTGTCAAAATCGGTACAGTGGATTTGCAGATTAGCCGCAACAAACAGATTTTTTTTTAAAAAACTGTTATTTTAATATTCCTACCGTATATACTTTCATATGCATATATACAGTCAGTAAAAATCTGCTATTTTAAAATTACAAAAAGACACTTAAATTTTATTTATTTTTATTCTTTTATTTACTTATATATTATTTATAATATGTAACAGTTTCATTTTGTAAGAATTTCATAGAGTCTTTAATTTGATGCAAGGAACTATTTTGTAGCAACCGTTGGGAACTCAATTTCTACCGAATTATTCGGGCGATAAAGCTCACCGGAATAAGAACGACAATGTGACATTCCCCTTACAAATAACCAACATCACTGGCATGTATTCTTGTTAATTGGTACTCACTAGTCTTACAACGTTGAATAAGATACAACGTTGATTTTTATTTCTTTCTTTCCTTACTTTAATGCAATTGATACTGATAATTATTTAAATTGCATAGGATAGCAAGTGCATGTCTCATACAACGAAATGCTAATGTATGGTTTCATTTAAATCCCAGATAGTATTGAATCGAATTAAAATGGCGATTTTATAGAAGCTTAGTCACCCTTGGGCATGGATTAGATTGTGTGACACTTAATTTAGTTTGTAGTTTTCGATATGGGTTATTGCCTTTGGCGTCTATGTTACAGCGTTAATTGATGCTGATTGCGGGTTTATCTGTTTTTGGGAGGAAGTTTATTCAGATACGCTTCTCGTTGTTGAGAAGGGAGAGATGTAGGGTTTTCGGTAAAACTCTCTTGTTCAGTAAATTCAACCCCTCATGCCTCACGGTCGGGAAATGTTTAAAACATAAAGCTTCACTTATTAAGTTATCGTCTTTCTCTTGCCTTCATCCAAATTCAAATGAGTTCGGCGCAGCATGTTCTTTCATACTAAAGTCTGTATTACACACCTTCTCTTCTCTGCTTCTGTATTAGACACGTCCTTTCTCGCCATATCATCCTTCTCAGAGTCTATCCATTGTTTCTTTGGTCTTCTTCTACTCCTATAGTCAGCTATAGCTAGTGTATTCCACATTCATTATGAAAACACGACTCACGACTCTTTAAGTTTTACACATCAGTTTTACTTATTATGTTATTCCTAGAATTCATGACACAGCAAGTACTAGTACTAGTGTACAATAAACTGAACTCTATACATAGCCCATAAACCCACAAACATAACTATGTATCTACAATCTGAGTAGTAATTCAAAATTTTTAATATTCATACTTGGCATAAAATTTTAAAACGTCCATAAAGAAATATTCACACGACCTCAAAGTACCGCGTGTATCGATATACATCGGCCTGAACTTGAAGTTGTTATGTAAAGCCTAGATCGCCGAATACGATAAAAAGTCTAGCTTAGATCTTAAATCGAGATACGGTGGAAACTTGAGCCTTGGAAACGGGTCAGGGACTTAACGAAATAGTGGCGGAAAATATGCGGCCCGATGCGGGCTAAGATACGACTGCATGGCCGGCTGTGTAACAAAACGACTTTGTTTAACAAATTAGGAAATTGGTTGTGATGGCTGCGTTGAAACAGGTGCGAGGAGTCCTAAGTCAATATGTAAGGTTCAATGATCAGGAGTGAAGGTATTGTTCTTCTTTAACTAGTGTTGCAGCCATGATTTAGTTAATTATGGTGCAGAGAAAAGTGTTTGAAACAGGAAATATGAGTATCGTAGGCGACGAAGTTAGCACTGAATTAGCTAAAACTAAATGGTGAAAAGCAAAGAAACAATTAGCGTTGTCTAGCTGTCTGGGTGAAGTAAAACGAACTGAACATTATGAGCATAAATTAACATAAACCCAACATCACTTCTGAATTTAGGCAGAGGTGTAGTACCTAATTGTGCACCCACATTTTTAAGTCCATGTAAAAGGGAGAGAGCCTATCGCCATCAACCGGGCAGAAATCCACACTCCGTGGCTGTTACTGAGAAATTCCTATTGGAAATACCCAATAACACTTTTCCCGACACGGGAATTGTACCCAGAACCTCATGCTCAGCAGGCGCCCTTGCGACCACTCAACCCAGAGGCAGTCTAGCAACGAGGCAGTGACTTAACTATGTTTGTCGAAAATAAATTTGTCGAATGTTATAAAAGGAAATATGAAAAATTTTACTGACATAAAAATCGTTTACACTCTTTTTGTTCTGTCTCGCATAAACTCCATAAAATTTTACACCGACATTTAAATCATACACTGAGCGACAAGAAAATCGAATCGAACTACGAACATTATAATTACGCGGCTTTTAATTTAAATTAACAAACCGTGAGATGATTTTACGGCTATAAATATCAGTAACTATGAATATTGGTCCATTCGTTTATTAGATGAAGATATGGTTATGATCGAAGTAAGTTAGTGTGTTGAAACTGCCATAATATTACGTTATGAAAGTGTCAGAATAACGCGTCCGTAATAGAAAATATTGTGGTTATTAAATTAATTGTTGGTTACTATGACTGGCCACACGGTTTGTGTTTGTAAGTTATGAGCGGTTTTATTGGTAGATTATAAAACTTGGAGTATGTTTGAATAGATTCTCATAAAACGATTTTCTTCAACGAGACGTAACTAGGCTGTAAGTCATAGTACATAACTTATTACTTACTTGCATGGTGCCGCTGTATCCGTATTGCGTTTGAAATTAAAGTGAAAAATTTGTCGTTGCAAAAATATAAGTCTAAATCATTTTCCGATTTCTTGTACTTATCTCTCTCTTGTACCTACTATCTTTCCATTTGTAGGGACTGAAGTTACTGCTCTGGTATCTCAAACAAGACCTTATCAAGTAATTGTCTAGTGAAAGACTCCAAATCATCATGCTCGATTATAACTTTATCTAAGTCTGATAACAATTTCTCTCATATCAATACTGTCATTACACTTGCACCGTAATTATCATAGTCAATCAATCATCCATAGATAAACATGACACTTCTAGAATTCGAACTTTCGAAAAACTAACACGTTCGAAAATTCAAATTGTAAATTCCAAATATGGCCACCGTGGTTTAATGTCAAATAAATTTTAATTAAATTGACAGTGTCAAGATGATCGTGTGCCAGTAGTAATTGACAAGGCCTTGATGAATCGTTTCAGCCACCTTGTTATGTTATAACTAGAGCCCATCTGTCTTTTCTTGGCACTTTAGCCGTACATTGGAAAGGTTTAATTTGATTTTGAATCTATGAGTGATATATCGTATGGGTTTTCGACATTTCGCTTTCTTTTTACGTGTTTGTTGGTTTGTGGATTGGGGTTAATATCTTAGTATAACAACACTATTTGTATTATTTTAAGTACATTAAAAATTAAAAACTACATCAAAGTGTCCTTAATAAAAAAGTATATTACAAAATTAAGGACTACGTTGAAGATAAAGAAGTTTGGCTGTAGTTCCTTCTGCTCATGCGGCTTCCAGGGTAGTTCATAAACGACACAAATGTGTGGATGTCTCCAATTATTCCCAATTTTATTTTTTCCATTCTTTTATTCAGGTGTTTAACAATACTTTTAAAATCATTGCACCGTTTATTCATTGTTCAGAATAGTCACAACACTAATGACAACTTTTGTGTAAATTGTTTAATTTAGTCTTTCTAAGAGATTTAATTTTTATGTTTGTATAGATTCTTTTTATTTACCGATTGTTTGTGAATGGTTGGACAAGGCCTGCAGGCCTTGTTAATTCCTAGATGCGGATTTCTTTTGGTTTATCTTGTTCTACGTTTTATAGTAAGCAACGACTTATTGTCGGGCCTACGCTGTCCTTCCATACTTAAGTACTAACGCTGTAACATTCAAATATGGTAAAATCAAATGATTTTAAAAGAGTAACTATGGAGTTTCTTGACTGTTCTTCTCCATAGGAAACGACCAATCCGAACCGTGTACCTTTTGTCGAAGTTTTATAAGTGCCCATGTAGGACTATGTTTTTTTTTATTTTTTTAAATTTGACATTTAATTATTTCAAAAAACGAGGTTATAAGTTTGACCAACCCATATATTTTTAGGGATTTCAAAATTACAATTGCAATGCAGTTTCACAGTTTGCCTCAAGTCTATAGAAGAAATACAAGTTTTGAATTAATGATTTATAGGAATATTTTTAACATAAATCCAACTTAACCCTAATTCGTTACTTAATCCAAATTCCCACCACATTTAGAGGCACATTCTAATCCTAACATTTCGGCCTCTACAAAAACTAATCCGTTTTGATACATCAAACATAAGCTCATAATTTTCTTTTACGACTCTTTATAAAAACGTATCAACATTTGTAATAAAACTTTCAATAAATTAATATCCTTCGTATCGTCACATAACGGGACAAAATCAAAACTATAAAGAATGCATTCCTTTAGTATCAAAAAGGAATAAAAACAAAGCGAGTGTTTCTTGGGTTGTATCTTCGAGGCGAGAAGTTGACATTATTCTTCCGTCAGTGCCTTTCAATGGGTGACAAGGATGTTTTAAAAGGAGATGGGGCAAATTGTTAATAGAAAAGAGCTTGTTCGAATATTTTGCGTTTTGTAAAAATGTAGACAAATTGTTGTTCTGTACCTACATGTTTGTGAAGTAACGTTAGTTCAGTCATCATTAGATGTGTTAATGAATAAATTAAACTTTTTGCAAATAGTAATATAAATAACGTAAACAACACTAATAACTGAACTATTTTCAGTGTATAATTATATTTACATTTTTAATTTAGGTTTGTACTATTGTTGAGATTAACTCAAAAATGCGAATGAATTACTTAGGTATCTGAAAAATAATTGGAACTCCTCCAATAATTTATAGCTCCGTGTAGCGATTACAGAAACTTGGACAATTTGTCGTGAGACATCAAAGTCCTTGCCCACTTTGTAATATTAATCTCACTATCCCACATTAAATCAACTATGATACACCTACACAGATTCCTATCAACTGACATTATTTCATCCATTCGTAATAGTCACTTCGAGATAAGAGCAGGATCGTAATAAATGTAACTTAATAAAAATACCTTCCTTCAATCAAGGATTACTATCTCCAAAACGTATTTAAATTAAACAATAAATTCAGTTATTAAGCTACTAAAAAATTAATAAACATTTTTTTTTTTTCAATAATAAAATTACATCAAAAATTTAGAAATCGATTCGTATAACAACAGTTAACTTATGAAAATTATGAACCACCGGCAGGATACAGCTGCGTTGGAAAAAAGAACACAAGATTCCATAATTAAATTAGCGTGTTGGAAATTAAAAATGGAAAAGAACACACGGGGCGTCCTACCGACCGCTGTGGGGCGCCGTCCACACGACACATACCATAGCGTTTTATACCCATCAAATCGACCGATAATTGAAATGAGTTCCTTGTAAAAAGCAGAAAAACGATTATCCCTATACCTTTTAAGACGTCCGAGATACACAAATGGACTTTGTATTAGAATTTATGTCACTTAAAAGAGATGATATAAAAACGCGCCGACGGGTTTACACGCAATAAAAATATGGGAACGACGAGAATGCCTTCCCGGTTGTCAATCGAGGGGTTTAATAATCGTAAAATGTTTTTTGATCTACTCATGCCGCGTGGTCGTGTTTGGGAATATGTCTATGACACTTTGTTTATGGATTGCATGATTTATTAAAAAAGAACTATGCCAATGACCTGATTTTAAGGATAAACTGCACATTAACTATGACTACTTAGAATACCTAATCTATGAAAAACATTCTAAATGCTTATACTGTTAACACAAGATTTTTATTGAAAAATAGCGCAATAAAATATTAAAATAGGTAAATGATGCACTGCACGTTGGTATAATTTAATGAATGTAGGAAAAATAATATCAAATATACCATAATATACCTTGAGGAGTTTAATTTATTAAAATAAAATTAATAACACGCTGTGTTTCTGATGCGTGTGACACTTCAATATGCAGATATTGATTTTATGACTCTAAGTGGCAATTACAAACGTTGTTTATCTAAAAAAATTAGGTACTCAATGAGCCAGTTTTACGATCACTGGAGTAATATCGAATTAGTTAAACTAAGAAGCGATAAAAAAAAAACGTTATAACGTTCTTTAAAAACCCATAAACTTACATAATTATTGCAACTAGTTAACGCTTTCACGTGAATCGATCATTTTACTAAACACCCTAAAAGATTATAATTATCTTTAATTACAGAGACGGTTTCTTGGCGGCCATTTTTCTCGTTTCTTAACTATTTTCTGACAACTAATAACGCGTTAAGGTAATCGGTAGGTAATTTATATGCCGAATTCTTTACGCCCTGAACGATTAACACGATGCTCTCTTTAATATTCATTATATTGGTGTGTCGGCATTCTGTTTAAACGGAAATGCACACTTCACAAGTTATTGGATCGCCTACACAATAGACTTTATCAATAACAACACAAACACCCAGAAAAAAATAAAAGGATGTGAGCTCTTCAAATATTGTTGTTTGTTTAAAAATAAATAAAAAAGCTGTAACAATAAAATCTCAATAGATTTGGGTTCTATAAAATAAAGTTGCTCTACATTTATTGTAGACAATGAAACTAAAGAGAGAGAGGAGCTCTTGGCTTAATAATAACAGCCACACAGGTCGATCTTTAAGGTTAAGCCGTGCTTGCCGAGGTTGGTCCGTGGATGGGTGACCATAATTACATACCGAGTTTCCTCCGTGCCTCGGAGAGCACGTTAAGCCGTTGGTCCCGGCTGTCATTTGTAGATCTTTGACAGTCGTTACGAGTAGTCCGAAGCCAAAAGTCTGAGATTCATTCTTACCAAGGGGTATCATATTACCCAGTTACTGGGTTGTGGAGGCCAGTTAGGCAAGCTAGCGACCCAAATTGTCCGCGTATTAAATTCACAGCTGTCATTCTATGACAGTTATATGAATTGACGCAGAGTGTCAATTTGATGGAAGATTAAATTTCTTGGCTGTACTTAAACGTTATCTTCCCTTAGGTACTCAGATAATGCAGCAGCATTTTAATCACAACCATTCCATGCTCTAACAAATTCCCTATGAACAGTTAATTATGGAGGCTATCTAGTTCGGGCTTAGGATTTCAGCGAAGTAAGTTTACGAATTGATAATTATAAGGTTTTTCAAGGACCAGGGGGGGTACTATGACGCTTTAAACATTATTGTTCCATTCCTATTTCAAAGTGGGAAAGAGATGGAGCTAGACGACCTGTATAGCTCCGTCTCTTTTTCACTCTGGAATGAGAATGGAACAATAATGTTTTAAGACGTCATGGTACGCCACCAGAACTGTGGTTTAGTCATTCGCAGCGTCTTTGACAGCTTGTAGGTCAAATCATAATCTAGAGTAGGCAAAGGTAGCGCGGTATGTCTTGCAAGATTAAGGAATTAACCTCAATGAATTGGGTTAATTCCTTAATCTTGCCTAGCCTAGAAGAAGCCTAGAAGATTATGCTGAAAATAGTTTAGAAGAGACGTCAGTTGTCCGCAGCTAATCCTACATAATTTATTCCAGTGGAACATAATATATACACAACATTCCCCCTAATTGTCAGCGACAGAGGGCGAGCGTATTCCCATAAACCCGGCCCAAGTCCCGACTCAGCGCCGCTACTGAGAAACTTTATGTGGGAAAAACCCAACACTTTAGCTGACTTAAGAATAGACCCTAGGACCTGGGGGCTTACTATGACGTCTTAAAGCAGTATTGTTTTAAGGCAGAAACATACGTATGTGTCGTGGCGTGTCGTGACGCGCCAGAAGCATTCAGTTTCATACATCGTTGCGACACGACACGCCATGCAAATATGTCCCTAACCATATTAAATGTATGAAACCGATTTGCTTCAGGCGCGTCACGACACGCCACGACACGTAAGTATGTTTCCGCCTTTACTCTTATTCCAGTGTGAGAAGAGACGGAGCTATATAGGATGTCTAGCGCCATCTCTTTCCCACTCTGGAATAGGAATGGAACAATAATGTTTTAAGACCTCATGGTAGGCCAACTGATCAGCAGTAGAACTGGCAACCACAAGACCAAAGAGGTGGTTTAGGATATAATACCTTTTACTTGCTACAGTAAAAAGATTAACTAATAAGGTCAACCCTGAATTTTTGTTTGGTAATAAATTGTACTGCGTAATGACTATCGCGAGCTGTCTAGTTCAATCATCATCTGCCTAGCCTTTTCCCTACTATGTTGAGGTCGGCTTCCAGTCTAACCGGATCCAGCTGAATACCAGTATTTTATACAAAGCGACTACCTATCTGACCTCCAGAACCCAGTTAGTACTGGGTAATGCGATACCCTTTGGTAAGATTGGTTCAATAAAGTATAAATAAAGTCAAGTACTAGATCCTCCAAAGCAGTACAGTATACCTACGTTATTCATAAGCAATCTATCCTACATAGTAGTACCCAAAAAAAGTCATAAAAGCCGATATAATTAAAAACCTTTAGCGCTGCATATATTTCACGAATAATCGAGATAAGCTGATGGTCGCTGTTAATAAGACATCAACGGTTTATGGTATAAAATCCTGCCTCCGAGTTAATATAATACCTATTCATTAAAAACACTTGCGCCATGTAAAAATACTGCAGTTAGGGTGTAGTGCAAGGGATGAGCGGAAAGCGTAAAGCGCGACACCTATACGAAAAAGTAACATGTAAAAAAAATACCATGATTCATGATGATGTCTTCAGCTTTTGTTCATAAATATTTGACTACTTTTATGATAAGATTTAAGTGACTTAAAAGTGACATAAATCACGCGTTGACTAATTGATTATTTTTATCGAGTCATACAATGGGATTCCCTGGATTTAGGATGAAGAAGTCGACCTATGTAATTAACTAAATATTACACCCAATACAAGTCACACATCAATATCTAAACATAGCATCAATTTTAATCAAATTATTCATACATTTACAGAAGCCTCCATTTGTTTAAGTTGGCCATCAACTCATCGTATAGACATAAAAAGTGACCTTTTAGACCCAACCCAATAGTTTCTACCAAGTTTTGAAATGAAGACAAAGCACATGATAAAAAATTGAGTGATTCTACACTTTACTGGCAACAAACAACTTAATATTGTCATGCAGTTGTCGCTAACATAAAATAATAGATAGAGCAAGTGCACCCATGCTTAGGACAAACGGTAGAATGGTTTATAAATAATTGTTCACTATTTTAAATGTAATCATTGTTAGAACTTACGTTTTCTAATCCAAAGAGCAGCACATAAGTGGAAATTAACAATAATTATATTTTAATAATAATTAACAATAATTAACAATAATGGAATAACTAATATGTTTAAAAACCTTCAATGTTTTGTCCACATCAATTCTCTTGATATTCCTTTAAACTCTGACACTGTCTCGAACTCTGATATCAATAATTTGTCAGGTATCAACCATATGTCTCCTAGTGTTGAAAATAATAGTAATTTTTTTCGTATATAATCATATAAACGTACTTCATCAAAATGTGAATGGCTTGATAAGTAAATCGGATCTACTGAGCCTACACCTACACGAATTTGCTTGTAATAACAAATTGGTGGATGTGCTTTGTGTAACAGAACATAATATGAAAGAGAGAGATGATGTACACTTACTTATTCCAAATTACACACTTGCAACCTGTTACGTTCGAAACAATAGAAGAGGAGGTTCATGTATTCTGGTAAACAACAAACACAAATATAAAATAATCAATTTAAAAGAATATTGTTGCACTAACGATTTTGAATGCTGCGCTATAGAATTACTCGAACATAGTATAACAATTGTATGTATTTATAGATCTCCAAAATTCAAAATTGATAATTTAAATTCCTTTTTCTACCAATTCGAAGGTATTCTAAAAAATATATTAGGTTATAATTCCAAAAAGAAAGTTATTATCTGTGGGGACTTTAATATTGATGTTTTAAAAAGTACGAAATCATCTACACAACTTGAAAATCTCCTTTATAACTATCGTTTGAAATTGAGTGTTCGTCAACCAACCCGATTAGATAGTGGTACCTGTATCGACAACATAATCCACAACATTAGAGGCAGCACTAGCGAGGTGTTGGAATTAGCTATATCCGACCATACAGCTCAAATCACAAGATGTCCTGTTAAAAAAACATGTACCATTACACATTGGTATACTTTTAAACGTGATTTTTGTCAAGAGAATATGCTTAAATTTAGGAATGCTCTTCAAAGCCTTAGTTTTAGTAATGTTTACAATTGTACAGACCCAGATAATGCATTTCGTGAATTTAACAGCTTGTTTAAATTGTTCTACGATCTTTGCTTCCCCATTATTAGAATTAAAAATGAATGCTCCAAAACTCCAAAATGGATAACGAAAGGTATTAAACTATGTTGTAAACGTAAACGTGAAATGCTATGGCAGTTAAGACGCCAACCAAACAAAACGAATAAAAACATTTATAACTCTTACTCTAAACGTCTAAAATTAATCATCAAACTAACTCAAAAGACACAAAACAGCTACTACATCAATAATGCTGACAACAAGGTTAAAGCAACTTGGAAAGTCATAAACTCAACTAAAACTAATTACCCAAAAGAAAATCCTTATAAAATACTTACAGATAATAATGAATATATCACAGAACCAAATAGAATAGCCGAATCTTTTAATGACTATTTCATTGACCAAATTCAACCAATTAACAAACATAACCACAACACCGATTACACATCTTCATTAATTAATTCCAATCCTAATTCAATATTCTTAGCACCAACTGTTCCTCATGATATGCATAAAATTATTACTGCTCTTAAAAATACCAACAGTTGTGGTTACGACGAAATTGTTACACATGTAATAAAAAACGTAGTTACAGAAATCTCTCCAGTTCTTAGCTATATTGTAAACGTGTGTATAGATAGTGGAAAATTCCCTGAAGATTTAAAATTATCTGTTATAAAACCTCTTCACAAAAAAGAAAATCCACAAAATATGAAAAATTATAGACCTATTGCTCTCGTACCAGTATTTTCCAAAATAATTGAAAAAGTGATATATAACAGTCTTTATTCATTCCTAGAAAAAAACAATCTTCTAACTAAAGAACAGTATGGTTTCAGAAAGCACAAAAATATTAATATGGCCATCTATGAACTCATAAATAAAATTATCACAAACATGGACAGCAAAATTCCGGTCTCAGCGTTATTCATGGATATGACGAAGGCGTTCGATCTTGTGGATCACAGAATCCTACTTATTAAATTAAATAAGCTTGGAATTAGGGGTAATGTCCTAGAGTTAATTAAGTCGTACCTAGTCGATAGGAAACAAATGACTAAAATAGCAAAAGTATGCCCAAGAACAAAAACAGAAAAAACCTACCTGTCAAAACAAAGGTTTATAAATTACGGCGTGCCCCAGGGCAGTGTACTAGGTCCATTGTTATTCTTATGCTATATAAATGATATACCCCTAACTATAGAACAACCCATGACTCTATTTGCTGATGACTGTACCACAATATTTATAGGAAAAAACTCAGAACAATATGGAAATGATATAAATAATAGTTTAACTTTAATTATTAAATGGTTAACCGAGAACAACCTAAAGATTAATTTCGGAAAAACACATGTCATGCATTTTAACCAGCGCACGACTTCTATAAATCCAACTGTTAAATACGAACATAACAATATTGTTAAAATTGACAACACAAAATTTCTAGGGCTTTGGTTAGATCAACACATGACATGGAAAACACACGTTGAGCATTTAATAAAAAAACTTAACCAATATTGCTATGCCCTACACAATTTAAATAAAGTCGCGAATCGCAGCACCGTTCTTACCGCATACCACGCATACGTCTCCACAACACTGCGTTATGGAGTAATATTCTGGGGTAATTCTACGGAAAGGGAGGCTGTCTTTAAAGCCCAAAAAAAATGCGTTCGGGCAGTATGCATGATCCAAAACACTGACAGTTGCAAACCATTTTTTATTAATCTAAAATTATTAACAGTCCCATCCCTTTACATTTATGAAGTTGCCATATTTATCAAAAATAACCCTAACCAATTCGAAACCGTATCATCTAAACGCCACCAAGGTGCACTTAAGTCTAAATCCCATCAAACCGCCCTTTACTCAAAAAGTTTCCTAGGAATGGCACCAAAAATTTTTAACAAACTTCCTAAGTCAATAAAAATAACAAAAGACTGCAATACATTTAAAAAAACCCTCCATAAATTCTTAACTCAAAAAGCATATTATTCTATAAATGAATACCTGGAAGAAAAATGAAAACTGTTTTATTTTATACTTGTATTTTTAATAGATAATTTTATTCCCTGATTATTAGCTTTAGTTCGTAAGATTGTTACTACTTTTATTGTTTACTTATTTTGTATTGTTTTAAATTTGTTTTTGTTTATTGTATATTTTATTAAAGATTTAATATTAGGTAATTAGCTGCAATATCAGTAGTTTCTATAGTCAAAAAACTACAACCTACATTAGTTAATGTGTAAACATTAATTGTAATTTTGTACGCCTTGCATGGCAGCACATAGTGAGACAACTTTTTTTGATAACACCATGTACATACTTTTACCTATGTGTCACAAATAAACATATTTGAATTTGAATTTGAATTTGAATTTGAAATGATAGTATATTCCCACTTATGTGCAGAGTATCTACAAAGAAAATGTGTGAAGAAACTCTACTAGCTCTTGGTGTACCTAATTGTCAAAACACCTAACGTTAGTTAAGTCTATAACTTGTTTGAATAGTGTATATTTTTCTCTCTATTATTCCACCTACGCTCCTCTGTCTTGGTAACAGGTGTGATCATTTAAAACATTGTAAAACGTTGCATTCAGAAGTTCTGCTAAGAATTTATATTTAGATACAAACTACTTCACTGTAGACAATCTTCTAGAAAAATTAAGTCGATCCAGGAATATTGTCATGTATTTACTTAGTTTTTCAACTAGACTACATAATTACATATTTTTCGAATCATAAAATATTTATCACACACATATTCACGCATTATCTTCTTTATTTATAATCTGGCGACTCTCAAAAAAAAAATCCAACTTGGAATGGGGAATTAGACTTTTTTTTTCAGAAGGGAAATCATCAAATGACCCAGCCGCTCTGGGAGTAGCGGAAGGGAGTGTCAGAATTGTACTGACTAACACCCATCCATGTTCCTTCTTAGCCCTTTGTGTTCCAGGGCCACAGTATTTCTTTCGAACAGTCCCACAGCCCCGGAAAGCATTGGCCCTCTCAGACCCCATCCGATTTGCTGACATCTCCTTGAGGCGCGCGTGGAACACGAACGCGTCATCGTCAACACGGCCTGTCGTAATAAGACGGGTGGACGGTGAGCTAGCCCATTACTCACAGTGGGGACTGAGCCTTTTTTTTCCGGATGGGAAATCACAATAAAATATTTATCACACACATATTCACGCATTATCTTCTTCATTTATAATCTGGCGACTCTCAAAAAAAATTTCCAACTTGGAATGGGGAATTAGACTTTTTTTTTTCAGAAGGGAAATCATCAAATGACCCAGTCGCTCTGGGAGGAGCGGAAGGGAGTGTCAGACTTGTACTGACTAACACCCATCCATGTTCCTTCTTAGCCCTTTGTGTTCCAGGGCCACAGTATTTCTTTCGAACAGTCCCACAGCCCCGGAAGGCATTGGCCCTCTCAGACCCCATCCGATTTGCTGACATCTCCTTGAGGCGCGCGTGGAACACGTACGCGCCGTCGACACGGCCTGTCGTCATAAGACGGACGGACGGTGAGCTAGCCCATTACTCACCGTCCACAGGCTCGCGCCTACGGTGGCCGGGGGCCACTGGTTGCCCCCCGACGCCCGGAGCGTCTCCCGCAGTGGCTGGGACGTGAGGTTCTCTCCCTCTCACGTTCCGCCACGTGGGGACTGAGCCTTCTGTATAGTTTATGTTCAATGATTCAAAGAACGTGCCTTTGTCAATGTCTCATTGTCGCTTTCTCCGCCCACGCTACCTCTCGTCACTTGTGCCGAGGTGTTAACCACAAAACCAGCAATTACGCATATTGCCTGATCACATCAAAAGCCCTGGCCGACGAGCTATTATGATGCGGACGAAGAATTAAAATGAAAACATTTAATTTTGCTATTAATAGGATGTCGTACGCGTTGGTAAAGATTTTATGGAAAACATGAGCTTTATAACCAAAATAATAATTCCCAACCTTTTACCACGAGGGTAGCCTTTTGCCTACTGCCTGCATAGTTTCTACTACTGAATACCTCCATTATGTTACATAGGTCCCTACTCCTTTTTCTTCAGCCTGACCTCTCTGTAGAACACCACTAATGAGGCCAGTCTATGTTCATATGGGCCGTCCCCACCCTACATTTTCAGTAATATCTACCGTGTGCCCGAAAATAATCCAAGTATCCTATTTGCTTAGAGTTAACCAAAGAAATCGGAGAATACATTACCCTCACTTTGATCCAGCACCATCATACAAAAATCAAAACAAAGTGTGCAAAGAAAATAGCCAGATAACATCACAAATCCACGACGAAGAAAGGAAAAACTATTTTTAAATAAAATCCTCTATTGCGTAGATTATAAAACTTTTAGTTCGCTCCCAAATAGTTTTGTTTTCCCGTCTTCTAGGAAATGGCGAGTCAAAGTTACGTATAAATTCTTTTCCTCCGCCATTTTAACTGTGGGGACGAAGTTACATCGAGTCTTTATTGTAATGGATCTTTACAAAGTAATAAATGAATCGCATTTTTGTGAAGGTGCATTTTAAAGAGAGGAAATTTTTCATCAGTATGTACTCCTATTGGCATTTTGATGGCCGTTTGCCTTTTTGTCGGCCAAAAGCTCTCAAAATTAGCATCATCATCTGCCTGGCCTGTCCCCAACTAAGTTGGGGTCGGCTTTCGGTCTAACCAGATGCAGCTAAACAATAGTAATTTGCATGGAGCGACTGCATATCTGACCTTTACAATCCAGTTACTGGGAAAGGTAATGGGATTAACTTCTACTGAATTACCTTAATATTTGTCAGAGAATTAGACCTGACATGTCACACGTGATTTCGAACAAATGCGGTTTATCACTGTTGGAGGACTGGCCTCATCCTCTATTAATAACTCTTTAGCCGTCATTCTGACGAACACAAGAGGCCTATGTCCAGCAATACCCCAGTCATGCCACTTAAAACAAATCAATAGACCGCTGATTGCAATCATCTTCGCACTAAAGGTGAAAGTGATAAACTTAATACACAAATATTTATGGCACACACTTTCTGTCAACTCAAGTAAATGCTTCATTACATTTAATGTGTTTTTCTTTGCCTTCTCCCATAAAACTAAGACATTGAAAAAGTGGGTCAAGCCGTTAGACACACCATTGCAAGTCAACAATTGGTTATCTTCATTAAGTACCTATACTTACTCAAGAAACTAATTTGTGGAAACTGTTCGGCCGGGTCCTAACCAAAGTGGTAGTCGCTTAAAAAACACGACACTCGCGATAATTTCGTTCAACAAATTTGTGCTGGTTTTCCGAACAAATGATTTTACTATAAACGCGATGATTTTCGCTTTGGTTCGGACGCGGAGCTTAAATTGCAAGTCAATTTGGTAAGACTTTATTTGGCAATTCAATTATGAAGGTTGGTTAGTGAAATGCTTTCAACAGAAATATTTTCAAGCATTTAACGGGTTCCATAGACCAAAGGCCGTCTACCCAATGCTTAAAGGTCATCAACATATTCCACAAGCCCAGAAGACAATATTACATACAACCAAAGAATTCTAACTTTGAAACACCTACACATTTGAAAACAACAAGAAATCATTGAACCCACATAAGTTTTCAGAGTCGCTTTGCTAAAGGAAAAGTGAGTTTGCGTTTCCCGTAGTACTAACTAGCTCCGTTACGTGGAAGATACTATTGTTGATCTCACAGCCAACCAACTTTGTAACAAGCACTGTTGGTATAAACTTCGCCGTACTGTGTGGAGGCAACAACCTCGTGGTTGTACTGATAAAGGAACTGCTCAAGTAAACAAAATAGAAGTATGTGTATACGATATTTTGAGAGTTTGTGTTTTTGAATTTTGAATGGAGTTGCAAATTTGATTTTCTATTTGCGTCTTCTAATGATAGGGACAATCGGTACCAATCATTCGCTAATAGTTCATCGTCTTTTAAAAGTTCACCGAGTTCTTATTGGCTTTCGTTCATCATCATCAGCAGTCTACCTTTTTTCGAATTATGTTGGGGTCGGCTTCAAGTCTAATCCGATGCAGCTGACTTTTGCATGAACCGACTGCCACTGTTTACATCCACAACTCATATACTGGGTGACACGATACGATATCCAAATATTTTATTTCACATAAACATTTCTACATGGGCACTTCTAAAACGTCGACAAAGGTGAACAGTTCGGGTTGGTCGTTTCCTATTGAGAGGAACCGGCATGAAACGCCATGGTTACTCTTTTAAAATCACTTGGTTTTAGGATATTTGTATGTTACAGCGTTAGAACTTAAGTACCTATAGGAGGACAGCGTAGGTCCGACAGTGTAAGTCATTTCAAACAAGAATCACCTTGTTGCATAAGAATAATTTTAAACACCATTTTCTATCAAAAGGGGAACAGCGGTGGCCCAGTGGTGGCAGCCCCGAGTTACGATCAGTAAGTCGTAGGTTCGAACCGGAAAGGTGCATTTCTTTGTGTAATTTATTTCATCACCGGTGGTCTCAAAACGGTTAAGGGAAACATCGTGAGGAAACCGGCATGTCATAGAACTAAAAATTCAAAGACATGTGAGATCTAGCATCACCACTGGGCCCACGTGGTGGATTAAAGTCCACTCCCTCTTATTGAGAGGAAACCTGTGTCCCATCAGTGGGAACATTATGGGCTGATGATTCTATCAAAATTCATTCATATCTAAAAAGGAATTCACGGATAGCAAAGTTGAAACAGCAGTTTCCGATTTTACGCCATTCAATTAATAAAGGTGTTCCCGAATGAGCTCAGATCACAGTTCTATGTTAATTAATTTAGCGTCAAGTCCGTTCTTTTTGTGTTCTATTCAGTTTTTATTAAACACACATGTAGGTCTTTGATGAATGTAAAGGAAATAGGGACAGAATAATCATTGAACGTCAAAAGAAAGACCCAATTTAACACATACAATAAACGGTAGACTCCATTGTGCATTTGAAAGCACGACATTCTTGTATGCTACTAGTAGAATTACAAAATAACAACAACCTTCGATTTCACCTTAAATGTGACTACATTCATTCAAATTCACATTCATCATCCAAACATACCATACACAATAAAGAAGAATATTTTACGACAAAAATTAAACAAACAAAAAAGCTATAGATCATAAAAATTACTTTAAACATAAAATATAAAAAGTTTCAAGTTTGACTCCTTCTCGTACCAAATAAATGCGCCTACGCATTTCTGGGTAAAAGTTGCTTTCCAAACGCAATTGTATGGCGTGACGAGTTCAAAAAACGTGCTCATACTTCCCTATAGTAGCCACGGTGGTTTACGATAATTTGTTATGTACAAAAGACTTTTAATTTAACGTTGTATTTTGATTACCTAACTATAGTTTGAGAAGGCGATTGTCGCTTGGATGGTCGCATTTATGTTTAGATTTGTCTTAATAAGCAATCATCAATGATACTTATAATACCTCGAGTCTTCAACCTAAAAACAAGTTTAAATGTGTTCAAGCACTTATACGCTGTAAATAATTAAGAGTTATATCTAGTTTTCAATAGACATAACTGTTTTAACTACAAAATTATTATCTTCGAACAATAAATAGAAAATTTACGATCACCATCAAACTATTACGTTAAAATAAAAAAAAATTAACATCCAGCTTCCATTCTTATTTACGCACTGAACCTTCATCGACTAAGAATATATTTATATAATAACTATGCACAATAAATTGCAAAGTAAATGTGTGTAGAATTAAATATTTCGATACGTCGTGAACAAAGAATAAGAAGAAATGGAGAGCGAATACGGTCTACTTACTTTGGCGTAGGCATTGCGAAGCTCGTAGATAGTTAAGCCCCGCCTGTACCACCTTACACCTGCACATTCTGCAATCGATCTTATAAACTTTAATCAAATGATTATATCGTCATAAAGTCTTTGTCGATTATACAACATCCTCAAGTTTTTGACCCTGACCAGTTTCATCTCACCCCATGCAGCAAAAACATTTTTTTTTTTTTTTTATTTGTACACTCCATTTTACTACTCCGTGTCTTTAATATAAGATCGTGTTACAGCTAATAAGCCGTATAATAATGAACATATTACCTCGACCGTCTGCCCACGACACCTATTAGCTAAACAAATTGTAATTATATACATCAACTCTGTTTAATTAATGTGATTATGAATTCACACTAAGGTTAAACAATTAGACAGCGACCAGATTACTGCGTGGGCGGGCCTTATAGTGAGTTGTTTAAACTCTGGTATTTTTAGGTATTATCTCGAGGATATGTGGTATATTTGGTCCTTTTATTTATCCTGAGGATGACTAAAACTTCGTCTACCTTTGGTTTGAGATTCTCGGAAAACACAAGTGCGTAAACATGTTTATTGTACGAAAAAAATCTGTGGATGTATCATATGCTCACCGTTATATGTTTGACCTATACTATACAGTTTCATAATATAATAACATTTATGTTATGAGGGGCTTCTTTGGTATCGTTTCGCCATTGACGACAATCAGTAAAGAAAACTAATCCGTCTATTAGTATTAGAAGCCCATCGCGCCACTTAGCCCATTCAATTTGTGAGTAGGTAGACGTTAAGGCGAAGTTTTTAGTATACAGAAATATTATGCGATACCCATTATTAATACCAATAGAGAGATTTGGAAGAGACCTACACTCAGCATGGGTAGCCTGTGAGTCTCTAGGTAGGAAGAGAGAGAGAATATTATGCGATGTAATGTTCAACTTGAACTAGTGTTTTATTGCATGCAGCGATACCAAAGATAATGCTAAATAAATAATCAATATTATAACAATATCGTGTTAATGATATTGGTAAATACTAAGTCTGATGTTACTAGCTATCGAATACATTACTAAATAATACGCAGTAGAAACAACAATTTTCCATTTCCATGGAAAATTTACCGAACCCGAGAATATAAGTATAACACAATAGATGTTTTGAAATTAGACACTCTAAAAATAAACCTGGTCACAATATAATTAGGTATGATACCTTTTATTTAAGGAAACAATAAGAATATCACGTCGATCAGATATAATGTGTTGCTAAGTTCTATTTTGGGAAATTCTGGGAAAAACAGTCTCAGTTTATTTTGTTATTAAGTTACAAAAAGTAATGAGGAAACCAAACCGATTTTGTTAATATGCCATAGTACCACGTATTTATTTATTTTTTCAAGAAAACGCTATCTTAATTATTATTATTTTGAACATGTTCGCACATCAGCACTCAAAATCAGCCTGTAAAGTTCCCAATGCTGGGATACAGGCCTCCTGTGTAAGAGACGGAGTGGGCCGTAATACACCTCACAGATCCATTGCCGTTTGTTGGATGACACACATCTGTAAAAAGTGTTCCTATACAAAAAAACTAAGTGACATCTAACGATTAGTTTACAAAACTTTTCATTTATACCCTTAAGGAACCTTAAGTACAAAGAATTTCAATCACGTATGATGTACCTATTAAAAATTAAAGCTTCTAATAGCATCCACTTAACACGCACCATCTCCATAATTCATTAGGCTCCATATTTGGAAGGCGTGTGTTGATATGAGTGACATTTGAATCACTTTGTGTCTGCTACCATGGACGCTGCCTCACGTAGTGCCGGTCTTTAGCGAAATATAGTACGTCTATTTGTTTTCTAATAGATAGACCACCTGTAGGGACAGCTCTACCTAACTTAGCTTGTTAGAAACATACCTTAAGGAGGGGTCAATAAATAATGAGTTCACACAGTAACACAGTTATTACTAGAGGTTCAAATTGCTGAGAGAAAAAAATCAGCTCATAGCTCATCCGTCATCATTGTTCATCTCTCTGGACTTATCTGGAATATGGATTGACTTCCTATCTGACGTCCATAACCCCGTTAATTCATCATCATCATCATTTCAGCCGAAAGGCGTCCACTGCTGGACATAAGCCTCCCCCAAGTGTCGCCACATTGACCGGTCCCGTGCAACTGGCATCCAGCGGATTCCCGCAACCTTCACCAGGGCATCGGTCCACCTAGTGGGAGGCCTTCCAACGCATCGTCTTCCGGTTCCCGGTCGCCATTCCAGAACTTTTCGGCCCCATCGGCCATCCGTTCTGCGAGCAATGTGCCTTGCCCACTGCCACTTCAGGTTGGCAATTCTTCGGGCTACGTCGGTAATGTTGTTTCTCTACCCCGATAATTAAGATTTCAAAAAGTCGCACTACAATAAAATGGTATTCAGCTCTAGCAAGTTTGGAAGCCAATGCTGAGGAGTTTGGAAAATATTAAGAAAACATTTTTCCCTCTTCGCAAAAAAAACAGGTATAACCTAGTAAACCTTGAGGGCAACGTCCAGACACAACTCGAAATAAAAGGAAGCTCTATAATTCAGACAATCAACAAATAAAAACTTAAGACAAATCGCAGAGCCTTTTGACCCCATGTAACCCTAAACGCTACTACACCTAAAACAATCTACAAACAATCAAACTAACGGCACATACGCACCGAACACCAAAACTTAACACCGCACCACATCGCCATACATCAAACATTGAAACAAAACGCAGCTAAACCAAGAATCAATTATGATTGATTTGTATTTAAATCCCGCCCACACTTTACAAGTAGCTGAAATAAAAAATGTCTGCCTTACAATACGTCTAGACGATGCTGTTGTATTCGGTAACGTTGTCCGCTAATTGGCGCCAATGTTTGTGGCAATGTTTTTGTTCGTTGGTTGAAATGGTTCGAGCTTTTCTCGTAGAGGAAAAGTAACATTCTCTGATTCGCTAGAATACTCGGAAATTCTTGGTTGTGATACTTAGGCGACTGAGAATCCTTTAGTAAATTAAACCAATGCATGTTTTTCTGTATATCGCCAAGTCAAGTTTATACATTGCCAAATAACATAGGCAGGTATTAGGAGAGCAGCGGTGGCCCAGTGGTGGCAGCCCTGACTTACGAGCAGTAAGCCGTGGGTTCGAACCCAGGCAGGCGCATTGCTTTGTGTTATTTATTTCATCACCGCTGCCTTCAAAAACGGTGAAGGAAAACATCGTGAGGAAACCGGCATATCCTAGAACTAAACATTCGAAGACATGTGACATCTACCAACTCGCACTGGGCCGGCGTGGTGGATTACAGCCCACCCCCTCTCATAGAGAGGAGGCATGTGTCCCAGCAGTGGGAACACTATAGGCTGATGATGATACTGACAAAAAAGTTGGCTCCAACATGAAAATATAGTAACATGAGACCGCCACAAATAATATTCATCTACCCACATACAATAGTTATTGTTAACGCGTCGACCCAGCGACGAGTCGGCGGTTTCTTAATGTGCGAATAAAAAATCGTCTAAGACCATTAAATCTTGTAGTTACATGCATGTGAAGACAGCCGTTGGAATACATGGAAGTAGCATTATTTAAATGTATGTTAATATCTGTTACGAAGCCGAAAGATTAATGAATTACATTTGACAGGGAACATTATTGGGGATTGGGCACCCGATTCTACTCGTTGGTTACTTACTGAATGACGGTTATGCGTAAGGAATGAGGAATGTACAATCTGTATATAATATTTGAAAAAATGAGGTAAATAGGAACTGTGGACTGAAGAAATTATGGACTGCACATTTTTTTCATGGTGAACGTAAAATTCGGAAAAAGGAGATACCCACTGGCTGCAACATCACGCCTGTAGATTACACGCACCTAGTACACCTCTCCCTTACCCTTTGGAGATTCCCAAAGGGTAAGGGAGAGGTGTACTATATACATAATATGTACTATATAAGAATAGTACATCCATTTATCCAATTACGTTTGAGTCACAGCAGTAGAGGGCGAGCCTATTACGATCAACCGGGCACAAACCAAGACTCCCTGGCTGCAACTGAGAAATTCCCGATAGAAAATAACATTTTTGCCAACCCGGCAATCGAACCCAAGACCTGCAATCGCACCTCTTTACCATTCGATAACCCTCACATGATTACATATTTACGAGGTAGAACATCACATTCTGATTTAAAATCATCGCTTTCACTAGGACAAGATGTCAAACTTTATTGCTTCATTCAATTATTATGCTTCAAAATGTTAAGCAAAATAAAACTGGTGAAATTACCCAGAACGCGACTTCCTCTTAACCATTCCATAAACCGTCACATGATTACATATTTACGAGGTAGAACATCACATTCTGATTTAAAATCATCGCTTTCACTAGGACAAGATGTCAAACTTTATTGCTTCATTCAATTATTATGCTTCAAAATGTTAAGCAAAATAAAACTGGTGAAATTACCCAGAACGCGACTTCCTCTTAACCATTCCATAAACCGTCACATGATTACATATTTACGAGGTAGAACATCACATTCTGATTTAAAATCATCGCTTTCACTAGGACAAGATGTCAAACTTTATTGCTTCATTCAATTATAGCCTTAAAAGGCTACTCAAAATAGGCTGGAGCTATAAAATTCCGTTGCAATAAATTCCTAAGCGCCACATTATTGTCTGTTTACTACGGAGCGGCTTCCATTGAACTTACATTGTGTTCAATTTCACCTGTTTATGATGTTTTGCCGTTCGTTAGATTAGCATTGATCTCTTGGTGTCATGGGAATGAGTTTGGTTATGGCAGAAGAATATTAGACTCTAGCTTTTTATGAATGACTTTAAACTATGTCAATCAAATTGCTACGTCAAACAAGTTGCTTTGGTGATTATGCCTTTTGCCTTGACTTGGAATCACGATACGGTGAAGCTACGTTCAAAAGTAGGATCATGTGAACTCATATTTTATCTAATAGTGAATTTTACTATGGGTCGGGAGAGAGTAAATTGAGCCACTATAAGTGACGCTACTGAAATTACGCTATCCGTGAAGAGACATCCAGGTGCATAGTAATTTTCTCGGAAAAGCGTCATAGATTTTCTTATGACAATGTATTAAAACTTCTTATAACGATTTACAGTTTTACTCCCAAAACCAGATTAAAAGTTTTCCTAATCCTACCAATATTATAAACGCGAAAGTTTGTAAGTATGGATAGATGGATGTTTGTTACTCTTTCACGCGAAAACTACTGAACGGATTTGGATGTTTGGCACAGGTCCCCTATGTTGTTTCGAACGCCGCTGTTGCGACACACGCTGTTGCGAATAATTTTTCCACTGCCTCATAGGTTCGAAAGCTCATGGACTCGAATGAAGTAGTCGCGAAAAACGCAGTTTCGAAAAACATTTTCACTGCCTCATACGCTCAAATGCTTGTGATTTCGATTTATTTAGTCGTATAGTGTACAGAAAAATATTTAAGCAGTAATTAAATTAAATCAACAAATTCGGCGTCAACAGCAACATTTAATATTATAATTAACGTACTTACACCGAATTTAAAAAAAAAATCTGTACACCTTGTCTGTCTCTCGTACGTTTTTCTGTACTAAATAAAATCACAAGCATTCGAGCGTATGAGGCAGTGAAAATGTTTTTCGAAACTGCGTCTTTCGCGACTACTCCATTCGAGTCCATGAGCTTTCGAACCTGTGAGGCAGTGGAAAAATAATTCGCAACAGCGTGTGTCGCAACAGCGGCGTTCGAAACAACATAGGGGACCCGTTTGGCACAGGGGTAGTTTATAACCTGGATTAACACATAGGATAATTTTTAACCCGATAGTACAATCCCGTGGGACAGTGATCGAACTCCACGCGTGCGAAGCCGCAGGCATAGGCTAGTCGATTATAATTCCTTAATTGAATCGTATTAGAATAATTTTGATATCACCATACTCATACAAAATGTGACTCTAATTGGAATTACTTGAGTGACTCATGTACAATATTTGTCAGAGGTATTGTCATACAAATTAATCGTCGTGAAGGTGACATAATCTTTTGATAAAAGATACATTAACTCAGATTTAAAAATAGACGAATATGCATTACTTAAATTGCACGTTGTGAGGACGTGTTACTTGAAGAACTTGATATTTGAATAGGTACTTTTTGGGAATGAAAAAGCAATACTTAAGTACATATTTGTTTTTGCTTATAAGATTTGTGTTATCTAAGGGGCACATGTCATGATAAATGCAATTTTGATTGCTTTGATATTGAGGCGGAACCAAAACCAAACAAGTCAGTAATTGAGGCTTTTGGTTACTTTCATAAAGTTTTGACCGAAACATAGGTAGGCTTTCATAGCAAAAATATGATAACAGAAAGTATAGCTCAAGTACAAATAAAGTAATCATGATTTTTGATATACATACATTCATTTTATATTCAATAAATCTTTTTGTTTATGAAAAAAACACTGCCAGACATCAATTCTTCATTTTCCCACCAAAACCACAGACAAATTAACACATTCCTTTTTGTTAAATGAAAAATTATATAACAATTTTTCCTCATAAATAAAAAAAACTAATAATATTTGGCTTGCAATTCGCGGGCTAACAAAACTATTAACATATAGTAAATATTTTAAATAAGTAAATACAGATGACACATATTTTATTACTCATAAACTCTCATTTGAGCCAATAAGAGTTTAAGAGCGTATTAGACTTACAAATAAACCCGACAACCGAGACTTTAATATCTATAAAGTGGTATTTATATTAGTTTCGCGCTATATAAATATGTAAAATTCCTTCTTATCACGTGTCTAATGTTTTGTGTTGGCCAGTTGTTATGCGGAGGTCAGACGGTAGTTTGTTCGAGCAAAATACTGACACTCAAACGAAACGTTAAACTTAAAAGTTCCGACTGCTTTAAGAAATTAACTGATAACATAGTGTGGATGGTATGGTCGTGGTGGCTGTAGCAGCTATATTTTGTGGAGCTTGAACTGAAAAGATGAGAAAACACAAAAAATGAAGGTGTTTTTTTTTGTTTCGTTATAGTGCAATAAATCACCGGATAAACTTAAAGGGAGGAAAGCTTTATATCATTTTGTACAGCCTGTTGTTTTGTATTATCTCCACAACCTTAACTACTCATAAATATAAAGACTACCAGAGAGGAGAGAGAGAGGCAGGTCAGAACCGACTAACCTGCGCCTAAATCACCTGATATGAAGTGAATTCCGCCAATAAAACTGAATCAAGCTCATAATAAGAACAGTTAGTATCATCATTCCTAATTTCTTCGAAATATTGACTTGAAAGCTCTTGAACGATGCTTAGATGAAATTCACCCAAAATGTGTCCTTCAACACGAAAAATCCCGTTCATCAGTTTGCGATTTCCTTCAAGATTTTTCATTATTGTTTAGTTATTGCCAAACCTAATGTCACAGTTGTTATGCCGCCCATGGGCCTCTGACTTGGCTTTACATGCCGTCGAGAAATATCTCTCAAGCATGCTGCTTTGCTGACGTCACCGTCGTTTTCCTTTAGAGTAACATATAAATTAAAGGTTCATTCAGAAATCCCCAGATCCTCCCGACAGTTCATTACACAAACTATACCAATTACTCTTAACTTAATTAAGAAGCGATAGTGCAACATCCCGGTACAAATATTTTGTAACACTGCTTTGGAAAGACTCTTGCGCAAGTCTTACAAGTTACAATTAGTTTTGTGACACTTTGGCACCTTTGAACTGGATGTAATTAATAAGAAGTGATAAAGTAATTACGGGTATATTTTGATTCTATCGATTTGAGACTTATCTTTCATGAGAGCTTTGGATTAGCGATAAGCTGTTTTGAACATAAAAATAGTTCTATCGCGGCTTTTGTTTTGTTTTCAAACCATTTGATGAGCTGATCTATCAAAAGCTTAACTTTTTGGTTACCTTTGTATTAAAAAAAAAATGAATATCAAAAGTGAAAAATGAATTCACAAGTGTCACTTGTGATTCGAATGATCGAAAATTTTAAGAAGTAGGCGAACGATAAAATTCAGTTCTAATTCATTTGGCCGGTATCGTGAGAATGTGGAATAGAATTAAAATAAATAAACACTCGAGTCATTCGTCTGAACATCTCATCTTTCAGCTTAACTAACTGAAAATGAGTTCAAATTATTTTGTTACAAATATAAATATTAATATAAAAAAATGTCAAGGCCAATAAATTCTCAATGGTCAACCACGACCAATTAATTAAAGAAACGACGACAACCCACCCATGTTTCGTTTACGAGAGAACCGTATTAACATTTACTACTATCTTTCTAGCATCTTTGTTTCATTTAGAGTTCATGACCGAACTACAAAAATAAACAAAAGAACAACAAAATGGACTGTTTGTCCAAACATTTGTATGTTCGCAGTTAAGTTTCCAAAACAGTAAACAAACTAATTTGAGTTTTAAAAACATACCTTTAAAATCTACACATAAAGTAAGTTTGCACTATAACTTTTCAATAGTATTGGTCATTTCAAAATCAACTTAATTAACATTAGTAGAGAGTTGATACTTGTCTATGTGTAGGAAACACCAACTGGAAACAAAGATTTGAATAGACCTTAAATCGCTTCACAATTCGCTCACCCCACAAAACATATGTCGTATCCCAATTCAAATGCCAAATTTTAATCAGACACATCGGCCAACAAAAAAGCAATATGTATGCTAATACACGCTTCAATAAGATGTATTTACATGATAAAACAACTACTGAGTTAAAGAGTTACACTACAGCAAAGCTTTGTGAACGTCGTTCATTAGCTATGCATCGTCCCAGACAACCGTTGTTATTAATTATCCTATTGTGTCCGAATTCGATATGTCTTGGGTACATAGAGTGGGCGGGACGGATCGGTCAAGGGTATAATTGGACTAAATTCAGCCAAAATCCTCCAATGACCTTTAAATTTTAAGTCAAGACTCCATAAAAGTCGGTTATTCGATGTTTATTGCAGATATTAAGGTGATACGGTGATCAAAACATGTATAACAGCTTTTGAAATCCAAATTTCGAAATTAACAATGTCGTATTGTTCGCTAATTCCATAAATGTTTGTATGGGCTTGCTAGATTTCGCCGTTTTTTTTAATAAAACATTGGAGTTTATACTATATTTTATACGAAACTTTTATTAATTTTTCTACGGCGATAGACGTCATTTAGAGAAAACATACTTACTTATAAGGAAGACGTAGACGCCGTTCCACTGAACTTTACATTAACCAACTAAACCCGTGACGATATCATGACGGTAAGGTGATGTATCGTCACCGGTTTAGTTGGTACATGTCATTGCTCGTGACTGTACATTTAAGTAAAGGAGCCTTTAAAAGAACTTTTATTGGAAACAAAAATCTAATAAGAATATTAGAAAACATTGCGCCACAAAGTTCATACAAAACTCATAAAATATCGCTACTCTAATCTGAACACAAGTTTAAGCACTTTCATATCAAGATTTTTATATCAAGTAAAGCCCACGAACCGTATTCGAAATCACTCGAATAAATCGATATCTGTGGTAAGCTGATAATCGATATCTTCGTATACCGATGACCCGTAAAATGTAAATTAATCTTGTAATAACGAATTATCTGTTTAACATCAAACAATATGGCATTCCTTACATCTTGACACGTCTCCGTGACTTTTTTGACAAACGCTGTGAGCAAACAGACCGTGTTGTTGCCAAAGTTTTTTGCATCTCCTGTTGATTATATTAACAGATCACGTAAGACCCACTTTTGGTTATTGAACGATATAGGTAATTAATTTGCCAAGTCATTTACGAACAAAGAGTTGCTTCCATTGGGAAGGTGAACCCTTATTTCGTAAGTACTTAGCCTTTCCGCCCCCTGTGTCGACAACAGTTCATGTACAAACATATCCTGAGTAAAACTGTCTCCATACAATGATTCAAGACATCATATAAGTTTATGGTTATCTAAATCCTGCAGTCCCAAACAGTCGGAAGCATTTCACTGTAACTGCGCTGTGTGAACGAACTTTATCTGTCTTATCGAAGAGCACTTACCGTAATCTGTCGATGGAAATTTATTTCTACACTAACAACTAGCAACAGAACATTAATGTTAGAATAATGTGAAATATATTCACTAAACACGAAACTTACTTTCACGGAATCTGGTAGTTAAAATTGACATTTAACCTAAAGTAAGAAGTTCATTAAATCAAACATTGTAGAGAAGCTAGAAAATTATATACAGTCAAGACAGAAAATAGGCTTGAAAATTTTAGTATTTACGTTTCTATTGTGAGCAAAGTTAGTCATGAACGCACTAAAGATAAGGACAATAAGAAAGACGTGTTCAAAGAAGTTTTAGAGCTGACAAAGCAGAAATACAGAGAGACAAAACCGCGTCATAAATCGGACAGTAACTAGCCACTCCCGTAAGACACTCTGAAGAATTTAACGGAATGTTTTGACAAGTTTTACGTCCTTTACATTGATGAGCGTGAAGCAGAAGAGACTGTAGTGGACAGTAATGATCGTAAAAATTCTCATTAACATTTAAGATTTATTCCGGTTAGAATTAATTTTAAGACGTGTAAATGCTATAATTCCTTAAGACTTCTCTTGTTGACATACCTACTGGTTCCAGTAGTACCCGGAATAGAACGTTGTCCAGAGGAGTGGTGACTGGATGATGTGAATGATATGACCGGGAAAAGTGAATAAGATTAGTTGGAAGGCAATTCCTCGGGAATGAGCACTTTTGAAGTATGGAAATTGGCATAAATATTAACACTAATGTTTTAAAATCGATGGTATAATAGAATGGTCAAAAACAGTTGTAACTTACCTTACTCTCCTCCTTGATTCACTCCTCCATAATGAAAATTTAACATTGCCAATAAAAAATTAAAGAGATGTTTAAAAACACACGAATAAATACACCAAAACATTCACACACAATAACCATAAAGGCGTGTAAACATAAGTAAGTAATAATAATGTATGATTAGTAGAAATAAGCAATACTCACGTGTATACAGATAGTAGCATCCAGCACTGCAGTCGCGCGCTGGGAAGCCACGTGACGTAGCGACCTGACAGCGCACAGTCGATCCAAGATGCAATATAAAGCATACCACCGCAGTGGCCACCCCGAACCGACTAACGCAACCTCTGGTAACTGACTATACAACGATTTTAACTACTCTGACTAGTTTAGTTTCAAAATTTTATTCTTTTGCAGTTTTAGTGTGTTTGAATCTAGATTTTTGAATTGTTGGGCCGAATGTTGCGAAAAGATTGTCTTATTATCATCTACTTGTCTATGCACCGGCTATCGTCAGCCGAGCTAAAGCTGATGTCTGTAGGGGAAGAAGTAAACGAGGTAACTCTCCTTAGAGCACACCCCAGCATCTTTGTTTTTAGAACCGATTTAAAAATGAGGTTTTATCCAAATTAAAACTTATTCAGAGTTTCCTAACAGTGCCGATCCCAGACGTCATTTCCATAATGTTTCTGAAACAAAAGAAATGAAGCGTTAAATATTATATTGGTTTCGATCACATATAAACATTCGATTCAATTTAGAATAACATAACAAGTAACAAACCACCCAAAGTCGGTCAAGAGATCGCTTTGAAAGGTAAGGTCATAAATAAATCGCACCTTCACACAAGCCCCGAGTCCCTTTTGTTTAAATGCTACCAAGCATACAAAAAACTGTATATCCCTGGCGAGCTGTTAAAAAAAAATAGAACTGACCGAGAATTGTGCAAGATCACAACAGAAAAATCATTAAACAATGCCTCTGCCAGGAATTGAGGTGTTTATTATGTCGGTCCACGTTCGTCCGAGTGATTCTGCAAAAAACAGGAATCCAGGTAAACTGTTACTACGTTTTTTTGCACCCGGGAACTTATTATGCGGGATTTATGTCACTTTTTGTTGCGTCCGAGCTAATTATTGTTATCTGCTTTCTGCTTGACCATAGCATTTTCTAAAGAGCAATAATGGGCCACTAATTCTCCTAACACCTCCGGAGTTAAAGCGTCAATCTCCCGGCGGACGGTCCATTGTGTGAGTGGACAAAGCCACCCGCAATTCCTACCGTGCCTTTAACGTTTTTATTATTTGCATTGTAGATGTCTCATTCAGCTTCATCTTAAGATACCTTTATGGCTTTTGCGAAAATTTCTTCGCACTATCCGCATAAGCTTATTGGTGTCGTCCGTTAATTACCATATCGCTGACTCACTGGATCTGCCGCTAATGGGCTTACAAAGGATTGCAAATTAATTTTTTCGAGCGGTGTGCGGCAAAGGAAAAAAACGTTACAAATAAAATATCGAATTTAGAACAGCAATCCGGGCGCAGACTTATTATTTTAGCCAACAAAGTAGAAAACCATTTACAATAAATCATTTTGAATGCTTTCTTGGTTCCCATGCGTCGGGCGACGCAAAGGGTGATTTCTGTCTGAGTGTACATAAATAAAGGTGAAGGTTCTGAGTGCGGATCCCAGGTACTTTTGGTTTGAAGCTGAGTACACAAAGATTGTGTTACTGGAAATGGCATACGCGTACCAATGTGCACTCGATATAGTTGTCCGGCTTCTTTATACAGTGGTACTAGGTACTACGCCGTTGGTATGGTAATGAGAAACTGATAATGATAAACACAAAATTAAGGTTAATATTTTTACCTGCCTAACCTACTGTAATTTATTGTAATCAGCCGTAAATTGCCATAACAAATATCCATATAAGAATTACATCAATTGTTTTAGAAGACCAACGCCGAATCAAAACAAAAAATCAAAACAAAAGTCAAAACTTAAATTCATAAGCAATTAATAAATTCAAAACAAAAAACTGGAACCTTCACTTTTAGTTACATTAAAATCTGCGTCACTACTACGTTTGTGGTGTGGCGACCGCACCATAGAATGTTGCGCTTACACACGCGACAAGCCGCACTAGTTTGTCGGACAACGCACCAAACGCGTTGCGTGCGTCCGCATGACACACGCGTTGCGTTGCAGGTTGCGGTAATGAACACAGCAACACAGCTAGTGTACCCTTTACCGCGACGACATTTGTGTCCACGTAATTGGAAATAATGATTAATTTCACTTGGAGGTTGCCACCTAACGTCTAGGCTGGATGTAAATTCAAAGTATCTTGAACATTGTATTTGTATCTTAGACTAGGAATCTTCTGCATTCTTGTGGTATTTATGGCTTTAGAGCCTAGTATGTTTGGGGTTAGAAATATTTGTGGAATGTTTGAAAGCCCTTTACACGTTTAGCTAAGTTCCTACGTGTTACTGAGCTTAAAAATAAAGTAACTCATGTGTTGAGAACCTAATTAAATTACCAAAGCTTTAAACGTAATACAGTGGGTGGTCCATTTTACGTTTCATCATGTTACAAATAAGAGCCATAAAAATAAACGACACTCAATACTTTGAATTGTTTAAATTTTGAAGGACCACAAGACTTTTACTTTTTAAGCTTTATACTGCTTGGAAGCAATGGGCGTTTTTACGAAAAAGGGAAGGCAGAGAAACAAAAAAATAGGGAATTTTGTTAGAAAACAAATTGAATTTATGATGTTGTTTTAATCAGTAGAAATAATAAATTATGATTTTGACAAAACATTCATTTTTGAATTTTTATGTTAATGTTTTTTCGCAAGGTTACAAAAGTAAATCGACAGTTACTTTTTATGCTCACCGTACAACAATCAACAATTTAGAATGCTCAAGTTATAAAAGATTTTTTTTAGAAAAACATAGCTGCCTAGACTTTAATAATACCTACTTAGCTATCTTTCGTTCACCAAAAAAAACTTTTGATACAGATTGAAAACTGAGTTCTGACGTAAAATATAACGTCGTCCGTTGCCAGTAGCAGTTAGCAGGCAATAACGAAACTGACACTATTAATCACCCGCGATGGCTACCGAATTCATTTGGCAAGAATATGGAAAATATTGGAAAGCTTATTGGAAAAATTGATGATATTTCAAGGTTTGTGTTCAAGGCAGAAACTTTACAACATTTTGGCCTAAAGTTGTTAGGAACACTTTAATTTTCTTTGTCACGCTGTAAGGGTTATTAAGGGCGGATGGGAAAAGACCTCGTGGACGCAGCCCAATTCGATGGTCTGACCAGATCCGCACCGTCCTTGACTCGCCAGTCCACAGCGCCCTTCACATAGCTAGAAACAGAAACAGTTGGACAAAGATCATCCGTGAGAAGGTGATACTGAACGGTCACGACCCTCAGCATTGAGGAATGCGACGCGACGCAAGGAGGAGGAAGGAACCACATTATTTTGAGGCCTTTTGGCTGGGTGTTTTGTTCATTTCGATTTCATCATCATCATCTGCCTTCCCGGGTCGGCTTCCAGTCTAAACGGATACAGCTGAATGACAGTATTTTACAAAGAGCGACTGCCTATCTGACCTCCACAACGCAGTTAGCACTGGGTAATAGGATACCCCTTGGAAACTAAGACTGGTTGTCAGTCTTACGGGCCACTGACTACCATCCATACTTCCATGCTTCCATGCTAATATTATAAATGCGAAAGTCACTCTGTTTGTTTCTTTGTTTGTATGTTTGTTTGTTACCTTTTCACGACTAAACGGCTGATCGGATCTTAATGAAATTTGGCAAGAAGATAGATTTCAACCTGGGGAAGGACATCCATACTTCCATACTAATATTATTAATGCGAATGTCACTCTGTTTGTTTGTTAGTTTGTTTGTTACCTTTTCACGACTAAACGGCTGATCGGATCTTAATGAAATTTGGCAAGAAGATAGATTTCAACCTTAGGAAGGACATACTATAGGAAGGCTATATATCATCACGCTACGACCAACAGGAGCGGAGCAGCAATGAAAAATGTTGCGAAAACGGGGAAAATGTGACGCAGACGAAGTTGCACGGGACAGCTAGATAACGCTATCTAACCAGCTTATCACAGTACACAGCTGGACCATGACCTGTCCCAGGCTGCCCCACCGCACCCTGTCCCTCCCCTCTTTGTATACATTCTGTCCCAGCCACCTTATAAATGTCGGCATATTCATATCAATAGAAATCACGCCTGTGATCGCCCAAGGGTTAGGCAGAGGGGTACCTAATAGTACGGCAAGGTTGGCGCAGTGGTTGAGCGATTGACTACTGCGCTTCGTGTCGCGGATTCGTTCCCCGCACGGAACAAATATTTGTATGGCCTACAGATAGTTGTTCCGGGTCTGGCTGTTTGTGTATGTGAGTTTAAATGTTTGTAAACGCACCCACGATACAGGAGAAATTCCTAGTGTGGGGCAAAGTTTTATTTATAAAAAAAAAAGTACACCCACATACGCCAGTTATGTTTAAGTCCCATATAACAGGGACTGACTGCTTCGTTGGTTTAGTAGTCACAAGCGCGACTTCTGAGCATGAAGTCTTGGGTTCGAATACCTGGTCGGGGAAAGTGTTATTGTGTTTTTCTATCAGGCATTTTTCACAAGCAGCCACGGAGTCTGTATTGTGTATTTTCTAAACACTTCTATTTTTGCTTTGACCAAACTTTTGGTGGCGGACAAGAGGCCTACTCTTGAACCTAAATTTCCAAGTGATTATGGTAATTATGTTAAAGAAGCATTGTAACTGCTTTCAATATTAATGTCTTTACGTAGGAGTCTATAACGACATTATAAAATATACTATAATTATGTATTGAAGTAATTTGATACCTCTTGTCTAATTCTTACTGGACCAGTTTTTATTTGCTTTTGTAGTAATAAATTATTATTGTAAAGTTTAAGGCGCCATTGGATTAGGTAGTTATGTAAAATAGGAGGAAAAAGAGAATACCTACCCAAAGGTTATGTGTGGACATTTTTTTACTGCTTTCTCAGCATTACATCTTGTACAGTAGGCCGTACAACGGAGGTAAGAAAAAAAAAAAAACAATCATCCGAATTGAGAACCTCCTCCTTTTTTTGAAGTCGGTTAAAACCTATACAAACTGGCCTTTAATAGGCATGGTAACTTTTAGAAGATTATTAAAAGTATTGGACGCGTATTTTTTTGTTTTTTCACGTAGTTAATCATAAAATTACGGAGATATATTGAGTTGAAATTGCGCATGACGTCACGGGTATGTTAATTTTATACCTACTTGTGACGAAGTGAGCCACCACTCTCTACCGTCAATGCGTTTTAACTAAGTATTTTTTTGTTAATTTGACAAAAAATACTTGTCTAATATTTTTGTATTACCTGATTGACGGACAAGATAGAATTTTATTTTCTTTATGTAGTCATCATACAAAATTCCTTACTACGCTGGGCCAGCTCATTGTCCAATTGTTATTACAGACTTGTGGTCGATTATACCTACACGAAAAATATAAACTAATAAAATCATTTAGTTTGGCGGTTTTTAAAAGTGTAAATTTTATATCACTTCAAGGCAATGCATGAGGTATAAACAAGTTCCTTTTCAGGAAAGCGGTCAGTAATTTTCCACTTTTGGCCAAAATTATTGATATCAACATTCACCTACAAAAAAATCCAGACAATAGATTAGATCGATAAGAATACGGATGTTGCTTCAAGATTATAATAGTCTGACATGACCAAAAATTCGAATAAAAATTATTGTCATTTTTCCATATTTAGAGTATTTTATTTTAATAACCGTGTCCCTATACACTCATTAATATGTTTTGGGAGGTGACTTTAACATATATTTTGTCTAGTTAGCATCGATTCGAACACGATATTAACTCCTTTTTAGGCGCAAGCGCATCTAATATCATCTAATATTTATGCGTCTGGCTGGTTATCTATTTTTGAATCCATTTTTCGCTTGTTTGTGGATGATTTTGGAAATAATAATGAGTTAACTAATTAAGTGTTTTAGAATTTGTTTTTATATATATCAAACTCATTCCATTTAAAGACTTGAATGAATTATCTTAGGAGAAGCACTAATTAGTTTTTTTGTCTTCCGGTTTTGGCAGAAGCTATATAGCCGTTCCCACTGCTGGTACATAGAGCTGCTCTCTGTCAGAGGGACCGGGTTATAATCCACCACTCGGGGTCCCAGTGGGGTTTGATGGATTTGCTAAAAGCTAAAAACAGAGCTGGAATGTTATCGCACACGGCAGCATCGTCGATACGATTGGCAGCATGCTCTGTTTTTCGCTCAAGCTAATGACGGTTCTGAGCGACAGAAAAAGATAGGACCATAGAAAATAGAGAAGATTGCGTGCTGCTAGATGAGGTTCAACACTTTTTTTTTTTCTCAGATGGGAAATCATCAAATGACTCCTCCCGCTCTGGGCGGAGCGGACAGTCAGTACAAGTCTAACACTCCCTGTGTTAGACTTGTACTGACTAAAACCCATCCATGTTCCTTCTTAGCCCTTTGTGTTCCAGGCCCACGGTATCTCTTCCGAACAGTCCCGCAGCCCTGGCAGGCATCGGCCCTCTCGGACCACTTCCGATTTGCTGACATCTCCTTGAGACGCGCGCGGAACACGAACGCGCCGTCGACACGGCCTGTCGTCATAAGACAGACGGACTGTGAGCCTATTACTCACCGTCCACAGGCCCGCGATGAGGTTCAACCCTGAAATGTCCATTATTGACGTTCCTCAAGTGCTGATCTTCAGCCTAGTTTGAATAAATGACTTTAAGGATAGACGTAGAAAATCCGGGTTTTGCGACAAAGAACGATCACATTACCTTAATGGCTGTTAAAGACATAAACATACATTTACTTGACTAATTCTCGTAGTGTTACATAATGTATCAGATATCCTGTTACCTGATAATATGTATACTAGTAAATATTTATTTTGATCACCTTAGCACCTAGTTGTGATGCGTAATTGAGTGTCAATTCAATTAAAGTAATCTTTTTTTTAAGTCTTTGCCCCACCCTCTGAATTTCTCCTGTATCGTGGGTGCGTTTACAAAGATTTTAAACTCAGAACAACTCAATCAACAATCTGTAGGCCATAAAAATAATTTGCCTCGCGGGGATCGAACCCGCGACACGCAGTGCAGCAGTCGATCGCTCAACCACTGCGCCAACTGTGCCGTTTAAACAATTCATTCTTATAATTTCTATGAGCCAGACTATTGAAACTTCTTTGATTCCACAGTACAAGACATATTATCCATTGCTATATGTATGAGTCATGTAATTTATCTGCTTTTCTCCACAGAAAAGAAACTCCGTCAGACAAAACAAGAAGCTATACAATAAACAGTTCTCTCTTTTATGCAAATAGTAGGACTAAAATAACACTACCTACGAAAAAAGAATTCATCGACACAGCAATACAAGAGGAATAGTCGACATTTTTCACTCGACAAATTGCAGGAGACACATGATAGGGACACAACACAAACTCATCTCGTTTGTGTACCGAAAACAACCATCCATCTACCCGCAAAAATATCCGAACCAATAATAAATCACCAGACATTTCTCAATCGAAATTTTATACTAAAACGTACGGAAGTTACCAGTTAGACGTGTCTGTTTACTCGTTTGGGGACAACTATGGAAAGCAAAGTCGGGCTATTCTCGAACGAGTTTATGAGACATAAGCCTTGGGAAAGATGAAAATCTTTGAGTGAAAGCAAAAAAGGATTCTGTAAGAATCGACGTCGTGCACGTAGCTTGACCACTGTAGAAACGAGTTTTGTCTACGGAAGAATCGACATAATGACAGATAGACAATGACAATGTGTCAGTTTCTTCCGTCGACATAGCCCGTGTCTACGATGATCATGCTACGCGTGCTGGTATTATAAGGGCTGGTCGACCAAGAAGAGTAAGAGAAGATAGGGATATACTGTTGAAACGCTCTGTTGTGTTATAAATTGGTATTTTGAGGCACCAGAAAAAGGATGTTTCGCATTTTCATTCACAGTAAAGTGTTTAATTTTCCAAAATACAAAAAAAATATTCAACATTATGACTAGATCTAGAAGAAAGCTTTTCTTAATACTCGATAATTTCCTATAGTTTTCAAAACTCAAAAACATAACTACAAAAATCTTATCAGTCACGATCACAATCGAATCTCCAACAATTCCAACTGTCATAAACGAATCGAAAATCTCCACAAAGCGTCATAAAAATATGTCCAAATCTTTGAATCTGCCGCAACTCTGTCACTATAACCTAAACGACATGTTATTTCATCATTGGACATATCATTGACTTTCTGTTATTGCTTTCCCGTATCGTAAATGAAAATTTAATGGCCATTGAAACAAAATACCGCAGCATTTAAACTAATATGGAACTTGAACCGCCAAACAATATTAATGTTCTTACAAGTACATAAAAGAAACTTGTCGTAAATGAACAACTGTTTCTTCGTCTTTCCCCTAGTAAGACTTCTTAGATCTAAAATGGTTCCCTATCCATTTGCATAAAATTTTAAGACCTAATATAACTTAGCATAATTTTGTTTGGCATAATTATATTTTCGCATAATATAATTACGCATACCAGCTTACGCATAATTTTTAAAGCATAATTTCTCTAACCATAATAATGATTAAGCATAATATTCTAAAGCATAAATTTATTAAGCATAAAGTTCTAGAGCATAACTTTTTTATAAGCAAGCATACAGCATGCAAGCAAGCATGCAGCATACAGCATTCAAGCGAGCATGCAACATGCAGCAGGCAGGGTTTCTGTCACGTCTCCGGCGCTGCGGGCCTCCGGCGGCCCCACGCGTGCTAATCGTCGCAGCCCGCGGGCCACCTCACCCCTACGCGCCTACGCGATTTTAAATTACACTCTAGGGGTAGGACAAACAAGACTACGTGGAGTCGGTTTTGCAGCAATTCGGATCTGTCACTAACTTTTGTTGCATAGCATATTCAATTTTTAACCTAGGTAGTTTAATTTTTAGGCCTACTAACGTTATGCGAATCAAATTTATGCCAAAACAAATGAGTCTTTAAGATGATTATGCCAACATAAAATGTATGCCTAAAAAAATTATGCCGAAGTATTATTATGCCAAAACAAATTGTGCCAAAATCGTTATGCCGAAGTATATTAGGACAAAGAACATAATGCGAAATGAAGGGATCCCAACTAAAATGTATAAAACTATCGATGACTAACAATTCCAAGTATTGCGAATGCTTTAAAATAAATCATAGAACTCTTCCATACGAAACTCAAAGTACCTTACAAAGAAAATAATACATTACAAAGCTTTTACTTTGAAGTTTAACTCCACCAAGATGTTGATTTAAAATACGCCATTACACCAATCGAAACACAAAAAGCACCTTCAAAATACAAAACTCGATCACTTAAAACGCTTAATCGAAAGCCAATCGAGTTATCACGTTAAGTGCCAGCATACACGGTCCCAAAAATACGCAAGTACTACCGTACGAACGGTGCAAAGTGAATAACGTATTCGGATATTGTGAACGTTATGTCGACAGCGAGTTCAAATGACATCAATAGTGCAACGAACGAGTGCAGTGGTGCAAAATGTAGATACCACCATTTAAAAATACAAAGCTGGGATTTTGTATTGGCGAGCAGGTCCTTTTATTTTTGGTATTTATTGTAGTATTTAATTCGGATGGGTAAACTGCTTTTGTTTTATATAAACGGATCAATTATCATTATTTTATAATGGTATGAGCAAGAACGAATTTTGGCTATGTTTATGTTAGCAGCATGTGCATTTTACCTAATTAGTTACAATTACTTTGACTTTATTTTGGGTTTAAATGGAATTAAAGATTTTGCTGAGAGCAGCGGTGGCCAAGTGGTAGCAGCCCCGACTTACGAGCAGTAAGTCGTAGGTTCGAACCCAGGCAGGCGCATTACTTTGTGTAATTTATTTCATCACTGCTGCTCTCAAAACGGTGAAGGAAAACATCGTGAGGAAACCGGCATGTCCTAGAACTAAAAATTCGAAGACATGTGACATCTACCAACCCGCACTGGGCCCGCGTGGTGGATTACAGCCCATTCCCTCTCATAGAGAGGAGGCCTGCATCCCAGCAGTGGGAACAATATAGGCTGATGATGATGATGAAAGATTTTGCTTGCAGTTGAATATTGCAATCCATAGGTATGCATGAATCCATCGTTAAATATTTTTCAAAAGAAACATCCTTATTTGACCTCGTAATAAACAAAAAAGCCACACAGTACACACGCTAATTGAAAATCAAGTTATCCCAGTAAGTGCAAACACCCACGGTACGAAAAATACGCACGTACGGTACCGAATGACTAACGTTTTCGGAAATTGTCGAACGTCGCCGATTCTTGCGAAAATGCTGAGTGCAACGAACGTTTTAGATACAATACATACGGACGATTTAACACGACAAATTGCGAATATGTGAAATATTTTCTCGAAAGTTCGGGATTAAGATTTCACTAAATTGAATTTTGTTGGTGAAACAGTGTTTCGTATTAAGGGTTTCGAAGAATGATCTAAGATTTTGTAATATTTATGAGATTTCGAATCTTTTGTTTATGGATTTTCTTTACATAAGGTGTTTATTTCCATGATTAGAAATTGAGATTTAACCGTTTTCTGAACATCGCATACATGGAGGTTGTTTGAACAAACTAGCTGCTTGGTGAACAGTGAACCTGTTTATAGTTTGCAAGATTATAGTAATAAAATAATAATTATTCACAACCATCCTAATAATTCATGATTGATTTATAGTGATTAATTCTCTTTAAGTTTTCCCAGTACAATATTTCTACATCCACAGCCAAAAAAAACTTCAAAGCTTTTCGTACTGCTTTCACAGTCAAATGACAGGTTCTATTACAGTGCGTATTCTAATACGCCTCTAACTCAAGCGCTGGCGACGCGTGGCGCTATCGAGTCTCGGGGTATTAGCAGCGCCGGCGCGCGCAGCAGTTTATTATGATCGCAAGCGGACTGTTACTTAACACGGGACTGAAATAAAAAAAAGATAACCTTTTCAGCTTTTTATGGGAAAAATTTAAACAGTTTCTACATTTGATAAATGCATTTTTTAAATTACCGAATAAGCGTATTTTAAAAATAGTTTATGTATTTTGTTTTCAATACCAGTAAGTTAGGTACCTGTTTATAAATTATTATGAATGGTATTTAATGGGTGGGTTGGAAACAAGGCTTCAACTTTCCTTCTTTGAAGAGGTTACAAAATAAAGTTTAAATAGACTATCTGACTACAAAAACAAACCTTTTCAGAAATGCAACCAATGACGAAAATTCTTTACCGATACCGCAACTTCCAAGCACTATACGTTATTATAATGTGACAAGGAGACATCCAGACGCAATTTGTCAAAACGCACTCGAAGTATCGAACTCCACATGATAAATAGATAAATATTTTAAATTTAATAAAACATGGAAGTCTTACAAATATGTTGTTTATGGGGTTATTGATAGAAACGTGAAGTAAACAAGGAATTACAGATTGTTTTTACTTGAGATATTGGAACCGTATCACAACATGTTTTTGTTCAGGCGCTGAAGTAAATAAGTTACTTCTATTATGCTGAATTGTAAGTAGGATATTTTTGGAAATATTTATGAATAGCGAAGAAGTTAATACATTGATTGTTTCAGCGGGATTAAAAAGAGAGAGAGAAGATAAATTAGTTGCAATCTGTTTGTCAAGAAATTAATTAAATAAAAAAAAGGAGAGAGAGAAGATAAATTAGTTGCAATCTGTTTGTCAAGAAATTAATTGAATTAAAAAAAAACGGCTTACTATGGGTTACCATTAAACAATCCCATTTAGTTTTCAACATTGAATTAGGCAATAAACATAGATAAAATAAGGATTGAGTGAGGTCATAACAGGTAGTTTTATAAGTGGCGCCGGTGACTGAAAAGTTCTGTGGTACTCGATTATCGTGGATTGATATAATGATGCAGAGGCATGAGAAAAATGTAGTGAGGAAAACTTTGAGTATGAATGTAGATAGATGGCTATAAGAGTAGAGGAAGACCAAAGAAACGATGGATGGACTGTGTGAAGGACGATATGGGAAGAAAAGAGGTGACTACTGAAGAGCAGAAGAGAAGTATGGAACCGACCCCAAATAAATTCGGATAATTACAAGAGGATGATTTGACGGCACGGTTGGCGCGGGTTCGATCACCGCACGGAACAAATATTTGTAAGGCCTACAGATAGTTGTTCCGGGTCTGGCTGTTTGTGTGTGTCAGTTTAAATGTTTGTGAACACACCCACGATACAGGAGAAATTCCTAGTGTGGGGCAACGTTTATTTTAAAAAAAAAAATTAAAAAAAAGTTGAAATAGAAAAATTAAAATATTTTTTTTTTTTACATAGGCCTACATGGGCACTTATAACACGTCGACAAAAGGTACACGGTTCGTGTTGGTCGTCTCCTATGGAGAAGAACCGGCAAAAAACTCCATGGGTACTCTTTTAAAATCATTTGGTGATAAAGACTGGTCGTAAAAACTGGATTATTGTCAATCAACAAGAAATAAACAAGCATTAAGCTTAACTTACTTTCACTATTGTAAAATATCAATGTGAGTAAGTTAACAACTAAGTGACATTCAAAAGTACACCGTCTAAAGTTCATAATTTAATTAATTACCTAATCCAATTTTAATCTTCATCTTATTGCCAAATTACCTATTAAAACTTGTAGTACTTAATCAACAGCGACAGTCTGACAGACGATTCTTGCGCAAGTACTTACCTACCTAAGTTAGAAATCGGTTAAATAAACACTGTTGAAGTAGAAATAGCAAGCAATTAATCAATCACCAAGCACTACACTACATTGGCTTACTCTGAGCTTAATTACTCTGTGGCCTCTTAAAGGAAATATTTTAGTTCTGTGGGTGAGACGTTCACCTACACTTGCTTGAAATGATGTTGTATTATGTTCAGTAGTGGACTGCAATTTTGTATTAAAGATCCAATTTTGTAGCACTTTTTTTTCAATCTGTTTTTACACCCTAAGGGTGAAGACAAATAGGCCATTTTCCAGAAAGTACACCAAGGGATTCAGAACAGTGCTTTATTTATTAGTATAAAAAATTCACTATCTACAGCATTCATCATGAAACTTGGTCCAGACTTTATTCCTATCGTGTTAAAGTTAATAATGAATAATTAGTGTTTCCCAGTATAGTCACCACCAAATGATGTTTCAGTACAAATTGAAGTTTACGTAAGCGCGATTTAAAGGTAGGTTTATAAGTATAAAAACTCGGACTACCCACTAAGATGTGAAGAAGAGGAGCTCGTGGCTAAATAATAACAGCCGCACGTCGGTCGATCTTTAAGGTTAAGCCATGCTTGCCGAGGTTGGTCCGTGGATGGGTGACCATAATTACATACCGAGTTTCCTCCGTGCCTCGAAAAGCACGTCCAGCCGTTGCTCCCGGCTGTCATTTGTAGATCTTCGAGTAGTCAGAAGCCAAAAGTCTGACATCCAGTCTTACCAAGGGGTATCGTATATAGGCATATACGATATCCCTTGGTAAGACAGTCATCATCATCATCAGCCTATATTGTTCCCACTGCTGGGATGCAGGCCTCCTCTCTATGAGAGGGAATGGGCCGTAATCCACCACGCGGGCCCAGTGCGGGTTGGTAGATGTCACATGTCTTCGAATTTTTAGTTCTAGGACATGCCGGTTTCCTCACGATGTTTTCCTTCACCGTTTTGAGAGCAGCAGTGATGAAATAAATTACACAAAGTAATGCGCCTGCCTGGGTTCGAACCTACGACTTACTGCTCGTAAGTCGGGGCTGCTACCACTTGGCCACCGCTGCCACCGCTGCAGATAGGCAGTCGCTTCATGTAAAATACTGGTACTCAGCTGCATCCGGTTAGACTCGAAGTCGACCCCAAGATAGTTTGGGAAAAGGCTCGGCAGATGAGGCAGATGATCTGAAGTTACTCAATCCTGTCAAAGATCACTGTCTGCTTTTTCTCTGCTACATAGTTCATTGACCGAATCCAAACAGCTTTTTGCTCAAGCATGCACCAAAACAAACATGTTTTAATCCAATCACATAACCAGACATACATATATATAGTATTCAACGATTCATTTATTAGATATGTTACATAATAGTTTCACAAATCCTTTCACACACAGAGTATGTTTTGAACTGAAACTTCGCATGGAAAGTTAAATTTTATTAGAACTAAAATGGAATTGAATTGACGTAGTTTTCAAGACTGTTTTTCTTTAGTACCGAGAAAATGCTTGAAGAAAACACCTTCATACAATGCAATGTATGTATTTTTATTAGCAGACTTGAGGGGTTATGTAAATGGATCGAGTTTTACTCAGGGTATCTTAAGGATTGGGTAATCATTTTCAGACCAGTCTTTTTATGGTGTAAAAATATCTAGCCTGTAATTCCCAAATGGTTATGCAGAGGGGTGCCTCATTTAAGCACGGAGGTTTCGACGGCACGGTTGGCACAGTGGTTGCGCGATCGACTGCTGCGCTGCGTGTCGCGGGTTCGATCCCCGCACAGAAAACTTATTTGTATGGCCTACAGATAGATATTCCGGGTCTGGCTGTTTGTGAGAGTTTAAATGTTTATAAACGCACCCACGATACAGGATTAATGCATAGTGTGGGCTACGTTTAATAAAAAGTTTTTTCTTTTCTAAAAACCAGTTATGTTGTAAATCCAATGCTGCTCGAATGCAATCTCTGCAGTAGCGTTTATCCCTTTATTTTAACTCCCATCATTAGTATGCCAAATTCAAGCAAGATCAGTTAGTGGGTACGAATCTAGTTAGAAATTATAATCGTTACAAGTCAATAGACTAGTCATTCGTAACTAGTATATGGAAGTACATATTTACAATGCACATTGTACATTATGTACAATGCTGCGTCGTTCATTAAACCTCCCACATTATTAGTGTACACGACTGTAAGGGTGTTGACACATATCGGGGCAGTTGCGTTGAGTGTACCAACTGCCCTCTTTATGAATGGGGACAAACAGAAGCTTCTTTTTTTTTTGTGAATGGCATCTCGCAGTTCAACCTATGAGGTTGTCGTCTGCTTAACCGGACTATCTTGTGGATGCCTTGAGAGTAAGGCCTCAAGCCAGGGCATAAAACATACAAACTAAGCGACTACACGCTATGGGCATCCCCTGTGGGGTACGAGCCTCGGCTTAGGACGTCGCTGGGGGAGGACTGCATGGGGACAGGCTGGATGGTATCATTATTTAGGGGCTGATTTAAAACTACTGGCACAGCATCGCGGGCTGGCTCGAGCGAGGGTCGGGGTATAGAAGCTTCTCGATGCTGTTAAAGGTATGATGTTATCAAGAACCTGTTTGTTGTTTCCCGGTTAATTAATGCAAAAGTGGAATACGATAACAAACAACAAAATAACATCACGCGTGTAATCCCCGAAGGGCTAGCAGAGGTGTACCTAACAGTACACCCACATTTGCCAGTTATGTTTAAGTCCCACGTAATAAGGTGCGAGCCTATTGCCATCCACCGGGCACCCATTCAGACTTCGAATACGAATAATTATTAGGATAATAACCATTTGAACCAAGATTACAATAGACCTTATTCTCCTCAAATTCTAAGTAACCTAAGTCAGTAACTTAATATTTTTGCTGTAAAGAAATTTAAACTCTCGATAATGAGCCAAGCGTTGGAAATTCAGAGTGATACATTAATTTAACTCTAGCTTCGTGTCAATGTAAAGAGACATCAGAGTCCCATAACTATAAGTTCCAGTCGTTAGCTGACTAATTAACCGAACACGAGGAGATTTTTTAAGGAAAACCTGATAAAAATTCGGAAAAGCACACCGAATCTGCGCAACTAAACAAAATAACAACGACAACAAAGCGAAAAATAACATAGGAAATAACTACCTAAATATAACTTTTATTTAGCGGAAATAACGTCCCAACCAAATATATTTGGTTGTACGTATACATAAGCATGTTTATGCTCTGAAACTTTTCGATTCGTAGATGCAGTTTCTTAGATACAATTTCGGAAGTACAGTCGCGTTGCAAACAGTTATCCGCGAACTTATTCTTACGAGTCAATAACACCGTTGCAAGAAATATATGGGATAGCGAGTTTAATACTCATTCCAAGTTATCCCTGTATGCGATTTCGTTGAACTACATTTTACCTGAGACATATTGTACTGCGTCGCACATTTTTATTTTTAAGATAGCAAAAGTTTTTCTTAGCCAATGTATCTTGTTGACAAGGACGATTTTGAAATCGTTGACTTTAACGTCTTTATTTCTGGGTAAGACTAAAATATTGACTGTTAGCTAAATCGTGCTGACGCTAATCCTAATTAGTTTTAATTTTTTATTCAAATTAGAAATAGATTTAGCACCTAGTTGAAATTGATTTCTCATAGTGAAATACCGACACCAGAGAGAAGCCACACAAGATATTTGAACGCACGGGCGGCTGTTATTATTAAGCCACGAGTTCCTCGACGTGTGACCGTGTGTGCAAGAAAAATCGCGGCGGTGATTTGCAAAGCACAAAAATAACCAAGCACTTTTTCATTGATTCTAATAAAGTATGGCCATCGTTAGACGATATTTCGGATTTATGAGATTTTTATTATCCGTATTGGTGGCATCCCTAATATATTTGCATGATGTAGCCCTGCCGTAATGGTGTATTACATAACTTTATATTTTTCATATCAGGGCCATGCCTTTTCTATTAAACAGGGTTCATAAACTAGTAACTAGGCCAGAAACTAGGTCAAAGATTCGTTACTAAATTAAATGTAGTACCTACCTAATTAAAATTTTAATCAGTAAGACCTAGCTAAGCAACCTTGAGACTTGGCTTTTAGATGCCGTGAAGCCTACAGGCAACATTATGGGTTTAAATGAAAATACTTTAGTTCAGAATAGAATCAGGCAATATTTTGATTTCCTCAGCCATATTTGCCCGTAGCCCTTGTACTTCGTATATATTACTAGATGCTGCCCGAGACTTCGTTCGCGGGGTTGTTTTTTTTTTTCGGTAAGAAAATAGATGTTGGCCGATTCTTAGACCTACCCGATATGCACACAAAATTTTTAATATATAATATGGTAACTAACATTGTGACACGAGAATTATATATATATAAGATTAATTATTAACGCAACTACTGTTCTTCCAAATAGCTACTTCATTGATAGTTCGATTTTACATTATTATAATTAGTAGGTAATCTATACAATCAATGGTGGGTAAAAACCTCAATTTTGCGTCTATAGTGATTAACTGATGATCAATTTAACATTTCATAACATTTATCCGTCCTAGAGGAGCTCGTGGCTAAATAATAAACCCGCACGGGTCGAACTTCAAGGTTAACCCGTTCTTGCCGAGGTCGGTCCGTGGATGGGTGACCATAATTGCATACCGAGTTTTCTCCGTGCCTCGAAAGCACGTTAGGCCGTTGGTCCCTGCTGTCATTTGTGAATCTTTGGCAGTCGTTACGAGTAGTCAGAAGCCGAAAGTCTGACATCCAGTCATACCAAGGGGTATCGTATTACCGAGTTACTGGGTTGTGGAGGTCAGATAGGCAGTCGCTTCATGTAAAATACTGGTACTCAGCTGCATCCGGTTAGACTGGAAGCCGACCCCAAGATAGTTTGGGAAAAGGCTATGCAGATGATGAACGTGTATCCGTAAGTTTTCACATTGGTGAAAAAACATTATTTTACAGTTTACTCTACTTAATTATTATCTTATATTGCCTCGTTGGTCAAGAGGTCACTAGCGTTACTGAACATGAGGAATTTCCATAAGGAATTTCTCAGTAGCAGCCTCGGAGTCTGGATCTGTGCCCGGTTGATGGCAATAGGCCCCTTATTAAATGGGACTCAAATATGGGTTTAGTTTTAGGTGCTCATCTGTCCTAACCCTACGGGGATTACAGGACGTGTTTCTACTTAAGAAATCGTCCACAATTTATGCCAACATCTTAGTAACACAAAGTATAAAAAAAAAACAGTGCATGGAGTCCCTCCGCGCGGAAGAAGTGAAACTTCGTAATGTAAACTTCGTACACGCATGCGTTCGAGTGCCACACATTCACTCTCGTTATTTTATTGAGGTTCTAAATAATATTTTGTATTATATTCCACTCATAGAAATTGAGCGAAGGCTGGTCACACCGAAGAGTCGAATTCATGACTGTTTGCACGCCATCTTGCGTACCTAGTAGAACTACGTAGTCACAAATCTTGTAATACTGCCATCTCTTAGTGAGTTTTAGAAAATATTCCCTCTCCATGGTAGCGTTAAACTTGTTGGAAGTCGCATAAGAAGTTTCACTTCAACAAGATTCCTCTTTCCCACAAAAACAACCATCCTTATCAGTTGATTCCCTACATAACAAGCCAAACAGGCTGAAGTCTTGTAAATTTTCGATTACAGCACCAACTCAAGTTACAGGCATATTATTATAATGACATCAGATACGTTAACAGCTGTCCCAATGGTTATTCCACTTCCCATGATACGCTTAGTCGATTTTAATTACTGAAACGAATATACAGTTTGTAGTTTAGACGACTATAATCGGTTTGCACTGGTTGGTACACGACGTTTTGGTACGTGTTTAGTAAGTACATTCCAGTTTCAATTTAATGTTGAAGGTTTCAACTTTTTTCGTTTTCGGGTTGCTTTTGTGTACATTTACAAGATTGTAATCGATTACTTGTTAAAAGAATGTTTAGTCGATTATTTTTGTTACGGTCTGCACAGTTAAGGTGATGCCACACATCCTCGATTTTTCCGATTCAACGCTTACTCGACTCGATTGAGAAAATTGTTTTGCTTTAAAATTGAGCTTGTGTGACGCCAGCTTTATACCTACATAACATTAAGAAAGGAACACGATTCCTAAAGGGTTAGAGAAAGTTTCAATTACTGTGAAAGTACTAATTACCTAAATTGAATTGTATCCGCGTTTGACACGTACGCAGGTAAAAGTTGACGACATTGCGTTACCTCGGAAGATGGCTTGTTTACGTAACAGAATACTTAATTGACAAACTCGGATTTGAGAAATTTGCATGATTGCAATGACTGTTGTGACATCAGTATTCCGACGCCATTAATGAGCAGAATCGATTTTTGTAATGGAATCGGACTCGCACTAGCTTCCCCCGATGACAAAATTTCAACCCCTATTTCACCCGCTCATGGGTTGAATTTTTCAAAATCCTTTCTTAACGGACGCCTATGTCACAATAGCTATCTGTATGCCAAATTTTGCCCCGATCCGCCCAGTGGTTTGAGCTGTGCGTTGATAGTAAGTGAGGCCAAACGTTTTTTTAAGAATAGACAGAAGATTAGTCGAGGTCTAAAGGACCAAAATCAGTTCTGAATTATGAAGACAATTAGGAAGTACGAACGGTAGGAAGTGGGTAAACAGTTAGGTCTACATACACGGTACGCGCTACTTGGACACCCGACACGGACCAACCCTGTCTACAGGGTACGAATGAACTACACTAAGACAAATAATCTTTTCTAATTTAGATGCGATCGAATCTTTCCTTAAAACACTTTCATAATAAAACTTTCAACGAAACAGTTTACGAAGAAATCGCAGTAGGTATCTAATAAAATAAACTGGAAGGCTAGGAGTTTCAAACTTTACGATTTTCCAGCAATTGGAAAACTATAACAATTTAATAAACCAGTAATTTAGACTAGCCAACTTCTAAGTTAATATTTAGCTTTCATAGAACAATAATAAATTTCATAGAACTTTACATTTCTATCAAAAACACGCAAACAATCGTATAAATAAGAAAATTAACCTGAATCGGTCTAGACTGTCTTTTATTTTCTTTTTATGATTATTATATTAGTTTAGTTAAACTTTCAACTTTGTGGATTTGGTGAAATTGTTTTCGTCATATAATATCGCTAAAATGACCAATGGGTAATACATAAAATATTTTTTTAAACAATACCTCCTTCAAAAACTTACCTTTATAAACACCAAAAAGTTGTGAATACTTACAAAAAAAAATAAACGCGGCCGTCTGATCCTCACCCCATAACCGCGCTTTCATACATACGAACAATCTCAAACGTTTATTCGATAATTTCTTATTCCCTAAACCACATTAAGGGCGTCATTCTGAAATACTGACAAACTTAAACAACCAAAATTAACTAAGTACCATAATTGCAATTGATTATTTATGTTTTCTGACATCTTCTTGAATTTTGACGAGGATGCAAAACAACACCTTGTATACGGCTGAGGCTCCCTCTCATAGAGAAAAGGCCTGTGTCCCAGCAGTGGGAATATTATAGGCTAATGATGATGATGATGATGATGATGATGATACGACTGATCGAGTTTGCCCATAAACACCTCACTCAAGTAAAACGGACTGGAGAATTGGAGATTGCGCTATAAGTTACTAATTCTTGTTCTTTTCATGGTGACTGATAACAACTCAAATTTTGTATGAACCGTTAGTAAGTTGCTACGTGGACAGCTGTTAGAAGTCACAACTTCAATTTGAAGTTATCTTCTGACATAAAAATATACTTATTGAACCTAAAAATATCTAGATTATAACTAGTTTTATAAGAAAATGTAAAGAATTCGTTCCAGTTGAAAAAATGTTGAATTTCAATATTTTTTTGAATTAGGTTCCTAATAATGCCCCAAGCCCAACTTACGAGCATTAAGCCGTGGGTTCGAACCCAAGCAGGCGCATTACTTTGGGTAAATTATTTCATCACCGCTGCCCTCAAAAACGGTGAAGGAAAACATTTTTAGGAAACCGGCATGTCTTAGAACTAAAAATTCGAAGACATGTGACATCTACCAACCCGCACTGGGCCCGCGTGGTGGATTACTGCCCACTCCCTCTCATAGAGAGGGGGCCGGTGTCCCTGCAGTGGGAACGTTATAGGCTGATGATGATGATGATGATGAATTCCCAAAGTATGTACCTAGCTTGAAAGTTCACTGGCAGACAATTAAAACTTGTAAGAAAACTCGCCGCCACTCAGAAAAAGGAAAAACTTTCTATTAGCATCTTTACCATAGACGCAAAAACTTTTAACCGTAACTCTGACAATCTAATACCGCTATGACCTTGTAAAACCTCCCAATAAAAAAATGAAACCGGGAACCGGGAATGACCGACGCTTAGTGCCAGAAAAAATACGTCAAATATTAAAAGTTATCATAAATAAAAGAACTATTCAACTTAACCTTACTTTTAATAAACGTATGAAAAATCTCACATTTTTTTTGCAGCTGTTGATCAATTAATCCTTTCAATTTAAGTAACCACTACGAACTTTTTACCACAGCCATAAATGCCGCGAAACTTCTTTACAAAATCGCGTGCACAGAACATCCCCAATAGGGATGGTGACTCATTTTTTTTTATTAGTCTATCGGGTAGATTATTAAAAAGTATTTGACACGTATTTTTTCTTTTTTCACGTAATCGTAAAATTACGGAGATATTTTGAGTTGAAATGGCGCATGACGTCACGGCTCAGTACATTTTATACCTAGTTGTGACGTAGTGAGCCCCCACTCTCCAACTTTAATGCGTTTTATCTAAGTATTTTTTTAATATTTTGATAAAACAAAAAATATGTATCTAATATTTTTGTATTACCTGATTGACGGACAAAATAGAATTTTGTTTTCTTTACCCAGTCATCATCCCTATTATAAGTCCCGAAACTTACTAAAATTTCACGAAGAAAATGTTTCACAACTTTTGATACTACGCTTTTAATCCATCCGGTCACAACGAGTTTTAAAAGATCTCTAAGATAAAAGATCAATTTAATTAATTTTATCGAAATATTTCCGATACTATTAATTTATACTGTAAGAAATTAATCATTGACGCGTGAGTTGATCGGCTTAAACAATTTTCTAAGTGGCTATTATAACTGTTAATGCGACGGCTTCGTTGACACGATAAATAGATTATATAATAAGTTTTTTTTTTTTTGCAAATAATCAGTAGGTAACATGTAGAAAATAATCAGTATCTAAATACATAAAAACTGACTTATTATTATCTCGTAGTAAGTATAAAATGTATAAAAGGTAAATAATATTTGGCAGAACGAGAAAAACATTTTCACACTTTTCAGTAAAGTTTTCCGATCTAATCTCGAAAGAGGAAATCACGTCGATCAAAGCGGGAACATAATAAGTTTAAAAAAGACGCGACGATGGTCATCTATCTTCGATAATAATGCGTTTATCATAATCATAAACTAATATTAACGCACGTTCCACTTAACGGCCCAATAACTGCCGACCTACGCAGTTTCTCATAGTTTCCTCAAACACATAAATTATCTATAAATACAACAATAAAATCAAGCACTTAATAACTAACTATAAGCATTGTATGCATGAAGATTAAAAAAATAAAATTAAAAAATAAAAACCAACCAAAACTCCGGAACAAAAAAATCCAAATGAAACAGTGCACAAAATAAAATTCACTTCACACCATACGAATGTTTCGGCACACCGGTACAGCACACAAATAAATTAAAAGAAAATCTTAAAAAGCTCTGAAAGTTATCTAAACACTGTTAAGGACACCAACACACAACTTTACCGTTTGCCGCCAACTGCTCCAAATTTTTCAAGTACAGAAAAAAAAATTGTTCGAAATTTTCGTTTAAATATTTCGCGAATTCGAATTTCAACTTTCGCGTCGCGTCGCCACGCTTGTCTCCGGGAATGTGGAATTTTCGGCTATGATGGGGAAGATGCTCGCATAGCTGTGGCTTAGATGAGACTGTGGTGTGGTACCGCGCCGATCCAACTGTGTGGCCGGAGTCGACTTTCGCCCCGACCGGTCGCCCTACAGCTCTGGCGACCAGTGACGCATCCAGGAACTCTGTTAATTCACTATATTTAACGCCATGACAAAATTTTTTTCTTGGAATATTCAAACACGTTAGATCTTTGAGTGACAACCATATTATGCATAAAAATGTTTAAACTTTCATAAGAAGCAAAAAAAACGCAAACACTTTGAGCACGTAAGGGTAGAGCGGTAAAGCCCGTCTATGAATGAATATTGTTGGCAGTGAAATTGCAAGTATGCAGTCTTTTGTTGCTACGCCATGTTTTATTCATTTATTTTATTTACATTCCACTTTTTCAATCGGAAGTGCGGTGTCATTGCAAGAAATTGATGCGTTCAAATATTTGTGTACAATATTATGATATCGATTAGTCCAACAAACAGTCGATTCATCACTTCCGAACTCAAGAAATACGGCCATATTATTCATTTTGCTAATGTCTAAGCATAATTTATTTGAAACTAGGTCAGTTATTTTACGACAAAAATAATTCTTTAGAAACAACATCAAATTACCGGGTAGCGAGAAAAACAATTAAAGGCCATTTTAATAATAACTACAGAATGACGAATAGAAAAACCGCAAAACTGAGTCGACTTATATGGTGCGGCAAGTTTAAAATAAAGCAAGAGATGAGTATTTATTTATATAAGAAATTCGTAACCTAAGCTGCGGTTAAGTATATATTTGCAGGCATAATCTTAAATGGTATCTCCCAATCTCAAGGCGTAAAACTTTAAGTGCTTGGAAAGAAAACAGCAGACTTTTAATTAATGGAAATTGGGATAATATTGTCTAGAACTTATGCTTTGATAATTTTATTTTCTTGCCCTTATCAATCTCTAGGACGACCTTTAACAAAGTTAAAGACATTTCATTAAATAATCATTTTAACCACAAGATCATAAGAACTCACAATATTGAAAAACAACGTGTGAAAAATATTTTTTACAAGGCAAATAGCAATACAACAAATAAACTGTGTAGTAATAAAGCCGTTATCTAGTATTATGTCACCAGTAACCCAGTTTGTCGACAATGCAAAGTTAGAACAAGGATAGCAGGGACCGCAGGAAGTGACAGTAGCAGGATATTCCGACGGCGGCGGCGAGTCGAACTGCGACGGAGCCGCGGAGTTTACAACAGTTGCATAGTTCGCCGCGCTATTTATGATAGCCTGGTGCCATGATTTCTCTATGCAGGGCGTTTATTGTATTACGAAATTTATTTCAGTTTTATTTTTGTAGGATGGGTGGGTAAACGGACTTTTTCAAGATTCTGGTTACTGCTTGTGCTTACAGCCTGAAAAGTGCTTTGGGAAAAAGATTTTCATAATTTAATTATTTTATCTAATAATTACTGAAAATTATTTATTCATTGGATTACATGCCTTATTATTAAACAACTTCAGTTGAAATTTTTCTGCATTGGTTGATGCCTGAAAAAAAACAGGTAATTTTATTATTTTATTCAATAAATTCTCAACATTTTGGTCATGTTCTATCAATCAAACACATAAGAACATTCCAGAAAGAGAAACAACTACCAATACAGTTTGAAATATTAATAAAAATCAGTTAGTAGCACTGCAGCGTGGAAGTTACTTCAAAGTCTAATTTGCTTTCAATGTAAATTAATTAAGAATTAATATAACGGTGGTCTAAAAAACTTGTACATATTAAGACGTTTTATTCTTAAGATCTGCTTTCCTGAAACCGAAAGACGTCATGAAGATGAAGAAATATGCTGCATTAGACCCTCTGGATTCTATTAATGTAGATATGGTGATTTTATGGACACTATAAGCAATATAATGTTTAACATAATCATACTAGCCAGTCGACTTTGCATTTTCTGTAGACCATTACAGAGCGGGATCTTGCGATGTACATTCGAGGTCATGATGCCGGTTGGATGGTCGTCTAGCAGTACGAAGCTATCCAGAAACTGGCAAAATCTGGTCTACTTAGTCCAAATCCTTAGTGGTCGAACGAGGTCAGTTCCTGACCTGTTTATAAAAACTAAGCGTTTCACGTACTGTTGTGTAAGCTTGCTCTTTTTTGTGCCATTCTTCCCTGGTCTGCTCGAATTTCATCCAAGACTTCCCTGTGATTTTCTGCAAGTCATCGGTACCTACAGGTGCCAGTTAGGTGGAAGAGTATAATCTTAGTAGAAGAGTATAATCTTAGTTAGTTTAGGCCAAAGAACTGGCAAAAGAACATTCAAATTCTTTGTTTCTTGAAGGGTGTAAAACTGATGTCCATTTGAAACTAGCCGATTACGGAGCTGAACAAGTGTAGTCTTCCGCAGCTCTCTCAAAGGCTTTTATCACTGAAGGAACTATAGTGACAATAGCAGTCTAAGACGTTGGCCCATGATGGCCGATGCCCGCGATGGCCAATGGCCATTCGGTAGTATTATATAATTTTACGCCTCTTTGTTTACGCTCATAAGTCAAGGGAATAAACATAACAGAAATTGTAAAAGTTTTATTGTTGACACCACGTAGTCTGATAATTATGTATTGTGTTTAATCATTTCATGAATGTACAAGAATGCTTTAAAATTCAGCGGTTTCAAGACAAAGGGCCGTTGGAGACATCACCTGTTTTATTATTTCTTAGGGAATATTGTGAAATCCTTTAACGACATTTGAGCATTCTGCATTAAAATTTATTATATTATTCACGCGGAATGCTTTACAGGTCGTTTATTGTAATGCGTGGTTTACACATAGCTTGGTTCAAAATATTACACTAAAAATTCCAACACTTTTTTAACTTATCAATGACTCCATAGCCCAGAAGCATCGCTCGACTGACATGAATATTTGAATGCAACGAAAACGTGCGACTACAGTGTCATTCATTAAACTTTCTCTCGAGTCTGACGCCCTTTGACTGATATCAATGGGCCCTCAACAAATAGGTTTAAAATGTTCGCCTCAATTGATAGCCTACTAAGAAATCATCACAAGAATTGAGTATGAGTAACTACTTAACGCATGCTACTTAATTTGCTTGTTTAGGCTCCGAGCCCTTTACTGAGTATACACGACTGTGGAATCTTCTCGAATGAAATATTAAAACCAAGCTTTCAAAATAATACTTCTTGTTGTGTATTGGAACTTCATTGAAATTCTCTGATAACAAAAGAAACCTTTAAAAACAAATGAATGAAGTACGGACATTAACGCAACTGAGTACGCAAGCATATAAACAAACAGTGTAGGTGTTGGCGTATCAAACCAGCATCTGATATTAAATACACCTTCAACATTAGTTAAAATTATCGAAGTTGCGAGTCAGGTACCAGTTTAATGACAAACTTGATTTGGAAGTTATTCGTTATCGTTCATCTATCTTGATCTCGCAGACAGCTCACTTGTAGAGTCAGCTTCTGCAGAGCTACCGTCTGCAGTAATAAACAGAAATCCGATACCCTTGCTACGACAACCATTTAAACTACCAGATCTCTGATAAGAACATCGTTCCTTTTATTATTTACAACCTGTACTCTGTCGTTCATTACGCCAAAATTGATTTCAGTTTTTATTTATAGAGCAGAACCACTTACCGTAGTTATCGATGAATATTTGAGGCTTCCGGCGACTGGGACCGCAATTAAATAGGACCGCGGTCCCAGTCGCCGGATCCGTAAAAAATAAATATTTTTCTTCCGGCGACTGGGACCACTCATAAATGATAACTGAAATCAAAAAATGTACAGTCAAACGAAAAATTTTAAGATGCAATAATTGAAGAAAAATCCTTTTTGATTTTAAAACATCATTTATTGATATAAAAAAACAGCCTCTGACTACAGTTCTGTTATTTAAAACTTTCGTAATAAAAACATACACATAAATCGTGCTTATAATAATAATCAACAATTTTTAAACAATTAAGAATCAGAAAGTAATTATTTTTCACAAAATCAGCCTTTAAGTGGTACCGTAAATATAATAAAAAAATAACATAAATCACGATAAAAATTATAAACGTAGGTACTATCTATTTATATCATAATTAGTTTAAAATGGCCATTTATGGCTTCACACAAAATCAGTCAAGTAAGTAATTATCACAAAATCAGCCTTAACTCTATTAAAATTTATAAATTTAAAAAACTCTTTGACCACTGTTCTGTTATTTAAAATATACTTAACAAAAGATTCACATAAATCATGCTTATATAATAATAATCAACAATTTTCAAACAATTAACAATCAGTAAGTAATTATTTATCACAAAATCAGTCTTTAAGTACTACCGTAAATTAAAAAAAAAAAAACATAAATCACAATTAGTTTAAAATGGCCGTCATGGCTTCACAGAATCAGTCAAATTATATAATAACTTAAAACCTACATATAGATCAATTATACCCATATCCGGAGTCAATTTTTACCGTAATCTCTCCAAAAAATGGCCAACACTTATTTTACAAATAAGTAAGTCATTGACAGAATTATATATTTTTTTCATCTTTTCAATCGAAGAATGCTTCCTCTTCGATATTTGGATACCGTTAGGATTTTTTAATGCTCCAGAATAGTATTTCATATCTTTTATGAGTCCTTCCAGCAACTGGGCAATGTTTGGCTTTGGTTTGATGTACTTTCTAATGTGGCTATTCCATTGCTCGACAGCATTATTTGTTTTGTTTAATTCCCCATGAGTAGTAAATGTACCTGCGAGTGTTGAATTTTCTAGCCATGTTTGTACAAAGTAGTCATTAAAGTTTGTAATTTCTGCACTAATTGGCGACTCTTCCATGACATACAACCAGCCATCGTCGACCATATCTAGTGGGAGATGAGAAAGAGCCGAACATAGCTGAACATGATCTTTTCCTGGTTGAGTTTTGTCGACGCCCAATTCCTTCGCTTTACGCCACAAACTTTTTTTAAAGTGATAAAAGCAACCTACTATTTTCACACCAGGGAAAAAATGTTTGACCGCTTGTATTAATGAAACTTCGAAGTCCATGGTCATTACAGCCGGCTCCCATTCTGGTATCTGGCTTTTTATGAGTTCAAAAAGCAACTTATACGTAGATTTCTTCTTATCAGGTAGAAGTGCGTAAGCTACTGGAACAACATTTACGTAGTCTTCATTACTTCCAACATCTGCATGTATAGTATAGAGTTGATAAAATGACTTAATACAAATTTTAAATGTGCCATCAATATAGAAATGTTTGCACAGTTTAAAATATTTTTTAATTTCTTCACTTGCAAACACAATTACGCGCTTTTTTTGCCCTCTATAGTCAGCAAGCAAAAATTTTTGGTACTTTTTTGGTACTTCGACGTCGGCAGCTTTGTGAAAAGTGACTTTTTTTGCTCCAATACCATCGTTTCTTTTTTTGTAGAGTCGCTTTTCTATGTTGTGAAAATGTGGTAATTGTGTAACATACTGTAATCCCTCGTCTTTAAGAACTTCCATATTATTTTCAAACACTTGCGCAACAGGGATATTTATATCTTTTTGAACATCTTCTACACATTTTTGCATTTGGCGGTTCACTTTATCTTTCGCGAGATCAATAGGTTCATGACAATGAGCAGTTTCGTTCAAAATAGTCATTGCATCGACTCTAATTTTTATTGTCGCGTTGCAAACATTTTTTCTTGCACATCGCCAGAGTTTTGAGCCATCTTTGTTTATTCTTTTAAGAATATATTCATAGCCAGCTCTTCGCAAAAGATCACGTCCTCTTTGTGTGACATCAATATAAAACGACTGTTCACCACGTGAAGTTGAAGGACTTTTTTCATCCATTTTGATAATTCTAAAATCGAAAAAAAAAGTAACTATCAAATAATCTTAACAAATGACATTTTTTTTGTGATAATAAAAAGTCGCATCAAAGATGAGAAGCAATCTAAAGTAAAAATATTTGTAACCCCGTCGTTTTAACCCCCTTATTAGCTTGTTTTGTTTATAAATAAGTTAATAAAAAATTGTTTTACATACCTGAAGAGTATTAAATGAAGTCACTATACACCACCACTTACATCACACAATTTGCAACAAATAATCAGCGCAGTATCTTACAATGATCTAATATGACACTGTCTGATGCAAAACTTGACTTTCTTAAACTGATAAGCTTCTTGTTCGTGATTGGCCGAGCCAGTCATCGGGCGATGCAAAATTTTTCGTTTATAACAAAAGGGCTACCTGACCTTGAAATCGACAGGCAAAACGGACTCGAGTTAGAGAGTGATAGTATTATACAATGCTATGCCCTTTGTGTGTGTTTTGCCTGCATGTGTGAATTATGTAAAAACGGGCTAGCTTAATCTATTACTAAGCGCATAAAATCATGTCTAGAATGAGTCAATGATATTCATATAAATAATTTAGTTTTTTTTTCGTTTGACTGTACCGATTTTGGCTTGAATTATAGATTTTTTTAAGTTATCTATGAGTGGTCCCAGTCGCCGGAAGAAAAATATTTATTTTTTACGGATCCGGCGACTGGGACCGCGGTCCTATTTAATTGCGGTCCCAGTCGCCGGAAGCCTTGAGCTTTGTAGATTAATCGCAAAGCGAATTCTAAATCGTTGATAGTGGAATCGCATTACAAATTCAAACACGGCAACAGCTGCGGCCGAAACTACAAATTCTAAGGCCTTGTATTAATTTATTCATTTACCCTTCACGCCCTAAATCCCTCAGTGGTGATGAATAAAAGGGGTCGATGCGCGTCTCCGCGTGCGCCGGCCCATCCATCACGCGCGATGCGAAGCAAATCGATTTCTAAGCAGGCGTGATTTGTTATTTCATTATCAGCAATTTGTTCTATCACTTTAGTAACAGACGCTACTGTTCCTGATTTCCATTTAAGATATTCCTCAAAACCGTCAAAATTAACTGCTGCAGTTAAACCGATATCCTTTTTATTGGAATATTTTATTGCAAATAAAAGTTGTTGACATATCGTTGAGTTTTATATCGCGAACTTGTTTTATTATACTTTTTGTACCATAAGTACGAGCAACCACGTAATTATTTCTGCTAGATATTATCGTTGTTGTTAATTAATTGCAGATAGCGATCAGTTAAATTTAATATCTGCCGGGTGTACAACATCTTAAACAGAAGAGCTTAACAAAGTACCTGTTTGAAACTGTGGAATGTTAAATATTGCACAATAACCATAGATCATAATTAAAGAAAGATAATGTTGTTTCATGTGCGGATATCTTTGTAACCGGTACCACCAGAAGCTCGGAGATTTAACAGCGATTATTATTATCTTAATACTAATTTATTGCAGTCTTCCTTTTCACCTTGTACGTGCTTACCTACTAAATGTTTCTATTTGACACTATTATATTTAATACTGAATGTGATGGAGATTAGTATACACGTGCAAATGAGGGAAAGTGGGGACGTTCGGCACGATGTAGTATCGGTTTTACGATTCTTGCTTTATAATTTTAATGAGAGACCTTGTGCTTTTCTTTTTAATTATTTCGCGGGAAAATGAATGTCGTAGCCTAGCCTCTTTGTATACAAATTCTCTGAAGGGGGAAGCAATGCAATGGCACAAATAGATCTACGACAAAAAAAAAGTGGTTGCGGTTCGTACGGAAGCCGAAGGGTGAAATAGGAAGTGATACCGGTTTTTATTTCCGTCCCCACACTATGTATCGATTCCCCGCTGTCACCGCAACGGGGTGTTACTTTTGAAATCATTTTGATTGATGTACACCCTGTATTGTTAACGTGCGAATCAAAAGAATATTGATTCGAATCTGACAAACAAATAATTTGTGTTGTAGATTTTTTATTATTTATTTTTGGGTTTATTCTAATACGTTTTTTAATCTGTTGCGGCTTAACAAATAATTGTTATGGTCTTTTGCAGGTTTGTTGTGTTAATGGCATCTTTAGTTGCAAAATTCCACATTTTAATAACTAATTTTGCCAACAACCATGTCTTATTTTTAGCAACATTTGTTGGCAGGGTGATTTATTGTAAACAAGTAATTTAAATTTTCATTTAAGCACGGACAACGACATTTTATGGATTTCTTAGAAATGTCAAGTCTTCATGTCTACAATATTGCAATCTTGTATGCTTTTCAATTTTGTCTAATGATGAAGATCTTATTCGGCACCATATCACTCCCATTTCAAGCAGTTAATGGTTCCAACATTGCATTATTTGGCTGTTACCTTACAAAAGGCCATCCAAACCCATTTGAATAATAGAAGAGCAGATTGCTTCAAAATTATCTACTATGCATTCAAAAGCAGACATGCTCAAATTATCTGCATATAGGTGAGATAAAATCGCTTTTACCGCATTTTACAATAGAGTGCAATCGCAAACATGTATTGTTATTTTAAGAACTCGAAATTTTAATTAGGGAAACATTATGCAAAGCCAACTACTCCCTAGCTTATAGAATGAAGATGTGAGCGGATGGGTGTCGTGTGCCAAACCGGTCTATTTTCAATAAAGCTGCAGCTTTTACGGTGCTATTGTTAACATTTTAATTGGTATTACTATCCGTGAATTAGCATAAGGGCGAGGGTCACAGATATTCTAATGTCTATATCTAGAGCTCCCTGTATTAGATAGCTTCATTGGTTGATCGTAAATGGAAACAAACGGAGTGGATGTTGAAATAAATTTTGATTATAGACTATGAATATGTAAAGCTGTTTCTGATAGTCAATTTTGATGATTGGGATTGTATTAGTAGCGGCTTATCTGCCTTCGCAAGACGTAGGAGTGAATGGGGTATTGGGCCGTTTATGTTGTTTGTAGGCGATATAGGAACAAATCTGTCTACAGTTGGCCGGTAATGCCTATGAACAGTTTTGTATTTGAAGTTGATTTCATATAGGACCTTTTTTTTTCAGGAGTGTGATCCAATGGTCACATACACATACAGGTGCCTGTCTGTATGTGCTCACAGAACGTAGCAAGACAGCCTTGCTTTACTACGTTCTATAAGCTATTTTTACTACGAGCTACTCGTGTCTTACGACAGCACCAATGGAGAAAACCGAGGAAAGGAGATGCTTAGAGCAAGACACGAGTTACAGCGACGCGACTTGTGAAAGACGGTACTCACGGGAAAGAAACAAGAGACGCTCGCGCGTGTCGTAATTCGCACCGTCCAAAACCAAGGCCCAAGGTCCGGATGACCGGGTTCTTACTGTGGATATGACTGTCTCGCTGAGAGTCTGTAATCTTCCCGATTTACATACTTCAGCTATTAATCTATAATTATTTAAGGTTAGCTTTTAAATTAATTCAGTAAATAACTGAATACCTACATCTATACTCTATATATACTTACAAATAATAATAAAATTGAAGTGTCTGTTTGTAATATTGAAATAACCGCTTTTTACTACATGCATATGAATGTATATACGGTACATATACCAAAATAACATTTTTTACAATTTTTGTCTGTCTGTCTGTTTGTTTTTTCTGGCTAATCTCTGGAACGGCTGGACCGATTTTGACGGCACTTTCACTGGCATATGGCTGCTGTAATAAGGAGTAACTTAGGCTAACTTAGCGACCACGCGGACGAAGTCACGGGCACAGCTAGTTAAAAATAAAATAACCTAAACTTACAACAATCTAAAACTTGGAATCAATAACTCCTCCTCAACACTCATCACTCTCCTGTCTCATCCCGATTTATTTGGGGTCGGTGGCATGTCTTCGTCTTCCATACTGGTCTAAACGTTTTTTTTTTTTTAATTTTTGCTCAATATTAAGAATTTCTCCTGTATCACGGGTGCGTTTGCAAACATTTAAGAGGAGTATTACAAAAAAACGCGAGATTGCATGGTTTCTTCGATGAAATTGGAGATATTCCGCTAATTGCATGAAATAACAATTACGTGTTACAAATAGTTCGTTTTCTCTACTACAATAAGCTCAGAGTGAATTTTAAATACCTTATTAACTTATTGAGTAATAATCATTCTCCCGATGCATGTTTAGGCAAAAACTCACGGAGACATGATTTGGGAGCTCTAATTTGTAGATTCTATTAAATATTGAACATCAAAAAATTTTTATTTATGTCGCTAATATCCTATACTTTAATAATCACAGAATAAAATTTCGTTATATGCCTTTCATGTAAGGAAAAAAAAATTGTACACAATTCAATTATCGACCAAAAAGGCTTCGAAATAAGCCTCAATATCTCCGAAGTTCTACATAATTTTGAAGTAAAATTTACACCAAAATTATCATCAACATTTGCTTAAATTACACTATTTTTTTTACTTTTTAAATCGCTACTACATTTTTTTAATTAATTAAATAAAACTACCATATATTTCACTGCGCCGGCCATCTGCGATCAGTGGTGGTTAATATAACGTATAGCGCCAAAATAAAACACGCTATTTGTACTCAACGCATAACATTTGCTACATTGGCTCAGGCTTCGCGCTATCATTATAACATTTTATTATAACTCGCGAGTCGCGCCGCTCGCGCGCTGACTGCGATAGCGGGGCCAGAAAAGGATAGCAATTATTAGCGGATAGCGGATAGCGCATAGCGCGGAGCGCGTCGAGTGAACTCGTTAGTCGGCCGGCCTGCGTCGCGTTTACTGTTAATACGCGATGTATGTTGTGAATGTTGTGATGTAAACACGACTCTCGCGAATCGCGATCTTGTTTTCATTTTAGTTGAAGTGCGTTAATAATTACGTATGTTCGTCGTACTGTTGTAAATATTATGTGTTATAGGTATTAAGAACTGTGATAATTCGGAAGGACATGGGACTGTGTTTTTAGTGCAATTGTGATTTTAACAAACTCATAACTTGTAAATAGTTGATTTTTGAATTACAGAATCAATGAACTTATAAATACGCCTATGATAAATAATAATAATTGTCTCACAAAACTTTCATAATAACATTTAATCAATTTTATTATAGACAGTCCTAAGCCTAGAAAGTGTGAAAGAAAGTTCATTGCTCTTTTACGATATATGAGATTTAATTTAATACCATATTCTTTCGTGTACAGTGCAGTGCGTAGCGAGATAACATTCACCACGCGTTATTAGTTTATTACGTCCATGTAGCGCGTTGCCGAATAAAACGGTGATGTCTCCGCGTTTAGATTGCTGCCGAGTTATATGATAGCGTGTTATAATGATAGCGTATAAAATAGCGCGCTATTTATTTTTAGTTTGTAGTCTACAGCGCGCGATTGGTTTACAGCGGTTTTGAACATCACTATCTGCGATCAGTATTGCGCGAGCGCTTGTCGAGGTCGGATCTATGTCAGTTCATTTCGTGCGCCGCTCGTGTCGATACTATCGTGGTGTGCGTTGAGTGCCGTATAAATGTTGCTTGTGTGTGCGTGCTAGCGTATCGTCAACTACGAGTACTACGACCGCAGCTCTTGATCGTTGTAAGTACATATTAACTTTCGTATAGTATAATATTTCAATTAGTATGAATTTTGCACGTTATTATTTATACCAGATAGTTAACTCATCATAGTTATTTTGATTTTAGCTGAAGTTTCTTACTTGTCGAAATGGGGAAAAATAAATACAAGTATCAATGTCACTAAACGTAAAAAAAGAAATATCCTTTCTCTGGAGAAGGCAAGAGAAGCAAGGTAAGGTATAATTTTATATAATATTCTTATCACATGTTCGGTAGCCCGCTATCATTGTACCTATTCGTAGAAAGTTCATTGCCCCCGGGCGTAATTTAAACATTCATAAAGCATTTTGTTACCATTAATTAATAATTGACCTTATACATACTAGAGAATCACGATAAGAACAGATCTATGTGTACAGAAAAATGAGTAGGTATTTATGCTTTATAATTCTTATAGAATGAAAAAACGAGGTACTCCGGAGAATGCTGTTGCTTCAACCTCAAGTAATCTCGTCGAAACGATGGATATGGTGAGAGAAAATTTTTTACCATTTTATGTATAGATGTGGAGAGAATAAGTTCGATAGTTTTTTTAAGCCTTTATCACACTGGAGCCGACCTTTTCAAAGTGAAAATACTTAAAGTTTAGTTTTTAATCCAAGAAAATATCACTTCTAGGACGAAACTTCATGAATTATCTATGTACAGTTGCGAGCAATGAAATATACACATGCTTTTGAAAGTGTTTTTTTGTGCTTTCACTTACATAATTAAATAACATCTTATCTCAAAGTCTAAAAGTCTAAAGACGTAGTTTCACGAGAAAAACGCTTTAATTTTTTTCTTAGTGCATTACTCTTTATTAGTCGTGCCTGTTTTACCATGCTTGCTTATTTTATTTTTTAGAATCTGGAACACCAGTTGAGAAGCGAAGAAAAGAGAAGCCAAAAATGCCCGTAGTTTGATGAAGCGAACCAAACGCAGACGCAAGTGCATTAATTTTGGTCAAAAAGATTATATTAGCCAATATCAGCGCCCAGATATGAGCGCAGAAGATTATGAGAATGGAAAAACTCTATTTCTGAAAAATCGTCAGGATCAATGTGCAAATCGTCACGAAAAAGAACGAGCTACTATTTTACAAGCTGAAAGCGCTTTGTGGCTGGAGTTACGACGATGCATTGTTACGGCGTCAACATTTTCAAAAATATGTAAAAGACGGCCTAACCAAAATTCTGCTCCTATTGTTAAAACTATTTTATATAGTTATAATCTAGATAATGTCTCATCCATCAAACATATTAGAGACAACGAACCTGTAGCACTAGCCCAATTGAGCAAAACAAGAAAATATTATAATAGAAAAATGTGATCTACCTTTGACACGGCCGTTCGAACAAAAAAACTTAAACGTTTTAAATTTTGACGACCAATTTTGGATTTTGAATATGTTACCCAAGTTACAAGCTTTTTATGAAAAGCTCGATCAATGCCGTTGCGGCAAATATTTTTCTAATCTAAAAATATGGTAATTGACTGTACCGAATAAAAAAATTGTTAAAACAGGTACATGTAAAAATATTAAAACAGGTTGCAACCGTACTATTTATTTATTTACACACACAAAATATATCAGACAGACATATTTGTTTGTCAAATATCGTTATAGAATGCAATGGTATAAAGGTATTGTTTATTTTTCAAAGAAATGTGTTCAAGCACCCCTGAATTCTTGTTTTTCATGTGGTCGGCTTTTACTTTCTAGTAATCATCATTAGTAAATGCGCTGGTATACATTGTTTTACACTTGAGACAGACACCTGAAATCATAAATACTAGAGTGAATATTTAGCGCTAATTAACTGTCCGTAAACTTTTATGGTTTGCGCGCAGGTAGTAGTGATTCCTGGACCTGGGTTGTAAAACACGTGCGTTCGTTTTTGATCGCGTTAGGAAAGTGATATCAAAGATGACTTGAACGATTTTTTTAATTAATACGAACAGCGCTGATTATAATATTCTCTCTTTTAAAATATCTCACAAAAGTACTTTCATATTATTGTCTATAGTACCATATTTCCATTACTGTGCTACTGATAAAGTTTAACAATCGATTACTGCGTAACAATTAAAATATTATGTATACATACATGAACACTAAGAATCTTAAATAATTTAAAATATATCAAAATAAATTAATTCCATCTTTTGAAAACTTGTACAACGGAAGATCAAGATCGTTTAGTCGGAATACTTGCAGTAAAATGGTGCGAGCGAGAGAATAGAATGAAAGAAAGTGTTGCTCGCGTAAGTCGCCGCCCGCTCGGTGCGTAAAATACCTAAATTACCGTAAATCCGAAATGTAAGAGGGCTCTTAAACTCACATACACAAACAGCCAGACCCGGAACAAATATCTGTAGGCCTTTTTTTTTTTTTGCGGATGGGAAATCATCAAATGACTTCTCCCGCTCTGGGCGGAGCGGGAGGGAGTGTCAGACTTGTACTGACTAAAACCCACCCATGTTCCTTCTTCGCCCTTTGTGTTCCAGGGCCGCGGTATCTCTTTCGAATAACCCGCAGCCCTGGCAGGCATCGGCCCTTTCGGACCCCTTCCGGTTTGCTGACATCTCCTTGAGGCGCGCGTGGAACACGTACGCGCCGTCGACACGGCCTGTCGTTATGAGACGGACGGACGGTGAGCTAGCCCATTACTCACCGTCCACATGTTCGCGCCTACGGTGGCCGGGGGCCACTGGTTGCCCCCCGACGCCCGGAGCGTCTCCCGCGGCGGCTAGGACGTGAGTTTCTCTCCCTAATATCTGTAGGCCTTAATATTAGTTCCGTGCGGGGATCGAACCCGCGACACGCAGCGCAGCAGTCAATCGCTTAGCCACTGCGCCAACTGTGCCTTGCTCCTGAACTCTGTCAACCGGCAATGTACCTAAGAGACCCGCAGCATTGCCACGCTGTACCTATTTTTTAATCAAATCAATTGTATTTCTATACGAGCTGGACCAATGAAAAAGAGTTTGTGGAAAATTATTTATTTTCTATCCTTTCATGAAAAATATACCTTTTCATTATGATGCCATTTAGGGACGGGATTATTTTACCGAGATGTCATGCCATCAGCATAACTTTAGTGATGTAAGCAGATGGATGGAAATCTGATCGATGACCTCCATACTTAATCGGATCAGATTAAGAAAATACATATTTTGACTGTTTTGGGCTTTATTAATCCGCATATATTTACCCTACTTTTGTTTAACTGCATTTTTATATCAAACGGTACAGGGATTTTCTTAATATAACGTTGTATGCATTTACTGACAGTGGCCATAATGCGATAAGTTACATAAACAAAAATAACACTGTTCTTGTATTTTCACTAACACCGATTCATTATGCAAAATACAATAAAAACCTACCTAATCAGTCTTTAATTTCATATCCAACAAAATCAAATTAGTAAAAACGAAGTATCGTGGGATATAAATTTTTAACGCAACGCAATAAAATGAATGATATAGCGTATTAGTGGCAGGGCAATAAATAAATATTTATAGCGTATTAAACATCAGTAAAATCTCAATAAACGGATGAGCTGTTACACTGGGAGCGTATTGTGAAACGTCATATGATTAACAATAGAGAGCCTACTTGCGTAACATCAGAATAATCTGAAACGATTCCGAACTAAACGATAAACGTTGTCTGGTCATAAACATAATATTTGGGAGAACTACTGTGCGTTTTATAGTTTGTAAGTTTAATGTAATGAATGCCATACAAAGGTTCGGTTACTCGGTAGAACATATTTTTTATAATATTACCAATTACTGGTGAACCGGTGTCGCGTAAGTACAACACCCGGTTTAGGTTGAAAGCAAACGTAAGATTCTCTCAAGAATATTTAAAGCTAGTGAACATCAGGTTAATATATTCTTGGGTTGGTACTTACACCAAACTGAAGCCTTCTGATCGTTTAGGTCTCCGAAAACTCGCTGAATTAAAGCCTCTAATAGATGAAAATTCGATACTCCTTTGGAAAATCGCAATACGTATACTAGGATTTTAGGATAATTAATATTATATTCAAATTGTATATTATTATGATTCGAGTGTCACTATTTTCAATGCAGTGTAAAGCTGTAAAAGGCACTCATACCAGCACTTTTGTACTTTTAACTTTTATAAGTTTCCATGAATTCTTAGTACCTACTACATGTTTTAGTGTTGGTGCACCTAATCCATACAAATGAATAAAATTGAAAACTCTGTAATTTCAAAATTAAAGCTGTTTACTGAATGCATTATTATGAAAATATAAACGTTACATAAGACAAAAAGCTATTTTTTTTTGTCTGTTTGTACGTCTGTGTCTTGATTCTGGCTAATCCCCGAAACGATTCGACAGATTTTGACAGGACTTTTACTGGATAGCTGATAAGGAGGAAAGGAGTAACTCAGGCTGCTTTTATTTTAGATAAAGGATATAGGTTGCATACAAAAATAAAGATTCAAATAGGGAAGAAATCCATATTAATGTTATAAATGCGAAAGTAACTCTTCACCTTTGTTACCTTTTCACGACTAAACGGCTTATTGGATCGTTATGAAATTTGGTAAGGAGATAGATTATATCTTCGAGCAGCTAGTATTTTTATAATAATAACAAGCTGTCCCGCGCAACTTCGTCTGCGTCATATTTTCCCCGCTTTCGCAACAATTTTCATTGCTGCTCCGCTCCTATTAGTCGTAGCGTGATGATATATAGCCCATGTCCTTCCCCGGTTGAAATCTATCTTCTTGCCAAATTTCATTAAGATCCGATCAGCCGTTTATTCGTGAAAAGGTAACAAACAAACAAACAAACAGAGTGACTTTCGCATTTATAATATTAGTATATGGATATTAGTATGGATTCAAGCGGACGACGCGAAGGTCGCGGGCAAAAGCTAGTAAATACTTAAATAAAATTGTTCTATGCATGATAAAGTCGTTTCATTTCCGTTTATTTTAAAGGTCATCAAGGCGTTTCTTAAATAAGTCGTAAGAATGCATCTCTCTCATTCATTACCTTTACAAAGTAAGAAAGAATGTCCCGGGCGACATCAGGTATGCAGTTTACAAGTCACTGCTCACATTACTAGTTGTAATGGAACATTAAGATCTAACGAAAATATCTTTGCAGTGACTGCATTGCTTCTGTATTTTGTCGTACTCGTAAAGGCGGAAACATACTTACGTGTCGTGGCATGTCGTGACGCGCCAGAAGCAAATCGGTTTCATGCATTTAATATAGCAAGGGACATATTTGCAAGGCGTGTCGTGTCGCAACGATGTATGAAACCGAATGCTTCTGGCGCGTCACGACACGCCACGACACGTAAGTGTGTTTCCGCCTTAAGAACCGTTGCAAGAAAAAGAGGAACTTACTGTTTTTGTTGTAGTCATCATCTGCCTAGTCTTACTCAACTATGTTGGGATCGGCTTCCAGTCTAACCGGATGAAGCTGGATACTAGCCAGCCCATACCAGTATTTTGCATGGAGCTACTGCCTATCTCACCACTCTTTTTCGCTATCAGCATCATCATCATTTCAGCCGAAAGACGTCCACTGCTGGACATAGGCCTCCCCCAAGTGACGCCACATTGACCCGTCCCGTGCAACTCGCATCCAGCGGATCCCCGCAACCTTCACCAGGTCATCAGTCCAGCTAGTGGCAGGCCTTCCAACGAATCGTTTTCCGGTTCGCGGTTGACATTACAGAACTTTTTCAGCACCATCGGCCATCCGTTCTGTGAGCAATATGCTCTGCCCACTGAAATTTAAGTTTTGTAATTCTTCGGGATACGTCAGTAACCTTGGTTCTCATTTTCGCTGTAGAAAAGAAAAAAATAAAAGCGGGGAAATCATACAATGGTAATGCCGTTTATGTGATCAATTTCTTGTTAAATAACTAGAAGTCTTATTTTTATCTTTGCTGATATACATTCCAAATATTTTTAGCAAACTCTAGAGCTTGGGATGAAAATAATTGCAAAATTATAGGCAGGTCAGGGGCAGGTGACGTCTTAAAGCAGATTGTTTTAATCTTATTTCAGTGTGGGAAAAAGACTGAGCTATAGAAGACGTCTAGCGCTATCTCGTTCCCACTCTGGAATAAGAATAAAACAATCTGCTTTAAGACGTCCCGGTAGAACCAGAACTGTATATAAATCAAAATCAAAAAGTTATTTACTCAAAAATCGGCTGATAATCAGTACTTTTTTAACGTAAAAGTCCCCCAAAACGCCCGCCCTTCGCCACTTCCTTGTGTCATATTTTTGCATTCATCGATGAGTATTCTTGAAGCTAACATAGGAGCAACTAAATTATTTCTTACTACTGGTCTAAAATATATTAAACAATTTTCAAATCACATTCGAAAAAAAAAGACGATCGCGTGCATCCCGCTAAGAAAACCACTTTCCTCCATTCAACTATTCTACATAAACTCTAAAAGAATCCAAAAAATAATTATCATATTATCTTTACCATGTTTATGATATTATTAGTGATGGCATGACATGCGCATAGGCCATTACCATTAGATACAACACTTAGTAAAGCCTCGTGAGGCATAAAACAACGTGTTTCGTAAGTTGACCATATAGAAGGTAATAACGAAAACTCACGGGCTTTCATACCAATAAAACAATATAAAAAAGTTATTGACAATAATTTATTCAATGTTACACAGAGCTAAGATGGTACTCGTAGAACCGGACTTTATGTTCGGGGATTATAGAAGTGATAATGGCGTACCGATGTTTTGCCAACTATTATTATGTACTACTGTGGCACCAAAATGGACGATATAGTTGACGGAATAGGCAAACCAAGTGGTAATGAGCTGGTCATATCAGCCGTAGCACCGATGACCAATGGAGAAGACGTGTTCTTGAGTGAAGACCGCCAATAGGCAAACGTAACTTAAAATTCCTTCGCTAGGTGGAGCAACGGTCTTCGCATGGTGGCTGGTAGCTTAGAATTAAATTGCGTGCAATTGGGGAGGTCTATGTCTACCAGTGGACTGCTATAGGCTGATGATTATTACCTAAAGTTTGCAGCGAAACCCGTTTTGACGCATACCGACCTCATTTGTTTTGTCAGGAAAACTCTCTTCAAAAACATTCGAATTTCGAAGCGAAGTTTAAAATAAAGCAGCACACGTATTGTCTAACTTGAAGAACAGCAGTGCAATACTTTACAAAACTTTTGATGCGCTGAAAACTGAAGTGTCTAGTTAATAGCATGGTTTTGACCTAAGCCATTAATAGTCACACATTACATTAGTAGGACACTCATCGACTGATACGATGTTAAAGGTGATTTTTTGGTTTGAGCCAAATAAGAATCATGTAATAGTAAAATTAATGATTTTTCCAGTTGCTGTACAAATATGCGAAACGTATTAAGAAACGAAAAGACGTAGGGGTTATTGGTCTATCTTTGATAACGTAAAATATCGGTCAAAGGACAAATGGCGAACCGACTGCAAACATCGGACACTGCCTGACCGATTTTTCAGTAGCATTAAATACTACGGAAACCTTCAAAGTTAACTGTATCCGGAGCAGCGTCCGCAATTTGTACGTACCAGTGACCCTAAAAACGTTCAGCATCTAATTATTTATAACATTCAATTACAATAATTTTGACTAAGTTAGTCTAAATCCTCCAGCAAAACAAGCAGCCTTAATCTAAGTGTTATCGACTCAGTTAAACCGACTCCAGTCACAGTCACCGACGCCGGCACAGCGTTCACATCAAAAACTATAAATTCGTACATTAGCGTCTATCCCGTATCTCTTATGGAGTATAGAGTCAAAACTCCATGGGAATCCAAGTGGGCGGCCCTAATCTACTGATTACAACAGTATTATCATAGACCAGCCAAAGAAGCACAAATAACTTTTCCATAAATACGTAATTTGCTTGAAACATATTCTATTCATACATTTTGTTTATTCAATATTTTATCGAGTGTGTATACGACGTGTCCCGAAACATAATCTCGGCTTATATCTATCCGTTCGAAGTCATATCTTCTATTGAAATTAATTTATTTTAAGCTCGTAAAAATTTGGAATTCACAAAATCGAATTCTTTTGATAACAGTGACCATATTTAATACTCAGTGTAGTATTTATTGTTGGGTATCACAGTGAAAAGGTGACGATAAGAATTAGGGGTAATCCCATTGGTCACGTCTTTTTTTGATAATTGACATGAAAAAACTTATACTTTAATAACTTAAAACCATTTATTGAGATACCTAATAAAATATACTCACATATTTCTATAAAAAACGTGCAATATTTTGATAGGTACAGTAATATTTAAGTAGAAGACCAAGACGCACATAATTCGGTCAAAGATAACAGACCACCAATGTGAAACACATTGGGTGTTTCTGATCCCTTAAACCTGTTTGAGATGCCTTATTTGTTACTTCTTCATTAAATATTTAAGGAAAACCAATTTGCACAATAATAAAACTTACCCACAAAGTTAACACGATGAGTTCCAAAAATGGAAAAAAGGTATTCTCTTCCCCGACATAAATTTTACCAAGTAATACGTACTACCTAGCTTCACAAGTAGATAGTTTGCTAGGCTGTCGAGACGAAGGCAGTCGCAAACATCGTGCGCCCGCGTCGCCGACGCGCGAGTCATCGCTCCATCAAGTGTTGACATTCGATTGTTTATTCGCCTCGTCAAAGTCACATAACAGTTGCACAGACTAATTACATATAAATACGACATTTTTGTACACAACTTAAACGTCTTGAGTTTTGACCGTCAACTCTGTGAACCCTTTGGAGGTAGTTCCCCTAAGCATGGAGGTTAAGGTTTTATGTGTTTGAAATAATCTCTCATTCTCATTATTTCATTAAAATAATTATGTGTATAAACAAACTTCGATAAATAATCTAAAAAAGGATCTATTGTTGAAATGTTAGTCAAATATTGCAGAAGAGCTTAATGGTGTTTATTCCGATAAATAATGGGAATCACGTTTCGAAACCCGCAAAGAGAGTCATTATTTCATCATCTATAGCAAATTACATTAATAAAACAGTGGATTTTAGCCATTTTTCCTATATGGCAACAGGCCCAGGCCCAGGCCTTAGCTTCTTCCATTTTCCCCACCCAATTTCATCATATTCGACGTTTTATTAAGATGAAGCAAAGTGACGCCAAAGGTTTTTATTTTCTTTTTATATTCTTCCCGCCAACACATCCTTGACACTTCTGAACAATGTTTTGATACGGACAACAATAAATAAAGGCGAAATTTTCATTGTGCCAGTATTTACTTACCATATAAGTATTGTATGTGAAATATTAAGTACACAAGTCTATATATACTGTCTACCAAGGTCGAAGCCCAGACATAATCTTTTGGATTAAAGAAACAGATGGGACAGAACAATCATAAGTTTATGTTAGGAAAGTAGTGTATTATTCGAGTCGAAAGTTACGACAATGTTCCAACGAAGACACATTGGTGGTAACCTCGAGACATCGTTCTAATTCAGAAAAACAATCTTTTATTATATTTTTCGATCAAAACCAAAATATCAGCAACATTTTCTGATGCATCGAAATTATCAGTGACTTTAACAAACAAGCAGATATTTTTATTTGGCCTAGACATTTGCTTTACAGATTATTATTTCTCTTTCGTAAAGCCACCAGCATAGGATTTAACAAATCAATTGGAAATAATATTCCAAATTCTGCCTGAGTTCCACTTCTTCGCCTTCTTAATACATCCAGCCTGTTCGATTCCTCCTTTCAACAAGCTTCCCCGTATCAGCCAAAAAATTTGAATCGTTCTAAACTCAAGGTCTCTTCCGGTCTAGACATCAGTCCCTCAGTAGACTAATGTGACCAGAAGGGCGCGTCTAGATTTCCTAAGTCTTGTTCAAGTGAAGATTTCCTTTTGATAAGTCTCTGTAAACGAAGTTTATTCTTCAACAACCGACTTAAACGAGTAATGTCCGGACGACACGTCTAAATCTCGACACTGCGACGAACTGTTCTGGCTGAAAGCCGATTCTGTGTCATTGTGTAGTTACCTTAACTGCCTTCTGTTGCTGTCACCATTGTTATCAGACTCTGACTTTACCACTGCTGCAGCATTTTGTTAGAGATAACGGGTCGTACTCCATACCCGCACTGGGCCATGCCTGACTATATTATTGCTAGAATAAAGTTCATAATCGCACTGACAATTTTCTGACCCCAGATTTCAAGATGGACATTCGATGTTTCGCCATAATGCATCATCTCAGTGGCTAACCCGTCAAAAAAGAAGTATAAAGACTGATAATTACTTGTCCGACTATGTTTCAATCACTGAGGTACGTCATGTACTATACTAGGTATTAGTATTGTCATTAATTACAACGAAAGTATCTTTTGGAAGTCCTAGTTTTGTATCAAACGTCTCGATTGCAACACAGTGTCAATCGATGTTTGTATAAAATGCGTTTCTGTAAATGTTATCTTGACTTGTCAACTTCCTTAGTACAATCTTGGTTACATAGGTACACGCAGTGTGAGTGAACGGACTTTTGAATATGTAAAACATTGTTCTTCTAGGAATATTTATCAGCGAATTAAATCATGTATGTTTTAGTGTTATCTTATCTTGATAACGTAATAAAAAATATGTGTTGGCTTGCGACTAATGTTATTATTTTATACTTACTGATTTTATCAGGCAGACAGGATTGAGCCTGAACTTATATGTTATCAGTTAGACAATGATTACAACCATTATTGTCAACAGTCTTTAACAGGACAGTGCATCGGCCTCTTTTTATTATATTACTGTAGGATGGGATTTAAAACGGAACGTATGAAAGTGTGTGGAATGAAACGTTGCGGTGAGAGTGAGAGAAATATAGTGTGAAAGGGAAGGAGAAGAGAACAAATGAGAATTGACAGGAGGATTGACGACGGCAGTTGCTGTTGAAAAGACGGAACTTGATTTTAAGGAATTTTAAGAAGAAAACTGAAGGATTTCATTTCCACGGTCCCAAATCTACATTACCTATACCACACTTTATCATGCTAGACTTCTATACCACGGTATGATTTTACAGGACATCATTATCTTCTTAGCCTTTCCCGAACTACGTTGGGGTCGGCTTCCAGGTTAACCAGATGCAGCGGAATACTAGTATTTTACATACATAGGCAGTCGCTCCGCCTATCTGACCTTCACAACCTAGTTAAGGAGTAAGTATCTGAGTAATACGATAACCCTTGGTAAGACTGATTGTCAGATTTTCGGGCCACAGACTACCTGTAAAGAACTGTATGATATTACAGGACTAATACATAAAATAAATAAAAGAGTTTCTTAATGCTTATCACAAAAAAAAAAAGCAAAAGACAAATAGCAATGCTCAAACCAAACAAAACAATCTGATTCTTCTACAAATTAAATATCGAACAATCATAGGCACAGGATAAAAATAATTTCACTTTTTATATGTTTGCACATTTCACTTCCCTGTCGGCGGTAGCGGCATGCGAAGAACACATTTCCTTACAAATCGTTATCGGAAATGGCGTCGAGTGAAGTTGTTTCGCTGGAAAACCCTTATCTTGCAACATAAGATATGTCGAGTACATCGTCATCATATTAATACGTGCTTAGGGTTGGTAGGAACTTAAAAAGGGCTGACAAAGTTGTTTCTCGTAGAACAATTTCTTTTAGGAAATCTACAGCGCCAAATTTTTGTGAAAACCAAAAATTTTATAATCTGCCAGATGCCATTGGTAAGCCAAGTTCCCATGGGCAACGTTTTGTAAAAATAGAGAAAGAGGAGATTTGGTCAAACTGTGTATTGCGTTTCCTTGAGTTGATTTTGATTTATGGCAAAGCTACTGAGATAACTCTTGTATCTTACATAGACGTCTATACACGGTAGTACCATGAGGATAGTCACAAGACTGTTTGCAACACAATCATAGAAAAATAATCCTCAGTCACCCACGTAAATGAAAATAATTATAAAAAGAAAGCACCTTCAGCCCCTGACGTCATTACATCATTATTTTCATTGAACAATTACCATGTAACTGCGAAACCGATGTCACTCAATAAACCTCGATAGCCAATAAAGAGTAATTTGGGGAAAGTTGTACCAAATTGTACGTTATGGTATCCTTGACGCCTCTAATTGGGATCGAGTTGCTTTATTATTGGGAAAAAGTTTGTCTGACATATTTTTTGGAATGATCGAAATTAGGTCAACATTGCCCGCATGATTAATGCCTGAATTGATAAAAATAATTTTGAAATCGATAGCATAGGGAGTCCGCGTAGTCCCAATGTGTTGAGATCTATGGGAGAACTAACGTTTTTTAACCATGTATACGGAATATTATATTATATGACAAAAAATTTGGTGGGCAAAAGACTTTTACTACCTTGACTAGCTATGTGGACAAGCAAACATGAAGACATGGTAAAAAAAGGATGAGGTTCATACTGAGCAATAATTGGAATAAAGCTGCCAATGACGATGGTGATGATCCATTTGATAATTTGAATATTACAGAATTTACATGAAACAAAAAGCAAGGACAATCCTGTCGTTTTGAAATCCTGTCCTTCCTCTGTCCAGCAAAACTACTTAACAAACCATAGAAAAACATAAACGACAAACAGGAAACCTCATTACACAAATACCACAATACTTAGTAGCTTAATCGTAAGTTGTAGTGCTTAGACAAGTGCGTGCAAATCTTAATGTGTCTAAAAACAAGTTGTATAAGAGTGCTTGTGACTTGCTAGTCACGCACTCACCTCTTTACAACGGAGTTTATAGATGAGACTAACCGTTACCGCGGCTTCTCCTCTGTTTATGTTTGTTGGTATTTTAGTCTAAATGAAAAATGGACGGATTATTTGAGGAAAAGTTGAAGCTATTCGCTCTAAATTTACAGTATACACTTGAAACTTGCAAGACTACCAAAAACTCCTATTTAGGGTAACAAAAACACTCTTTAGGAGAGCAAATGTTTTCGTTGTGATTAGTGGTGTGCGTACCTGGTGGTTGTTAATAATAATGTTAATGATTCAGCATGATATCTTTGAGCTTTCAGGAAAATCTAAAATGGGCTTAGCAACGTTACTTTGGTCGATCACAATGAGCCTAGTTAGAAGGCTGAAAGCTGCATGTCATCCATAGGATAATGGACAATTTTAGGTAGATATGATGACGATCATCATCATCATTAGCCTATAATGTTCCCACTGCTGGGACACAGGCCTCCTCTCCTATGAGAGGGAGTGGGCTGTAATCCACCACGCGGGCCCAGTGCGGGTTGGTAGATGTCACATGTCTTCGATTTTTTGGTTCTAGGACATGCCGGTTTCCTCACGATGTTTTCCTTCACCATTTTTGAGAGCAGCGATGATGAAATAAATAACACAAAGTAATGCGCCTGCCTGGTTTGGAACCCACGGCTTACTGCTCGTAAGTCGGGGCTGCCACCACTTGGCCACCGCTGCTCTCTCTCATGCACACGCTCATGATGACGATGTTGGTAGGCAACTATTAATTAATTTCTTAAAAATAATGTGAGTGTGATTTCACAGAGAGTGTCTTCACGCAGGTGTGTTCCCTACAAATTATAATAGTCCCACAGTTCTGCTTGGAAAAACGACTGTTATTTTTTTGTCATCCTTAACGTCTGCCAAAACAGACCGAATAATAACTTCTATAAAGTAAGATTACTTTGTTTTTTCGGAGACAGGTTCAACTAGGCCTATTGTTTAAGGCCCATGAGTTTTATCGAATCCTGTGTGAAAAGGAAAAAACATCGTAAGGATATCCGCAAAGCTAGCCTGTATGAAGATTCGATGCTTTGAATAAGTTTTGATAAAAATCTAAGAATTTCACATTGTTTTTGTAGCATTACTGAAATTAGGTGTTTGATATACACAGCTTCATTAGTTACTACCGCCCTAATGACATGTGCGTTCAAATCCGTGTAGGGCCTAGTTGGTTTTTGTATCTTGCAAAAACATTTTATTATAATTAATTTACTGTTTTGTGAATAATTAAGTTTAAGTTAGTAAGATTTTTTCTTAAATCTGTTTTAAATTTTGTTTTTTTTTTTTTCAATAAATCGTTTATACTTCTATTATTGGGTATAACGACTAGTAATAATAGCTTAACATTTATAATCAGTATTGAAGCGTATAAATAGTCCGGAGATTTCAAGACCACTTGACTTGCATAAGGTTGGAGGTTCCATTCCTAGGCATGACATTTGCTTTTTGTTTTGTATTACAGTTTTTAATATAAAATATTTTTGTCTATTCTGTATTAGTAACATTTAAGAAAAATAAAATACTACTTTAATAATTTTTATTATTTCATTATTTTTTTAATATAAATTTTGATCTTATTTTACTAAAAAGTTTTGTATTAAATTTTACAATTTGATTTGATAATTTACAGTTATCATAATATACATGTTTTGCCTACTGGCACTAGCGGTCCCTAAACAAGTGACATCCTGCCTAACCTATGTACAAAATCCTCTGTAGTCCATGACTCACAATGCATAACTTATATGTAGATACAAAAAATAAAACTTGTAAAAATAAAAATGGTCATGAATTCAGTTAGTAAAAATCAACAACATAACAAGCAAACCATCCGTCATTATAATAATCATTTAATGTCTAGACATAAGTACCTACTTACAATCGATTAACAATTTAAGGACGCCAATATTAAACATAGCATTTAGTTCAAGAGCCTCTTAAGTGACCTACATGTTAACTAATATTCAAAGGTAACCCCCTTTATATACTCACTGTTATGTACATTAATTTAAAGTCTATTATTATACCTATCAAAGCATACAATCATGATATCACTAGGCAGAGATGTACCTAGTAGTGAGCCCACATTTCATTAGTTATGTTTTGAAAGTACCCCATGTAATAAGGTGCGCGCTTATTGCCATAATCTGGGCACGAATCCAGATTCAATAGCTGCTACCGAGTAATTCCTGATGGACCCAACCACACTTTGCCCGACCTGGTAATCAAATCCACGATCTCTTGCTCAGCAGTCAGCTTGCAAACATTAGACCAACGCGGCGCTTATCTATCAAATTGTAACCAAATCGTCTATTAACAAAGTTATCTACTTATTGAGTGGCGCTTAGTTTAGAAGTGGATAATTTTATCAAATACGCGTTATTGTTTACGTTTTCTTTGAAAGGAGGTTTACCGTAATTAGTGTACGGTAAACCTCGTGGATATTATTAAGGGAAATATTTTCCTTAAAAAAGAAGTTGTTGGTTTCATAGTCTTGCTGTACAGGGGAGCTCGTGGCTTAATATTAACAGCCGAATGGGTCGATCTTCAAGGTTAAGCCGTGCTTGCCGAGGTTGGTCGTGAATGGGTGACCATTATTACATACCGAGTTTCCTCCGTGCCTCGGAAAGCACGTTAAGCCGTTGGTCCCGGCTGTCATTTGTAGGTCTTTGACAGTCGTTATGAGTAGTCAGAAGCCGAAAGTCTGACGTCCAGTCTTACCAACGGGTATCGTATTACCCAGTCACTGGGTTGTAGAGGTCAGATAGGCAGTCGCTTCATGTATAATACTGATACTCAGCTGCATCCGGTTAGACTGAAAGCCGAGGTCAACAAAGTTTGGGAAAAAGGCTAGGCAGATGATTACCTATGAGTGTGAATTTTTCAAGCGGGCGTAGATGGCCAAATCCGAAACTATGAGGAATAGCGAAAAATACTCAAAGGAGTCTCGACCCCGATTTTGATGAAAACTAAAACTGCATCATAGGATTTTTGAAATCCTAGATCCTTTGATTTTAAGAATCCTTTGATTTTAGAAAATAAACACAGACTGTATTTTACACCATTTAATTTTGATAGTGTGGCTTATAAGGATGGAATCCTGGGAAGCAGAGTTTGGTACTAAAAAGGAAATCTTAACAGTCATGGTTACATACAAGAAAATCGTACAACGAATGATAAATTAATCTGTATAAACCGAAAAAATATAGTCTTTGAGTAGCTATTTCCAGTAAATGAAACTGTAAAAGCAATTATCTTATAACGATATAAAGATAATGATCGTCTAAAATATTGTCAAGTTTTGCAGATGTTCTGTCGCCTTGGCTGCTCCTATTTTATATTCTAATGGTTATTCAATTAATTAAAACTGTTTTTTTAAAGTAGGTCAATATAATCTAATACAAGTCACATGTTAAGGTAACCTAGAAACATTATCTCAGGATAAACTTACACGGCGGTCTTAAGTGCTAATAAAGCGTAGGTGTTGACGCAAAAAATCAATTAATATTAAATAATTACTTCGGTGAGCCGCACGCGCTGGTCGTTAATCGGTTTTGATTGAGGTATTTAGAGCACATGCGTTACTGACGTGTTTGATTCTGAACTGGGATAGAAACATAATGAGGACTCGGTTTTATGAGTTTGCTAAGAAAAAAGAAGGTACCTATGTGTTCATGAGGCCAATTAACAATACCCGAAGGATAAGTCAGAGTTGAACCTTATAGTAAACTCTTATTTCGCCAGTAATGTTTAAGTCCATGTAGGGGGCGAGTCTATTGCCATCAACCACTACAAGTACAAACTTCTTGGCTGCGTACTGAGGATTCCTTGTTGGTAAATTTCAATAACACTTTGCCCAGTGGCGTAGCAAAGGGGTGGCGGCAGGGACGGGCTCCCCGCCCCCCTTAATCTTTTATTTATTGACTTTTATAAAAATCGTAAACCGGATTACAGAATACATTTACCTACGAAGTTTCAACTGTTCCTAATAGAGTTTCGGAATAAAGTGGCTGTGACATACGGACGGACAGGGTTCCGTTTTGTTTTTTTATTGTTTAGGGGAACCCTCGAATGTAAACGCTTTTAAAAATACAGCCAAAAATATAAGATAAAATAGCAAAAAAACTTCTTACAAAACCGCAACCATTTTACTCCAACACAAAACGTTAGATCTCCCACGCATCACTATATATTCGACGTAGAACACTACATAAAATAATAATGATTATGTCTGTATTTCACTCACGTACTTATTCGCGACCACTGTGGTCCGTTTTATCGCTATGTTACAACAGATGATTATCCGACTTAGAATATTAAAGAGTGGAATTTAACGTTATAATCGAGGCGCTTTGATAGGCATAGAGCAGTACACAGAAGCGATATTTGTCTGTATACTATACGGGGTGCTTGCATTAACCTAGCTAGCGAAGCTTCGCTAGCACGTAGCTAGCATACGTGACGGATATCGTTATATTAATATGATAAGACAAAAGAAAGATCGCTCAAAACGTTGAAGGAAAACATCGTGAGGAAACGGGAATGTCCTAGAACTAAAAATTCGAAGACATGTGAACTCTACCAACCCGCACTGGGCCCGCATGGTGTATGTATAGTGTGTCCCAGCAGTGGGAACATTAAAGGCTGATTAAAATAATTGTTTGTGAAATCACCGTCATCATCTTCTCCTTGCCCTTCTGTCATGTTCACGCCATCATTTATTCACACATTCCATCCATCGTTTCTTTGGTCTTCCTCTCCGTCTCCTTCCATCAACATTTACGGGACATACTTGAAATATCGTTTAAAAAATCAGATGTCGTTCACACGGTGACACATCAAGCTATAGAAATCCAGTATAACATGGCCATGCTTTGAATAGATTTCCAATACAATAATGGATCTGCATAAAATGGTTTTTTATAGCTTGATTTGTCTATCACGTCTGTAGAATTTCTCAAGCTTATTTGGCTTAACCTTGCATAGAAGTAACAGACAGTGCGAATACTGGCAACGCAACAGTCCTTATACCTACTGCTTTCTCACAGGTTTAATTCGATATCTGGAATGTTATATGAAGTTCATTATTTCATTGGCAATCTTTCAGGAGCGGTAGCAGTCATAATATATAAAACTACTTTTGCCATATAACCAACCCAAAGCTCAAAGTATTCAAAGTTCGAGTGAATCGGTTTCTTCTAGGCAAGTGTGCTCCACCCTAGGCCTCATCAAAACGCAAGCCTATGTATAAAAGCCTGTGTATACTCCACTTACTCTAGGTTGCTCGACCATTGCCTATGCTGAAACAGCTAAGGACCTTGGTGTCTTAATTGACAGCAATCTTTCTTGTCGAGCTCAGGTAAATGAGGTTAGTCGTAAGGTGCACTTTTCCTTCCACTCGCTTAAATCTTTACAGAGCTTTCTGCCTTTTAAAACCAAAATTTACTTGGCTCAAACCCTGATTCAGCCGATCATTGATTACGCTGATGCCTGCTATTTGGATGCCACCGAGGAGCTGTTGAATAAGCTTGAGCGCTTGCAAAATCTTTGTATTCGTTTTGTGTTTGGTCTTAGGAAATATGACCATGTTTCTCACTTTTGCAAGGAACTCAAGTGGCTCCCTATCTGTCTTCGCAGGAACACTCGGATATTATGTCTCTTATACAATGTTCTTTATAATCCTGCATATCCCAGCTACCTACGCGACCGTTTTACTTTTACCCGTCCTCCTGATGCTCTGTTTAGATCCCACCTTAGGCATCATCTTAATTTCCCATCTCATAAAACTGAATCATATTCCTATTCCTTCTCCGTTCACGCAGTACGACTATGGAACTCACTTCCGCCTAACATTCGAGAATCTAAAACTTTATTTCTCTTCAAAAAGCAAGTCAAAGAACATTACCTTTCCTCTATACTGTAATATTCTGATATATATTATAGGTTTATTTTTTACGTTTATTTTTATTTTTATATGTGTATTTATTTGTATGTATGTTTATTTTATATAGGTATAAAGTTTTTTTTTTTTTAAGCTCTAATTAATTTTTTTTTTCCTGTTCTATCTATTCTACACACTGTGTCTACATTTCTAATCCAACTTTCCTCTCGCAGGTCTGCTGGAAGAAATTTCTTTAGAAATAAGCAGTACCTTTGTGCTCTTGTATCTTAATGTATTATCCTGTTAAGTGTTTTGTGTGTACATAAATAAACAAATAAATAAATAAAAAAACCGATATCCAACGAAAAGTTCCAAAATAATACAATTAAAATCCGTACCGATAAACTGCCCTACAATAAAATTAACCACACTCCAACCACAACAGCTGAATCTCTAAATCCAAAACTATTTACTAAACTGCTCATCTGCCGCTATTAATTTAACAAGAGAAGCGACAATTAGTGATAATATATTAGTGAAGGGGAACCCAAATCGAGAACTAATCGATTTACCTACATCATCGATTGCATTCATCACTCCCCCAAGCGCCGAAATGACCAAGTCTCTGTCACCCCGAATAACATAAATAGGAAACGTATAATTCTCGGCTAAATTGGTCTATTTCCGCACAAAATCGAACGACTCAATTCGTCACGGTATGGACAATGGTCACCCTTATTCATGACTCGAATTTGATCTCTATTTGTTGAACGATAAAGTTTAACATCATTAGAAAACGTTTGCAGACAGATATAAAAAAATCACGATACCCAAATCTGGAACGATTAATTTCTTTATATTCCAAAGCAACTTAAACTGTTTAAAGTTAACACCAAGAGTTGACAATTGTAATAAGTAGTCAAAACCGAAATTAGTATAAAAATTATGAATCTGCCATTAATCTCAGAATGTTTCATAAAAGCCCATTTAATTTTGTAACAATATATTATTATTTAAAAGGTTAATTACTACATTATTTATCGGCGTCAAGAAAGGGATTCGCTTCACTATTAATTTCACCTTGGCCTGACAAATTGAAGGAATACAATAGAATAGTAATTTTAATGGAATGACAGCTTTCACCATCTGCTCCATGTATTTGTAAAGAATTATATTTGCCACGTGTCCTGTCAAATAAAAGCAATATATTGAATAAATCTTATTACAATTGCCACAATAGGTGTCAAATGGGCAATAATTCTTTGGCATTGTGGTCAATCGGATGCGAAGCTATTCGGGAATACGGGATTTTCCAAATCATTAGGTTTTATTTTCGGATCCATTTAGGGTTTCGGTCGTGGTAAACGTTTATAATGGTATTAGAGGTATTATTACTGTCAAAATATTGAATGTAAGTACAGTTTATTTGGTTAAGTTCTGATCCATTTATAAGTATATACAACCCAGGCCAGTCATATTGTGAGAATATAACACGTAAAAATATTTGCTGTATAATCCTCAAATACCCAAAAAGGCTACCATTATATCAGAGTAACACAATAACGTAATACAACATCGTGTAAATAAAATAATAAAACAGACAATTCGGAGTGACAGCGTAATATCGTAAACGTCATAGCACAATACTCGCTAAGTAGGCAAACGTCGTAAACACTTGAAAACCTCATATTTTTTGTGTCACTTATCCAAGACACAGTTATTAATTAACTACGGACAGTTAAATCGAGTACGGATAACCTTGTAAAACTTGACATATCTAGGGCCCGGCCTACCATAGCAAACGTCATTTAAATGTCGAATTACGTATATTTTTGTGTCAATTTTTGCTGTCAAGAATTCGTATCTTCTCGATATTGTAGCCAACGTGCCTACTGCCTACCTATTAGGGTTACACAATGACATAAGTTTGTTACTAAGCCTTGTCTAGCCTAATCATGGTATAAAGCTTTTATTAACATAAATAAGCTTCATGTGCTCATGGCGATAGCTTTGTGATTTTTCTTAGAACTTTTGGTGGTCTAGATGAATTATTTTACTTAGGATTTTCTCCTGAAAGCTCTGATCTTTTATGCTCAAAATAAGGGATCCCATTGAATATGGTTGTGCGTTTTTTATAGAAATATTCATATATATAAATGTTTCTCATATTAACTTTTCATAGAATAATCAATACGCAGAATACGTACTTAGAAGAAATTTAAATCATGGATTTTTGTTTCAAATAAAGTTTAATGTTAGAATATTCATATCATAGAATACCAAATAAAATATTCTTTCTCGGAATATTGTTTATATAACATAAAACTTATTGCCAAGAATAACATTTTTTCGAGTGACAATTTCTAAAATTCATTTCTTGAAAAATGCATACTCCTATAAAATTTCAACACATTGTTTACAAAAATAAAGCGGATATTCTTCTCAAGCTGGAAAACGATCTTGTTATTCTTACTCATAGTGTCCATGCCTGTTGCATGTTGCATGCAGCACGCAAGCAAGTATCCAGCATGCAAGCGAGCATGCAACATGCAGTGTGCAAGCAAGCATGCAGCATGCAAGCGAACATGCACCAGGCATGGTTTCTGCCACGGCTCTAGCGCTGCGGGGTTCCGCGGCGGTCCCACACGAACTTATCGTCGCAGATGGTATTAACGCTCACCACCGCAGCTTACCACCTGCTCCTCAGGTCGCAGGCCGCCTCGCCCCTCCGCGCCTTCGCAGGCTTAAATTACCCTCTAGGGGTAGGGCATTTCCGGTGCGACCGGGGTAGATGACGGACCTATCCGTCAGGTAGTCCCCGACCACACGACGAAGGTAGGTCGGCACCCGATGATACCGAAGTGCCTCCCTTATGCAGCTCCAGGGCATGGTGTTGAAGGCGTTGGCGATGTCAAGAGACACCGCCAAGACGACCCCACCCCGAGACACTGCATCCCCCGTCGTGAGAGCCCTCACGCGCATGATGGCATCCACCGTCGAGCGCCCCCTGCGGAAACCAAATTGGTGTTCCGCAAGGTCCGGCCCCATCCCCACAAGGTGCCCGGCGAGGCGGTTCGCAATGACTCTTTCAAAGAGCTTGCCCACCTCGTCGTGCGGTCCATGACCCTTTACGGGGCCCCGATGTGGGCGCGTTCTTTGAGGCGGCGCGCCGCCCATTACCTGAACGCGCCCCAGAAGGTGGTAGCCGTAAGGCTGGTCCGGGGGTACCGTACGATCTCCGGCGAGGCGGCGAGCCTCTTGGCCGGATTGCCACCATTGGATCAGGAGGTAATAGTCCTCGCACGCCTACACGAATGGCGCGCGGAGGCACTACGCCGGGGGGAAACTCCCATGCCGCGGCAAATTGTCGCTCAGCGGACAGACCTCCGGCGTGATCTCATGGCGACATGGAGACAGCGACTGTCGCAACCACGTGCAGGGCACGCCACAATAGCGGCGATAAGATCCCCTCTTTGAGGAGTGGCTAGAGAGGCGGCACGGCGCCCTCACCTTCCGCCTGACGCAGGTCCTCACCAGACACGGTTGTTTCGGGAGGTTCCTGCACCGAATCGGGCGGGAGGAAACGCCCGGGTGTTACCACTGCGAGGATCGGCCGGAGGACACGGTGGAGCACACCGTGGAGCTCTGCCCCGCTTGGGCTGAGCACCGCCGTGTCCTCGTAGCGGCGATTGGTGGCGGCGACCTCTCGCGTCCGGCCCTGGTTCAATCCATGGTCCGGAGCGAGAGGGAATGGTATGCCGTCGCCTCCTTCTGCGAAGCAGTCATGCTAGCGAAGGAGGTGGCGGAACGTGAGAGGGAGAGAACCTCACGTCCCGCCGCGAGGGACGCCCCGGGCGTCGGGGGGCAACCAGTGGCCCCCGGCCACCGTAGGCGCGAGCCTGTGGACGGTGAGTAATGGGCTAGCTCACCGTCCGTCCGTCTTATGACGACAGGCCGTGTCGACGGCGCGTACGTGTTCCACGCGCGCCTCAAGGAGAAGTCAGCAAACCGGAAGGGGTCCGAGAGGGCCGATGGCTGCCAGGGCTGCGGGTTGTTCGAAAGAGATACCGCGGCCCTGGAACACAAAGGGCGAAGAAGGAAAATGGGTGGGTTTTAGTCAGTACAAGTCTGACACTCCCTCCCGCTCCGCCCAGAGCGGGAGAAGTCATTTGATGACTTCCCATCCGGAAAAAAAAAAAGGGGTAGGGCATTTCAGCGATTCGTTTCTGCCATTAACTTTTGTAGCACAACATATGGATGCCTTAGTTCTAAAAGTCACTAAATCCATTTTCTTTGTTTTGAGATAGGATCATATAAAGTGCATTTTTTTTTTAAATTGGTGTTATATTATTTTTTGAAAAAGTAGTTTATTGTGTAAGCTATAAAATGATGTTCTTAAAAAAATATATTATATTTATAATGATCAGTTTTACATAGGAACTTAACATACAGGACTTGATCTTATGAAAATGAATTTAGTGACGATATTTTAATTGAAGGCTAAAAATGCTATTTTATAGCACTAGCAATATTTATATTTTCGTTGAAATAAAATGGAAACATACATCGAACAAACAAAATTATTTAAAAACTAATTATCATCATCATCATTCTCTTGCCCTTATCCCAATTTATTTAGGGTCGGCGCAGCATGTCTTCTTCTTCCATACTTCTTTTTAAAAACTAATTATACAAGGTGTAGTTTTGCATCCTCGTCAAATTCAAGGGGGTTACTATGCTGATGATTCTCGTCCCGAATCAATAATAAAATGGGTAGCTAATTTTTATTTTTTTTATTTTTTACGGAAATCGATAAGTGTGAACGACCCGTGTTTTAAACGCGGCCCGTCTGGTTCATGCCTTATAACCTCGCTTACACACATACAAACAACCTCAAACGTTTATTCGATAATTTCCTAGTTCCTAAACCACATTAAGGGGGTTATTCTGAAACACTGACTAACTTAAATAACCAAAAAAATCAGCGTTAATTAATAATTAACTAGGTACCGTAATTTTAATTGATTATTTATGTCTTTCGTGACCACCTCCTGAAATTTGACGAGGTTGCAAAACCACACCTTGTATGGTTTGATAAGTTTGTTAAATAAAAAATGAGATTATAAAATTCATTAAATTGTGTTTCTGTAAAATATGTTTCATTGAAGTAAATAGTAGTTGAAACAATAATATTTGAAATAAAAATACAAGGACCAAATATTATGTGAAAGATTTTCTGGGAAACGATATTCTATGAAATTTCTGTCTGCGAAACAAGGGGACACTTATTGAATATACTGCATTATGTGCTATGTAATCTATTTCTCATTCAATATATTTACAAATAAGTAACGTTTTCAGTAAAAAGTAATGCTGACATACCCATTTCAAATAAATGTCAAACAAAGGACACAGACATCTACTGTCCTTGGAAAATATTGCAAATCATCCCAAGCCATCAGACAAAATAAATCAAGTACCAAAGGCAAAACATTTTTTGTCAGTCTCTTCAAAAATAAAAGTGATGTAATTATCGAGAACAATCAAAATAAAGAACATTGGCAAAAAACTGTCGCTTGACTGTCGCCAACCTGATAACCAGGTGCGTTGTTTTTGCATAATTTCTTTAACAAAAAGTCTGAAAGCAGTCCCGCCAGATTAATTAACAGTTTTATTTGTGGAGCACGTCTTGTCACGTCTACTTCAATGCTATTGTCGCATTATGATGTACGGCATGGCTTTGTGTGTCGCAAAAACTGTAGCACATAATAGTCGTAGTGTAATCAATTCGCCAGACAGCGTGCCGCGTGTGTTGCTAACTAATTTAAGTGACGCGGAACTACGAAGAATATAGAGCGTAATCAGGCATTGTGGAAAAGCTTGTAGTTTGTATAAAAGACAATACCGCAACTGTTGGGTGGCCCACCTAATTTGTTGAGTGGTAACCTTTACTTATTAAAATACTAGCTGTCCCCGGCATGCAACAATGCACTTTTTACCTACCCTATCTACCTACCTACCATACCCTACTCTTCCCTACCTACCTACCCTACCTACCTACCTACCCAACATACCCTATCTACCCTACTCTACCCTAAACCTTCCCTGGACTACGACAAACATTTTAAAACCAAAATCAGCTAAACGGCTGGGCAGCCGTTCTTGAGTTATAAAATTACAACGAAAAGTGGCATTGGTTTTTACATATATAGAAGAAGAAGATATAAGGTAACAGCCAGGCAACATCTTGTTTGAATGGGTGAGGTGCATATGAACCCAAGTAGTAGTATGAATTCAATCACAAACAGCCGAAAATAAAAAAAAATTGGCCTACTTAAATGGCAAACGATTGATCACTCCAATTCTTAAATGCAACACAAAAATTTCGGTGATTTCTTAAGTTCAAAAAGTATAAAATCAAGTTTCCTTAAACGTCAGTTTTTTTTGTTGATGAAATCTCAATTTAACTGATGTTGTGAACAATTGATGTCAACGGCGTATATGGATAGTGTCGAGTCGTGTTCATAAAATCGTGTTTATTAAGTTGTCGATTCACTCTATACCTTAATTTTGGAAATAATATAATCAACTAGCTTTTGCCTGAGACTTCGCTCATGTTGAAACTTTGATGTGAATTATAAAAAAAGATAGCCTATGTCCTTGCCTAATATATATCTCCTTGCCAAGTCTCAAAACAGTCCGATCAGCTGTTTAGTCGCGAAAATGTAACAAATAAAGAGAGATATAAATCATCAATCATAATCATCAATTTTATAAAGATTTATTTATCTTTTATAAAATTGATGATACCTATATAGTATGGAAGTATGGCTAGTTAAGAAAGCTTTTCAATGGCTGGCACCTTTATAGCATCCTTATGGATGCGATTTCTATGACTGCAGATTTGTAGCGACCGGAAAGAAATCGGTAAAAAAAAAACGCACGGAAAATATTCTGCAACCTTTAACACTGCCTTCTTTTGTTTCCTAACTAGATCATACACGACCTGTACTGCATACTTAATTCACATCCGAATCACATTAATTGCTTCATTTATTTCCTCAAACAATATAACCTCCACACATTTCCTCGTCCGTTTGAAATTTCAATCCACTCCAATAACATTCTAGCTCCTTGTTACAGAACATCTGGGCGACCCAAGGTCTGGGAATTGAGGAAACAGACCAAAGACCTTATAAAAAAAACTAGTGTACGATTAGTATATTATTTCTATTAAATCGGTCATTAAAGAAAAAAAAATATAAAAAGCGTTGGACAAAAAAAAACCGACAAAAAGTAATGAGCGAACAAACTAGACCAACTTCCTTGTCAACGTACAGTTATTTTGTTAGATTTATTACTTGTTTATTCGTTGTTGAAACTATGTACATATGATTAGGACTCCATCCATATAATTATCGCATTGGTATTATAAAACACGGTCAGTAGTAACTCGAGCATTCTCTTTGCCGTTAAGTAACCTGGTTAATGTAATAAGTCTAAAACCTCGTGAAACACTTTTTTTTGTGTGTTTGTATTGATTAATCCTCAGTAAAGCCTTCATATACTCACGATTTCTTTTTTTCCTATGATATTATCACAGTTTCTAACGGATCTGTGATGGTATGGTAAATATTTCAGCCATAAAAAATAAATTCTACTGACCAAATACTTGAGGCTGTCAAACGTTAAAGATTAAAAAAATAACTGAACCATTGAGTCATAATTTGTATATACGCATGATAAAACTTACGATACGATTCCATTCGCACTCCAATCTCATATTCTATCATTATTTCCCATTCAAAAGACAAATTTTCACAAATTATAACCGCGTTAACAATAAATAACTATAAATTCTGTATCTCCATAGTTTAACGTAAATCATTCGTCATCGTTTTTTTGTCGCCTGCAGCCATAAATACTGCACCATTATAAACGACTGCTATGCAAATTTCTTTATAGCACTTTAAAAAATGTATTTTATTGAAATTATGAAGAAAATCATAGTTCATTTTCTATTCAATGGCTCATATTCAACACTTACACTGTTGTTAATTTCAATCGTATTCAATTCTTTAGGTTCACAAACAATTAAATTTGAATTTTCTATTGCCCTCGGAACAAAGCGTTGCTTCAATAGCTCTTTATACCCATGCATTTAACCTACATGCAAGACACAAAGAAAACACATGAGTTTAACGCTTGTAAAATGTAAAGTAATTGAAAAAATATTCACCGACCCACCTACGGGCTCCAATATCGAAGAGAAACTTCAAATATAAATTTTCTCGCATGTCAAAAAGCAAAGATCAATAGCTGATATGAAAATCAATAAAGATATAATGACGATATTATTATACGTTATAAACAAACATTTGCACATGAATTGTGTCTTTCTCACATAAATCAATATACAGCTTTCTTTATCTATCTCGAAAATTAACAACTTATTTTATGAAAAGTTCTGCGAGTATATTTTTATTGGTCTATTCATAGTTATCTGCGGTGATTTACGAAAATATGATATATTGATCTATCAATGGATCAGTGAACTATTCGGTGACAGAGTAATAAAGTAAACCGTTTGATCTAACCCATTTTATTTTCATATTTAAAAGTAGCTCATAAATCTTTGCTGCATTTTAGAAGCCTCACGAAAAATTATTACAGTTAATAATTTAATTTATACTCTTTAGAATTTTAAACGAACCACGTGCCCGACCGACGCCACGAGTAAAAACTAGCACATTACTCAAACAAGCCACACCACGCTGTCCATAACAGTCCACAATTCATTGGGTCCCCCAAGTGAAGAATTAAAATTGATTGATTGGTGACATAAAAATTTAACGTCTCGGCTTAACTGGGTATCAATCAGCCGTTTCGTCGGCTGTCTCATTGGCTAGATATGACTTATACTTCGGGACCTTTTATGTTGTAAACACCTTTACTTACTTGACTTAACGATGACAGTTTTATTTAGGAGCTTATCTGGTCGGGTGGCCTGATCTCGAGACGTTTTTGGACAGTCCACTCAATAATTAGGTAAAAAGTTATGGTTGGTAATTTAAAAAAGGTACTTAGTTATTTGAAAGTGGTCTCGTAGGGGTGCGCCAAAGTTCACCTAAATTTTCAACTCCGATAATTGGAAATCCGAAAATGTTCTTCCTAACATTTTTCATCCTAACAATCACAATTCCTAACTACTCTGTCTCTAATGTTCTAATTCCGAAGCATTCAACTTCATAATGTCAGTAGCAATAAACATTTTTACTTTTATTCTTGCTTTCCTATATTTTCTCAACATAACCATTTTTACACTATTATTTAAAGTCATATCTTTTTTGTTTAGATTTCTTTTTTATTAATTAAAGCGTCTTCTTTAATTTTATGTATAGCGGTGTGTACTGCAAAGATATCCATAGGTTAGGTTAGAACTGTGACCAACTACGCGCGAGCCGAGCGAGCGAAGCGAGCGGTGCCGCGGCAGCGGCAGCTACCTCGAAATTGGTCGCGAAATTTTTCTATGTATTCATCTATTATACTTTTATTTGTTTTCCTCTAATTTGTCAACATAACCATCTTTTACACTATTATTCAAAGTCATATCTTTTTTGTTTAGATTTTTTTTTTTATTAATAAAGCGTCTTCTTTAATTTTATTATTTCAATAACTTAACCAAGTACCTAAACAAAGCTTGCTTCAAACAAGCTTTAAGACAAAGAAGAAGAAGCCGCAGCGTGATTTACTTCGATTTAAAACGGTGTATACCCGCAAATATATCCATAGGTTAGGTTAGGTTAGAACTGTGACCAACTACGTGCGAGCCGAGCGAGCGAAGCGAGCGGTGCCGCGGCAGCGGCCGGCGAGCGCTACCTCGAAATTGGTCGCGAAATTTTTCTAAGTATTTTTTTCATGGTGGGGGCACTATAAATATCATCTTCTACTCACATATATTATTTATTACACTTGGTAAATGTTTCTTTCTGAGTATGAGTGAAAATATTATGGTAATTGCGTTATGATAAAAAAACAGTCGGAGTTGAAATATATTTACAATAATGATATTATTAATTACAATTTTCGGAAACATGAGTGTTATGAACATCGCCGGTAGCACTACAAATAGTATGAATGAAAACTTTAGGATGAAAAATTTTAGGAAGAGTGATCATTCGGATTACAAATCATTAGGAAGAACAATTTCGGGTAAAGAACTTTAGGTGAGCCAATATGGACCCGTCTCGTAGGTCTCCTCATCGTAAGCGCGACTGCTAAACATGAGAACCTGGGTTCAATTCCGGCGCCCGCGTCGGCCCGGGTTGAGTTACTCTATCAGGAATTTCACAGAAGCAGACTACGGAGACTAGATTTGTGCCCGGTTGGTTCAGATTTGACCTCTATTACATGGGATTTAGGCATATTTTATGTAAAAAGTAAGAGAAAACTTTTGCTGTAGATAGACGCGTATAGCGCCATTCTATTTTCGCAACACAATATGATGCTTCGACACTTTATAATACGGCTTTCGGACTATTTTTGTAACAAACTTGCTTGTTCCTATAGATAAAAGGAAATACTAAGACTTGTAAGACTTGTAAACATTAAAATAGTTAGTAAGTAGTTCCAGATTCAAAACTGTTGCGTTAGTAAGACGCAACCTGCCAGTATTAAAAACAGCCAATAACAATTGGTCAAAAACCTTGCACATAATATTTTTGTCACAACAAAGGATATAAAGAAAATATTTATATAAAAAGAAATGATTGGTAAAATGCTAATGTAAAACCAATAAAAGTATGAATATGGATGATAAGTGTGAGTATAAAGTATCTGTAGTAAGCAGATATTATATTCTCCAAAGTAGTCCCTTTACAAATAAGCCTACCGTAACAAAATAAACTGCATCTCAACAATTTTCCCATGCTTTGCATCAGTTTAATAAAATGAAAGTTAATCTAATAGTGTTTCAATAATTTGAATAACAATGAATACGTAATAGGAATCGATGAACATATTAATCGATGGTTTATTAATCCCATAACCTGTTGGATTTCATGAATAATTAATTAACCCCTTTTTAGGGTTCCGTACCCACAGGGTCAAACGGGACCCTATTACTGAGATTCGCTGTCCGTCCGTCTGGCACCAGGCTGTATCTCATGAACCTTGATAGTTAGCCAGTTAAAATTTCTACAGATTATGTATTTCTGTTGCCGCTATAACAACAAATACTAAAAGAATAAAATAAATATTTATGGACAAAAAAATCAGTGCTCATTTTTATAAATAATGGTACGGAACCCTTCGTGTGCGAGTCCGACTCGCACTTGGCCGGTTTCTTATACTAAAGGAAAAAATATGGACCCATTTTGACCTACAATATAATACATGGTTATGAAAACAAACAGTAATAAAAAAAACAATATTGTCATTTTTGATTAATGCTTATTTTTGATCATTGTACGGTACCTACTAGAATAACTATGAGACATTTTGATTATAATGTTTTATGTGAGTATCAAAATAATGTTTGAATGTTTGTTATTCAAAAGACTACGTGAGATTTAGAGCGGAAGTTTTGACAGTATTATTTCATGAAAAATAAAAATTGTACGTGGCGCTTTATTACCTGAACTGCATAGGTATGCACCTATAAACTCCACTACTTTACGATTAAGCAAATAGATATAAAGATAAATCGAAACTGTTTGTTTTTATTTCGTATACTCGTGCTATATGACCTAAATATTAGTCAGTCAGAACCTTAGATGCAGATTCCCGTCCGGGGTTATTGTCGTATACCGACATAATATAAGCATCACGGTTAGGGCATGCGCAACCTGGTTTCGGGCAAAACCAGGTTTTACTATGGGACCGAAACCGTGATTCGATGCACTGATCACGGCTTCGGAAGGCTACTCCACAATGCACAGGAGTTTCCTGTGCATTGTGGAGTGTAATTGAGAGTGGATTCCTGTGCTACTTACTTGAGGCATGTTATTTATGCTAAAACTACTGTTCTTACTGTAATTTCGAATATCAGCCTAGTGTCTCGATTACACATTTAATTAAAAATGAAAAGGTAAACGTTTTTTGGGCATATTGCTTACCGTTGGAAAGAAAACAGACTAAAGAACTTTTTGAAAGAATTCAAAGATCCCGATCGCTTTTAGTATTTTTTTTTTATAGCCATTTAAAGTTTAGTTTTAAGTTTATTTTTCTTTTACAAAAACTCTACGAGCTATTAAAAAAGAAAGTAACTGTTCCTAGCAAGTAATTTTGAATTTGATAGAATCATACAACAGGACATATCCAAATTAAATCGAAATTTTAAGTATAAACATTTTTTTATTTGACCAAAAATGTTGAATTTTGGAGTTTTTTCTAAATTAAAATTAAAATGTTGTTATCAAAAAACCGGTGTGGCAAGGAATGAGTTAAAGGGCGTGAAGAGATAGCAAATGACCTCTCCTTTCGGCCTATTCGATTTGGCAAACGATGCACCACCTGTATATAAATTGTTTACTCTCTAGTAACATGCAGCTTAATGTAACTATTAAAATCTGGTGATAAAACTGGACGAGCTGTAAACAAGGCGATCATAATTCACGTGAAAATATTCCCGCTTACGTCAACAGAAAAATACATTCAGCCAGTACTTCGTGGTTTTCTAAAAATAATCTTTTATTGCAACGGGGAGCTACTGTGGAAGTTTTGTCAGGTGCCGATAAATAAGAAGTTACCCACTTACATTGTAAGACGTAGCAGTAAATAGTTGGGTTGTTTTTCTAAAACTCAATCGGGTTCTGGTCTAAATTGTTAGAGTTTTGCTGGTTTCGATTGCTCAATTTAGTTTTAAAAGCCATTTAGTAGCGAGTATTGGTGAGTCATCATTTATGAAATAGTTTTAAGGCTTCATGCTTATTTTAAACTATGCACCTATCCCAACCCTACCCTATCCCAAATAAGCTGGCTTCGATGTCTAAGGAAATAAAGTTGGATCAGTTTTTCCAGCAGACCAACATATTTTTACATTCTGAGTATATTGAACTCCTAAACTCTAGTAATATGCCATAAAAATGGCAGGTATCTCGTTAATCATAAATAATCAAACGTGGTCGTAAAAATGCCAGTGAAATGACAATCTCAGCGTCAGCATTTAACAGCTGCGCGCTCCCAAACAAATCATGTTATGGCGCGTATGATTCGATTTTCGAAATATTCAACGTCGTATTTTTATTTTTATCCGTCGCCAGTCTCAAATTTCCTGTTTTTCAGACAGTGACTTCGAATTCCAGGATATATTCCGCTATTGTTTTTCACCTTCTTTTATTCGACTTCTTGTATGATCTCGCTTGAAACTTTTCAAATGTTTCTTGAATCTGTGTCTCTGTGTTGTTTTTAGGATTTATATTCTTGTACGGATTTGCGGGTTATAAAATTTTTTTGGCAGTAAAATATTTTTTTCTTTGTTTCTCCTACTTTCGTTAGGAAAAATAAGTTCCGAAGTGCGTATTCTTGCGTCAACGCGATTTTCTTTCGCGACGGTTGAGACAGTTACAATATCCATAGTTACTGCCTACTGCATCTAATCATTCTAGCTGCTTAGGTCCGTATAAGAAAAAAACGAAAGCTTCATAAAATGTTTACGAAAAATCCATTACACAATTCAGAAATAATAATCGAAAAAAGCAATGTCAGCGTTTACGTAAATGAACAAAGCTTCGAACAAAATGTGCGCGATACAATTCCCGGTTCGCGGCCGACATAAATTGAATTCGTATGCGATGAACCCGCAAACCACAGAGTAGTCATAAAGGGAGTTATAAACACCTAGGGGATCAGCGCGAAAGATATTAATATAAGCAGTGCATAAATCGTTATTGAATTTCTAATTACAAAGTTTCATTCCCCCATGCTTTTTCAGATGTTCAAAATGGGGTTTGTAAGAGCTTATATGATTGTGACCACTCCATTAGTTTTATACTTAGTGTCCTATCGAGACGGTACGGTATCCATTTGCTAACTGGGTCTCTTATACAATTCTACGGCCGTATTTGAATGTATTTTCGTTAAATGCTTTTTGTGACCGCATGAAAATTTCATAGGAAATCTTTTAATTAAATCTCAGCTCGAAACCGTTTAAGTTGCTCTAGTTTTACTTGGTGGATGCCGGTTTAAATATTTTGCTAAAATCGATACGTATGTCTTTAAACGCTACTCACATTTATATGTCAGTATAGGTAACTAAACACTTAAGGTGTTGTTTTGCATCCTTGTCAAATTCAAGGAGGTAACTATGCTAATGATTCTCGTCCCGAATCAATTGTAAAATGGGTAGGATTTCTTTATTATTTTTCTTATTTACGGAAATCGATAAGTGTGAACCACCCGTGTTTTAAACGCAGGCCGTTTGATTTTCGCCCTATAACCGCACTTCCAGAAATACAAACAATCTGAAACGTTTATTCGATAATTTCTTATTCCCTAAACCACGTTAAGCGGGTTATTCTGAAATACTGAGAAACATAAAGAACCATAAAAATAAGTGTTTATTAATAATTAACGAGATGCCGTAATTTTAATTGATTATTTATGTCTTGTGTGATAACCTCCTGAATTTTGACAAGGATGCAAAACAACACTTGTATAACTTGTTAACTGACAGACCACACAGACCACATACCTACACGTTAAGAGTGTTTACGCCTTCCGGCATTTCATACAAACTTTCAATTCCTTATTTTCCGAAATGACTGAACCGATTTTACTGAAACTTAATACGTATAAACAGGATACATAGGTCTAAAAAGTTACTAAAAACATTTTCGAAATGTCTTTAAAAAAAAAGATAATTGGAAATTTCTGTTTCTGTAGATAACTTACAATCGGTATAATTTCGCTATAACACTCATCATCATCTGCCTAGCCTTTTCCCAAACTCTCTTGGGGTCGGCTTCCAGTCTAACCGGATGCAGCTGCGTACCAGTATTTTACATGAAGCGACTGCCTATCTGACCTCCACAACCCAGTAACTGGGTAATACGATACCCCTTGGTAAGACTGGATGTCAGACTTTTTTTTGGCTTCTGACTACTCATAACGACTGTCAAAGATCTACAAATGACAGCCGGGACCAACGGCTTAACGTGCTTTCCGAGGCACGGAGGAAACTCGGTATGTAATGATGGTCACCCATCCACGGACCAACCTCGGCAAGCACGGCTTAACCTTAAAGATCGACCCGGGCGGCTGTTATTATTTAGCCACGAGCTCCTCCTAATTTAGCTATAACACTATTTTTCGAAAATGTTTACTAACTTTTTAAAACTTTGCATCCTGCTAATGCGTATGAAGTTTCATTGGAATCGGTTCAGTCATTTCGGAAAATAGGCACTTGAAAGATTTTATGAAATCTCGTAAGGCGTAAACGCTCTTAAGTCACAAAAAATAGGACCATATGTGTCTTGAGAGGAACATACTGTAGAGTTAAAAAAATCTCTTAGGAGTTAAAAGTCCCAAGAGCATTTTTTTAACGTAACCCCAAAGCTCCCAAAGCCGATCTAACACGGGGTGATGAAGATTTTGTTGGAACGAAGATAGTGGGCACAGTTTATGGCACAAAATATTATGTGAAACGTGGGCTGATTTTATGGCAAAAATACATCACAATGTATGTACAATGACATCATGCAAGTCATCTAGCCACAATACTCCCACGCAAAAGAAAATTATGAATGAGCATGTCCAAGGGATGCCTACGTCAAAATACTTGGCTCATCGCCAAGTCTTCAATATGTGGGTAGAAAAATACAGCCAAATGTCAAAGGTCATGAAATTAAATGTGATGACCTTTTCAATGGCAAGTTTAGTGTATTTGCAGTTAGACATATTAGTTTCGTTGAGCAATTGAATTTGGTAAATTAATCTAGATTCTTGAAAATGTTTTTTTTGGCCATGGAAAATCTCAGATTTCATTATTCTTTCAGAATGATGTATTGAAGTTTATCTTGCTAATTGATTTATTATGTAGATAAGTTAATTACAAATGAAATATTGAGTCAGTCAAGCATTATATTTTTTCAATAAAATCTTAAGTTTCACTAAGGAATTCATCCCTTTCTAGAAACTATATTAGGCACCCTATTATCTCGGTGTACGATTTTCATAAAAAAACTTTTAGGTGGTCTATGTCCATTAAATAGCCTAAACACTTCGTAGAAATATGATACGTCGACGGACGCATTATAGGTATTAAAAGAAACAGCGTGCTACGAGATTTCGTAGCACTTTTACTACGACGAACTACTTTAATATTTGCGTAGCGTAGGTTTGTATGAATATCAAATGTCGTGACTAAATAATAACAGCCGCTCGTATCAATGTTTAGGTTAAGCAGCGTTTGCCTAGGTTGGTCTGTGGATGGTAGACCACCCATTACGTACCGAGCTTCCACTGTTCCTCGGAAAGCACGTTATGCCGTTGGTCCCGGCTGTCATTTGTAGATCTTTGACAGTCGTTACAGGTAGTCAGTGGCCCGAAAGTTTGGCAACCAGTTTTACCAAGGGGTATCGTATTACCCAGTAGGTACTAACTTGGTTGTGAAGGTCAGATGGCAGTCGCTCCATGTAAGATACTGGTAATCAGCTGCACCCGGTTAGACTGGAAGCCGACACCAACTTAGTTGGGAACAGAATAGGCAGATGATGAGGTTTGTTTGAATGTGAATCTGTAAACCATATTTTTAGACTGAAAATTTGCTTACTACCCTACCTATCTTACCCTTAAGAAAGGTCAATTGTTTAATGAGGTTTTATGAACGTGCACAGAGCAGAGTTTGTAAGAATCGTTGCACGTAGCGTTCCTATAGCTTCTGTCCTAATCCATGGACACATGGTTTGAATTTATGTTGTTACATTTGAAATGGACGAAAATCAACCTTAGAGTCATACGCAAAACATGATTCCTTTCATGGTATCGTACTGGCCGTCAGCCAAATGTAGCGGCGGCGTGGGTTTGTCTGTCCCGAACATCTTCCAAAGGTTAAGGGTGACAAAAATAATGTAACGAACGACTTTCGGTACCTACAAGATGTTTTAACAATAGCAGTATATCGTTTTCCTGAAAGTGGGCGTTTGTGCGATGGACCGTTGAAGTTACTGGCAGCTTTTGCTGTAATGTAGTTAATAGTTATATTCTTTTCTTTTTTTATGAAGGAAGGAAGTATTTGGCGAATCTTTGTAATGAGATGGTTTTCTTTTGTCATTATGAGTCTTTCTTTGGGTTGTATTTCGTTGAAGTGTTTTAAGACACTTTTGCTCTAGTAGATAATTTGTGAATGGATTTATTTTTATCTTTCTAGCTTTATTCGAGACGGTTTCCATTCTAATTGGTTGTGGCTGAAATAACTACATAGACGGGTGTGGGTTTTACAAAAAGCATAGACAACATAACGCCTGTAATCCCCGAAGGGTTAGGCAAAGATGCACCTAATAGTACACCCACATTTCGCCAGTTATGTTTCGCCATCAACCAGGCACAGATCCAGATTCCGTGGCTTCTAATCATTCACTTTGTTCACAATAACACAACAGCCATATGAAATTCAGGGTTTCGAGCCATGCAGGTGCTCTACCTACCCACTATGGCACGGAACGATAGTAATGAGACAACAGAGTAACGCGGCTAACAGCTGATAGATTACAGGCGCACGCACGCGCGAATTTCGTACGGCTGTTGTGTTATTGTGACAAAAGTCAACGAGTGTAAAAAAAAATTTCTTTATTTGTTAGTTGTTTTTGATCATGAGTAGAATCACGTGTTTAAGTAGCGGTCACAATTACCAGTCACCCTATTAAGGTCTAGTTTTCCTCATCAGTTCGTGATACCAAGACTACATGTAAACGCTCTTTCCAATGAAGTGGATACAATGAACAAAACCTAGATACACTAGGTATTCTATTATACAATAGACGCGTGCAATCACATACAGAAATTAGAACATAAATCTACTAGAATACATTGTCTACGATTTACTAGTACACAGTAGTACACAAGGAAACGCGCGAAAACAGATAGTAAAATGTTTATAGTACAATAAAACATCAAGGAGAAGATTTAATTAATAATGTTGGCAAATACGATACGTTTACGATGTCGTGTACGCTTGTGTGATCCATAGAAACATAAATAGGTAGTTTTCAATGCAAACAAGAACGGTTTTCATCAGGGCCAAACGCAATGATACGATAATGGAAATATCGAAAATAAATTAATAGTAAAAAATAAGCAAAACATTAATTTATTTTAAACTAGCTCTCCCGCGCAACTTCGCCTGCGTCACATTTTCCCCGTTTTCGCAACATTTTTCATTGCCTCCCCGCTCCTATGGGTCTTAGCGGGATGATATATAGCTTATAGCCTTCCTCAATGAATGGGCTATCAAACACTGAAATAAATTTTCAAATCGGACCCGTAGTTCCTGAGATTAGCGCGTTCAAGCAAACAAAAAAACTATTCCGCTTTATTATTAGTATTAGATTAGAATTTTTCGTATTACATACGTACACCCACATGGAGGTGTATAAAAAATAACTAGTCCACCATATTTGATTTAGAATGCCTTCACTTAGCTAACCATGCACTGTCTTCCAAACTAAACGCATAATTCTAAATTTCAATTCAATCGGTTTAGTGATAACTGTTTTATAATTCAGTTGCAAGATTTCACCTAAACAAACATAAATGCAAAAATATTACTTATATAAGTTAAATAAAAACTTGCAAAAATGTAATAAGTTCAGAAGTTTTACAACTATTAATATTTTTAAATACTACCGTGGTGTTGGCTATTCTACAAAAACACGGCGTAATTAATAACACTTTCCTTCATATCTACCAACCTAATGAAAAAAAATCGACAAGTAACTAACACCCACAGCTCCACAAACCCAAATAACTATCAATTACCACGTAAACAGTAAGCAAATTCCCCTCCCCCCTTCCCCCCTAGTCTACGTTTGTCTGATATACCGGTTCGTGACGTCATAAGGCCGGTCGGCGCCTGCCTGCGTACAGTCACATGCTTAAATTCAAAAGCAATTTCCTCGCGGAAAAACGATAACAAATTAGAGATAGAACCTATTTAATTAAAGTATGGGTTTCTTTAATTTTATTTTTATAGCAGCATGAAATTGCAGTCAATACAGTACGACAAAATCTCTTTTAAAAGCTTCTATGTGTATACAAATTGGCGTTTGTGACTGTACCTACAGTGACTAAGCTTTATTAATATACTACCAATGTGTTTGCCCCGTCGCCTACACATTGAAAACTGCGTAGGAGTCACTGAAACTTGTCTATATGGTGTTCTCTTTTCAAAGATGTAGGGTAACTTTTTAAGTTTGGCAGTTGGAAGTTTTTTAATTAATATGTTTTTGTTTTTGCATGGAAAGTCCCTACGTGGGTTTTCTTATGTGAATAGGAAACGGTTTATTAAGAGAGAATTGGGTGGAACAAAACGGTGTATTAGTATTACAAAGAGTAGCATATAACATAGTGTCTTGTAATCCCTGAAGGGTAGGCAGAGGTGTAGCTAATAGTGCACCCATATTTCGCTAGTTATGTTTAAGTCGCATGTAGTGGCGAGCCTATTGCCATCATCCTGGCATAAATCTTGACTCCGTGGCTGCAACTAAGAAATTCCTGATAAAAAAGCGCAATATCACTTTGCCGAACCGGGAATCGAACACAGAAACAGCCCTCCCCTCACATGCTCAGCAGTTGATCTTGTGACCTATAGAGTATAGAGTAGCCTAGAGATTTGGTCTTACTCTGCGTCATACAACTGGTCAGAGGCCTCTCCATTAGTTAAGTCCAACTCGTCCCTCCATTTTCTACAAGCTCCTAGCGCGATACCTTCTGGCTGTATTAAGGTCCACGGTGGTTATTTTGACCCACAACTCAAGCGATTTAATTGCACAGCGTGTGAAATGAGTACCTACGCTAATCATAATTTTAGACCAATCGTTATTATACTTAGAAAAAACATGCTCGCAAGTCGCTGTCGTAAGTTTTAACCTTATCAATTCCTGAAATAGCTAGTATGAAATCTAAAACTCCCTTTACACTCAAAGTGTCTGAATTCTTTCTTTCAAATTGTAAGCAGCTAAAGCTTAAACGTTTCTCTTTAAACATGCTGTGCATATGAGAGTGTAGCGGTGGCGTCGCCGCGACTCGGATCCCGACACACTTTCCATTGACGGCGAACCGCCCCTTTCACCCACTACCACCCCTCCCTCCTGTTTGGGGTAGTTTATACTAATGACATCTGTATTAAGTAACAATGTACCCTGTACACTATTTTTGGGTGAATTGGTGGACGTTCGTATTCATTCATGGGTGAAGAAGTGGGTTATGGGGTTCGGAATAGATTTTGTATGGATAATAATATGTTGATGGTGTATGGCTTGTAGCTAAATAATGCCACTCACCTTAAGTCGATCTTCAGATTAAGTCGTGCTTACCTAGATTGGTCCGTGGATAGGTGACCACCTATTACATACCAAGTTTCCTCCGTGTCTCGGAAAGCACGATAAGCCGTTGTTCCCGGCTGTCATTTGTCGATCTTTGACCGTCGTTACGGGTGGTCAGTGGCCCGAAAGCCTGGCAACCAGTCTAACCAAGGGGTATCGTATTAGTCAGATAGGCAGTCTCTCCGTGTGAAATACTGGTAGCTGTATCCAGTTAGAGTGGAAGCCGACCCCAAGACAGTTGGAAAAAGCCTAGGCAGATTATGATGTTGGTGGTTTACCAAGATTTGTTGATTAACTTTTGTGAGACTATAATAATCATGTTAGGGACTGTACAAATACTGTTCCTAATTCCTATGTTTTCGTTTTCTTGATTATCGTTTTAGCATTTATAATTTTTCTTAAATTCCATGCCCATTCAAGTTTGTCGACTACTTATACAAATTGTTAAGATTGTTCATGATTAAGCGACGATAAAAATTGAATTTGAAACTAAACGTAGCCCCGTAAACGGACCTACTTTAATCACGCTCCATTGCCCTGAAAGTTTCAATTCAAATTGATAATGACTGAATTGTGCTAGACTTGGAAAAAAGACCGGTTCTATCAATGGTGACATGTTTAAGAATTTGCTGTGACTGCTGAAACAACGCTGCTACTTGACCTAATGCGTAGGACACATAGCAATACGTGAGAACCGCTATCTTGAAAAATGCTTAGCAGCTTTTGAAAAGTATTCTGCTTTTTTTTTCTTTCAAAATTCTAAGACAGGATCATGTACGACAAAATGTAAAACCGAATTGACGAGCTACGCCAGTGTTAAAAGTCGTAATTAAATCAAATCAAATAATTTATTTCTTTGCAAGCATGGGTAATATGTACATAGATGTTCTTTTATAATAAGGTTCTCTATATTTTACCGTCACATGGGATGCAAATATTGGGGTAAAATAAGTGGCATGTCGTTGTCATTACAATAAAAAAAAACGTACATCTAGGGACCTATTTCCGTGATCAAGTATTGTAATAATTTCCAGCTTACCGAAATAATTCGTATGTGTGGAGAACGAGTTTTTCTTTTATTCCAAAGAACTCTATGGACTAAATTAATTCCTTGTCGTTAAAGCAGACCATACATCGGCCCTACTGCCTTTGGTTCAGCAATAAAAACAACAATACTGTTATGGTGATGTCCCTAATAAACCATATTTATATCTTGTGCAGAATAAGCGAAATAACAACACAGAGTGCCAGTTACAAACGTTCTATATTTAAAATAATTATTGCCGAATATGCTGCTTCCTTTATATTCGAAAGTCTGACAAGCATTCTGACCAAGGGGTATGGTATTACCCAGTACTAACTGGGTTGTGGAGGTATAGGCAGTACTGGGTTGTATAGGCAGTCGTTCCATGTAACATACTGGTATTCAGCTTCATCCAGTTAGATTAGAAGCCGATCCCAACATATTTAAGAAAAGTTTAGCTAGATATGAATACTTTCCAGCGGACCTTAAGAGGGGACTCTAGTGGGCCTTTCTCGATAGAAACGTATTCCGCTGTTTTCTTCGTGGATAATGCGTCTAGAGTAATGATTTTTTTTTTCAAAAAAAAACTAAGTCTTATTAAAACATGCCCCTATCTTTTCCTTGTTTTTTTCAAAACATAATAACTTAAAGAATTATGAAAATCCAAAAACCCGAAAAAAATCCCTTTTTACCGCCATGTTCAGACGACTATCAGACAAATTAGATAAGTTTTTAACAAAAAAGAAAATAAAAGAAGCATGGATATACTTATAAATACTTAAATTCTGATATGAGAATTATTTAGATTAGTTCAGTTTTGAAGAAGAAAACAGCGGAATACAAAACGTTTTTTGGTCAAGATTTTTGTAGGTAAAATCAGGCTGAGTTGCAGTTGTCCCTTTCGCACTTTACGGGGGCTAGCCGGGCGCAGCGCGACGGCAATAGTTTCTTAAAATACCTATTCTTCAAATTCCTCGGGGCTAGAGTCCCCTCTTAAGTTTTCAAAGGGACACGGACAGATACTTCATTAAGTATTGGAATGGAAGTGTCCGAAGACGTGTCCGTAAGTGTCCGTAGAATAGAATAGAATAAAACTTTATTGTAAACCAGAAATGAAACTAAACAATTTACAGTAGAAAACAGCTGCTGCTGCTGCTGTTCGTACCGGTTTATTCGACCCTTCAGATACGAGTTTTTTTAACTTATCCTTTTCTTTTATTTTTGGCCAATTAATTATGCTAAATATGATTTCAGTTAATACACACTAATTGTAAATGTGCTTAATCCGTTTAAAATAATTCATAAACTTAATTCTGTGTGTGAATTCACTTAAACCCACTTTCAATTTCACACATTTTAATTAATATTTTGGAACCGCACCAAATTAACTGTTACCGCCAAAGACTTAATATAAGATTAGTTAAATTAAATGAATACTTTTTTGAATAATATGAATATAACTGTGATTGGTTCACTGCGGTGTGGTTGTTTAGATCAAAAGAGCCGCTTATTATTTAGTTAACATGAACTAAACGCTAAAACTGATTTGTTAGTCACGGACGAACGCGTCGCAAGAGTATGAATAAAATATTGATGAGCCAATAAAATGTTTACGATATTCCTATTCAAAATTAAACGGGATTAGAACAGTGATAAGCTTTTTATTTAACTCAATGGCGACAAGTCGATCAGTATTCTGGTTCTTCAAACTTTCTCATACATTGGAGTTAACTTATAAACTAAATATTCTAATCGCAAGTTTTTAGATATTTGTGTGTGATGCATTCTATCTCTGAAAAAAAAAACAAACTCGTTTTCTACATGCGAGCACTGGCCAGATTAAAGGAACCCAACTAGACCGAATTGTCCAGACCGGACTGTGAACACTTTGACAGATAATGTACTGAAATATTGGTCAAAATCCGTTGTACACAAACAGTCCCGAGTTCGGACCGCTCGACTCTAAGGGTCAGTTCACACTTCTTTTATTATTGAGAATGCTTAAGAGCAAACCTAATGCGCTAAGTGTGAAATAATAAGAGGAGCCGACCGGCTGCCTCTGATGACGTACGCTTCCGCGGTTGCGCGGCCAACCGGCTCCAATTTCTTCCTCTCTTGCATCGAATGCATCGAAAACAAAACTTGGACTGCGCGGAACTGGAGGTATACCGCCTTTGTAGAACACCCGATCGGCTCCAAGCGCATCCGTCCGGATCCAAGTGCATCCGCTCAAAAACAGTGCTCTTCCAGCCGGTCTATGTGAAATTGCTGTCGGCTCCAGCCAGTTCCAAGCGTATAACTCGCGCTGAAAAGAAGAGCGCCAGCCGATGCTCTCCGAGCCGGTCTGTGAGAACGGACCCTAAATGTTTCCCACGAGACACCATAAGCATTACACAACCTAAACAAAACACACAGAACATGACAATGACAATACCTATTCCGACTCTAAAGATTCGTAGTCGTATATTATGCTATTATATTGTAGTCAGACGCCCCATCTACCTCATCTACCGTTACACCTTTTTCGTACATCACGTACAAATCTTTTAGACTCTTTGTTAGTGACAAACGTGTCCAACTGTCCACTTGCAGAGGATTAGCGTCAATGACGTCATCACACGTTCGCACAAGTATCCCCTATAAAGCTTAGGACCCATGAATGGGCACCGGATGGGAAAAAACGGCCATTGACGTTTTGTTTGCGAATTACATTTTAAAGGGTGGTCACACTGAGGTGTAACGGTAGATACATATTAAATAGTGCGAATGTATTGTGTTGATACAAAAGGGTTTTTTTATTGGGTCCTTGGACTGATTTCTTTTATTTTCATTTAAGGAGGTCAGTTAGCTGTACTTTAGTCTGTGTAGCGCACGTGGTTAAGCCCTATATTGGTTGGGTCCATCAATTTCATTACGGCACACAGGAGGGTGCTTTTGTGTAGTATCAAATTCTTTGTTTGTCCATTACATATTTGACGAAAAAATAAAGTTATCTTGAAGCTTAGATATAAAGTATTTATTAAGAAAGTAATTATAAAAACAGGACTCAAAAAATTTGCTCTTATTTAAAGCTTTTTATTAACACAAATATAAAAACATAGATTCACGTCATTTCGCATGGGGTTACAGACACTACAGAAAGCTATCTATTAAGATCTTTACTTACTTACCTCCTCCTTTTTCCTCCATTCACGTTCATACACCTAAACCAAAAATCTGCAAACCTGATTTTTCTGAAGAACATGATCACAAATAATTTAATAAATTCGTGCATATTTGGTTATAAGGTCTGGTTGTTGGTTATTTTGTCACCAGGCAGAATATACTCAATCCATTCCAAAATACTACTTACCTACTAGTGTGCAATGACAATAAATCTAATGCCGTTTAACGTTCTACGAATATGAACTTATTACATAACTACTTTAAAATAACAGAATCCAAAACACGTAGTATCGTAAACTCTTATCAGTATTATCGATCTCAGATTTTATCGAATTGTTCTTGGCACAAAAAGTGCTCATAATAATCGAATTCCATTGCTGAATTATTAAAATCTTGATCTATTTACATCTTGTATATTGGCGCTAATGTAAGAAAACATCCACGTTGACCAAAACTGAATGTATTGAAGTGTTCGTTTAAGTGACAAATGGATTACAGAAACAATCGCTAGAATATTAACAGCGCTTAATATAGATTCAGAGCTGTTAATGTTCCAGCGATCGAACTTCCAAGAGGAACTTCGGCATTTTGATAGCAAATACTTCTTGGAAGCTCGATAATTATTTTAGAGATTTATTGATAAACTACCAGGTTAGGTTTATATTGGAGTCGATACACATATTCATACCATATGAGCTATTTATGTCAAGCTTATCATAACTGTAATATTCAAACGGTGTCGTATCAGTCAGTGTTTAGTGAAGAGCATAAACTGTGATTTCGTCATGAATGCTGAAGTAAACCCAATAGTACCCAAGATTCAACGGAATAGCCAGGCAGTTACTATATTTTTCGTAAATTGTTGGAGCTTTCTTTATGACAGTCCAGCTAAGTACTAACTCACCATCTGCCTAGCATTTTCCCAATGTTGGGCGTCCAGTCTCACCGGATGCAGCTAAATGCCAGTTTTTACATGGAGCGACTGCCTAACTGACCTCCACATCCTAGTTAGTATTGGATAATACGATACCTGTTGGGAAGACTGATTGTCAGACTTTCGGGCCGCTGACTATCTGTAACGACTGTCAAAGATCTACAAACGACAGCCAGGACCAACGGCTTACTTGCTTTCCGAAGAACAGTGGAAACTCGGTATGAAATGGGTTGGCCCATCCGCGGACCAACCTACAGATCGACCCAAGCTCCTGTTTATAAACGAGCCACGAGCTCCTCTACTGCTAAGTACTAACAGTGATAAGTAATACGATAAATACGATTATGCCATATATGCATCACGCTAAACATAATATCAGTGAACACACTTTCTCCTTTTAAGGCTTACAATACAAATTCATATACCACGCGTCTACTAAGTAGGGGCAATTTAAAGTGATAAACAGAAATAATACAATATTGTGCGTTCCCCGTTCTGTAGAACAAACTGGCCGCTTGTTTGACTTAACAATTTTACGTTCTTGGAAGGTGCTGCAGTGAGTGCAGGTAGTTTTTTTTTTAACACTGGCCACACCGCCAACTCTTTACATACGGCGCAGGTTGAGTTTCTATATTGTGTTTTAGTGTAGTCTATGGTAAATAGATTTTTGTCCCATTCATGAATGTTTTGTCGTTGTAAATTGTGTTGGGCGTTCAAGGGTCTTTGATAAAATGTTTTATTGAGAGAATCAAATTATCCTACTAATATTATAAATGCGAAAATAATGTTGTTGATAATAAGTTGGTCTTATCAAAGTTTTGAATGCAGAATTAATCAATTCTTTTAAATAATTTTCATCAAAAGTTTATAATTAACATTCGGTAATCTGCTCTACTGAAGCTCTTATTATTTAATACAAAGTGTCTATTAGACCAAAATAATCACTATAAAGATAATAATCAGCCTTACTCAAATTGCATTAAATATCGAAACGCCATTTTAACAAAACAACAATAAATCCGTTTTTATAACAACTGACAATTTCCGCATCATCAAACCATAGACAGGCGTGATTGACAAAAAACGACAAAATCAAAACATACCAGATTTGAGCTCAAGTGATTGATTTAAAATGACAGTTATTACCCGATTATGGACTTACGCGTTTACCTTTGACATGTCAATATCGTAAACATAATATTTTATTAGATTTATTAACGAGTAGATTCACGGTCTGTATGTAATCTTGTGTAATCTTTGGATGATCTTTAGATGTAATTTAAATTGAACGCAGATTTGGTAAATCAGTTTTTTGTTTTTGTTTTATTTGGTCATGCATAATATCACGTGTAAACATCACGTGATATAATTCTGTTGTAACAAAACAGAATTATATCACAGTATAATATACACAGTTTAGTTTCAGAGTTTTAATAACATAATAAAACATAAACTATACTTGCACCCTAAACTTAAAATCTGACTTTACTAATAAGTTTTGTTTTTAACTACAATATTAACTAAAGCTACATAATTTATTCTAGCAACCAGCCAACGAATCCTCACAAGCCTCCAATACCAACAAGGTTGCGCCCTCGCAGTTTTATAGCCGAGAAAATGCCTTTTAAATATAGAAAACAATGTGACCTCACATTCCTGAAGCTGTATGAGTGTAGAACATGTTGCTAATCGAGTTCTGTATGCGGCATCACGGAGGTACCACTTGCAGCCGTAAAACCACGCTTCGAGACGAATGGCCGCATAATGACGTTCAGAACACTCCACGTCATTGTTAAGAGTTCGAAGTTTCAAAGAATTGTTTATTAATAGTGGCAGTTAAGTCAATATTAACTAGGAATTTGTTGGTATGGCAATATTTTACAATTTACTGCAGCAAAAGTATTGCAAATAAAAAAACGTAGCCAAGTCATAAGGTACATTTTCATTTTTGGAAATTTTGTTTAATTGGGCATGGGCACTTATCTGGTATTTTTTAAATATTTATTTTTGTAACATAATGTCTGAATATTGATTTAAAAGTAAAACGAAATCTTTCGATATTAACTGGCAGTTCTCATTATCTGTTTAAGATAATGAGGACTGATGAGGACTGATGATGGAGTATGTTTCTGGATCTTATGCGCATTATGGTTAACTACCCCTCGGCACTGCTAAAAAATTAACAAATTCCCATTCCTAATTATTGAGACCCAATCAGCAAAAGCGTCATTTTAGTCATCAATAAGTTTTGTAGCAATTACCGGAGAGGCTATGCGAGATTCATCTTTAGAGAATCACTCCCTGTGATTTGCATACGTTGAGTTTTATTGCACGGCCGTAAATAATCGTCGTATGGCAAAAAGCTACGTTTTTCATGCGTATTGCCTTCATACGTGTTAAGTCGAAGAACGTGATTAACTGTTGGTGAAATCGCTTATATTATCTCCTCGTTGGCCTATTGGCAAGCTACTGCTTCCGAGGGCTTTGTTTTATGCGAAGTTATCATAAATTAGAAAGGAATATTATGATAGAGCTTTGCTGGGAAATTCTGAGATTTTTGAGCTTTTAGAGATTTTGCAATTGGCTGGGTACGGAAATATGTACAGTAAACAGTTTTCTTATTATTTGTATTAAAATTGCGAGTGAAACCTGAAGTTGGGATAAGAACGTGGAGCTTGACCCAAGCAAAGAGGCCAAGAGGCCAACAGTGGGAGAAGTTGTGATGACGATTTCGGATAGGTAGTAATTTTATAAAGCTTGATAATAATTAAAACGATTTGCACTCATTAAAATATACTCGTAGATATGCGTCTTCCGATAGATTCGTTTTCTCGTCATTTTTTTGTACTGAATCAATTGTGGTAACTAGCATGACATTATTATCATATATTTTCATAATGTTATGATGTAGGTGTTAATTCAGTGATGATACCTTAAGCCGGCTTTGGCTTCTGGCAAATCATATTCCTAGTTTACTTGATAACACGAAATAACTAGTTAGTACCTACTGTAAACGTAATTGTGGGACTCTTGTTCAGGAAAGTCATAAAAGTCAGTGATTGATTTCTGGCTGTACTGAAATTTGGTAGGAAAATGTAGTCTAAATTTTAATGTTGCGTCGTTTGAAATTGATGAAACTAGTTGATTGCCGTTCCGAGTGGCGCCATAAGCTTCACAACCCAGCCGTCAGCATAAAATATTCACTTATTATACTGTCTCAAATAAAGACCGCCTCATTGATCTGGGGGGTTACTATGACGCTTAAAACATTATTGTTCCATTCCTATTCCAGAGTGGGAAAGAGATGGAGCTAGACGACCTGTATAGCTCCGTCTCTTTTTCACTCCGGAATAAGAATGGAACAATAATGTTTTAAGACGTCATGGTACGCCACCTGGTGGTCGCAAACACAACTGCTGAGGTCCGGGGTTCGATTTCCTGGTCGGGCAAAATGTAATTGGGTTATTTTCTTCGGAAATTTCTTAGTAGCCACCACGGAGTCTGGATTTGTGCCCGGTTGATGGCAATAGGCTCGCCTCCTATTACAATGGCACTTCAAACATGACTGACGAAATGTGGGTGTACTATTAGGTACACCATTGCCTTGCATGAGTTCAGGGATTACAGGAGCAGGAACATCAGGACCCCGGCTCTTAATGTAACTGACGTTACATGATCCAGGCTCCTGAAAGCAATACCCATCACCCCCATCTACAACACCTACCAAAAGACTTAGAGTCAGCTCACACCGAGACGCGACGCGACGCGACGCTGCGCGCACACTTTAAAAGAGCGATTCAAAATATAACTTTATTTTCTACACGAAAAGATACACATTTCGTTGTGAGAATTCAGAATACGTTGCGCAACGTATTCTGAATTCTCAAGGTGCGCGCAGCGTCGCGTCACGTCGCGTCTTGGTGTGAGCTGACCCTTAGTATGAAAATTTTTATTTGACCTGAAACACAACGCAATAAAACCATAGCAATAAATGCATTCCCAAATGCAATTAAAACTGTTAACGCTATCAGGAAATACTGAAATTTCAGTTCTCCTAGCCATAACAACAGTTACGTACTCTCAACAAACAAACACGAACTGACGATAACTGCGTAGTAATTTTGACAGTACACACAAAGTTGATATGGGCAATAAAATTTGACAATACGCTACACTACGACAATTACATGAGGAATAAACAGAGATGTTGCCGTCACTTGTTGAATTTGGACATTTTGGGAAAGTCCTAGATATAATGAAAAGATGTATAAACTTTTTAAAGGTTACTGTTTGCTCTTATGTAAATTATACATTTTACTGTCCTTACCGAATTAATTGCTTACAGCTCTTTGTATGAAGACTTTCAAAGGGGATAAAATGTTAATTAGTAATGTCGTTACATCTCCTTATAATTAAATGTTGCGTAACTTAAGTAGGTATTAGTACTGGCATTATAAACTTAAGGTATTTAAGGATTGCCGTTTTACACTCATGATGACTTGCTAAATAGGGAGGACGTAGTATCAGCTATTTACCACGTTGGAATTGCGATGTTATTATCTGCATCCTTTTTATGTATTCTTTATTACGTTTATGTCATAAAACTCTCGATTTTATTTTTAGGGTTCCGTACCTCGAAAGGAAAAACGGAACCCTTATAGGATCACTTTGTTGTCCGTCCGTCTGTCTGTCTGTCAAGACCCTTTTTCTCAGGAACGCGTGGAGGTATCAAGCTGGAATTTAAACCAAATACTCAAGTTTACTGTCCCTTGGAGCTGTGAAAAAATCAAACTTCTAAGCCAACGCAATCAAAAGATACAGCCGTTTATGCCGCAAATTTCCGCAATTTTTTGACACTCGCAAGGGAATCAAAACCTACAGGGTAATTCCGTGAACTCAGAATCATTCTATTTATTCTCTTTAGTTGGTTTTTACGGAACCCTCGGTGCGCGAGTCCGACTCGCACTTGGCCGATTTTTTTATTAACACATCGGTTTTTTTTTGTAATCTATTGGGATCCGTACAGAGCCCTTTACCTACTAAACGTCGTAGCACACTTAGATCAGCATTTTTGCAAGCTGTGTCTATCGCATTATATTGTGCACTATACTTGCATCATATTTCGTGTATTATAGGATAAACAGTGTAACAATTGTAGATAGGCCAATAAATAAATAAATAAATCACCTCACCTAATTTTTAGCTGATCCCGATTCAAAGCGATACGATTCTTATAAGTGCTCATTGCACCGTGGACCTTCAAAGAAATAATCCAGAACGAGTTGAATTGAAGCGATGTTTTTTCCGTGCAGTGCTTAAACCTGAGTGTTGACCTTTAGGTTATCATCAGACACTATTTCAATAATTAACAAAAAACAAATGTCAAATGTTGTATATCATCATCATATCAGCCCAAAATCACCCCTTCCCCTTTTTCTGAAGTGAAAACTTCTTTAGCGGCGTTGTGAACTTTTGTTATAGGTAAAAAAAAAATTCGCGTCAGGTCACGTGCCCTGATCGAAAATTCGTAAGACGGATTGAAGGACGAACTTCATGACATCTGTCATTGAGTTTGGGTTTCCAAAACTGAATAATTATCTCATGCACAAGCAAAACCTTCAGTTTCTCCAAAGAGGTAAAATTTGTAAGACGGACTGTAATAGTTCTGAAGTGTTAAATTTTTAATGTAATATAAATTGTCATGTTTGTGTACGATAGCGCAATAAATGAATATTGTATTTTACCACATAAATGGTAGTACTTTTATACTGATAATTACAGCAATTCATGCAAAATTATTCCCTAACCATCCAAAATATCAAAAATGCACAATGTTAATATTCAACTTTTCACTTCTGCCGGCACTCCCAGGTGCAACCTGTTTTTTTTCTACCACTCTTCCCGGTTTCCCGATGCTTTATAAATGTCTTCAAGACACAGGAAAACATTCTACATTTCCTTAGTTAACATAATTCGCCGCAACATGAACGTTTCACGAAATGTCGTGAACAGCATATGAGTAACTGCGGGGAGGGTGTCTCGGTGAGCAATTTGGGGTTCCCTGCATGCATGTGCAATGTGTTTGCAGTTCGAAACCGTGCCAAAATTGCCATCTTTCCGCTGAATAGCTACGAACTGACGAAATGAGGTGCCGCCACCGTATTTGGCTAGCTGTAATCTCGGATTAGTTTGACGGTTTATAGTAGTAATTTTAATATTAATTTTAGATGGCCAGTTTAATGACTGGTTAAATTTAGACATTTAGACATTATTTGAATATTACAAAGTATTACAAAAAGTGTACATTTATGCGCAGTAGTATTATTTTTCATACAATGGTATAATTAAATGTGGAACTTATGTGTGATACCGAGGAAGGGGTTTCAAAAATACGTTAATATACTTTTTTAAACTTACGATGTCTCAAGCATTTTTCTTATAGGAAGGACAAATTGTTTGTTAGATTTCCATAACCTTTCATCAAGTTACATTGACGTCAGCAACGGTTGTTTTCGAACTACCTACATTTGTTGCGACGAAACCAAATTTGCAAGTTTTTTTTTATTCAACTATATGCAACATTGTGTCACTGGCCACATTATAAAATAGTCTTCGACAATGTTGCCGCCCTCATAGGCTTGATAGAGCTAATTTTAAATGACTAAGTCACTCACTGCTCAACAATTTTCAACCTTAATTTCTGTGAGATAAAATGTAAATTCAGCATTCAAAAAGTTTAAGTGCCACATTACAAACTGAGTTACTATGGCTGCCTTCCAAATATGATGCAATAATCTTTCATGGTACCAACTTGTAACATTTTGTCACATTATTTTGATGCTCGATTTAATACGAACTACCTTATATGAATCGGCAAATGTTTCTAATATACAAGTAACCAATACAAGTCGCAATGCAAGTTTAAGAAAGTAAGAATCCAAGATGGCAATGCAAGTTTGCGCTCTTGCAAAATATTCGAATATTTCATATATACACCGTGTAAATCACCTCATCACGAAGCCGTCAACCAAGCATTCTGTACATGTAACTAAGTAACTTTACGCAAAAATTATTGCTGGGAAACGACTTGTTTTTGGGGGGTGTAAAATCATGTTTTGTGGTAGTGGTAGAACTCAATGTAACGCACTCAAAACATCGTGCTGATGGACGGATTTAATAGTACGGGGGTCGTGGAGGTGTTTAAAGTAAAAATCTTGCATTAAAAACTTGTATTTAAAAAAATACTTGTCAAAAAGTTGGAACTTTGACCCCTAATATCTCCGTAAATAGAAGGTTCCCAGGTATGGTGTAGAACAAAAAAATGATCGCAATGACAGGGAGAACCAGTGCCTTTCGGCTTCGTTAAGAGGTGTTTTACACCCTTTATAGTAAAACATTATAAAAATATGTTTTTTTTTTGTTTATTGTATATTTCTAGCTTCTGAAATAATGAAATTAAAATCATCAATTACAAATAAAATACAAAGTTTTTCATGCCTTATAAACAAGGACCTTTTTTTTATGAATGGCATCTCGCAGTTCAACCTATGAGGTTGTCGTCTGCTTAACCGGACTATCCTGTGGGTGCCTTAAGAGTAAGGCCTCCAGCCAGGGCATAAAAACTTACAACTTAGTTTGTAAGTCGACTGCACGCTAAGGGCACCCCCTGTGGGGTACGAACCTCGGCTTAGGGCGTCGCTGGGGGAGGACTGCATGGGGACAGGCTGGATCTGAATGGTATCATTATTTAGGAGCTGATTTAAAACTACTGGCACAGCATCGCGGGCTGGCTCGAGCGAGAGTCGGGGAGGGCATGGACCGGGACGTCGCGACGGACCTCGACGGCGAGGTCGGAAAGACGGCGGTTTGAGTCGGAACTTTTTAAGAGTGCTAGTCTCTTTGCTACTCTCCTGGAGGAGGGTGATAGCATCATCTGGAGTGACGAGGGTATGCCTAGGACGGCGTACTGTACTAATGCGCGAGGGTTCGTAACGGGCGGCCGCTGCAATCAGGGGATTACGGTGCTTAATGGCGTTATCGAAGAAACGCTTCGATAGACGTTTCATAAACTGAAGGACGGTGGGCATTCTAAGGTCTACGTGTAGACCGTCATTACGGACATAAAAAGGTACTCCCGTGACTCTACGTAAGAACCGGTTCTGCAAAGTTTGCATCCTATGTATGTACTTAGGCTTGGTGTGAGCGTACACGACGCAAGCGTACGTCATAATGGGGCGGATCACCGCGGTATAAAGGCGCAACTTGCACTTGAGTGACAACTTGCTTTTCGCCGAAATCATGAAAAGAAGCCTACACATAGCAAAGGCAGCTCGGTCACGAGATGCTTTGATGTGCGCCGCGAAAGACAGGTGGTTGTCAAGTAAGACTCCTAAGTACTTGGCTTGCTTCTCCCAAGGGATAGGCTTACCGTACATAGTGATCGGGCTGAGATAAACAAGGATCAAGGAAGACCTTACCTTACATAATTATAATCGAGAAATAAAAAAATATTGCTAAAAGTAAACTGTACAAGCTAAACAAAATTACTTTTTCAAATAAACTAATACCGTTTACCAATTATTACTAGCAATGTTAGGAAACTTTAAATAAATCTAGTCATAAAGCATAACGCATTATGCGTTTAACTCTTTTGCTAGAAAACAAAACTTATTTATATAAATAAACAACATTCTTTTAATCATTTTAATAGTTACACTATTCAACAGTTAAAGCGCTATTTGGTTGTAGTTAGCACAAAGTAAGTGTTTCACAATCCTAGGCGAAAATACTTTAAGTGTAGGACACATAATAAAAACATATTTTTGTGCTGGCGAAGTACTTCATACTAAACATATTGTAAAGGGTCCATTATTGTACATAAACATGTAATTAACATATTTGGTATTGTTACTGAAAACCTACACAAACTATTAGGAGTGAGTGTTCTTGGGACACCTTTGCTTAGGAAAGATTTCCACATTCATGAGAATTGACACTTTGTCCCCTACAAAGTGATTGTCGAAATAATTTTAAAGGCATAACTTTGCATACAAGTTAGTAGTACCAAAAGTACACGATTAATATAAAACATTTTAATAGGTTAGGATGGTTCAAGATTTTTTTTTAAATGAAGTCTTCAGAATATTTCAATCAAAAAAGTTAAACTAAAACAGATATATGCCACCTACAAAACCACTTCAACGATATTTGACACGATACTTTAACGTAAAGAGAGTGCACCATGTTTTTTTTCCCATCATGGCTGATTCTAGCCATCAAAAAATGTTGAGGCTTGGATCTCGGCCGCGAAAAGTCCAACAAAACGGTTTCTTCACTTAAACTTTACTGTTGAAACGTTCACACTTCAACAGTCTAGTAATAAATGTTCATCACAAACCTATATTTAACTATATATCTCGGCATTACAAAACTTAAGTACAGAAGATCAGCTGTATCCGACGAGCGAAAATAGGCGCACGCATTCATTGACACGTATGTACGGCGACTGAAAACAAATGACAGTCGCGAGTGCACTTGCACTCGCTGTATACGTGAAGCATGTCTATGTGTGCGTGCGTTATCACTCGTTGTATTGAGTTGGGATTCTGTAGTTTTTCTATTCTATGGTAGTACGTAGGTTTGCAGACCTGTAGACCGTAAGTTACAGCGCCATCGCTCCGTCAAGTCCCACGGTGGGTGTTTATGCTGAACGATCTGTTTGTGAAGTTCCGCCGTCCAATTCGCATGTGCGTCGTAAAGCTGCGGTCGACTCAGGCGCATAGCACGTGTGTGAGGCCATGAGGTGTGAGGTAGTGGTTCTAAGTGAATGTTTAAGGTGCTGGTCAAGATGGGAAGAATGTTTGAATCGACGTATGAATAATTGTGCTGTTGTGTTACCTCTATGGTGGCCGGGTCATCTCTGATGACTCCTCTTGCTAAACCTGAAAGATAAGGTACATTAAAGACCCAGGTCAAAAATCACAGTAAAATTGTAACATAAAATTTTCAAGCCGAAGATTCTTGTGCATCCGACTTTTATGCACGCATAACAATTACAGGAAAATGCAGCATTTAATCCACTGTTATATAACAAAGGGGTGCGCCAAAGTTCACCTAAATTTTCAACTTCGATAGTTAGAAATCCGAAAATGTTCTTCCTAACATTTTTCATCCTAACAATCACAATTCCTAACTACTCTGTCTCTAATGTTCATAATTCCGAAGCATTCAACTTCATAATGTCAGTAGCAATAAGCATCTATTATACTTTTATTTGTCTTCCTATATTTTCTCAACATAACCATCTTTTACACTATTATTCAAAGTCATATCTTTTTTGTTTAGATCTCTTTTTTATTAATTAAATCGTCTTCTTTAATTTTATTTGTAGCGGTGTGTACCTGCAAAGATATCCATAGGTTAGGTTAGGTTAGAACTGTGACCAACTACGCGCGAGCCGAGCGAGCGAAGCGAGCGGTGCCTCGAAATTGGTCGCAAAAATTTTCTAAGTATTTTTTTCATAGTGGGGGCACTATAACTATCATCTTCTCTACCCACATATATTTTTTATAACACTTGGTAAATGTTTCTTTCTGAGTATAAGTGAACATATTATGGTAATTATGTTTATGGATAAAAGCGTTATGATAAAAAACAGTAGGAGTTTAAATATATTTACATTAATGATATTATTAATTAAAATTTTCGGAAATATGAGTGTTATGAACAACGCCGGTAGCACTACAAATAGTATGAATTGCAAACTTTAGGATGAAAAATTTTAGGAAGAGTGATCATTCGGATTACAAATCATTAGGAAGAACAATTTCGGATAAAGAACTTTAGGTGAGCCAATATGGACATATGGGATAACAAAGATATAGTAGAGTCACCAATCAGTACTTTTCATGAAATAACAAATTACCACATGGTAAGTTGTTATTTCATGAAAAGTACAACTGACCTCTCAACTTCAATGCCATCTTGTTCAATCTCCCGTTATCCGCTGATTTTATAACCATCACCTGAAAGATCAACCACTTTGATTTGAAAACACCGCAAGTTTAATACGCCGAAATCCACACTGCATATGTTAAAATTAAAATCACGAGAAAATAGGCTTTATTTTCTCTGTAATAGGGCTTACACGTGAGGTTTTGGACTCAAAGTCTGTATATTTCAATACGCCGTAATTCACCCTGCATATGTTTAAATTAAAATCACGAGAAAATAGGCTTTATTTTCTCTGTAATAGGGCTTACACGTGAGGTTTTGGACTCAAAGTCTGTATATTTCAATACGCCGTAATTCACCCTGCATATGTTTAAATTAAAATCACGAGAAAATAGGCTTTATTTTCTCTGTAATAGGGCTTACACGTGAGGTTTTGGACTCAAAGTCTGTATATTTCAATACGCCGTAATTCACCCTGCATATGTTTAAATTAAAATCACGAGAAAATAGGCTTTATTTTCTCTTTAATAGGGCTTACACGTGAGTTTTTGGAGTAAAATTCTGTATTTTTTAAGTCGGTGAATGGTGTCGTGATATCATCCAACAAAACTACACAATAATTTCTATAAGTACAGTACGTGAAGTCGCTTTCACGTACTTCCTTATATTGATGTTTTAATAGTAATTGAAGAGTCATAATCCTGCAATATTGTCTATTAAAACCCTGACAGCAGAAGACAGCAGATAGGCTATATACATATACGAATGGGCCATTACTTACATGACAAATGTCTTTTGCGTACGAAATTCATCTGCCATCTTCACCATCCTTGGTTCCCTGGTACCTTATTGTATGAGAGAAGTTTATACAAGGTGTTGTTTTGCATCCTCGTCAAATTCAAGGAGATTATATGCTAATGATTCTCATTCCTAATCAATAATAAAATGGGTATGTAATTTTTTTTTTTCTTATTTACGGAAATCAGTGAAGTGTGAACCACCCGTGTTTTAAACGCGGGCCGTCTGATACTCGCCCTATAACCGAGCTTCCACAAATACAAACAATATCAAACCTTTATTCGATAATTTCTTATTTCTCAAACCATGTTAAGGGGGTTATTCTGAAATACAGTCAAACATAAACAACCAAAAAAATCAGGGTTTATTAATAATTAACCAGGTACTGTAATTTTAATTGATTATTTATGTCTTGTGTGACAACCTCCTGAATTTTGACGAGGATGCAAAACAACACTTTTATAAATAAATAACTGAATATTTCAGTCAATGAAATTCAGGTTTCTTCCAAGGTTTATTTACCATTGATAAATTATGTCTATATATAAAGATAATTTAGAAATTATGTATTTATAGTCCGTAGCAAAAGTGACTCGTAAGATATATCGAATTCAATGTTTCAAGTCATGTGCGAAGGTTTCTTTCAGGCTGAAAATAGCCGGCTCGTTGGTCTAGTGGTATGATCCTCGCTTTGGGTGCGAGAGGCCCCCGGCTTCAAATCCCGGACGAGCCCTTTTTCATGTTCTCGCACCTATTGCTAATAGATATTAAGGTCAAGCATTATGAGTTTTTACTATTGACACTTTGGTTGTTATCTTTGCCATTATCTAACAATTATAGTTTTCATGTTTGATGTCAAGAAAAGTATATAGGTTTTCTTTAAAATTTAAATCATTATTTTATCTGCTTGTTTATATTTTGACTTGTCAATATAGCCTTATGTTCAATTTATTGCCAACTGTAGGTACTTATTTACTGCATCTTTATTTTGACTAAAACATAAACATTTTCATATGCAAATGCTAATCTGCTAATAAATAAACTTTTTCGTATCTCTGGTATTTGACACTATTTTAAATCAAATGCAAATGGTCATGATCAGCACACATTTCACAACAAAATAAGAAATTAATTATACACAGATCCGAAGATCCGAATTCTATCTCTATAACATTAGAATCCGTAATAAATAGTGTATAAATAATATTAAATCCGTAAAGTAAGAATTATGTTCCATTGATGAAGGGAGGGAAACATCGAAGCCCAATATATTACAGCCTAATTACCTATACATTATACTTATCTTTCCGTACGACAAGAAAGAAAAATGTTTTATTTGACCTGTTGAAATGTATCCGGTATTTACAAGTCTATTAATAAGATTAAAGGAGGATTTCGTTACACCTGTTTGTTACCGGTTTTGTGTGGCATGAAATAATGTCCATGGATGTACAATGAAAGGATTTTTGTGAAGCGGAAAATTTGTATTTATGATAGTGTTAATGGGATTTAGCTGTCGGTTGGTGTTTTATTGGTTCGGTGTGGTCATGAAAATATTATGTTTAGAGTTTAGGCTTCCAGCGAAAAGCTGAAAAGATATACATACTTATTTATTCTCTTTATATGAATGTGGATGCTTATAAGAATAGAGGAAGACCAAAGAAACGACGAATGGACAGTGTGAAGGATGATATGGCAAGAAAACAGGAGTCTGATGAGATCACGAGTAATAGAGAAGTTTGTATGAAGAAGACATGCTGCGCCAACACCAAATGAATTGCGATGATGGCAAGAGAATGATGATTTATTCTCTTCGAAGTTCCAGGGTACAGAAACAGTTGTAGTATATAGATAAGCATTTTCACACTACATTTTTTCTGCACGCTTTTGGAACAACGTTCATCTTTATTCTGACGAAGTACGATGCACTTACATATTTTTCACGTCGGGTACATGATTTGACACTTACCAGCGTAAGTATTTTAGCATCTCGTTTTCTTCGTCGCATTTTGTAAGGAGACCTTGTGTGAAGTCGTGTTCCGTTTCAAAAACATCGAGCAGTGGTCAAGACCAAGTTTCATTAAACTGAAACTATAAAATTAGTGAACAGTTGTGGCTCTGTGGTTATGGCCCGGAATAAAAAGTTATAGTTAGTGGGTTCGAACCCAGGCCGGTTCGTCGATTTGTGTATTTTTCTTCATCACCACTGCTCTCAAAAACGGTAAAAGATCGTCATGGCATCGTGAGGAAACCGGCATATCTTTAAACTGTACTAAACTTTAGAAGACATTGAGTCCGCATGGTGGAATAAAGCTGCAGCCGACATACTCGCATACAGAGGAAGCCTGTCTAAGCAGCTGTAGAAATATTATAAATTGATGTTAATTAATTAATGCTTTTCTCAAGTATGTTGGAGTCGGTTTCCAGTCCAACCGGACCCAGCTGGAAACTAGTATTTTAATAGGAGCGATTGCCTATCAGACTCCACAACTTAGTACTGGATACCTTTTTTTTTTTTTGCGGATGGGAAATCATCAAATGACTTCTCCCGCTCTGGGCGGAGCGGGAGGGAGTGTCAAACTTGACTGACTAAAACCCATCCATGTTCCTTCTTAGCCCTTTGTGTTCCAGGGCCGCGGTATCTCTTTCGAATAACCCGCAGCCCTGGCAGGCATCGGCCCTCTCGGACCCGTTCCGATTTGCTGACATCTCCTTGAGGCGCGCGTGGAACACAAACGCGCCGTCGACACGGCCTGTCGTCATGAGACGGACGGACGGTGAGCTAGCCCATTACTCACCGTCCACAGGCTCGCACCTACGGTGGCCGGGGGCCACTGGTTGCCCTTCGACGCCCGGGGCGTCTCCCGCGGCGGCTGGGACGTGAGGTTCTCTCCCTCTCACGTTCCGCCACCTCCTTCGCTAGCATGACTGCTTCGCAGAAGGAGGCGACGGCTTCCCATTTCCTCTCGCTCCGGACCATGGATTGAACCAGAGCCAGACGCGAGAGGTCGCCGCCGCCAATCGCCGCTACGAGGACACGGCGGTGCTCAGCCCAAGCGGGGCAGAGCTCCACGGTGTGCTCCACCGTGTCCTCCGGCCGATCCTCGCAATGGTAACACCCGGACGTTTCCTCCCGCCCGATTCGGTGCAGGTACCTCCCGAAACAACCGTGTCCGGTGAGGACCTGCGTCAGGCGGAAGGTGAGGGCGCCGTGGCGCCTCTCTAGCCATTCCTCAAAGAGGGGACTTATCGCCACTATTGTGGCGTGCCCTGCACGTGGTTGCGATAGTCGCTGTCTCCATGCCACCATGAGATCGCGCCGGAGGTCTGTCCGCTGAGCGACAATTTGCCACGGCAGCGGAGTTTCCCCCCGGCGTAGTGCCTCCGCGCGCCATTCGTGCAGGCGCGCGAGCACTATCGCCTCCAGATCACATGGCGGCAATCCGGCCAAGAGGCTCGCCGCCTCACCGGAGATCGTGCGGTACCCCCGGACCAGCCTTACGGCTACCACCTTCTGGGGCGCGTTCAGGTAATGGGCAGCTCACCCCCTCAAAGAACGCGCCCACACTGGGGCCCCGTAAAGGGCCATGGACCGCACGACCCCCGCATAGAGCCACCGGCAGGAGGCGTTTGGACCCCCAGGTTGGGCAAGAGCCGCTTGAATGCAGCCCCTGCCCGTTCCAGTTTTGGGGCCAAACGTAGGAAGTGCTCAACGAAGTTCCACCGGCTGTCGAGGACAAGCCCTAGGTACTTTAGCGTCGACTCGACGCCGATGGGAACCCCTGCTACCGTCAGTATGGATCCCGACGGTGGCGCATTCCGAGGCCCATGAAAGCACATGGCCTCGGACTTGTGCAATGCCACCTCGAGACCCAGCTGCCGGATTCTCTCCACGACTATCGCAACCCCGCGTGTCATTAATTCGGCCGCCGACTCGTGCGACCTCCCCTGTGCCAGCACCAGCGTGTCGTCAGCGTAGCAAACTACGCGACCCCACCCCGGGACACCGCATCCCCCGTCGTGAGAGCCCTCACGCGCATGATGGCGTCCACCGTCGAGCGCCCCCTGCGGAAACCAAACTGGTGAAGTACTGGATACCTAATAAGTCGTTACAGGGAGTTAGGTACACGTATCGTAATACCTGTAACTACTACCAAAAATCTTCTAATGACAGCCGGTACTAACGGTTTAATGTGCTTTCCGAGGCGTGGAGGAAACTCGGTAAGTAATAGGTGCTCACCCATCTAAGGACTGGCTTAGGCAAGCACAGCCCGAGCCGCCATTATTATTTAGCCACGAGCTCCTCCAAATTAGTGCTTCATGATAATAGGAGCTCTTGGCTAAATAATAACAGCCACATGGGTCGATCTTTAAGGTTATGCCGTGCTTGCCGAGGTTGGTCCGTGGATGGGTGACCATAATTACATTCCAAGTTTCCTCCGTGCCTCAGAAAGCATGTTAAGCTGTTGGTCCCGGCTGTCATTTGTAGATTTTTGACAGTCGTTACGCGTAGTCAGAAGCCAAAAGTCTGACATCCAATCTTACCAAGGGGTATCGTATTACCCAGTTACTGGGTTTTGGAAGTCAGATAGGCACACGCTTCATGTAAAATACTGGTACTCAGCTGCATCCGGTTAGACTGGAAGCCGACCCAAGATAGTTTGGGAAAAGGCTAGGCAGATGATGAAGATAGTATAATAATGTGGCTTATATTAATAGGTATCTAACTGCAGATTACCATGTTCAATTATAAAAGATTTACATTACCATAAACATGATAAAATGTTAGTTTCTATTCTTATTAATCACCAGGTTAGTACTACTGATTAAAATGAACTTCTTACAAAGGATACCTGAGCATATCTACTCGTCAAAATGGTCAGACTCCAGTTCATCATCATCGTCATGTGCCTAGCCTTTCGGCAACTATTTTGGGGTCAGCTTCCAGTCTAACGGGATGCAGCTGAATACTAGTATTTTACATGAAATGACGGCCTGTCTGACCTACAGATCTGTTCTAAACAATATTTCACTATGCGAAGGTTTATTTTCAGACTGTAAACAAGCGGCTCGTTAGTCTAGTGGTATGATTCTTGCTTTGGGTGCGAGAGGGCCCGGATTGAAATCCCGAACGATACCTAGTTTAAGTTGTGGACTTACTTAGCGGCAAGTCAAAGTAAACTCTTCTTTCAGCCAAAATAAAAATACCTGTAACATCAAGTTACACCCATCTATAGTTGTGATTAAAGTCATCACGGGTTTTTAAATATCAAAAAGTGATTAACTGATCACTTATTTAAGTCCCCCAAAAAAAAACATGAGATACTACACCATATCTTTCTTTACCTAATTTATTCAAAGTATTAAAACATGACAAGATCAAAAGACAACAAATATCACCTGCCATAACTCCGAACACTCTTGATTTTTATAAAAAGAAGTAAAAACTATAACAAGGGATGTGTCGCTAACAAAGCTCATGTTACCAAGTTTAATAAATCGCTTCCTGTCACACTATCGATATTATTTCGAATTTATCTGTTGATTTAGATAACCACTGTGGTCACCTTCTCATAGATGGTCTGCTTAATCAAGGCCCGGTCTACTTGATAATGAATCAGCATGGGTAGAATCAGACTCATTATAATATAGCCTGGTCTCCTAGGCTCAAGTCTTGGTTACACCAATAATTGTACCAATAGTTCTTTCTTGCATCACCTTTAAATCAACAACTTGTAAACAGAGGCCTCTACTGAAGATATATATATTTATTTTAAATACTACGGTATGTAAAAATACACGGTTTATTTGTCTTCTTGTGTTGTAAAAATTTCTTCGGTTGGTACTGCGGTCGAGGTACCGTCAACGACCAATTAAAGATACAGCAATCATTTCCTACCATCGTAAACCCTTCACGGCCGTATTATTACGTCGTCGCAAGTAAATATCCATCGGCTTAAAAAACAATCTAAGTAATTCATATGAAAAATTACATATTAAAACTTACAAGGCTGCATTAAACCGTTCAATAAATAATATGAGTCAAACTTGCTTATGATTAGTCACCGGAAATGGATCGCTAGTAAGGATTCTACGCCTTAAACGGTAAAACGGAACCCTTATGACATCACCCCATTTATGTTTGATGGTACACTTACTTTCCTACTTTTGACATTCCAGTTAGTCACTTGAAATGTACTTAATCTTGAAGAAACGTGCGAATAGGTTTCTTCTAAGTATAATGGAAGCATTAAGAAATGGTTAAAAGCCGTTAAGGCGCAGATATACGACTTTTAATGATTTTAGATTGAACATCATGTCTAAACTTCTAGTCTTATTTCTTTGAAAAATATATGTTATACTAGACAATTTTCTTTATAAATTGATATGTGAAAATGTGAAATTATATTTTTATAACATAGTGTAATTAATTTGTAAATTCATGTCTAACGCGGACAAAAAAACGACAATAACGCAAAAACTATCGGACGTATTTTCATGAAACTTTTACCATCTGAAAGACAATTTAACAACCAATATTTTAGTATATGGCTTTTATTTGTATTGTGTTTGATAAATCAAGGTGGGTTGTTTTTTCGAATAATCTTGGTGCGCGTTGAAGCGATACGCATGCACTTTTACTCGCTCAAGGTCGCGGGCACTTATTGTCGCCTTAACCAAACCTTGTTCTGCTTTTAACCATTTCTTCCTTATCAAACTTATTGTACCTACCGAGATATAAGTGAATGATGTGGCCGCCTTTAATTGGAATCGCACATTTGTATTGTCCGTGTTTATGTTAGCATGCATGTTATTGTGTAGCCTCTGCTGGCGATCCAGTACATAAATAATTATACCACGTGATCACTTAGCGTATAGTACAAGAATGTTCAAAAGTAAACCTTACCTATCAAAAACCCTTGTTATTAGTGAGGCACCTTCCAAAAGGCAAGAAACGGCACCCTTTTCGTATTTATCTCTAATATATAAAATTCTCGTGTCGCGGTGTTAGTTACCAAACTCCTCCGAAACGGATGAACCAATTTGTATGAAATTTTGTGTGCATATCGGGTAGGTCTGAGAGCTCAGCAGCTAGTACCTATTTATGTAAGATCATACTTATTAAATCCTTAGTGCATCTATTATCCTCTTCTGCCTACCATTTTCTCAACTAAAGGCCGAAACACACTTACGTGTCGTGGCGTGTCGTGACGCGCCAGAAGCATTCGGTTTCATACATCGACGCCAAGCTAATATGTCCCTAACCATATTAAATGTATGAAACCGATTTGCTTCTGGCGCGACACGACACGCCGCGACGTCAGTATGTTTCCGTCTTAAGTTGGGGTCGGCTTCCAGTCTAACCGGTTGCAAGCATGATGCATTTTGCATGGAGCGACAGCCTATTGGATCTCCACAACCCAGTTAGTTGGTTATGGGTGTATCCTGTCCATCCGTCGTAATAGGTATGTATAATATTTAACACCAGCACGCGTAGCATGACCACTGTAGAAACGAGTTTTGTCTACGGAAGAATCGAAATAATGACAGATAGACTATGAAAATGTGTCAATCTGTCGATTCTTCCGTCGACATAGCCCGTTTCTACGGCGGTCATGCTACGCGTGCTGATCGAAAGTCAGTTATAGTCTCAAACTTCTATTTCATCACTGAGAGTACCTACCTACTTTTAGTTTTCTGGCAGGTCTTCTATTGAAATTTGAGGGCTGACATAATGATGACGTCAGAAGCGGAAAACATCAACTTTGTTATTATTACTGCTTAGCCAAAAATTATCAGTTTCAAAAACACCTTAATAACACAATTTAACAGATCGTTATAAAGAAAATTTCGACATGAACACACAAAACAAATGACGTCTTCAAATTTCCAACCTTTTATAGTTTCTAAGAACTTGTCCTCAGCCCTTGAATGAAGCGAGGTTGTGGCCGTGCAATCAATAAATACGACGCTTGAGCAAACAATTATTAACTACTACTAGACTAGCACCTGCCCGCAGCTTTGGCTATGTGAACTTAAGAAAAAATAAACATTTTCTACGCGAAACTTCTACATTCTGCAGATCATAAAAGGAAGTCTTTGGTAGGCAAGAAAGTTGGTCCAGTAGTGAAGAAAGATGCATTCTCGGATTAACTGACGATAACATAACTCCATGAGCCATAACTAAGTGATATAAGACGTTGTCATCAACAGAGATCTATTCATCATCTGCCTAACCTTTTCCCAAACTATCTTGGGGTCGGCTTCCAGTCTAACCGGATGCAGCTGAGGACCAGTATTTTATATGCAGCGACTGCCTATCTGACCTTCACAACTCAGTAACTGGGTAATACGATAGCCCTTGGTAAAACTTGATGTCAGACTTTCGGCTTCTGACTACTTGTAACGACAGTCAAAGATCTACAAATGACAGCCGGGACCAACGGCTTAACGTGCTTTCCGAGGCACGAACGAAACTCGGTATGTAATTATTATGGACCGACCTCGGCAAGCACGGCTTAACCTTGAAGATCGACCCGTGCGGCTTTTATTATTTAGCCAAGAGCTCCTCAGAGAACAGAGCTCTATTCACTGTAGTAATAAACCGGCTGATAGTAGAAATTATGCTTTTGAGAACAAAGCGCTTTTTAAAGGTTCTGAGCGAGATTCTACCGTTGGAAATACCAGCATAAGTATTCGCAACAGTTCCTTAGTTACCTACTCACCTACCGATAAAAGCACAAATGCAAAAAGTATTCAAGTCGGAAGCGCCAGATCGCGAATCATATTTTGTTCAACGTACAGCCTGTCGCCATCGACCAGCAAAAGAAAAAAAAGGAATTTCGCGGGCTACCCTAGCGGTTCCAACTTATCTTCTTCATTTGTTCTCTATTTCTATACTTCGTCTAAACGTCTTTAACAATTTTATTATAAGCAGGTATAGACTTCAGACAATTAATAATTAGTAGGTATATTTATTCGCACATACGCGAGGAATTCATCGAGCTTCCCTGTCGACTAGTCTGTGTAATTAGGACGCATTCTAGGTCGCACTGAGGCAAATAATGCCTCGACTATTATGTACCTAGTGCAGTGCGCAATTATTCGTCAAAGATTAATTGAATAAGTTCCGACGGCATTTATTCGTTATAGATATTATCAATGGATACAAGGAAATAGTGCAGTGTACTAATTACACAATGGCTTCTCTTTAATTTAGATATTACATTAATTTATCGGCCCATAAAGAGGTGGCGAGACGACCTGGACGCGTACCGCGAGGAGGCACGGCAAAAGAGCTCATGGAAGGAATTTGGGGAGGCCTTTGCCCAGCAGTGGAACAGTACAGGCTATTAAAAAAAAGAAATGAAATCAAATATCAACACATGATCACAAAATTAAAAGATATACACACAAGTAACTTAAGATTACCCAGAATTGGGTTTTCCTACAGCAAACCTTACCTCGATTGCGAGATTTGCAAAAAAAATAATGAGTATACCTAAGTATACAGGTAGGTACCTACCTATGTGCATAAACAGCACCTACATTTAAAAACTAACTATTACGAATTCTGCTCAAAAAATATCAGAGGGCAACTCTCCCAAGCACCTAAGCACTTCCTTTTTTCCCTTTTTTGTTTAAACTTTGCCCCGAACTCAAACTCACATACAAAATCAGCCAGACCAGGAAGAACTATCAGGAGGTAGGTAATAAAAATATTTGTTCCGTGCGGGGACCGAACCCGCAACATGCAGTGCAGCAGTCAATAGCTCAGCCACTGCGGCACAACCGTCACACATCATCTGGCTAGCTTTTACAGAGTATGTTGGGGTCGGCTTCCAATTTTACCGGATGCAGCTGTATACCAGTATTTTACATGAAGCGTCTGCCTCTCTAACCTACACAAGCCAGTTACCTGTAGGTGTCAGTTTTTCCAGGTATTACCCTGGAAAAACTGACACCTACTCCGCCATGTCCAAAAAACGTTCATCAGGTTGCAGGGGCCTTTAACTTAACCTGGTGACCGTTTTCTAGAAGTCTGTTCATCGGCCACAAGGTTGGGCCAGTAAAACAACATTTTGGCTTGATAACATCAATAAAATAAAAAGGCATTATTTAAACGTGTGTGTACCCTAAACCTAAAGATAATCTTTAAAAAACATACCCCTTCGTAAAGGAACCTGTAATTTATGATAATATATCAATCTGTGGTTCCTTTAAAGTAAAGGTTGTAATTAAAACATGACCCAATGTCACAAAGTACAGGTATTGATATCCGTAGCGGCAGAACCCTTTAATTGTGTTCAAATCGAAACCTAATGTTAGTGTGGCTCCGTTTATTTTATCGATCGACTTTATTAATCGCTTTATTTGTCATAGATTAAGAGTTAGCCAGAACTTCTTTGCTGGGACATTCTGCATCTTAAATGATATAACCACATAGTAAGTATTCCTCAAATGATTGACTTTTAACAGAGTTTTAGAATTTGCTACTTAATTTAATAACATTAGTAATGAAAATATATGTTATCCAAAATTGACAATACTTAGGTAAATAGCCTAAAATCGGTAATTTCTGTGTATAAAAATTATTGGTACCTATAGTGAGAAAACACTAGATTACAGCATTGTCTAAACTGTGGTTCTTGAACATAAAGACTCAAAGTTGCAAACCATCTCAACGCAGATTGTTACAATACTTTCACACCTTTAATTTTTTTAATTTCACACAAAAGACACATGTTTGAGGACACCCTCACAGAAGAAATCAGCACGTATCCACAAACCTCAAACTTCATTAACGTTCTTCCGACAGGACCACAGAAGCGACGTCGGCATCGGCAGCCCCAAGGCATGCAGACAATATCGCTCGCGATTGAATTATCGATCCGATAATAGGATCGCGAGAGTAATGCCCCTATATATTGTTCTTGCTACTTTAATTATGGGAGCTATTGGACCAGCTTGTTTATTAAACACTTCTTATGAGTTATATCTGATAAGTGCTGGATGAAAGTTTATTGTTTTGTTAAGTTGTAAAGACATATAGTCGTAGGAATGTTGAAATTCATAAAGTACCGTCCGATAAATAATCAATCTTGGGATTTCCCAAATGTTAGGGAACGATGAGTTAGAAACGATTTGAAATAAAGGAGAAATAATAACTAAATTTAATCATCAAACAATTGTAAAGTTGAAAGTATAACTTTAAGTGTTCCATAGCCACAATATTAAGAATATGCCGCCTATTATATAAACCTAATTAAACCATACATCATTCCATCGAAAGCAATTAAATAAAACTGTATCAATTCCATTTAATCAAAAAAATCGAAACAATATAACTGACCTATAGACAATATTTGAAAGCGTTGGTTAGCCGATAACAATCAATATGGCGCCTGGAGCGTCACCGGCTGTCACCCAAATGAATGAGCACATTAAAATGAAACGCCTCAGAGTAATGGACATAAATTAAATAGTCGTCCACGTCACTCAAGCCGCAGGACCTGAAGAAATACACCCTGACGGAAGCCAGGTAGTTAAGATTCCAAACAAAAATATAAGATAACAACAGTTAAGATGTTACGTTTTATTAGGAGCTAACAAAGCGACGCTAATTTACGTCCTTTTTGGGTCGTAAGATAGAGATTACAGTATTCTCTTTTAACGATTCAGAACTCCACATTGCATCGTGTGAATCCTCTTAACCGCGCCGGAAGTTTAAACACTCACGATTTCTAAGACTACAATTTTAGACACAAACACAACATAAAATTTCTTCACGCAATCGCTCATCTTAAATTATTGCTGTGGGTCATACCACACGCGAATGTATTGCAATTCATTACAACACTAACGTTAGAAACCGATAGTTACAATACACAGTGGTTACAAGTAAATTACTCGAAGTACCCGTAATCTACGCCCAGGAGGCAAACAATAGAGCAATAAAAGCAACTGCACCCGACAACGCGAGAAAGCAACAAAACGTATCGACAACATATAAATCAGAGACAACCTCGAGCGTTACTACTTGAAGCAACCCAGAAATATATCAGAGGACGTTACCGACCAAACACTGGGACATGATTCAGTTTTCCGTAGCATAAAATACTCTGTTTTATAGAAATAGATCCCCGTCACAGCGAACTATCCGCACTTTGCACTATCTGTCTCATCTGTGCGTTGATTTATTGCTGAAGTTGACAAAGTATTGGCAACTTAATTTTCTGCTTTGGGTTACTTTTTAAGGTATACCCAATTTATATCCCGGATTTTTTGTTATCGAATGCGGACGTAAGTGGACCTATTTAGTTTAGTTTCGAGGAAATGTCCACTCAGTATTTGGGACGTTCATTCTATTTCCATCAAAATTACTATTGAAATGAAATTGTATAGAGTTTAGACTTCAGTGAAAAAGGTGGCCGCAAATAAACAGACGTGGGAAATTGAAACTGTTTGACATTTTTCTCGAAAATCAACAATCATGTATTTTTAACGACTTGCTATAATAAAATCGGTAGACCGTCAGTGAACTTGGTAGTACCGTAGTACCTACATCTTCAGATTCTTAATGAAAAATCTACGTATTATAGTACCGTCAGGATTATAATAAACAAAGAGACACTCTGTCTAATTCACCGTCATAAAGCCATTTCATACACCTGTTAAAAAAGAAAAAAAAAGAAAACTAAAAAAATTCCACTGGTCCAAGTACAACGGAATAAAGCGCAAATCCGACCGCCACATATCAACATTTACGGTCGGAGACGTCATATAAACAGTAATAAAATTTCGGTACAATCATCCAAATACGTATATGAGCAGCTGGAATTCCTCCACGGTACATTTCGTAAACAAGGGTAATCTTAAGGGCATCGGATCAGGTGGAGAGGAAATCAACATAGTTGCATTGCTTCACGGCATTTACAATTATAACAGTTTTCATAAAAACTTTGTTGATGTAATCGGCTCGCCTTTCCTTTTTCATCTAAGAAAAAGACGACTTACGCTGACGAAATGATCTCATTAAAATATTAGATAAAAACGAAAATTACATCTATCTCAAAGTTACTTCTAATGAAATAGACAGTTCACGATGCGGTTCCAGCTTAGTCATTACAACAACAAACTGACTTGAGGAAAACATTCGACAATCATAATTGAAAGTCATGTTAAATACCTAACAGACTTTTCAAAAACGGCCGTAACCAAACAGAGCACTGAGCTTATAAATCTGATAAATACTGGTATTTTATCAATAACTTTAGCATAACATTCAGTAAAATGACCTTGAGAGGACAGTCATAAAAAGACACGCACGAGACGTTCCAAAAAGGGTATATCTAGAACCAAAATAAATCTGTCTTTTCTGGTATTCTATCAATACCTCTGAAAGGCATAAGCATGAATGAACGCTCCACGTCTTGTCGCACGCACTTGTCATAAGCACCCAATCTTCATAGAACTCTGATAGGATCAAATACGCGTTCCATTTACGTGATGAGACCAAATTCAACGTAACAAGACTTGTTCTCATGAGTATCTTGATCTGCCTCAATTTGAACTATAATAATAATGAAGCAGTTCGATAAATCAAGATGGACCTTTGTTGGCGATGTTATAACTACTTACATTTTAATTACGATGAGCTTCTCAAGACAGGCGAAAATAGCAACACCATTAAGATTTGTGTGATCGAGTTTTTATTGAAATGTTCATCTAGAAACGGATCGATGGCGCATAATAATAGGAGTAGCGTTTTATTTCTCCAAAGATGTGAATCTACAAACTTGTCTTGATTTTTTTTATAGATAAATTAATAATTTGCGTCGAACTACACGACAATATTTTTATTCTTCTTGTGTTTAATGGTCAGCACACACCAGAGACGGGACGGCACGCCAGAGCATTTAATCTTACTACAAATTAAATTCATACGTTCCTAGTCGTAGCCGGTGGAGTCTGTATCTTGTTACCACTGCCTACGTATAAATTTAGGTTGGGTAAAGATACAATGCTCTCCACTGCCCTCCTCGGTTTACTCTGAATTTAAATATTTTACTCAAATTCTAGGGCTTTTAGGTACGAAATAAAAATACTGGCATAAAAATCTAAAATAAATAAAATTTATTTCAAAAGGTTTTTACATACAGCATGTATATATTAAACTATGCGGTATTTAAAATATAGGGTCTTATTATTGTCCCAGGATCTAGAACAAATGGTTAATGCAGTTACTTTGTATATGTAAATTGAACAAAAAAGGGGCAAAATTATTATATCTATATAAAAATTCTAACTTTTCATCCGTACATGACATACAAGTGTTACTTGAAAATCATAATACAAAATGCCATCTAGCAATATTATCTACAAGTACAAACATGTAAAATCTTTTTTGTAAGATTCGGTTGTTAAACCACAACCTACAGAAAGTTGACATGCGTTTCTATACTTTCTATGGTTCAAAAAATAAGGAACGAATTTCGACTAGCTGTCCCGCGCAACTTCGTCTGCGTCACATTTTCCCCGTTTCCGCAAAATTTTTCATTGCCGCTCCGCTCCTATTGGTCGTAGCGTGATTATATATAGCCTATGTCCTTCCCCGGATTGAAATCTATCTTCTTGCCAAAGGGTATTGTTCATTCTAGGCTTTAACGTGGACAAGTTGTTCAGTTAAAAATATTTTTATGATTAAATATAATTAAATCTAAAATGAATATTTTTTGTATACTCGTAGTTGGAAAGTAAATCTAAAAACATGTCGTTTAAAAAGTATTTATTCCGATTGAGTTACAAAAGAGTCGCCATCTTTTTGGTTACAGGCTGATTTTGTGTTGCCACATTAATAATAATAGTGAGTTGTCTCTTTATAAAATAATAATCGATTTCTAAATCCGAGTCAAAAATATGTATTTTCTTGGGAATGTATTATCAAATCAACTGATTTTCAAACGCATCTGTGTTTATTTTCCTTTCAATACTTTAAAAATGAACAAAACACTAATCGTTTTTGACCTGCAAATCATTTTCCATTCGATTTTAATAATAAATCGATTATTGTACAATCGTTTTTTTTTGGCAACACCTGTCATCTGTCATTAATGACGTACAGTGAAAAATAAACATTACATTCGCTTTGCCTCGAGCAAAGACTCCCTCTTTGCGAACTTTTCTGTTTTTGTTATAATGGACTCTGATACCGTTCCAATTGAAGACCCGGGTTTACCTTTGGACACTGTATCTGCTCATGACGATGACCCTGGCGCTATTTTGTTAAATATTGAACCGGCTTGAAATGAAAACCTTGGCATGAACATTGACGCTCCTGTATATCCTATTGCACCTAACGGGAATGACGAACCTATGCGATGTGTCAATTGCGGCATTGATATTATTTATCGCAGAAGTCGCACTCTGGAACCCATTGAAATACTAACAGTAATTCGACATTGGACTGCTCCACAAGTGGTAAGCTAATGTTCTATTATTATTTTTAAAATAATCATTGCTATCATCCATACGAACTGAATAAAAATAAATATGCTTATGTCTTATTTGCTTTCAGCCCAGAGCTTTGTCTGTCATTCTTGCTGGATGTTGGCTATCAACAATGCAGCGGCTCAAGAAAATGAACCAAGCACAAGTAGTGGTCAGCAACGACAATTATGTGTAAATTGTGGATGTTCAATACTACATACTAGATATCATGTTTTGCATACAAATTCCGAAAGAGAAACACACATAAGAAATGTAATTATGGAGTGGATATCACCATGGCAAATACTATTATAGAAATGAAAATATGTGTGAGGAAAAAAAAGATGTCAGTTTGTGTTTCAACCTGTGACTATGAATGAAATTCTTTTAGGTTCATGGATCTGACCGCATCTGCCATCCATGTTGGCAATGTGCTGATAGAGCACCACTTCCTGCTTTAATATCTGCAAATGTACCAGCATAAGCAGAAACAATAACCTTACCGGATTATACTAGAGCATCTGATACACAGGCTTTTTGTTTTTGTCCCTGTTGTGACTCATCGCAGCGATTGAGTATCCCAACATTGCTAAGGGGGAGAGAGCCAGCAACCTCCTTGAAGGTTTACCTTTAACTGGCAATTGCGCTTTGTTACGAGGAAAAATTCAAAGCGTGCACATAAGCCGAAAAATATATTTATATCATAATTAATAATGATCTGCAAGGCAGAGAAGCAATAACTCAATATTGTTGCAATTGCCTTGTACAGCTAAGAAGGGTGGGCTGCTGTGCTCATGTTATGACCATAATATGGTACTTAAGCTGGGCAAGGCACAACAATAGGCAGGCAAAATAATATTAGACTGCCTACCCAGTTTTTAGATAATATTTTATTTATTTGTGATTCGGAATAAAAGTTATTGAAAAAATATATTATTTTTATTTTTTTCCATTTAAATGACGTCAGGATGAGTTACTACCACATTAAAAGGAAGAGAATATCATTATAGGAAAGCTACAAATCATGTTTTTTGGAAATAAAATACTCATAACTAACTTTTTTTCAGCGACAAGCCTTATCATTACACATGCTAAATATGAACTATTTTTACACTTTCCAGCAATCTTATTACTATAATTCGTTTCTTAGAGGTATAAACTATTAAAAACCCCTGTCATAAAATATTATAGTTAATGTCCACGTTAAGCCAAGTTACCCTAACAAAGTGAGCAATTCCCTTTCATTAAGATCCGATCAGCCGTTTAGTCGTGAAAAGGTAACAAACAAACATAAAAACAAACAAACAAACAGAGTGACTTTCGCATTTATAATATTATAATATGGATAATATGGATTATGATTTTCTAGAGAAATACTAGTCAGGAATGTGTTTTATTCAAATTGATACTTACAGATAAAAAATCCTATGTGGACTGTGGAAGAAATCCAAAAAAAAACATAAATATCAGGAAAAGTTCTTTTAGAATAGAATACAATAAGTAATTCTTGCACATTTTACATCAACATGCATATATTTCGACCTGTGTAAAATAAATATTAATTATATTATGGCGGTACGTTTTCATGAAATCGTAAATCTAGTCCTAAATACACAAGCTGTTGTTTTGCTACCTCGACAAATTCAAGGAGGTAAATATGCTAATGATTCTCGACCCGGATCAATAATAAAATGGGTAGCTAATTTTTTTTTTTTTACTAAAATCGGTAGGTATGAACCACAAGTGTTTTAAACGCGGCCCGTCTGATCCTCGCCTTATAACCACGCTTCCACACATACAAACAATCGCAAACGTTTATACGATAATTTCTTATTCCCTAAACCACGTTAAGGGGGTTATTCTGGGCTGCGGGTTATTCGAAAGAGATACCGCGGCCCTGGAACACAAAGGGCAAAGAAGGAACATAGGTGGGTTTTAGTCAGTACAAGTCTGACACTCCCTCCCGCTCCGTTTCCCATCCGAAAAAAAAATTGAAATATGTACCGTAATTTAAATTGATTATTTGTCTGTTGTGAAAACCTCCTTAATTTTGACGAGGATGCAAAACAACACCTTGTATATTAGTTACAACAGCTGATCTAGGGAATAAAATGATTTTTATGTTACCAATCACTTTAAATAAAGTGTATATACATTGTAAAGAAGAGTTATTAAGTGATACACTATAGCTACTCAAGAGGAAAAAATCCTAATTCTATATGATTATACCACTTATACGGGATTCGTTTTCAATGACTTAAATAAAGATCTCTACAAAGAACTGTAATTTATTGTTAAATATTCTAATCAAATACTTACAATGAATAAAAAGTAATGAAAACATTTAACTGAAAATGTCCAATACCTTCGTTATTTTAATACAACTTACCAATTTGTAAATTTTTAATTGGTAAAATAAACTTTTTTTCAGTATTTTGAAATGAATTGTATTATTATCACTTCCGCATGTTCTGAAAGGTATTTTTTTAATATATTATTATCGATGCTGAATAATCTCTGAAAATGTGTCTGTTCTTTGAAAATTAACCCTGTATAGGTGTATATATAATTATAACTTATATACTACAAAAATATTTGTACAAAAATCCGTAAATTAACCATTTGAAATAAAAAATCATTTTTTTGTATAGCATAGTAGAAAACAGTACTTCAAAAGTATAAAAAAATGTTTTCCCACCAACATATCAATAATCATGTTTGTAGTCATACGAACTACTACTTTCTGAATGTTTCTCTCTCGATCTCCAATTAGTATCGTTATCTGCTCTACTTCTCCGGTAACTGTTATCGTTACCGGTACTTCTCCCACTGTTATATCTATCGTTAGTTCTATGGTTTAATCTGCCATTATATCTGTTATATCGATCCCTGCTTTGATCTGCGTCTCGCAGGTCCTCATCTTCGGCTAGTGGTGATCGTTTGTAGGGGATCCGTTTGTTACTTACAGGTTTAATGTCTGTTTCTTTGCCGACATCAGGCGGTGGCGGTTTGGTTCCTAGCAAATCAGCTATATAGTTTTCTCGTTCTATCTGATATCCGCGGGCTTTTTCGAATTCTGAAACAAGGTTTTTCGCCTTAGTAATGTCATCACTAGAATGTTTCAATGGTTTTTTTAAATTTCATTTCACGTAAACAAAACAACTCTCCTGGAAACGGTTTCATCACACCTCACTATAGCAAACTTACAGTGACGGGGCGTGCGAACGTTACGCTAGTGAAGCTATAAACAGTTCATGTGATAATATTTATAGACAATAACTAACTCTTAATAGCGTCCTTGGCGGGGACCCCGAGGCGGTCGCGCATGTAGCGGCAGACCATGTAGCCGGTGCGGTTCAGGCCGTGCGTGCAGTGGACCCCGATCAGCGTTTCTGTAACAAATGTGACATTAACGCATTTTGTAGTCGAGCGTTATAGTTGAATGACACATTGAAATATTTCATCAATGTTCTTATTTTAAGGTGAAAAAGCGCCAGGTTAGGCAGCGAAATTCAAATTTTCTTAATTTTTTTTGCAATTTGGAGGTCAGTGTCGGGTTGTATGTTGAACAAAACATGATTTGCGGCAGTAATACGCATGTAAGAGAATTAGTATCATTACAATCATCAATACAACCAGTAATACGCATGTAAGAGAATTATTATCATTAAAATCATCAATACAACCCCTCTAAGTTCATTTAATCCCATTGAATGACTTATTCATTAAATAATCATTCAATGGAATTAAACAAACTGGCACTGGCGCTTTCCCCTTAAGAATCTGATAATAAGAGTGGTTATAAAGAAACTGAAATTGCAATAGTCTTCGATCAATTATTGATCGAAGGCAATAGTACAATACTTGAGTCTATGGAATGTACTGGGACCGAAGTTGATGCATCTTGTATTGACATGTAGATAGAGCCTTTATACAACAAGAAAACATGCGTTACGATATCAAAACCGACAATTTCCCTACAACCACCTAAAACAACAATACGAAAAGACAAACAGTAATGCAATCACGATCGATAGCCACTAAAGCGCACCGCGGAAAATAAACGAAAACCTCATGTTTGTGTCTTCAAAATCGCACGGCAAACATCGGCTGGAGGTCGTTGACTCGCGCCCCCATCGCACCCCATCGCTAAGCGAGGGCGGTGCAACAGGGTGGCGCCGGGGGAGAGGAAGTCGTGGCCGCGGTTTGACACTTCCTCAGGAAGACCTTTGAAGTAGCTACCAAGATGTACCTTCACATCCTACACAATTGCACAAAGCCGACTTTTAAAATATTACGTTTAGAAATGTAGTTGAAACTTGAAATGATTTTACATTGCGTTTAAAGTCACAAAATTACAGTGAGTGGCGGTTCCTCTGATTCTTCAGATTCTAAAGAACAATTTACACAGACGTATTTTATAACCCGACTTTTTGTCATACAATCAGAGAGTACGTTTCAACCATCGGCGAAAAGAATCATAAACTCACGAAGCGTACGCGAGCATAATACAGACATTACGACCTGACTTTGTCCGCTACATATGCACCTCATAAGTTCCTTAGCACGAGACAAAAAACGACCAAAAACCTTATTGTCGATGCAAAATTCCCACGCAAAGCGGCCAAGGGGTAATGCATTTGAGGCATTACACATGCAAATTCATGCCAAGTCGGTACAGACAAAAAAACAATTTCATTCAAAACAATCCATCAAGGCAAGCTTTTGCCAGCAACTTAATTAACGTATGTAAGTACATGTTTTCAATTACAGAAACAAACAAAGCAATGATAATTATGAGAACTCACTCAGAGGTATCTTTATGAGATAATATTTATGAGCGAAATGTACGGCGCAGGCTCGGCTAGTTAACTCTTTTGAGTTAATACAATCTCGTTTAAGATTGGACGTAGATATAGACACAGCTTGAAGTAATTCTACTAGTATTATGTACTTTTCAGTATTATGTTAATTATTTTGCGGCTAGGTTAGCTCCGATCTTAAATCAAACAAACTGACCCACATCATTCAGTATTTACCGTTCTTAAAAGTTTCATAAACAGCTGTATATCTGGAACCTCCAAACCTGATTATTTCCTTGTTTTACACAAACTTTCTTCCTCACGTCCGTCTATTCTGTACTCAACACAGGCAGCTACTATGCCTTTATTATAATGTTGCTTACATAAAGTAGAGCTGCCGTTTCAGGTTTCCAAAGTAGCGGTTGGTGACATTTCAAACGTGAACTATTACGTTACGTTGCACCGATTCACATGCAAATCGCAGCTGACAATACAACAAGCCAATAGCCCAAAACATGTTACTACTTGCAAGTCACTTAGCATAGAAAGCGTGTACGTACTGTATTTGTAATGTAATAAACTTGATAGAAAATAAACAACAGTGGTATTCCGACGTACGGCCCAAACAAACAGACAAAAGGTATCAAAAGAAGGCGTTACGTAATTATAATAACGATGCATTGATGAATACTTATTATTGCGTAATAGGAAGACCCACCGCATTCGAAAATCTTACAGATTAGTCCAAAGTAAACTCTTCTAGCGCACCTTAATAAGAAAACCCAACAAAATTAACATCGCACACACTGCTAAAATGTTTTTGTATGCAAAAGATGTTTGAACTGTAATATTTTAGTTAGCAGTACATTTATTTGACGGCGATAACAAATCCACAACTATACTCATTAATAAAGAGGTACAATAATTAATCATGAATAAGTTAAACCACTATCTAAGAAATCATTATTTCCTCAAACGTCGTACATTTTACGTTAAAGTTGGCAGTTCAGCAATAAAAGTTACATCGAGTATGATATGTGTCTTAACTGAGACGAATAGGTGTGCGCATCGCGTTTCATATCGATTGTCGACAATCGATGCATTGTAAACGAAACGAGTCGATATCGATATGCGATAGTTCGCCTACGCGCGACCCCCTTACATCGTAATCGGCTTATTAGGATTTTACCACACGCATCCATGTGACTGCGGTGTGTTAACAATGTTACGATGTCGGCCTAGGTATCTCTTTATTGTGTTACCTTATTACATTGCACTTCAAAATTGCGTGTCTGCGGTGATAAGTATAGCCTTTTAGCTACCACTTTTGTTGAAAGTTTCAAACTTTATTCAAGGACGAAAAAGCACACAAAACCATATTTTTCTAAATTAGTAGGTAACTGTTAAATATTCAATTCACACAAACGACTGAGCTGTACTTATCCAAAAAGCAGGTTTCATGGCATACAATTCACTTGCGCTGATTTTCTTTCCAAATTACATTCTTTGTGGCACGAGCGAGTTACCAAACCAGTAACAAAGTTAGCTATAAACTTGCTAATAGATACTTAGGAATCATGATAAGCAAATAAACTTACATTAAGGTGGAAGTTTAATCGCACTTTCCCATACATTTTTGTTTCTTGAAAATCTCGATACTTATATGCTTTTTGTAGAAGTAATGAAACAATATGATGTTATTACGAATTAGTGTTGTCGCAAAACCCTTCAAACATAAAGAAATAACAAGGTTTATAGGATTTCCAGGGCCGAAAAAAAAACGAAAAATCTTTGCTAGTGTGCGTGCTTGGAGTCACACCATCTACCGGATATCTAAAGAACTTCTAAAGAACAATCGAGCCCCTTGCATAACAAAACTCGAAATAATTATCTGTTGATACTAGATGGCGTGGCGTTGTCATTGTAAGTTGGTGCCAGTAATAAGTGCGTGGACTCGCGAATATTTCACATTTCATTCGTCAAACAAGTAGGTAGGTAGGTACTGGCTGCGACGTTTTTGTTTGGGTGAATTAGATTTATCATTTTTTAAGAATGAAGTTAAACATTCTTAAATTATGTCATGATGTTCAAACCTAAGTTTGAAAGTACCTATTAGGGATGAAATGTGTAATTCGGAGTTGGTTCTAATTTTACTGTGTGATAGGTAAAACTTATTAGTTATTAACAAGTAGGTATTCAGACATAATTCGTTATGAAGCCACAGCCTGCAGCACAAAGCTTATCTTACTAAACTTTAATTTTGTACGTGCACTTTTCGTGGTATATGTAATAAACTAATAATGTACTTACATTTTATAACACTAGCTTATGCCCGCGGCGTCGCCCGCGTGGATTTCGATAATTGTCCCACGGGAACATATTATCGGGATAAATAGTATCCTATGTGTTAATCCAGGTTACAAACTACCCGTGTGCCAAATTTCATCCAAATCCATTCAGTAGTTTTTGCGTGAAAGAGTAACAGACATCCATCCATCCATCCATCCTCACAAACTTTCGCATTTATAATACCTATTAGTAGGATTACATTCATTCATCACACTATTTACATTCATGAATGTAGGTACTACCTAATAAAACATACACGACGCGGTCAAGGTCACGTTGAAACGCCGTAGTTCTATCTATCTATCTATCTATATAAATAAAAATCAATTGCTGTTCGTTAGTCTCGCTAAAACTCGAGAACGGCTGGGCCGATTTAGCTGAATTTGGTTTTAAAATGTTTGTCGTAGTCCAGGGAAGGTTTAAAAGGAAAGATAGGGTAGGTAGGTAGGTAGGTAGCGTAGGGTAGGTAGGGTAGATAGGTAGGTAGGTAGGGTAGTAGGGTATGGTAGGTAGGGTAGGGTAGGGTATGGTGGGTAGGTAGATAGGGTAGGTAAAAAGTGCATTGCAACGCATGCCGGGGACAGCTAGTCGATCTATATATCCATACTAATATTATAAATGCGAAAGTCACTCTGTTTGTTTGTATTTCTGTTTGTTACTTTTTCACGATTAAACGGCGAATCTGATCCTAATGAAATTTGGCAAGAAGATAGATTTCAACCTGGGGAAGGACGTATGCTATATATCATCACGCTACGATCAATCGGAGCGGAGCAGTAATGAAAAATGTTGCGAAAACGGGGAACATGTGACGCAGATGAAGTTACGCGGGACAGCTAGTCTATATATATATATATATATATATCTAAAAATGAATCCCTATTTCCCTTGGTCACGGCATCACGCGTGAACGGCTGGATAGATTTCGATAATTGTTTTTTTCTTTTGTATGTTACTGACAGGAGAAGGTTCTCTTAGGTAGGTAGGTAGTAGGTAGGTAGTAGGTAGGTAGTAGGTAGGTAGTAGGTAGGTAGTAGGTAGGTAGTAGGTAGGTAGTAGGTAGGTAGTAGGTAGGTAGTAGGTAGGTAGTAGGTAGGTAGTAGGTAGGTAGTAGGTAGGTAGTAGGTAGGTAGTAGGTAGGTAGTAGGTAGGTAGTAGGTAGGTAGTAGGTAGGTAGTAGGTAGGTAGTAGGTAGGTAGTAGGTAGGTAGTAGGTAGGTAGTAGGTAGGTAGTAGGTAGGTAGTAGGTAGGTAGTAGGTAGGTAGTAGGTAGGTAGTAGGTAGGTAGTAGGTAGGTAGTAGGTAGGTAGTAGGTAGGTAGTAGGTAGGTAGTAGGTAGGTAGTAGGTAGGTAGTAGGTAGGTAGTAGGTAGGTAGTAGGTAGGTAGTAGGTAGGTAGTAGGTAGGTAGTAGGTAGGTAGTAGGTAGGTAGTAGGTAGGTAGTAGGTAGGTAGTAGGTAGGTAGTAGGTAGGTAGTAGGTAGGTAGTAGGTAGGTAGTAGGTAGGTAGTAGGTAGGTAGTAGGTAGGTAGTAGGTAGGTAGTAGGTAGGTAGTAGGTAGGTAGTAGGTAGGTAGTAGGTAGGTAGTAGGTAGGTAGTAGGTAGGTAGTAGGTAGGTAGTAGGTAGGTAGTAGGTAGGTAGTAGGTAGGTAGTAGGTAGGTAGTAGGTAGGTAGTAGGTAGGTAGTAGGTAGGTAGTAGGTAGGTAGTAGGTAGGTAGTAGGTAGGTAGTAGGTAGGTAGTAGGTAGGTAGTAGGTAGGTAGTAGGTAGGTAGTAGGTAGGTAGTAGGTAGGTAGTAGGTAGGTAGTAGGTAGGTAGTAGGTAGGTAGTAGGTAGGTAGTAGGTAGGTAGTAGGTAGGTAGTAGGTAGGTAGTAGGTAGGTAGTAGGTAGGTAGTAGGTAGGTAGTAGGTAGGTAGTAGGTAGGTAGTAGGTAGGTAGTAGGTAGGTAGTAGGTAGGTAGTAGGTAGGTAGTAGGTAGGTAGTAGGTAGGTAGTAGGTAGGTAGTAGGTAGGTAGTAGGTAGGTAGTAGGTAGGTAGTAGGTAGGTAGTAGGTAGGTAGTAGGTAGGTAGTAGGTAGGTAGTAGGTAGGTAGTAGGTAGGTAGTAGGTAGGTAGTAGGTAGGTAGTAGGTAGGTAGTAGGTAGGTAGTAGGTAGGTAGTAGGTAGGTAGTAGGTAGGTAGTAGGTAGGTAGTAGGTAGGTAGTAGGTAGGTAGTAGGTAGGTAGTAGGTAGGTAGTAGGTAGGTAGTAGGTAGGTAGTAGGTAGGTAGTAGGTAGGTAGTAGGTAGGTAGTAGGTAGGTAGTAGGTAGGTAGTAGGTAGGTAGTAGGTAGGTAGTAGGTAGGTAGTAGGTAGGTAGTAGGTAGGTAGTAGGTAGGTAGTAGGTAGGTAGTAGGTAGGTAGTAGGTAGGTAGTAGGTAGGTAGTAGGTAGGTAGTAGGTAGGTAGTAGGTAGGTAGTAGGTAGGTAGTAGGTAGGTAGTAGGTAGGTAGTAGGTAGGTAGTAGGTAGGTAGTAGGTAGGTAGTAGGTAGGTAGTAGGTAGGTAGTAGGTAGGTAGTAGGTAGGTAGTAGGTAGGTAGTAGGTAGGTAGTAGGTAGGTAGTAGGTAGGTAGTAGGTAGGTAGTAGGTAGGTAGTAGGTAGGTAGTAGGTAGGTAGTAGGTAGGTAGTAGGTAGGTAGTAGGTAGGTAGTAGGTAGGTAGTAGGTAGGTAGTAGGTAGGTAGTAGGTAGGTAGTAGGTAGGTAGTAGGTAGGTAGTAGGTAGGTAGTAGGTAGGTAGTAGGTAGGTAGTAGGTAGGTAGTAGGTAGGTAGTAGGTAGGTAGTAGGTAGGTAGTAGGTAGGTAGTAGGTAGGTAGTAGGTAGGTAGTAGGTAGGTAGTAGGTAGGTAGTAGGTAGGTAGTAGGTAGGTAGTAGGTAGGTAGTAGGTAGGTAGTAGGTAGGTAGTAGGTAGGTAGTAGGTAGGTAGTAGGTAGGTAGTAGGTAGGTAGTAGGTAGGTAGTAGGTAGGTAGTAGGTAGGTAGTAGGTAGGTAGTAGGTAGGTAGTAGGTAGGTAGTAGGTAGGTAGTAGGTAGGTAGTAGGTAGGTAGTAGGTAGGTAGTAGGTAGGTAGTAGGTAGGTAGTAGGTAGGTAGTAGGTAGGTAGTAGGTAGGTAGTAGGTAGGTAGTAGGTAGGTAGTAGGTAGGTAGTAGGTAGGTAGTAGGTAGGTAGTAGGTAGGTAGTAGGTAGGTAGTAGGTAGGTAGTAGGTAGGTAGTAGGTAGGTAGTAGGTAGGTAGTAGGTAGGTTGTAGGTAGGTAGTAGGTAGGTAGTAGGTAGGTAGTAGGTAGGTAGTAGGTAGGTAGTAGGTAGGTAGTAGGTAGGTTGTAGGTAGGTAGTAGGTAGGTAGTAAATTTAGGGATTTCTGAAAGAATTGTAGATTTTGGCACAATCTCTTAAAACCTATGTCAGTAGTACTGACCCTAACAGGTAGGTGTAGGTGTTCTGACTCAGTACACACCGAGACGCGACGCTGCGCGCACACTTATAGAGAGAAGATACACATTTCGTTGTGAGAAAACGTTGCGCCACGCAGCGCTGCGCCACGTGACGCCTGTAAAGAAATGTGTATCCTTTCGTGTAGAAAATAAAGTTAAATTTTGAATCGCTTTTTAAAATGTGCGCGCAGTGTCGCGTCTCGGTGTGAGCTGACCCTTAGTGTTCCAAGGCTTTGTATATAAAGTGAAGATTAGAACTAAAAAGCTTTCAAGCTAGTGGAAGTTTATCTTTGAAATCTTGGTGATTTGTTGGTCAGTGGGTCGTCTAAGGGGCAGATTTTTAGGAGTTGAAGTATACGCTTAGGGGCACTATGCGCAGCAAAGAAACCAAAAAAATAAAATTTTCGGCAAAAAAAATTTTTGGGACTTAGTGGATTTTCCAAAAAAAAAAAATAGGAAATTTGAAAAAAAAATGGCAGTTTCGGGTTAACCTTGGCCATAAAAACCATTTAGGTTCTGCGAAGTATGGACCCAAGAGGCACCGTTTCCGAATTATGGGCCTCCGAATTTTATTTAATTTTTATAAAACTATCTACATTTCCAAAATGGTAGCTCAAAAGAAAATATTTTCTGGAAAGAAACTGTTGCTCTAGTAGAAAACTATGAGATGGTGTAAAAAAATCCGAGAAATATTGAGAAAAAAGAAAAAATTGAAAAAAATATTCTGTGTCGATCTTTCAGCTTGAGTATCGTTAGGGGCAAAGACACAAATTTTCGGAAAAAAAAAAACTAACAGATTTCGTCCGTTTTTCTTGCAGAAGCCTATTACCCTTGTCCATAGAAACTATTTAGGTTCAGAGAGGCATGGCCCTCCGACGCACCGTTTCCGAGTTAGGAGTTTTTTAATTTTTTTCTTGTTTTTACAAAACGCTCTATGTTTCCAAAATGGTAGCTCAGATGAAAATCTTTTCTGGAAAGAAACTGTTGCTGTAGTAGAAAACTATGAGATGGTGTACGAAAAACCAAAAAAAAATGCATTTTTTTATAAGTCCTCGCGCCATAGCGCCCACACTCCAAACGATTTTGTTCTTTGATCTTGAATCAGTTTGTAAATATCTATCACATAATTTATTTATTTATTTATTATTTATTAAAACTTTATGCACAAGTATAAAAACACTGTACAAAGGCGGACTTAATGCCTTAGGCATTTTTTACCAGTCTACCTTAGGGTGATGCAGAGAGAAAACATAGTAGGTGCAGCATAACAAATGGTAAGAGAACATTTACAAATAAAATATAACGATACATACATAAATACATACATATATATGTACAATAAGTAAAGAGAGAGACAAACTAACAACAATTTAATTAAGAGATGAATCTGCCAGCTTCTTAAGTAAGTCTTGGCGAGCTTTAACTTTAAATGTGAACCGCCTGTTGGCCAACCTGATGTTCAGAGGGAGCGCATTCCAAAGGAAGACAGCCTGGACAAAGAAAGACGACTTGAGAAAAGAGAGCGGTGAGAAGGACAACGTAGAAGACGATTATTGGAGGAACGAAGATTCTTACTGTGCGCAGAGCATAAATATTGAAAATAAGTAGTCACATAAGAAGGAGAAGTAGGCTTATTAAGAAGAGAAAATAGGGTAGTCAAAGCTCTCAACGCTCTGCGTTGTCGGATGGGCAACCATTTTAAAAGTGACCGATGTGCGGAGACGTGATCATACTTACGAAGATTAAATACGAATCGAATGCAGTTATTAAGAAGTCGGTAGCACACATCACCATAGTCAATTATGGGGAAGATTAGGGACTGTACAAGCATTACCTATAGGTGTGATGGGAGAATATTTTTTAGCCGATAGAGCGACCGCAATGTTCCGGTGACTTTCTTGCTCACAATCGCGACCTGCTTACGCCAGTCAAGGCAAGTGTCAACATGAAAACCCAGATCTTTGACGTCAGAGCTAAACGGAATAACCGTGCCGTCAAAGGTAACCGGTGGCACCGTTAAGCCATTCAGCCTTCTCAGGCTATGGGGGACTCCCTATAATAATAGCCTGGCACTTGGTTGGGTTAACCGCCACCCCGAAACGATCAGACCAGTTTTTGACAAAACGTAAATCCCGGTTTAGCTCCTCGATCGCACTGGACAAGCTGTCAACACTAGCCTGACAGTAAAGCTGTAAGTCGAAAGCGTAAAGATGATACACACACTGAAGCTCGGTAGTTATGAGATCTATAAAAATAGAGAATAAAATACCGCCTTGAGGGACGCCAGCATCAAGATCACACCAGCTGGAGCTAGAGTCACCAGCAAGAACTGATTGCTGGCGCCCCCGAAGATAGGAAGAAAACCATTCCAATACCTCCGGAGAGACCATCAGATAGGAGAGGATGGATAAAAGGACTTCGTGACTGACGGTATTGAAAGCATTGGAAAAATCAATTAAGACCAAAACCGAAACTTTAGTGTCTTGCATTCCCCGCCTTATATCGTCACTCACTTTAAGGAGGGCTGATACGGTACTATGGCCGGGCCTGAACCCGGATTGCAATGGACTGATAAGGGAGTTGTGGTAGATGAAGTGGGAAAATTGCTTGTGAACACAGGCCTCGAGTACTTTAGATAAAAAGGGAAGGATGGAAATTGGTCGAAAATGGCTGAGAAGAGTAGGGTTAGGAATTTTAGGGAGTGGCCGAACATGGGCTTTCCGCCATAGAGAAGGGAAAACACCGGAGTAAAGGGAGAAGTTAACGATATGGGAGATTGCAGGAAGGAGCTGATCAAGAGCTTTCACAATCATGTGACGACTGATGTTATCATAGCATCTGATTACAACGATTGCGAGCAGTTTTGAAAAGGGGCGTGAACGCGCGATCCCTTCGTCGCATTGCCATTAGAACTCCATTGTTCATCCATGGAGCCGGTGAGCGCTTCAACTTGACTTTCCTGACAGGAGCGTGGGTGTCATACAACTTGACTACAACCGCATTAAAAGTATTCACTTTATCATCGACTGATGTGGCTTCCTCCAGGGGCGTCCAGTCAATATTGGAAGCATGCTCGATGAGTTTTTCTGCATTCATCCGCGCAAAGGCACGCCTGTACTGGAAGGTAGGTTTGGGTTTAGGAGGTTTAAGGACATAAGACAGGAAAATAAGGTTGTTATGGGAAAAGCCAGGAGCGTCCTGTTGACCATGTGAGGCGACTAGGGAAGGATTAGATGCGAGAATCAAGTCGAGCCAAGTATCATCCCCGACAGTGTTATGATGCGTTGGTTGGAGAGGCAAGACATGCAGACTAACTGACTCGACCAGATGTAGGAGTTAACAGGATCGAGGGGAGTTGTGGGCAAGGAGATTGGTGTTGAAATCCCCCATGACGCTGTGATGTGCATACTCCGAACCTAATGATTCTAGGACCGATTCTAATTCGATGAAGTAATCAAGGGACGGGGGACAATACACAACTCCAAGAACAGTTTTAGCTCATAAAACACAAACTTCTAAAAAAAGAAATTCAGCCAAATTAGTAGTAGAGGAAGAAGTAGCAATAATTTTAAAAGAAAAATCGGCATGAAGGTAAATTGCAACACCACCCCCTCTCTTACCGATTCGATCATTCCGTAGGAGAACGAATCCTGGTAGAAAGTAAGTGGTAGACGCAAGCTCAGGTTATAGCCAGGTCTCTGAAATGAGGACGGTATGGACGTTATTGTTCGTAAAAGTATCGTAAAGCTCATTGTAGTGGCTGGGAATGCTCTGGGCATTGATGTGACAAACATTAAACAGTCGGTCAAGACTATGGTTAAAGTTTTGACGTAAAGTATCACCAAGGGTGTCTGTAATGGAACAAAAACTATCTTCAAGAGTGGCAGTAGATTTGTTAGCTGAGAAAAACGATTCATTATCGAAAATAGTGGTCATAAATACGAATAAAATATTTTTTTAAAAATATACTTGTAAAATTAAAATAACTATAAAAAAATAAAAAATAAACTACATGCTAAACAAGTAGGTACGACGGTTGCATCTCTGCACCACCCGCCAGCTAACATCATCATTTTAAAACACAGTGAACAACCAAGTAATGAAAATAAGTTACAATGAAATAGAAAAAAAAAAACAAACCCAAAATAAATACAAAAGTACAGAAAAATAAAATTGTGGCATTCGGAACGCACCTTACGCCCTCAACAAACATAAAATTATCGTGAGCCGTAGACAGAGAAAACTATCTGTTTACGTCGTGAGCGTATCCGATCCTTGAAAACCCGATGTCAATGTCAAAGACAGTCATGTCATAATGGCATTAGCAATATGTTTTCAAAAAAGAAAAATAATGACAAAAACATCCTTGTTGAGGGTAAACTATTGTACGAATGTACGCAAGACATGTAACAATCCATCTCATGGTCGTGTGAGGAAGAAAGATAAAAAAAAAACAAAGTCAAGCAAAACAATGATTACGAGCCAAAACTAATCAAAGGTTATCATTACCAAACAGCAAAAGATAGCATATTAAAAGGTAAGTAAATCCTACGCAACGTAGGTATCTAATGCGTGAATTTATATATAGATAATATTTAAGAGTTTTGTTACCAAAAATTAACGATTATTTTTACTTGTTTTTCAGGCTATCTCCAGAAGTTTGCACTTTGGGATAGGTACTTCAGCAGCAACGGACTCAATTCTTCAAACGATGAGATTTTATGTTTACTTCCATCGGGGACTTTTAATTACGATGACACCGTCCTGAGTCCAGCATGACCGCATAGAAAAGTGAAGCCTCGCCTTCCCAAAGATGGATTGTCGGGTCTTGGTCAAGAATTCCTTGACGGACACAGACCTGTCTTCGCTCTCCATACCGCAGACCTGTCGTCATAGTTGAAGAATCTTACTAAAATCGCTGCGTGAGCGAGCGTGATCCACCATATGCTGGAGCTGCCCGCTGCCGGCCCGCGGCCTTTCGAATGATGATGGAAGATCAACAGCTATAATATGTTTAGTTATTATTGTGCTTCATTGGTGTAATTGCTAAGTGTGGCGTTCCAGTGTAACATATTTTAAATAAATTACTAAATAGGACTGTGGTGATGCTTGTTGGCGGCACCTAGTCTGTGGCAGACCTTTATGGAGGATGTGGTTACTGATTAAAGGCCCAGCTTCTTGTTAATTAGATCCAGGATCACTGTGCTACTGACCTCTCCTTCAACCTTTGCTATGCCCTGAAAGATCAGTGCCTTCCGACGATGCCAGGTCTCCAATTGGTCAACCTGTCTGGCACACTCGCTGATCTGTCTCCTAAGCAGACTTAGCATGCTAAAGTGCTAAAGATTAGCTCCCTGAAGGTCCGAAACTCCTCAGCTACCCTCGCCACATTATCTTTGGCTGGTCCTGCGCACTGAATTTGTGCCTCCAGTTCGCTCATCTTCCAGACAAAGCTATCCTCAAGGCTTTTCTGTACCAATGCAATCTCATCAAGCTGTGACATGGTGTCCTTGTGACCGGTCACAGTGAAAAAAACAGTGAAAGTGAAGTGATGTGCTGGCAGGTGGTGGAAAGTTATAGCTTTAGTCACATGTGTGAGCTGCAAACGTGAGTACTCACTATGCAGAAGTTATACACTGATATTTTATAAAGAATAAGTAAATAAACTGAGTATTTCTAATTAAAATAGGTATCAAATCAATATTGGAGATACATTCTTTTTTTTACACCTACCCGCGCTATTATCTATTTATACATATTTATATATCTATACCTATTTATCTGTCAATGCTTCATTTTTTATTCCTTTTACCTATTTTTAACCAACTTCTAAAAGAAAGAGGTTATCAATTGGAAAGTTTTTTTTTGTATACTAATTTCATTCAGTAATTAATTTCATTGTAAATAAGCACCATGTGGCTATTTAGTATATTTTTAACCGACTTCCTAAAGAAGGAGGTTATCCATTCGACTGTGTTTTTTCAATAATAGACAGCAAATCTGTTGTGACAACATCATAACGTTACATCCCGCTGTAATGTTATGATGTTGTCACAACAGATTTATTTGGATATCTCCAAAGATAAAAAAAAACACAGTCGAATGGATAACCTCCTTCTTTAGGAAGTCGTGTCTTCTTTAGGAAGTCGTGTATTGTATGCTCTTGGGGCCAAAATGTAATATTCTATAAATAGATTTTCATCATATTACATTTTGATTTTTCATTTTGGTATGCAGATGTGTACAGTAAAACCAGATTTCGACAGTTAGTTATACATAGTATGTTAGTTTCCATTTGATTGGTGATAAGCATATTACCATGATAATGTAACAAAACATGTATTGTATTTACATTCATAGCAAAAATTTTAATAGGATAATACAACTAAATGGATAAATAAAAAACTTTTTTCAAAGAACAAAACAACTTCAAAAAAGTGTAATATAACTTTAGCTTCAGAAGTTGGTGGCAAAAAAACTGAATCAAACAAACAAGTAACCAACTTCTGAAGCTAAAGTTATTTTTCACTTTTTTGAAGTCAGTTTTAATTTTTTTGCAAAAAGAGTATCCATGGAGTTTCTTGCACGTTCTTGTCCATAGAGATCTACCTCCCTTTTGGAACGTGCAACTAGAGACCTGAGTCCTTGACACTTTGAAACACCTTGAAATGTGTGGACATTGATATTGTGGGCTTTATAGATTCCTAGATCCTTGGTAACTTTTTATCTTGGTCTATGTTTTGTAGTAAGCAAGAACTTATTGTCGGGCCTATGATATCCTCCCATACTTACGTATTAACGCTGTAACAAAAAAATATTGTAAAACCAAATGATTTTAAAAGAGTAACCATGGAGTTTCTTGCCGGTTCTTTTCCATAGGAAACGACCAACACGAACCGTGCACCTTTCTTGTTGACGTTTTACAAGTGCCCTTGTAGGCCTATGTGAAATAAAAATATTTTGATTTTGATTCAAAACTGCCTGTAAATGGTATTTAAATAAATGCGTTGAGTTTGTATCAATTGTATTTTTTTGCCTTATTATAAGTGCCTATATGACTTGACTTAGATTGTTTATTTATAAACAATTTATTGTATTATGTAGTTGAAAGGTGGGCAGTGATATCCTCTTTGTGGAAATGGCCTTGACTTATGAATTGTAGGTTGTATGTTCGAACCCTGACAGGCTCTTTACTTTGGGTAAATGAATACTAATACTACTTGAATAAAAAGCATGACTTACAATAGTTAATTATATAATTAGAGTAAAACACAAAATAACCAAACAAATTGTGTAAAACACAACATAAGGAGTCTCTTTGAAGGATCGCATCCGGAACGAGGTGATCTGAAGTGGCAATGGACCGGCCATATTAGCCGTAGAACCGATGACCGTTGGGGTAGACGTGTTGTTGAGTGGAGACCGCGAATCGACAAGCGTAAGATGGGACGCCCTCAGGCTCGGTGGAGCGACGATCTTTGCAGGGTAGCTGGTAGCAACTGCATGAGAGTTGCCGAGAATCGGGTTAAGTGGCGAGCGATTGAAGTGGCCTATGTCCAGCAGTGGACTGCGGTAGGCTGCTGATGATGACGATGACGACACTTACACAACACATTTATCACAACTACTTTAAGATTCCAGAACCAGAACATAAGATTCCCTTGTAGAAAGAACTGTTCAGAACAGAATAGATTTTCGCACTTGAATGTTTATGTCACTGAGTCCACTGACATTTAAATATGTAAATCGCGACAAGCGACGTTCCGTTTCATGTTAGGTACTATTGATGGGTAGTTATTGTAAAAAAAAAAATAACTAAAATAAAAACGTTGCAGTGGCCCATCTCGTATTATTTTTTTTAAACATTTTAGTCATAAAATAATGATAATCTAAGCTATCTGCATCTTTCCTAATTAAACGTTTTTGATGAGAACGCCATCTAGCGGTTCAGAAAGTAACCGTTTACGTGTGCATGTGTGTGTGTGCATGGTGTGTACATATATGAAGTGGAGACGACTTGGGGGAATCTTGAAAATCTCCGTTTGAGAAGAGTTAACAAGTAAACTGTATATGTGGAAAAATCAAGACAAAAGGCTAGTTTACGCAAATAGAATATTGTCCATCAAAGATATTTGCGAGACCAAATATCTTTGATATTTCCCAAATGCGACTACAACGCCATCTATTGAAAAAACGGCGGCGGGATCGTCAGCGGAACCACCTTAAAACTACGCTATTATAGATATGAGCAGTAAAACAAGCCAAAAGCGCCGCGGGACGCTATAAATGTTGCCTTCATTTGAGACGCCACTTGACGCAAACGACATTTTTCGGACGATAAAGGCCTTATTACTTATTAATACATTGATATTTTTATGATAACAGTTTATTAAGATACGCAGGCTGGCTTTCTACCAGACCTGAGCAAGAAGCGTAGCGATGAGCGAGGAAAAATCCACCAATCGAATGGCCCGCTCGCCCACTAAATAGGCATTTTGGCCCAGGTCTGATGGAAGACTAAGAATTAGAGCAAGCGGGAACCGATTTCAATCGCCTGCTTTTAACAAACATTTTGACAGTTCTTTGCTCCGATACCTTCTGTCAGTTTAAGAGGCAAACCATCAGCTCATAAAATCGCTTGTATTGAAACCTCATCCCAAAAACCGTATCTAAGAACTTGTTGCGTGTTGCCACATCGTCCGCGGCGCCACGCGTGGGCCGTGATGTGATGATCAGATGACTGATTAGGTATTTAAGAATATTAATTGTCGCAATAGCTCTACATTCTTCGCTCGGAATTTTTATTGAACACGAACGACAAAAAATTCCAGAAGTAACTATTGATTGAGTAGCGGTCACACATAAAATATTGTAAAACGGTATGTTCAAGAATTTACAATCAAAGATATAGCTAAAATGGATTGGTAAGTAGCTATTGAAATAGCTACGATTGACGGATTAGCACTGAACTTCAAAGATTACTTAAAACAAAGAGTACTTCGTGAAAAATTATTTATTAATATATCCCTAAGTAGTCGCATCCTAGAAGCCCGCAGTAGAAAATACCTCGGTAATCTCTAAGCGACGTATGTTCTTAAAATAAACACTAATTATGATTACTAAAAGGAGCGGCTCTAACACAAAAGCTGAACAATAGCTACTACACACATTGAATATTTTTTAGACAATGCAAACTTATGAGAACTAAATTATTCCTCTTTAAATAAAACACTAAGAAGACAATAACACAGAGTGCAACAAAACAATAAATAAAGCTAGTGTGTTTCAAAATAATAAATTAGAAGTAACACAATAATTTACCAAATAACAATTGCAATATATTATGAGCAACTGTTAAAGTACGTTATCACTCCACAAATAGACGGACAAACAGATTCCTTAGCAACATTTGTCACTGCGACTGGTTCTATTTCAAAAGTGCAACTTTGTCTACAACTATCTCGGAGTAAGTAAACTGCTTGAAACGCAGCGATATATCCAGCTCCCATATCAACAAACTTGGAAACTAACTTTCGGACAAACTCATTTCTACGTGATGCCATACAAATAATATAAAAAGAAAGCGTACTTTATCAGTGTGTTCTTTACAATGCAAGACATGCAACATACATAAAATCTTTATAGAAAACCTTTTACTGCTGCAGACTTTGTCTATCTATCAATCCAAATGAAATCATTAAAACTCTAATCAAATATTTGACGTCATAGATAGAAACACTACTAGTAATATTTACTCAGACTTTGTAATGTCTAATAATTTTCCTACTACTAACACAAAAAGTAGATCCCCATCGTTTATCAAGGCAACATTGAAAGTAGCAAGTCATCTATGTAGCAGTAAAATAAATCCATTCATCAAGCATGCGACAAGCGGCAGTAGGACATCTGCAACACGTCAAATAACTTCTTGTAAAACATTTATAATAGCCATATCTTCTATAATTGATTTCAGTACTATCCATCTGTTAGAAACATCGATAAAACTGGTCGATGATAAAATTGATTTTTAATTCCAAGCGAGCACGATAAATTATGCATAACGATGTAAATGTGACGTATGAAGTGATAATAAAGTTTCTTATGTACTTTGATAAAGTACCAGAAACTTGAAACGAGATAGCCAAGATTTGGTGGAAATGAATACACACAGACTAGCGCTTAACTTACATGTGGAATATGCGGTTCAAAGTAAATGTAAAGTCCAAAAAAAACAATATTGAAAAATCTGGTAATTTGCTTAAACTTTAAGCATGATTACGACCACCACAGGGTGCACAAACAGTAGCAAGTGTATCAACATTCCCCACGCATGCGATGTCGTGTAAATCAGGACGCGAGCGCGATTCCGCCGCAGATAGCGAATGAAATACGAATATCGTCGCATTACCACGCGGCGGAACGCCGAACGCTACCAATGGTGTCATTTACTTGAACGTTCCGCACAATCATCTTATTTTAAAGATAACAATCCAGTTTTCAATAAATCCTAATTTATTTGTAACAGAAACAGTTAATCGCAATTGAGAAAACAGATCAAACCACGCGGATCCACTTACATTCTTCAACAATCTGGCGCCAGCGTTAGCAAACCAGTATAATATACATCTCACTCAATCTACTTAGCGACACCGATAACCGGCCATTACCAATGAAAACGCCGACAGATAGTCGCATGCTCACAATTAATTGAAACTGCCCACGTAATCTAATAAAAGCTAGTTTTTGTGAGCAAGACAAACAAGGGCGCCCATTCGTAATTAGAACTTAATGAACATTCGGAATATTGAGTTCGGCACCGTGAGAAGTCCGACGATAACTACGATTTGTGTCACTGTAATTAAAAGCGTAGCTGCCGATAAACTGGACGTGTAGACTGCACCTACTAGTTTTGACTGAGTCGATCAACCAAAGCTTGAGGAGCTCTCCGATACTCGCGTCCAGTACAAGACAGGTGAAACGGAAAAGGAATATGAGTTCTTTGAAGAGTGAACACGAATCAAAATTCTCGTTAAAATCGAAGCAGCCTTTAATTGAAATCGTATGTTGTGTCGAACGTCACTGATAAAGCCGTATACGGTTCTGTTAACGAAATGACGTAACTGACCGGGATGCAAATTGAGACGCAATTAAATTTAAATTACGTTATATTCATTTCAATAAATACATATTTCATTTGTGATAATTCATACCTTGGGTTTGTATTCATTTAATTGAGGGTGAAAGCTTTCAAGGTTCTGAAGATAATTTTAATCAATTCGGTACCTTCACTAGTTTAGTCTTATATGTATTAGTTTGTCTCTACTAACAGCCGTGGTCTTAACTGTACAAACAACAAATGGACATGGTACTACTTAATACGTTAAACATTTTATAGCTACACTCAAAACAGTGATTCGATAGCCTCGACATATATGACCATTTTTTATTCGAACAACTTTATTTTCACTAATCGCAGTAAAAGATAGACTTGACAGAATGAGAAATGTTTCCGCATTGAACGTAAAAGTGAAACAAGGGAGAATTCCGAGGTAGGTTTATCCGGGCAACCAGAATCGGAAGCACAATTCTGCTTTTAGACGAAAATGCTTGACCAGCTATTTTTAAATCAGTGTGTATTCTCAAAATAGAATAACAATTAGCGGCTATAAAGAGTGAGTACAACCGTCTGCCAAACATGGTCTTCTCGTAAAGCATTACAATTAAGCAATGGGCGTGCATTAACACCTCACTACAAAGTTTTCACCCACGTAAAATGAGTGTATTTATACCGACTCATGACTTTAACCTACATGAGCGTTTGCAGTGCGCCGAGCTAACAACACACCCAATTGTGAGCGTTTGTTTAGATTGAATGTATGAACGGATCTTACCTGTGGTCGACAAACCAAGACTGGCTCTCTTTACTTGAACAGCCACTAAAGAGAAAACCGCAACAGCAATTTAAGTCCGCACATAAAAGCCACCATTAACGACGGCCAAAAAATAATCAAATGTGCTAACGTTAAGGGCAAACAAAAGTTTGACTCACCACAATCTTTTCCCAGTAACTCGTCAACGGTATCCATAAATCTGGAAAAACAAAGCTGGTTTAATAATAAAAACAAATAATCACATAAGTAATGTTCTGAGTAATACGTGTTTTGAGTTAGGTGCCAATCATATGACGATGTATTAGCACATACGGCTTGAGGTGGTTAGGAACCACATAAGACTGATAAAACCTAAAGACACAGCTAGTTAACTTTGCAAAGAATGTTAACAAAGTCAAGGAATGTGGAACACCTAAAATAGGGTCAATTATCTTTGAGTGAACGAAACCTTTTCATTAGCTATGTTATGTGCGGCTGCTCTCAGCGGTAAACCTGGACGAGGTAATGTTGTAACAAATCACGGGTCAGACTACAGCGTAAATTCTCTACATTCCGGTAGTAGTTCTTAATACAATAAACTATAAAAGTTAAAAACGATGTAAAGTGATACGTAGCAACAGTTATTCCACCGTAAAACATTTAATTGAATTTCACAAAAATATAGAATCTACGGCACCCGTCAAGAACCAGATGAAATATTATCATGTATCGATCGCAGCGTGTCGCCATACTTTAATCGATTTTTTTACACCTAAAACCGCACGATCCGTGGGCGTTCAGAATTACAAGGCGTTTTGCCGACCGGACTGCCAGTTCGACCTATTTGGTGAAATATGTTTGTTTTCATCATAACAAATGTCTTTTAATATTTGCTACGAGGGGACGCCGACAAACCCCAAGTTGGCATTATTGGAATGTTTTCTTAAATAACTTGCAAGGGTGGTCCAATGTTGATATTTCGGCTCGGAATTTTCTTTTCACAAGCAAATGAATGTGTCGCATAAAGTATAAGTTTTCATATAAGAATAAATTTTTCGCACAGCCGAGGGTTGTGGTGATTAAGTCTTGTCATGCAAAATTGCAGCCGTTTACTAAGCGCCATCATTTTCTAATTATTCTAGAGCCTCCCCTCGAGCGACACGGGAGGCGACAGCGGCGCCGCGACTAGTTGCATTCAAACGAAATTTACAATTCAGTTTATCATCATCGTCGTCAATATTAACATCTAAAACGGTGCAAACGAGCTCTTCATTTAGCACGTGGATGAGTTATTGGAGAGGCGGCGAAGGCTTCACAAATATTTTATAGCTAGAAATGGGGGCTGTAAACTTGTAGGTTTACAATAATATCTATGTCATAATCGTAAACGCTAGTACCAAAGGAAAAACAACTACCAATGGTATTTGTTGAAACATAAAACACAGCAAAATAATGAGCCATGAAACAGTAATTAAAAATGATGGCTGTTAAAACTCAAATATAACTATGTTAACAAGGTGATTCTGTAGAATTTAATCTGTACTCCAATAACATTTACAAATGAAACTAGCCGCGACGTGTGGCGCCAAAGAGTAAACAGTTTAATTGTGTATAAAGTCACGATTCAACAAATTCGAAGAATATATCCCCATCAAGGTCCTTGGTTACGTGGATTTTGCTTTTGAAGTTGTTTTTTTCATCTGCAGTATCTGGTACGGTCAACACTGCTTCATGTACAATTTTAACACCAAATAAGGCAAACGAAGCATCCAATTCTTGATACCGAATCTTCGTCATGTGTATTTTTACTATCACAGTCTATTTCGTGTTTTAGGCTCAGATCTAAGTTTGGCCTCATGACCTTAGAACATAAAATTATATTTGTGACAGATCAATTAAAATAATTTAAGTTAAAGTTGAACAAGGATCAATAATATTGTAACTTTCTATATAATTCATTAATTCGTTTCACAACACATTACAATTTGTCACGAAGAGAGGAATTAACTGAATAGAAAACCTATTATAAAATAAAGTATTTGAAGGCATCGTGAGAACTATTTAATACAATAATGTTAGCACCAATTGCATTAGTTTACCACTGTCAAGCTTTTCTTTAACACACAGTAGATTTTGATTAAGTGACTGTAAGACAGGCTAGTCAGCATTCCAAATATTTTAACATCATTAATTCAATTAATATACCTAGCTTAATATAAATAGCAAGGATGACAAATATATTAGATACAAATATAGATATGAGATAATTTTCGGCTTAGCTATAATCCTTATTAATCCTATAATGGCACGTCATTTATTATTTATGCTTACAACTAACAGAACAAACTTATGTTAACGACAAAACACGAAATGTTCTACAAATGGATACAATTAATCACATGCAAGGTCGACATGATCACTGAACGACTTCAAAGCAGTACATTGTAACATACAAACTTTCTAAGCATTTCCTGACCAGCACGGACGTCATTATTTAAAATCTGTCAAAATTGTGTATTTTATTACTCGTGCGGCAGATCGAAGCTACGTGAATTACATGGTTTCTTATTTAATATTAGTAGCGTCTTGCGTTTGTGAGATAATTTATATCTAGCGGTGTTATCTGTACGGTAAGATCGCTCCCGAGTTATAATCCGGGTATTTTTCATGGCACACCGACTGCGGTGCCACTGCCGCGCCCTGCCTTATTGGAAAATTTATGTAACTACCAGGAGGCATCGCTGCAATTATTATTGCCCCTCCGACACAAACCGAGAATATTCGTGAAGATGACTACACGCAGGATTACAACTAACATATTCCCCAGCTTCACTATGTTTGCCAATCACTAACGCATAATCAATTTAAATTAAAATGCATTAATTTTAATAGATAAATTGACATAAATATGCTAAACCCACGGATTACATTGATTAATCTCCTGATGATATCTGAATGCTCGCTGCTCGAAGTAAATAATAAACTCGAACATAATCGATAAGACGCAGTTTTAATGAAAAAGATCATAAGCTTTAAAATTTTGTAGTCCATAAAATGTCAAATTTACAAGACCATTACACGAGTTTGACGACATACGACCATAAAATATGCGTATAAACTGTGTAATAATTTTATTGCGAATTAATTACGACATTTATTATAATTTCAACGTTTCCAAACTTGTTCCTGGTTTATTGTCATTGTATTTAGGCACAGTTGACCCCAAAGACAACGTCAAAAAGCCTTCCGGCTTGATTTTATGGCAATCTATAAAACACCTTTATTATACAACGATTAAATTTGGTAAATTCCATTAAGTAATCCAGTTACTGCTTAGAATAGAAAATGACAAACATGCTTTCACAAGACACCGGACCTCACATACACGACGCGAACGCATCCATCATGGTAGGAGCGTACATGTCGTTATGTGTCGGTACCCAACAAGCGCCGAAAGTGCCCCAAACAAAGATAATAGGCGACATTTTGATACAACGCGAGATAAGGAGCAAGGAGGTTCCCATGCGATCCAGGGCGTCCTCACAACTAAGAACAACGTTGAAAAACAACAGGCCAAAGGTCAGACGTGCATTAAATACAAGCGGAAAATATTCATCCGGTGACAAATAAATCAGGAGAGCAGGACCTTCCCAAGTTAAAAGCTGGATCCTGCTACAAATAGGAGAGTAATTGAAAGATTTATGGGTTCATTATGCACGGTGAAGACAGTGAGGTCGTACCGATCATTAATATTACAAAGTTATTAAACATGTAAGATGAAGACACGAAGGACTACGAGCCTATCAAAACTATTTTAATGATTTGAACATAAACTTAATGAAGCTTTAGTGTTGTGTGGTTGGAATATAATTTATGCTGGAGTAGTATCGTAGGCACGTCATCAAGTTCGTGTTTACGGCGTGCAAACGGCACGACGGTCGGTGGCAGACTGCCGTCGCGGAGTAATTACCTAGTGATGCATCACCTTGATCCGAGATGCGCACGCGATCCTGTTCCACTAATGCTACGTTTCCCAACAACTTGTCTGTCCTTTAGGTAATATATGGTTATATAATGAATGTTTAAACACCGCAGTTTTGAATCTAATTAATAGTTCTAGTATCTTGCACCTATAGGTTTTAATAAATTGCACGTTTCAGTCGAAGTGCTTGAGTTATCGACAAGTGGTAGTTGTGCCTCTAGGCAGAAAACTGTAGACAGCGGTTTGAATTAAAGGATTACCATGTTACTAGCGACGCGGCGATGTGATGGGGTTTATGTTTCTCTTCAGAATGAAATGACGGGTGCTATAATATTCGTTTGGGTCCCGCATGATTCAGATTTCAGGATCAGCCGGGAGCTTCGATCAATAATAGGCCGGGAGGCAAAGTCGAATTAGACGTTCGGAAAAAGAGCTCGGGTTTTTCCGAATTCTGCCGAGCCTAGTCGAAAACTGAGTAAGCAGATTGTCTTATGACCGGGATGCATTAGCAATTGCTACAGGTGGTGTTAGTTTTTCAACGAATATTGCCGAATTGAATGTACCTCGTGCCACTGCGTGATTAAATTTGTTGAAGTTGATATACATAGAATACCATACGTAGAATAGCCGTGATAATTTTTGAGCAGCCCCTGTATGCTCATTGGAAAAAATGCAAAGATTTTAATCAAAGACGATAAATATCAAGTCCGCCTTGAGACCGTAAATTCAATAGCAGATTCTAACATAAAGCTAAATGAGTAAAGTTTCCTCTGAATATAATTCAAATAGTTTAGTCATTTTCTCACATTAAAACCGTCGTATGGCATATTAGTAAAAGTTACTATGAAATTATTTAATGGCTATGAATATCAATGTAGGTACTTTAAAATACTATAAAAGAATCTGGAAAGTTTAAAAGGAAAGTTTATAAAGAGATTGGGTTCATAATTTAGAATCGGTTTATATTGACAGTTTTATGTGATGTGCGTGATAGTAATAAGTACAAATCAATGTTAGTTTAATAAGAAGAAACTATACAGAGTAAAGAGGAAATAAACAACCTGTAATAAAATTGACGAAAACATTAAGACGGAAATACGTCCCTACCCAGACCGAATTTAAAACAAAACCATAATTTTGTAAAAAAAAAGTATTAGCATTAAAACATAAAAGTAATACAAATAATGCTAAAGGTTACTCATAAAAACGTAAATAGCCTATAAGTGTTATGCCAAGATTTAATTTAATAGCATATTTCGCACCAAAAACCAATTGATTCTTTGATACATATAATATTAATGGAAATTTTATGAGGCTCTCGAAATAACAGCAATAACGACACCATTTAAATGGTGACAGACCTCTAAAGAAATCATTTTATTAGGAAATCGCAGGAGCTGATGGTGTTCCCTGATGTTTTTTGATTGCCAATTGATAGTATCAGTAAATATTTTATTTAGGGTGTATCGAGGGGACGATAATGGCAACATTTATTGAAGTACCACAAACAAAAAGATTTGAGAAGCTGTCATAACAAACATTTTTGGAAAAAATCTTGATTGTAGTTTTAGCCACCGCGCCGGTTTGAAGTTTAAAGTTTAAACAAAGGGTAGATTAGAGTCGGTTTTAGGTGTTATAAAAACCACAGTTAAGCATGATAGACCCAATAAAAGCAATAAATAATAATTTTATCTTAAGAACGCGTTGTATAGAAGTTATTGTAGTATTCAGTTTACTTTTAAGCTATAATATTTTATTATTAGTACGGCACTTTCGGTTATAGCAAAACTGTCTGAAAATTTTACGAGCACAATTGTGGAGCTATTTCACCGCAAACATTAGTCACACTATTGTCCAGAATCCTAAATGTAGGGTTGTCATCTGTCTCTTCGAATCTGGATCCACTCCAAGTTACTAGGACTTTTAGAGAAGCTACCATTAAAAAATAATTTTGGGATTTATCCAAATCTGTCTAGTGTAATAGAAAGTTTCTTTTGAGAACTGTATCTAACAGTATAGAACATCGATTACGAAAACCTTTTGCGTTATATTTGAGTTATAAAACAAAAGTTGAGAGAAGTAAGTTTTGCGGAAGCATTAAAAATGACAAATGACAATCGTTCCAAGTTAGAAAGATTTAGTGAATCTACTCGTAGATAGCGTTGTCCCACGAACGTTCCCTTGAAAAATATTAGTAACGGGGCTTGTGGCATCCCTAGACAAATACAGTGATCACAGGAGAGTGATTGTGAAAAGTAACGCCATTCAATCAGCACAAAAGCCATGACACCCCATTCCTTAAATGTTTTCGTCGGGAAAGTTTCAGAATAGCCCCCAGAGTAACCTTCGTGCCTTTCAGTGTCTGTGGATTGTGCGAGAAAAGGTGTGTTCTCAGACTAACGATAAGTGAAAAGTTTTATAGTTAATCATATTCTTTATGACATAACGCCATATAATAGAACAGACATAGCTGTACCTATGGTAAACTCTTATTTTACCAGTTATTCGTTTTGTTGTGATTGAGTTTCATGTAAGAAGTCTTTCAAATCGAATCCCCAACCTGCTACTGAGAATTTTGTTATGGAAACACCCAATAACACTATGCTCGACTTGGGAATCGACCGGAAGATCTCATGCTCAGCGGTAGCGCTTGTAACCAGTAGACCAACGAGGCAGTCTAATAAATTAAACATATTCTTCAAAAATGTTATTTAGTAATATTCCTAAAACATTACAATTTACAAATCGCTAAAACGTAGATACACATAGGGCAAGGATATTTTCTAATTAAGCCATAAAAATAACATTATTAGTACAAAGTATCTTTCATCGACATTACATTTCTCAATACCTCTACTGAACAAGGGACATTTTCAAAATCACCCATTGTGTATAGTTCTTTTGAAAAGAAAAACCACTAAGATTTACAACAAAGAAAATCCATCATGGCGACAACAGTACAAATAACAATAAAATCGAATCACTTCTATTCAAGTTTAGACTGGAAATATAATAACCGAAGTCTTTCTATAAGATTTAATGGCATAGTCCTGTATTATGAAAATAACAAATAAACTATATAGTGCAATAAAAGATAATTCTAAAGAAAATAAAACTACTACAACTACTCTTTTTGAATGTGTCTACACATCAAAATCTTGACAGCAATTTTGGAGATAACGTCACGAATATGAATATCGTAACTAGGCACCGTTTTTTAACTGGGACAGGAAATAAATCAATATTATCTTTCAAAGAACAATGTCGAAAAGTTTTGACGGTATGCAAATACGGGTAACATAAAGGAAGGTGGCATAGTACCGGGGGCTATTTTTAAAACGGTGACGTCATCGACATTATTTTTGCGAAGGATTATCTCCTAAAATAGTCGAGACAGTCTCACATCTCGCGAGACAGCAAACTGTCTGGAAACAGTACCTACAGTTACAAATACAGGGTGGTGACCACTAAAATAAACAAAATCATATTTCTGTGGTGGTCACCCTAAGCTTTGTCAGATAAACACTATTTTATAGAATAAGAATTCTTTTCTTTAATTCGACTGTTTGTTTTAGACGATTAGTTTCACAAGTTTGTCCAGGTTGTGTAAATAGACCGTGTATGAAAACATCTTTAAGCATGTGATTTATTGTAAGAGCTATCTACGTATTATCCGATCCGAACTTTTCTGAATAAACTTTCTTTCTTATTTACTCAAATACTATGAATGTTCGTGATATTTACAGTTTCGTGGAAAATGATTAAGACATCACTCACGACTCATGTTGTAAATTAAAAGATCGGAATGCCGATTAGCAACGATTCTGAAAAATAAAACCCATTTTATTTAATTTTGAATAACATATTCGTCGTATCATGGTTTTGGAACGAAGTTCCTTATCGCGCGTTGTGAAAGTGGGCTAGACGGAAAAAAATCTTACGAAAAGTTGTCACGACACTTTTTGCTATAGTAAGCTATTGTAAGCTTTATTTCTTTAAAATAAAGTTGAAATTTCCTTAAATTACGTACAATTGGGGTGTGTATGTGAGTAAGGATAGATATGATTATTATTTTGAGTGACCGAACTACAAAGTACAAATTCGGTTGTGCAGTTAAGTAAGACGTATTGCTTCGAATTAAGGATTAATCTTCCTTAAATTAAATATTTTATTTTTCGCACACTAACTTAAATCTAAAATGTAGTGATATTATGTACGTGAAAGGAACTTCGTTCCATCCGGGTGTCCCTTGACACCTCTCAAGTATTTTTTTATCTCTTAGAGTGCATCTTCGCTTTTATTATTAAATTAGCACAGAACCGAACTTCAATAAATAAATTACTCACTCAACATCTACACGCAAAAAACAGCACCCACTAACCAAAACCACGAATACAAAAGCCCTTTATTAAAATTATTAACATATTAGCCATGCCGTGCAAGCCCCATACAGTCATCTACATCTGCCATAACACTGAGTCAGACATTACGTGTCCCGCAGTACTCTAGTACGCGTAAAAACTATCCTAATTACGCATGGTGAATCAGTTGGTTTAACGTATCTAAGGCCTTGGACAGGCTGAGAAGCATAAGCGGGAGATAAAGTGGGCGCGAATATGAAACAATATATGAAACCGCCATTTAGAGGAGGGTGTGACCTGACCCTAACGTCACAGGACTGTATGGCATCGCGCGCCTTCCATATGTTCCTTTTCGCGTGTTGTGGTCATATTCGCAAGCCCGCCTCACTATTCCCAAACCACTGCAACTCTTGTAAGCCAGAATCAACAGTGGCGACTACCAGAATAGCGGCGAGACAATGAAGCTCGACGAAGCCTCGCAGAAACAATTTAGCAAATTAATCAGAAAATAATAGTGGAGGAGTAGGAAAAACATAACTTGCACTACAACAACAAATATAGAGACAACAAATATTCTGTTGGTAGGGGTGTCTCGACTAAACGCTACGAGTACTATAACACAAACTCGCTGTTTACTGTACCGCGCCCGCTATCGTCTAGTCACCGTATTACCAGCCTGGACGAGCACTAACTCGACAATTGTTGCGATTATTGTTACTGATTCTCAGAATACCTCGTCCTGCCTCTTTTGTGGTCTAGCCGAGTTGCCGCCGGCACAACAATACAATGGTTAAATCAAAACAAACTGGTCATTATTACTTTAATGGCGATTATATTGAGCAGTTTCTGTTCAGTGTCGAGAGTTAACCACAGTTGTTATTACAGCTTAATCTTTGTAGGAGTTTGACAAACAATTTTGAAATCAAAACGGTTATAGTCCTTCATAAAATGCATAGGTTTCTGTTACAATATTGGTGCATTTGGTGCATCATTTATTGATGGTTACAAGATTAACTAATTGAGGCTCATAGAGTTTGGTACTGTTTTCGGATCTAATATCAAAATTGAGAGACGTTTTAATGTCAGAAAATGGGTAGTAAAACAGTCACTTAGCGATATCTAACTTTAAGCACCGTTTATGAATCTACCCCGCTAATTAAAAATCTTCTCAACTTAAATAACTACAAAACATTACAGCATTCATAAAGTGTTAGAAAAACATGCTTGATTTGACCATTGACCAACCACAAAAAAAAAACAACAACAATAAAACGAATAAACCAAGATACAGAAGAACTAACAAAACCCGACCATCCATATATGGTAATCGGTATAATAGTAATAAAACCACAACAATGCGATTCGTCACCAATTAAAGATGTAGGATGTGCAAATTAATTAGCGGGATCATTAGAAGCGGCGCCAATGACACATAAAACTACCGTATTATGTTCGTTTTACACAAAACTTCGACCACGTGTGGGTTATGCCCAGAATACACGAGCCTAGTTCATAAAGCCAACAATATTAAAGTATTTATTTATTAGGACTCGCAAAGATGACAATAGTTTAATAGAATTGTTGTGTGAATTGTTTTTTTTTAAATTTCTATGTTATTATTAACCTGTGTCAATTAGGTATACCCTTTACATTTACTTTACTTCCCTCGATGCCTCGGAAAGTCATTCATCAGTCATCGGGCCGAAAGTCTGACAACCAGTCTTACCAAGGGGTATCCTTTTACCCAGTATGAACTAGTTTTTGGAGATTAAATGGCCAGTCACTCCATGTAAAATAGTGATATTCAGTTGCATCCGGTAAGACTGGAAGCCGATCCCAACAAGGTTAGGAAAGGGCTAGGATGATGTCTTATTCAGTATAGTAAGAATATGCTTGCAAGTTATGTCACTCTAGCTCCGTGTTAACAAAACTAGCATTGCTGTAAGGCTAGTAATAAGCTAGTGCGAAAGCAGTGTTTTTTTTTAATAGCCTACTTCACCAGTAGTTCTAGCTAAGTTTGGCCGGCAAAGCCAGTATCAGATCGAATAATGTTTCTTATAGTTCTCTAGCTTGCTATCATAGCTTTGAAAACCGCCCCGTGTGTCCTGGGCTTAACGAATTAATTAATTTCGCACTCGAATCCTAGAAAGCTTTATATTCATTAGAATTTCTGTGACTGTATAATTAGCGTAATTATTGTGCAGTACAGTCATGTCTTTATTGCGAATAATTCATAATAAAGATAATTCGTGATGAGGTCATTTGATATCTTTTAGATTGCGATCATAATTTTTGTTGGAAGTACGGTATGTACCATATTAATGAAGTGAATCAGCGTGCATGTCATTTGTTTATTGTTAAAAGCATTTTTACGAGAATCGTTATTCGGTGAAAATACCCAATAATTATCATAATTTAATCGTAATGACATTTTCAAAAAAAATACGTATATAAAAAGTACTTATTAGCATTCGATTAGGTTGTCAAATTATATTACGGGAAAAAATGTGCTAAAAACCCAACATTTTGTTTTAATATTGATGAGACTGATATTTCTTTGGTAATTTTTCTTTGTGTTCTGTTTAATTTAAGCAATATCACATGCAGTTCCATAGATTTATCATCGTAGAGACTCAAATAAATGTTATCAAACTTATTACGAAAATAATTATCTTAAACACAACACTAAATTTGTTCAGTACGTAAAATGAACATTTTAATCTACAAAATGTCGCTCAAATACATCAAACTTGTCATCATTACTCGCCGAGACCAGAAAATAATTACTTGTATTAAAACAAGGGCACGTTCTAATCAAATCATGTACTGGGTTTCGTAAGCGTTTAATTAACTCGGAATACGATGCAACCGAGAACTTTCGTAACAACTCGTAGTAGATAAAAGTAGGTTTAATAACAGGACAACTATATAATAATACATACAATGTCTCAATTATACCCACTCTGTGTGGTCCAAATGATTAGCCACACACTGTAATAAAAAATACTATAACATTGTCGATATTTAGATCAGCTATTACGTTCAACAACTTGTAATAGTCAAGTTATTAGCATTATTATGAACATTAAAGAAAATCGGCAATTCGTTTCATCATTCTACTGTAGAATTTATGTTATTAAAGTTGAGCAAGTTATGAATAGCGTAGTAAATATGAAAGTTAATATTGATATAAGGAGAAAATATTGTCTGTTGGTATGCCATGCCAGGTGTAATTGGCGCTACGCGATAGCTCTGATAGATCTTATCGCGTTCATTAGTATAGTACGATATTAACATAACCAGCTTAAAGTTAATGTTTTAAATACACGCTTTACTAATTATCTTTGTTTGGTTAGCTCATTGCTTTTTATTGAAACAGAAAAGCAGAAAGGATAAGTTCTTGTGGAGGAAAACTGTCGTAAAAATGCGTAGTAATTATATCTGTCGTACTTGATCAAAACACCAATAATTCAACTTTCAACAGCACATTATCGTCGGACGGTTAGAGAAAAATAACCGTTCACAGTGTTAGTAGAATGGTTTAGTGACAGTAAATTTGGACAATGGCTGGCGGTCTCTATATTTATGTGTTTGTTATCACGCTCTGAAGTCTACTATCTTACTCTGATTTACACTGGCCTCTTACTAGACAAACAGTCAACAACGTGACAATTTACTTTTAACACCTTTAGTGCGATAAAGTTCACAGCTCGTAAGATACGTACGTGGACATACTTAATTGAGGTATCATTACAGTAAAAGCGTCAATTGTCTGAATCGCCTAGACCAGATAAACTTTTCTTGGAAGCAGTATATTATCGCGATGATAAAGTTTTTGCACATGTGTCGTAGGTATTGTGTTTGATTACTGTATATGCAAACTATGTAGGTATATCTATGGTTGATGTCACATCACTTGGGTCTATTAGACGCCAGGTCAAAGTCCATTTTTTTTTGGTTTTCCCAGCCTTGATAGAACAGACTAAAAATATAAAAATGACTTAATAGATACTATGTTAAATTGTCTCGTTATAAGTCTCAATCATGCGCTAATATTATCACAAACAAAAAACAAAGTCGAAAAAAGCTTAGAAGCGGATTTAACAAGTATGGATGACATAGAATCTGACGTATCAATATTGGATCAAGCGATGACTTTAGCCCGTGGGTGTACTAAGTCTCATGTTACATCGTGCACATTTTTGGAGATAGTAAAATCTATAAACGACTATACGTCTATTATCCGTCGAGTGAAACATTAACTTTATCACCAACTTCCCGGAAAATAGGCCTGTAATGGACGTAGAGGAATCGGTAACAGCGAATAAATCGTCAAAACAATAAAACCCTTAAAAGCGGAGCAGTAAAAATCTATTTAACGGACAATCGGTACCACCGGCGGTGTTCACAATTTATAGACGGGGTGATATGTACACGAACGGGTTTGTAATGACGACATGATTGTCGACAGTCGACATGGAAAACAAGTAAAAATACAGCCGTGATAAATGAACCAAGTGAGCACGCGAGCATCATTACGAACGTCCGATCATCTACGTTCAGTTAAAGGTCGTATAAATGAAGGTCTCATGACAATATATTAATCCTCAATTTATTATAATAATAAAATAATAGCACCGTTTTATTAGTTCTCTTGTTTGCCCGACGTTACCTGTCTAGACTAAATTGCAGTGTGATGCAATTTACGTTGAATAAAAACTTTTTTACAAAAAAAAATAACCGACTTCCATAAAACACTAAAAAGTGGCAAATAATTTTAGTTTCGGCAGTCGGTGACTTGTTTGTTTCATTTACTTTTTTGCCGACTTCCGAAACTAAAATTATTTGCCACTTTTTAGTGTTTTATGGAAGTCGGTTATTTTTTTTTGTAAAAAAGTTTTTATTTTAGCCTTTTCAGTTGTGGTATCTCACTTTAATCCTAGTCAAGTATAATTTTTACATTGTAACTAGACCAAACTATATTAATTTTTTATGGAACCACATGGCAGGTATTCCACATCAAACTAAAGAAGAATCACGCAAATCGGATCATAAATCTCAGCGTAATCGGTGTATACACCTGGAAAGTGCATACCGTTACAATTCCAACAAGCCCAAACACAGCTAAGATTCATTGCCTTGTTATGGAGTTCCGAAGCCTGTCTCTTGGATTCATCATCAGATCTGATGGTAGAATGGTTCTTATTGGACGTAAATGCTTTACTTGTTGTAGAAAATACCAAAATCACTGTACGTTTTTCTATAAAATTTGAAGAGTTCCCTCGATTTCGCCAAGATTCCATCATCAGATCCCAACTTGGTGACTATGGGACCATTTGGTAAGTATACCCTTTCCAACAAAAAAAGAATTTTCCAAATCGGTTGGCAAGCGACGAAGTAATGCGCGAACAAACATAAAAAAAAAAAAAAAAAATACAAACATCCGAATTGAGAACCTCCTCCTTTTTTAGAAGTCGGTTAAAAATTTTCGCGCGTTCGAAGCGGATTTTTCGTTAGTGTTTACTCATAAAATATATTTTCTATCTAAGATAAGCTGATTTTTATTTCATTGTTTGTCACTTTTGAAAGCTTAGCTTAAGTTCTGACTAAAAAAAAATAGTCACTGGAACAGCTACATTCTTGCTGGGAAAAAATTGTTTTTTTTGTATTTCATGGCATAATCATAATTGACCTGCCCATATCCCAGTCTGTGTCGGGTGGCAGCATGTCTTATTCTACCATTCTTCTATATTGCTCGTCATTTCAGCAGTCACTTCTTTCCTATCCTTCACACGGTCCATCCATCGTTTCTGTGGTCTTCATCTAGTCTCATGGCTATCCACATTCATACACAAACCTTTCCTTACGATAATTTCCGGTTAGCACCTTATTTTACATCAGCGAGAATCTTCCTGAAATATTCTATTCTCAAAACATATAGAGCTGTCATTAAGTCGACGTGCCTTTTAGTTAAGATTCGAAGTAGCTTTACGGGTGGCGCATTTGTCCAGCGTTCACTGACAAACAGATGCGAGGTCCGCACCTTGATAACAACAGCGAACTATCTTAGAAATGCCGATGGTTATTTATGTCTATGTCAGCCGACGATGGGGCGCAGCACCGAACAAAAGACCAGACAAATGATCGAGATAATCTAAGAGTTAATGCTGAGCAAATCATTTTATTTATTGATAGGCAGTGTGATTTGCTCGTATTTCATTCTGATTCATTTGGTGAAGACAAGGTTTCTGAACAGTATATAATAATTATGGTTTGTAAGGAAAGTAAGTGTGCAGGTTGTCCAAAAAGTTCTACTCGTTTTTTCGCGTTTTACTACTACTAGCTATGTAATGAGCCTTTTGAGAAAAATAATGAGAAAAATGCAATGCAATTATCTCTATAAAAGTCTACAAGCGCCACCACATCAGGCGAGTTTCTACCGAACGCAAGCCTACCTAGTATAAAAAATGTAAGCACTACTTAAGCTTTATTACCGTGACTAAATAAATCTGTCACACAAAACACTACATTAAGTTATTTAGTAAATATTTTAATAAACATATCAATTAACAGAAATTCTGTAATATGACTACTTCCATAGTGTCAAAGTTTACGACATAATAAAACGCCGTGTGTTTCAGTTGCAGGGGACAACCGGACAACTGCTACACGTGAGCACACGCATCGTCGCTGCGACAAATGCCTTTCAAATTCCGAAAGGCATCAGATCCCGCGTGGGAGGCAGACGCCATCGACACAAGCGCTAGATGTGACCAAGTTCAATTGAATACGAGAATAGGTACCTCCACCGGTGCCGGTCGAGTCGACGGCGGCCCTTAGGCGCGCGCGCCGCATCGCCCACGCTACCCGCGTAGATTTATAACATTACCCATATTCGGCCTACGAATGGCGCCAATTCGACGCTTTAAATTAAAATCCGCCGCGAATGCAAAACGATAACTCCGCGCTTTGATAGATAGCTGTTCTGTTTCTGATTTACGCAACACCGTATATGGGGAGTGTAAACTTGTTAAGCCATATCATCCTTAGGCTAAATGGCGTATTCAAGTCCATATCAATCACTACTATTTAGTGTTCTGTGGTCAGGACTTGTTGTTGAATGATTAAGAGCTGCAATAACGTTCGATCCTCCATTGTTTTTTTGAGCCTTTAAAAGAACGTCGATACGGACAATCTCTACTATATTTCAGCATGAAATATTGTCGCGGTTCGATATTAACACAACAAATAGTACGTCACTTCTCAATGCCTGACTTTCAAAGGTTTATGTGATAAAGATTACGTCTGGAACATGTATGTATGTGTGTGAGATACATCTTCTACTTGGGCGAGCTAAAAAGGCTCGGCGTCGCGTCGTGAAGACGTCTTACAAGAGAGCGCGATTAATCGCACGTAAACAGCGCCGGGGAAGATGGACTTACTCTGTCACTTTGTCCTCGGGAGGTATTATGCGGCCCGGCATTAAAATTTTCTTGTGTAGTACGCCCTTCGATTGTAATTCCTATAACAAAAAAAAAACAATCATTACTTACACAGTTTCGCAACTTGTTATGTACCGATGCGCTTGCTTGAAATATTGAAAGATATTATTTAAAATATGCAAATTATTCATGAAGTTTTTTTTAAGACAACTTTAGCAGAGTTACTGCGTAAATAACCTAAATTCCAAAAACCAATAAACCTTAATTTACTTGTAAAGTCATATACAGCAGTACAATCGGACCGCCAAAACACGGATCAAGAATATAAAAGCCGGTTTCAAATGAACGTGTTATTAAAGATACGTTTTTAATAATGAGATTATAGAATGTAAGTAGAGCATGAAACAGACCATGGTTTTTGTGATACAGAGGAGTTAAAGAATGGAGAAATAATGTGCGGAACAGTGGCCGACCTAGAGATGACACCAGGGACGCTGATAAATTCATTATCACCTGGTGGCTCTTTCCTACGCGCACTGTATGGACTGTCTGCATTAGAAGTCTCATTTAATTGTGACCACCTCTACATTTTGCTGGCTCCACCAATTGGATCCGTTACAGAAGTATAAAGTTGTAAATACATGAAAATGTTGGCGCGCGGCTTGTATATATATATGCTTATTTAAAAAAATCACGAATTTTCAGCAACCATGCTAAAGCTCAAGCGCCATTCAATCCTTGTAGCTCTGTAGGTCTGAGCACTCCATCCAATTACGAATCCGTGGCCCATAATAATGATGTGAGCGACGAGTCACTAGACGTCAACTGATGACATTACCAATCAGATTAGGGAGGTGTCGAAATCTAAACCAGTCAACTTCACTGCAGCTTAATTAATAGCTTATTTAATATTACTTCATAATTCTTATGTATTAGACAGTTGCAGCGAATGAGATGTTTGACTAAGAACATCAGTATGGAATTTATGATGCCATTGTGATATTGAAGAGCGATTGGTTACACTAAATTTAATGAAGGTTACAATAAGCCAAATGTATTGGGGGCAAATCTTTTTATTGTTAATTGTAATCATAGGAATAAACGTCAAATATTCTGGAATATTTAGGTTAATTCTTAGATAGCAGTATACCGAGAGCAGTGGTATGATGGCCTAGTGGTTTACCACTAGGCTATCAGGGGGGCTATAGGGGGCAGGGGGGGCCTTAATAAGCCCCCCCCCTGCTCCTTCCGCCCCGATATAGGAAATTTTGTTTGTTGGTTCGAATCATCACCACTGCTCTCAAAACGGGGAAGGAAAACATCATGAGGAAATTGTGTATCCTATAAACAAAGTCGTAGAGATTGCGTGTGACAGACACTGACACATGTCTCGTTTAAGTAGTGCGTCTTGCAGGCGTCACTATGACACGTCTGTGACGCGTCGACACCACATTGAAGGGTGTCGTAGTCTCGTGCCCCGAAGCGACGGGACGCATGATGCTAACCTGCCTCTTCCAATCAACTGCGTGATATGTATACCTGTTCAAAGCATCTTCGTGTAATATTTTTTCATATTTCATCTAGTTTATTCATCGTAAGCTTTATACTATATTGGACATTGATGAGTATCGGAATTGTGAACAGCGGGGCGACGAAATGTATGAAACTACCGTGCCTCTTAAAAACTGGACGTCAGACTATATCGCATGTCTCCTACAAAACTGCCATAACACAAAAAAAAAATACACAAATATTAGGTTTTCTCCAGTCAATTTTAATTATCTGTATGTACTGCGAAAATACTACGAATGGCACAAGCGATAGTTTTTTACGGTAAACATCGATAAACACCCAAAAAAGGACAATGCCAGAACCTCTATAGAGCTATGACCTATCAAATAAAAGTTTGTCTACAGGCATGCCAAATGTAGCATTCTATTGATGCTTTATTAGTGATAAGTAATAACATGTTTAAATGCCTTAAGAACTTGCGGTTTCTGTTTAAAACTAAGAACAATTATTACATTGAAATTACATTGAATGTCAATGAATGACTTTTTGACATGACAATTAGCGCGTCAATGACGGTCCGTTACCCTTAATCACCTAATCACTATCGCTCAATTGCGAAATAATTATTAGAATATACATTCATAAAAATATATGTTAATAAACATTATTTTCATTAAGTAATGTGTATTTATTCCGAATACATATTAAAATCCGTACGTAATTCGTACGTAGATGTAATTTTTTTAGCAAATAACTGGTTTTGTTCCGCGTGTATGCGTACTAAGTAACGCAGATGGTCGCGATAAAAACAGGAAATAGGACTTCGGTTTTTTAAATTCTTTTAATTACTAATTTTTTATCCGCAAGTGTAACAGAATAACAGTTTGATAACCAAGGGTCCTATTTTCATTGCATAATTTTGATTAATTTACATTTCTTGTAGGCTAATGAAAGTTAGGGCAGGATCTGGCATTGTCATTTAAAATGCGGATATCTCAAAACTGCTATTTCTGTGGTACGACACTACTACATTAAAAACTTTCTGAGTGTCCAGAAACGGACTGGCTATCAAGTTAAAAAAAGAAAATCGTTCCTAAATATAATTGGCCTCAACCAGCTTTTGAAAGATGACATGGAACATTTCGAAATGTGCTTACAGTTTAACCAGATCCTGTTTAACACCCCAATTAAGCACACTGGGTGCCAAAACAAAATCAAATTAAAAAATCTGTCTCAAAAAAATGCCCTTTGACTTAAAAACCTCAAGCATAAAGTTCTTACAGTTGACCTCTTGGCGGCCAGCAAATTTTCACACCCGACAGTCGAATAACGGTGCCCACTCGTCATACACATTAGCAAAGCAGCATGGGCCATCACAATGGCGACGAATGTATCAGGAGAGCCCTGAACATTTATTACGAGTGTTGAAGTGTGGATAATGGGCCAAGTCACAATTGTGTGTCACAACCAGCTTTACTGCGTTCACAGCTATCCGACGGACATTCTTCATAGAATTTGCCGCCTTGTCGACTTGCAGTCTTGTGTCTGTGAAGTTTGTAGCGTGTTCCTCATTTTGTGCCGTTTTGTTTTCTGAAGGTTAGGGTTTATTAGGGACTTTACATCACGCCTGTAAGGGTTAGGCAGAGATGTACCCTAATAGTACAACCGAATTTCGCCAGTTAGGTTTAAGTCCCATGTAATCGAGGGCGAGCCTATCGCCACCAACCGGGCCAGACCAGACCAAATCCAGACTCCGTGGCTGTTACTGAATAGTTCCTGAAGGAAAAACCCATTAACATTTTGCCCGCCCTGGGAATCGAAGCTAAGACCTGGTGCTCAGCAGCCGCGCTTGTGACCACCAGATCAACGAGGCAGTCTTTATTTGAGACAGTATAGTAATTGTGAATATTTTATGCCGACGGCGGAGTGTTGAAGTTATGGCGCCACTCGGAACAGCAATCAACTAGTTTTATCAATTTCAACGACGCAACATTAAAACTGACTGACTGTTATGACTTTCCTGAACGAGAGTCCCACAATTACGTTTACAGTAGGTACTAACAGTTATTTCGTATTATCAAGTAAACGAGGAATATGATTTGCCAGAACCAGAAGCCGGCTTAAGGTATCATCACCCAATTAACACCTACATCATAACATTATGAAAATAGCAGCATAACTATAAATTAAGCAGAAAAAAGAGCTGGTAACGCCTTAAGCTGTGGGCATGTCGTTTCGCGACTTGGACTACAACGGGCAAAAGTCAACTGCTCCATGGAAACCATGTTTTACGATCGGATTATGCTAGAAGATGAATGCAAGGCAATCAGACGCAAGAACGAACAAAGCATCGCACTGGAAAATGTGACTTTCAATCGTAAAACTGAACATAATTTTATAGCTTCCCGGTATTCTAACACATGGCGGGCGGGCTAAGATTCCTACGGGCGCTATCCGAACAAGTAAGAGTCGTAACTAGTCCTACACGTTGTCTTACATTTGTTAGTGCAGACTGATCAACCACCGAGGAATGTTTATGGAACTAAGATGTCCGTTTCGGTATGCGGTATGTGCGAAAGTGACTGAGTACTCTTTTTGCTCTACTACATTGTCATTTTTAACAAGCTTGTCTGAATGTAAGACTTATACTATTATGTTTACGTACCTCAGGGTTGTAGTATCGAGATGTGTTCGTCAAATCTACGACTGCTCCCAATGTCGGAATTTTTTCGAGAAGAGCCGGAACGTCCCATCTGCAAATAAAGAGCACTTTTAGCTCTAAAACCTATATAAAATAATGGCTACCTAACTGGCGCGAGAAAGTATGAAGCATTGGTACGTAGGAGTAAACCCAAATAATGTCCAATTACAGAAAACTGTGTACCCGTCGGCGTTAAATAAATAACTTGAAGAAAATCGTTCAACGCAACAGTTTAAATATAAAAATAACTTTCTAAATTAGTTGCGGCGCCGGCCTTCCTACTGCACGTCGGCAAACATTTGCATAATTATGGCGTTTTAACAAGTTTTTCTTTAAACAATAAAACACTTATCACACAGCCCTCAATTGTAATCAATCTTAAAAATGCACTCATCAGTTGCTTAAATCGTAGCAAGGCCTTTGGTCCATAATAACTGAAGTTTAATTCCAGTGCAAATTATATCAATACATTTATAAATCAAGGTACTTAATTAAATATCGTAAAAGCTCTATGTCAAACTGATCCTTATTGAAAATTCAATTATCTCATCATCATTACGGTGAAAGGGTCATGATTGGAGCTACTTACTGCAAACTGTCAGTTTTTCAATTTACATAATATCAACTCACATTCAGATGGCGCCACACGTTTACAGCGATTTGATTATTAAAGTTTTAAATTGAATCTTAATTAAATGGAATTAAGGACTGCATTCAAATGTAAATTGGAAATGAAAAATGATATCCATGAAATTGATCTCAACTCCGGTACTGGCGCTAATTTTCAATATTTATTTCATCTGTGCTGTCCACACTTTCCCCAATAAATAATTTATCATTACACGATACGCAGATCCTATAGTCAATAAAAAATAAATAAATAAAACTTTCTTACATTTCTTTAATCGCCTTGTTCCACGACTGTACGCTCTGTAACAACGAAAAATATAGACATAGAGTAAAAATAAATTAAGGACATGTTAGATTGTGTTTTGGGCAAAGTTGTAGTGCTATTAGCGTACGCTTCTCTGCGTGTAGACAATGTGTCTTTGAGAAAGCCGCACGTAGGCGACGGCATGTGATAAGGGAGCAGATCAATCATCTGCTGGCCCTACCTGACCGGTGTCAATGAACTATGCCCAATGAGGGCCACCTGACTCGATCCACTTTGGGACTTTTCGACACACGACAAAGGTTAAAATAAAAAATTAGTATGCTAATAACATGAAAACGTCACCGTTTAAGACTTTAAGTTATATCGAACCAGATAACCAAACAGTTAACTATTCCAAGAAAACGATAAGATTTTATATCGACAGTATAAACAATGAATTAGAATTTTAAATAACTTTAAAATCGTTGGGCATAAATCTTAAAAACCCATTCCTGTTGCACCGCAGGCCAAAATTTTTGGGTAAAAATTTTCAATTTTGCCCAAAATCAAGTTAAATAAAATGTCAGGGTCCATAATAATAGCTTGTTAGAGTGGTAATAATTTATCGACGGTGTTGACATGATGTAAAAAGAATGTAAAAAAAGTGAGCGCCAGGAGGTGTGTCTAAATGGGGTTAATTTTCAATTTGGATTCGCCGGTGGCCTTTATAAATTAACAGACGGCAATTTAAATAAATCCATGTAGTTATGATACGGAGAAGTATGCATAAATATTGAATATTGCTCCTTGATTAATAACATTTTATGTGATCGATTAAAATTAATTGGTGACATGTGAAAGTCTCCGAAAATGATGCACCGACATCTTCTTTTCGGCGGTACCGAGAAGCAATCGTGCAATTAATTAATTGCTTAACAGTCTGACAATCATATGGATGTAAATATGCGCAATAAATTAATAATACGTGGGATCGGTTACCAAGTTAGTCTTTCATCATTAAGTTAATAATTTAAATGAACTATTTAGTGTTTATTTAAATTATTAACTTAATACTTGCTTTTGGAGAATCTGCCTTGGTGGATATATGTATAAATATTTGGTTAGATCTTGATTTGTTACCGCCTGTTTATTGAGATATGAAAAGGTGGTATTACTAGACAAAAAAATTAAAAGAAAATCACAGCATAATTTGTACAATCAACAAAAGTAAACGTTGAACAATACTTTTAAACAATCGCGACCTCATCGGGTGCACTTACCACGATTTTCAATTAACATTAAAGCACCGGAACAAATAAAACGCAGCCAGGACAAAGGAGTTTATTGAAACCGCGAATATCAATGTAAAAAATGCGGTGGCACACAAAATTAAACCTTGACTCCATACATGCGTTCGAAAAACGACGCAATTTTGAATTTACTGCCCTGTGGCGAAAACACTTATAAAGAGAGCTCTGAAAGGATGACGTGACGGCAAAATAACTTTTTTATTTTCTCTCTCATTATCGACTGTAGACACGAACCGTGACCTTGCTATTAAAACTATATCCCAAGAGTCAGCTATCGATATTCTCATCGATAATATAACTAGTGAACAAAAATTCATATCGCATCGCAAACGTGATTGTAAATTGGCAGCCTGTAATAAGGTTGCCTTCGAATGCATCTAGAATTAAATGCAGTACAGGCCGAGCAATAAAATCTATGAGATGATACTCGATCATAAATCGATTCCATTACTATATTAATGACAATCTTAACTCTCAATCACAAGTCGGATCTGCACGCCCCGATACGCACCTACCTTATTGGCTCTACTCTACCCTCGATTAACGTCAACAAAATAAAATATTTTATTCATTTACCTGTATTTCAAAATGACATTTTATTTTGTTGATGGTTTTGACGATAATTATTATGATATTGATCCTGCGGTGTGGTCCCAAAAATGAGGATTGGTCACCCGAAATCAATTTTATGACTGTCGCATGAAATTGCTAAGGTAGATTCGCACACAGCTGGCGGATAGTTGCTAATCAAATAAAATCGATGTAGAATTTTAATTAGATATTCTCTGCAGACTGTTTTTTAGTGCAATACAGCAGGTGAAATAAATAATGACAAGGAGTTATGTCGACGATCAGAATTGATCTCTCATATATTTGAAACTAGGTGGAATTGTTGGAGATTATTATGTCAACCACTGCACCATAAATGGTCGATAAATAAGTACATCTTTCAGCATCGTCATTAGCAAAAGTAACAGCTGTTTATAACTTGTGATAAACATTGGTTCGTCAAGCCTCTCAGCAGAACAACATGTGGCGAGGCGATTTAAGTTGTGATTGCGAGTAACGTTCACGCAATCGAAAGAAGTCGTTAATAAAATAATCAACAATGCGATTCAATAAATCGCCGATTGCCCGCTGACAAAAACCATACGACACGACAAGACATTACTTACATGTGTCCTACAAGGCAATAAATGTAAGATTGTCATTTTTACGACGTACAACATGTACGTACATTTGCACAGCCGAAGGGGGGAGGATCACTACCTGCGGAGACGTGACGGTATTGAGATTTTTACTTTGTAGAGACATTTGAAGATAAGCATATCTTGAAGTGAACCATACCTACAAATTTTTTATCACATAAAAATATGATATTGATATAAATTATGCCCGGTTTCGTAATGCCTGTACCCGGTTGCCAGGCTATGCCTTGATTTATTAATGAATCCAGCCAAATACCTGTGTAAATAACCGTGATAACTGAAACTTACAACCTGTATGTGTATTCAATGATTGCGAAACGTATTCATATTCAATGAGTATTTGCCAACCAGATTTTAAATCGCTCAAATCAATTTATCATAAAAAACAGACCACTGCATAAACAGTACGAGTAGTTTACAAAAAAATAAAACGTTAAAGCTCGAGGACCTCCCATCAAATTACAAGTGGCAAGCTCGGAACTTATCTCTCGATCGCGTGTCGACAAAACGAATAACACCTTCGCACGCTTCGATCATATTTGACAAATGCGAGGATCAAATAATCGCAAATACGTTTCAGAGACCATACAACAAAAAGCCAACCTATATTAATAAATAATAAGAGTCCAAACAGCGTGGCAGCAGCCTTCGCAAATCATATGATAGTGATCAGAATATGTAAAATAATGATGTAGACTCACTAGTAAATAGTAGACAGTAAATCAATCAAGTCAAGGAAAGAACTTAAGTATCGAGATTTGAATAAAATTAATAATAGTACAAATTGAACAACGTCAACACAATACAAAGTAGATACACAAAAGCATGTAGAATTTCGCAAAATTGAAACGTTTTGGGTGAGTCAACGTTAAGTTCGAGTATTAAATTACAGGGTACAAATCGGAGCCGATACCGAATAGAATTTACGAGGTTACAAGAAAGAGCTTGTAGCAGCTTATCACGATGCAAGCACCAAATCACTTCTGTGACTTTCTCTCGACGATCCACGGTAGTAATACTGACTAGTTGAAATTCACGTGCCACTGGTACAGCATGCAGATGAAACACCATAATCACATATGGATAATCATGCCTGGTTAGTGGTTTGATGCACATGGCATAACTTCAACTGGTAACATAATAAGCCGGTGAAACAGGCTCCACCACATCATCTTTCTAATTTCCTAATCAGCTAATTACAATGCACAAAGAGACTTATTAACCGGCGTGCGACACTTAATTATTCAGACACATTGTACATTGTTAAGTGACAAAAATTAAGACGGCGCGGCGCCGCGATCTATAAATCATTTATAGGGTAACTGTTTCGACATTTTAAAATATGCAAGATCATTGTTAGATTTTCGGAAGGAATTAGAAATTGTATTTATTGGAGTATAAGAATGATTTTTGTTTGTATATGTCGCGATATGCAGTCTTGGCCGCATTGCGTTGTCATCATGTTGTTTTTTGACAATCATCTGATCCGTTACGTCGTTTATTCCAATGGTAATGATGGCATAATTGACAGAGGGCAACTATTGTTCCCATTGTGTTCTATTGATATTACAGTTTTGTCGCCTTGTAATGGTTGAGCTTTTTGTATTGTTTTATGGATCGTTACTGACTTGTTCTCTTTTGACACCGAGTCGACTGCTGCGGTAGATTTAAAAAGGGTGGAGTTGACTCATTCAAATTCGTGACCTGTCTAAGAATTGTTCGTGCCTTTACTAATTATATTCTTTTATTATGGGGACATGTGTACCTAAATATGTCGTGATGTGTCGTTTTAAAATTCTTACATGCCTGGTACACTAACAACAATCTACAACACTACAAATTAAACGTTGTTGATTTATACATATCATAAACAACAATTCATATTGATGTCACAGATATGACCCTCGTTATGGTCGAATATAGAGAGTAAGACATAAAATTTAACAATGTAATTGAGTAATGATCAAAAAGGCATTCGGTGTCATAATAATTGATATGTGGCTGACTTCTTACGAATGCGGGCTCTGTCGATACAGAAAAAACTTATGTTGCTAGCTGTTAACTAATTTAAAAGCCAAATGTGTTAAGAAACATAGGGGTTTCAATAACATCAATTAGCTTAATATTTTCAAGAACATCCCATCTGGCAATAAACGAAACTTACACCTTCTGAATCTTAACATGAAGTAGCGGTTACTAAACAAAAAATAATGTCAATCATAAGTCAAACAAGGGTTAACCTTCTGAGATTACAATTTGAAGCTCATACGAGAACAAGCTGAGATAAGTATCGAAATATCGCACGAGGTGCTACATAAAAAACTAAAAGGTACGCCCTGTTAAAATGGGATTCCGTATTCGTTTCAACCGATTAATCGAATGAAAAGCCGGTGTATCGTATCGGATGTCGGGAGCATTTATCGCGCCTAATTGCGACCACCGCGCCGAAATTCAGTTTAAGAACGTACTGGGTGGCGTGATGGGCAGAGATGATACTCCTCGTGTAACCCAACGTTTTCGAAATTATGGGATAGTCAAAACCCTTTCTAGACACCTTAAAATCGATTATGATGGTGTATAAAAGTCATATCAGTCAGTCATCAACTCATCATGTAAACCTTTACGTATTTTAAGGATAATAATTTGTCCTCCTTACGGTAACGTCAATATTTTACTTTTCCAATTATTATATTATTTTGTCATTTACTGCACTCTCAAGAAAGAAAGTTACTAACGACGACAGGCATTGCGAATAACACAATGCAAAAATTAAGATATTACAATAAATCATATAAAACCATAAATCAACAATTCGAAGAAAACGTACGTTACGTCCCAACAAGCCATGTTTGTTAAATGTATGTGAAATTGTTTTCAATGTAACCTGATTATTTACTGTCAGTCCGAAGCCAATATTGCTTCATTGCCCAAACGGTCTCGTTAGTACTTATAGGTGTTTGCTGATAAAAAGTTCAATTAGACTCCGCAAAGCGTTTTAAGAGTGCAATTAGGTTCTTATAATTTACCCAATATAAATAGAGTGAATTCAGCCTTGGAATGCCAATAAGTGTGCTGTCGAAGGCCACGAGTCGTAACCATACCTTAAGATAACACGATACTAATGGTCACCCTACAGGAGATCGGGTGTTGCAAAATTAAGAGTTAATTGTATTCTTTTTGTGCGTCCGCGCACGAGTTTAAATCTCTCAAGATTGTATTTTATGACAATTAAAGAGAATGGTCGGCTCGTGCGGAATTACGGAGCAACCTATTACCAGTAATGGTATTGAACCTTTCAGCTTGACCGGAACAGGACAAAATAAAAAATATCGACGATCGGAAAGCGAACGGTTCGTTTTAAGTGCTTCCGGAATCCGGATCAGTACGCTAACGTATTGGAAAACTACCCAAAAAAGAGATAAAAACATGCTGAATAGCTGCCCAATAAGGTATGTAAACCTAATAAACGAACAAGTGAATTTCAATTCGAAAACCTCGCTATCCTTTTGATTGTTTTGCAAAAAAATATATATACGATAAACGCCTCGTTTCAGATGATTTGCTGCATATAATGTATATTCCATATAACTTTATTGGAAGGTGTGTCGGCTTAGTTGAGAAATTACACCCGTTGTGCGGCAATGACGGTGCAATCATAAAAATCCACAGAGCCTCCACCAAGACCGGTGTTTGAACGTTCAATTTCAACTAAATCATTTACCGCATGTTACTGGGGTAATAACAGGTGATGATACCTCGTAAGTTGATTAAAGTCCGACGTCTGTGGAGGTACGACATACATTTATAAACAGTTTATAAAACACAGCTATTATGGATTGTACAATGCATTGCAGTAAGGAAGTACAGTGAAGTTAAAAAGGAGGGAAGTTGAAACACTTAAAAATTGTCCACTGTGAAAATAAAGTAGTAACTGCACCGCCAACTTTGCCCATGAAATGCGAATAAAACCCGAGAATCACAGTCTCTGTTATACAACTTTAATCCTATTCAAAATCCATATAATTAAAGAGAACTTTAAATATTGCATATTAAGCCGTTTCAGTTTACATCACCTGAGATGGACAAGTAAGCAAGAAGGTTTCATCGCAAACCCTTAATGGGCATGAAAGCACGAATATTGCCGTTCAACATTAAATTTTAAGTGCGTACATAATAATATAATATGGCCACTATCAGGGGCGGCGATCTCTGTTAATAACCACCAAAATATTATCAGACATGACAACCGGATGACGTGTAAACGAAACCATGCTAAAGCTCTCCGCTCTTCAACTCGTTGCTTTTGAATATGCATGGCGCACGCAACCGGCGAACAGTTGAGAGAATCTGGAAATGCTTTAATAGAGTTCACTTTTGTTAAATTAATAAAGTGTCTGCAGTTACTAACGACGCAGGTTAACGTTAGACATATGCTTCACTTTGAGACCCTCTATTTTTTTCACAGAGAATTTAGGAACCTTCAGTGAAAACCAAGGTTAAGTAGGGAGATAATCGAGAGCCAGATCATTTGAAGGAGAAATTATAAAAATACTTACTTCGAGCAGGAAAATTGTATGCGTCGGAAGTTCTAATTGTATCAGTTCTGTTAAATAATATTTCCTTGGTATCAGATCAAAACAAGACAGTCAAGAAAGCTGATTACACGGTGCTCCCACGATCTCATGCCCCGGCTTGTGAAGTACGAAACTTGGCGCGTACGTGTCAAAAGATGTAATTATGAAGAAATCCAATCAGCGGCGGCGCGAACTTGCGCGTACGACGACGTTGATTGAGCGATAAATTTACTGAAGATAAATCACCCGGTCGCGACAAATCGGTAGCAACAAGGGACCTTTGTTAATTTTAGGCGGCGAAACGATACCTACACAGGCGGTAATTCGATACGTGGGTGTTCGATACCATCAATATTATTCTAATAAATAAACAAATTATTCCATGACACAAACCAATTTCTCAAATGAATGTCATAATTTTGTCTAAGATAACGACAATAAGTAATGTGTGGTTCGTTACTCACAATGAGCACAATATTTACAATGCCCTCATTTAATTCCAATAAACATTTTAAATTGGAAGTTGCTGATACACGATTCAGATTAATTTCAACGTTGGCGCCATCGTGCCGCCGTTTTTCAGCTCATATTTCTGATTCAGGACCTCACGCGTGACTCAAGCGAGTGGCGTAATAACTTCAATGATAACTTCCAACTATAACTTACACGGGAATGAAAGTAGCATTGTTACATTGAAAAGAAGTCCGCAGAACGTCCAATATCCAGCCAATACGAGTATCAACACAAAGAGCAAACACGAGACGCTAGTGTACAAGACGAACAGTTAAAAGACGCTTTGAGGAAAAGTATATCACACGATACAAGCTATTCAGCGCAGACGATACCGCGGGCGAGTGCAATAAATTCAACGAAATATACTCTTTAACATCCGTCGACAACAAGACTGAACAAAAAGTCATACAAGGAGTTTTAATGTCACTTGTGAATATTCTTATGAATAAGCACTAGCAGATGAATCTGTACACGACTGTTGAAATACGACGTCTCCAATGGCCAGACAGTCAACATAAAGCACATATTATTGTATTGTTGTAGGCGTAGCGATGGAGCTTTAACTCCTATGAATTCCAAAAAATATGTTATCGGAGATCCAAACAAAACTTGGTCTATACCTAAATGGGTATTTAATATTAATTTATCTAAAAATCATGGCACGCATAAGATATCAATGAATCACACAATTTCACACTGCATATTGCATAGTGAAATGCCTGCGGCGAGTAAAGCACTAAACAGGCTGACTAATTAGACGTACTAGGCAACAAAGGGCCGTCATACGAATTTCACTGTTCGGTTGTGGTAGAGGAAAATGTGCCTTATTTGTGAGGGGTTCATGTAGGGGAGATGTTACAGGTGTGGTGGCAAGTGTACGTGTGATGGCGGTACAAGATAGGCCGCCCACGCGCAGGCGCCGCGCCGCGAAATTCGTGAGAGCTACGCCGGCGCCGGCGACTCTCATAATGCGGCTACGGTTTAGAGGAGGTAAAATATCTCAGCATTTTATATTGTGTTCATACAACAAAACTACTTGAAATATTAATGTAGAGTTTTTTGTATCTATAAATAAACTGTTTGCTAACCTGCAATGGCCTGACAAAGGTTAAAGATGAAGTTTACAAAATCTCTGTAATACTACGAGTGCTATGTACGATTAAACGATATGTACTTATATATTATGACTTTTACAAGAAGTATTAGAAATTATTTTAAATATGTTTCAGGCATTAGATTCTGGTTAAAGAAAATCTGGACCGTCCGACCGACCACGATTGAATAACTCTACACGCAAATACTGCAACATTTATTTCTAAAACAGACCTCTATTTGATGAAGTAAACTACGTAATAGCATCTGACACCACAAAATGCAAGCATTCTTAGAAGAAAAAGATAAAAAATTATGTCCTGTTAGCATAACAAAACATTGTCGTAAACCAAAAACGGGTAGGTAATTGGATGTACCATTTGTAGGCAGGAAATTGCATTCAAAAATGACTGAAACCACTTAATCGTACATTGCATCACGAAATTACTTGTAAATCCTCGTAAAGCAGGCCATCCTGATTCACGTTCAAGAATCCACATCGGAAATGTAGGTACAATACTCGGAATTTGTAATCGTATGCTTAAATCACACTTCATAAAGAGTTGCACCACTGGGGTTCACTCAAAACCATGTTCGGCAACATCGTTACAGTAAAATGTGGTAAGACTAAAAACCGTAAATATAAAAGTGTAAACATCACTATTCAAGTCAAAATATAGTAAGTTAGTCATAGCCGCAAAACAAACACTCATGTTGGTCTCGCAAAACTTAACGAAGACATCAACAAAAATTGAATTGACTAATTAACTCGAGACCACTTGAAAGTCAACCACACATTATATTTATGACAAATTGTTATTTGCTAAATGTTCGAGGCTTGAAAGTATAGTGGATGGACTGATGAATTGTTTATATTGCAAACTTAGGTGTAACTATTTCAAAGAAGAAGACACTTCTAGTCTACGAAGTAAAAGCAATTTTCAAAAAGACATAATGATGATGATGATGATGGCAAAGCGCCTCTATATGTAGGTGTGACATTAATTTGGCTATCGGAATTTTAAAGATTTACGCTGTTAAATGCCCTCTCATGATTATGCTCATTTTTAAGGACTATTTCAGCAGTGGATGTAAACGAAGTTTTAGTGACGATAAAGCAGCCTAAATTCTTTTTCTGTTTATGTTTGTTGACAAACATTCAAACATGGGCCTCGTTGTGGAGCAAAATGGTCGAGTGAAATCCAGTTTGGTTTCAAAAATATTATTTTTGACACTACTAGGGACCTTTTAAAATAATGATGCCCTAATTTTATTATTTTATAGCGAGATGACCTGTCGGTTAAAACTAAAATTCCCCTGTTTTCTTCAATTCATAGAAATTGTCCCCATAATGTTTAAAAAAGACTTGTCAGACTGTCGTATGTATTAATTATTGGATTTTATGATGTAAGATTACGTTTTTCAAGGAAATTATGAACAACTTCCAATATACAATTACTGTTTATAATAATAGGTAGAACAAAATCAACACTGCCAAGTTGCGAGCTCGTCGTCGGCACATCAGCGGCAAGGCGTGGCGACACACCTCTCTATTACTGTACCCGTCGCAGGCGCTACAGCCTGCCTATGTTCTTGTTGTATGTAAACTTCATTAAAATTGTTTTACGTTATATAAACATTGTTAGCTAGCCTACTTGTTGGGATCCTTTCAATTATTATCAGAATTTTAGAGTACCTGTGGTAGCCAAGGTGCAATGGTAGTGACAAGTGTGAGAAATGTTGAATAGATGATGCTAATTTCAAACGACCTGAACATCACCAAATAATGTAGTTACTACCTTAGTACTGTAACGACAGCTTTTTCTTTGTCCATCGATAAAACCTTCCGAATACCAGTTTGAATAAGGCAACTAACAAACAAAAAATGGTCAGTAATAAACAAAAAGAACGAGCCAACTAAAACAATATTACAGAGTCCAGACAGATAAAGAAATTGAGATCCTTACATGATAACGGACCGAATTACAAACGATAAATTACTGATCAACAAGGCGCACGTGTGTAAATTGAATTAAAGATAAGTAAGTACTGCATATAACAGTATTGCGATTAAAGACGATAGCAGACATCCTGTGTATGTATTCAGGAATTCAGGCTGGTCAACACATAAGACAAACACTTTAAACAAAAAAGAAAGGAAACAAAAAAAAAACAACTTTCGATGATCATATTTAGATCAGTTTGGAACATGAATGACGATGGAAATAAGGTTAAGGGTAGAGAAAAGAAACGCTAGATAAATGGAAAAGACGATAACGCTGGTAAAGAAAACTAAGTATGGACGAAGAATACAGAAGTAGTTATGGAAGAAGAAATCATGATGAAAGCTCATCATGACTTCCCCAAATAAATTGGGATTAGGACAGAACAGAAGATTGATGCTCACTCACAATTTGTGCTTCTGAATTTTGCATAAATTAATCAGGTTGCAAATCTTTTGGTCAGAGTAAAGAAAGTCGGCTGTAAGTATCCGGATTTTTATTGTTTGTCCTGAACTGCGGTATCAACATACCTGACAAGATACGAAACAAGAATTACATCACAATCGAAAATAGCTCGTAGAACGTAACATGCACGATGAAAACGTCAACATAAAGCTCTTAAGTGCATAATATTTTGAGCAACTCAATTTATCTTGTTAATGGAAATATAATATATTTATCATCTAACTACTGCCCGAGAATAGGCAATGCTTCATTAGCTTTATTTAAATTATTAAGCAATAACAAGTCACTCGATACATAACTTATTCCAATATAATATGATTTACGTGTCTAAGATTATTTCCCAACTAGCCGAATATGCATGTTTGAATAGAGTCATAAAATGAGAAAGCATTAAAATATAAATTAATGACGCAATTATGTATACCTTAATTAATTAATTATGTGACGACGATGTTCAATCAACACGATGGTTAAAAATTAGCTGACAAACTTAATAATGAATATGTATGGGAGTTTCTAAAACGAAAATAATAAGCAAGACACAATTTTTACGATGTGGCGGCCATAAAAATGTGTATAGTCAATAAATTATAAAGATAATAAAATAAAGCATAGAATGATTGAATTTAAGGAAAATGCAGAAAAATGTCTAACCTTGTTTAGATTGTAAACTAAAATTAACACGTATTATCCGCATCAAAAGTACACTAGAACTTAGATCAACAATACATGGTTGCCACAGATATGACATCAGTTGTAAAAATAAGCTTGTAAAGGCTTCAAGGATTGCTAGCCGGATACTGAGGACATACTAGCGTCTAGCAGAACGGAAACGGACATGTACTGGCATCAAATATAACTGAAGCTTTCAAACACCACAAGTTAGTTTTCTGCGATAATTATTAAATATTTGGGAACCAGATGAACCAAACGTAAATGATAATATTTCCACAGACACTCCCCTGTATAAAAATAAAATAATTTCAGGCCATCCAGGTTAATTACAACAGAAGACTAAAAAGTGAAGTAAGAAATTATACCAGCCAAAATATCTAAAAAAAGCTCTTTAGAGCGTGCGATCAATTACCTGTAACACGGTAAAAACAATACCCTACATGAATTATTCGAGGAGGAAGTACCTGCGTTGTAGCACGGCTTTATAAGGTCATAAATCAAAACCAAATTCCGACCGAACATCTTAATTTGCATCGCTCCCAGCCAACCGGTGACACTAACGATCCACTAACGAAAACAACGGAATGGAACTATCAATTTTTGTGTCCCCAAAAGCTTCATTTAAAAACCCGAAAAACACCGGCAAAGACTTATTATACGTGTGACTAATGCCATGTTCATTAATTTTCAATCATAGAGTCTTTACAGTTAATTAAGACGCAGCCAGCATGAGTGAATTTTATGTTTTTTTTTACGCAGATTAGTAATAATGCAACTTTCCCTTAACAATTTATTAGTTCGCGATTGTATGCTAATTAGGAATTTCACCGTTAAACGTTAACGTTGGATGTAATTAGGAAACAACCGTTGACAATACCGTAATACGGATAAAACATAAATCGACAGATTGTTTATTAACGACGGAATGCAATAAAATAATCACCGGTGCGTTGGCACTTAATCAATGGTTGATATCTTATTTAGGAGGGAGCTAATGAGAGGCGTAGATCACATTCGGGTAATGATGACACGGGTAGATTTATCAAACACTTTCGATCCACAACTTATGCGCGGTGATTAGGGTATTCGTGTTGACATAATGGCTGGGCAAACGGAGTTAAACGAGACAATTATTCATCAAAAAACTATGTTAAGCTTCAATAAACTTAAATAAATAACACACCTACTACACCATCTGAAATCATAGACCTATTAATACGCGACAGATGATATCAGAATACTAATTATAGTGATATGTACTCTAAACTGCAACAAAAAATCACTCATAAATTAGCACTAGACCGTCCGTATATAAGTGTCAACATGAAAAAAGAAGTGAGCCAACACGCATGAGAATCAGTGCCCAACTCATGAATAAAGTCAGTCATCAAACAACCGCAGCATAATTAATACAGTGTTATTCATGGCGTGGTAGCGATGACGAAACGCAAAGAAAGCAAGATGCAAACTGTAGTTCACACATCGACAGCAAAATGTGGAGTTGCCTTTCTATTTCTTCTGCGATATATCCATCCTTCGATAAGTTACCATCAACTTTAGCTCAAGTTTTATCCAAGTGCGGCTGGCAATAGCGTCCCAACAAAGAAAACTCCGAAACTTCAGTTTCAACCAGACAGACTAAAAGCATTCTAAGAAAATAACATAAAACCTCCCTCACACGTCACAACAGATGCAACTCGAGCTCCTAAGATTCCAACAGAAAGCCGACGCCAATTCCGTGCCAAGACAACTTAACCAATATTCAGATTACGGATACTCAGTCGCATCCACGAAGGGACAACACTCAAATCGGACCACTGCACATTGTATGTTAAATGGTGTGCCATTAAAGGGAACGGCGCTTAATAAACACATTACAGTGCAATATTAGGCGCGAGCGCAGAGCAGACGTGATTAAGCGTCAAGAACGTGGGAATAGACGGAGAAAGAGAACGATGAAAGGGGATAGTTATTGCGACAAACAAATAGACTGCGATGTTAACATTTTACAAGCCTTGTTCAAGAGATAATTTGTGTGATATTTCATTTTGTTCTAGTGGCCTGTCAGCGGCACTGCGTGCGTAGTATTAATATAAACATTTCGAGAAGCGTGGAAAACGTACCTGAAGACGCATTCAAGAACAACACTTTGTGAAAAATATAGGAAGCCTTCAATTAAATAATAAAATCGAAATTTACTGAGGCAATAAAACTACAAAACCGACTGCCACAGTGCACCAAACCGGCAATAAAATATCAAAATACCATAACGAAAATATACTAAAACTAGACGTGCATTGAGCGTCGTCACCACACAATGGATGCGCGCTTTTATGAAAATATCAATAATAGTATTCAACGTAGTTTAGTGCGCTATTAATGCACCGAGCGCTTGCAGACAAATTCAATTGACAAGAGCCTCCGCCGGAGCCCCAGGGTGTCCCTCGTTTACATCTACCCGCCTATCTATTTACGCTGGTATTGGAAATAAAATTGAGCGGCGAGATTGCATAGGAACTCTCAAAGGATGCGATCGGAACTTTATGATCCGATTTTATTGTTGTCATCGACACTGTCGTCTTTATAAACGCCGCAACATTGCGGTAGAAACCTTTAAATGGACCGGAAAATTGAACGCTCAACTACTTCGACACACGCTGACCTCCCCAGGTTTCAACGCGCCAAACAGCAGAAACCACTGATAACATTATTGACACGTGTCTACATAGACATCTTAGTAATAAGCATGACTTTACGGTTACTCAGTGTGAAATAGCATTGTACCGTTGCACACGACCATTGTCGCATAGCTTAGCTTCAAACCAGATCGACTCTATCCGTCTTATTACAAAAAGCGGTTTAACTAAAAACCCTGGTTTAAACTTCGATAAACTACGGTTTAAACAAAAATGGTATTACAAATCGTGGTTTTGCGATAAACCATAGACTATTTCATGGTCTAACGCTAAACCTCGGCGACCCCTAGTTTAACGATGGTCTAAATCACTAAATCGGATCTGTCGAAGTTTCTCTTTTAGGTTAAATCATCTTTTTCACTGTGTTGTGTTGTTTTTTCTCGAACTTGGATATTAACATGGTCGATTTAATTGATACTGAGGATATTGAAGTCGCTGAGTTGTTCGAAACGAAAAAAGTGGACCTAAAAAGAGAAGATTTATTCATAGATGCTCAAGGATGCCGTGTCTCCCGAAATGCAAGTGGCTTTCTGGCTCTTCAAATTATTAAAAGTACTAAAGAAAGTTAACAAAGAGGCAATTGTTCTAATAAAGACTTAAAAATTCCAAACCTAAATAAACTTTGTTCACCTGGCGATAGTTTTGTTTAAAGTTATGGTTTCATATAACACTCGAGAATGTTACGTTCCGTTACAGGTACTGAAATGTATTTTTAGAAATTAATACGACATTAAGTAATGAGCTTAAACAAAACTGCAATCGACAAAATAACTAAATAATGTTTATATCCATGCAAAATAACACGATCTCAATATTTTTAACACTCCTTAACATCATCTAATCATTAGTATATTATCAAAATGTTTTCTTTTCTAGGCATACGGAACGTTGGAATCGAATGATATCATGGTGAATGAATGATATTTGTAATAATCTGTGGTTGCTATTTAGATAATGGTTCAAATGATGGTACTAAGAAGTCCACGGTTTATTTAGGTTTTGTAATACGAACAAATTTAGACCATGGTTTTACAGATAAGCCTGGACTTGATAGTCCAGGTTTACACCAAGGTTTATTTAGTTTTTTGTAATAAGACTGTATACGTTTACGAGATGCGTCCTAGTGGCGTTATCACAAAATATGATAGATCGTCGGGTGTGCGACGACGCTCTCCCACGCGGCACAACCGTGATTAATTATAATTCGAATTTTATTCAAAGTGAACAGCGGACAAACTACGATACCAATCAATAAACGGTTCCATACCGACGACGGTACCGACACGATACCACAATTTACTGTTGCCGATAGCACGTATGAAGACGTCAAAGCCGAAGTGAATAACACGCTTAGATAGAAAGCTCCAGAACAATGGTAGCTGCATTTTCATTGTGATACGAGTCTCATGTAACCATATAATGTAAAGCAAACGCGGGATCATCTATCACGGAGCTCGCATTAGCGTCTGACAAAAGAGAATTTAATTTCAAGGAATAGCTCGTCTCGTGCGAACACTAATGCCGTAGCCACAGAAACACCAAAGGAAATAAAGTTAAATATGAACCCATAACAAAAGTTATCAAACGATCAGTTTACGAGTGTGAATAAAACATCAAAAGACAGTCGCACAGGGTGGCAAAGCAAAATGCGACGTTACATCGCTATAAAATATACATGAGTGCCGTCATAATCCTCAAGAACATTTCAAAGTAGTAACATTTCAAATTGCGCAACAGGCTTATTATCCAATAAACACATTTGTATACACAAATTCCTGTGAACCGTGTGTTTTGATCATTAGCTATAGATATTAGACCCCCACGAGTAGAGGCTCATACTGCGTGAGAAATAGACGGTCATTTGACAATATCGTCGCTACGAATTTATTCCACATTACCCGGCCAATATTCCATCGCATTATATTACCTAGGACTTCATTATCTCGTGGCGGCGGATCTCACTACAAACTACTTGTGAATGGACAGATCCTGTTTGCTGCTCGTAACGATAGTAAATAAAAACGTCTAGCATTACACGTTAGCTAAATTTCCTTATAGCTCTTAGTACAGTTCTCATATTACCTGAGGAATGCTGTTACCTGCCTAAGTTGCTTTGTATTGTGTAAAAATTCTTGGACGCTGAACCTGAAATAACTGAAGATTTCACCATGACATGTGTCATCATCATCATGACATGTGTACTTATAGCATATTGCAAGTTTTTAAGAAATCTCTAACTAGTCTGATATTACGTAGAATGATATCAATAGTAATTCTTCTGCTCCCTTAATAAATGTAACTTTATCAATGAAACGAGCTATTGTCAGTAGTAAAATGATTAATTTGAGAAATAATTTTCCCCATTAACCGTATTTCACATGTTTGAAGAGCAAGCCGCACTCCGATTCGTGTGGCCGTAATTATGTCCTTATAAGCTCAATAAATCATAAAGACGAGCTCACAAGCGCCACAAAGATAGGAGCGACACGCATCCTCGATTCAGTATAATAAATAACATCCAGTTCTCGCTTTCAAAGTGAGGCCGAGGAGCAATAAGTCGCGGACGGGTCAGAGGTGAAGTGAATAAAAAACGGCCAACAATTAAATAGCGTTCTTAAAGGTTAATGAGCGCAATAAATATGTTGTCGGCACCGCAGCTGCAGACAAACAAATGCATAGTCCCGTCACACGTGAGGATGGTTCACGGCATAGTCGCGTCTGTATGAGAAGCCATCGGCCCGGCTAGTGCCTGACTGGCAAGTTCATTGTCGAGCCGAGACACTGCCACGATATATTACGAACGTGACACAATTAATAAAGAAAAGAAACCAGGTTAAACTAATATTGAACCCTAATAAAAGGGTTTGAGAAACATATCATTCGTCGAATTTAGTTTATAGAAATTAACCATTCTACACGTCCCGGTAAAATAATCATACAGTCCTATTATTCGTTACGTTAATCCACTAATTTATTATGGTTGTTGTTAAAAATAACCCAACTTTTTATTGCTTCTAAGACTTGTTTATGAAAACAAACTTCAGAAAATCGGTTCTGGCCATTCTGTTAAAAAAATTGAAATCTTTATTAGTATAATCGCTTAATTTATTGATCAAATAGTATTACAAAAGTTGTTTTTCAAAATGATTGAGGAAGTATGAATTAAAGTAACAATAAATAACTCAACAGCTTTAAGACAAAATCATATTTCTAGACACGACATTTTCATCCAAGCATACGTATAAAAAAGTTGATTTGCGTGCTTAATTAAAACATCCCCAAAACATGAGCATAATAGCAGGCATCGTTGCAGAAATCGCACCCGCAAGGGTTTGCAGCATTCCACGCGACTGCCCCAGACGGAATCATACCTGCGTTTGATTTATAACGAGGAGGGGACATGGGAACGGCGGGTGTGAATTCAATCGGCGAGCTTCAATGTCCCGGGGCAAACGAGACCAGTTTATAAGATCTCTGGCACAAAACCCAACACTCTCTACTTAGCCATTTTAGAAGAATGACTAGGGACGAGGAAAGACTCAAGTTAATCTGGTAGGGGAAAGGTATCGCAGCGGGTAGCATAAACTGCTGGCGCCTCCAACAATACCAAGCACCTTCGTGACCACTACCTATTATGAGTTGCGGCTTTTATAGATTTTTTCCAATATTCTTTATAAAGAACGTGACTGTACTGTTTAACGGACACCGCCGACAGCTCAATATGGGTTTTTGAATACATAATCGATTCATTTAAGTACGTGTACGTAAAGCTTTAATAATTCCATTTATAAACCCGAACAGCACTAACAAAGACATGAATAAAGATTTTACCTTGTTCTAAAAATTAACACTGTTGTTTTGGGGACATGTCAAAGCCTATAATGAGAAGATAAACCTGTTTTAAATAATAACACGGAAGTCTGCATTGATAATTTGATTAACATCTGCATTGCGACGGATGTCTTTAAATACACGAAAAAAATGCATTACCGCAGTCATGATTACATCTTTGTTGTGTTTCACAAAGTTCAGCTAAATACATAGTGTGAATTAGGCAAGGCTTACGAACGGACAAACTTTCTTTAGAGCTAGTAAAACTTTTACTGCGTTAAATATAAGGGGCATTATTGCTCTTGACAACAGAGAAAAGAATGTGGTGTAGCCACAAAATCAACAGGGACGTATTAACACCAGCCGGAAGGTGGAAATCCGTGGGTGTTCCTAACCAGTCGTATTTTTGTATACACTAACTACCGCAAGCATATTTGGTAATAGATGTGAATAAGAGGAAGCATGAGTTAATGTTCCTAACTCTGATGAAGCTGTCGATAGGCCCATTAATGAATTGGAAGTTATTAAAAAACTGATAATAGAAAACATCTATCTCAACCATGAGTTTTACAACCAATTCAATGAAATGTGGTTAGAGTGAGGTAAACTATCCCGGATTGATAACTCTACACCTCTGTCGCCCGACTAACGGTACATGTTCAGTCGTCTTTTTATGTTTACTTGTTTAAGTGTTACACTAATAAAAATTATACAGAGACATGCTAGTTAAGTAAAAAGTACTATAACAAGATAAAAGAATCGAGGATAAAATTAAAATGGATTTACTTGGAAGGTCTTTGGAACAAGTAATGTGTAATTTGAATGTGATAAAGATGAAAAGGTCTACATGGACATATGTATTTTTTTCAATTAAGCCATAACGGCTAAGGATACTGAAGATTGCGCAGGAATAGAAGAAAGAGTTAGAAGATTTCATCAAAGAAAACCTGATCGTAAATCATGCACACTAACGAAGCCGCATCCAAGAGCAAGTAACAAATAAAACCAATAAGCCAAGGTAATTTGAGGCCACAAAGACAGAAGCGACAGTACAAAATCTAAACATAACCCGAAACCGCGTTGCACTTAAAAAATGCCTTAAACACACCGGTGGCTGGCCGAAACGCCGCCCTCTGTTCTAGAGACGAAGGCAAACAATACGAAGATAGTCGACAAACAAATGTAAATGACCGAAATGTGAACGTCATGTTTGGCATTCCCATAAAGCAACGTTAACACGTCATTAGAAGTAATGATGGCGTGATTACAGAAAGTAGGAGCGGGGTGAGCGATGTTCAGGTGATTGCCTGCTTACTGTGTGGTCTTGTCCGTGCACCTTTACAAACACACGGTCTGGACACGAGAATTAGTACCACGTGGCGGCCGATTGACTTTAATAGGTCGCTGTGTTAAGGTTCCTATATTTAGGCTGGTGGTACCAGATGGATCATTATTCTGTTTGTTTGTGTCCAGTTGTGGTTTGGTGAAAGTTCTTTTTGTTCATGAACAAACTGAACTTCACTAACAAGTTGATTGAGCATGTTTGATGACATTTCAACGCGAGCTATTTATTTTGCTTCTTATTTATTTCAACTTCTTCTCTATTTGGTACAGTAGCATCTGTACTATTCGTTACCCTTCTGAAATTATTATTTATTACAAGTACCTGCTCAGCAATTTGTTTACTCGACGGGCTAGACTAGATAGATGGTTCCACTAATTCTCAAATAAACCGAATTCCCTAAATTCCTTACTGCACCCCATTTTGATCAATGACAGTAGCCTTCATAACCGTTCAGTAAATCATCGACAAAGAACAAAAATTTTCAAGATGGCTGCCTCCGATCACAGGGAGAAGTGGGAGATGTTATCGTATGGCCTCAGATAATTTATCGCTGGTTTATCAGTCGATCTGCGTAATTGATACGGGTACAATCATGGCGCGGCTCTGACGGGCCTAAGACTGTGGTCATAAATATATATTCAGTTTACTTTGAACGCTAAATGGTAATCGTAGATAATTCTTAATCAATGACAATTTGTCCTCCAGAAAAAGTGAATAAAAGAAAGTTATGCGTAGGTTTGGATAAAGCTTAGACAAGTCGTCTTATAAATAAACTAAAAGGCAAGTATCAGAGAATAATCATGGAACAAATGCGTGACGTCAAAAAAACAAAATCAAATCAATAAAAGTCAAAATTTAAAGAACAATGACGTTAGCTGACTAACGGTTCATTTGAAATAATGATCCTAATAAAAAGCAAACAGCTAAAAGCACAATTTTTGAAACGCACTTAAACTTGATGGTCCGTCCATAACAAACGCAACGCCGTAATAGAAATGCCACCGGGACGCGTATTGCGACAAATACTGCCAATAATAATTCGTGGTATAATTCGTAGCTAGCGCGTGCGCCGAGCAACCGTCACTGATTGAGGATCGCATAAACTGCGCCACCCACCGGCTGTCATTTGCATTGTACACAGTTGTTCATAATAAAGAGAGGATATCTCCTCAGTAGGGATCGCTTGGTGGTCCCTTTATACGACCAAAAATAAGGCCAGCGTCATGAAAACTTACACTTTCTCTACACTACTGTAGTGCAGGAAGTACCATAAATTCCAGACACTGAAATAAATCAATAAACAAAACTGTGTCAATTATAATGGGGAACGTACGTAGATATGAATTCAATTCGTAATTCACTTGTTACATACCATAAATTTTAATTAACTCTAATTGGAGGACGTCAGAGTGTTCCAACAATTAGAATGCTGAGAAAGATTTAATGCGCACCTAGAAGTTATTCAGAAAAAGGTTTTTTTGGTTGGGTTTGCGGTTTAATGATTTATCAGGGACTAATTGAAATCACACGCAATGTTTGCCTACAATGCAGTCGTTGGTTTATATCCCAGACAATTAAACGCAGCAATCGGCGATATATCACGGCGCAAATTGGCAATCAACGGGCATTGATTAGCAGGAGTCGAGGCGCAGTGCCGTCGCCGTAGGGGTCCCTCCACTTCTACCACGCATATATCCCTACACAGCTGCAGGGAGGCGCCAGATAATACACACATTAATTAATTGTCGACTCTAATAATCGTATATCAATTTTCCACAGACCGCTTAATGTCAACCCCTCCTTAACAATGACTAACAATACGATCAAAAAATTTAAACTGGCTAAATAAATGAGCTCATAACTTAACATGGTAATAGCAGACAGGGCGTTACCATCACGATTATCGTGTCCAGAAACCGTCGGTGACATCACCGTAATGATTCTTTATGAGAAAAAATATCATAACACAACCAGCAAAAATGAAACGATGACAGCACTATCAACAGTAAGTACGTTAAACTTGACGCAATCACGCACGTTGCAGACTATGTACGACGACCTATGTTTAGCTTACACATTATCACACCAAAAATGCATAGATCAAAAAACAAAGTGTTCCCAAACGGCTATTTTAAGATCAAACAGCTCGCTAAATAAGAGGCCATTAACACTGCCCACCGCTATCGGCGACGCAATCAATGCGACGCTAATCGACTCCGCGGCGGACTTGATTTTAGCACATCGATACTAATTACCAATTACCACGGGCCATGATTAAGACATTTTGCCTTAGTACTCGTGAAATGACACCCAAGCGGATAGCTATAAAAAACTGACCCTATTCTAAACATTACATGTACTTTCATTTCAAGTCTTTATTTTGCAAAAAACAAATAAGTACACACAGTACAGTAAACAGATGGGTTCCCGAACAGCCCCCAAGCCCACCGTTTGACGCCAGCCGGAAACCAGACGGAGAATAAATTATTGCCCTCCCTTTGCCCAAGTACAAAGAAGTCTCGGTTTTTTCTGAATTTCTACGTATAATTGAGGTGTAATTTCGCGGACAATGCCAAACAATCGGGTGATCGAAACGGTGGTGCAACCCGACGCAGGGGACAAAACGTATAAAGCTGAATTAGAAAGTGTCTTTTGTCCAAAGTGTCTTATGATGACCATGATTTACGTCAATCCAGGCGCGGGATCCACAAGACTAATATTGAGCCGTAACTGACTTCAAAAAGGATGGTAAAGGTGAGCTTAACGTTTCTAAATCATTTAACAAAAGCGTCGGTTTGGCGGGTGTGGTGCGAAACCTTGTTGTGTTTCAAAGGATTCCGTTATGGGACGTCGATCAAACTGGCGCTGAAGAATGATTGAAGTCCGGTCGTAACACCTTCGTTACTGACGGTCGGTCGGTTTCTTTATTAATTACTGAATCCTTTCCACCCTGATGAATATTCAACACGGTGCGAGAACTAATTCAACCTGACCTTAATACGGCGGAGATCGGACTAGTTTTTAGTTTGTTTTACGAGCGTGTAACGCTATATCATTACATACCGATAAACGATAAGTGCAATGTATTGGGGCTTTCGCTGTTGTCGGCTCAATAAAATAAACGGCCGATATCGACCTACATTACTACCCCGTGTTCCCAAGCCTGTCATCGTTTTATGACTTTTTTATTTGGCCTGATGGCCAGAGAAATGCTACACCATTCCCGATTCAGATTTCCACACCGATACTGAAGTGTGGTGTCATATAAAATGTGTAAATGAATCGTTTTGGACCAATCACGGTGCAATAAAGTTGGTCATTTCTGAAGCCAACCCAAAACTATGTGTCCTTAGGAGATTAAATAAAAGAACTTTTTACTTAATCTCCAGACGAGACATAATTGTGGTCGCCTGCAACGGACCTAGACAACTTAAAGAAATACAAATAGGTTCCATAAACGTAGATCATAAAAGGACGAAAATTGAAATGCGATACCACAACGGATACTTCGTAATAATCATGTGTTATTATGGCGTCCTGTCATAATAGTGAGAATGTAAAACAAAACCCGAAGTACAACATATTTCGAAGGGAACACACCCAGTTCTCAAAGGTTTTCGTCTATATTATTATTTTACAGGTTCATAGGACCACACATTACACATTAAACCGGAGAGGTATCAATACTGACACCGATTTAGTTTCGTAGCTGTAACAACGGGATAGCAATTACCCATTAAACCGATTAAAGATGTGAGATATCGGTCAATAACATTAAATCGGATAATGCATTACCGATTGACACTTTCACACTAAAGTCGAAGTTAATCGTTTCTTTATAATTGTTTGAGTAGAGATATTATTTCAGGTGTGGGAGGTCTGAGACTGATCGATATAACACAGAACATTACCAAGCGTCGCCATATAACACAAAAGAAACTTCGTAAAAATAAATAGATAGAGAATGACAGGTTTATTTTACTCTGGTCCAGCTCATAATTTGCGTCAAAACAAAATTACTGCGAGCGCAGTAAGAAATGGCGGTCCCTTAAAACTTTATATCTCGGTGTGTGCATAATGAACACATGAGCGTACATCAAAGTCACAGACCAATTGTATTCGCCAGCCCTAGAGGTGATATCGTAAAAATATATTGCGAAAAGAAAATATTGTTTTGCTGGCCCGTTGAAATATTTGACTGATTGAGACAATGTGTTACGTCTGGCATCTGTTCAACACATCGCTCTTACTGATGAAAGTCAAAACACGACACAAGATCAAAAGAAATACTGATCACAGTATCAAAACAGTGACAAATATAAAAGATCTCTCAACATTCTAATAAACTCTCGTTCAAATGTCGGCTCAAGCACGGAGACGTACATGGCAGCCAAATAAATGACAAGCCGAAAAGGTGCCATCTGCCACCTGGATGAATAGCAAACGCCCTTGTAACTGTCATCATTCATCATAATTATAATGACACCGAAAAAAATGTGACTAAAGCCTTTATGGATCCATAAAGGCGGTAGAATTCCCTATATGACGGACATTTCCTATGATAGAAAAGACTTCATAAGCGTAGCCTTTGAGTCAAAAATAGGTCTCAATAAAAACTAACGTGAATACAACACTTAGATAATAGTTAAACAGCAGCACAGTCAAATCTTTCAAAATTATTTTACACAAAGATAAGAAATTCAACCTAACGATGAGAAAGCAAAGGTCGATAGTGAATCATAATAAAGCAACAGTTGAGGATCCATGAATGATATCAAATTACACCTACCGATTGCCATTAACGTAATACCCTTTATAACTCAAAGAGAACAAAACTATCTTAATTTATAGCCAGATACCGTTGAATAAAGAAACGGAATCAAAGCGCCACGGATACCGTATAAAGGGCTATATTTCGAAAAAAGAATCAAAAGATGTATAGATAAAAAGAATCAAGTATTCATAGAGCAGCGTGCGAGGCACCCGCTGTTTTATCAGTTACGGGATTAGTCCTTTCGATGTTGGGACCCGTTTCTTTTGTAACAAACAAATATTATGACACGCGGTTCGGCAAATAAAGCCAAAATACGTCGTGAATATCGGGATTAAAGCTTATTTTGACGAAAAGTAAACTTAATGACCCGCTTTTGAGAATTTTGTAATAATCCGCATTCATGCAGTTAATGAGCTGAACATACCAGTAAATTTCTCAAATATCATTCACAAAGCTTTTAGTCGTCCCAAATAGTCGATTTCAAGACTGAGGGTGACATCAAAAGACGTACTGCATAACCGCATGTCTGCGAACAGGGGCGCGTATCAGAGAAACTCTCCGCGATATCACTTGAAAGCCTCATTAACCGGTAAACGTTTACTAAACTGCGCAGTGTCTAGACTAGGCCTTAGACTTAGAAAGAAAAAACCGCAAAATGTGGCTTGTGGAAGACTTGATTTTCATTGTGATGACCTTCATATCATCTCGTATTCTCGTTTCTTTGGTATAAGTGTGAAAGCTGCCCTCGATTTTCAATCATTGTTAAGATAACCAAGGATTTGAACCAGATCAGGATCTCGATACATAAGTGTAATCGACGGCTAAAATAAAATACATAACAGGAAGTCAATTCAATTCAATTCAATTCAATTTATTCACAAACAATTTACATTGTGTTTGAAATAACAATAATAAATTATAAAGGTTACAAAAAATAAAAATAAACATTCGTAATTAAAAAGTAACACAATTAAAAATTATCAAATAATTAAATCCAAAAACTAGAATAATGAACCAAACAAATTAAAAATACAATAAAATTATTAAATGTCTACTTAATTATATTACAATAGTTCAATGTCGATTAAATATAAATAATTGTACATTAGTCATAAAAAAAAAGTCAATTTCATACAAAAAGGACAATAATATCAGTCGGCTCAGTGATCAGATTGTGGAAAAACGCATGGTCACGAAATCAATTCGGCTTATACAGTTTTTAGGGTCATACCTTAGTTGGGGTGCGCGCGTACATAATGCCACGCGCGCAATCCTCGCACATCAAGCTTTGACCGGCATAGTTGAGAGGCCGGCTCCGCAATCCGCCCTGAATTGTCAGGGTTACAAGTATTGTTCAAGAATTGGTGGGCGGTAATGAACTTCTCTTTAGATACCCTTCTGTATGTGAGACTTTTACCTTTACATTGGCATTTTTTCACTCAAATTCTTTAGCACTTTCTTCGATGTCATGAGTTTTTGAGGAAACATGGACTGTACTGTGTGAATTAGAACACGAAAGTAAGCTTTTGACACAAACTAGACGACATACAAACTGGTACAAACAAACTTAAAAATGCTCAACCATAAATTCTCATGATTTCTTTCTTGAAACATTGCTCAAGCGCCTCGATTAAGGCACCATGATACATGTGCTTACTTTACTGAGAATGTTTTGTTGACTGTAACAATAACGTGGCGAGTTAAGCCCACAGTTTCAACAAATATGGTTGCTGATACGGCGTCGTATTAATCTTTTATGTCAAGTGGCGAAACCTGGAGAACTTCCTACCGATTTAACTGAAGAGAGTGCTGTTCAATTGACTTTCATATCATGTCTTCAGACATAGCACCAAGGAGCTTTAGTGCCTCTTTCGAACTCGGCGTTTTCAATTTGAATGGCAGGTCAGTCAATGTAAGTAAAGACTCTTTCAACCTTTTTGTTATAAATAAAAAATCTTACGGCCTTTTTTTTTAAGTGGTAAGAAAAAATCTACCAAGCGTTTCAAAGATACCTATTTTTCACCTCATAGCGAAAATAGGACTAAGCACGATGTCACGTCCGTCGATAAAACAAATAGTATAAAATAATCTGTTGTGCGAATCTGGGACATTGAAACGATTCAGCTCGCAAATAATCGATAGCCGGACCGATCGATTATCGTGCGATCTCGAGAGGCAAGCCAAACACTCGGCTGATATCGCCACGATGATGCAAGCGCTATGCAGAACAAATTAACACAGATCGTCAAGAGTCTGTTTGCCATCTAACTGTGGTACGGTCAAGTGAACGCCCAGGCAGACGGACAGTTATACAAACACGCATTGTGCGTCGCGCTTATGGACCAATAATGCATTTCATTGTCGGCTTACCTTAGCTAATGCAGGTGCAAATGCTACCATTTTAGTTATATCTCTGTACTTAGACGTTGAAAGTTGAGTAGCAACTAGTAGTCAATCGACACATAAAAAAGGAGCGTTGTATTCTATGTTGAATGTTTTAATACTTATTTCGTTTTGAAAGTTAAAAACCAGATTAGTATACAAAACATAATCCCTTAAAACTTTTGGCGGTAAGTATCCAATGCCTGGCCTCCCTAGCCTATTTAAGAGGAAACGCGGCCACGTGTTCTTTGCGTTTAATCCATACAAAGTATTCCTTTGATTTCTCGCTGGATAAATTAATGACACTAGATTTTTTTATGATTCTTAATACCTTGTTTTAGCCAAAAGTAAATTAAGCCTATTTTAATTCGAACCAATTCTAAAAATAATGTAATAACTACACTACAAAAACGTCTTATATTTTTTAGGAACGAAATGATAGTATTATTGAAACATTTCTAGCTTGATGACCCTAAACATTATCTTTAAAATTATTCCACCACATAAATGTTATGTAGCGCCATCTATTATAAACTGCTTGAAACTACTGAACATATGTGACAAGTTGCTAACAGATGGCAGTGATTCAAATACCAAAAAATCCTTTATTTATTGTATTATAACATTACTTTGACAGAATGCTAACTACAGAAAAGTACCAATTCCTCCTTAGGCATAGGATTTTTTCAGAACTATTCTAAGGTCAAAGACATTATTAATGATATAACGCTCACTTTTACTAACATTATGTCTTAGTTTAGGCGTTCTCAAATTTTTGAGCCTAAATTCTTACATTGCCTAATATTTAGTATTCAGAAAGGTGGTGAGCAGTATAAAAAAAGATTTTCACACATTCCGCAATTAACAACCATTTTTATAGATAATTCTTCTCATCTAATCTATGGTCCATGGTTTTTTTGCTGCAGTTGCTTCTCCTAATAGACAACTTATATTTTCAAATAAAAGTTTCAGTAGAATATTTAACTACTTAAAACTATTTGTATTCTTCGTAAAAAGTCTGGAGACTTAAATTTATGAAGAATACAAGCAGGTTAAACTCTGTCCATTATTTATAACTCCATTGTCATATTCCCCAAAAGTGAAGGCAGACTTATATTACAGTAAGTAGTAGTAAGTAGAGACCTACATTTCAACAGTTTGGTTTAAATTACAGAGATCAACATAATGCCTTTCAATGAGCAAGTATCTAGACTTAACAGCGATACAGTAGTTATTTTATCGTGATGATTATATTTTTTATTTGTGGTGTCGTTTTAATACATTGATTTACTCACACTCTCTAGCTTGACTAGCGTGCATTTAAATAATAATAGAAGTATTTAATGTTTACAAAATAATATACGTACTTTTTTTAGAGGTACCTTGAAGCAGACAAACCTAGTACCTTCGATAACATTCCCACAGGCTTTATATGGTATCCATCTGGAATATAAACAGAAATTATTATAGTAATCAACACAACATTGCCAACACATTCACAAAGACCAGTACAAAATAATAGAACCTATCAGGAATAGCAGGCGGCATCTCGTTTAAGTTCTATTACTAATTTAATAGTAATAATTGCTAGTAAATCAAGCAATTTCGAATCTGAAATAATTTGTCGATTAATTTACAAAACATAACCTATAGCGTATCTATGTTATTTTCACTTTCGTCCAGTAACTAATTTGTTTAGTTGCGATGAAGGTTTCGGTTTCAATTTTTTTTTGTTTATTGCGATAAACGTTTTTAATGTGTTATCACTTATTTCAAACTCTTGGATGAAATGATTCAGTGTAGGTTTTTATAGAATAGTTTAATCACACAACTATTTATTGAATTGGATTATTAAAGATAGGAATATTTAACTTTTCGAACGAAACGTCTTTCAGCCACAATAGTGTAAAAAAATAAAATAATTATTATCGTGTCAAGGTATTCACGAAATAAATAATAATTGCACTAATTTATTTTACATTTCAATCAGATAATATTTTGAAATTGGCTATGAGGCAGTGAATTCCAAAGAAAACTCGGAAAACTCTTTGGACGAAACATTGACAGTTTCTTTTTTATGTGGGTTGGAGACAGAAGTATGAATCATAAGAACGCCTTAGTCTACTCATCCTCTCCCCGAATTCACAAACACGAAGATTCGATTTCGATTCGGAAAGTCGTATGTCTATCTCGCTCGGTTTCGTTATAGCAGAAAAGGATAGACATCAGACTTTCCGAATCGAAATTGAATCGAATGATTTGAATGATAATATATTAATTAACAAATATAATAAAAAATCTGTAATAAATGTCTACCTCGCTCGCTTTCGTAATACCAGAACAAGATAGACATACGAATTATCGAATCGAAATCGAAACCAAGCATTTGTGAATACGCGGGCTGGGCTGTACTCCCGAATTATTAGTTTTTTTAAAATTATTTTATACCTAAGAAATAATTGGCAACCTTACAAAACCATAGACAACACCGATATTGTATTATTGTCTTTCGTTATTTATTATTTGATTTGAGTTGGGGTTTTGTTATTATATGGATTTTATAATTTTGTCTGATTGTATATATAAAACATGTTTCCTAGAAACAAATTATAGACATAGAAATAGACAATCAATAATTTTATTTTAGGCATGGATTCACAAAGAGGTTAACTACCTAGAAGTTTGTTTTTCAGTAAACAAGCACATTACTCCGTTACTATAGAAACAGTATGAAAAGAAATTGTTTGATCAAAGACTTCGATGAAGGTTTTGATAGTAACCAAAAACGAATAAAAGTTACGCTCAGCGGTTCAATAATGTTCAGGAACACCATTTGGTATCGTTCACTGCTCGATGCAGAGAAATCGTGTTTGAAGGAGGATAAACTAAAAAAGATTCACTACAAGTTTCAAGATGAAAAGGAAATGGTGGAGGAGTACAATGTGGACACGCAGGTTTTACTCCGCCGAGCTTGGAAAGTGAAGGGAAAAATCGGCGGTGAAGGGAAGTGGGATGTTGAGATAGGTGACCCGATTCCTGATGCTACTCCTCGCATTGATGGTGTTGGAGCGGATATCATGGAAAGTAAGGATCAGGTATGTTTCTCAAAACCTTAGAAGTCACCATTTATTATGACAAAGACTTATTTAAAATACTCTACTACCAGGCACTTCAAAACTACTACTATACCCACTGTCTGATACTTGATAGTATGATTACATAATAAATTCTCACTAAAAACAAATAACAATACTCATTCTCATGCTTTTTTCCCATTAGGGTGAGCAGAAACTACAGACGGTCTCAACTAAGAAATATTATTTTTTATTACAGCCAATACTGTCAAGACGTAACACAAGAATAAACTTGGAGTGGAGAATCAGAAACCTGCCCTATCCTATTGAAACTTACTCTGTCAGTGCCAACAATGATGAAAGATGCATTATCATCCGAACAACAAATAAAAAATACTTTAAACGACTTCAAGTGCCTGAACTGGATAGACTAAACATACCAATAGAACAAGCAAACATACAATGTACTCACTCATTCAATACTTTGATTATTACGGTAAGTTGTTTTCATTTTGATTATGGTTTTATTTGCAAACTGAGTTATTTCTGGCCTTAGATTTGGGATTCTGGAAAGTAGGACATTTTCATGCTAGAATCACTTAAATTTTCATGCTTATCACAAAATAATAAGCATATTTGTATCCCTTTGCAAATATTCCTATTAATCTGTAAAATCCTCCTATTTCATAATATTAACAGTTTTGGTTTAGGTGCTAAGCACCCAGCATATGGGTTGGACAATAATTTGTTTTTGTGCCACGACCCGCGTCTAGAGTCATTGTTACAGGGAAAGTGTTAATCATGTTAAATATGTCTTTCGCTTTGATTAACATGATTTATATTATTTTCAGTACAAAAAGCCTCAGCCGTTACTGGATATGGATAAAGAGTGGTATCAAGAGTTGAGCAAAGTGAAACCTATCAAAGATATCCCCAGTGACTGTAAGACGCAATAAGATATTTTGAAAACAATAATGTTGTTTTAACTTTCCTCATGAATTTCACGGTGAAAACAATGACATTTAAAAGCTTTACCAGCATACTTCTCGATGGTCTCGGTGTTTGTGGTATATTCCCGTTATCCCCATTGGGTTATACCCACCAGTGGGGACAATGGGAAATCACAAAATGGTCGTTTCATTGTCGCCGCTACTCCACCCCATCCTCCTGATCCGCCCCATCATAGGGACAACAAGGACTACGAAGTTGACCCACTGGTGTGGACAGCGGAAACAATTTTTAATTAATTTATTCAATACCCGTTGTTCACACCAGTGCACAGTGGAACGAATGTATGGGAGCGGTTGGACGTAGACATGTCCGAAAAAAAAGAGTAAAATTATGCCAAACTAATGATGCCATCTTATTCGATTACTTAATGCCTTCATAACTTGTGGTGATGAATTTCTTCATAACTCCCATATTTCGGGAGTAATTTGAGAAAATGTGAAATTTTACTATGAAAATGAGTGTATCGAGCTCTCTCCCTCCTGATTCCGGGCTTGTTTCAAGTAGCGGTCTCTAATATCATAATGCTAATACTAAGAGCTATATTTAATACTAAGACACATAGTGCGCCAAATGTGCACTTTCTGGGATAAAGAGTGATGTTTATTTTATAACACAATTTTTTTATTTTTTGTTTATTTTGTTGATTAAAACCGTTTTTCTAAAGGTTTACCTTATTACAATAACATTTCTGAGCAGCCAATTAGAGAAGATATAAGCTAATTAGGATATATAATTAGGGACTTAAGGTTTACATATAAAACTGATGCACTAATGATTACTGATAAGAACATTGCTATTATTTAATTACTAAATGGCTCTTAATACACTAATTTAGCATGCATCATTTACTAATTATCACAATAACTAATTACCTTGCAATATTTAACAAAGGATACCTGGGATACCTGGATTTTATATAAATAGGTCACTATTAGTAACTTTAAAATCAGTGTTGATTTACACCTCGTTGTATCCAAGCTAATCTCGCAATGTATTTTCCAAATTTTAATACAAATCTTGATATTCACGTTGCTTTATGCGCACGCGCACATAAAGATTTACGCGACTTTAACTATTTGTTCAGTGTTTTAAAAGATAACAGTTGTGTTCAGTTATGTGAAAGTGCTGAAACAAGTTTAAAAGACTGGTGTCGTCGATTTTGCTACCGCATTTATGCAAAATGGACACAGTCTGGAAGAAGCACAGATAAGTTTCGGAAGAAACATGAGATTTGGCTACAGGCTGCAATTCAATGGCCGGAATTACAGAATGAAAATATGGAACCTTCTACAGAAAATATAAGTGACGTCATCGAGCCCATAATTTCTCCTGCTAAATCTAATGCTTCAACTTGTACACATCCTAGTCCTCGTAAATCTTTTGAGGACCTTAGTAACCGGCAAAAAAGAAGACGCACTGAAGATAGTCTTTCATGCAGCAGTAGCAGCGCTGAAATTATGTTTTCGGCCGAAAGGGCGCTTCAAAAGGCAGGACAAAGCGATACAGCTTATGTTATGAAATACTTGACGGAGAATCCAGAAGAGGCCTCAAAAATCAAAGCCTTCATTGAAGGTAAATCAATTCAGGTACGGGAAATATCCCCTTTGAAGGCATTGGCTCTTTATGTATCGATGAACTTATCGAAATGGCGCTATAACACTCTTCGGGATTTCAACACTCAAGAAGGAGCTCTTCAATACCCGAGTTACTACATGTTGGTTAAAGAAAAAATTAAGTGCTATCCGGCCAAAGAAGATCTCACAGTTACAGAGAGCTCTGCAAAAATCAAATTACAAGCCTTGATGGATTTAACCTCAAGAAGACTTATTAGGTCGTTAGAAACCCCTGTTGATCCCAATCAACAGCTCGTATTGACCAGCAAATGGGGTTTTGACGGATCATCTAGCCAAAGCATTTATCATCAAAGGACGAGTGAAGATGAGCAAATCGATCTTGCTAGTAATTTTATGATTAGTCTTGTACCACTGCGGCTCGTCTCAAAAGGTGTAACAATTTGGGAAAACGAGCGACCATCTTCCACTTCATTTTGCCGGCCAATATTGTTTAAGTTTATAAAGGAAACCAAAGAAAATGTGCAGAGAGAGATGGCTGAAATCGAAGCAGAGATTGAAGCCTTAACTCCATCCACCATCACTGATGGAATTAGTGTCAAACACCAACTGCTGTTGACAATGATTGATGGTAAAATTCATTCCATTATATCCAATACAGCAGCTTCAGTGTGTGACATATGCAAGGCTTGTCCTAAAGAAATGAATAATTTAGAGTTAATCAAAGATAAACACGCAAACGAGGACATGTATAAATATAGCTTAAGCACCCTTCACGCTTGGATTCGCTCAATGGAATGCTTATTACACATTTCCTACAAATTAGACATAAAATCATGGCAAGTAAGGGGTGATATAGCAAAAAGGCAAGTTGATGACAGGAAGAAAAGAGTTCAAGAGGCTGTAAGAAGAGAAACGGGCTTACTTCTCGATGTTGTGAAACAAGGCAGTGGATCCACCAACAATGGCAACTCGGCAAGGAGATTTTTTGAAAACTACACTAAATCTGCTGAACTGACCGGAATAGATGCTATGCTTTTAAGAAAAATCTGTGTGATCTTGCAGTGTATTTCATCAGGAGAGAAGATCAACGTAACTAAATTCCGAGAGTTCTGCTTTGATACTGCTAAGCTTTACGTGGAGTTATACCCATGGTATTATATGCCTTCTTCACTTCATAAAATTTTAATGCATGGGCCAGACATAGTTCAGAACATGTCAATTGTGCCCATTGGTTTTCTATCCGAAGAGGCATCTGAGGCTAGAAATAAAGATTTTAGAAAATATAGAGAGGGGCATTCTCGAAAGCATAGCAGTATCTCATGCAATGAAGATATTATGCACAATCTTTTACTGTCTTCTGATCCACTTGTTACAAGTATCCGTCCAAAAGGAAATAAGTTTGTAAAAAAATCTTCTTTTAAGGAATTTTATGAGCTTACGGATTCTGAGAAAAGTGATATCGAATTTGTTAACATAAATGATTTAGCGGACATCGATTCTGAATTTGAATTAATTGATGATGATGATGATGACGAAGATAATTAAATGATGTTATTGTTTTAAAATGTGTAACTTAGTAAATTAGAGCTTACATCTTAATTATTTATTGTACTTTTAATGAAACTAGGTAATTTATTATCAACTTACTTAAAAGTCATACTCTCATCAGTTCTTGTGAATATTTTTGTTAATATATATTTCTGTATATATATAATATATTTATAGACCTCTTAATAAGTCTGTCTGCGGTTTAAAGTAAATACAAATGGGGAAAAAACGTTTTTTTTTTTTAAATTTTCATTTCCTTTTATCCCAGAAAGTGCACATTTGGCGCACTATGTGTCTTAGTATTAAATATAGCTCTTAGTAATAGCATTATGATATTAGAGACCGCTACTTGAAACAAGCCCGGGAGAGAGCTCGATACACTCATTTTCATAGTAAAATTTCACATTTTCTCAAATTACTCCCGAAATATGGGAGTTATGAAGAAATTCATCACCACAATTTATGAAGGCATTAAGTAATCGAATAAGATGGCATCATTAGTTTGTCATAATTTTACTCTTATTTTTCGGACATGTCTACGTCCAACCGCTCCCATACATTCGTTCCACTGTGCAGTGGGTCAACTAAATGCCAACTTCCTAGTCCAGTGCAGTGGGGAATACACCGTATTTGTGTGTGCAATCCAACCAGTGTTAGAGAAGTTATTTCGTAACTCAGAACAGATTTGAATAAATAAATCATAAGATGACTTATATAACTAATGCTTCAGAAAGTCTTTACACGGATTTATTACGGATTCAATTGGGGATAAAACAGGTTTCCGGAATGTGAAGTTTTACAAGAGGATAGTGTCCATCTAGTTTACTTTATATGTACTCTTAATTCATATGTATTCAAAGTCAAAGCATTTATTTCAATTAGACCATTACAGGCACTTTTGAAAGTCAACAAAAACAAAATAAAACGCGAAGCTACAGTCCCAGTCACAAGGCATAATAACTTGTGAAAGTACTGTAGTTGCCCATTCCGTAGCGTAGATCTCTATGGAGAAGAACGGGCAAGAAACTCCATGGACACTCTTTTAAATCAAAATATGTTACAAAATCTTGGTTACATCATTCATGTCAAGAATTACAAATATGTGAGAACAATGTAGAAATACGGGCAAGTTAAGAGCGTCCAGAGTAAAAGATTAAATATAGTAGATTAACCTTTTGACCGCCACAGTCGTGTGTAGACGACAAACCAAAATGTGCCCAGCACGCCACGGTCGCGAATGGTTGACAGAATTTTAAACGTAAATAAATGTCATTAAACAGCATTGTTTTGTGTTTTTCCCTTGTTAATTATTTACCTTGACTCTTCTTCATTTATTTGAAGTGAACTGCTTTCATTAGATTTCATCTGTAGTAACATAAGAGGACAAAAAAGAAAACCAGTTAACAAGTTCGTGCCCTCAAAGCCACAGTCACCTCAACAGGACTCGTAGTGATGTAGGCAGCAGTCAATATAACAAGAATATCAACCTCGACGGTAACCTACGTTATATTTGATTTACTCTGAATTCTGCATTATTAAACAAATAAAACATTTGATATTGAAGTTTCATGTTTGAGAAATCAAGAAAATTTTATAATACTGAACTATGCGCTCTTTAAAAGTCGAGTGTTAATAGATTATCGATTGATTGTAATGACTGCAATGCCCATCCCTATCACCCATTGTATTGTCTGTGCCGGGAACGCCACAGTCGTCTATGATTGACAGTCCCATGACATCAAACGAGGAAAATTTTTGAATAGAGTAGTTCTTTTGCTGTTATTATTATTGTTTACTGTATACATGATTAATAATGGATAGCTATAATATGAGTAGTGAAGACTTATTAAGTATATTGCAAGGAGTCGATACTGACACGTTTATAATGGTTTTTTTTTTTTAATACTATCCTACCTAAAAATACATACGTATATCGATATAAATCAATATACAATTGTTGAATTAAACTTATGTTGATTGTCTTATACTTATTGAACGGTATATAATGTGTGAAGGTATTAAAAATGGTGTGATTGTTCTGCCAATTTCTACCACCCAACTTTTTAATAAAAAAACTGATTTTTAACCCCCGACCAAAAAAGAGGGGTGTTATAAGTTTGACGTGTGTATCTGTGTGTCTGTCTGTGGTATCGTAGCTCCTAAACGGATGAACCGATTTTGATAAAATTGGTTTCGTTTGAAAGGTGTTTTAATCGAGAGTGTTCTTAGCTATGTTTCGATAAAATCTGATCAGCCGTTTGAAGGCCATCACCTCTTTTCTAGTTGAAGGGAAATTAGCAATTTCCACAGGCCTGGTGAAATATTGTCACTTGTCAAACATGAAGTTCACAAAAGATAAAATAAAACATTTTATAATTAATTTAAAAAACCCCCGACACAAAAAACCTCTAAAAAAACAAAAATAAAACAATCCAATCGTCTTAGCGTCGGGGGACCGCTAAGTTGACCGCTTAGTACAAGCACATAACAAAGCGGACCCCCGACGCTAAGACGCTTGGATTATTTTATTTTTGGTTTTTTAGAGGTTTTTTGTGTCGGGGGTTTTTTAAATTTTTAATTTAATTATAAATTGTTTTATTTTATCTTTTGTGAACTTCATGTTTGTGACACTTAAGAAACTTTGTCCAGGTAGCTACCATTATTCCTCATTATTTCCTATTCATTACAGTGTTGTAAATTGTCTACATTCGAAAGTAAACAACACTAACACAGTAAACGGTATTTACTTCTGCACTGATGTCATCAGTGACTGGCGTTATACTAAAGCATTAATATTGCTTGTTCTTCTAAATTTTATTAGTTGACAATGTTAAAAGTACAAAACGAACAAAATAAAATATTTCGATATTATTAATAAGTATCGGTGTCGCACCTCTAGAGAAGAAGCGAGCAATTTCAAGAAATACGTGCCAACAGCGCCACTGTCGTCTTAGGGTGACAAAAAATTACGTCATGATGGACAATAGTGCTGTAAGACTATTGACTTGGTTTTATCGATTGTTGTTTCTATTTGTGGAATAAACGCCGTAACTGTGACACAGATTATTACATTTATGTCATAAAGTACAAAGCGCGATGAAATAAAACTCAACACAAGGATGGTATACTAATCTTTATTGAAATTAAAACCCATGTAAAAAAATGTTGTCAGTTTTCTATGAGCTTTATCGATATAATTTTGCCCTCACTATTATTTTGTAGGTATTAAATTATGAACTCGGAGCTTGGCGCTGAGGGCACGCTTTTTCTATTTTGACGTGGCGGTCAAAAGGTTAAATAGTATCTAGGGTAACATACAAATTCCTATGTTTATGGAGTGTTTTCCCTTTGCAGCATTGAATATTGGAATCTGTATCAGAATAACACTAGCCACAGAGAAATTTATGTTGGATGAAGATAAAGTGGTTTGCCCTGTCATCCCTGATGCTGCCTGGCCTGGGCTTAAATCAAACACTGTTTCCTTAAAATAAATTTAATTTACAGTTCAAAGTTTATGCTTTTGACAAGTAATCAGTTGAGAGAATTTAACCATGGAGGTCACAATTAAAACTAACATTACTATCTAATCATCTGAAACCAAGGCTTTCGCTATTTTTTTCAGCTCTTCATCATCTTCCTCTTTATCTAGCAGGCCTTTGGATGCTAAATATTCACCATACTGTTTGGGAATACCCATGAATGTTTTAACCTTTGCCCGCAACTGTTTCCATGTTTCTTGATAATAGTTCTTCTTGTCTCTTTCCATAGCTTTGTAATCATGTCCATATTTGTCTAGTAAATATGTTATGAATTCAACTTGTGGTTTTGGCAACCTTAAACAAAGTTGAATTTATATTACAAACTGCTGTGTATTATGGTGCAATCATTAAAACATTTAAAAAATGCATTACTAAAACAACATGCCTCATCATTTCACTAATAGTATATTTTGAAAAAGTCTTTACGGAAAAGAAAGCCAATTGTTAATTTCAAATTGAGACTCACATGAATCGCCTGGGCCGAAGTGCTTTTGATTCTTTTTCTAATATCTGAACTACCTCTGTTTTCACTACTGGCTGATCTACTTCTTCTTCCTCTTCACTGTCTTCATCAGATTCTTCTTGATTTACAATCTTTTTAGCTTCTCTGACTTTAGATTGTTTAAAATTGGGTATCTTGATAACTTTGTTGGGATCACTGGCAAGTCCCATTTCTTTCATGTTGCGAAGAGAAGACTTTTTAAAATCCCAGGCGTCTTTAATTGGTTTACTGTAAGTAAGATTTTTATTAATAACTAAGTAACGAATAAACAAAACTAATAGAACGAATTCTAACCAAGTAACTTCGCCGGTGCTACGTTGTTTAATGTGCATTCTTTTTCTATTCAGTTTATGGAGAAACTTCTTTTTACGATGCTGCTTCTTGATCTTCATTTTGAAATATAGGGATAAGAACTTAACTGTTCTGTTACAATAAACAAACTTAGAGAAGAAATCAACACAACACGTTCCACGTGAGAAATGACAGACAGCAGTTGACTTGACAGCTACTCTAGTCTATGGTTGACAGTATCACTTCTCTGCAGAGAGTGTTGCCTTGGGATTTTAGATTTGACTGTTGGGCTTTTGGATGGCAGTAATAGCTAGCTTATTAGGTAAAAAAGAAGAAGTACTATGTTTATTAGTAGACGTTTACGACAAGATAATATCCAAATTATTTAGGGAAACGAAATATAGAAACATAAATTAAAAAGAATGAAGATCAAATGGCGATGATGGCCGGACATACTGTTATATTAAAACTAGCCTGTAAACACGCCGATAACTCAGATTCCTCAGAAACAATAATTGATCACTTGGCAGGCAACACATAACGCATTATTGCCGAAATACATATTGATTGACTGCAAATGTGTGCATCATATATACAATATAATATACCCGCTCTTTGCTGGTTGGAGTGTAGCCTTATGGGCGCTATGGCGCGAGGACCTAGTTTTTTTTTTTTAAATATTTTTTTTCAAAATTTTATGGTTTTTTGGGCACCATCTCATAGTTTTCTATTATAGCAACAGTTTCTTTCAAGAAAAGATTTTCATCTGAGCTACCATTTTGGAAATATAGAGCATTTTGTAAAACTCGGAAACGGTGCGTCGGAGGGCCATGCCTCTCAGAACCTAAATTGTTTTTATGGCCAAGGGTAATAAGGTTCTGCAAAAAAAAACGGACGGAATCTCTTAGATTTTTTTTTTCTCTTTGCCCCTAACGATACTCAAGCTGAAAGATCGACCGACACTTAATAGTACATTGTTACCCTAGGGGTGAAAGTAACTTGTTTAGTCCCGAGACGGGATTTGGCAATAGTTTGAGGGACTAAATAAGTCTTTAACCCGAGGTAAACACTGTGCTTTTCATAACGAATACAAGGAAAGTAAAAATAAAAACATGAATTAGCTAAAGAAAAAATTAGTAAACATTTTACATAAAACAACAACTTTTCCCGCCTATTTAGTTTTTTTTTCTATTGCCAGCCAGCTATTTAGCCATTATTCTTTATTTTCATCATTGAAAAACTGGTAAATATTTTGCCCAAATCGATGTTATTTTAAAGGAATTGTTAAAACTAAATTATAATAAAGTTATAAAAAAAATATAGATTCTTTAATCAATACCTACTTAATTAACTTGTTATTGCAATTTTACATCGTGGCTGCATAGAAAGTTGGAACATAGTTCAATAAAAACGTGTAAATAGAACTAGTTTTTTTTTTAAATAATTTTTCATTACTCATACTCTGAAAGTAGATCTGAAGTTGCCTGAAGAGCGGGTTGAAAGTAATACTTTTCAGCCCTAGGGAGAATCGCTTTCAACTGACAGATGTCAAATTATAAAAAAAAAAACTAGTTCTATTTTCACATTTTTATTGAACCATGTTCCAACTTTCTATGCAGCCACGATGTAAAATTGAAATAACTTAAGTTAAGTATTGATTAAAGGATATATATTTTTAAAAAACTTTATTATAATTTAGTTTCAACAGTTTTTTTTTAAACAACATTGCGTTGGGCAAAAATTTACCATTTTTTCAATGATGAAAATGAATAATAAAGGCTGAATAGCTGGCTAGCCACAGAAAAAAAAAACAAAACAGGCGGGAAAGCGGCAAACGGTTTTACTCATTTTTTCTTTAGCTGATTCATGTTTTTATTTTTACTTTCCTTGTACTATTCGTAATGAAAAGCACAGTGTTTACCTCGGGTTATAGACTTATTTAGTCCCTCGAACTATTGCCAAACCCCGTCTCGGGACTAAATAAGTTACTTTCACCCCTAGGGTAACAATGTACTATTTCATTACTCATACTCTGAAAGTAGATCTGAAGTTGCCTGAAGAGCAGGTTGAAAGTAATACTTTTCAGCCCTAGGGAGAATCGCTTTCAACTGAGATGTCAAATTATAAAAAAAAAATTAGTTCTATTTTCACATTTTTATTGAACCATGTTCCAACTTTCTATGCAGCCACGATGTAAAATTGAAATAACTTAAGTATTGATTATAGGATATATATTTTTAAAACACTTTATTATAATTTGGTTTCAACAGTTTTTTTTTTAATTTAGATTTGGGAAAAATATTTACCATTTTTTCAATGATGAAAATGAAAAATAAAGGCTGAATAGAATAGCTGGCTGGCCACAGAAAAAAAAACAAAACAGGCGGGAAGGCGGCAAACGGTTTTACTCATTTTTTCTTTAGCGAATTCATGTTTTTATTTTTACTTTCCTTGTAGGTACTATTCGTAATGAAAAGCACAGTGTTTACCTCGGGTTAAAGACTTATTTAGTCCCTCGAACTATTGCCAAACCCCGTCTCGGGACTAAATAAGTCACTTTCACCCCTAGGGTAACAATGTACTATGGCATCTGTCAGTTGAAAGCGATTCTCCCTAGGGATGAACAGTATTACTTTCAACTTGAAGTTGCCAGGCATCTGTTTCCAGGGCCATGACGGAGACCACGATGGCACTAAATACTGCACTCAAACAGTGCGTTCAATTCCCTTGCCAAGTAAATGAAAGGCAACAAATTTTACAAAGGTAAGAAGTATTCTTTATTTAGATTACAAAAATCACAGAATGTTTTACTAATACACACATAACACAGTTAAAAATAAAACACTTTCTTTTACATAAGGACAATTTATTGGAATAGTGCAATACAAAACAAAGTCAACAGGAAATACTACTTTAGAAGATCACATATTTGTTTCTTTATAACTAAAGTCACCATAATTTAAAAGATACAAGAACTTAACTAAGAAATTGTCTATGAGCTGTTACAATAAATTATAGTATATAAGACGAAAACATCTATTTATTGTACAATTAAATGTTTATTTTCAGAAAATACAGCAGGTTCGGGTTCCGTGGTGTTTTAGGATATGTGGATGGGACACATGTTCTGCTGCTACATCTTTCTGGCTTCTAGGTCAGTAACTGTAACAATAATGATAAACGTTCATGTTAAAAAATAAATACTTAATTAAAATTTAATGTTTCCAGGTGATTCTGGAGCTTTGGATTCTTACCCCGTTTCTTAATGCTGAGCCTAATTGCTCGGAAGCATGGTACACAGAACTGCAAAACATACATAAGATCATGCATCAAGAGTTACTTCAAGGTGTAGAAAGGGTGCTTTAGGTGCTTGAATACAGCCCAAATAAAGTAGGATGCATCACCAAGGCATTTGCAGTTCTGCATTACATGTATATGGGGCCGCTTGCCTAAACACTAAGAAATTGAATTGGAGAACCAACCCCCTACAGAAACATCACGGATTCAGGAATTGAGCAAGATGGCTATAGTAGAGGACTTCAATTTAGGGCCAATTTAATAAATAGATTATTTTAATAATTTCTTGTGTATCATTTATTTCCATACCGTATCCTTCCTCCAGAGGCAAACAAATTTCAGGCTACAATTTGGTGAAGGATAGCTTCGATGCTATGCATTCCAGTTGCCACATCTTCAATTGCTGCTGCGTGCCGTGCGAGTATAGCATGAAGCGGGTCTGGGCGGCTTCTTGACTGTTGGGGCTCTTCTGTTACATATTTTTTTGACAATGGTCGCATCCTGACCTGAGACTCGGCCCCGGGCAAGTCCTCATGCCCCTGCGTGAACGCAAACATTATGTTTCTTTGCTCCAAAGACCCTTTTCTGAAAATATGTAATGTCAATTATGTTTTGTAATATATAAATGATAAGTAAGAAAAAGGATGATGTTTTATATACTAGTAAAATACTTACACCATTATTGTTTGAATATGTGTTAAATTAAACCCGAGTTTCGCACAAAATACTTTTGAAAACTTTTGAGTTTGAGGTTATCATTGAAATTGCCAGTTTGACATTAAATCTCATTTACAAAGCAAGTTTGATAAAAATCTGGTAAACTAATTTAATAAAACAATCAGTGTTTGCTGTTTTGTTTTATATATGATTACTAAATGTAGATTCTGTAGCCGTACATAACAAAATCCATAGTAAAAATAATATATTTGCCACTTTAAGCTTTTCTACCACCAATTTCTATTTCCTACCATTTTCTAACGATCCCCTTAAACATAATTGTCAATATTTCAAATATTTAAAAAAAAAACCTTACCGCTTGGATCTGTGAATAGCGTTTTGATAACCGTTCGGTGGCGTTTGATAACCGTTCGGTCGCAGTTCGGTTATAACCGTTCAGTGTCTATGATTCATTCGGTTTCGATTCGATTGTTTGTGAATAGCTATGCTGGCTAGGCGGTGTCCTTATTACTCTCACACATAAATACTGTAATATAAAAGGTATAAGCGATCACTCAAGTAAAAAAGTGATCCAGAAATTGCTTCTCTCCTTACCTTACGATGAAACCTAAGACATTATCAGTTAACAACACCTAATCTGTGCTAAGTCATACACACACCCACTAAAGGCGGAAATACAATATAATACGTGTCATGGCGTGTCGTGACGCGCCAGAAGCAAATCGGTTTCAAACATTTAATACGGTGAGGGACATATTTGCATGGCGTGTCGTGTCGCAACGATGTATGAAACCGAATGCTTCTGGCGCGTCACGACACGCCACGACACGTAAGTGTGTTTCGGCCTTTGGCCCAGCGATGCCAGACGTACGATATTTATCGTACATGTAAGATAATTTGGACATCGATCGGTACGAAGTACGATACAATATGTATTATCGTACGCCAAAGTACGATAATTTCCAACCCTTCCCCAAAGAAGCCAGAGGTCGCCCAAGAAAAAGAAGTTGACGTATTTTGGCATAAAATTTCCCAAATAGCTACTGTTGGAGAGAAGACATACACTGTCCTCAAATTGCTCTGGCCGATTTGACACTTCCACATTCAAATGCAGACAGCGAACGATTATTCAGCAAAAATAACTACACAAAAACCAGAATAAGAAACAAACTTGCAATAAAAACTGTTGAGGAGGCTTTACTTTCAGAGCAATGCGTAAAAAAACTAATCAAAACAATGCTGTTATGGTTTTAAACCAACTGAAACAATGATATCTCAAATGACTTCGGCAGTCCCTTATTAAAAAACGGTCGGCGCTGCTGCAGAGGTAGAAATAAATAGTGATTCTGATGATCCCACTCTTTTATAAAATAAATAAGTATTTTTTTTAAATTTCTGTCTATTTCCAGTTTTGCGAAATAGCGCGTTTCGCGCGGTTTTGGCAGTTGTACGATATTTTTTCATCAGCATAGCTATTCACAAACAATCGAATCGAAACCGAATGAATCATAGACACTGAACGGTTATAACCGAACTGCGCCCGAACGGTTATCAAAACGCGACCGAACGGTTATCAAAACGCTATTCACAGATCCGAGCGGTAAGGTTTTTTTTTTAAATATTTGAAATATTGACAATTATGTTTAAGGGGATCGTTAAAAAATGGTAGGAAATAGAAATTGGTGGTAGAAAAGCTTAAAGTGGCAAATATATTATTTTTACTAGGGATTTTGTTATGTACGGCTACAGAATCTACATTTACTAATCATATATAAAACAAAACAGCAAACACTGATTGTTTTATTAAATTAGTTTACCAGATTTTTATCAAACTTGCTTTGTAAATGAGATTTAATGTCAAACTGGCAATTTCAATGATAACCTCAAACTCAAAAGTTTTCAAAATTGTTTTGTGCGAAACTCGGGTTTAATTTAACACATATACAAACAATAATGGTGTAAGTATTTTACTAGTATATAAAACATCATCCTTTTTCTTACTTATCATTTATATATTACAAAAAATAATTTACATTACATATTTTCAGAAAAGTGTCTTGGAGCAAAGAAACATAATGTTTGCGTTCACGCAGGGACATGAGGACTTGCCCGGGGCCGAGTCTCAGGTCAGGATGCGACCTGTGTCAAAAAAATATGTAACAGAAGAGCCCCAACAGTCAAGAAGCCGCCCAGACCCGCTTCATGCTATACTCGCACGGCACGCAGCAGCAATTGAAGATGTGGCAACTGGAATGCATAGCATCGAAGCTATCCTTCACCAAATTGTAGCCTGAAATTTGTTTGCCTCTGGAGGAAGGATAAGGTATGGGAATAAATGATACACAAGAAATTATTAAAATAATCTATTTATTAAATTGGCCCTAAATTGAAGTCCTCTACTATAGCCATCTTGCTCAATTCCTGAATCCGTGATGTTTCTGTAGGGGGTTGGTTCTCCAATTCAATTTCTTAGTGTTTAGGCAAGCGGCCCCATATACATGTAATGCAGAACTGCACATGCCTTGGTGATGCATCCTACTTTATTTGGGCTGTATTCAAGCACCTATAGCACCCTTTCTACACCTTGAAGTAACTCTTGATGCATGATCTTATGTATGTTTTGCAGTTCTGTGTACCATGCTTCCGAGCAATTAGGCTCAGCATTAAGAAACGGGGTAAGAATCCAAAGCTCCAGAATCACCTGGAAACATTAAATTTTAATTAAGTATTTATTTTTTAACATGAATGTTTATCATTATTGTTACAGTTACTGACCTAGAAGTCAGCAAGATGTAGCAGCAGAACATGTGTCCCATCCACATATCCTAAAACACCACGGAACCCGAACCTGCTGTATTTTCTGAAAATAAACATTTAATTGTACAATAAATAGATGTATTTCGTCTTATATACTATAATTTATTGTAACAGCTCATAGACAATTTCTTAGTTAAGTTCTTGTATCTTTTAAATTATGGTGACTTTAGTTATAAAGAAACAAATATGTGATCTTCTAAAGTAGTATTTCCTGTTGACTTTGTTTTGTATTGCACTATTCCAATAAATTGTCCTAAATTAACTGTGTTATGTGTGTATTAGTAAAACATTCTGTGATTTTTGTAATCTAAATAAAGAATACTTCTTACTTTTGTAAAATTTGTTGCCTTTCATTTACTTGGCAAGGGAATTGAACGCACTGTTTGAGTGCAGTATTTAGTGCCATCGTGGTCTCCGTTATGGCCCTGGAAACAGATGCCTGGTTCAAGCTAACAAAGGTATTGCTCCTGTCAGTTTTCTGGCAACTGTTTTGGCCATAAAAGTGTAGGCAGCTAACACCTAAAATAAAAGAGTGTAAATAAATATGCATGTCAGATGACTGCATTGGATTCACGTTTTATTATATGTATACTAGGGATTGAATGTTTACCTAAACCCAGGGAGGGTCTAGCTAAACCTTAACCACACTAAGGCAGTACTACATAGAGGTAGGGTTATAGGGATGAGTTTATCAGTAACAGTATAGTTTGTTCCTGATTGCAGGCTATAATAACAAATTTTAATGTGAGTGAATAATGACACCTCGCAGGCCCGAAGGCTCCTAAGAAGCCGATTCCTGCCGGCTTCCCTTTGGGAACAAGGCACTATACGTAGTGTCTAGTGTCTACTGTAGTCAAATAGTAAATTATGTACACATCTGACGTTATCACATCACAGTACAGACATTAAATACATCACAGGATTGAAAACATTACATAAATGCCAGCATTTTTCATGTCAACAAAGAAAGCAACATGTGGCGCCAGTAAGCCGACGCTCGGGTGTCAGAATTCAGAACTAAATTCGTATGAACGCGGACACGTGACTTCGCAGCTATCAGCAGCGTTTTGTAAGGACTAGGTAAGCCGAAGATTTTCGAGTTACGACAGGGAACTTTCAATGTTTGTATGTATAGGAAGCTAAATTAGAACCACTTCCCGATGCCCGATTGAGCTGAAATTTAGCGCACACCTTTGGTTCTAAGAACAATACATTTTTATGACAGACATAACTTAATCCTGCAGCCAGGATCGTCTCCTCACGAGGGAACTCCTCAACGTTTAATAGCACAGACACGAAAATTTGCATACAAGTTCATATTTGATGGATACACATGAATTATATCATGACCTCATCCTGCAGCCAGGATCGTCTTCTCACGAGGGAACTCCTTAACGGTAAATAGCACGGACACGAAAATTTGTATGCACGTTCATATTTGATGGATAAACAGAATTCTATCATGATCTCATCCTGCAGCCAGGATCGTCTTCTCACGAAGGAACTCCTCAACGTTTAATAGCACAGACACGAAACTTTGCATACGAGTTCATATTTGATGGATACACATGAATTATATCATGATCTCATCCTGCAGCCAGGATTGTCTTCTCACGAGGGAACTCCTCAACGGTAAATAGCACGGACACGAAAATTTTTATGCACATTCATATTTGATGGATAAACACAAATTCTATCATGATCTTACTCTCCAGCCAGGATCGTCTTCTCACGAGGGAACTCCTCAACGTTTAATAGCACAGACACGAAACTTTGCATACGAGTTCATATTTGATGGATACACATGAATTATATCATGATCTCATCCTGCAGCCAGGATTGTCTACTCACGAGGGAACTCCTCAACGGTAAATAGCACGGACACGAAAATTTGTATGCACATTCATATTTGATGGATAAACACAAATTCTATCATGATCTTATTCTCCAGCCAGGATCGTCTTCTCACGAGGGAACTCCTCAACGTTTAATAGCACAGACACGAAACTTTGCATACGAGTTCATATTTGATGGATACACATGAATTATATCATGATCTCATCCTGCAGCCAGGATTGTCTTCTCACGAGGGAATTCCTCAACGGTAAATAGCACGGACACGAAAATTTGTATGCACATTCATATTTGATGGATAAACACAAATTCTATCATGATCTTATTCTCCAGCCAGGATCGTCTTCTCACGAGGGAACTCCTCAACGTTTAATAGCACAGACACGAAACTTTGCATACGAGTTCATATTTGATGGATACACATGAATTATATCATGATCTCATCCTGCAGCCAGGATTGTCTTCTCACGAGGGAACTCCTCAACGGTAAATAGCACGGACACGAAAATTTTTATGCACATTCATATTTGATGGATAAACACAAATTCTATCATGATCTTACTCTCCAGCCAGGATCGTCTTCTCACGAGGGAACTCCTCAACGTTTAATAGCACAGACACGAAACTTTGCATACGAGTTCATATTTGATGGATACACATGAATTATATCATGATCTCATCCTGCAGCCAGGATTGTCTACTCACGAGGGAACTCCTCAACGGTAAATAGCACGGACACGAAAATTTGTATGCACATTCATATTTGATGGATAAACACAAATTCTATCATGATCTTATTCTCCAGCCAGGATCGTCTTCTCACGAGGGAACTCCTCAACGTTTAATAGCACAGACACGAAACTTTGCATACGAGTTCATATTTGATGGATACACATGAATTATATCATGATCTCATCCTGCAGCCAGGATTGTCTTCTCACGAGGGAATTCCTCAACGGTAAATAGCACGGACACGAAAATTTGTATGCACATTCATATTTGATGGATAAACACAAATTCTATCATGATCTTATTCTCCAGCCAGGATCGTCTTCTCACGAGGGAACTCCTCAACGTTTAATAGCACAGACACGAAACTTTGCATACGTGTTCATATTTGATGGATAATGACGATTTGTATCATGAATTCATCCTACCGCCAGGGTCCATAAAGTCCATAAAGTGAAAGGCGCTCTGACGAGCGCCTTTCACTTTATCCCTACTCCGCGGCCAATCGTCACGCGACATGCAACACACAGACGAAAAAGTTTGAGACGATGTAATAAAAGTTTCACTTTAAAAACAAAATTAATGATCTCATTTTTTTCGTCGGCTTCCCCTTACAAAATTTTGACCCTGCGCCACTGACACCTCGTTGTATAGTTTCTCTACCGTGCTGTTATTGTTATGACTTTCATTATTTACTTTATATTTACTATTACTTACTTTGAGTTCGATGGGGATTGCGGCTGATGAATCAACGCTTGGGAAAATAGGGCTTTATTTCTACAATTCGGCTAAGGACCATGTCAGGCGATAGCCTGTACACGGACTGGAAGCGCAGGTCAGCAAATGGATCCATCATGTCTCGTATTTTTCGATGAAGAGATAATGTCTCCAGCCTCTGTCCTTCTGCAGCACGCTCACGGTCTCAGGATCGCAAAATCACGAACTTCATCTACCCAAATAATTAAAATCAAACTCAAGAACAAATTTTTATGTAACGTACGTTTGTAACCACATAAACTGGTGTAAATCTTTATGCAATAGTCAAAAGAATAGTTTAACCATCTATACAATATGTACACATACTTCAGACACTGCTTAAATTAGTATAAAGTGCTTTTAACTTTCATTCGACTTTACTCTCTACTGCTAATAGCTGTCGGTCAATTGATGTCTTCATAACCGAATCACAATCGATGGAAAATGTCAAAATTGGTCAAAATCGATCGACATCGGTTGTGTGAATAGCGTTTGGAAGACTTGATCGATTGCACGGTCACTCGATTAGATTAGTTGTCCAATCGATTGGTTGTGAATAGCTATGCTGGTACGATAATTGTCGAGTATTGATACGATAATTCAATCGCACTCGTCTGGCAACCCTGCTCTAGCCTTTACCATATTATTTTACCATCTGTCAGTGTCTGATTCTGTCTTATGTCTATGGTCTATTACAGACGGGCAGGCTATAGATAGGTTATGTTTTGAAAACGAAGAAATACTATTCATAAAAATGCCTCAAACAGGAGCAACACGCCGTCAGAAATTTCTCAAAAAAGAGAAATCTAAAACAAAGCTTAAAGGAAAATATAAAGAACTCCCGAAGGGCACAAATGTGACGAAAACTAATTTCAAAATAAAGAAGATTATGATAAGGGAACAGCTGAAGACGCATGGTGAAACTGAAGCTTTGTCTGCAAGGAAACTTAATATAAAGGAGCTGTTATCCCGTCTAAATCATTTTAATACTCACTCCAGAACTGAAGCCCTCAACGGACTAAAGGAACTCATCGAAGCTCATCCTAAAGTGCTGGAACACAATCTTGGAGAACTTGTTCATGGGATTACGCCTTTGGTTCTAAATATTGAAAAAGTTGTGAGTAATTTAAAATAATCGGTATAATCCTCCACAAATAAGCACACAAACAGGAGCTGCAAACTGGCTAATCTTGTCTGTCTCTCTTAAATAGATGAAACACACTGTTTATTGATAAATAATCGTGAGACTAATAAGTGTTGTATTTCAGGTGCGCCATGAATCCCTCAAGACACTACATTTACTGCTATCAAAGGCAAATATTGAAAGAATTGATCCATTCTTTGACATCCTGTGCACATACTTAAGGAGTGCCATGACCCATATTGATGGTAGAATTCAAGAGGATTCCATTTTGTTTCTGGATACTCTCCTTGTGTGCACACCTACAAGAGTAGCTCAAGATTTCCACAAAATCATACCCAACTTTCTAGACATGATCTCCAAGTTACGGGTTGATTCAAAGCCTGGAAGAACATTGACTGTCAACTTGGGGAGCCAAATCACCAGTGTGAAATGGAGAGTCAAAGTATTACACCGCCTAAAAGACTACTTAAATGAGTATGTGAAATACAATAACATTGGAGAATATAGAGGACCAGTTGTAGCGACCACAAAGCTTTTTGACTCCTCCAAAATTAATCACTTGTCTCTGTTTAACCCAATTTATACCCAAAATTGCCAACTGTCTTGTTTCTCATCCAAAAACTTGCAAGACACTGTGCCATTGAATGAAGTAGATAAATTCAGGGAATATACTGACACTCTGATGCCTTTGCTGTTTGAAACCTGGCTGGAAGTATGTCCCAATGTAAGCTCAGAAAAGAATACTGAGACAGTTATCAGCGAAGATGCTGCTTCATTGCTGAAGCACTCACTTGACGTTATTTCCTTGATCTGGGCACTTGTGAAACATTTCAATTTGAAGAACCCGAGCTCTAACATACAATATGCATTTTCTCAAAAGTACCGCCAACCATATTTACAACATTTTGTCAATGCTTTTCCTTATGTAACTAACATAAGAACAAAACAAAGAAATGCAAATCCACAATTGGAAGACGCAATCACTGATCCCAAATTAGTTGCACAGAATTTGGAAATATGTCAAGTGTTCATTTTGCTGAATCCCAACATAAATGTGAAGAACCAGAATAAAGACATGGTGTCTGTACTGAACTATATTGAGAAAACTTTTAACAAGAACACCCAAGCTGAAATCAATGATGTTATCATAAAAATCTTACACACATTATTTTCAAATGAAATTAACAATTGGACAAGAACTCTTTCAGTAATGGATGATTTATTCAAAAAGATTCTTTGGGCATACTTTAATAAGGACATGTCTAGTTCATTCAGACAGCAGATCTTTAGCCTGCTATGTAAAATTGCTTTGAATGATAAGCTGGTACACTTTCAGGAAAGCGACGCTTACCAGTCTTGGCTCATAAACTTGCCAGATATTTTGCTAGAGAAAACAGTAACATTGCAAACAATAGATATAATTCACAAGTTTGCTGTTCGGAATAATAAAACTTTCAACATGGTTGCTAGACCAAAGTTGTTAGAGATCATAGAGAATCTGCCAAAACTTGTAATATCTGATGTTGATAGTAATCGAAGTGGCTACTACAAACTATTTTCACTGCTGCACTACTTCCGAAAATGGGATGACGAGTCTTTGAATCTGCTTAAAGAACAAATAACAAAAGATGTTTATGATTGTGATTATGGCACTTTCATATATGACACATTGGTCATAAGAAGCGGCGTGCATCTATGACCATGGATGAACGTCCACAGGGCGAAAAGAGTATGTAAAGATTGTAGCAGGTGGCATTCTGTGGTTTCTGCCTACCCCTATGGCAAAAAGGCGTGAGTTTATGCATTTATGTATGTAATTATGGTTACTTATAAGAATTGGAGGCCCTGCTGTTACATGTATGTATAAGAAATAAAATAGATGTGTATAATATGATAGTCATTTATTTCAATAAACTTAAACACAAATTATAATGCAAAATTATGACAGTCAACGAATGTACACTTTAATGTAACGAGGTAACTAAATTATATGGTAACATCAAATTAATACAAAATGCAGTAACATCCCATCAAATTACAAAGAACTTGCTAACTGCATTGCAAACTGTTTTAGATTAGTTTATTTTATTGTATTATAAATACTGCAATCAGTTATTACCTACATAATATTGATTACACATAATTTATTTAATTAATTAGGAAGTAAGGTTAAAAGGAACTTTCATAAAATTTTGGGGGAAAAAAATTGGGAATTACCTATTCTTTACAACAAATACTCAAACATATTCGCATTATTTGCATTTGTGCTTTACCATTCTCGACTAGTTTTCCTTAAATTCTGTAACACAAAACAATACATCTGCATAAGTGTAAGCAAATATAGCTACAGGAATTTAGCATTTCAAGGTAATTTTAAGTCGTGATTTCGAAATTATTTAATAAAATGATGTCCCTTCCCACATCTCGACTGATGTACTCATATACAATTCCGATATGAAGCCTCATTGAAGCTATTTACTTATTTAATTCATTATTTACGACTAGTTTTATCTTTCTATAAGCTAATTCTATAATAAATATGACTAATACAAAATAACTTCTGCTAATTGTTTGAGTCGTTTAGTGTCAATTTGGCAATTTTTGGCTAAAATTATAAATTACCAATAATGAGTCTGCAAACTTGCTATTAAAATATTATTTTGCTAACAATGCTTATCATGCCTAGAATTAATTTATGGGAAATTATGTCCTAACGGCCTCATAATGGTTAGCTTGAATGCAACAAATTTTGAGTAACTTAACATTTATTATGATCTCTTTTGTAATGAATGACATAGCCATGCAAAACTATAACAAATATTGCCATTGCGTTTAAAAGGAGCATTATTGAGAATTATGTTCTCATAAATATATCAATAAAAACAATCACGCATTTAATGCAAGTATAATAAATAAGACTGATAGCCATCATTTACTTTTACAAATTAATAATCAACTCACAAACGCGGACCTGATAATAATGCCGAGATCAGCGAGTATTCAATTGCAATAAAATCCTAATATTACTACACTCTTATTTATTTGATACGTCTGCTGTCTTGTTAAAAGTAGAAGATATTACATTAGATGCCTTTAATAGATCAAAATTTTGTTCTGAGTCTAAACGTAAAGATCAAGTCCATAAATTGTAGCATGTACTTTTCATTTGGATCTATTAGCAGCTGCAGGTCAGTATAATATGGAAATTTTAAAAGACCTCTTGCTGCTTTTGCAATGTTTGGCTCCACTCTTTAGACTGGTCTTTTTATTAAATCGTGAAATGACCGTTCAGTCTGTGTAGTGTAAAGGAGCCGCAATTTTTTTCTAGTATCTTTTAAAAAAAAGCAACTAAGTGAATTTTCATGCAAGTCTATTTTTTATATACATAGTAAACATAAATTTATGAAATTTCTTCTAAAAGCGCGGAAGATTTGAAAAACATTACGCTCCCTAATAGCTGCTTACAAACTTTTAAGTTTAGCTAAATAAATTAAGAACATTTTCCAGAATATAGAGAGCATAAATCGTTCTTGCACGAAGCTCGCCTTTAAGGTTTTTTAATAAATACTTATTTGGGTAAGATCTACTGTGTTTTCCTTTTATTAGATTTTTTTGCGCGAGGTATGGTATTGGTAGCAGAGGCCGTCAGCATTGCCTGAAAATAAAAGGAGTACATTGAAAACTAACTCAAAAAGCACAAGCACACTACTCAGTTATAGTTGTATGGTGGCATTTTTACTAATAATTTTTCAGTATGTGATACTTTCACTAAAAAAGTGCAACCATAAAATATAAAAGTTACAAATTGGCTCAGATTGTCAGTGATTAGATTACATAGAATTAGAGAAGAAAAACACTGATTAAAATAAACAAACTAAATAAAATACGACACAGCACCCGTAATAAAATGCAAAGCAAATCATTTTAAAGAAAGAAATGTTTATAACATACGCTTTTTGATTACTATATTAGTCAGTGAAGTCTGTTAATATAGGCGTTCAAACTAAAATCATGCACAACAGAAACACTCGCAAAACGAAACCAAAATAAACATACTGTTTTGCCTAAATTCAGCTGCAAATAAAAGCGGGCTGAGGATTTTGGGAAAGCAGCTCTACACATCAGTGATTTTTGACGAAGTCGGCGCTTCGTCATGTAACGATATAAACTTATATTCTGGATGACCAGCAATTTTTGCATCAATCAGTTTTTGTAGAGCATCACTCTTATCGATTATATCTTGGGATATATCCTCGTCATCTAATTCAGAGGCATCTATGAAACTAAGTTCATCTGATTTCTCGACTTCAGATACTGCATTGGTAACTTTAACTTTGACCTCGTCTGTGCCGAGTGTGTCTAATTCAGTACAACTTTCAAAGCCATCAGCTTCCTTTTCAATAGTAGATGATCTTCTACTGTGATCATCAGTTGAAGAGGTTGATGTGTCATCTGACTTTGGTTTCTCTTCACTCTTGTGCCAAAAAGCAAGTTTGCCTGGCAACTGTAATAGTTTCCCTATACCTGAAGTGCTGCCCTTAGGAATTCGCGCTGGCGATTTAGATTTATGCCGTTTTTTGATTTCGGCTATTGGATTAACAACTTGAAGACTCTTTGGTAAGCCAGATTCTTTAATACTGGTGTTAGGTAATTTATTTACGACATCATTTAAAATTTCTTGGGATGTCGTACTTTTCAGATTTGTTTCTGTTTCCGGTGTACTGACTTCTTTGTTATCATTTATTGTTACCTCATCAGACTCGACTTTAGGCGGTGGAGGAGGGGCCTTTGCTTTACCGTATTTACCCTTTGGGGATTTTCTTTTACTTTTAGGGGAATCTTCTGGAGTTCCAAAAGACGCTTCGTCATCGCTTTCGGCAGAGTCGTTATCGTTTACAGAGGTATCAAGACTCGTAGTTTCAGTGTGTTCGTCTAACACTACAGTTACTGCTTCTTTTATAGCAGTCTCAACTATATCTTTATCGTCCAGGGCAGTCTCACACGGAATATCATAATTGTTTGCACTAGATTGGTCATCATTATTGTCTTTTTGTTGGCTTGCAACAGGAATGTTGGATACAATATCGATTTTTTTAATTTTATTATCTTCTTGTTTTGTTATAGAATCATCTGTAGTATTTTCTTTACTTTTATCTACTGAACTAATTAATGTAATTTCTTCAGAAGTGCCTTCTTTTTGGTCCCAGTGATCTGTATTGTTATCAGTTTGATTATTAACACTTTCATTGAAGGGGAAATTACCTAGGACTTGGAGGATCTTTACTTGTTCGCCAACATATTGGTATATAAAGGGGGGTTGCGTGTGGGATAAGAAGATGGGGGAAGGTTGACTAATAAGAGCGGGCATATTCGAATATTCAAAACTATCGTCGTCCTGTAGCTCCTCGATGATTACTTCACTTTCCTTTAAATAAAAAGTTCTTAAGTCTATATCAAAATAAAGAAAACCCAAACACAAAATAATATAAGCTAATAAATGCAATAAACAGACTTATTAGCATAAAATAGTGATTACAGTGGTATACTGGTGTAACCATTATGAGAGAATCTTGAACTCATGCACTAAGAAAATCTATGTTCTATAAAACCTTAATCAAGTATAAATTAAAATAAAACAGAATCTAAAATGATTTGAATATGAAGGAATTTCCTTAATAAGACAATCTGTTTAACTAGTCCTAGCATAATACTTTTCTTTATATTCGTATCTTACACAAAACATTATAAATATAACACTTTGAAGCCGAATAGCAATAACGTTAGGAGGTAGGTATATATCATTTTCTACATTGAGCCATTACACATACCTAGCCGTCGAAAAGACATCGTACTTTTAAAGATATATTTGTTCAGTCAAATAGCCATATTTAATAGATTTTCACAGATTTCATAATAACGTTCTGGCTTCAAGCAAGACCCAGCACCAATCATACCCTGGCACACCAAAACATCAAAAAACATTTATGTAGGGTAGTCTTGCAGCTCATAATTTCATCTAACGTGACATTTCAGCGCCTCACACACGCGATACAGGAAGCCATCCGGCTCGAAGGACCAATTAATAGACTCAGCTCACAGGCACTACTTTGTGCGGTCTTCACATGTTCAGTTGTACTTTTTATTTATGGTATTACACCTATTTTAATACAGTCCACTTCTTTTATTAAGAAGTCCAACTAAGTCTATTCAGCTTCACATCTACATTTTTAACAATTTGAATATATTCATTTTATGATAGTGTGAAAGCACTCAATCTGCAGAATACCCTACGTAAATGGATCCCCATAGAATCGTTTAATACAATTTTAGAATAAAATAAGTGTCAGGAACGTGATATAAATTTAGTTATATTGTTGTAATTATTCCATTCACGAATACACACAGAGAATTAAACTGTAATTTTATTGTGCAAATGAAATAATTACAACAATAATTTAAAATATTTAAATTATAGTTTCCACTAGTCCTAGTTCAGAAGATGTAAATGATTTGTTTGATATTAAAAACTTTAAATTGATTGTCCAAAATGAGGTAAAATTTTGTGCGTTTTCGTTTGGATCACTTTTAAGAACAAGTTAACTGGCAATCTTTTTTTAAAAAAAAAACCTTTATAGTATGGTCATACGTGTCAGTTTCAACATCATTACTAGACAATGAATTTATAAACAATACGAAACATCCTGCTTTTGTTTGTGGAACTTAATATTAATAAGGTATAACCAATTCACTTAGTCTAAAATAGTTCTTATTGTCTCCCATAAAAACTTTAAAATTAAAAATAGTACAACAATATTGTTTGTCAAAACCAGTGATTACTGTATATTCACTGAATCACAAAAGTAACTATAATTTAGATAAAAATTAGCACTTAAATAATTACAAGAAATCATATTGAAACCGGCACCAGTTACTAATGCATACAATCTTGAACTAGGGCTAATTGACAGATTACATACCATACCGAGACTTGATTTTAAACTATTTTAACCACACACGAAAAGCTTTTCCTAGACATTAATCATTTTGTACTCAGTCAAGTGTCTGTACAGTATGCCATCTTTGCCTCGGCGCATGACGCAGCCGTTGGATCTTATAGTGAACAAAAATATATTTGAATAAAGAACGTTTTCCAGTGGCTAAGCTCACACTATCCCCCAGTTTCTAGAACAAAAATTAACGACAGGTCAAACTAAACGCAAGTAACAAGCACGCTGTTTCTTGCCCTAGCAAATGACGGTTCTGAGCGACCGAAATGGATAGGGACATGGAAAAGTGCGATTCCGTGCTACTAGATGTGGCGCAACCCTAATTTTGTCGATCATTTTTGTTCCAGAAACGGGTAATGTCATTTAAGTTTTATTCAGTGTTACCAGACCTCAGCGGCTTGCGGTCGCTTGATGGAAGTGACGGTAGTCCGGGAGGAGCGGCCGCGAGCGCGGGCGCCGGCGCCCAGTGACGCTGTGCGCGTCAGGGAAGCACTGTTGTCTGCGCTCGAGTAGCCCGAGCTTATGTCCTCCGATGATTTTATGTGACTTGAAAGATTTATTGGGCAATAAATTAAGTAGTTCCATTTATTAGTGATTTACTGATATATCATATATAGGGTGAATTTTTCAAGTGATGCGATGCCAAATACAAAACTATCAAAGGAGGCCCGATTTTGGTGAAAACGAATACTGGGTAATAAATGGTGTAATGTATAGTGTTTTTTTTCTAAATAAACGATTCCTGGCTATTAATAATATTGATTAAAAAAAAAATACAATGGTGCAGTTTTAGTTTTCATCAAAATCGGGCTCGAGAGTCCTCTCAGTGTTTATTGCTCATAGTTTCGGAGTCGCCCATCCACGCCCACTTGAAAAATTCACTCTGTATAGTTCTCCTAATCGATTTCGATAACGACGACCCTGAAATAAATTAAAATTATTTCCCGTCGTGCGCCCGAATATGACTGACCCAATTTAGTTTTGGATAACCGGTTACAACTAGAGCACTAATTAAATAACTGATATATACAAGGTGTTGTTTTGCATCCTCGTCAAATTCAAGGAGGTAATTATGCTAATGATTCTCGTCTTCTTCATTCTCGGGTGGGTAATTTTTATTTTTTTTCTTATTTACGGAAATCGGCAAGTATGAACCACCCGTGTTTTAAACGCGGCCCGTCTGGTTCTTGCCCTATAACCTCGCTTATACACATACAAACAATCTCAAAAGTTTAATTGATAATTTCTTATTCCCTAAACCACGTTATGGGGGTTATTCTGAAATATTGACAAATTTAAACAACCAAAAAAATCAGCGTTTATTAATAATTAACTTGGTACCGTAATTTTTATTGATTATTTATGTCTTTTGTGACCACCTCCTGAAATTTGACGAGGATGCAAAACAACACCTTGTATAGATGTTCGCCACCTATTTATTTAGCCTATATTGTCCTATTGTAGCGCAACAGCATTAACAAAAGCTTAGCTGTGTCAACTCATTTCAGATTGTTTTACTACTCACATGGGCCAAACCATAGGGTAGGAATAATGGCATTCTATTTTTTTACAGGTGGCATAAACTATCAATTGTTTGTAACAAAACGACTTCACACGCCTCTTACAGAACTCGGTAACTCGTGCAATCTGAATTCCATTTTAAACAACGTACACTGGGGAAAATTCGAAAATAGATATATTAAGAAAGTTAAAGAAATCTACCTATCGTCTCTAAAAAATATCTACTGATTGGTATATTTCTTTAAACTTCGGACCACCTTACCACCGAGATAAAATCCCAGCAAGCTAGCATGGGTTCCGAGTAAAAACCATTTTTTAAATTAATCGTAGCTAGACGAGATTGTTCAAACCACAGCTTAGTTACAAAATACAAACGCAATACCAACCTGAAATCCGGTTCGTCAGTCCGAGGTCGAGGTCTCACATCAACATCGACCTCCGGGAAGTACATCGGCGAACGACTGTTCGACTCTGAAGCGCTGCGACGGGTGGAGAATCCACTGTTAATAAATGTAGTATACTTAGTTTGTCTGATAAGGTGTTTTGTCTGCGGAGCTCGGGGCTAAATAATAACAGCAGCAGAGGTCGATCTTTAAGATTAAGTTTTATTATTTTAAGTTTATATTAGTTAGTAAATATTGTATTATGTAAATAGGTGTCACCTTGTTTCGCAGACAGAAATTTGACAGAATTTCGTTTCCCAGAAAATGTTTCACATAATATTTAGTCCCTGTATTTTTATTTCGAATATTTTTGTTTCCACTACTATTTACTTGAATGAAAAATATTTTACATTAACACAATTCAAAGAATTTTACAATCACATTTTTTTATTTGACCAACTCATCAAACAGCAGAATTATTTTTCAACGAATATTGTTTGTTCGATGAATGTTTCCATGGTATTTTATTTCAACGAAATTATTAACCTTAAATTAAAATATTGTCTTTAAAAGTCAATATGTTGTACTACTAAAGTTAGTGACAGAAACAAATGGCTGCAAAACAGACTCCACGTAGTCTTGTTTGCCCTACCCCTAATGTGTAATTTAAGCCAGCGTAGGCGCGGAGGGATGAGGCGGCCCGCGAGTTGAGGAGCAGGTGGTTTCTAAAGATCGCCGCCGCGGCTGAGGCTGGCCGGCTTGCCGGCCAGCAAGCCGAAGCTGCGTTGGTGAGCGTTAATACCATCTGCGACGATAGACTTGCGTGGGGCCGCCGGAGCCCCGCAGCGCCGGAGCCGTCACAGAAACCTTGCCTGTTGCATGTTACATGCTTGCATGCATGCTGCAAGTTGCATGCTTGCTGCATGCTGCAAGTTGCATGCTTGCTGCATGCAACAGGCATGGACACCATTAGTGAGAATAACAAGATTGTTTTCCTGCTTGACAATAATTTACCCGCATTATTTTTGTGAACCCGGTGTTGTTATGCATTTTTCAAAGGTTTGAATTTTAGAAACTGTCAGTCGATTGAAATGTTATTCTTCGTAATAAGTTTTATGTGAAACAAACAATATGTGGATAAATAATATTTGATTTGTTATTCTATGATATGAATATTCTAACATTAAACTTTATTTGAAACAAAAATCGATGATTTAAATTTCTTCAAAGAAAGTATTCTGCGTATTGATTATTCTATGAAATGATAATATGAGAAACAATTTATGTGAAACAAAATTCGATTAAACAATTAGCGATGAAACAACGCACAACCGCCAGCATATCACTCTACCCGAAACTGTTAAATTTCCTTAATCAACCTTGAACCTAATTCTTTAACGATAAAATAGAAAATTTATCAAAGAAATTTTTCAAAATAAAGGCCTCATTTATTTATTTATGTTATGACAGTGGATGATTTTTCAAACTATGCTCACCTCTTACCACCTCGTCGTATAAGCCGAGGCTCTGTGAGCACATCATCGGCTTCATCGCTGCCTCTCTCCTCGCGCGGCTCGCATTCCGTCAAGTCGGACAGGCTGTAACTCTTGCGCAGTTGCTGAACCAACCCGCCACCGCCCTGGGGATTTGTGATAATAACATTTATTTACGCTCAATACGAAACAATAAAGTACAATTTAGTTTGCCTGGACTGGAAGTAGACCTCGACATAATATAGGGAAAAGTATTATTATTCATAGAATAATAACACAATTTTCTAATCTTGGTCGTTCGATGCGCCTGTGGTAAAATCAGAACTCTTCCTGAAAATGAATTTCTTGCTATTTCGTTTTCTAAGGCTATTGCCTATCTATTGATAATGTGTTATAGCGTAGGACTACGTCTAGCAGATGGCTATGGTAACATAACGTGATGGCTTCAAGCTTTTCTATCTATTGTTAGAAAATCGTCTCTTTCATAGTGTTTTACTTACTGTGTAGTCACAAATTGGGCTTCGCTTAAAAATATAAAAATAGTACTCACGTGAAATCTGCAGTAATGCTTCACTTAAGCTTTGTGAGGCAAAGCGCATGCTGTCATAATGTCTATTAAAGCGATGATATTTAACGCTTTACACAAAAACAAACGATAGTGAGGGCACTATATTGATTTATTGAGAAATCATCGAATATAAAACTAAATCAGTCACACAACTAAATCTAACACAATACACAACGTTGGTGGTTCAAAACACATGCTTTCTTTACAAATAAGGTATGTAAAGAGGTAATATACATACAGTTGACAAGTCTTTACTGTTACGTCAATAGAAAGAGACGGAAGATTAAGTGGCCCATTACAGGCTAGGCTAATTTGACTGGGCCATTCAATCTTCTATCTCTTTCTTTTGACATTAATCCATTACATTTTGTTTCTTGCCTCCTCTATATGTATCATATCTATGTATTTATTAACTAATGATGTAATTAATTAAGACGTCATGCGATGTAACATAATATTAAATAACTCGGTTCGTCTATGAGATTGTGCAGGACAGATTAGGAACAGTGCAAAAGCATAGCAAAATATTATAACAATTTCATAGAAAGCCTGGACGGTTCTCTAACTTGATTGTACAAAGAAAACAATTGTTTTAGGAGTTTAGAGAGAAAATGGAAAATATACCACAATATATAATTTATATAAAACAAAACTCATGTTATAGAGAACACAATATTGGTATTTTAAAGATCGCTATTAGAATTAATTTTATTGTTGCTTTGGTTTGAGTTACATTAATTTAAACTGTGGATTAGTAGTAAAGTATGACAATTATATGAAAACAGTTGTTCCAAAAAGAAAAATATCGGATTACAAAGCGAGCCTCAAATGATACGGTTTTCAAAAACTGCACAAGAGGCGTTTATCCAGCATAGCCTCCTAGTAGTAAATTAATGGTTGAAATTGTAAAAAAGTCTATATTATTAGGCATTTTATATAAGATCTCAAAATCTTTTGGTAATAGAGCTCAGACCTACCGTATTTTAACAACTATGGATATGATATTTTATTTAAAGTGACTTTTTCGCCACATAAAGCTCAGTTTTCGAGATACCAAAATGAGTCATTTCCCACAAAATCAGTTCCTATTATGCCGGATATGGTGGCGATAAAATGTCGAACGGCCTAGCGACTGAACAGTTTATACATATAATTCAGTTCACTAAACTAATCCAATCCGGTAAAATGACGACATTTTGTCGGCTAGACACAGTGGGAACGAATTCAAGTTTACAACTTATGAGAAATGAGAAGTAGCTGACGACATTTAATCTCATCTTCTTGTATTAGCCAGCTTAAGAATTGTTATTTAATTTTATCAAAAACACCAAAATCAAGTCCAATACCGGTGGCTGTAAGTTTGAAATTTCGCAACATACTATAACTATAAAAGTAATTCAGATGTGATACACTATTGATACTTTAAAAACAACGGGTCATCCTAATCGTTGTCTAAAATTATCTAAACATCACAGTTGAGCTTCATTCGTACTCGTTACTCAGTCGACCATAATTTCGTTGTTCTCTTTGTCTATGGCCGCTTGGGATCTGGTGCGCCGACCTCGGGACTTGCTTCGAGGTCGTTTTTCTTTTTCTTTGGCAACTTTACGTTTACGAATGACGTTGCCTCGGCTGCGGGCTGATGTGTCATCGGGCTCGTAGTCCGGGTCGTGTGGGTCTCCGTCTCCTAGCATATTATAGTCTGGTCGCTCATCATCGCGGTCCAGTTCCACTATCTCCACAATACCGGGCAGTTCGGAACGTTGTAACTCCAAGTCTTCGTAGGTATCGTGGTAGCCGTCGGTGACGTCACGCGCCCTGATCGCTTGTCTAGCGCGCGCATCTCTGTCTTGCTCAGGACTCGGCAGATTGAATTTCTGCGTGACGCAGCAATGGAAAGGATATTTGGAAAAGATGGGGTGGAAGGGGGGAGAAATTAAAAAAGCGTGTTAATAAAATTAAAAACGACGAAATTAAACAAAGCGGCTATGTGGTTTGATCTAATCGATGTGAGAGTTGATGTCAATGGTCTTGATGTGGTCATGCCCGATGACTGGTGGCTACTGATTGGCTAGCTTGCTAAGTGCGATTAGGCCGATTTGGGAAATCCAAAAAAAAAAAAAACATGTAAAGCTGTGTGCAAATTAGCACTGTGGGTGTAATTCACGTTTTGCTAACTTATTTACATTATACACACTGTAATCAAACATGCCACACTGTTGCTTTGGTAAACCTATTTGCTCTGTGACAACTTTAAGTGTAATGAAAACAACACAAAGTTAAATATCTAATTAACACTTGTAACTGTGTATTTTAGTTAAGGGTTAGAGCTCACCGACACCCTTATTTGGCTCATTTAAGAACTGTCGAAATTGTATAAACGTTTCGTTTAACTACAGATCTTACATGAGAGCGAAGTTATAAAACTAAGCATGCCACAATGGTAATTACAGGGTTGTTAAAACTTACCTTTATGGCAGTCTGCATAATAACAGTTGTGGCATAGTTGACACCTTTGGTGCCCAAATTGAGCACTGTGTGGTAACCCTGGTCTTTGGCCTTCGCTATGTACTCATCTATTTCCTGGAAAATGGAAACATTACAATTTAAGTAAAATGTTAATTTATATATATACGCATCTTATTGTCCATGATTTTAAGTACCTACGCAATTAATTACCAGTTCCTCATATTCATTAGTAAAATTGTAAGAAATTATTGTCATCATCATCATCATCATCATCAGCCTGTATTCGTCCACTGCTGGACATAGGCCTCTCCCATGCCACTGAGCACGATCCTCGGCCACTCTCATCCAGCTCTTGCCAGCCGCCTTGCAAAGATCATCGCTCCACCGAGTCTGAGGACGTCCTACGCTATGTTTACCGATCCGTGGTCTCCAGTCAAGAACTCGTCTACCCCAACGGTTATCGGTTCTTCGGGTTATATGGCCGGCCCATTGCCACTTTAGCGTGCTTATGCGGTGGGCTATGTCGATAACCTTAGTTCTCTGTCGGATCACCTCGTTACGAACTCGATCTTTCAGAGAAACCCCGAGCATAGCCCTTTCCATAGCACGTTGAGCGACTTTAAATTTGTGGACCAACCCTACTGTGAGTGTCCACGTTTCGGCACCGTACGATATGACGGGTAGGACGCACTGATTATAGACTCTCGTCTTTAGACTCTGTGGAATTGGCGATGTAAAGACTCGACGCAGTTTCCCATGCGCTGCCCCGCCCAGCTGTATTCTTCTGTTGGCCTCTTTCTCGAAGTTGTTTTTACCCAACTGCATAGTTTGCCCGAGGTAAACATACTCCTTAACAACCTCGAGAATACTGCCTTGAACTGCAATTGGTTCCGGACTGACATGTTCATTGAACATAACCTTGGTTTTATCTAGGTTCATCCGGAGACCATTGCGTTGAGAAGAATCAACTAGGCCATTCAGCATATGTTGCAAATCTTGCAGCGTTTCCGCCACGATGACGATATCATCTGCAAATCGCAAGTGTGAGAGGTACTCGCCGTTTATATTAATGCCGCGTCCCTTCCAGTCCAGAAATTATTGTGATTCCGTATAATTTAAAATATGGAAACTATCAGTCTACAATTTTATATTGTAATGTCGTAAGCTTCAGTCCGATGATAAAAACAGAAAGAAATTGATTGAAACAATGAAATCGTATTAATAACACATTTGTGCCAATCAGTTTGAACGATAAGCTGCAGAAAAACTTCAATCAATAAAAATGCTTCTTCCTCTCACTAAAAATACGAATATTGCGTATCATTCTTTTAAACAGCTACTATCAATTCGCCCGCGACTTCGTCCGCGAAAGTTGTGGAATAATAATATTTCCTATGTTACTCGGTAAAGATGTAGCTTTCTTATAGTGAAATAATTTTTAAAATCGATCGAATAGTTTTGAGTTAAATCGTATCAAACAAACAAACGAACAATCAAATCTTTCCTCTTTATAATATTTTTACTAGCTGCTGCCCGCGACTTCGTTCGCGTGGAAATTTTGATGGGTTTTAGGGGTATGAAAAATAGATGTTGGTCGATTCTCTGATCTCCCCGATATGCACACAAAATTTCATACAAATCGGTTCAGCCGTTTCGGAGGAGTTTGGTAACAAACAGCGCAACACGAGAATTTTATATATTAGATGTTATGATATAAGGATAGATGAAGCATAAAAGTATTACAATGAAAACAAATGAGTATTTAAGGCTCATTGCAGGTGGCGTTCTATAATTTCTGCATAGAAGTAAATGCGTGAGTATCTGTTTCAAAACAAATGCATTTCTTACGTCGTATCAGTAAACAAAAAACTTGCTATGTAATCTCTACTACGTATAGAATATCATCTTATCGCCACCACGTGGGTGTTGATTTGTCAACGCTACAATAGAATTAAATTACACGGATAGGCAGCAAAATCTATTTGTGTACTAGCAACATCGTAACTACTGCGAGTGCAGTGAGTATCGATTACGGAAATACCCCACAACCTACCTTACATGTTCGACAAAACATGTGTGTCGTGGATTTTGTCCTATAGATCACAATGTCACAGCGACAAAATTCATAACACTCTTGTCTGTAAATATGCTCTAATTTCATTTTATACAATACTCGACCTCCGTCTGACTTCTTGTTATACTTATGACGGTTTACTGAAAAGGTCGTTGCTCAAAAGTGGACATTAGGATCGCATTAACGAAGACGAAAGGCACTTGTTCTCCCCGTTATCATTGGAATATTTTTTGGTCTAGACCAGCCATACTCAACCTTTTTGTGATAGTGGCCACAAACACCTTTCAGTCATGGTGTTGCGGGCCGCAAAAAAACATTTATTTAGGTGTTAATAAAAAAACGTAATTCAAAATTAACAATGTATTATTAGATCCAGCAACAGAGTGCAAGCAGATTTGTTTACTATTACACTTACACACCTATGACAAGTGTCTATAGTACGGACACTTTATAAACTGAAGCCCTTTCAACGAAACGGTTTCGTCAAATCGGTTCGGACAAAGCGGACGCGACTCCGGACAAAGACACCTCCATATAAATACTTATTAAAGGATCCGTCAGTGTCTGACGACCGACCCCATCGGATCCGCAATTTGTCCAAGCCAGTTTAAGTGGTCTTTAAGAGGAGACGTCCTCACTGGAAAGAATAGTCCTCGCGCTTCAAGCCAGAACAATTTTTGTTAATAGCTTGGATTGGAAAGCTAATTACAAGAATAATATAGGGGTAGTATTTAAACGATCGACTATAAATTCAAAGTCAGGCTGTCAAAAATACTGATTATGGCGTACAGAAATCTAAGTGAAACGAAAGATAGAGAGCGAACACAAATATTGAAAAACGGCGACTTAAAAATACGAATTTGAGGAACCACTTATTCAGAACGATCAGCATAATAATTCTAAGGTGACACTTTTCGACTATTTTCCATAGAAACTTCGGGGGGGTTTTACTCCACTGTTTACACTGCAGATCCAAAGTAAAACATGATATGGTATTGTCTCATTATTAATTTTGTCTGTACGGAAACAGAATAGGAAAATAAAAAGCCATTAAAAAGTTACGAGCTATCAAAGATTCGTTTTTATTGCAAATTTTAACGCAACTTTGGTCGTAAATTAATAATAAAAGAAGTGTCAAATTTCCAAAACAAAGTCGGTACCGACACAGCACAATTATCAAAGAATTCAATACATTTTATTTGTAATTGATACACGCAGTGGTTTTTTCATAAAACACTATCTTCCAAAGGCCTTTTCGTATTTTTTTACTCGCGCCTTACGTTTCGGAACGCAGTGTGTGTGCGTAAGAACTAAATGTGCGTGAAGACTAGTGGTATACTATGGATTATTGTCTATAGATTTGTTTGTAAGGTGTAAGCGACAGGGTGGCACGCGCAATTCAAATTCTTACGTTTTTGGCAATTTGCCGGTCAGTAATAATTACAATCATCAATATGAGTGATGATTTTGGGTAGTATTTAAACGCAAATAAAAAAATAAAAAGTATCCAAAAATAATCCCAGTTCCAATCAAAATTACTGATTGCACAGCACAATACTCAACTTAACTAAATAAGAAACAATTTAGGCTTCGTCGACATCCGGGCTTCTATCTCTGTCAGGAAGTGCGATCGTTCATAATTTATCGCTACTGTTTAGTTAATTTTTCGCAAACATAATTTAAAGCCACTCGGTTTAGTATTAATTTAACTCATTATCAGTCGTCCATATATTATTTATTCGCTCGGTTTTTTATTTTGCATGATATATTATTTAAAAATTGCCTGGCATTGAAATAATTAACGTATTTCTTTTATACTTTTTCGATTACAATAAAAGTCTGTCCAGATTTCTTTTTCTAATAACGTAACATGCTTTTCTATTCCGGAGGATTTTAAAGCTAGTGATACATTGCACATTTGTACAATGCTATTCACTTTGTATGTTTGGACAATTCGTCTGCTCGACAACGTAAAAGACGCAATGAATGTTCTTGCATTGACAAAATGAATGAGCATTGGGAATGCGAGTGTGTTACGCAACTAACCCGCTGCATGCTGGAAAAACAGATTCTGCTATTCGTCGGATTTTTTTAAATATCGAAAACTTATTAAGTTTTTCTTACCTGTTCCCTCCTGCAAAGCGCCGGATGCACGAACTTCCGGTACAATATCGAGGAGCCCTTGGTTGCCGGTGACAGCAGCCACAGCACCAGCACAATCTTCACCTCGTAGTAGAACGGGAACCATGACAGGAACACGTCCGTGAAAGTCTCCGTACACGTGAATAAAGCGAACACTATCCAGTACATCATCCATTTTACCTGGAATTTGGAGATTGGGTTTTATTTTATGGCTAGTGAAAGATGATTTGGCTATAATATAAGGCTCAGGCGCAAAATGTCTCTTTCGCAAAATGTCTACTGGTAGTAAAATGTCTCTTTCTCATAATGTCGCTTTCATACTGAAATTAGGACTTATAGAGATGTTGAATGTCGAAAAAAAACTGCGGGAACGCTAAATAATTTGGGAGAACATAAAAATACGTATTTGGATAGAACATATTGATGATTACGTTAGGCTTTATGCCGTTCCTGTTTCAACTTTCTATGAAATACCTAGGACGTTTTTACAGCGTTGTAAAATACTAAAATACTCTACAATAAAACCGGTATAAAGTTTAATGAGTCTAGAAGGGGCGAAGAGGGTGGGACAGACGTACATAGGCGAACCCTGGTCAATTAAATTGGTTTCCTAGGTGATGGAGGGCAAAACTGACGGGCGCTTTTTCAATATTGGACTGTGAGTAAAGTATTTCCGATTAGGAAAACACAGTTTCTATATACTTTTTGTAGGTGTATGACCTACAAAAAATATATAGGATGTTGCTCAATTTAAAAATATTGAGCAAGATTTCATAAACAAAGAACGGCAATAAAAGAAAGTCATGAATGAAAAATTCTAAGTGGTAGTCATGGTTGATGAACAAAATGAGTAGCAAATACTACGGTCAAAAATATAGCACAAAGTTATTGGGAAATTGCTAAATTATAAATAGCGCACCATTACTCACTTGAAACTATGTTTATTTTAACTTATTGTTTGCCAATTTAAATACATGAGGACAATTCTGTATGAACTCGGTCTAAATCTAGAGCATAGTGAACAATATTGTGGCAAAAACAAATGGTAATCATTTTACTACGAATCCTCTCAGTTCGACTTCACACCGGTAACCAAATACTCATTTTGATCATGACACCCTAGACATAGGCAACATTCTGGGTATTGTTTATAAAAAAATAACCGAGGGATATGTACCTGTAACCGGCGGCTAGTAATTAGTCATAGGAAGCAGGGAACAAGGTAAAGGACACAGTGGGAGCTGAAGCGTTTCAAACACGAGCGAGTGCCCGCCACAAGGCCATCGTTGTACTTTACTGAACCATTTACAGTAAATTACACATTTTTACAACACAGCAAATTGTCGCTCCACAAATGGTAATTCGTCGTTTGACAATTACTTGCTTTTTGAAGCTTTATAGACAGTAATGTCGTTCAATTGTAGTCTAATGGCTCAAGCGTCACAAAATATGGCGCACAGATAAGCTTATTATTTTGATCGACTACTTTAAAACACAAATTGTACTTACATATTCCTTTAAGTTCTTCGTCCGGACAGCTTTATATGAAGCATAAGCCGGGTAGAGGGTCCCGAATACCAATCTGCAAAACGGATACACCACCAGATAAGTGATCATCTTAGGTGCGAAGAATCCAGTCGTTAGGGCGAACAAGCCAAAGTTCCCAAACGAGACACTAGGGATGCATCTACTGAGGGCCAATCCTAGGTTCGTTGCGAATCGATTCCAGACTTGTCCTCTCGGTTGACCGAGAGGGGAGTCATCGTTATCGTCGTAACCTTCGTCGACGTTCGGGTCGTATTTGACGAGTTCTCTGCAGGATTCAAAAGTGTCAGCTGCAGTGACACGAGTGTATTCCGCCTCGAGCTTGTTGACAATGAATCGGACGCTGGACAGTCCGAGGCTCAGCGGCGGCAGGCGAGGGCTGTCGTCACGGTTACCGGTCGCGCGACCCACCGCCATGGATACGATATCAACGTCATGTGTTTTCTAGCAACGCATGTGTATTCAATGTTTATCTATCGTTTTATAGTGTCTGTTCGAGTGCACTGCACATTAATATTTAAGACGCACGCTCTAGATGAATCGCAGAGACTGATTGAATAAATATCTATCTCGGCGTGATTGGCGAGCTGTTAGCTACCTTGTAAATCAATACAACCGTGTTCGGTGCACAGTAAGGCCGCGTGTACTGGTGATTAGGTTGAAAGGTAATAATCGCAAAAGGTATACAAAGACAACCTTCAAGTAGTAATTAGGTTCTCAATTTTATTTGACTGTTGACTCTAAACGCCTAACTGGAAATTAATTGTTGGGTTAGGTAACTTCGTCGAGGAATACAATTGGTTTATTTTACTTGGTAATGACTAGTATCTTGTAATTGGTAAACGGTACAAACCGCGTGGGTGTTTTGCAAGGTTTAGATGTGCTGTGGTCGATAGTACAGTGTAAAATAAATATAATCAGGAGTTCATGATTGGATTTAAGTGTGCTTCGCTTGTCGACAGTTCGGCAATTTGGTAGTTCAAATATTTTTACTTTTTCATCATGCGGTATACTACTTGCTCACAATGCTCACTATCCGCTTAGGTGCACGAATGCGTGAAATTTTAACGAGTTAATGCTTACAGAAAGTAGACACCGATAGTCTGTATTAGTGGTATTATTTCCAATTAATACTTGAGGACCTAGTTTTTCATGATAGAGCGAAATATAAATCGCAGCCATGATGTTCAAGAGCATTCCATTTCCAGACTAAAAGATAGCACGACGGAAGCAAATAATGCAGGAGTGGACGAACCAGATGAATAATAAATGGAGGACGGCTAGGAGTTTTGGCCAGTTTTATATGAGCCACCGCGAACGTTGTATTGCTTAAACAGATTAGATATCAAGATTCCCTATTATACTGGACGACGTTAAAAATACACACAATTGCACCGCTGGCGCTGTTGCAAGATGTATAACTACGTAGATAGATAGATTACCTGTGGGTATGTCTAAGTTTAGTCTGGAACAATATCAGTATTGTGTTTTATGCCATCCCAGACAATGATACGTTTGTTTTCGTTTATTATCATCGTTGTATTGTTTTCTGTTCTTTATCAATTAACATGAACGCCTTAGTTATAAACCGCAAAACGCAATACCCCCAATACATTAAGCGCCTATTTTGAATTCGATTAGATAACTTCCCTTATCGCTTAGTAGAAAACATATTTCCAATTTTGGTAGGTAATGGATTCGATAACAAGGTTTTTGGATGACTAACTCATTTCTTACCAAATATTCATTCATGTACTGACAAACACGTAATGCAAGTTTCTCAATTTCAGTTCAACAAAGATCATCCATATATGAAAACTGTATGATGTCATTCTTCATAAACTACACCCACCTGAGGGAGACAATAAGCTATGTTACGAATAAGGAATCGATCATAAATCATTATGTAAAATGTTCTCGTAAATTATCCTTGCAATTTTTCTGTTTCTTTATTTTTATGGGTATGCTAATGCTGTTCTTCGTTCCGCAAAATACCTTATTTGAAGCCGCTCTTCAATCACAGGACTTTGTGAAGTAAACGAGAAACAACACTGTGTAGAAGTTTGTATTATTTCAAAATCGGAAATGTACACGGAATGTATCTGTTTCGTATCAGGCGAAGTGGAACACTAAATGTGGATAAAACTAGATCATCATGCGTGCGAAACGAACGTGCACGCACATGGTGAGGTTTCACAACTCCCTAATAACGTCCTAAAATAAATAGGCGAGAAACTCGACCCATTTGGGCTAAATCGGTAGCCGTTGCGAAAGCAAGACTGTATACTGTAATACTTTTGGATCATGCCCTTACGTGGGTCGGGAACAGCAAAAGGCCAACGTGAAATACTGCAAAATGTGTTAAAGGTCATATTTCGGTTCTCACTTCACTTAGACCTCGTGGGCGTAATGGATATTGGATGTACGCGAAGTGGAGGGGCTAATCCTCCCAAATTCGATGGCCGTCCATCTATCTGCTGTGGTAGTACTACAAAATCACCTAGAAATGTTCCTATTTAAAAGGATTCATATATTGGGCAGGCTCTACGAATTCTCTGAAACCGAGGCGCATTAATTACACGTATTGAGAGATGACCTTTTCCCTTTTATCGCTCTGAAAGTTGGGTGTGTCTGAAAGTTGTTTTTTTTTGAGTTTATGTTTTGTTAGTTTACGTTTTAATAGTTTATGCCGAGTTTCTGAAATTACTACGGATGAATGAAATCAAAATCGGAAGCATTACTAGGAATGATTACGCAAATTCATCCTAATGCGCTAACAAATGATGCGTTAAATTCAATCATCTGTGAAAATTGTTTAACATTTCGATTTCCTGAATGTCGAAACAGTGGAATAAATCTTTAAACTTCGATGTGTGTTGGTGTAATAACGTTATTAAGCATGCGACCTTATTGCGAACGCGTTTAGGTCTTTTATACCGTAATGAAATTTATATAAACGTCTTTAGGGATGAATTTTAAATATTTCCAGTAAAAAGAGTATCGAGCAGCTCTCATAAATCCCGAGTTTAACAAGTCGTGAAGAAAATGATCGGTTACAAAAATATACGCCACGCATATAGGTCAAGAACCTCTAATACAGTGTGGTGCATCCGAGCATCTCACGCGATGTTAGAAACCTTTGTTCAGTTGAATTTCAGCTTCAGGGTTGGCAGTACGCCGCAAACGAGCATGCAATAATCGAGATTCTATTACATACTATCGATTATAAGAACTACAGTAACATCAATATTTAGCAGCCCTACGTGGAGAGTTTAAGGCTAATTCATGCTCGTTACTTCATTGTGTTGTGCATCGCAGAACAAATTATACCCTTGCGGGTTTTATTCGAAAGGTTATCTATTCTTATAACGAGTTATTATGAATCATAAACTTTGTCGAACTTCTTTGTTGTGCACACTTAGTGAGGTTTGATTTTGACGGAATACTGTGAGCATAAAGCAGAATTTACCTAGAGTAACTTTCCATTCAGTTTTTTTTTTTATTATCAAAACGTAACAGGTTGTTTTGAATAGGCCTATGGGTTACTTATCGAAACCGGTTAATAGCTTCCATATTCAAATCACGTTTTATTGGAATGCATCCTGTTATATCGATAATGAAAAGACTTGATCCTTTCTATACGGACGAGTACGGCCATTGGTGGACTAAATAAGGAGTGTGTGCATCGAATCGTGCGCATCGTTCTTCAGGGTCGACGTAACAGTCAGTTGAGCGTGTCCAGCGTGGCTTATGATTAGGCGTATTGAATAACGGGTGTGCTTTTTTGTTTCCTCGGAAACCATTTAGTTCTTTGATTCAGAGTTCTACTTAATAATTGCAGTAATTTGTAAAGCTATAATTGCATATTAGTGCAACATCTTCGATCAATAATCATACTTGTTATTTGTTTTCTTATGCTGAAGTAGTAAATAGCTTTGCAAGTCTGTCTTGCTGTAAGCAAGTCATAAACGCCATCGGAAATGTGACCTGAATGAACTCATTTTTAATTTTAGATTTTTTCCCATTACCATTATAAACAAATACGTAAACCGTCATTTAGGGCACTCGTTGTTTAGACAATCAGACGGAACGTTCAGATCTTTATGCGCATTTCACGTCGCTTTACGTCATCAATGCCGTGCGATCTCACAATGTAAATACTCTTGTTGTAATGCATTCGCATCTTATCAATTTATATTACAGACAAGTTTGCGTAAACGGCCCTAGTCGTAAACTTCCTGTGTATTGTAAGAATCGGTCAAGCGTGCCATTGGTTCATTACAATTTTAAATTACTTCGGCGTTTGTTGAAAAACACTCCTCAGCCCAAGCTCGATTATTGTTGTACAAATGTTATTATGCTATAGATTTGGATGGATAACTTTGAATAGTCAAATATTTTGCACATAAGAAATCAGGCGAACATTAAAGTACTTGAAGTTCGTGTTTTACAACTCTTCACACAGCGACATAGAAAAATGAATGACAGATCTATAACTGGTTTGAAACCTTGGTATGTATTGGTTCAAATATGATGGGACAACAGAACAACTTTAACAGTATTTTTTAACTTTTTAATTGGCTGGTTATTTTAATGCAAATCAATATATACAATAAGCACGTTTCCTGTAATGAAATAATAGCATCGATCGAATTCTGACATTTTCATTATTAGTGAAATCGGGATAAGTAGTCTCTATTGGAGTAACAAATAACCACTATCTGGGTTTTTAGTTTCAAATCAAAGTGGAATTCGCTTATGAATATTAGGAATAGGTTCAATTTTATTGACTCACTGTGCACTAGTCACAAAATTATGCCACAGTTATTTTGGGAGAGTAACCCAGTTATACACACACTACGCTTTAACTATCCAGTACATAAGGATGTTAATTTACGTAATTAACTTCACGGTACTTGAGGCAGGTTACTAAATAGAAAAGGGAACATTATCCTGTGGCTGAAGGATTTTGTGCTCTCTTGTATTGCAGTGAGTGTGCAGTATTAGATTTCAAGCATGTCCGCAAGGCATTCGAAAATAAACACAGGGTTACATCTCATTATATATTTATAGGAACTTACATTCAAGTTACTAAAGCACTTACAAACCGTTAGTTAAATATAAATCACAACTACATGATTCTCGTAATAAATAGTAATTCTTATGTCAAGTTTCGTTCGCGAAGACATTAAAAAATTATATAAAAATATGTCACCGGCGAAACTGGGTAAAGGTACACGTAATTCCGCCGAGGTTGTTCCTAATAAGGCAAGACAAGCGCTCTTAATAAGAACATAACGTGGCGCAGTCAAGGTGTACGACCTCCTGACTGCCCGAACAGATTGAGCGCACTCGGAACAGACACTAGTAACTCTTCGCGAAGACCGAATGTCGATAAATGAATCACTCTACAGTTAGGTGTCAACGCACTTCACTTGTTGCATAGAACAGAGACGCGGACGCAAGCCGTGAGCGCCACAGACTAATCCTTCTCCTCGCTGCACCAGAGGCGAACGCCCGAGCTTAGCCGAAAATAGCACCCGGCAGTGCACTGGGATACCCTAGTGACGAATTCCGCAACGAAGCTTAACTTTTCTTTGTTTCATGAATCACCACATATTCAGTTACAAAATCACTTCACTGCCATTCAAATCAAAGTTACTAATTTCTTAAAATATCCCAAGAAAACTGGGGTTTGTTGATTTTGCAACTTGATCCAATAAAAATACAACTATTCCTCAGGAAAGCTGGTCTACATCTGAAGGTGAAAAGAATGATAAAAGGCATACACAAGTCTAAAGTGTTGCCAAATTTTGGGACGGCTGGTGTTCCCAAAATCAAGACATTTGGACAACTGCCAATATTGAACTATTCGCTCGGCTAGCTTGAACTGAGGAACAATTACAATAATGTATTAAACTAGTGACAGCAACGAAATTACACAATTTAGAGATAACGAATCAACATTATTTTCAGGTTTCATAGGATAGATTTTTATTATTAATAATCCTTTTTGAAAAAAATAAAGATCTTCATGTTGCAAACGTAACGAAATATAGTAGCATGGATGAAGTTTAAAATAACCAATAGGTCTATGGGCTTAACTACTGTATACAAGAGAACACTAAAAGGCAAAACCACGTTCAAGAAAAAAAATTGTTTAATAATCATGTAGTTAAAAATGAATGCAAACTTGGTCACTAAAACACAATAAGTATAGTAATGAAAACTGTCTCACTGGTTTGTTAATGAATGTGAATTAATTTTAATTTCTAACAGCCGCAAGTACGAAGCCAGTTTCAAAGACGTAGAAAGAAATCACATTACTTTCAATTCAAGCTAATAATTTATATCTAGAAAGTACTACATAATATAGTTTTAGATTTTATTTGGGTATCTAACACAATGTGTGATGTTTTTATGACCAGTTTACACATTCAAAACCCTTATTTTTTATACATATACGAAATAGGCTTGTTTGGTTCCACTCGCCTGATGAGAAGTGATGATGCAGCCTAGGGTGGCGAACTTTGAAGAGATCCAGAATATAATGGTCAGGGACCAGTGAATTCCACAGACTGGCAAGCAGCTGTACCTGATAACTAGCGCAAGATACTAGAGAATACCGATTTTTATAAATCTGCTATAGTCAATGTAGGTATGATGTTTAACTGTCAACAATTCGATATTTTTTCTAACAAAACAGTAAATTTCAGTCATTGTTATTGTTATTGGTATTATTTGTAATTCTATACATTTTTCTAGAGATGCTTTTCATAATAAATTCACATTTTGAGTCAGTTTTTAACCAACTTCTTTTATTAACAATCTTACCACATGCACACAGGTTTGTATTTTGACTGCCAATTTACACTTTTGACAAAGATCTAGGTTTTTATTTCAAACTTGATATAAAGTTAACCCTGAATTGTATTGGCAATGAAATAAAAATGTAACTAAGAGAAATTTACACCTACAAACTAAAGGAAAATGATAACAATTTATGTACTTTTTGTGTTAAACTATTATGATATGAATCTGCAAGATTCTTGTGTTATTTAATTGTACAGTTAAACCAATGGATCTAGATTAAAATAATAAAGTGTGGGTCATGTTGCAAGGTCATCTTTGGGCGTGAAAAAAACACCAACAAATTAACCTACAAAAAGAAACACTTTATCGAAGATAAAGACTATGTTGACTTAAATAAAAGACATTATTGCAGCTGGCATGGGAATAAGATAAATTAAGTGTGCTCCAGCCTGGTGCTTCATTAAAAAGTGCTAAGACAGTTTTATGTAATAGAATTAACTAAACGAGAGACCACTTAGCAACTGTTCACCGCCAGTACATTAGGGGCAAACAGAAGAATAAAATTAATATCAAATACAAGCAATATGCTCGATGTCAACTTTATTGAGCAAGACTATCTGGAAATACGTCTATGTAATAAGTTGCAATAGCTAAATTCAATCACCGAGAGTTTGAAAACCCATTGATTTAGCAGCGACCACCAACAGGAAATTATAATTAATATTTTTTTCATTTTTCAAACAAAGGAGTCGACAACATTTTTTTTCATCGATAAGTGTTACGACAAGGAGGAAGTAAAAAATATACTTACATGACCAGTCGAGAGATAATCGATGATATCATATTAATAATCACATAAGAAAAATTCACTCAAATAATCACGATACAAAACATAGCAAAACACAACCGCCCGTTGAAAAGTCTAATGCGCCATGATGATATTGAATTGACAGTTGTTTTGATCACGTGACCGCACAAATCAATATGGCTTCAAGAGAGCGGTCCAAAAGACAAAGTTTGGCAAATAAGCAAATATAAGATTTAAGATTTATTATTTTTAATATAAGATAAACACGTAATCTGCACAAATTGTCTTGATTTATTTTGTAACATCTAAGGGGAAAAGATATCGTATTATTTTATAAACAAGTTTCTAACAAATTCATCCTTCTAGCGCCATCTATGAGGTTTATTGTAAAAGTAACTTTTTTTAACTTCGAAGCAATTTATTTTGAATTTGCAAGGATGCTTATCGTGCCCTCTTTTGTTTAATTCAAGTTTTTTTTGCTGAGACGGACGTCACATGGTTTTGGAGGATAGTTTTACTATCACACACACACATAGTTTTACTATCAATTTGACTTTTCAAGCAAACATGGGAAATTCATGTGGCGCTTGCTAATTGTTAGTTCTAGATATTTACTAAAAAAGATAGAACTAAGAGCCCTCCTCAAATTGTAACCCATATAATACTGTAGTCTTTGAATTGTAAGTTGATTATTTGTTTCATGAGAACCTTTGTGTTCTTCGTAAGGTAATAGAATGAAGTATTGAACTATCTTCCCTCTATCGGTATTCTTTTGAACTAACACGTAAATTCTACGTCCTTGTAAAATGAGCCTATAATGCGAACAATTTAAGGAGCTCGGTATATCGTGGTTGTGTTCGTAAAACCGTGCGATCATTTTGCCCTGGCAGGGTCATAACAAGTTTCTTCATAACTTCGCCAGTTGTGAAAGTGCGGATCAACGTGCTAACTTAGTTCAACGAGGTTGTCTTTCAAATTTAGTCGCGTAACATATACGTTCCGCAGAAACGTTTCTTGTGTTTTCCACGTAGTTTCCCTTCGCTCGACGAAGAGTGTGACGTGTAGTGTGTATAACGCTGAGTTTCTTGACGTTTGTGTAGTTTTTATTGTGAATAATGTGATTGTGTAGTTCGTTATGGCTTATAAGTACCGTGAAGATTTAGTTGGCAAACGATTTCTCGCTGTGAGTGGTGTGACAAAAATTAACGTGAATAAAGTTTCCGAATGGGGATGGAAAGCTGGTATTATCAGAGCAGCATCGCTCAAAGATAACAAGAATAAGGAGCTTCAGGTAAAACCTAGTGTTAATGGAATATTTAATTAAAATGATCAAGAGTTTCATTCATATTTTTTGCAAATTTCGCATTTCTGTCTGAAAACTAAGTACGCGATTCAAACTAAGCGGCCCGACGCGCGGTTTTTCGAGCTGTAATACCTAGCACTATAGAATAACTGAGTACAGACTTCATTGGCTACTTTCCATAATCTCATTGGTTTTCATAGCTTCAGAAGATGTTATCAATGTCGTAAAAAGCGAATCAATGCCAAGAAAATTTATTATTTTACTGTGATTGCTGTTTGTTTCTATAATTTTATCATGACCTTCAGAGCTGACAAGTGCATTGATGTGTAAAATTAAATACCCTCAAAAGAAGTAGATCCTTACCTTACCGTATTATGTGTTATACGCCTAGCCATAGCTATACCTACCCATAGTAGGTACCTACATTTCGTCCTACAAGCGCGGGAGGGGTAGAGGGGGGGGGGGAGCAAGAAAGGGCTCCGGCTCCCGAGCTACGGGCAGTTGGGAAGGGCCTGGGACTAGTAAACCCTGGAATATTGAGGCCCTTATATATACCTACATACATAGCTATCTACAGTATGTACTTTACTTTATACATGACATAATAGTATACTTACATGTACCTACGTAAAACATTAGTTATCCACATGATTACGAAGGTTAACTTCTTTAGTAGGAAGGTACGTGTTCAGGATTAATTAGTTTTTCTTCATAGATCCTACTTACTTGAAGGTAAGCCCACATTGATTATCTTCCTCCTAAATAATCATAGATCTTGCATACATATAATACAGACCGATTAGTTGTCTTTTGACCAATGCTTAATTAATTTTGTACTGTGGCCTATTTCTTTTGTTTGCCTACAGCGGTATACAGACAGGTATCCAAGTTGAAAGTTCGTTTTCGCTGTAAACTGATTCTGAGACTCACGACATTGTTGCGTGTTAACACCTAACTACGCATTGCATTACAAGTACATTATAAATACTACGTATGCCTAGACTATACAAAGGTGCAATTTGTTTCATAATCCATACTAATATTATAAATGCGAAAGTCACTCTGTTTGTTTGTTACCTTTTCACGACTAAATGGTTGATCGGATCATAATGAAATTTGACATGAAGATAGATTTTAACCTGGGGAAGGACATAGGACATATCATCACGCTAGGACCAATAGGAGCGGAGCAGCAATGAAAAATGTTGCGAAAACGCAGAAAATGTGACGCAGACGAAGTTGCGTGGGACAGCTAGTAACATCATATTCACAACAATCACAACCATAAGGTTTGTGTCAAATGACGGAAAAATATAATCCTACTAATATTATAAGCGCGAAATTTTGTAAGTATGGATAGGATGGATGTTTGTTACTCTTTCACGTAAAAACTACTGAATGGATCTGGATGAAATTTGGCACAGATAGATAATAGTCTGGAATAGCACTTATGATACTTTTTATCCCGGTAGTGTGATCCCGCGGGACAATTACCGAAAAACGCGGGTGAAGCCGTGGGCAGAAGCTAGTAAGTTATAAAACAAATTCATGAATATACTGGCAACATTCGTGTTTTACGTAAAATACGGATAATAAAAAGTCAAAAAGAGAAATTGCCATATATGTATATGGTTTTTAATTTCAAATTGTTCATGTGGACTATTGTGGACCCTACTAAGCAAAATAAAAAGCACCCACAGGGCGGAGCTATAGATAGGTACCAATCAAACGAAAAAAAAAACGGTACCTATCAATAAATTACAATTCAATGACTAAGAAGTAGAGCATTTTTTATGTAATTGCTCATGTAATTATTCCATTATTGACTTTTAGCATAAAGCATAGTAAATAGCCAGATAAGGACAAAGTACTTAATTTACTATAAAATATTTATCTAGTTTGAGATAACATTCTTGCTTGGTATTCTTGTATAGTCTCAAATGCTTATATTTCTTTTAATGTGGATCTAAAAGTATTCAAGTTAATTAAAAAAAATATAAAGCTAGAGTAAAAATATGCATGTCATGTAGGTATTTATTTCAATCCGTAAGTAAGCCAGCTTTCGTTGAAAAATAAAAACTGCCGTTTATCTAAAAAAAATTAAACAAAAGTGTTATTTTCCATGATTGTCTATAGGAACTAAAAAGAAGATAAGTCCCTCTTACTGACCCACGTGATCCAAACAAAATGAAAAGAAATTAGGTATGATCTAAATTAAAAGATGCATGAGCATAGCATGCTGCCTTTTCCTAATTAACTTGAATGAGGTCGGTAGCAAAAAGATTAGAAAGAGTTTACAAATGAACGTAGGTTAGGTAAATAGTAGTTTATCAATTATCTATATCATAAATAAAGTTGTTATACACCATTGAACTATATTACTATAGTAGTAATACCTCAGTGTTATACACACCTCTTTTACTTATGCATACTACTACCAAAAACTAATAAATAATCAATTAAAAGTGTTTTTAATTGATTATTTTCTAAGTTATCAATAAGTTTAGTTTCAAGCTAAAAAGAATATGAACTGCGGTCATAAAAACATACGCAATATTAGAACGCATTTCAAATGACACACTTCTAGTGTCTATTGTACCACATGAACACTGATCAAACGATATTAGTCATTTAGCACTAAAATTGCAATTAAGTAGGTACACAATTATTGTACAAATCTAAATGCACATGGCGCGAGGTTCAACGACCCCGCTCTCACCGCGTTCGATGCACCGTCCGTACGCACCGCTGGCTGTGTCGAGTCGGCCCAATCAGATTTTGGATGAAGAAAAAAAAATAGACATGGAAAGGTTTTACGGGTCTCAGATTTTACTTGAACGGAGGAATTCCAATTTGGAAATAAATTATTACAATTGAGTTGTCCCATGTTCTCCTCTGAATCCTTAGCCAGATCCTTTCTTCGTGAATAATAAAAGGCATTGTATTAGTACTGTCTCGTTACATATGGAAAACCCGAATAGAAAAGTAACAGAACAATAAGAGAAAATGAAGCAATTGAACCCCCTTTAATCGACTTTAATAAACTTTAGACAACAGTGTCTTCTTCACTCTACACGTCTTATGAAACTGGATTCTTGGATCTTGACCTAATATGGACAGCTTTACTACAGTTTTATGTTTCATCTATTTTGAGCACGAGAAGACTTAATATTATATAAGTTAGTTAAATCCTATTCTTATAATAATACCGTAGATGTTTGCAATGGAGTTCGTAGAGACATTTTTTTTTAAAGAAAAGCGTGCCTTTTGAGGCTGGCTTACGATTAACGTTCAAAAAGTGCTGATCGTTAATGAATATAACTTCTTGATTACTTCCGTCATTCATAAATTTAAAAGTTTCACTTCCTGATATTATAAGTTCTCTGAAGCGATTCGTATCAGAGAACTACTATCAGAGAAGTATTTGTGTTTTCGTTTCAAACAAATACCCAAATATTTGCTTAGCCAAGAATTGGAGTATATTACAAAAGTTTCAACTTTGGTTGAGGCGGCATTATCGTAAAAAAAAATAACGAGGTTGACGTAAATTATGATGCCTTAGCAAAAAACAAACCTTATTATAAGTAGAACAAGTATACGTAGTATAATAATAGTCTCATATTGAATTGAGAACTGGTAGCAGAAGGAACTATACGTTGTAAAGTTTTGTGTGTATTTTAAACCAACCATTTATTATACTTACTTCTGATAAAACTGCCCACAAAAAATTTGCAAAGCACTTGAATTCGACATCCTGAGCTTGGGGCATATACACACGGATAGCCTCGTAGGGCTAAAAAAGACCGACTTGCTAGAAATAGGGAGATAAAGGCAAGGGAAGTGTGTGTATCACATAAAACATGTAGCTGGAATGGTTCTTTCGGAAAATGAGAAAACTAAGCATACATGGAAAGAGACTATTTTGAATGTCTGATTAATCAGCCAAATGACTGGAGTAGTGTCCAAACTCAGGCCAGGAAGGCTCCTGTAGATACAGATGTCTCAAATATTTTCTTTGTAGTGACCAACGTTTTAATAATTTCATAAACCTTTTCTATCGTTCATCAATATCCAAGAACCCTATTTTCAACACCAAGTGTGTTTACCATATTATTTACCAAAAGAGTAGCCTGCGCGTGAAGTAGCTCTGCTAATTATAACACACCTATAAATACCTTGCTCACACGTTGCGTAATCAGGTATTGAAATTGGCAACTTCACACACAGCATAACGAGAACTCATAATTAACTATGTGATCTCATTAGTCAAGTTAATTCTTACAATACTCCAGTTATCGAATTACTCTTATCAGGCGTATTGCAACGGACAATGACTTGAGTTTTGAAGAGATAGCACGCAAAGATACGATGACTGGCATGTTTTTGCAGTATCTGTGTGTCCCGTCGCATAAACATCAGATATTAACACAAAACATTCAAAATCAAGAGACATGACAAAAGCCAAGTTGCTCTGTGATGCGTCCGCACGCCTGCATTACTCGTCCGTTATAAATAGACGACATATCTTTATACCACTGCATCGCTATTCGTCTGCTCTCCCGCCGAGTGAGAGACGGCAGACCAACTTCACACAGCTATACGCCACATGAAAGATAATTTGTTTAGATTACCTACGCGTTTTTTCATACTGGCTGCGAACGCAGGTGTCTTTTGTTTTTTGGATAGCTAAGTTAAACATGAAAACAAAGTACAGTTTTTAAATGGATTTAAAGCAAAGCAAATTTGCCACCACACACGCAGTAGTCGAGTTGATATGTCTGTCACTGTCATGTCAGTCAAAGTGATCTATGTCGTTGGCTTCCTGTTCTACTAATTAGCAAGTTATGTAAAACAATCCTTAGCTATAAATATACCTCCGACCTCAACTAAGCTACTATATCTGTAGTTTTGATCTCTAGAATGCTGCTATAGAAAATGTAGAAAAAATGTTTTCGATTGGGTTAAGCAAGTTCAAATTTTATATACAGAATTAACATTATTGAATAAACTTAGTGTTTTTACCCAAATCTCTTATAGGCAATATTTTTATAAGTTCCCAGAGAAAACTGGTGTCCTAAATTCGCTGGGAATAAATAACCCTTTGATGTGCTAGATGAAAAGAATATATTTAAAGGGCGTTATTGGTGTAGAAGCATTAGTCTAACGAATTTATCATTATCTAGCTTCTGTTCGCGGCTTCGCCCGCGGAGTTAGGCAATTGCCCACGTGTATGTTACTCCCGTAAAATAATGTCGAAAATAGTCTTAATAATATAATAGTAGAATAGGAAATAATAGAATAGTAAATTTTATAGATAATAGTTGTTGGCCGCGGCTTCTTTGGCGCGTAAGTGTAAGTATAGGATAAATAGTTGTGTAAAGTCTGTGATTTTCAAAGCCAGAGAATTCATTCTCTTTAGAAAAAAGTATATTAATATATCGCGGAGGGATAAAAGTATCCCTCCGCGCCTTTTGATATAGTTAGTGGTGTAAATGCTAGAATTGCCAGTACCTCGGAAAAACCGAAAGTTTTCCTCGGCACCATCCTGGGTTTTTATTTTGACCTCATTTTGTTATCAGCGACTCCGAAAACCACGAAAACGAGACCCATGAAGCCATTGAGTCGCACAATTGTCCAGTCGCAGTAGTGTCTGTCGCGCAAGAATAAATCACGAAAATGTCCGTTCACGCAAAAGTTCATCCGCGCAAATGGGTTCCCGCAAGTGTCCTTCGCGCAAATGTTTCAGATCCCATCCCAGAAGTATGTAAATGAAAGTTATAAAACGGACATGGTCACTAACACTGTCAATAACATTTGTAACGGGATATTTACCATGTTTACTATTTGTTTTGTGTTCCCGATATTTCGGTGCTGTTGCAAACGCCATGATCATGGATAAATGAAAGTTATTTTGGGTGGGTGTTTATGAGCAAACAAATCGGCCTACCCTCTTTAAAATCCCGTTACAAATGTTATTTACCCCACATTATAAAGGGAACCTCTGTGCGAAATTTCAGCTTTCTAGGTCCAAGGGTTTGGGCTGGGCGTTGATGAATCAGTCAGACCGTCACGACTTTTCTTTTTATTTATATAAGATAATTTATAGATTCCTGTTTGAAGAACAATATTTACCAAAAATGCTGTAGCCGGATCCCTAAAACTGCGTCTCAAGATTTTGAATTTATATTTAAATACTCAATGTTTTTTTCTGGTGATGAGTAATATGTAGGTAGGTTCCTTTCATGGACAAATAATCCTGTTTAAACATACTTGTTTTAAACGCGATCAAACAAGTTTAAATATACACGACACTTACATTCTTATAGGTCACACCGGTTTCGATAAAATTGTATGTACACAATGTTTTTCTCTTGTTAATTTAACATGCGCATTATACTTCATTCTGGTTGGATATTCTGGATAATATTTCTTTCTGAGGCACTTTGCTCTTATTTTGAGTGACTGGCGTGTTTATGAATATCTTTAAAATATCGTTATTCTGAACGCAACTGTTTGAGTTTATCTGAAACACTGTCTGTAATCTCTTAAAACTCTTGGCACCAGAGACCCACCAGGTTGAATCGGTAATTTTCTTAAATTACCGATTCAGCCTGGTGGGTCTCTAAACCAATATTTTGCCCATTACCAAAGTGATGTCAAGTCAATTGAGTCGAACCACATGTCAATATTAATAGGTCATTTGTTGTTAATTGAACTGTGGCCAGAGGGAGACCGGTTTGTTAATCAATCCTATTTTATTTCTAGTTAACTATTACGTCACCATCACCTAGGCAACTACTACTATTGTAGGGTGATTGTGTAATGTGTATGTTCTATGGTATACTCTGCCACGGCTTTGTGCTGAACACATCGTAATCTATTCATTATAGTTTCTGTTCGTTTAAGTATTATCTGGGCTCGTTTGGTTTGCCACAAAAACATTTATCTTTCAATAAGTTCTGTCTTGAGTACTGTCCCACTTGACGACAGCACTGGCCGCTGATAAAAGTCTGCCGTTTTTTAATCACGAAGATGTTTGGAACGGGTTATAAGTGTTTCCTCAGCCTTGGATTTCTTAGTTAAAAGCGTGAACAAAAGATACCTATGTATCAGTCTTTGTTCTTAGCGATCATTTCAAGTGATGGTAGGGATTAGTCACTGGTTAACGGCAAAACAGTTTTATTGACATGCACGTAGTGTTATTTTGAGTTAAAATTTTACTGTCAAGGCCAGCTTTAGAAGGGCAAGACATCATGGTCCCTTCCTTCAATATTTTGGAAGTAGTCCAAAGAACAATCCAGAATAATTTTGATTTATTTCCAGTTTCCAGGTGACGAAATCATTTATCACTTGAGGTGACACATTGCGGAAAATTGGTGTCGTGAAACCTGATCTTCTACGACGTACTTTGGCTACGTTCCTGAAATATCACCCATAGTAGCTACTCTTGCGTGCTCCTAGAAATTGACTGCTGTTGACATTGCTGAGTCAGGATTCAGTTGGCCTTCACAAATGTTTTATTGATCTAACTCGGGTTCATTAGCGATTTGACGCACCGTCATTTTTATAATGGTCATTGTTTAGCTGGTGTTCATAAATATTGAATTGTTGGGACTTCAGTGTCAATATTTTATGATTGGAGTTGAACTCTGGTTATATTCGAGTAATAATTTATAGTGGCCTTATATTTTACCCCGATGTTATTGGTCTGGCGACTTTAGTTTTTGCAGTCATCTTCGACGTCTTTCCATACTTGTTTTAAGTTATACATATAATTATTATAAAGACAACAGTTATATCGTAATGTTAATTGTTTTGTAATCAAAGCACAATCATGAAAGCGGAAGATGGTAAAAAGTTCAGCTGTAAAATATCCATTAGAGGCCGACCTTCGCAACGCTTGGAACTGGGAAACAGTCTGACGTTTACGAGAACATTCTAAAAACAAAACTTGCAATTGCAAACGAAATTGGCGGTTGCGTACACTGTAATGTTTACAAAACATGACAGGTATGTCTTACAAATAACCAATGAAAACAAAGGAGTAAGAAAATCAACGATCGTCGCATAAAAAAAGTTACTGTGAAAGTTATTTGGAGCCCATGTATCTAACTACCGGTCGTTGACATAAAGAAAGTTGTAAAAGCAATAGAGTCAAGTATAACAAGTTATCTAAATCGTTATAACAACCAAAATGTACGACACGAAGAGTACAAGTTCAACAAACTCTTTGAGAGAGTTTCGCAATGCGATCCAAATTCAGAATAGAGGTGGTGCCTATGATCCAATCAACATTATCATCCAGCTGATATCAAACGAGTTGTGCAAGTGGCAGCACAAAGATCGCGAGGGCGAGGGCGGGAAGTAGGTCACAGAAGTGAGGGGGGAGCCCTTAGGCCACTTATCAAGCGAGCGACCGGGGCCGTGGCTAGCGGGGAAAGCGAGTTTGTCTCTTGAAATTTTTGTTGGTAGATATTTCTGGTACTGTTGTGCTCGTTGGCTCGAGTTTAATGCTTCTCCACAGATGAGATAATAATATTCTACCTTTATTTATAATGAGAAAGGCTGTGCGCGCTGTGCCCTTTGTACTAAAGCGTAGTAAAACTTTGTCAGTACAGACAGGGCAAATCGTTTCAGAGTATCTTCTGATTCAACTACGCGTAAGAGCTGGTAAATGACTTGATTGTTGACTGAATCATCTCTTGTGTTTATCAATTTGTAAATAATTGACTAAAACTTTCTAAATATTTTGAAACAACTGCCCACTGGCTAGATAGAGGTGAAATCACTCGTATTCACGCGTGAGTCGCTTTCCATCTGCCCTGATACCAGTTTGAGTGGGCTTGACAAAGTCGAGGCAGCTGGCAAACTAGTTAGGTAGTTATCTACCGCACTTCATGTTTGCCCTCTAAAGATAAAGTGGTTGAAAGAAGTCCAGAGATTGAATCTGTGGGGTAAGGAGGTAAACGTTTTGAGTGCTGAACGAATGAACTTGCTGCAGAGAAAGCTTGATAGATAACGACGGTGGGCATTGCGGGCAGGAAGTAATAAGTGGACGTGGTCAGTATTCAAAAGGGCCCTTACCTGAAATTTACTCAGCATTTCGCTAACAAAAGCAACTAATATAGAAATAACAAACCCATCTTCTGTTTGTAAAACTTGAAGTAGTTAATAGTGTCTAGTTTTTGTTCGATGTTTACCGTCCAAATAAGGTTTAGCTATTGTAACCTCGCAAAGCCCTTCGCGACGAACAACCTGCGAGGCCCCCGATTCTCAGTGCCATCGACAAAAATAATACTTATGAAATTCGTCTGTTTGTGCTTACTCTGTCTACGTTGATGTCGATAGATGATTGAATTGGTTACTAAGGAGAGTTATCTCAATTGAGCTGCACTTTATGCAAACAATTAGAACCTAACACTTTTAAGCTCTCGTGTGACCCAGGTGCTGTTTCGTAAAAATAAAAGGTTTCAGGAAGTTTCAATGTAAAGTTAATTTTTCTGGACACATTCGCGTCAAGCAATTCTTTCCTCTACGTTTTTTTAACCACTCACCCCCTCGTTGATAAGTTTTAAGCAAGACTTTCGTAATTTATGTCATAATCGTTAGAGACATCGATATTAATCACATTTTCTAGTGAGTAGTTACTGTAAAACAAGTGTTTCCTGTTTGTTTATGTAAGCAATTGTCGATCAGCCGATGCAACTTGCAGTGAACAAAGATACTTAAATACTGCATTCGAGTCAGTTTCTTTGTTGCTGAATAAAACGTTATTGTTCTCTGAGCAAGTCGTTGTTTTCTATATAATACGTAGTTCGATTGTTATTTTCTTGGTTGAATCGTTCAGGAGATAGAATTGGATCTAGAAATCAAGGTTGGTTACTGTTTTGTTTTAATCATTTACGAAACGTGTAGGAGACTCTGTATTTGCTTTGAATTCTTGAATGTAGATTTCGTACCCTCTGTGTAAATAGAAGGACTTGGTGAAATGTGATCTATTTTCGGATGGTATAATTCAGAATACCTAGTTCAAAGGGCAAGCTTTTCATGAAGGTTTTGTTGGATTACAACCTGAAGGATAGAAAACATGTTGACAAGGTCCCGATATTCTAGAAGTAGTAAGTCAACACTACGTATGAAAGGTGCAAATGAGATAGATACATATATATAGATATGTATTAACACATACAGTCTCACGCGGTTGGAATCCACAGCACGGGAAGATTGGAAATAGCTTGCCGCCCAAACTGCACGACCTGAATTCTCAACGCATCTTCACTTTTATAAATCCAATCTCAGATTCTCGAAATAAATGTTTCATGACAACCGCGGAAACCGAGAATATTGCATTTATGATATTGAAAGGAATATTATAGGAAACTATGAGAGATGAAATAATGATGCTACTGTGAATTTTAATATATTCAAATGATCTTTAACCTAGTATTATCATAAGAACAATAAAATTTTATTTCTAGTACTCACTGGAACAAATTGACTGCATTATATTACGTATTGTTTTCACTCGAAGTCATTGATTTTTTAGTCATTCATTCCAAATCGGGATCCTGGTGATCCTGATTTGGAATTTAGAAACATATTCAATGAATTTGATAGCAATCATGAATCAGAATTCGCCAGTTTTCATGAAACCAAAACCTTTTCGCAAAGGACGAGTTACAAATCTTTAATAATAAAGAACCTACCTACCGTAGCAACGATCGGCAACCGTTATTTTATATTCTGCAAAACAAAGCCGAGGACACATAGCCGGCGGTCACGCATCATGGTTCTTCCGTCCGTGTGTTATTTGCCCTGCATTCATAGCAAACACTCTTACATAACAAGTATTAAAATATAAGAAGTAATGATCTGTGATTTCAATTACCTTCAATGAGCCAAGTGTAATAATGATTCTATATTTGTTGATGATGTGCCGTCTTCCAGTGGAATATGTAATCATGTTGCTAATGCGTATTGGGCGATCCATGTTGATGGGACTCTGTAATGAGATGCTGTTTTTAAAATATGCAACAAAATGCTAATGACTGTTTTTACTTCTTTAACATCAAGTGCTTGATGCAAGAATTATTGCAAGACTGGCAGGGTATGGAACGGCACGGGTTTTTTTAAAACTTAAAATTGATGTCCATAAAAAACTTCGTGAGTGGTCAACAAGTATGTTTGAATCACAAATCAGTCGATGGCCGAAGTCACAAACTATAGTTAAATGCAATGGAATCTGTCGAGGCAAACCAGGAAGCATCGGTGGGCACGCGACGCGATCTAACGGAGCGTGACACGAGAAATTAACTGTTATTTATACCAACAACTATGGCCCCGTTGAAATAACCTGTTACAACACCGACGAAAGTATTTCGGCATCGATTTAGGATTATAACGACAACTCTAAAGAAAAGCTGCCGAAAGTGGTTGCTTCACTTTTGGATAGCGTAATGCACCAGTTATCTTTTATCTATGATTGATTTACTGTGTGTCTGTTTCATGAATTTCGACTGGGTCTTCACTATCTATACAACCGAGATTTTCTGCTTTATTATCTTTCTTGTTCGATCTGAAGGCTCATTTTAAAGGTTTCTGCTGATGATTTTGCAACGTCAACAACTGCGCACAAGCGGTGGGATAGATGTTTAGATTGTCCAGTTCGGATTTATGCGATTTGCGACTGTTAGAACCCGAAAATGACTACAGTGTGATACTGACAGACATGCATCTTATTCCACTTATTTGTCAGGATTATCGTTATGAATCACTAATAATATAATTGTTCGCAATCGTGCACTATAAAATAGTAAGATACGATCATATATGCGATTTTTTCTAAACCACAACATCGATTGCTCAGTCAGTCAGCTAGAATAAATCGCATGATTCTTATTGCAGCTATTCCTGTATTTCTTGTGGTGGTTTCCGCGAACAGGTCTTAGTATTAAAGCCTGGCGGATGAGAAACAAAAGACTAGATGATCATAGTCCGGTCATCTAGTCGACTGTCAAGCGTAACAATAGTGGCATTATTTTCCCAGGATCGTTTGTTGTCTACCATCAAGCATTTATCCTATATGAAGGCCGTAGTGGTCTATTAAGGACAACCCTGTTCGTCGGTAAACATTTACACGCTTAATTAAGTGTCTCAGAATAATATTAAAAAAATAACTCGCAATTAGGACTCTGATCTCTGTGATGTTGAGGGCGTTCGGAGTGTTAGGACCAACGGAGGGCCGACACCGCCTGTAGCTGACGATCGTAATTACGAAACGGTCCAGCAAGGTTCAAATGAAACCCCTGGCCTAATTAAAGTAACTGAATAAGCTACGTAGACATCTGTAAGTACGTAAGTCTCTATAGAAATGCGATGATCTGTTTTAAACGTAATATGTAAAACGATCTCATGAATGGTGTTTGGACTGATGATATAATGGTTTTGTGATGGCTGTAACTTTATGGAAGAAGGTTAAGCTCCATTGTGATTCACAGTCGCATCATTGAGGCCAAAGTGAACGTAAATAAAGAAAATTGTTTAAAATTGTAAACAAATCGCAGGAAACAAAGCTTTATTTAGGTTTTCTGATGGTAACAATCACTAGATCGTCTCATGCACTATTTTCCTTACTTAAGTAAACAATAATACAATTGTTATCGATTGTTGAATGGTTGACATTGAGAGTAATAACGTTGCAAACTGAGCTCGGTTTCCCAGGACAGAATAGCCCACCCAGTTTCCGCGCAGAAATGTCAATAAAGGTGAAGAAGACCATAGTGATCTCCTTGAGCAAGATTGTGTGACAGTTCAGTGTCGTTCAGCACTGAATATGTATGCGACTGATATGATGATCGTGTATCAAGTAGTGTAAGTACCCTCTTCCTACACAGCAATACAGCACTGACTGATGACATCAGACATTAAAGGCGTTAACCACAGGCAACCTTTGTAAAACTAAAGCTTGTAACATTTCTCGAAGAAAGAACTCGCTGTCTTGCTAATGTATTAGGCTCACAAGAAAAGCGTTGAAGACTTAAGCGCACCATTTTCTGGTACATTAAGCAATGAAAAGAAAATTTACTTAGTCTCCTTGTATATTATTTTGAACAATAGACTGTTCTGCTATAACTAACTAAAGTTTAGAGCCTGTTTTAGTTCTATCTCCACAAAATATTATCATATTTGTTACGACAATGCAATTAAGATAATGTGCACATAACTGTACGGTTTACGTACACACCGTCAAGCTGCAAACGCAGCAACCTACTTTCCTCTTTCGTATTTAAAACAATGTTTAATATAATTTTAAGTTAGTTGACAAATTACATACTTACGCGAACACCGCGGATTAGCATCCAACCTACTTTTACTTAGTTGTGATCGGTTCTCTAATAAACTTTTAGTGCTACCAAATCTGTGTGTGTTTACGTCAACTCACCTAACTCCAAGTACTTACTTAGTTACTTGCTACTTCTTACTTAAACTGCAAGTGTAAGGTGCCAACTACTACGGAACCTTACATTTAATGGTCCTTCGAGTATTTCACGGTTTGGGGTAATTGTATCTCTTGAAAACGACAGCGAATCGGCTTGGCTGGCCTTCCACAAGCGGATCTCACCAGTCAAGTTGAGAAAGCGCGCATATTCGTAGAAAGAGTGCAAGAGCTCTGAGCAATCAACGAAGAGGGGATACCTTGGAACTTCTTCGTGAATCAAGCGGAAAAACAAGACTCAACTTCGTCAACAAGACAACTACTACTACCACGGCTACTACTGCTACTACGACTACTACTACTACTACAGCTTTCGGACTGCGACGTGAACTGCGGGTAATCCAAAGCCTACAAGCTAGAAGGCACTAAACTACGTGTTCTTCAATACCTACTTTACTACTACATCCTACTACTATTACTACTTCTAATCTACTACTACCACTACTTAGGTTACTACTTACTTACGTTCGATTAACTAATCGATTACATCAAGATGAGCGAAATCATTACACAGAACGAAGTCTTTGAGTCAATCAGACGTCTCTGTGCTAACTACCAAAAGGACAGCGCGTCTCGAAAAGGAAAGGAGTACTTGACTCAAAGGTTAGTGTCATTGGAAAATTACTGGCAAGACTTTAACAAGAGACACAATGTACTACTTGAACGAGAGGACAAAGGAATCCAATATTTCACTGGTAACGTCTATGAAAAGACAAAACATATGTACGAATCCACCAGGGCTGATATACTGCAGCGGTTGTTAGGCTGCGAAAGCAAACAGGCTGAAGTTGTCATCCCGCATCCTACGGGAGTAGATACTAAGACCAAAGAACTACTGGATCGACAGGAATGTCACATTAAAGCACTTGAACGGGCAATGTCCAAAATAGAAATTGACTCCATTAGCGAAAAATGGGAGTTAGAGGATCACCTAAGCATCCTGAAAACCAAGTGGGACACTGTAGAAAAATGTCACTGGGAGCTTGAAGCAATTTTGAAAGGTTCAAACGAGGTATACAACGACTTGTTTGGCAACAAAGAACGCCAATACGATGTTATAAAAAGATCCCTCAATTTGAAACTATGGACAAGCGCTAATTACCAAAACGTTGCACCTAGGATACAACTACCAGAATTCACTGGAAGCTACAGTCAGTGGATTACGTTCAAGGATATGTTTCTGGAAACAATTCACAACAATGCAAACTCGTCGAAAGCGCAGAAAATGCAACACTTAAAATCAAAGCTTAAAGGAGAGCCCGAACGATTAGTTCAACATTTGGTCGGCGCTGAAAACTATGAAACTTGTTGGGATATTCTTGTTCAGCGATACGACAACAAAAGACTCCAATTTGCGAACTTGATGAATACTTTGATGCAGTTACCATCCATCCGACAGGCTGATGCTGCTGTCTTGAAGAAAATGCATGACGTAATCAACGAATGCATGAATGGCCTACAAAACATCGGCCTCAATACAGCAAGCTGGGATCCAATAATCGTGTACTTGATGGCACAGAAGTTGGACTCAACATCTTATACTGAATATACTAGGGAATTAAAGCATCCAAAAGAAGTCCCGGAGCTGGGAGAATTTTTGGGGTTCCTGGAGACTAAATTCATGGCTTTAGAAGCAGCAAAAGTTTACCAAAAAGATGCATCAAACCAACACAAACAAACATTCAGCAACCAAACGAAATTCCACTTCAAGAAACCATCATATGAACAACACAGAAAGGAGGCATCAAGAATATACCATGCGTCATTCGGGAAATGCCTTCTGTGCCACGGATTTCACGTGATCATGCAGTGTCCAAAGTTCATTGGAATGGACACACGGCAAAGAAATGACACAGTAAGGAATTTGCAAATATGCAAAAACTGTTTGTATAAGCACATCGACACAGAATGCACATCAAACAAAACTTGCAAAGAGTGCAAAAAACCACATCATACGATGTTACACTACTCATCGCAAAATCTGTCACCAAGTTCCAATATGAACAATATGGGTCAACGCTCTCAACAACGGGGGCAGCAACCTACAACATCAACCAATCAACATAGTTCAAACCATTTATCAAACAACTACATTATGGAAATTCTACTAACCACAGTGGAACTACAAGTTAGAACTTCAACAGGAGACTTTATAACGTTGCGAGCTTTACTTGACCAAGGTTCACAAGTAAACCTCATCACGGAGAACGCAGCTCAACGACTAAAACTACCTAGAAAAAGGATGAACGCTACGATCTCCGGCGTGGGTACTATTTCGGGAGACTGTAAAGGACGACTAGAATTGGAGTGTAAATCACGATGCACTGACTTCGCATTTTCAGTAAGCACTCTAATAATGAAAAGGATCACAAACAACTTACCCAACAAAACATTTAAAAAAGAAAACTGGCCTCAACTACAAGGTCTGAAACTAGCGGATCCTGATTTCAACTTATCAAGGAGCGTGGATTTGCTGCTGGGGGCGGAAATCTATTCGCAAGTTATATTAGAGGGGGTCCTAAAGGGAGATGCTCAAACTCCGACAGCTCAGCAAACCCGTTTAGGATGGATTTTATGCGGCAAGCTAGAAACTTTTAACTGCCATGTTGCTCTAGTCGACCTTAACGACTTAAAGAGATTTTGGGAGACTGAAGATATCATACAGAATACTGAAGACACATCAAAAGACGACTGGTGCGAAAATTACTACAAAATGACTACTGAGAGAGATCGCGACGGCAAATACATTGTGAAAATGCCACTGATTCCTGGTTATGAAGAAAAATTGGGAAACTCTAAGCCGATCGCAATCTCTCAATTTCTACAACTGGAAAGAAGATTCGACAGAAAACCAAAACTTGCGTCAATGTACAAAGATTTTATTCGCGAATACATCGATTTAGGTCACATGAAGCTTTCGAACACAACATCCTCCAAAGAATCAAATTTCTTACCGCATCATGGAGTACTGAGAGAACAATCAACAACAACAAAATTAAGAGCAGTTTTCAATGCTTCACAGAAAACCATGGGTGGATGTAGCCTCAATGACGTCATGGAAAAAGGTCCCAATCTGCAAAAGGACATCCAAGCATTGATATTACAATGGCGTGGCTATAAATATGTTTACACAGCAGACATTGAAAAAATGTACCGTTCTATATGGTGCCATCCCGCTCAACAACATCTACAAAAGATCATATGGAGGAATAAACCAAAAGAAAATTTACAAGAATATCAACTTCAAACATTAACATATGGGACAAAAAGTGCTCCATGGCTAGCAATGCGGACACTTAAACAGCTTGCTTTCGATGACGGCCACAAATACCCAAAGGCCGCTGAAATATTGCTTAATCAATTTAACGTCGATGACCTAATCAGCGGTCACAACTCGACAAAACAAGCGAAGGAAATTCAAACATCGATCATTAAACTACTAAAGGGAGGCGGAATGAATCTGCGAAAATGGTCAAGCAATGATCCTGAGCTTTTGCGACACTTAGACGAAGATCAAATATCGAAAAGTACATTCGATTTTAAAGGCGACGAATCAATGAAAACGTTGGGGTTAGGTTGGAATCCAAGAGATGACGTTTTCATATTCAACTGGACTATTGACGACTACAACAACGAACCACTAACTAAAAGGAACCTGCTGTCACAAATATCAAAACTATACGACCCCTTGGGTTGGCTGGCGCCCATAACTGTGTCAGCTAAACTACTATTCCAAAGGGTGTGGCTAACTAAAATAAACTGGGATGCTGAACTACCTACTGAGTTACAAGACGAATGGCGGCATCTAAACAAAGAACTACATCTAATTAAAAACATTAAAATAAACAGATGGATTGGCAGTACGCAGAAAACTATCCAACTACATGGATTTTGTGACGCTAGCGAAAAAGCATACGCTTGCGTCATATACAGCCGAGTAATCGACGAAATAGGCGACCCAAAGATCACATTACTAGTGTCAAAAACTAGGGTGGTGCCGATTACTCAAAAAACTTCACTGCCCAGACTTGAGCTATGCGGGGCACTACTACTCTCCCAACTGATGGAAAAAGTGAAGAAATCACTAACGGAACATGAGATATCGGTTTATGGTTGGTGTGACTCCAAAGTGGTCCTAGCCTGGATTCAGGGAGACCTCTCAAGATGGGAAAGATACGTATCTAACAGAGTGGGGAAAATAAAGGACGTAATTGCACCTCAACAATGGTGTTATGTACGATCGGAAATTAATCCAGCTGACTGCGCTTCGAGAGGCTTACTACCGAGCAAGGTAGTCGAGTTCAAATTATGGTGGAACGGACCTACGTTTCTGAAAACATTCGCCGAATCTGAAACACCTCATAATGTGAATTGTCACTTTACTACAAGCGAAGAACGCAGGGACGAACCCAATGACGTCAGTTCTAAAACCTACAACACTGAAAATATTGTTTACAAGTTACTAAAAAACCACAGTTCGCTGACATCAGTAACAAGAATTACTGCTCGAATTGTGCGATATATTGCATCACTAAAGAAGAAATTACGACCATGTGCTACTTACCTAACAACAACTGACCTACAATACGCAGCAGAATATATAATAAAATATGTCCAGCAAAGCGAGTTTGCGCAAGAACACAAACAATTGAAACAAAATAACACTGTGTCACCTAAAAGCAGCATTTATAAACTCAAACCTTATCTGGATAACAAGGGAATCATTCGCGTAGGCGGGAGATTACAGCACTCTGACCTTCCTGCCAATATGAAGAATCCCGCAGTTGTACCCTACTCCAGCCGCTTCACGGAACTACTGATCGACCAAGCACACTTGATGACGCTTCATGGAGGAGCCCGGCTGACTCTTACTTACATACGGCAACGATACTGGATTGTGTCTGGAAATCGGGCGATAAAGGGAAGAATACGACGTTGTGTGAAATGTCATCGTTACAACTCTACTGACAGTGCTCAACTAATGGCCGATCTTCCAAAACAAAGAGTAACACCAAGTCGTCCATTCACACACACTGGTGTTGACTTTACTGGTCACGTAGACGTAAAACTGAACAAAGGAAAAGGAGTGAAGACGTCCAAAGCTTACATCGCAGTTTTCGTTTGTATGGCTACGAAAGCTGTACACATCGAATTAGTCTCAGAACTAAGCACGGAAGCGTTTATTGCAGCGCTTCAAAGAATGTGCGCGAGGCGTGGAACGCCCGCACATATGTACTCAGACAACGGCACGAACTTCGTTGGAGCATCCAAAGTGCTGAAGGAGGATTTTAGTAACTTCAAAAAACTGCTCTCTCATGAGTTTTTTGACGAGATTGGGAAATTAGAAATTCAGTGGCACTTCAACGCCCCTGCTTGGCCTAGCGCGGGTGGGATATTCGAAGCAGCCGTTAAATCATTAAAACATCACTTGCGGCGAGTTCTTGGGGAACAAAAACTAACCTGGGAAGAATTTACTACACTATTAGCGAAAATAGAAGCCTGCCTGAACTCGAGGCCTCTGTGTCCGCTAACAGAAGATCCGGAGGAATTTTATAGTACTCTTACTCCAGGTCATTTTCTAACTGGCAGTGCTACGCTGTCATTACCTCAACCGGAACCAGACGACAGAAAGATGGATTTGAGAAAACGTTGGCAACTAACGGAGCACATGCTGGATCAATTCTGGAAGGCATGGTCCAATGATTATCTGAACACTTTACAGTCTAGAAGCAAGTGGAATAAAACTATACAAAATCTCAAACCAAACGACGTTGTACTAATTAAAGAGACAAACTTACCTCCTGGTAAATGGGTCATGGGACGAGTGATGGAAGCTCATCCCGGCAAGGATGGTTTAGTACGAGTGGTCACACTTAAAACAAAAACTGGAGAGATAAAACGACCCACTGTCAAACTAACTTTATTACCACAGCAAGAAGAATGGCCGGCTACTGAAGAAACAACAAGCAACAAAAGACAAGAAGATACAGAGATAACTGCGAACCAAAAAAGAAAAAGGGGCACGAGAACCAACAAGTACAGTTTCTTAACGTTTGCTCTAATAACTTTGATAGGAATGATAGGAACGGCACTATCGTCACCAGCAACAAACAACTATAAGGTGACCTCTATAATCAACAATCAACCTATTTACTTCGATGAAGCCGGAAAACTGCAACTTATACATGATGAATGGACACTACTGATCTATTACAACCTTACTTCCTACTGGCAAGCTGCGAACAACATGAACAACTATATAAACCAAATTGATAAACAGTGTCAAAGAATCGCACACGAGTTTACACCATGCGAAGCAGTTGTCAACCACCTACGACATGAAATGCATCACCTTGAGAATTATAACACTATGTTACTTTCTCCGCATTCACGGCAAAAACGAGGCTACTTTGATGGAATCGGAAAATTAGCCAGAACACTTTTTGGAGTTTTGGATGAAGACTTTGCGCGAAAGTACGAGAAAGATATCCAAAACATGCAATTCAACGATAATTATTTGCTACAGCTGATGAAGAATCAAACCTTAATTATAGAAGCTGAAAACAACGTAATTAAAAACAATACGGAATTTATGGACAAACAATTCCACGCCATACAAACCTACATAAATCAGACTTGCAACGTAATCACAAAAATTGAAAACAGAGCGCAAATATTATACACAGCAAATGACGTGAATTCTGCCGCTTTATCATCAACTTTAATTTTGGGCGATTTGCATAGAATTCAAGAAATGCTAATGAACGCTCTCACCAACATCTACCGAGGTCATTTGGATACACACTTGTTTCCTGCATCTCAAATAATAGAACAGCTGAACATCATCTCTGGAAAACTACCACAGGGAATGGCCTTACCGATAAAAGACATACAAAAGGATTTCCGTGACATCTACGAACTAATCCATGTCAAGGCTCGGATTACAAACAATTTTCTACTTTTCGAATTGCATATTCCACTATTGAGCGATGAGGACTACAAAATATACCGGGTAATACCTATACCATTCCAGAAACAAGGGCAGTTGAAAATCGTGCAGCCTTTCTCCAATTACATCGCCATAAACTTCGTGAAAAATTCGTACATCACCATGGAAGAGCAAGACATGCGCCAATGTACGCCTTACAGAGAAGACGAGTACACATGCATTTCACGTCAGCCGGTATTTAGCTTACAAGACAAGGACGCACCTTGCGAGGCCAAGGTATTCAGCCAACAAACGTCATTATCTTGTGACATCAATAACGTAACTTGCAAAGAAACTTGGATCCAATTACATAAACCTAACTGGTGGTTGTTTACATTATGCGACAGACAGCTGATGCGCGTCATATGTAGCGATCAAGTTACGCCAGCAGTCATCAACGGTACTGGGGTGATTGCCTTGAAACCAAAATGCATACTACAAAAGAAAGATGCGACAATATTCACTTACAACCACTTAGGAAGCAAATTTTACATGGAGGCGGATATTGAAGTACCTACACTTAACACCACAATCAACAATTTATTTGATCTAAGTTGGAAAAACGCACAGCTGAATATGACAGAACTAGATACATCGGCAATAAGTATCAGAAATATAGATAAGAAAATAACTCAGCAGAAAGAGCAGGAAAGACTACCGCGTCTACCACAAGGGACAGACATTTCGAGTCACGACATATATCTTTACTCTGTGACTTCTTTGCTGTTGGGAGGAGCTGCTTCGTTTGCTGTCTACATTTGGATTAAGAGACTATGCCTTAAGAAAACTAAAATGCCGACTACCAGACAACCTACAGGAATCGACAACAAGGTCGAAATCGAGTTACAAGAAATACGTCATTCGACACCGCCGGAGCCACTATACAGCGACGCGAGGCCGAAACAACTATTTCACTTTGAGGAGCAGTAAACCTTATTATTTCAATGTGCATATGTTAAATTTTTACTTACGTTTTACTTACTCACCTAATGTACTTTTATACTGTCTGTACTTTTTAGTATTATGTTTTCGGACTCGTACTTTTATATTTGTTATGTACTGGATGCTTATCTCGCCTTTTGCCCTCGGGAGCATGTACGGTTTACGTACACACCGTCAAGCTGCAAACGCAGCAACCTACTTTCCTCTTTCGTATTTAAAACAATGTTTAATATAATTTTAAGTTAGTTGACAAATTACATACTTACGCGAACACCGCGGATTAGCATCCAACCTACTTTTACTTAGTTGTGATCGGTTCTCTAATAAACTTTTAGTGCTACCAAATCTGTGTGTGTTTACGTCAACTCACCTAACTCCAAGTACTTACTTAGTTACTTGCTACTTCTTACTTAAACTGCAAGTGTAAGGTGCCAACTACTACGGAACCTTACAATAACTATGCAACTGTGTGTTGTGTTTGTCTTTATTGTTTGTCTCTGATAATGACTACTGAGGTTTTATCACGCCAGCTTCTATAAACAACGTGATACGTGCTAAGTACCTACTAGGTATGAATATCAATCAAGTAAACAGATCAACTTGTGTTGCATTGTACTTTGATATTGGATATCTGAATACATTACCGTCTTGGACATCATTATGCATTTCAAAGACGAAGAGGAGCATCTTCTTTATAATTCTTTCTAAACCTTAAAGGGGCAATCAGGTTCAAGTATCAATGATGTTGAAAATGGACGATGTAATGTGTATTATATTTGGTATATTTTATTACGACTACTGCTCGCATTTTACATTTTGTCGATTTGTTCTTTCTTATCAAAAACAATATATATAATACGGATCATCTTCTAGAACATTATTTATATCGCATTTTTCACAAATAAATGAAAAAAGAGCTTTAAAATGAATTTATCACTATTTAAAGTAATTGCTCTTCAAACACCTACACTTTAATCTAAGTAAGAATCAATGGATAACCACTGAAACCAGATAATCGTTATTTACCTGCAAATCCTGCAATCTTGATCCCGGGACCGATAAATCGGGCTTTAGTTGTGCAATAGGACACAATCTTGCTTGACAGCCGCGGTCAGTCCACTAAACCGGTCTTCAAGTCGTCTCGTAAGGTACTCCGTTCTTTGCCCTGCCGGTAAACACTGGCCACTTTCACAACACAAATTACTTAAATAAGTAATTGGATTGCAGAGAAACAATAAAATTATCTCAGAGAATTTTGTTCGTCGGTATTGTATAATCATTGGAAGCGTTCAGAAAAATTTGTAGGAGCCTAAATTCGCTAGAAATTAATTTTATTTATTAAGTAGTTTGGCAATAATAATGGCGTCCGAAAAGTGAGCTTCGTTGGTTTTGACATAAAACTAATTTAACGTATATTTATTTTCCTTTCATTCGTGTTTATTTATTTATATTTTCTTGACTGTTGGAAATATAAACGGACCCTATTCTTGTAATTGCGTCTCTATAAACTTTTATTTTAGTATGTTTGGGGAAGTAACTGATACTAGTATTAAGAAGTAACAATTTTATATTTATTTTTGGAGGCTTGTAATTAGCAATTAAGTTAAATATTTTAGTTATTATAATGTTATTAGTCTGTAAGCTTTCCCAAGATGTAAAAAATAAAATAAATAATAACACAGAAGAGAGCCTTATTTTTTCTGATCAAGGCCCAATATTGGTAAAAATCTCCAAATATAATTGAATTAGTAATACTATTTTTAGTAATATCGATCTCTTTAAGCCCTAAGGTCATCATCCTTTGAAAGACCCGGCCACCCGGTTCTGGGTGTTTTCGTGGGGACGATGATCCTAAAAACAATGACCCTTTAGAGAATTTTAATCTAATGTGTAATGTCCGATCGCAATGCTAATACTTATGTTGTTAGAATTTCCAATATTTACAGTTAAAAACGTTTTTTCTTTGGCCGTTACAGCGTAAATTAAAATATAAGTATGTGTGACCTGAATAGCCAGTCTTATTTGTTTATGATATAAGGAAAATATATCAATGTCACATCGTGCTTAATGGCTGAGAATGATAAAGTAGTTTGCATAATATTAAGCAATGGTAACTATGCAAGAGTATCAGACAACGCCTTTCTTTAATTGATTTTAATAGCACTTTTCATTAGCAGTCCAACCGCAATCTTATTCATGTTTGACATATTCAGAAAAAACTGTAGTAAAACGTTTTGTAAATGCATCAACTTCTGAAACATCTACGCCCATTTGCAGACGCTACTCTGCAAAGTCTCTCTTTTGGCAAGAGATGGATGATAGTGGCCGAGGATCGTGCTCAGTGGCGCGTATCATGGGAGAGGCCTATGTCAAGCAGTGGACGAGTACAGTGTAGTGATGATGATGACTCTGCTAAAGGAAATTGTTCAACTGTGATCACAGTCAACGCTTCTGAAGCAATTTGTGTCTAACTCGTGTAATCGTAGCTTTACAATAACCGCTTGATATGTACCCCCCCCGCGGTTATAAAAGATTCGACGGCTCACCGGTACGACGGATGACGTCACCCCGCCGCGCGCCAGATGGCCGGCGCACGAAATGTTTTTTTGTCGCCTCGTTTGTAACGTGAGTCGTCTCAAGTGTTGTTTTTATTCAAGCTAATGAATGGCTCTTTCGAGTTGCGTCAAGTGTTTGTTATCGTTTCGTTTTTGTTTGTTTATATTTAGCGGTAAATATTGACGTAAGTAGAAAAAAAAAAAAAAACACGTTATGTGAATTTTAAAGAGGTTTGTTTTAAAAAGTAAATCGATGACATATATATATTCTGACTTTTATTGGTAGAAGGGTTCTATCTACGTACGCAAAAAAATTATATACATACTTCATGGTATAAAAATATTTATTTACATGCATAAGACTGGCATTAAATATTTGCCGACGGCGAATAATTTTTCAACCAAATTAAAAAAAATATTACGACTAAACCGTTTAACGTAAACTTAAAACATTGATATTATCTAAAAGCTACATTCATAGAGGAACTTATGTGTAAATATGAAGTTGATAGGTTAATCTACTACAGAAATATATGGGATTGATTGAAGGAACTCCCGCTTACGTAAAAACGCACATAACAATTCTTGTATTTTTTTTGATCAGTGAAGTTTGAGTTAAGAAAGTACATTATATCTAACCATTTTCTACAAGAAATGCTCTTTCCAATGAGGTTTAACACATCTTATTCAATAGCCATCGAAAAAAAACACAAATAAAGAAATATCACAAAACGGGAGAATGGACAAAAAAAAAAGAAACCACGTGATGTCATAAAGGCGGGGTAACAGTGAATACACATCCACATCCAGGTTAAAAGCTATTGTTTTTATATGTGATAAAAATAAAAAAAATGTAATGAGGTCACAGGTCCCAATCCCTGTTTCAATGGAAAGATGAAAAACAATGTGATGATTTTTATTACCCGACTGCAAAAAAAAGAGGGTAATGTTTTTCGAATGTATGTAGGTAATTATTATAATTTACTCACCTGACTGCAGACTGGGCGGCACTTCTGGGGTTCCCGGCACCAAAGGGCGCGGCACTGACACACCACACACTATACACCACACACAAGACACCACACACCACACCGGCACTGAATCGAGTCAAAATGTGCACTGTGTTCCAGCCTTTATTGGTGGCCGCCATCTTGTTTGTTTACGTTTCGCTGTTTTGCCGACTCAGTTGAACAAAAATTATTATCTTATCACAAATTTTGTAGCTTTGGTATATGTTTTGCTTGAAAACTATTATCGAATAAATATACAATGCAATATTATTATTAGTTTTTACACAGAATCGGTCGCACTATTTAATAAATTACGATAGAATTCCGCCAAATTCTAGAACCGTTACGAGTGCATTGAAAACCATATAAAAATAGAAATATCCTTAGCCTCAGGTCAAAAACTGGTTGCTCACACATAAACTATATTCTAATTAACTAATTAAAGCAGTTATTTACTCAAAACACTCATTCACAACCGAAAAAATGCATTTAATCCGCGGAACAACTTTCGCGTGTCGCACGTGAACCACAGACTGACTTTGACATTATTTTTTTAAATCAAAATGAATGATTGGTGAACTGTTGTCGTATTTTTAGCATGAAGGAACTCACTATGGTTCAAGTAGAAAAGAGAAAAAGGATATTAAACACCGTGAAATAGAAAGAAATAGACATAATAAGACGCCGTATCGTTACATCATTCTTGGGTGACTCTAGTCACCCAGGTGCGATCTACGGTATATTTTTTTTGGGTAGTGTAGTACTCAAGAGAGGTCTAGCGGATAAGTGGGTGTATTTTTTATAGCAGGTTTTATTAACTTGTTATTTACCTACTATAACTTGTGTCTAATGAGCTATCAAACTATGGCGTATCAATTGCGTCGAAAGAAATACGTCGATGACGAGGAAAAATTCAATCATCCAAATATTTTTATCAATTGCGACGCGAATGTACAAAACTGAGTTGAATTACTTAATCATCGTAATCCATTCGAATCAGAAGTCATTAATTTTGATGATATCCAAGTTTCTTCGAGTAAAAATCATACAAAAGTAGGTCAAGGGTTCCACACATTGGAGACAAGGAAAATTCTTAAAGACGAAGGTGATGTTGTAGATGACAGCTACAATTTACGACAGTGGAAAAAAACATGTAAAGTTGACATAAAGATTTAATATGAATCGATACTCGTGATGGAAGCAAATCACAATTTACAGTAGTAATGATCTGTACTATTATATATATATATAACTATGAACGAACATACTTCTTATAAGTCGTATTGTCTAGCTATAGGTAACTTAAGGTTTCACCTGGAACAAGTACAAAAGCAATTTCTATTGTGCTACATTACACATCTCTGAAATGAAAACGAAAGTCCATAATACTATGTTCCGTCGTTGATTCAAGCAAAGTCAATTTTCCGGATTAACTCACTTTAATTGTAATCTTACTTCCCACCGTTCCGAGTCCTCCACAACAGCATTAGATAAAGTATTTCCATTCGTTGTCACCAGTGATTAGTCCCGAAAAATCCCGGAACCGAAAGTACAGAGAAAACCCGGAAATTTGCGTCGTTTTAGGAAGCGGTATTATTCGAACCTAATCCCGGTTCTTTCGCTACTTTCGGTAAAAAATATTTTTAACGATATTTGTTTCAAGCCCGACCGTTTAAAGCGTGGAATACACATGCTAATTAGTAGTACTCGAGCATGCTACTTTCGACCAAAGTCTACTTTAAAGTAGCATAATTATTATGTTTTGATTATCAACTAGCATATTATGTATTGTGTATACCAAAAGAGCATGAGCACTTTATAGGCACAGAGAGCAATAATGGCATGCTACTAATGAGCATGCTTCCCAGTAGCAAATAAGCATGCTTATTACAAGCATGTGTATTCCATGAAGGTTTAACTGAGACCCGTTTCTGAGGTAGCTGCGCGGATTGGGAGGGGCCACGGATAGAAATACAATATTGCTCGCCCCATTTCAAATGTTTTATTTGGTCCGATCATTTCGTCTTTCTCTTACTTTCTCCGTTTCAACACTTTCAACTCTACTATCCTATAAAGGCTTGCTTAAAGTACCGAAAGTATCCAAACTACCGGGAATCCCGGTTCTTTAGCCCATAGGTACCAAAAATCCCGTGTCTTTAAAACAGAACCAGTTCTGCATTTCCTAGTTGTCACGGTGACTTTATTAAACGCTAGCTGGAAGTTTCCATAAGTTCTTACTTGTTTAAATCTTATGCTCGTAAATCATGGCCTATTTGAAGGCCAGATCTTGAATCAAGGTTCTTTAAAACTTTATCCAGTACTAACTTACAGTTTGTATCGGCTTTGCTTGAAGTTGATCTCAGTATGGTAGTGGGTCCATCCATCATTTTCTTTTTTCCAATGGTGTCCATTATTTCCGTTGTCTTATCCAAAGTTAAAACGACATCTACTACATCCTTTTAACAGTAATTGTTTGGTTTAGTAGAAGTAGGTGTCATACTATTTGTTCAGTAATTAGTTGAGATGCCCCACTATGCCCCACTTGCTGGAGAGTCTCAGGTGTCTGTTTACCTGCACTCCCGACGACCTGAATAACTCCCTTGAAGCTGCAATAAACGTGGCATAACTACTGGGCCATAACCATATAATATAGAAGTATCATCGATACGACAAGAAGAAGAAGTAATTAGTTTAGTAGTGCGATCTATCTTTGTTTGTACAACGCAATAAGCCACCACGCCATTTTGGTTGACTGCATTCGCTGGTTATGCAACCACTAGTTACTGTACTTCGAGTCTTCGACACTTAGCTGAGTTCTTGGAAAAATCTCTCGTTAACTTTATCGGTGTTTAGCTTTCTTTAAATTTAAGCATCTTTTGTTTCTTTTACTTATTCGATTTTATTACCCAGATTTATATCTCCACTTACGTTCAGTGTATTTTTTATTTCTTTTGTATTAGCTGGACTTATTTTAGATTCATTTAGTTCTTTTTTCTTATAAAACTTTGTGGAGGAGATATTTTGATCATCATTAAAAGACCCAACCACAATATTATTAGGACTTCATGTAAAGGTTATTAATTAGAAACAAGTGTTTTTTGTTGTTGTTATAATCTTGGGAATTAAAGGAAGACAATGTAAATAGTGCTATCTTTATAGTTTAATCTTTTGATTAAAATAAAGTTTCTATTAAAAGCAGTAGTTTTAATTTTTGCTTTTTTTGTGGTGGTCTTTAAATCTTTTTCAGAACTGCCTTATCTGACACCGATAAGCAGCAAATAAGTGTCTTGTTTATAATCTTTTATCAATATTAATGCACACTCAGTGTCAATGCCAATTTATCTCTATTATCTTTTCAAAAGAACATCAAACACTTTTATCTCACACAGTTCTAGCATTCAGTTAAAGTTAGCTTTTACGAAACACTCATTATCGTAATTTTCATGATGTTAAATTCTCATACTGGTCCGAGGCAGCAACCTTGTGGCACTCTTGCAACATTCTTCGGTCATTCACCTGCCGAGAAGTGGACCTTGTTTTTAGTTTGACACTTTCATATGATTTGTTGTTAAATACTAAAGATAGATAAGTGTAAAAAGTGACGCAAGTGAATTCCACGCCGTTTGCCTTTCGTGTCGAGGTAAACAACGGCCGGAGTAACATGTACAGAAAGAAATCACGTTTGAGCACCTCGCTGAAGTATTTTCATATCATTGGATAAATTTCTGGATTTTATGATGCAATTTTACTTGTATTTTATAACTTGGCGCCAATAATTGTATCAATAACTTACCTCCTACGAGTAAGTGCAAGATAATACAATTATATTAAGATGTTTATACAAGGTGTTGTTTTGCATCCTCGTCAAATTCAAGGAGGTAATTCTACTAATGATTCTCGACCCAAATCAACAATAAAATCGGTAGGTTAATTTTTATATTTTTTTTCTTATTTACGGAAATCCGTAAGTGCGAACCAGCCGTATTTAAACGCGGCCCGTCTGTTGCTAGCCGTATTACCGCGCATTCACACACACAAAAAAAGCTAACAATACATACACAACGCAAACTCAATGAACATTCGATAATGTCGTAGGTATTCCCTAAAACCAATGCGCAGACGCACTCTCTCACTCACGCGCCTAGCGACGCACTCTCTCGCACACGCGCGTAGCCACGCCCCCCGCGGTCCCGGACCGGACCCCGGAACCAACAGTATGTTTAATGTCGCCGACTAGTGCATGCGTTTTGCGAATTCCGCTCCTAGGTACTACGATGTACATCGTTGAGACGTAGGTATAAACTGCAAGTGCGGTTTGGACTGAATGTGTGGGCTTGGGATAATAGGGTAACAAGTGCTTGGACCCTACTTCATCGACGGGTACCTCAACAGCGCCACATACCTGGAGCAGCTGTTCCACGTTGTTGAGGATATGTTGGAGGACGTTCCCCTGGCACTCCATCGCGTCCTCTACTACATGCAGGACGGTGCTCCCCCTCATTACGGTCGGCAAGTACGCTGAAAGGTTTGGTGACCACTGGATCGGTCGCGGAGGACCTGTGGCCTGGCCTCCGCGATCTCCGAACCTGACGCCTCTAGACTTTTATTTGTGGGGAGACGTTAACAGTTTAGTGTACACGGAGGAAGTGGCAAGTGTAACAGAATTACGAGTAAAGATCATTTAGTGCTTTCGACACTACTCGTAAAAACGAATGTGTTAGTGCTACGTAAGCTGAAGGCAAAACCAGCTATGTCGTGCTCGACTGTGCCAAGAGTGTGGTGGTGGCAACTTTGAACAATACCTCCGGGTAACTTAGGTACGTAATTTACTTATTTTTTCATACGACTATCATTTTCTAAATACGTTGTTAGCTTAATCAATTTTATTCAATAGTGTAAGTAAATAAGTTGATTTCAAATTTTTAACTACGCCAATATTACCTAACAGTCGAAAGTATCACCACATACCTACTTTAACTAGCACATCTTTCCATTTCCATCAAACATAAAAACATTATTAGATACTAACTAAATTATTGATGGACCTAAGCCCGTTATGTAGTAGAATAAGGAACTTCGTTCCAAAAAATATCAAATCAACCAATTCAATCCACAAATGAAAACTAAATCATTACGAATACTTTAGGCTGAATTTACGTACAATGTACCGAGTGTTAGTGTATGTATTTCGTAGGTATGACGTAGTCACTCACACACAGAGCTTCACTGTCGCTGTGTGCGTAGTTGGGTGATTCTGTTTCAAGTGTTTTGAATTGAGGATTGTAGTCTGAAATACTTTTAAATTTCAACAACAAAAAAAAGCAACGCTTATTAATTATAGACCGGTACTGTACTTTAAATTGATTATTTATGTGTTTTATGACAACCTCCTGAAATTTGACGAGGATGCAAAACAACACCTTGTATTTAATACAGTGGTGTCAATATCTGCATTTTTAATAGTGCTTTTTCTACTGTAGAGACCAATTATCATGCATGATCCAGACGATAATCTTTAAACAAACAAAAAACTAACAGAAGAATAATTTTCTATTTAACTTGTTTAAAACTGCCAACTCGTATTGCTTTGTTAGAAGTCACTTCAAAGACTCCTAGACAAAATCACACATTTTACCCAAACCCAAAATTCAGTTTTCTTCATGCTGATTAATTTTCTCTTAGTTGTTTCGAAGTAATTTCGCTGTTATGGTTACATTCTCAGTAACCAGCCAGCATCCAAACCTGATATTATAATTCTATGGAAAATCATCGTCGACAAAAACTTGTTTGTAGATCAACAATGTTCTCTCCTCCATTACTGAAAGATCAATTTGTGTGAAAGAGAAAGGACATTTCCAGCTGAGTACTGAAACCCTCCGAGTATGAGGGCAAAGAACGATTACATGCAACCCCATTTTAAACCTACGGTGGCAAATGAGCGGCTTTCAGAACTGGGTCACAGTGTGAAGGGACGAAATTGGGACGAACCCTAGGGGAGAGATGAGGGCTGGTTAGTTACTGCTTTCCTACGTCGCTATTTGAAATTGTATTGACTTTAAATTTCATTTTAATGCCATTTGGCTTTCAGGGGATTTGCCTAATGATATTGCGGGTGTGCGCTTTTGGAATACAAAAAAGATGATTCATGGCATCGACGTGTATTTTTTCGTATTGATCGTCTCTGTTGGGAGTAGTCAACAATGTGGAGTATTGTGTATCTGATTGCTGCTAGTTTGAATCAAAATGTAATAACTGCTTCTATGTATATTAAAATTAACTTAGCTCGACATTTCAATTCTTGTCGTTTAGAAATCTCCATCCATCCTCCTTCTTACTGAAATTAATTAATCTGAAGTTAGGGTTTGTTTGTCTCGTACTGTGGTTTCGTGTCATTTGTCAAGTCTAAAGTATTAAGTTTTTTAAACTTGCATAACGAGGTCGTGACTTAAGTCGTCTAAAATAATAAATACTATAGTTATAATGTATAATACTGCGTAAGTGCTTACAAACATCGCGAGTTTAATCAATTCGCTATGAGCACAATTTCTTGGGCTCTTTAATATTTGACAACAATACAAAAAGTCACGCCTGGTTGAAATAATTGTAATAGTAGCAAATATGAATTATAGATTGGCAAGCACACGAACACAAAATTGAAGTGGTAACTTACTCGTAAGTGCTAGGTCGTTCTTCCACGATATGAAAAACTTTTAACGATAGTAAATAACCTAGGGAAATTATTGTTCTAAGTTAGCCAAGAGTTAAAAAGGGTTTTATTGACCTAGGACTTGTAGCGGTTGAAGAGGACTGGAAAAATTCTTTTGAATATTTATATTGGCATAGGTAAGATTCTCGAGCACGTTGTTATTATTTGTCCTATGATAATAGGACAAACATGAAGGTTACATTCAACTTCCATGTTTCTCTGAATTAATTAGTATGCAAAGAAGAATAGTTAGTACTCTATTAAATTTTATTGTAGAATCAGTACTGGTTTGTAGTAAAAAGTCAGCTCACGTCTCAAAATTTGAGGCCAGAGCTATAGCGTATTGTCGCAACATTGGCATGTCGTAACAACTAATTTTATTTCATAAAATACGTGAGGTGCATTCGATACATACTTTATTTATAGTACATTTTAATATTTATTGAAGATAATGCGGTTGACGTTGGGCAAGCTTGCAAAATTGAATGAAATATTGCAATTGCATGCTTGCTGTGGTTTCTGATGTACTTGGCGTCAGTTCAAATGCTAGAGTAGTGTTAGTGCATAAATAAGATTTCTATTTAGAGTTAGTTTATCAAGTTCTGATTATTAGAGTTGCTAGTTTTATTTGTTAGCCTCTGTAGTATCTACCAACTTCCTTGGTCTTTTGAATTATTTTCTTGTTAAGGTGGACCAAATAATCATCATACTTTACATGCCCTTATCCCAATTTATTTTGGGTCGGCGCAGCTCTGTTACGCATCAAGCAGTCGGCAAGTTGAACCAAATACAGTATTGTTACGGGTAGTAATTAAACCGACTTCTATTTAATAGCATTTTTGTCGTCCAAAACACTAACTTGTCCTCTAATTAGTAATTTAGAGCACAAGTGAGCCACCATCAGTGTGCATCTAAAAAGTACTATCTCAGCCACCATATATCACCGATGTCTGCTACAGTAAATACATCTCAGCATGATTTTTATTTTATATAACATCTATATTTGTTCAAGTAGTAAGCTTCTAAAATGTGTGCTTATTCATAACTCGTCCTATAATGTATTGTTCATAATAATGTACCTAAAATAATCATCTAGTAAGTACCTATCTATTTTTTTTTTAGTGAGTAGAATAGATTTTTTGTCGTATTTTGTGATAGGCTTTTTTTTAAAGAAACATACCTACGTTGAAGCTGTAAAACGTAAAATGTTGGTGAGTAAAATCCGTGGCTGTTAGTAATTTAGATGGTGCTGTATAAATGAAGGAGACAAGTAAAAATACTTGTTGCTCTTTCTTTGAAATATTTAGTTTGCGTTGTAAAAAAGACGAATTTGTTTATTAGAAGCCATCTTATTTTCCTGTGGCTTACATATTATAAAATTAGAGGTAGAGTGCTGTGGCCAAATAAAATTTTCGCGGCAGATTTATAATTTCCCTATTGTTACTACCTAATGTGTTGGTTGATCGTGTGTGTGTAATGCAAAACACTACACATTCTTTCCTTATCTTAAATTCTCAATTCGTTCCAAATGTCGTTTAACTAGTAAATTGAATTGCAAATACGTTGTATAGTAAACTAGCGGAATGCATCGTTGTTGTGTTAATTGTGTATAATTCATAAGTTTGTATGTTCAAGGAAAGCGGTTGCGTATTCCGATCATTTTTAATGCTAACAGTTGTTGATGTATTATTCATTCACGATGCGTGGTTTCTTGACGTAACTCTTGCAAATAATGCCTCTAAAGATCTGAGGTTAAACAGATTAATTATAAATAGAAGCACTGCATTGTACTACGCTTGATGAAAGAAACTGAGAGTTGTTGAAAAACTGTTTGTATATGCGGCGTAAAGTAAATACGTTTAGATTTTTCCACGCTATTTTTGAGTGCATTGGTTATTGGACTGCTAATATCACTGACCTCTATCTGTTTTGATTCGTTTTTTTATCATTGCAATTGGTGACAATTCTACAATTGTATCAGCATCTTCAATCTTGTTAGTGAACTCTCTTCCTCTTCAGCATCCAAGTGAACAAAATATTCTCTTTCTTTGTTTCTAAAATAAGTTTCTTTAATAGGTGGCATGTTACTGCCACCACTCAAGGTGAGAAAATAACGAGGCGTGGCAGTCGAAATAGCAATGGTAAACAGATTGCTAAATATGTAAATTCAGAAACACATATTTTTCGCTAATGCATATTTTTGCGTATTTCCCAGACAGAGCGGAAAATTGATCTCAATGTTGTGGTGTGAGCTGAATTTACATTTTCCTGTGAAAAGTTTTGCTACGACGAATTGGCTGTCTTTTACTGATCGCATTGAAATGTTTCTTATGTTATTCTGTTTAGGTATATCTCCTCTAATTCCTTCTTTATGTTCTAGCCAAGCATTATTTCCAATATCGTATAAAACACAGCTGAAATATTTACAAGACCATACAACTGAAAGTCCCATAACTCTTTTATATCGATCGTCGCCAGCAGCCGTCGAGACTTCAACCCGTTCCACGTCTAATTCACCGCGAATGAAAAATTAACGCCTTTTCCAAAGGAACGGGTCTTTTTGTGTCTCAATCTTTCTAATTGCTATGCTGGTCCCGTCTCGCCAATCTACTGGCGGTGCTACGACTGTTTGTTTTTTAATAGTCGGTAGACCGCTTAATTTGCCGCGAAATAACTCCGTACTGCTTGTGTGTCTGGTGAAATTGTACGGTTGATCTATAGATAATTTAAATGTTTTCGGAACGGCATTTCATGGTGTCAGTTTGTCGTTTTTTTTTGGAGAAAGTTTCTTTTAAGATCTGTTTGTGTGAGAAATGTTTATATATACTTAGAATTACTTCGTATCTATTTACTTGAAACTAGTTGGAACCAAGTACTTTACTTACCCTGTTGTTTGATGTAGTTCTGCTTTTGTTGCGAAGCATCATAAGAAGTTATACGCGTATCAGTAACTATGTAGATTCAGTAGATTGTACACTATTTCACAAGCAAACTCCTCCGAAATTCTCTCTGAATTTCAAATCCAACAACTGAATTTATAAGCAGGTATAAGCTTATGAAAGTTACATGTTTAAAGCAGAGATTATAATGATTTTAGACGGCTGTTTGCCAACGAGGTATTTTCGTTCGATGTAAGACCATGGAATTACGTGATCGATAGGGCACGACCGGTTATAGTGCAGTGTTTCAAAACTTACGAGGGCATTATTATGTGTTGATAAGATTAAAGTTATTTTCTTTATCGACTTTATCGCTATATGGCAGAATATTCCACCAATTTGCTTTTTTTTTTAGGGACATTTATAATCACAATGCGTATGTCAGTCCCATCGTACCCTAAATAAACATTTTCATATCTGTGCCATGAACCTAAACAGACTCTTCGCATCATCGCCATTTGGTTGAGCCAGGATTTTATGGAATGTGCCAACTTCAAGTCTGTTCAGCTTCAAGACCCTAAACAAATCATTTCTCCTAGACTCATACCGAACACAGTCCATCAATAAGTGGTCTAAGTCTTCAACAACTCCACACTCCACAGACTGAGGCGAGTTCCTTTTTCTCATCATGAACGCAAACTTATTACATGGATTGCACATTACGATTGGTAATAGGTAATAGGCGCGTTTATTTTACAATGCTGCTGTAGCAGTAAGAAGCAAACAGAACTGCTTGTCGACTCTGTATTTCCCATTTTTTATAATCTTAGAATGAGACATCTAGGCAAAGGGTACTGACCATCTTCGACCACACAGGTGTAACAGTGGTCACACACGGTTCTAAAAAGAGTAATAGAGTGATATATGTTGTATGTAGTAAAGTCATGCGCAGTGAGTGCGAGCGCGTGCGTTGACCGCTAGGAATGCATCGCACGCGCATGGGCAGGCACACACACTCAGCTGTTCCCTGTTCCGCTGGCGTTTGGACGGCTTGCTGAGAATATTAATTATAAAAATAATTATGAGCGAACTGCGTAAGTAAACTTGAAGAAGTTATGTAGAACGTAATTACTATTAAAAAAAATAGGATTTATTGGATGCAAAATAATTCACTTCTGTATCCGCAGGTTTTTTTTTACTTTTCCCCACACTAGCAATTTCTTCTGTGTCGTGGGTGCGTTTACATTACAAACATTTAAACTCACATACACAAACAAAACTGCCAGAAGTGTACCTAAATATAATACACAGCTACATAAATGCACATTTCGCCAACTTTATATTTAAGTCTCATGTAATAGGGGCGAGCCTAACGTTAGTGACTCGCAATTTTATAAATTGGGTCCATCTGAATTGAGCGTCGATACTAATCACTAAATGGTTTGCGTCATAGATACAGTGCAACATTATGCATTATACCCGACGTATGCCAACATTCTCTCAACACATCCAAACTTCCGCATTCATCATCTTTCTTACTCATAGATCATATTTAGTCATTCCGACGTTAGATTTCTCATTGACTAGAAATTCCTAGTAAAACCTGTTTCCTCCTTAGTACAGTAAAGAACATCTAAAGAAAGTATTTCTCTTAATTCTATTATTTCCATCAGAATCTAGGTACTTCGTGACAGTCTTTTTACCACTCAACCGCTTTCAGAAACTGTACATTTCTTCTCAGACACAGTATTTTAATGTACGTGGGAACAACAACGCCACAAAAAGTCAACACAATATTCCAAGCACATGTAGATTACCATCAGCATTAAGGGGGAGAAGGGGGAATGGTGCGCAGTAAGGAAGTTCCCTCGGAACTCGGAAGAGCTAACGGTCGGCCTGGGGGCTGGGGGTAACAGGATACTCGCTGGGGAATGACAGAAAACAGTAGATAGCTTCACCGTGTGATTTATGACGAGGAAGGAAAAATAATGTTGAGAGGCGCGTTAATTTGGACGTTTATTTATGTTTTAATAAAGCCTGATGTCGAAAAGTTTACGCCTAGTGTTAAAAAAACAATATTTGCAAAGAATTTCGCCTTACTTATCAGAATTTATGCCTCGTATCCCTCATAAATCATCGAATATTCTAGTTTTATTCCCAACAATCCTTCAATATAACTTTCCTCCGATACTCAGTCCTCTCCAAATATGACAACTTCTTTACAACATAGACACATTTCGAAACTTCGCTCTGTACGTGTTTTCCGCACTTCACCCCGTCTGCCCCCTTATCCCTCAGGACCTGAGGCTTTATCAGGGACGCTTTATGAGCAACATCAGAAGCCAGCGCTCTTATAAATGGAATCTGGCTTTACTGCCGATGCCCCTTCTTTCCCTTCAAGGAAAAATCGTTGAGAAAATACTCGTAAATATTTCATGATACTGTTACGGCGTGTGTCTCATCTCTGTTCTGGGGAAAATTACCAATAAAAGAGTTCGAGCGTATGTGTTGTGAATGTTGGGAATTTTACAGAAAGGAATGCAGTATTTATGTCACATGTTCATGATGAATTAATTCAGCCGTTTTCATAAAAGAAACCCTTACTTAATCATCAATGACCTAATATTTCAGCGAGACAGCAATTTCCTTTGGAATCTTGGAATTACTCTCGTAAACATCCAGCGGTGCTGAGATTATTTTCTTGTAAAAAAAATTCAGCCTTGTCTATGCAGGGAAATAGGCCGAGAGCGAAAAGGTCTTGTTTGACAACACTAGTGCCACGGGGTAACCTAAATTTGAGTGCATCCAAATAGGGAGCAGTCCACACAGGAAAAAATTGAACAAAGTTGTTTGTTGTGATGTGTACTTCCACTGAGAATTTAACTGCGAAATCAAGTCTCATTGAATATGTATCACGCCGAGGTCGGTCAGTGCCAGCAAGGTCACTACAAAGAATCGAAGATTTTATTTGTATAAAACATGAAAGCTAACTCATGCAAACCGATTTCTTTTGATTTCATTTACTGTCTTGATCATAAATTCTTCACGAATGACAACGTTTAACATTCCGTGTAGGAAGAAGACTATTGAGAATAAAAACAAAAAAAAAACAATTTACATACTTGATACATGTATGCAGCGAAAATGATTCGTGTTTCTGTATTGAAAGTAAGAAAGCCGAATAGCATGCACATTTGCATTTTAGATTAACGTCTAGTAATGTTGCATAATGCAGCAAGAAAATACTCGTGAAGTACGAGGTGATACTTAACTACCGTTAACGTTGTTTTCTTCCGCCTTTAGGGAAAGAGTTCGTTGCTTTTCATTATCTAACGTAAAATGTTCGTTGTATTTTCAAATTCTGATGTGAAGTGAAGAATTCGCCAAAACTGTACCTCTTGAGCATGCTGAAATAAGAAATTGTATTTCCACAGGAGAGACTCCAAAATTTAAATAGGTAAATAATAAATTCATCAGTCTAGCAGAGCCCAACGAATTAGTGTCAAATTATACAACATTTTGGGAATGAGAACATCATCAAAATAGAAAATCTTACACCAAAACTTAGGATACGGGCTGAGTATCCTAGCACTACATTATTAAACTTTCAATTTAGCAAAGTACAGTAAAGTCCTTCTATTTTTATCCCCGCATTACTATAAAAGCGTATTTTCAAGAGCTTAGTCTTGTGAACCAATTTGTCAACTTCAATTTTATGTTTCGTACCAAGTACCTTACTGCTCTATCGGAGCTGGCTTTCAATGGATTAATTCGTCTAGAGGACATTGCCCTTCATTCAAAGATTAATGAAGGTGAATATTTTAACAGGCACGGTCTCGGTTGTCAAGCGGCTAGCTGAGACAGTGACAGACAGATCCTGAGCTATCTATGGTCAGCATAGAGGAATCTAAATCTGCATCTAAAACTGCGGGATATCATCGACACTACGAAGAAGAAGAACCATGGCAATTCAACAACATTCATTGCGTTGTTTACACCATCAAGCAGACAAATTTTTCAACCTTATGAATCAATATATCAGGATTTTCCTCCAAATTAAAGGAATTTAGAGGAAAATCCTGATCTTATGGACTATGACTGAGTGCGTTACGCACTTACTTTGCTGGTCATACGCTAATCATTTTATACCGTTAAGCTCTTTTCCTAAAAGTGCTTCCTTAAGGCAATTCCACAACTGTTTGACAAAAATGCCATAATATATATAAAAAAAAATACAATATATGTGTACAGCTGGTTTTTCTGATAGCTGAAGACGCTGTTCAGTTGTCGGGCGTAAAGCTGTCTAAGATGGAGGTCCATACTAGCAAGTAATTACCATAGTAAGATGAACGACCCTACGGCAGATAAGGTGACCCGACTTTCGCAAGTCTAGTAACCACACAGATTCCAGTTCACCTTCATTATGAGTATGAATCATGGTAATAACACTCAGTTCAATGAGATGCGGAGGTTACATGGTCGATGCTCCATGTAGGAAAACACAGAAATTTAGTTAGAAGCCCGAATAGACGATAAAACTTTTAGTAAGAAGTTCGAATTTATCTAAAGCCGGGAAGAAGATAAATTGGAGGCTCAGAACAGTTTTTTTTTGTCTCTAAAAAGTATAATTAAATAAATACTTCACGGTGTAGTTAAACTGCGCGTATCAACTTCACGGTCATTGTTATCATGTCGTGATGTAAGTTAAATTCCTATCTGATATTCTCACGCTATGTTAGTTTTGAGATTGGAACCGGCTGGCGTGGATTCGTGTCATATTTCGTTGGTTGTTACGATTATTTGAAAATGGAATGTGATATGTCTTTCTTTTGTTTTGCGCTGTCCCTGAATGGTACTGGGATTTATATTGGTGTCTGAATCTTTGTTCGAAATTCAAGAGACTTCTTCTCATAAATCGTAAAGCAGGGCTCTGGAATCGTTAGTCGCATTTTGTTGTTTCGTTGAAGCTGCTCTTCTTTTCCAAACTTCGTATATTATCGAAACTGTTGTTTAGCAGTCTCTTATCTTTTAGGACAATCTTTTTCCTTCATCTTATCATAGGAAAATTCCAAGATAAGATTTTGTTCCTGTTTCCTAGTGACTTTTTCAGAACTGCTTCATTCATTTTATCCCTTTTTGCTTGACATATTCAGAGTAATATAATTAATATAGTATTTGCGTGGCATTTTGTGGTAAGTAATAAATTAAATTACTATCTAGCCGTAGGGATGTCTAGATAGCAATTAATTTAAATCTTTCATCTTTAATGTTCTTCATACGATGAATTAGGGGTTTATATTGATTTTACAAATCGTAATTAGGTTAGTGATTTTGAAGCCTTGTTACTAGGTACTTAAATAAGCAGTGCCTATTTTCTATGTGCGGTGGATTCAAAACATTCAAGCTTTTATCAGGATAATTATATTGAAAAGACATTGTCCGAGTGTAGATATTCAAAGGTCCAAGGGTCTAAACCTGATGAAGGAATATTATCACCGAAGGTTATGGGAGAGCTTAATTTATTGGCCTTTGAAAGGAACCCTGGGATGCATCTTACCTGTATCTAGGAACCTTTATCTACCTACATATGAGAACTATTAGGTACTACGGAATTAAACGCCGTGTGAAGTACCTACCTTCAGGCAGTGATTTATATCTCGCAAAGATAAATAAATACTTTAGTTCGCTCTCGGATAAGGATAGCAATTTACTCAAAGATTAAAGTAGAGCTAGTACTCGTACCTCACACTTTAATTCATAGACACTTTTAACTGAACACATGAATAGTGTAATAGAAAACACATTTTCATACGGTGTTCTTATAATCATATCTTAATCAGCAGTCGCCCGTTGGTCACTAAGTGTAGACTGGATATTAGGAACATTATTTTCCCACTCACTACTTACCACCAAGTGAGCATCATGCTGCAGGTTCTAAACTCCTGTGATCCACATGGAATTCCTTGAACCGTCTCCGGACTGAAGTGGGAAGGTGTAACTCCAACCTCGTTAAGGTGGAATCGTCTAGGTAGCTCGCAAAATTCATTTTTTTTTAAAGTTTTTTTGCAATTTGTGGGCCAGTGTCAGGTTTTACTTCAAGAACAAGATATGATTTCACCTTAAGTTACAGGGCTAGCTCAATGAGACAGCAGTTGGGTGTGGTTGTGGAGCTGTGTCGCAAAGTATGCTCCACCTCCTATCCTGCCTGCCCTCATAGCCCAAAAACATGCAGCCGAAGTGACCTTTGCGCTGCCACCGACAAAGCGGTGGAAGTAGCGAAGTTCTGGGCTAACAAAATATAAAAAATGCCGTGCCAGCGACACGAAGAAGGAGATAGGAATTGATTGGAAATCAATTGCAAAAAGCAACAGCTACTAGTCCACTGCAAACATAGAACCCTACCTACTTCGATCCTTCAACCTCTTTCGCCTCGACCACGTTCATACTCGCACGTCGGTTGCGAGAACTACTAGTATACTAATGAGACAGAAACTCGACTTGCCATAAAGCGAAGAGACTGATTGAGCCCTTGCTAAAAGTTCTTGAACCCATAAGACAATCTGACAATGGACCATGTAGAGAGAAAACCCTGCGATAAAGTAGATGACATCCCATACGTCACCGAACCGTCCAACCTTCAAACCAATTTTAGTTTGAGGGTATCTGCAAATTAGGGTCGTGCGGTTGGTACGCCTGATGATAGATGGCGCTAAGTTTTCACACGAGCCGAGACGTTTGAGCTATCAACACGGTCTACGCCTGTTATTAACGACCGGTCTTGGATACGCATTAATATCACTACACATGTTTAATAGAATGTACTGTAATTATAGTGTACCGAAGGTTTCACATCGACTAGAATAGTACGATGCGAATTAACGCGTTAGACTTCAGAGTGTTGAAGAGACCTATCCAAGTTCTGCAAATGAGTTTTATCTACTAGATTATAATCGCATTGTGTCTTATTCTCTAAAATATTATCATATCAGCCTCTAGCAGTCCACTGCTGTATTTAGGCATCTTCAATCGTATTCTATTAACTCAATCCTTGGCTGTGACCAGCCTGATCCAGCTACCGCATTTTTTCTTCTTCGCGGTCTACGTCTTTAAAATTGTCGACAGATACATATATTTATCTGTTACTCTCTGCTGACAGATGATCTGAACTCATGCATATTCTCCTAACATTTATGTGTTTTCAAGATTGCATAATTTACCGCTGCACGCCTTTATCATTCCAGTCATGTTCAGTATGCTACGGTTTATACTTCCGTACACGCATTGTGTTATATGTATTTTGTGCATGTACCTTGTCTTATTTATTCTCTACGCACAATACAAACTAACAATAATATTAAAACAGCACGTTTGAAATTAAACTTTAATTAAATAGTGCAAAGACATTAATTACATCTTAGTATGTAATTTAACGTAATCGTATACGTGTTATTATTTATGTACATAATACGAGTATCTCGTTCATCTTCCAATAAAACTCATGGTAATAGTACTTTTCCTTTTTTTATCGAAAAATAAAACTTACATTTTTTTATGCTTTTCTACTTTCTTTTCTTTAATGTCGGGGGAGGATCACAACCACTTACGGTGCATTTTTAGGGTTCCGTACCCAAAGGGTCAAACGGGACCCCGTCCGTCCGTCCGTCCGTCTGTCTATCTGTCACCAGGCTTTATCTCATGAACCGTAATAGTTAGCCAGTTGAAATTTCTACAGATTATGTATTTCTGTTGATGCTATAACAACAAATACTAAAAACAGAATAAAATAAATATTTAAGGGAGCCCCCTTAAATATTTATTTTATGCTATGCAAAATGATTTTTTTGCTCGTGTTTATAAATAATGGTACGGTACCATCGTGCGCGAGTCCGACTCGCACTTTGCCGGTTTTTTAATTTATATGCTGTCTTTCGAGTTTTCGACCTTTCGTGCATCGTACAATCTTCTGTATAGCTTGCGACTGATTAGTGTTACCACGGTGCTATGCATTGAGCGTGTCATCCTTCTATCCGCCTTATTACCTGTCATGACTTCATGAGTTCATTAGCTTTTCCAAAGAATTTCTTGGTGAGCGCTTAATAATATGTGTAAAGGGGGATGTAGGGTAGTGGGGATCTAAACAACAAGTAGTCCAGTTCACTCAGTTCCCTACCTTAAAGTTGTATTTGGTTACATAAACTCCTAAACTTCGGTATGACAGCAGCAAACAACCGGCTCAATCTCTCCCGTCTGCAAATCCGTCGTTAACCTTCTTTGTAAATTCATACTAAAATAGGGATAAGTTAACAGGTTTATACCTCCAACTAATGGAATTTCTTTCGCAATCAATGGACTCGCTACAAATTGCGTGGGATCATGATTGAGCAAGGTGTATAAGGTATATCGTCTTTAATGTTTTACTAAAAGCCTCGATAATTTCCATTGTTATATTGAATTTTAATGGAGTAGCCTTTGCATTCTAAAATAACTTTCTTTTAAAATCAAGGGAGTAATGTAGCAGATGAATGAAAGATTGATTATAGTTCGACTGTGTTCGTGTTATTGTTTACATCGAATTTTCTATTCCAAATAAATGTAGCTCAGAAATAGTTTTAGTATTTTTGAACACCAGACAACGTACCTGCGAATCTGGTCGAGCTGTGGAATGTGTAGGTATTCTACATAATTAAGTGTTAAACATTTCAATATTATAGCCGGTATTTCTTGATTCTTGATACATAGCAGTCTTTGAACTCTTTATCTTTGCCGGGAATCTAGTGTAAAAATAAATAAAACTGTAATAAACGTAAGTAACTAATAAGTATGTGCGAAATAATTTTATATCCTTTATTGTCTGAGTGCGTTAAACATTGTGTGCAATAAAGAAGTCTGGTGCGAAAAAAAAACTCAAAACATGTTTCAGAACTTGTGACGTTCACTTTATGGGAATCTAAAAGGTGCGAACGGGCCCTTCATGAAGCCGGCGACCAAGTATTTTGTACATCAAACCACAACTGTACGTAAAAAATATTGCTCTTTATAAATATTGTGAAAACGTTGGATCTTTGACCCCTAATATCTCCTACTCTAGAACAAAAAGAGACACCCTGATGGAACGAAGTTATTTAATTAAATTAAATTAATTAATTTAATTAATTAAATTATAATGTGCGAAATAGAAAATACATCTTACTTAACTGCACAACCGAATTTGTACTTTGTAGTTCGGTCACTCAAAATAATAATCATATCTATCCTTACTCACATACACACCCCAATTGTACGTAATTTAAGGAAATTTCAACTTTAAGTTAAAGAAATAAAGCTTACAATAGCTTACTATAGCAAAAAGTGTCGTGACAACTTTTCGTAAGATTTTTTTCCGTCTAGCCCCCTTTCACAACGCGCGATAAGGAACTTCGTTCCAAAAATGAAACGAAAATAACTGGCTTGCTTTCTATGAGAGAGAGCGAGTTAGAGAAACACGCGCACGGCTTACAACTATAGCAAAAAGTATGGTTACAACTTTTGGTCTTAATTTTTTCCGTCTAGCCCCCTTTCGCAACGCAAGATAAGGAACTTCGTTCTAAAAAAATATCGCAATGACAGGGAGAACAAGTACATTTCGGCGTCGTCAAGGGATTTTTTTACACCCAAAAAGTAAACGTGGTAAAGCTTAATACATCCTGAGGATGCATCCGAAGCAACGTACATAATTATGTATTTATTGTATTATCAGAGCGGCAGTTTTTGTCCGTCAAGTGTCATTCATGAGGTTCGATACGATGTCGAAGACCTCTGCAATGATAATGCCACTCGTCTATCACACTATCGATAGGTATGGACGTAATTATGTACTGTTTTATTGCGAGATGCCCGTTTATAACAAACTATAAATATATAGTTTATACTGTCTGACAAGACGCGAAGTGTTGTTCGTCTGGGTATTTTAACTTGACCCCGATTCAACTGTAATTTGTTCTTTTTTTTTAATTTTAAGAATTTTCAGTTCGAAGGTTAACCCTGGCTTTTTTTAAACTACAAATTAGATCTGCAATTAATTGTAATAAATTCTATTGCCAAAATTACCTACCTGATTGTTATTTTTCGCAATAGTTGGTACTATATTCTTGGATTTAAATACATAATACAGTCTTCATTTTATAATCCATTTTCAGGTTTTAAGAATCAATCTGAAGTTGAACAGTCTGTAAAAAAAGCATCTCGCCTCAATATTTGAACAGCATACTCGCGCCGTCACCATTAGTAATCTTTTGTTTAGTTTCACTGAGACACGCTCGTGGCACAAACCAAGGTCGGGCGCAGTGACAATGTTTTGCAACGGATCGCACGACAGGTCCGGACCGCGCGCTCGCGTCTGCACAGCGTTCATTGACCCACTGAACCCGGCCTTACGGGGGCTGTGCCTCGAGCCGGCCACCTCGCCTCGCAGCGTCGGAGCCCTATACAACCTATGTATGATCGATTCTTTTGGCGGGAAACTGCTTTTTTTTTTCGTTGAAGCTCGCTGATACAAAGGAAACATCTGGTTTGGTGAATTTGAAAATAGAAATTAGAGGTGGTCTTTTGTTGCGTAGATCAAGTTGTAGTGGCGTTGATATTTTTTTATTTTTTTGCGAACTGTAGATCGGTTTTTGAGTTGTTTTGCATTATTTTATTGAAATTACAAGACGCGTAAGAAATATAGTAAATTCCTACTACAGAATTTGTTTTCAACTTCGGATGTTGGAATATTATTTTTATACTGCTATCAAACTTTGTCAATATTCGCCGATCGTGTCACTGGCTTGGCGTCGATGTTCTATATCGAAAGTGTAAGTGCGGCCGCTCTTATTACGTGCCCTATATTCGGCCCTCGATCGAATCGACGTTTATCAATATTTCAATTTCAAATGTTGCATTAGAGTATACATAGACAGCCAGTGTTGCTAGTGTTGGTATAATCTCGCGTTTGGCCTAGTTTCGAAACCTTGACGTAGGGAACTTGGTGTTTCTAATAATAATGGCAGAGTCGTTTCCAGCGCTTAGCCAAGAGGAGATGGTTGAATAAATAAATAAATTAACAATAACATTGATTTAGGACAGATCCACTCCGTTGCCGAACATTTCAATGAACATTGAAAATAATTTTCTTAGACTTCAATAAGTTTTGTTTTCCTCAGAAAATGTCTTGTTTTTGTTTTTCTTTACAAAGTTTTGTTAATAAACTAGTTACCGTGGCTGGCCTTGGCTTTGTTAAGTCAAAGTACCTACCTACTGAGATTTTATCTCACGTTATTTAAATACAAAAATATGTCGAAACAAAAACAATTTTTATTCATATTTAGGAGTCTGAATATAAATTACAATTAGGCATACTTTATTCATTCAGATCATCATACGTAAACATTACTGATAAAGTCTTGTGAGAAATGTTCCGTGTTTTACATTTGCTTTCTGTGTGCAGTGGTTGGCGTCTGAAAATTGTAGGTATACCTAAGTTCCTTGTCAAATGTTTGAATTATACGTGACCGAGTTTGACTTCAAACGGCTCGGTTTGGAGAACAGACGGTGAAACTCTTCACTACGAGTGTTTCGAAACCGCGTCTATATCTGCTTTATACCACCTCGTTAAAATTCTCACATAATTTCTGTCAGTAATTTATGAACAAAGGGAAATGTCTCATAATTCACGATTTCCGGTTAATTTAACGTTATTAAACGTGTACTGTGCAGGCGATTTCTAGGTTTACGCCTTGTCTGTGATGCTGCAAGAGTATGACCCTAGATAAACTTCCACTAACTTAAATGATAAGATAAACTAATCAGAGACAGCTGTTTGTTTCAAGTCTTGCTAGAAAGGATCTCTTTCTGAAATCAAACCATTTTTTTTCAACTTTCCGACATTCGGAGCCACGAATAGCGAGCTGACAATAAAATTACAATCAGGGCCAGGGGGAACCAAACTGGCGTTTAGATTGCAAATAGGATTATGGTCTTCTTGTGGCGTGTGTTGGATGACTGTTTGATTCGAGAATCACTAGGGCATGCAAACCAGATACCCGGTTAACCGAAAAAACCGGTTAACCGACTGATTCGAAACCCGGTTTTTTGGGATAGTAAAACCGGTTTTTTCGGGTTTTTCGGTTTTTGGTTATATCTTTTTTAATAAATAAATATTAGGGAAAACAATAAATTACACACTATAAATATTGAACAACAAGTTATGTTTCTCCTATTGATCTATCTATCTGTCTATCTTATCGATTTAATAATAATTTTCTCAAACAACAGACTAAGCAAACATGAATTGTCAAAAGTCAGTCCTTATTATGTTAGAAGGCAGATACTTACAGCTATGTTAGTAAAATTTAAAATAATTATTATTTTGGACATGCATAAGCGACAGCATGAGGCACTGGCCTCAGGATTTGGCTGTCCACTCTGTCCGATACCACGCTCAGAAGTGTGTCGGTGCTACTTTTTACCCGAGACCGCAGGTACGCTGGTCTTCTTGCGAAGCACCGCCTAGAAGCTGTCCGTGCTGTGGTTGGCGAACATGCCGGAGACACTGCACCGCCATGGAAGTCCCAACAAACCCCTGACGCGCAGAGAATTGCAGGCTTTTTTAGGTGTAATTGCTCCACAGGTTGCACGTGTATAACGTTTGGCAATAGCTTTTAAATAGTGTGACTTTAATATCACGTGAGCATCGCGCAAACCTGCGAGAAAGCATATTACCTCTTACCGACAATGCCCTGCGCTCCCTATCCATGTCCATATCATTATTTTGCTTCTCATTGACCCAGTGTAGTAGTGTAGATCCAAGTACTTAAAGGGCATTGGGTAAGTTTGTATGGACTAGTGGCATGTTTTTTTTTCACAGCGGCCACAAAGATGCTCACGTATAGTGGAATATATGATAGTAATGACTCCTAAAATAATTTTTCCGAAAATTATATCGGAGCTGAAATATCTGATTGCAAAGTTGTGTTGTTCCTACTAGCAGTTTGCATACTCTTATGTATTTTATCAAAAATTAACTATTTCCTATCGTTTGCCGTATGCTATTACATTCCAGAATTCGATACTTAGCAGCGACACTATCGAACGGGGTAAAGGCTGTGTTTTTTTTCAAATTAACGGGTTTGATTCCTGGCTAGGAATATTGATTTTTCACAAAACCAATGGCAAAAGCATATTTTTTTTAAATTGGGCTCCTGGCTTCTTTGATCGTTTTTCACTATTCCTCATAGTTTCTGTTTTGGCCTACCACCCAGTTAAAAAATTCACCCTGTATATCTCGGCTCCGATGCATTTTGGAAATATTAAAATTAATGTCTTACTGTGTTATTACTAATAGGTAAAGAAATTTAATTAGTGGCCGTAGACTTAGAAAAATCATGCCACTTTTACTCAAACGCCTTTGGTTTCTTGCTGTTTACTCTGAGATTTTAGACCTTTGTGTTTACCTACCAAATGTTCCTAATTTTGTATGTTAGTCTTAGTGCCCTAAATTTTTAGACTATGTTGTTTACCTAAATAATAAGTTTTATTCTATGTTATGCATGAAGAAAAATATATTTTTATATTGATTTTTAGTCGTTTTTGAAGTCCAAACAAATTATCATTATTATAAACATAGGTAAGATAAATGTAACAAAATTATTTTGATTAGGCTTTAGCATTTAAATTTTTTTCTACACATTTTTTAATAAAGATTGCAAAAACCGAAAAAACCGGTTTTTATCCGGTTTTGTAAACAAGAAACCCGAAAAAACCAGTTTCTTAAAACAACCCGGTTTTTGCATGCCCTAAGAATCACTGCTTATTTCTTATGAACGAAATAAGGTTATATTGCGCCGTATAATAACCTTTTTGTCCGATACGATAGTATTCAAGATATCGGTGGTGAATACAAATTAGAGTGTGGTTTCCAATGCATTGAATGCAGTGCAGTGTCTACAATGTTTGTTTACACGTTATACGTGATCGGTATTCGTAAGCACTTTAGTGCTATTTCGGAATCAAACCGGTTTCGCGGGTGTACCTAAACACCGAAATTCATTTGCATTTAGTGTAAAGGTGACATTTTAAATTGTTATCAAGTCTTGTATGAGACCTCTTTGACGTTTTGGCGTAATTTTAAAATTAATTGAATTGAATGACCCCATTAACTCAGTGTCTTGTTGTTACATAGTATTTGTGGTGTCAGTCAGATATTAATTTATCCTGTGCCTGTATCTTTGACTTGTCTTTTTGTTTCTCTGAGTGATTACTACTTGCCAGTGTTTATGTTGAAGTTATGACTAGTTCTCTGTTGATATTTCTGGATTCAGCCAGGAATAGAGTAGTCCTCTATTTTCGTGGGAGTCGTCCAAAGTGACTGGAGTATGTAATCTGGGTAATAGCAACTGCACTAAAGTTACCTGTAAATCTTCCTTTATTCTTTATTGCGCACAAAATTAAAAATATACAAACAAATTGCAATATACACCGTGTAAATCACCTCATCACGAAGCAGTCAACCAAGCATTTTGTACATGAAACTAAGTAACTTCACGCAAAAATTATTGCTGGGAAACGACTTTTTTTTGGGGGGTGTATAATCATGTTTTGTGGTAGAACTCAATGTAACGCACTCAAAACATTGTGCTGACGGACGGATTGAATATTGAATATTAACTTGCATTTAAAAAAATACTTGTCAAAAAGTTGGAACTTTGACCCCTAATATCTCCGTAACTAGAAGGTTCCCAGGTATGGCGTAGAACAAAAAAATGATCGCAATGACAGGGAGAACCAGTGCCTTTCGGCTTCGTTAAGAGGTGTTTTACACCCTTTATAGCTTATGTACGGTCAGCAGCAAAAGTCGCTTTACATAACCAAAATTATAAGACGTCTTAGTTTTAGAACGATCCATATTAACAGACTGGAGTAAAATACATAACAATATTTTCATCAATGGTTACACAAATTCGCAAAACAATATAACATCAGATCACACTGACAAGCACAAAACTTGGTGTAATATTTATAAGTGTTAACCGACTTTTGATGCTGACTGTACAACGGCGAGCTTAACCCAGAATTCAGTTCAGCAAAACCATTTTTCGATTGCGAGATTTGCAGTCAATCAAGCCAATCAATAATAGTTTATTAAACTATAAAAAGCTGGACATCTTTTTAAACTAGGCTTGAATGTGTTGGGAACTTTTTCTTTTAGGTATATTTGTGTAAATATGCATTTTATTTTTTTATTCAATGTAACTTTTACAAATCAGATAAGCAGTCGCTCCATGTAAAATACAGATATTCAGCTTCATCCGGTTAGACTGGAAGCAAACACTCACATAGTTGGAAAAAGGCTAAGCAGATGATGATGATAATGTTACTCTTACTAGTGAAAAATCTTGTAGTCGTTACAAAATGTTACATTACCATTTAATTTCCTTTCCGCCTATTTACACAGTAATCTCTTTCATGGCACTTTCCTTGGTCGCCTGCCAAAAATATTCAGGGTTTCACTTTGCAACCATTATAAATGTTTTTGTACAAAGACATTCTGTAAATACATAAGGTATGACTGGACTTATGTGTAGATATATTATATATGTATAGAAATACTCAGATATTGTGACAAGGTCGCTGACAGTAGGGCTTCGATTGAAACTAGGACGAGTACTGGCACGGGGGGCACTGGCACGCCATGCCATGCCAGTAAGTCGTGTCGTGTGCCTTGTTTGTATAATAATGCCATTTATGGTAATTAAGCTGAAACGAGGAAATAAAAATGCCAACGTGATGTTGATTATAGTAATCAAGGACTATTGGACGTCTGGGACCTAGTAGCTTACAGTCGTAAAATTGAACTATCACTGACTGACAACAAACTGAGCTTTTGTACTTAGTAAATGAGTAAAGTAGTTCGAAAAATATCCGATGAAAATGTAAACAAATTGATCACAAAACGTACCTAATGTACCTACCTATGTGTGGATGCCTCTCATAGATGGGTTCCATAGTGAGTTCGAAATACTATACATTTTTTTATTTGAATGAGTGTTTTGATTCGATTGTTTGAAAACTTAAGAGCGTTTACGCCTTGTGACATTTTATACAAACTTTGAAGTCCTTATTTTCCGAAATGACTGAACCGATTTTAATGAAACTTCATACGCATAAGCAGGATACAGAGGTCTAAAAAGTTACTACAAACATTTTCGAAAAATAATGTTAACAGCTAAATTAGACCGCTTATTTAAATTATGTATAAAAATTAGAAACATTTTTTAGAAGACACTTCGGAAATGTTTTCAGTAACTTTTTAGACCTATGTATCCTGCTTATGCGTATTAAGTTTCATTAAAATCGGTTCAGTCATTTCGGAAAATAAGGACTTGAAAGTTTGTCTGAAATGCCGTAAGGTGTAAACGCTTTAAACCCGAAAAGAACTTGGTAAAAGTTACTATTTATAATATTAACTGCGTCTGTGACCATTTTAAGAATATTAACGTGATTCATATTATTATCTTACTAGCTGTGAAGGCGACTTCGTCCGCGTAGAATTAGAATTTTCTAAAATAGAAGTAGCCTTAGTTACTCCTTATTACATCAGCTATCTGCCAGTAAAAGTCCCGTCAAAATCGGTCCAACCGTTCCAGAGATTAGACGGAACAAACAGACAGACAGACAAAAATTGAATTAAAAAAAATATTATTTTGGTATAATATGTACCGTATTCACATGCATATGCATAAAATAGTAAAAAGCGGTTATTTTAATATTACAAACAGACACTTCAATTTTATTTATTTGTATAGATTATAATTCTCGTAAAGCGGTAATTTAAGCCCCTAGCTAGATAGACTATACAAAAAGTTTCGTTCTTTTTGTTATGGTAGTTACTGTTTGATCTGATGCATCAACAGTCAAAAGAAGGACATTGACAAGCTGTAACTAAACTGATCTTAGATGAACAACTGAAATTATTTTATAATTACTGCGATCTTTAATTGCATAGCATCACGTAGTTTAGTACTAAATATCCTCGTTCTAGGAGTCTAGGTCAAGATCCCAGCATCCAATTCTTTAATTAAGTAGTATTATTTTATGCTTGTTCAGTGTGTTCGAACTTTATCTTGGACATCACAGAAATCGGTAAAGGAAAACATCTTGAGGAAACCTAGACTTATAGTTATAAATGTTATAATACATTTAATTCTAAAATCGCCTACCCGTCTTGAGCAAGCCTGGTGATCAATACATACCTTCTCAGTTTGAGAAGAGGCCTTTGCCCAGCACTGGGACAGTAATAGGCTGGTATTATTATTAGTATGAGATAGAGCTATGCAGGCCAGGAAGTATAGCTCCATCTGTTTCACACACTGAACTGATGAAGTTAAAATTCAAAATATTTTATTACACACTAGCTTTTGCCCACGGTTTCGCGCGCCTTATGGTCGTAAATAGGGGACCGAACTGGGTAAAGAAAACGACATTCTATTTTGTCCGTCAGACAGGTAGTACAAAAATATTAGACACGAATATTTTGTTTTGTCAAAATATCAAAAAATTACTTAGTTAAAACTCATTAAAGTTGGAGAGTGGGGGCTTACTACGTCACAATTAGGTATAAAACTTACCTACATGTGACGTCATGCGCCATTTCAACTCAATATATCTCCGTAATTTTATGACCACGTGAAAAAAAAGAAAAAATACGTGTCCAATACTTTTCAATAAACTACCCGACGGACAAAGAAAAAAAATTGGATTATCCCCCTATTACGGAAACGTTTTAAAAATATACATATATACATATATAGCCCATGACACTCGGGAATAGTGTAGCTACCCATTATTGAAAGAATCGGATCAGTAGTTCCGAAGATAGCCTCGTACCTACATACAAACTTAAAACAAATTTTCCTCCGCCACACTAGTACAATTATACTTGTAATGTTGTAACATGTCAAAAGACAGACTGTGCAGGCGTGCAAGGTTCGGGTTTGGCGTTTCCTATGGACAAAACCAGCGAGAAACTACATGGTTACTAGGTATCGAGATTAAAATAATGTGCTTTATGAGTCTAGAAAAGTCGTGTAAGAACAACATAACTATAGAAAATAAATGTATGTTTAGTAAAACAGCGTCAGTAAGTGTAGCGGGTGACATTGAAAACGTAACGCAGTGGTATTTGTCCGAGGGTCGCCCTAGGCAGTTCTGTTACGTAACGCTGGAGATAAATGATGATTAATATGGTAGATAGAATAAAAAATTATCACACACGATTCTGATACCTATTAAAACTACTTGTGAAGCTTTAACCTCGTGATTGGTGTGTACGAGAAGTGCTTTTAGTAATTATAAAGACCGATTTTTTTATACACAGGCTTGTAAAAACCAATAAGCCTTTGCTAACCCATTCTGGTTAAGCCATTTTTTGGAAAACGCCTGGAATGTTGCTTGCAACTTAGAGTAGTTGCAGTTAGATTCGCAATATCCTTTTAGATGTTAAATGAATGGGGTTCGTTAGATACAGAAATCAATTTCTCCTCCAAAAAAATTAGGTGATTGGTGGACGGTCTAGTGATTTCACTGAAATACATATAATATGACACAATAGGATGTGAGACGGATTTCACCAATTTAGTGGATTTCCCATACTAGGAGAAAAATAATAATATGTTTAAATCCTATCTAAACTACACCATGTGTGAATACAAACACAAGTTCACACAACCCACAACGCTCCTTTCCTCGTGGAAGGAAGTGTACCTACCTACGTTGCAGGGTGTAATTCTTTTTATTGTAAATACAAAGACTAACATATACAAAAACTGTGCAACTCTGACAATATTACAAACAAACAGGTCGAATTGATAACCTCCTTTTTTATTTATAGTCGGTTTTAATAATAATATTTAATAATAATAATATATGAATTAATCGCTAGTCCTTTGATATATCTAAATTATTATTCGTTTATTCATTTTTAAATCTTACTTTTTACATTTTTAAATTTGCCTATACAGAATCAATAAAAAACATCATTTAAAATAATATAAAAAATAGTAGCTCACCGGTATCGGGAACAGGGTCCAAGCTACCGGTCAGGGCTACAGAGAAAGGAACCTCCTAACAATACGAGCCGTGTCCAAGAGAACCGCTTTCAAAATAATTGTTATCAAGTTTCTATCGATATACATATATGCTTCCGCATAGAACTAATATCCACCTACCTATAACTAGGTAACATAGGTAGTTCATCTTGACTTACCATCTTGCCCCTAATTTGCATAGATTTTGCGTAAGTGCAGGGATCTACCTACCTATATCTCTCTATCAGCGATCTTACTAGTTGCCAAGATAAATTATTCAGACATCTGTGTTAGCTAAGATAAACAAGCATTTACTGAGTATATACACGCACGTAGGAGTAAATACGCATTCTATATCATATTTCATACTTCGCAGCAAACTTTATTCAAAGTGTGTTTGTATCGGAGCAACTTTGATAGTAATACTACGTTATGAGATAGTTATGTAGGATAGAAAGTTGATTTGTTATTATTGTCGTCTCTTTCAAAATGCAAGTCTCTTTCCCACGCTGTATTTGGGTGGGGTCAAACTGCAGCATTGGACGGTTGAATACTTGTGCTGCCATCTAGTGGCAAAATGTGTTTACTTGCCACTTTAGACAACCTGTTTTGTAACGCTCGTTGTAATGTCGCTATTGGATACAAGGTGGCGCTACTAGTAGCACGTTCAAAAAAGCATTGATGCTGAATTTTTATGGTTTAAATACAATAAAAATTCTTATTTATAGATCTTTTTACGAGGAATGATAACATTCCTAATTTTTTATAAACATTTCGATGTTTAATACTATGTTTCTTTGTTTCAGGTGCTAGTGGAATATGACGGTGTAGACTGGCAACGTCGTGAGTGGGTGGCAGTTTATTCACGACGGACGTTTCGTGTTTTTTTAGTGGAAAGAACTCTCGTATGGGCTCCCAAAACATACGAAGGAAAGGACGTGAAATGGCCGGCTTTGGTAAATATTTTTTTAGTTCAATCAATTTGCAGTAGATGACGCTACTAGTATAAACTTGCTAGTAGTCACAAATACAGCTAACTTCGCACACAGTCATATTTCTTGTAGTATTGTATTCTATGTAATAATTGTAGAAAATAACGTATTAAAATAAAATAACAAAATAGTAACGATGGAATTGATCCTTACCAAAGAAACTTACACTCACAGGAATAACACTTAGAATTTTATTCTAATACATATAAATTCACTGTTATCTCTCTCCTCATAACAAAATACAGACACATGGTCACTAACCAGGTATACCATGCCAGAATCTTAGGCAACAATGCCAAATATAATTATCTTGGTGTTCTTATTACCTATACATCTCAGACCTCTCTCGTCTGACATAAAAATAACTCAATATACGAGGGAATGTTTCAGATGTTTATAAGGTTACGTCGAAGTCGAAACGTAGCTCCGCACACACGTGTCCTGTTCGACCTCCATTTGTGTCAGATTCACACGCACGCACGCACCCCTCTTTACGTATGCTGGTCACGTTTTGTGCACGTCTGAGGTCACACAACGTTTTGATTCGTACTGAAAACCATACTCATTCGACATAAATATTTAAACAACATCAGGACCTTGACATGCTGTCTATACTGTTACTGTTAGCCTCCATCATTTCACTGCTGGCCAGAAGCCTCATTCCATGACTTCCAGATTTTTCGGTCGAGGGCTAATGTGGTTCACTGGTGGTTGGTTTTGCCCAGTGTTGTTAAGAGTGTCTTTATAATGTATTTACACTGTTCCCTGAAAATGTCGGAGCTATAAAAAAAAACCGACAAAAGAACCTCCTCCTTATTTTGAACTCAGTTAAAAGATAACAAACACAAAATTATAGTGGCGTTGGCGATGACGTTATTTTGTTCTAAAGTTAACGAAATTTTTTCTTGTAACCTATGTTGGCCCTCTGCTGGGTCAAAGGTCTCTCCTCCTATAACCTTCTTCAACTCTTTCGTCTGTGCTGTTTTCTCCGGCTGATATCCCATAAACGTCTCCAAGTCGTCACACCAGCGTTTCCAGTCCTCTGTCAGCCTTAGCATAGCTGATTTGTTTGTTTGTAAATGCTCTCACATGGTGTTGTCATAGACATGGAGCGTATAATGTATTTCAATTGGTAGATAAGACAGTGACAGTGACCGATTAACTGTGATAATAGTGCTATTTGTAAGCGTACAGTTGCTGCTGTACTTGCCACCTATGAACGCACACTGTACTCAGTACTAGTTGTATTTAAACAATCTGCCATCTGCAGTTAGAAAACTTTTCAGAATACATGCAGCTTATTGGACAATTGCTCATTGAAACGAGAAAATGTCTCTAGTGTGTGTCATTGTAGCTTGTAGTGATTTTTATAATCATTCTATTATTATAAACATCACTACAAGCTAGCATGACGCAAAATTATATATTATAGGTACGAAGCAATATTATATATTATAGGTACATTTGCAACATTTAGGTAATCATAACATCCACAGTTTTATATCCAGTGTACTCCCAACTAATTCTAGTGTTCATTGATTACTGGAACTTCAATTATTGGCCTCTATTATAACTTTTATTTTCCCAATATAATGAACGAAAGAATATTCAGGCTTTTTAAATGAACCAGTAATCTAAGTGTCAAAACCATTTAAATCACTGCTTTAATAGGTAATTTAAAATAGATAATAATTAATAGGTAAGCTAATAAAACATTAAAAGTTAAGTACAGCAATTAGTAGCGCGGTCCCAATTTACCTTCGTCTATTTTATGGACAGCGCCATCTAGTAGCGAGTAGAGTATGCTTTTAAAACGTGATTTACAAGTGAGTATGCTTTCAGGCAGTTTGTAGGCAATTAAAAGCCGGAGCCGAATTAATGAACTAGAAACATTAAACCAGACCAGATTATTTCTGTTTAAAATTAATTTATGACGGATAGACTGTTACTATACTTAGTAACAGTCTATACACAAAAGACTGATTCTTCTAACGTTTACCAATAATCGAGTTTAGGAAATGTTTCGGGGAAAACTAGGAACTATTTGAAAATTCTTTTGAATTATCGCCTACTAACCTGGGGGTCTACTCTCTAAGCACGAAATCCGTGGTTTCGGCCGAAGTTACGGTCGTTTCCTACTCCTTGTCACTTACGGACATTAGATTCGTTAGGGGCCCGAACTAAAAATGAATGACAATACGATTGGACAGTTGTCCGTACTCCCGATGTGTTTTCAAAACTCATGAATCTGAAAATATTAGGGAGTAGGGTTTATTTCGAAGTATAAAGCTAGTTACGGACGGACCCGTAATTTCGTTGACGGACTTAGAGAGTAGGCCCCCTGGTGTTGTGGATTTCTAACAAGGTCTTTTTTTATAATGGCTTCGAGTGTTACCCGAAAGAAAACATGAAAATGTTCTTTTATTTTTAGTCCACCGCGGGGCACAAGTTTCCCTTAAATGTTATCGGTATTTGCTACATGTTTTCCATACGATTCTGATTCTAATAATACCTTTACCTTCTCAAAAGTATGCCTATATATAATAATACCTCTGTTTCCTAGACGTTCATGCCTCTGGCAGCTGACCTAACGCTCCAGGCCGACGCACAGCCGGTGGAATACCTCCATGACAAGCAGCTGGACTTCTTGGATTACACCGACCTGACCCCTTATCAGGTAAGAGACCATGCCTTTACTATTGTACGTAGGAAGGTAAATGGGGAAGCGAGGGTGAATCGAGACAGACTTCAACGTTGAATGGTTAATTATTAAACATAACGTAACATCACATCACCCCTGTAATCCCAGAAGGGTAGTAATTTTCAAGTCCCATGTGATACGGGGCGAGCCTATTGCCATCAACCGGGCACACATCCAGACTCCGTGGCTGCTACTTTAAAAATCCTGATGGAAAAACCCAATAACAATTTGCCCGACCCGGGATTCGAACTCATGCTATGCAGTAGCGATTGGGACCACTAGAACAACAAGTTATTACAAGATAGGTATCCGAATTCTTGACTTTAACTATCAATTTTATAGAAAATAAGAATCCTTATAGGCAATGAATGAAATTTGATGAACGTGAAAATCCCTTTCAAAATTTTGTCTCCATTCACCCCCGAGACCCTTCCTATTCACCCTGTTTTACTCCGTAAAATAAATAAGGCAGCTTGACTCCTCTGTAGGGTTCGACCCAGGTCGTGGGTTTCTCAGAGGCAACCCAAAGTCATGATAAGAAAACAGAAAAAGAACTCACTTATAGGTACTTATAGGAACTTATAGGTACTTACCTCCGAACAGTAACCTCTGTATCGACCCCTCTTCAAGCAGTCTAGCTTAATGATATGAAAATTACAAAGTCGTTAGGGTTCACAATGAAATTTACTGTAATATTCCGCATGACTCACTTGATCGTATCAGGGAAAAAGCTAGAATTATTTAGGACTAGCTTTTGTCCACGGCTTCTCGCGCGTGTTTGCACCTTATTACCTTTTTATATGCTCAATAACGGACCTAACTTATAAAATCAAAATCAGTACAACTGTAAATTTTATTGCTTGGGTGAACAGAAATTAAGAGCGTACATTTTTAAATTACAAAAACATTTTCGAAATGTCTTTTGAAAAAAAAAGATAATTAGAAATGTCTGTTTCTCTAGCTTATTATTTATTTTATAAACGGTCTAATTTTGCTGTAACACTATTTTTCGAAAATGTTTTTTAGTAACTTTTTAAACCCATGTATCCTGCTTATGCGTGTTTCTTTAAAATCGGTTCAGTCATTCATTACGGCAAATAAGGACTTGAAAATTTGTATATAATGTCTAAAACTAATTAAGACAAAAGTCTTTTGAATTGTAATAATGGACAGAGCTAATAAAATAATTAATCAATTCATGAGAAACGTTTTGCACTGCACACAAACTACGTACCACCGGTAGTTCGAATGGAACAGGACAGGTGGCGCTACGGGTCATTGTTCGAACGACGGCGCAGGCATTCCGAATACATTATTGAACATATGCGGGCGCATTTCCTCACGTATGTAACTACCTACTACTTGCTTCTAAGGCTTCAGATCGACTACTATAAATACTTAATTGCGTGGGTTAAAACATGAAAGCAATGAGTCTTTCTTGTCGACAATATGCTTAATAAATTATTAGATACTTTGTTGTTATGGATATAGTGTTGCTGGCACTTAACTTATGTTTTGTTAATGTAATTATTCACATAGATAGGGGCAAAGTTGCTTGAAAACTTATAGTTTTTATTTTTACCTTCCATCAATATGAGCTTCCTAAGTTCCTTTATATTTACTATGTGTCCTCGTTACGACATGTAATATGTGTGAATATGGTATCAATGTGCAAAAAGTATGAAAGGATCTGCCATGAAAGAGAGGCGTGAGTATGTGTAAGCCGTTTGTCCCGGCTGGCTGTCAATTGTAGATCTTTGACAGTCGTACGTGGCCCGAAAAGCTGACAACAAGTCTTACCAACCAAGCGATATCGTATTACCCAGTACTAAATTTTGGAGATCAGATAGGCAGTCGCTCCATGTAAAATACCTACAGGTATTCGACAGCACTGACTGGAAGCCGACCTCAGCAGAGCTGGGAAAAGGCTAGGCAGATAATGTTATCAACTGTGTAGGTAATAATAATACCGTAAAACCTTACAAGATTGCCCAAGTAATCTGACTTTGCCCAGCAAGGTACTTTTCACAAATATTTCTAAAACCGGCAACATTTTTTAGTAACGTTTACTATTTATTCGATGGAAGAAATTTGAATATATCTCTGGCAACACTACGGAACTGGTTTTTCCTAATGTCACTTGAGTCGGCTGTCAAACTGTGTTGAAGTAGGTGACGTATTTTGCGGGCCAAAATTCGTGTGAAAAACTTTTTTCGGAACTCGATTTGTAATTACAGCAGGTAAGTTAGATTTTTACCACTGTTAGTTTCTAATAAATACACATAATTGATCGAATATCCAGCGCGAAATCTCGCTTAAATTGGAAAATATGATGGTGGGCAATGTCATATTAGTTTTCCTAAAGCAGTTGTTACGACATTGCCCACCAAAATATTACCGTTAGGGTTGTCACATCAATGTTAAATTAGATCTGAGATAAGTAGGTACTTTGTTTTACATTGGTTTCTGAACTACCTAAATTATGCTCATAGAATGGGAGTATAGTATACAAAGGACCGAATAATTAATTTACATGTGATTAAAATGAAAAAAAAAACATAAAAATGTTTTTTTTAACATACATAGTGGTTTCTTAGGAACTCAATAACTTGATTTTGCTTTTGCTCGTTTATTTCAGGATAAATAATACTAAGCCTAAAAATACAAGAAAAAAACGATAAGAATATTACGATCGAGAGCATACAGAAATTATTCTGAAGAAATGTTGAAGTTAGCGGTTGACATGGTGGAAAATAACAGGATGTCAAGTCTGGAAGCAGAAAAGAGGTTCGGGATCCCTCGATGGACGATATTGAACAAAAGTTAAAAAAAAAACACTTGAAACCAGCAGCAGGACAAAAGAAATTCACTGACGAAGAAGAAGAAAAACTGGTAAACGAGTTGTTAGCTTCAGCAGATTACGGCAGACACATGACGAAAATGGATTTAAAAATGTTAATCTTTAAATAAATTAAAAAAAATAATAATGGAAAAGCGACATTTAAAAGAAATTAAGGGAACCGGAAAAATTTAACTACTAAAAGAAAACCAAAGTTGGCAAAATGGAAGAAATTAATATCATTATTATATTTATTATGTAACGAGTTCTGAATCCGATATTCTGAGTATTGCAAACACAGATGATTCTGATTATCAGACATTTTATGAATATTTATTAACATGTTTACAAGAAGAGGTCATGGTAGACCAGCAGGTCTATTGTTGTGAAACCAAGTCCCATCTCTGGTATAGTGCAGATTTCTGTTTTGTATCACTTCTATTGTATAAATGCTGTTGGAAAAGTAAAATTACGATATATTTTATTTTGATAAGCGTAAAAAATGTTCCTATTACTTAGGTATGCTAACAGTTGCTATTAATCCATAGTATTATATCGTTTATATTTTAAAGCCTTTCCTTGAATATAGTATTATTTCACTTGTACTAGTCAATAAATTCAATGTTACTATTACGTATATTAAGATTTGATATTAATCTATATTGTTTGTTTTATAGACCGTAAGCATTTCCTTAAATATTGCAAATTTTGAATTTAATATACTTGAAATATTTTTTTAATGTTTAAGAGCGAGCTCCGTGATCCTAACGTACATGCGTACACTGTACTGATTAACAATTAAAAAGTGACAACCCTAGTTCATCGTTTTATTTGAATGAAAAATTCCAAAAAGATTGTTGGGACTTTGCCCACTCAAATTTGACAGGTATTTAAAAGGTTTAAGCGTTTATTATTAAGGCCCTATGATGGAACGACTATTTTCCTAAAATGATCTTTGAAGATTATGTTCATAAAGTAGAAAATATTGAAGTTGCGGAGGTTTCGGCACAATGGGCAAACTTGGAAAAAGTACCATACATTTCGCCCGCTGTCCAAATTGTTGTTTTTAGCCCATAAACATTCATTGTCTTGTCATTACCTTATATTCTATGCAAAGAACACTACATTTATCAATGATGTAGCACAATCATAAATTAATAGATATATTATTTAAAAAAAAAATAAGGTAGAGTAAAAAATCTCAAGAAATCTGGGCAAAGTTGTACGGTTTTACGGTAATGTTTATTTATACAATAATTAATTTAGTACCCATTATTTTAATGTTTAATATCACTTCGCCCGCGACTTCGTCCGCGAAAATTGTGATATCATATATTATAGCATATGTTACTCGGTAAAGGTGTAGTTTTAAAGTGGTGAAAGAATTTTTAAAATCGGTCAAGTGGTTTTTAAGTAAAATCGTAACAAACAAACAAACAAACAATCAAATCTTTTTTCTTTATAATATTAGTTTAGATAAGATAAAAAAATATCCAATGCAAACATACAACATAACTACAACATAAAAACAACAACATAACATAACATTATTAAAAATGACAACTTACTTGTTGCTAAGCTGGTTGTGTAAACCCAAGTTGTATCACTATGTAAATTGCGTGACCCTATCGCCCGTCAACTAGGTGGCTTTTATGTAATCACCATTATGACCATGTCATGTAAATAATATGTAGAATCTATCAATGACGTAAATAAATTCTGAATGTTATGGTGACATAACTGATGTCGGTATGTTTACATTCATATTTGTTTTTGAGATCAGCTTAGAGAATTTACTTTGGTATAAGAGAATAGCTTTTTTTTTAAATTTTGTTCTAGTTGAGTAACATAAATTTAGAAAGATGGTAAAAATGGAGAAAGCTTTTCCACAACATACCCTTTTACCCATAAAAGAGTAGTTTTAAGCATTAATAAGAGTAAACTAAACTATGTACAAGAGCCATTTACTTAGTGTAAGAAAATAGGTATAGAATTAAAAGATGCCTAAAGGAAGTGATCAGGTATTCTATGCATATTCCGAATCACAGATCTATTACTTCCAATGTAGTTCTTAAAATTTACCATATTTTGTGATCCTTATATTCCATATTCCTTTCTACTCTGCATTACGTATTCAACGATACAATAGGACAAGGCAGTAAAAATATTAATCCGTTATGAATGCTTTGCACAGCTGATTAAATATATTTAACATGAACAAACAACCTCACTAATTAATATTCATGTTATTATATATTTTACACATGGAAACATGGTCAGTTTTCAGAAATTTATTGTACTGAATTGACTTAGCAACTTTATTGCTTACATTAAGCTGCCAATAGATGGCGCTACTTTTGGCAAAGATGTTAACTGATTCCGGCTTTTACAAGAGATGGTTGTAATAAAAAAATGTTTCGAGTGTTTAATGTTTAATTACGTTATAATAATATTTCTTTTAGTTTTCGGATATCCGGTAACGGAAGTCGTCAGAATTAGTGAAAGTATGAAGTACGAAATAATAAGTACACTATGGTTGGTACGGTCTACATAAAGGGTGTAAAACACCTCTTAATGAAGCCGAAAGGCACTGGTTCTCCCTGTCATTGCGATCATTTTTTTGTTCTACACCATACCTGGGAACCTTCTAGTTACGGAGATATTAGGGGTCAAAGTTCCAACTTTTTGACAAGTATTTTTTTAAATACAAGTTTTTAATGTAAGATTATTACTAACACCTCCAAGACCCCCGTACTATTCAATCCGTCCATCAGCAAAATGTTTTGAGTGCGTTATATTGAGTTCTACCACAAAACATGATTTTACACCCCCCAAAAAAAAGTCGTTTCCCAGCAATAATTTTTGCGTAAAGTTACTTAGTTTCATGTACATAATGCTTGGTTGACGGCTTCGTGATGAGGTGATTTACACGGTGTAATTTGATAGTTCAATAACCGTAGGTTTTCGTTGTTTAAAGTTAATGATGATTAAGTTAACTTTTAATCAAGAAAACTTATTTAGACAAATACTTTTCATGTAAGGTTTCGACAAACAACCTCTTATTTTTCTCACTGGAAATATTTATGCACGTTTATTAAAAGCAGTCATTCAGTAGGGTAAATAAATATTATTTTCCACTCAGTAAGTACTGCTAAAGCGTGAGGTGTAACCAAATGGATCACACCACACTACACATTGATTCGATTATTACTAACATGAAAGTTAAAATAATGTTTACTATAACGGTAAAACATATAATCATCACATAATATTAAAGTGATGTAAGCTTTGTACTTTTCTATTAAAGTTACTCAAACATTTTATCTCGAAAACTTATTACTCCATGATCCTTGACATTTGAGGCTGAATTATTTTCCAAGAAAAACAACGAAGTTTTGCTAGAAGCGATACCGTAAATAGCTGAACAAGTAAAATTAAATTTTTGTAATGAAATTAAATATTATTACATGGAAATTTAACATAACTGGTGACTATAAAATGTGGGTACACCCACATTTCACTTCCTAATCTTACCCTTCGGTAATTACAGGCGTGATGTTATGTATTATGTAGATAAAAAAAACTGAAGCTTGATACGAAAAATCAACAACATTTTTCTTGAAATTTTTTCTGTATTTTTTTTTAAACTTCGTATACTTTCTCCTTTATACGAATAAAGGAATATTGTTATATTGAAGTAACATAGAACCTATCTACATTATTACGCGTGGAAGCTCCAAAAAATAGCTGAAAGAAATTCGTCAATGGACAGAACCACGTATCAAACGCCAAGCTTATTAGTTTAAGCGATGAAAGAGGGCCGGATGGGAAAAAGCAAAACGCATAAGCGACCCAATTTCCAGTGAGACGATACGAGTGTTTATCCAAACTTGCGCGCTTCGGCAAAGTGGGGAGATCAAGGACGATGTCTGCCAAACATGGGGAGGGTTTCCCCGGGCGACGGGCGCAGGGAGAAACGGGTGGCGGAGGTGATCTGGTGGGGCGCGGTATGTTTTGATGCTCGCCGCCCGCTTTATTGATTTTCCGCTCCCGCTCCGCCCGAGCCTCCCCTTTATTATATACATATTCGGAGCCAGGTGGATGGCGGTATTGCCGACTGTCGTGCTATTTTCGGTTAGCCCCGGCCACGTCGCACCCGTGGAAACGCTATGATTGATCGGCTGCTACCCCGCAAAGCCAATTTCTTTTGCTGTTTTGCTATTTCATCACGTCATAGGACGCTTCGTTTTGTATGACTTCAATTAAGATTTGAAGGTCGTCTGTTTATTTTTTATTATTTAATTATTGTCAACGGATCAAGTGGGGATATGTTTTTCTTTTATAATTTAATATACTAAGGTCTGTAAATTCTGTGAATTCCATCGCTGGGTGATAATACCGTCGAAATTTTTCAACAATCTTGGGTTTATGTTTCACAGTTAGTAGACAAGGTACTGGTAAATAAATGATTTATATTTGAGTAAAAACGTCGTTACGTCGAGATTTGAGAAAGTAATTTATTCTGTAAGTACACATAAACGCTTGAACGGCCCTAAGCAGAATATTATTACGAAAAGGGATGTTCATTAATGTTAAATTTCCTTTCAACGTCAGCGACCCGTGCTCCCGATCTTTAGTTAAGTTTTTTTTCTTTTCTTTGACATCTTAACTTGATATTAAATTAAATCTATTTGAGAAAGAGATCCTTCGCTTATTCTACGGATGGTAATTTATACTAATTAAGTACGTGAATTTTATTTTCAGTTTACTTAGGACTTTGCACATCTACGTTATCGTATTAAATTATACATTTTTATCATTTAAATTAGAACCGTGTGGGAGTGAAAGCGAGGCGAGGTCAGAAGACGATTAAAAACAAATTGATTCCATTTACGAAAAAGTTTCAATACTTTGAGGTTGCCTTAGTTAAAATTCTGGAAGGAGTTCCACTCCATCCATACTAGGTATAGTCTATGGTATTCTAGATAAAGGAGTTGTTAGCTCTGTGTTATTAGTAAAACAAGTCGAGAACAATGGAGGTTACGTACCTCCTTGTTGCCCTGACTGGGGGGTGGCTGTTATTGGTCAGATATGGGTTAGGGAGCATAGTTCTGAATTGTTGTATACGTGCGTATCTATACGTGCTGAATTACTGTATGTACATACCTATACGTTAATTACTATGTATGGTAGACAAAGACACATACACGGTGTAAATCACCTCATCACGAAGCCGTCAACCAAGCATTCTGTACATGAAACTAAGTAACTTTACGCAAAAATTATTGCTGGGAAACGACTTTTTTTGGGGGGTGTAAAATCATGTTTTGTGGTAGTGGTAGAACTCAATGTAACGCACTTAAAACATTGCTGATGGACGGATTGAATAGTACGAGGGTCGTGGAGGTGTTTAAAGTAAAAATCTTACATTAAAAACTTGTATTAAAAAAAATACTTACTTGTCAAAAAGTTGGAACTTTGACCCCTAATATCTCCGTAACAAGAAGGTTCCCAGGTATGGTGTAGAACAAAAAAATGATCGCAATGACAGGGAGAACCAGTGCCTTTCGGCTTCGTTAAGAGGTGTTTTACACCCTTTATATTATGTTTTTTGATTTTGGCCTGTTGTTTGCTGTTTTAAGAGTTTGTTTAGTAAGTTTATTGTTCATCATCTGCCTAATCTTTTCCATACCATTTTGGGGTCGGCTTCCAGTTTAACCGGATGCAGCTGAATACAAATATTTTACATGGATCGACTGCCTATCTGACCTCCACAATTGTCCTCAACCAAGTTAGTATGGGGTAATACAACTCCTTGGTAAGACTGGGTGGTGTGATTAAAGAGATTTATAAGTTTATAGTTATTTATTTTATTAAAATAAAATAGTTTTTTGAAACTTTCACAAACAACCAATTAGGAACAAGCGTGAAAAACTTTTAATTTCTTATTACGCAACATCACGAACAGCTATTTGGGCGTTTTTGCATCAAAATACATAATGAAATCACCAGAAACTTAAAAGAATATTTATAATTAAAAAACTTAATTAGCCAACCGGCAATGGAACTTTATCGCGAGTTTCTTAACTTTGTCGTCAGCAGCATGCACGCAACCCAACTCACAAACTGTTCCCCGCAAAATTTAAACGAGTAAAGTTTGTTTCAGTTAGCTTACTCAACTGTCCGGTACTCCCCAACCTCCCCTACCCACCCGATAAGGAGGAATGGGGGATTCTGGCTGATATAGGCGTGTGTTAGACACGAGACAATGTTACTTTGATCGTGCTCATATTTTATGAAGGATATCAATACCGAAGTATCATTCAAACATTTCTTTGTTGCTAATTCTATTGAAGGAAAATACGGTGACGGATTATTGACGGATTCTCATTGTTCTTTGTATCATATTATTATTAGTTTCGTACACATTCTTGAATTATTATTAAAGTAGTATAATAAAATAAAGGCTTTCTTAAACTGTACCTCCTTCATTGTTTACTTAAATAAAGCTCAGAACAATGAATCTAGGTTCCATTGTGCGTTTCATTACAGAATTACTTAACAAATTAATTCTTTAATTTTCGCAACGCTTTGAACCTCCCAAGATTAATTTGTCAAGCTTTTCAGACACAGTCTTTGACTATACAATGGTTCATTATAATTTCATACGTTCTTGTAGAGTACCTAGTGAATAATAAAAGCACAATTTATGTTTCCCGTTGTAAGTGTTTGCATTTACCTCGGTGCTGAGGGGGGATACGCTAGACGTTTCATCTCAGTTGATGGATACAGCCATACAGCATGAGTGCATTGTCTAGGGAACTGAAACCTTTCGTTTATGACCGCTTCGAGAACTTTTAGGGTTCGCAATAAAGCCACTTGCGAAACTCCGCACGCGAATTTTTTCGTGCGTCAATTTTTATTTGCGTGTGCAAATTCGGCTGTTTTGTTCTGCGAACAATGAACGGATATTTCATTTTCATATTTGTGTTCGCTATGTGCTTTCGTACTGTTTATTAATTTCTATATACGGATGTAAGGTATCCGTTTACTTAGAATGATCGTAGCTAAGATCGTTATAAGCTAAATTATGGGCAGTTACTATCCCACGACTGTTATTTGATCTTAATTTATTACCTTGATCCTAGATCCTGAAGGAACATTATTACAGGTAATTGTTGGGAGTACCGTTGTCCGTAAATACCGAGTATACGCGTTACCCAATACTAGCAGTATCTAAGGAATAAATACCATAGATACTCGTAGGTGTGGTATCTAAACCTGTTATCAGTGGTATCACAAGCTAGAAGCCAGTGACGCTAGCAGGAAATTGAATGAGAGTCGCAGGAGACGCAATTGTGTGCCAGACGTTAGTAATGGTTTCCTGGTGAAGTGCTGCCTACCTACCTAGCTCCGTACCCGCTTGAGTATACGGAACAAGTTTGTGGTGTCAGTTTAAGATATTCACAAAACAATGTGGAACGCAATAACATAACATTAATTTATTCTAAGCCAACTTTGGCCCATACCTATTATATACATTACAGTCTAACTAACATACATATTTATTATGATAAAATACAATTTTTATTAGTGAATAGAACCATTACCCTAAACATTGCATAAGTATGTTGTATATGTTAGTGTAAAAGTCTGAAACATTGCTTTCAGACTGAAAGCTGATAAGTTCATAGTGATTTGTCCATCTAAAAAGCCTGAAAAACTGTCACTATCAAATGTTTTGCAGACATTGCAGATGATTTTTATAGGATTTTTATGTTATAAAACCTTTAGTACGTACCTCTTACCACCTTTCTAGTTAACTTCCACTGTTATTTCTTTCTATAGCGAAATAACTAAATAGTTTGTAGCCAACAAACAAGACGACTTTTTTGTTCGTTATACAACGGTGCATAACGGGTTAAAAAGTTATATCTCTGTGAATATTAATGAGTTAGGTTAACGTACTCCCACACTTTAAAGTTAGAAGGCTCCACACTTTTATCACCTCTCGTAAAATCTAAAAAGTTAATTCAAAAACTTAACTCAATGGCGATAAAATTGATAGCCATAATAAACTTGAAACTTTCATTTGTCAGAGGTGACCACGCAGACTTAGAGCCAAGAATATTAATATTCATCACTTTCTCAAACAAAACCAGCTTAAACCCTTCCATGATCCCGGGGCCACGGCCTGGTATTAATCACGGCGTAATCTTACCAAATAGAGCGACCCGCAAGCAAAATAAACAGTAATGGCTGCAGGCAATGTTGCGTAACCGTCGCTGAGCTGTGCTGAGTCACCGCTCCGCTCCGCCCCGCTTCGCCACGCTCATCAGTGCGTGACTTAACAAATACTTACCGCTTACAATTACTACGTAGGTTTCCAGACCATTATATCGGAAAATGATATGACCGTGAAAAGGGCTTCATTGTATTCCGACGTTTCATCCGTAAAGCGTTCTCATTCGTTCTACGATATAAGGTTACCGGCAAGCAAAGCAATATTTCTGCTTCTCTGAATTACATTTGCAAACATTTACAATCATACTCAGTGAAACCTTGAACAGTTTATGTTATAAAGATACTAACTGTATATCTGTTTCCTTTACACTTATAATTACACAATTGTGTTTCCATTGTCTTTGTTGAGTTTGTAGTTAAATTCTTGTGTTCCGCTCCACATAAATACTTTCAAGCAAGCTGTCCACACAACCGGTGACCCTGAATGGTCCAATAGCGTTAGTTAGCAAACAGGCGGATACAGTAGGTCTACATGTAGATATAACAGCCGTTTGAAGGGGGGCGAGTCTGGGGGAGGCCGGGGGGAGGAGGGGGCGGGTTCAACGCACCGGATACGTCTGTCGCCGGGCACTAGCTTGTATGCAATACACTGAAACAGGTGTGCGTTTGATGTCAATGTGTGTGTTGTAACATTGACATAAATACTAGTGCAACCGTGTGCACGCACAACTCCGCCGTACAAACAGGTACTCCTTGCGTGTGTGCGTGTGTATGTAGATTGTGTGTGTACGGTGAATTATTGCTGCACTTAACACGATGTACGTGGGCATCTATACTAATGTTGATTTGTGGAGGTGTACTTTAATGTGGGGCATAATGTTTACATGCTATGCGAGGTCGTAAAGGCAACTATCGATGATCTGCATTAATTACTATACAGGGTTGTAAAACACCGACAACCTCTTAAGAGGTCATTCTACTCATCATTATGAACAACTTTTACTATGAGACCAAACCCGAAATCGTGAAAAAAAAAATCTGCTGTTCCCTACATTATGACGAGTTATGTGACTTATGTGAACATAAAGTACGGAACAGCAGATTTTTTTTTCGCGATTTCAGGTTTGGTCTCATAGTAAAAGTTGTTCATAATAATGACCTCTTAAGAGGTTGTCGGTGTTTTACTAATAACCCTATATAGGGTGACTGGTAATTAGTGACCGATACCTAAACACGTGATTGTATTCATGATAATAAACAACTTTCCCAAAAAAACTTTTTTATACCATTCTCTTTTATCAAAATAACACAACAGCCGTATGAAGCGGCTGCTGGCTGCAGCTTCCGGAGCGGGCTTGTGATTGCTCTGCCTACCCATTGTTGCACGGTAAAATAGTATTGAGACAGAAGGGCGTCACGCGGCTAACAGCTGATAGGTCACAGGCGCGCGCGCGAATATCATACGGCTGTTGTGTTATTCTGATAAAAGTGAAGGAGTATAAAAAAAATTTCATAAGAAAAGCTGCTTGTTATCATGAGTACAATCACGTGCTTAGGTATCGGTCACTAATTACCAGTCACCCTATATGTATAAATACCGATTTATGTTCTGGTTGCCGCTAGGTATGTGCTACCAGCATGTGTGAGGCTAATTAAAAGACTTGGCACATAGATACATAAACATTATACTTAAATAAGCGTTACATTATGTTGAAACTGTAGCAGCTCAACTGAAAATTATTACTGTTTGCTTGAATAACATTTCCAGTTTCATGATATTAACATAATAGCCGTAAGTTTTCATTTTGTTACATACGCATTTAAATACCTACTCTATAATGAAATTGGTTTTGAGAAAGGCGAACTATATATTTTATTCGCATTATCTATTTAAGGAGAGTTACATAGAGGTTTCTATGTAAGTAAAATTACAAAGAAAGTCCTTTCCTAATACGAATCCAATTGGTTTTGTCGTGAAACGATTTTATTGTAACAAAAGGTTATCCAAGAAATAATAAGAACGCGACACAACAATTCTCGCTAATAATGTAGAATCTTTTCATCTCGAGGAAAATAACAACATTCTTCGAATTGCTTTCAAATAAATCTTGAGGTTTTTGTGTTGTATGTCACAAGATAAATCAAAAGTTCAGGGACTAAAGAAGCGAATAAGTTTCTCCAGAAATTTGTCACCGCTAATTATTAACTTGAGAAGGTGCTCTGAATCTTAAAGACATGAAAACAAAACACTTATTGCTAAAATTCACGTAACAAATGTATAATATACTTTGCTATCGTTTATCCAAAGAACTTCCATAGGGACTTCACTGACTCTATCATAGGAACTTATTAAAGCTATTGCAAGATACCGAGCAGAAATGACTAGCTAGGGAATAAAAAAAACCCAGGGTACGGATACCGGCGAAACCGGATTTTCCTATTAGTTGACCTGTCTCAAAAGATTCCGCCCTTATTTTGGACTGGTATACTTTGCATATCCAAAAATTTTGTTCTTCCCAACATCTTACTCACCAATCTAAATAAAGAGCAAGTCTCATCCAAATTCTCCCTTCTTCCACTTGACCTGCAAAAACTAACCTGATCCTTTATTTCCAGGACTGGGACGCCCTCCAAGCTGGAGCAGATGCTGGCCTAGATGCTACAATACTCTCCTCCTTGTCCTCCGAAGCTGCAGAATGGAAGACCATACAGGATGGGCAGCGGATCCTGACCACCACTCCTTCGGTGCTCGGGGGCTGCCGCGCCCAGGTTTATCGGTCTGCAGGTGCTACGCAATGGTACACTGCCGTCATCGTTGGAGTCAACGAGCATACTGGGGTGAGTGGTCTCAAGATCCTTTGATCTTCTATAGAGTTCTAGAAGTTAGATAACGATAAGGCCCAAATAATCGTTCGTTCGTTGCCTGCGTCCAGAACTCCAGAATCAGTGTGAGGCCTGGTTTGGACGCTTAAGATTCGATAAATCTCGGAGAGATGAGACGCAAGGTAGATTTCAACCAATGTGGATTCCTGCACGTCCTCTTTCCACTCGTTTTCCTGCTTAGGTGGTATTAGAGCCTCCCCCGTAACTGGTTTGATGCGGGCATTTCAGGATCTCTCGTCGTCGAAATTCGGTTATACAGTCCATGTCCATTGGTTATGTTTGTTGGCTGAAACCTTGATGAATATTTTAGAACCACTCGCATCTAATGGCTTAACTATAGAACCCATTGAACAGTGATTACCAAATGTCCCAAATGTTATATTATTGCTGATCCGTAATCGCTTATCCTGAGTAGTTTTATGATATGATAGGGTGTGATGGATTGAGTCCATTAAATCCATTTCAATCGATCTATTTAATCGATACTAGGGTCCAACGAAGGACAAACATTCGCTTTCTGCAAAGTAATCGATATTTTACTATCTAGTCAGACTGGTAACCAATCCCAAAATAGTTAGGAAAAGGCTAAATAATGAATGCACCAGTTTCCGATACGCTCTAACTAAGCAGTTCTATTAGTCAAGATTAGATAGTTTAATGTAACAAGACAGCGAGAGCCAAGTTCTTAGAAGATCTTGAATATAGCTAATATAAGCTAGCAAGCTTAGTTTTATCGCAAACATTTCACAGAAAACTAGATTTTAGAAGAGTTTGAGTAAGAAAACGTAATACTCCTAAAATTCTGTAGTAAAAAGAGTTGAAATGCATTTAAACTTTTTAACGTGTTAAGTTTCCATGAAATATGGTGGTTGGGTAAAGTTTACATAAGTAACTGGGTGAATATTTAAGCGGTTCTCAGTAAGAGCGAAAAAATAAAAAAAGTAAGCTGGATTCTCCTAAAATCATATTCAAGTTTTATACTTCTTGGAAGGGTAATAGCTTAAAGATTCATCTACCGTTTTCTTTAGGTGCCAATTATAAAACGAATCCAACTCCAATAACCAATAAAGAAACGTGATTGAAGATCGATATCTGTCATAAAAATCTACCTATAGAAATGTATCTAGAATCGATTAGATTATTCTCTATTACCTTTACCTGGTACACATTGGAATGATACAATCTTGTTGTTGGATAAAAGGATTTTATGTCAACTTCCTCAACACTAACAAGTCGTTTAAAATTATCTATTTCGAACAGGATATAACAAAAACCATTAAGATAATACGTTCGTGAATTGTTATCAGCTAGGTTGTTACCTCTAACAATAGGATGTCGAAGGAATACCTTAAATAATTGAGTGCAGGTGAGCATTATAACATGGAGAAGTAACTGTACAAGAAATTCTACAAGATAATTCCCAAGCGGGAAGTTCAGAAGAGAACCAGTTTGGTTTATTGAACGCATTGGCATCCGACAACGATGTTCAATTTATATGGGCGAACATAAGCAACGAAACAACTTGAACAGCGTGTTCGTTACTCGATCAACATATGGAAACCTGTTCTGCAGAACGCTGTGTCGCTCCATAAAAGTGTACACGGAATCCTGAACTTTCCACATGCTTCCAATTATAAAGCTGCCTCTGTATTGGTCGCCGGCGCCTGCTGGAATTGTAGAACCTGTTCAGTGCTTATTGATGGATTACTAAGTACTTGGAAGGAACTCGTTAATTCGAATGCAGCTATGGACGTGTTACATGCACGAGTAACTGCCAACGTCGACGTAGATGTATAAGAAGTTAGTAAAACATCGATTCAATTTATGTCGACAGCGTCCGTGTGAGGTAACGCTGATGGAGATTTAATTGAATGCTGTGATCGATGTGTCGCGCACAGGACCAAGTGCCGTTCAATTAATTGCTGTCCATTAAATTGTCTTTAATGCCACAGTTTGCCCTATAACAGTGTGGTCTTTGATAGCGATTCTAACATAACTGGAAAACCTTGTACGTTTATTACTAGTACTCTCATGAGAGTCAAGACGATAAAACTTTGCAAAGAGGATTACGTGTATGTGTTTGAAAATAACAAGCTCTTTTACTTTGGAGCGTGTTCTCCTAGGGATACAAAATTAACGCATGTTTGCTTCAAGTTTAATCTATGCGAGCTGGGTGTAGTCTAGTTGAATATTAATAACCGTAATTTCAAATTCCACGCCCGTATAGTACTTGAAACGCCAACCGTTCATTGTTTACGGATCAAGGCCGGCTCACGTTATTAACTGGGATCTAGCAACAGCTTAACTTGTTACATAATATTAGTTTCTCGTGTAAACTTGTGTATCGTGTACTTAGCATGAAATATAAATGTACGTTTGCAAAGAATGTAAACAAGGTATCGTATAAAAAAATTAATAGTATTACGATCAAACGCAAACTATAACGATGAAAAATTCATGCTTGCGCCTTGTGAAATATTTCATAAAGTGTAAATGTGTTGTATAAATGCGGGTGGTGAGTGAACACATCAGCAAAGTAATTGTTCGCATCAATGATGTTATCTACTGTGAGCATGTTAATATTTTCAATCTGATTTTTTTTACAAGAAGAACCGTTATCCTCATTACGCGATTCATATTTAATACGACCATTGGTCATATTTATTTATAAAAGGAAGTCGTAACCGTCTGCCCGTGTTACGTCTTAATGCTTATTAATTTATTATTGTATAATCATTTCCTTCAATTACTTCCATACTGCGTTTGCCTTCGGTTCGTTGCCTAGCAATAGTAATACGAGTACTTTAATAATTTCATTCCTGGGTAGCGTGAAATCAGATTATACACTATTCAATCAAGATTAATCTGTAATATATTTGGGGAATTTGTTAGTGAATAAAGCTGTATCGATAATACTGTGGCATGTGGGGTGGGTATTTGGCGGCCCGTTCCACCGCGTTCACCCCTTCGCTAACTTCTCTAAACAAACTTTGTTGTTTTGCGTTATTGAAACACTTTATTGTTTTTCTTTCATCTCCTCTCCTTTGAGATGTCGATGTCGAAGTTGTATTGTACGAAATGTTGCTGTTTGGATTGCTTGTTAAATGTTTTGGTGCTACTGTTTAATGTTACATGAATAGGAATTGTTTTTGTTTTGCAATTTAAAGATAGATGGTAGTCAGTGTTTCTTCTGTCACGTTTTGGAAGTCCAAAATTTTATTTTGTCGTAAGAGCTTGCATTGTTCTCTGAAAAGTATACACTGAAAATAATCTAAACGGAATAATCCCATTCCACGTTTAGATTGTTTTCATTGTACCTAAAGTTTATTTTATCTTCTCTTAAATCACCAAAAAGGTTCCAACAATGTAGAGGTGAGACATGACATGTCAAAGAATTATGTGGATCAAATTATCTATTCCAGCAGCCATGTTGAACTAAAAATGCTATTATTATTTTGTGGAAACGTAAGGAACGTTTCCACAAAGTAATAATAGCATTTTTAGCAATGGCACCAGTTTCACTACGGAATTTGAGATCAAGACTTGGGTACTTCAAGTGGCGGAGTATATCTTAAAGCTATACAAAGTGAAGGCCTTTACAAAGTTAAGAAGACACCATAAACCTCGACTTCTAGTCGTCCTTGTTCGGGTGATTGCGAACTGCCAACTACAATTATGACAATAACTCATCAAACTCCTCACAGACTGTCAGAGTTTCGGAGTACTTCAATTTATCCCGAACTTCGCTAAGTAATTACAGTTAAAAAGTTGAGACGTTAAACAAATTTATACTGCGAATTAGCGAGTGGAAAACTTCGTTCGTTCTTCGCGAGCTTCGTATAACTGGAGTCCGAAACGTCGAAGTTTTGAGTAACCCCCTCGTTCGCCCCCTTTGCCTGTTTCTCAAGTAACTTTCTTCAAGTTTCTTCTTTGTTTCTCGCAAGTTTGTGTCCAACTTTATCTGTCGGCTGTCGACATGTTTATCGACAACTCTCTTTGTTTATTTTATTGATATGTTTGGCAAATGTTTGCTCTACTATAATGTTCGAGTAGCATTGTATCATTGATGTTTTCGATTAACAATGCGTGTCATTGTCACTATTCCAATGATTGTCCAAAGGATGTCCGCATTTTCCTGTACAACATGATCATCGTTGCGTAAGAATAGAATTCAAAGAACGATCCAGACGCTGTGTTTGTGAATACATTTTCGATTCAGATTAAGCTCACGGTAGGCGGAGAATTAATAGGTACGTTCAAGGTTATGTTCGCTCAAACACCTGTACCCCACTCGACGATGAACATAAAACAGAGACGTATTTGTTTACGCCATATTCTACAGAACTTAACCGAACAGCGCTCGGGCGTGAGAAAGTTTAGATGGGAATTTAGGGAATCTTGTTTGCTTACGAATATAAAACACCTGCCAAACTTCGTGTTTTGCTTCCAAAGAAATTGGTTGTTCTTTCTTATACTATGAGTATTCTTGTTTGGATGATGGAATTGATGGAAATTTATTAATAGCGTCGATGAAAGAGCTTAACAAAATATTTATGAGGCCGCCTTTTTGGCTTCTTTCAAACTCATTTATAATTTTAGATTCTTATAAATATACAACTACAGAGTTACAGCCTGTTACTGAGAATAACGATGCCTTTGTTTAGAACTAGATGGCGCTAGTGGTAACGAGATAAACTGTCGCGACCTAGGCAGAGACGAGAGGTGTTTTAACGGTATCAGATCACCATAGGTGACCGTATTACCATATCTGGTTCTATAAACAAGGCGATTTCTATGAATCCGGTTATGTAGTAGCTTCACAGAAAAGCAGAGTAATAAAGTTTTTATTTGTTATTTTGTTCTCAGGAGCTGACTGTGACAGATGATACAGTTCTGGAGGAGCACAGCGAGGATCCGTCGCTGGTGCAGATGAGACTCCTCGGTGATGGAGGTAAATACGTCAACAATACCCCTTACATACAACATGCACAATTGGAACGAAAAGCAATCAGCCAATGGAGTCCAAACAATGCGAAACCGTATCGCTTTGTCACATTACGCACCATTATTCTGGTTAACTATTAAAAGGATCGTCATGATTGATTACGATAACATTCATGTGGGTACATGGAAACAATGGGGTCTAGTTACATAACCTACACGCTGCACTGAACAATCTTCGGCCATCTGTGGAACAATAGCTGGTTTCACCACACACAGTTATGATTTATACTTAATGTATTTTTAAATAGATATCGCTTAGCTTATTCGTAAGGTCGACATTAATAAATGTTTATCTAAACTGCTGACCCGATTACGGGAAGACGGAGTAAACAATCGTATCAGTGGCACGTAACCTTTTTACAAATTGAAAGACTATCTAAAAAGATATTTGCTTTTGTACCTACAAATAGAAAGTTCATTAGTTAAGATTCTCTTTGTTCTGACTGTCTGAGAAATTGTTAAGTACACGTACAAGTTTCATCAAACAATGAACTTAGCTCGGGGCAATGTTGAGCTAGAAATACGAAGATATCTTTAATAAATCGATGCTTTGTTGAGATAGCAGTTGACGGACTAATAATAGTGCATTATAATATTGTGCAACCGTGTCTGCAATGAGAACAAACAGGATGGTGTTGTAAATACTTCGTGCATAATTGGATTGAAACCTTAGTAATTGAAGTAGTATAATGCTGAAGAAAGAATGTACTTATAAGTTACAAGCGACTTACAGGAACTAGTGACTAAACTAGGAAGGAAATGCAATCTTTATCAACTTCCAAAGATGATCTCTCTTCATCTAACTTTGTGATTTCAGTATGATAAACGTTAGATGTTTTGTGGGGCAAACATGGAAAGATAACGCACAAGATGGAGGGGTTTGGAAGGAGAAACGGGAGGCCTTTGCTCAGCACTGGGAATGTGGGACGCATGACAGGCAAACTAAAAAAGGGGTTAGATGAAGAGAAAAGATAAAACGTTTTACAGATCAAAGTAGAAGATCTAATGTATTTTATTCCTGGCTTTATTGTCTAGATCAACTCTTATTTAGTACATAGATGCATAATTAAATTCCCTCGTGTTTTACGGTAACTCCCCCCCACAAATCCAAACATTGACTTAACCTTATTTTTTTCAGTAATCGAATTGATCATGAAGGGAGAAGTGGTGGGCGTGATGCCGAGACGATCTCGCTCCAACCTCCAAGTAAGTTGACTAGCTAATAATCTGTCTCGAATATTTAATTAAGTAAGAGATCCGAGTTCCGACGGTATAAAGGAAAATTATCCAGTTTCAACGAGACGATGTTTCTCGAAGCTAACGGTATTAAGTAGGTACTTACGTAACATGTGCCCGTGTTACTTGCTCGTCCTGTTCCTTCTAATTTAATTCTCTCAGATTTTGGAGCGTTATAAATAAAAATAGAAGACGTTTAAGTTAAGTGTTTATTGTTCCAAGAATTGCTTTATCTATAAACTAGCTTATAATGTCTGCGGCTTCGCCCGCGCGTAGTTCGGTAAATGTTCTACGGGATCGTAATACCCGGGTTTAGATCCTTAGTGTTAATTCAGGTTTTAAACTATCTGTGTGCCAAACATCCAAATCTATTCGAGCAGTAGTTTTTGCGTGGAAGAGCATCCATCCAGCCATCCACTTTAAAGTAGTAGTAAGATTTGATTAAAATTCACATTCCAATAGAAATAGCATAGTAATTTCCTACGTAAACGGTTGTAACTACAGTTAATCTCTCATAAGTGAACAAGAATGAGCCGAGCCTCCTTCAAAATGTCCGCAGCATGCAAATAAAATCACTTATCTATACATATTCAAGTAGCGTTTGTCTGTCTATCCGTCGGTTATTTTGGTGTTCGTGTCGCGACAAGTCCCCGGCGCCTGGTGACGCATTCGCCGCCATTATACTGAACTCACACCGGTTCAGCTAAATATGGTATAAATGACTAACCGGTAGGTGTAGTTACGATCTTGGCAGATGCTACCAGTTTGGATTAATTTGATAGTAATCGCAAAATGAAACTGATATTCAAGCTTTCATGAAGACAGTTGAAATAGTAGCAGAATAAATGGTGAATCATGTTAATTGTGAAGCGAATGATTTGTTTGGAACAAGTGTAAAAATTGAAACCGGTATAGTCAAGGAATGTAAGGAAACGATAAATGGACTGTGTGAAGGAATAATAGCAAGAAAGGAGTTGATGATGATGATATGCCAAGTAATAGAGAGTATGAAAGAAGAAGACTTGCTGCGTCAGCCCCAAATAAATTGGGATAAGGGGGCAGGAGAATAATAATTTTATCAAATATTCGAGAAATAGTAGCTATATAAGCAGCAACCATTGCCATGCCAAGCCATTGTTCCAGTAAAATCCACTAAATATTTATGAGATCACAGTATTCAGTATTTTAGATTTGTAGTCAACCGCAGAATGTTTTCTGAACAATGTTTCGCCTGCTCAATTTCCGTCGCTTCAACTCTAAACTCTAAACGATGGAGTTTCTGCACCACTGAACTCATTTGAATATTGGAATAGAAACTTGTACCAAGAAGTTTGGCTTCGGTATTGTTTTAATGTTAATCGAAGGATGGTAAAGGACACAAGCGGAATACTCCATTCGAATATTGAACTATGTGTTGTTTTTAAAACTTCCTCGGGAGGTTCAAATTTAGCTCCAGTGCTCTTACAAGGGTAGGATAATTAGCTCCAAGTCCATAAATATGTCTAAACTTCGGTTTCTGAGTAGATGTATTTACATGCTGTGGGATCTGCTGTGGGGCAAAGCCGCTGATATCCAAAATATATTCGTTCTTCAAAAACGAGCGGTTCGTGCAATTTACCAGCTGGGTGCACGAATATCTCTGAGAGATTTTTTTAAAGAGATTGGTATTCTCACGGTGGCTTCACAATTTATTTTAGCTAACATTTTATATATTAGACAAAATATCCATTTGTACTGTAAAAACAGTGATATTCACAACATAAACACTCGAAATAAGCATAAACTACGTGCTCCCTTTCACCGGCTTCATAAGGTTCATAATTCATTCGTAGGGCTTGGTATAACATTTTACAACAAGCTACCATCTTCCTTTTTAGACTTGCCATTTAATGTGTTGTTCAAAAGCTTACTATTCCATTAACGACTACTTAAACGATAAGAATAGTTGGTCGCTGGGTTGAACTCAAGACAATGTTTATGTTCTTTCTTTCTCTAATTAGCTTATGGTATTATATAACCTCACGCGTAGTTTTTTTTTTTTTTAACTTTATATTTTATTTAATTTTTTTTATTTTATTTTACTTTATCTTTATTATTATTTATCTTTATTTTTATTTTATTCGTCTGTATGCACGTGTAAGCGGGCACGCCCTTTATGTCTGGAGGCTTTATTTATTCTTGAGTATATTTTTTAATATTTTATTTTATTATTGGTGTGTGCTAGCTGACATGTGACATTAATTTGATATAATGGATTCCTTGTTTATATAAACTTGAACACTTTTGTATAGAATCTGGTTCTTCTAACCTAACAGACAGATGTGTTGCTGGGGAGTTTGTTCCGCTACTTCTTCTTCCCAGCTAAAACACTAGGAAGTGGCGAAGGGCGGGCGTTTTGGGGGACTGTCTCTTGTAATTTTGACGTTCAAAAAGTGCTGATTATCAGCCTAGTTTGAATAAATGACTTTTGATTTTGATTTGATTTTACAAATTATATTCAAAGGGCATTTGCTAATTTAATGAAGCAGACGTAACTTATACTGGCAGTTGAGAAACAATTGGTTGTGTTTAGCTCTTTTTATGATCTTATTGTGGTTTTTGATTCGATTGTTATCAATTAGGTATGTACTAGGGGAGGAGCTCGTGGCTAAATATTAACAGCCGCACGGTTCGATCTTCAAGGTTAAGCCGTGCTTGCCGAGGTTGGTCGTGGATGGGTGACCATTATTACATACCGAGTTTCCTCCGTGCCTCGGAAAGCACGTTAAGCCGTTGGTCCTGGCTGTCATTTGTAGATCTTTGACAGTCGTTACGAGTAGTCAGAAGCCGACAGTCTGACATCCAGTCTTACCAAGGGGTATCGTATTACCCAGTCACTGGGTTGTGGAGGTCAGATAGGCAGTCGCTCCATGTAAAATACTGATACTCAGCTGCATCCGGTTAGACTGGAAGCCGACCCCAACAAAGTTTGGGAAAAGGCTAGGTAGATGAGGTAGATGATGATGGAAAACTATATACGCTGCGGCATCTAGAATCACGTAATGAATCCTTGGTGGATAAATAATTATTTATTTGAAAAGACATGTACAACAAAACAGACAAATCCAAGCTTTTGCACCGTGAAAATAAACATACATATTTACAATGGCATGATGTCCTTTAGACCGTGTATATTAAATAATAATAATTAAAAGCTTCACCCTTAAGAGCTTAGACCACCGGTAGCTCGGACCCTGTTCTCGATGCCGCCGGTGGGTTACTATTTTTACGTTTTTTTTACATTGTAAAGGAATATTTAAATATTTTAAAGATGTGTTGAAATTATGAATATAGGAATAAAAAGCTTTATTGTTCAAGAGATTCTCTTTATTACATAATATGCATGTACGGTTTCTGTGTATACTAACCAATTTAACAATTATTTTACTCCCACGTTCATGTTAGTTTAAGACCTTGTTAGGTCTTAAACTCCTAAAGTTCTAAACTTACGTAGAATTTCATTTTTATTAAATTGTTGGTCTTGTTCAAGACAGCTTTCAAGGTTTCAAGGATCGGACGCCCCAAGGTCCCGACATTCGTGAAGGACGTGTCTTTTCTCGCAGATGAAATGAGTTCTGAATGAGAATGACTAATTATATGGTTCACCTTCAGATAATCTTGTCAAAACCTTATGGACTGGAATAATTTCGTTATTCCAAGAGGGTTCTTGCGGTTTTGTGCCAAGATAAAAAGTTTTACAAATTGACTGTTTATTCTTGTGATATCTTTTTCTTATTTAACATACATACTGTGATGGGAAGAGCCGCTTTGCATGATAACTTCTGAGACTGCTTACTAGAAACGGGACAAACGAAATACTTCACTATAACTGCATCTCTCTACATCTTTGGCCTAGTGTGACTGCTGACAATTAGCTTTCAACTCTATTGGAGAATAATCATACAAAAACAGAACACATTTTCCTTTGTTTTTTTCGTACAAGGTAAATAGTAAAAGAAAAATATCTGTTTGGAAGAACAAAGAAATGTTCAGATGAAGCGTCGGATAATAACAGTATAGTAACAACGATACAGATTAACATAAAACGAAGACAAAGAAAGTCGCCAGTTACTGCGCAGTGACCCATCCAAGCCCCAGGATGTGTAGTTATTATTCACAGAAACCAATCATAGAAGGCCTCGGACCTGGAAACTACCGTTTACCTTTATTATGTAGGTCGCGATTTCGGACTTGTCGAAAGGGTCTCTTAAAACTGGTCCTATTTAGAACACCCACGCTTACTTTCATATTCCTTTGAACCCATATATGTAGTTCTATTTGTATAATCTTTTCTAGAGAACATAAACGAGGTCTCTGCAATTATAGTTTGAATGAAAGAGTTTCATTATACATGATACATAAATTACATGATAAAACTCTATTAGAAGACTAGATTAGATTACGAAAGAGCAACGTCAGATTTATATTTAAATTACTCTGTCAAACGAAGTACATAATCTAGATTACGAAAAGGAAATGAAAGTATTTTATAAAACGGTAATACAGTCGTCCGAATTCGTGTCACCGTCCATAAAGCATATTTCTTTTTGAAAGCCAGGAGGCAATGAGAGAGATTTAGTGGTGCATTGTACATGGATGTCACGTACAGCCGTGCAATGCTCGATAGTGCTCATCTCGTATGCCACCAATACACTCGGCCATACTTCTCACCCGGTACTGTTTGCCTCCGACCTTTGTGCTGACGACACGCACCTCGTTCATCAAAATAGTGGATATGTGGTAGTTTCAACGTCCCATTAGTCCACTACACCAGTTTACTGTGTCTATCAATCTCGTAACCTAGAATGAACCTTGAATATTCTGTTCAGCTCTGGCGCTAACATTGTTTAGTCATGAATTCACGATCGACTGTGCTGTGTGAGCGGTGCACCACTTTCCAGGTACGAAAATATGAAAAAGGCATTTGAAAGCTCTTGTAGTTTGTGACGTGAATAATTCACATGGCATCCACTCCAACCGACAACAAAGCATTCAAAACAATTCCACATTTGCATATCCAACGGAAACCTAGTTTGACATACCTACAGGCGCAATTTATGCTCAATTAGTGCAAATTCTTGTTCCTCTTACCACTAATTTTAATTCCCCCGAAAATTCTACTCTGCGTAAATCCTGCAAATAATACGATTAAACTGAACATTGCGCTCCGATTTGACAAAGGGGGAGCGAAGCAATTCTCTTCGTAGCAATTTGTCTGGTTCAGTGACCCTTTTCGGAGACATGAGTATTCTCCGGGCTCGGAGAGTCGGAGCCCATAAACAATTCATCTTGCGAAATCTACGCATAGCGATAGTAGATCAGAACGGGGGCATTATGAATGCTCTTGGACTATCGATTCAAACAAATCATCTCCACGTTTCCCTCTAGCAAAGTTGTAATAGCCCCGTCTCTTTCCGCACGCGATCCGCGAGTGGAATGCTAAACTGTAATCCTAACTCGAGTTCTTCCAGCACGTTCCACGGGAATAGTAAAAGGGACTTTGAAAAGTCTTTTAGAGTGTTTTTAGATTGCATACGACAACTCGGTGTGCCGTGATCGTGAAACAGCTATTAATAAACTTCTTTATCTATTGACTTTTCTGAATTGAACGGTCAAGAAACATCTGAAATTGCTTTTTGTCTAACGCTAGCTCTTGCTCCCACTTGTAATAAAGATTTCAATCGAAAGTTGGCGCCGGTTGCGTCGTAAAGGTTTATTTACAACACGTTCTTGCTAATGACATGGGATTTTGGTGTGGGATGTCCGGTTAGTCACGATGTTACCGTCTTCAGTAATTTAGTAAGTAAAAGCATTGTTTGACGTAATAGTTTTGGCAATGTTAACGCTTTGTACTGCTCCCGACTTCGCAATAAATCTGACACTATTGCAGCTGTTAAAATTTCGTTAAATCCGGATAATAGAGGTAACAAAAATAAGTTACTAGTTACTATCTTTTTTTTTACAAACTTGTTTTGACTATTAATCAAACTGTATTCGTTCGTTACGATAACCTACTTTTTGAATTGATTTATAAGCGCTTTTAAATAAAAAATAAATGAAAGATATCGTGCAGATAGATTATCCAGTAATTTAACTGTCTCACAGTTTAATTTTCGTAACAGACTGTTATTTTTTTTTAAGAATATAGAAAGTGTTAAAATTATGTAGTACCTATGTATAACTGTGTTAATTCATTTCACTCACTTACATTATTTTGTTAATTAATTAAAACTTAAATTTAATCCAAGACTCACAATTTCAAATAATATATTTGTGATAGCAATAAAGTACTTAATTCGATGCAGTTAGTAAGTAATTGTGACCGTTCATTAAACGACCCAGAATTTTTAGATAGTTGAATGACTAGACTAATAAACGTCTAATTGATATTATACATCATGAAATAATCCTTAATCCTTAAAAATACGTAATCATAAATAATTTTGTGATTAGTTTATATCGCCCACTTATTCAACAGAGTGAGGAAAATTTATAGGTGGCTATATAAGAGTATTGGAAGACCAAAGAAACGATGGATGGACTGTGTGAAGGATGATGATGGCTAGAAAGGAGGTGGCTGCTGAGATGTCGAGTAATAGGGAGTGTGAAGGTGAAGGCACATACTACGCTGATCCCAAATAAAGGAAAGAAGAATGATGACTCAAAAAAACTGAAGGGAACTGAAACTAAAAAGGGTATAAATATTAACATATAAGTCGGTCTAAACAATGTATATTCTTTGTTAAACATAGATGCAGACACACTTATTCAAGACGTAAGGAAGTTTAGTATTCGCACTAACGTTTCAGAGAAACCATTTGGAATTGGAGCGCTGCCAACAACAACTCTACACCTCTTGGTCAATTTAAATAAATTATCATTTGAGACCGAGTGTTGATAAACATGAACACAAGTGAAATGAAAATTTAATGATATTTAATGTTGAAATATAAACATCTGTATGATTTTGTTTATACGCCCTCTATTAAAATAATCTAGCACAAAAAACTTTAGGAATGAACTAGGTAATAGATTAACTTAGAATGTACAAGCAAAAAGTATGTCCAACTGTTGCTTTTTAGCAAATTTGAAATTTTTGTTCCCCGTGAGAAATACCCTAGATAATCCAGAAAATTCGCTATAGTTGGATCTAAGCAAGTAGCAATTTTGTATTTTTTGCAGTGATCGTTTTCAGAAAATATAAATTCATAAAACATATAATATGTTTTATGTTTAGAGAATATCTGCTCTGTGGTTAAGTGTCTATTGATTGATAGAAACCGAAATAAGTTTACAAAATGGGAACATATTGAAAATAGAGCGTGGCATGCAAATTCAATTGCAAGCTGTGCCGTATCTGAGCATGTTGGAGATAATGTAGGGCCTTTGGTCTCGAGCGCTTCTGTCGCCGAGGAACTTGCCTCGTGAATCGATTCAAAGTTTTCCTATTATCATGAAATTGGCTTCGTTCGACGTCTCACTAGTTTTTTGCCGATACATATGCATTGTCTCGGGACATTATCAGGTGTGTGTTTTTTGCATAAAAACATTTTGCTTATTTTTTATTCTTGCTCAATATTAAATTAAATCTCATCAAAAAACCTTTTTTTCTTGGAATGGAATTGTCTGCCTTTTTTCCTACCACATTAATTAAAGCAACTTGAAACGTCTGCAGAGTGGTCTTGTTCAGTTATTCTTGTAAAATCTCCGAAATTGCTTAAAAGAAATTGCGAATGTTGGCTTAAATGTTAAATACAAATTTAACATTTAAGCCAACATTCGCAACTTCTTGGTAATATCTTACTAACAAGCATTTTCGTTTATGTATATTGTGCCCGTCAACAGTAACAAAAACTTCTTATTTAATCTTTCGTAAACGGAACATGTTGACAAAATATTCTACGATCAAGATATTATTGATGATAAATGTCCACGGTACGTTGTTCGCTTACAAAACTAAACTCAAATATATTTTTTTATGTGATGCCATATAAAGAGACGACAGTAGTTACAAAAAATATATCTTGTACATAGCATGGACTAGTTTGTATTTATCATAGAAAACTAGTAAAAAACAACATTTCACGAAGATCAAAATGGGGTACGTCTATCACGATTCCTTTGTGTTGGTTTCCCATAAAAATTCTAAAAACACTTGAATGGAAGTTTTTGTATGTAAATACCGTAGATGTCGAATAAATAAAGCTCCCCTCTGCGACCGGGTCACTGGTGACATTGTAACAAGGATTAATGGTCCACATTTGCAATTTATTCCGTTACCGTCATATTCGTTTTGGAGATGTTCGTAGAACGTGAACGTAGCTGAACGTGGCCGAGCGTGGCCCATTTCGCTTCATTGTATTTAATGGCTGCTCTAAAACTCGTTTGTTCGTGAATCAATTCGGCTGACAGATCAAGGGCATATTGAACAATCTCGATACTCAGCATTGGTCATCGTTTTTGTTTTTGGCTCCTCGCCAGAAGTTTTGTTGTCAGTAAAAACAAACGTAGTTAACCTGGGAGTCGTAGCAGTAACTAAGCATGATTCATGTTCTTGATATAATTCACGAAGAGAATCTTTGCACGCTATCTTGGGAACGTGTTCCTTCCCATCTCTTCATGATAATTGCAGTAATATTATTAAGTCAGCGTTTCATATAGCCCCGTTTGCAAATTTTATATGGAAACCTCTTGCAAAGTTATGTTATTGCGCAAACAAAAAACATCCTTGTTCAAATTAAATTACAGGTTTTCATTAATTTCTACATGTTATCTCCGTGAGAAGCGTTATGTTAAGTCGGGTAAGAAGTATTTTAAATAATATTCATATCTTTGCTGTCTGTAACAGATTTGATCACAGAATTAATTAAATCATGAAGTCTTGGTTCTCAGAATCAATTATCATTGCTTAATTTATTTAATATAAATACGTATGTATTTCCATCGTGATATAACTTGGCATAAATTACATTATATAATTGAGTTTGTATTGAGAACTGTAATAGGATTGGCTGCAAATGACATTTATATTAGTACACATAACTAAATGTTTGCTCTCAGCGTTTCAGACTTCGGTAGTGACTTTACGCGACTAGGCCTTAGTTTATTCTTGTTGATGCTCTCAGACGTCAGGAGTTCTAGCCAATCCGTCTGTCGGTTGTTCAGTAAAGTTTTTCTCTTTATATTTCTCATTCAGATTCATTTGATGCTTTGCCAAAACGTAATCTCATACTGGTGGATCTTTTGATAGGTGGGTAACCTCTCTTTCATGATATTAAGAGTTAAATAAAAACAAAGAATGCTTAATATCGAAAAAGTCTTTTGTTATAATTTTATTCTCCACCCTGTTTCTACCTAAAATAATTTCATCAACGTGCTTATACGAAAATAGACTAAAGTAAAACTTTCCGAGCTAACAGGAGCTCGATTTAATGTATCTAATTTATGTAATGTCAAACTTTTTCGATAGCTAGCTTTTGAAGCAAAACTTGAACATTAGAGGAACCTGGGAGAGCGTCAATATTGTTACTATCCAGTAACGAGTTGTTGATTCATTTAGTTAGAATAACAAGAGGGAGAGTATCTCGTGGAACTGTAATCGGTAAAGTTTGTAACAACATCGGCCGACTTTCCACCTCCATCGGCGAAGTTAGTTTTAATGCGAGTTCCCGTGGCGTGCAGCGGATACGGATATCGATCGGGACAAGTGCGGGACGCCCGGGATTCGTCTGGCAGTCCCGGGTAACCGAACACCCTCGCCCCACCCTAACCGCCCGTCAAAAGGTTCTGTATAACGTGCTCACTACTTTGTTCTTGTTTTGTTTGAAGGTTAATATTCATTTTGACCTGAATGTCGGAGTTCCTTCATTCCTTGCTCAAACGAGAATTTAAATTAGAATTCTTTATTGAAATTCTTTTGATGATAGATGTGTTGTAGGCGTTGAGTGATGTGTGCTGATTCTATTGAAAAATGATTCACAAAAACTTTTAAATCAGTTTACTGGAACAAGTCTCATCAATCTTCAAATGATCATGCCTAATATTTTAATCCAAACAATCCGGTTCTATTGGGAACTAAAGAGTTTTGTAAAATTTCAATTTATTCTCTCATTAATACATGTTCAACCCAGTTATGGAACCAAAACCAAGCTTTCGAGTTATAATTTCCTTTTTCCTTGAGATTTAAGATAAAATGATTTTAGTTGCACGTGAGTTAGATAAGCCACAACCAGTTCACATTATACAACATTACTCAACAGATAAATCTTGTTTATCACCTGTCGATACGAAACGTCGGTTGCCTCAGAGATAAGCGTATCGCTAATCTATATCAGTAAAAAGATGACCTTGCTTAAGCGGAAGGCGCAATGTGTGTGAAGTATGATTAATTATGCAAGCCTGTGTATGTTGGGCCAGGCAGCCAGGCAAGCTCCGGGCGCGGGAAGGGGGAGGCGGGGTGGTCGCGGGGGGCCCCTCCTTCCCGGCCAGCCAGTTTGCGCCATTCTCCCGCGTCGGTATCACTACGCTCGGTTACTCGTTACTCGGAACGGTTTACTGAACGCATCTTACCTTTCACCGCACTAGCGTCACATGTTTTTTCGAATTTCGAATGTGCCGCGTGACGTCGTGAAGTGATTTTGGTGCTGTGGCCATTGTGGACCGTGACACGTACCCCGGCGCCCTTCGAGCCACCGGTACTTGTCATGACTCATTGTTTACCATCGCCTATTAGTTGCCGGCTTACCTACTTGTACGATTTATAATATTTATTTATAACAGCAATAACAGTTCATTTCTTTAGGTCATTAAGTATTACATGTTATTATCGTATCACAGTATCTTATTAATTTATACACCGCAAATATTACTTCAAAGAACTTTATGATATTTATTTGCATTGCCGCTTTATCTTCTGCTTCCTGTTTTAAATGTGAATGAATAATAAATCCATATGAAAATGGAGTCTGGCATTAAGTCAATTTATTGTCTGGGCAGCTGTCCACCTGTAACTCACCTGTAACCTAAATCGATTTAGCATTTCTTTTGTTCAAAATATCATGTACGAACCGGCCGGAACCTAATCTGCAACAGTGAACATGCATCGGAAAGCTAATTAGCATATAATGGTTTGAGCACGACCGCTTCGTACATACATATACGTATAACAAGTATACTATATTACGCTCTCGTGCAACTATGTAGGCGCAGTGCATACAAAGTAGAGATAGCCACACCCCGATAAAAGGACTGTCTCTCTCCCACCTTCACATCTCTGTTCACTGTATTAGGCTTAACAGACCGTTAATTCCGAAGAGATGTTTACGACACTTTCTGCAACCGCTTGCGAGAGTGGAGTGCAGTCTCGGAGCCCGGAATTAGATCAGTTGGAGAGTGATGCGCATCAGTAATCGACGCACGCACGCACAATGTGCGCCATATTGTTATTGTTATTACATCGCCTTAGAAGGAAACAGCTCGTTTGACTCGGTCCCGATGTTTGCTTTTGTTCTTTTCTAACTTCTTTGTTGGTCGTTATTGTTCCTTTGTTTGGCAAGATAAAGCGACCACTACGGAGGAGACTATTTATAAACATTCACTCTTCGATCGGTATATTTTCTATTGCGCTACTCCCACAATAATAGGAGAATTCACAAATGTCATACGAGATACTTTCTCTGAATCTGAATCAACAATAGAAACTAAAATTGTCGTCATAATGCGGCGCAGGTGCTGGCATAATTCAAGCTTTTGTTATTCTGCTTTTACGAAATAAAATATGACTGTAAAGAGCAATAAAGACCAAATAGGGAGTTGAATAGTTCGCTAGACGCAACGACATAAAGGCGGTACACGAATACCTCGGCCCGTCTACATCCCACGTACGCCCACTCCGCATGTTAAGGCTATACGTGAATAAATCCCACCTGACAACGCCGGAGTCCGGACTGCGGGAACCGGACCGAGCCTTCGATACATACAGCTAGCTTTATCTTACGTTAGCGGATTTAATGGAAAAGTAAGCGATTCCACGAAATTGTCGAGCTATTTTTCGATATAAAACAACAATGTTTCCTTTGAGAGACTAATGCATTTTGATATCCTATTTTATCAAGAGTTTTGATTGTGACAATGTAACAATAAATAGCCAGATGCGAAAATTCCCAACCAATTCAATTGTTCGGCCACAAAAAATGTAGCAGAACGTTGTTATGCCGAGTTGACGAACTGTGGAGAGCAATCGAGGTGGAAGTAACAAAGGCATAAGTTCCGACTGGCTGTCACGGCGACATACCCCTCTTATTTATGTTCGGCTATCTCTAACCGCATTGGAGTCTTGCCATTATGTATGTAAACCACATAGGTACACTTATTATATTGACGTCATAAAATTATACGAGTTATAAAAATATCCGTTGCTTGCTTATTACCTCGTCGTAACTTTTATTTATTATTCATTATGTATGTTACATCTTAATTTGTTTTGGCTTTGGTCTGATAAACAACAACAATACGCCTAGTAGTACATTTAACAACCAAAACAACATTGTAATCTACTTCATTAAAATGAGCTACTATTTGGTACATCGAATAGAACACAGACTCAAGTACGCCAGAAACTTCACTACGAAATTCCATTTGAGACCATTAAAATGCGATGAAGCGGTGTAACTTTCAAAGGTAGTTATAAAATTAATCTGTTCTTTATTGTGTTGACCCACTTTCTGTACGTTCTCGTAGATTAATTACAAATTCCCTTTTACTTATTGCTACTGCACAAGACATTAATAAAATAGGTTTGGGACGGATCCAACTTTCTGTTGTGTGTGTAACTTTGCTCGTATGTGTAATCCGTTTATAGCTTTCCTTGGCATTTTATTTGTATTGTCTTTTTACCTTATTTCCGGCACTCACTGCAGTGTTATTAATAATTTTGTTATTGCTTTACTCTCTGAAACAAACTTTGTCCTTTATATTAATTATTTTATCCTTATTCGGACAACAGTACATATCTTAAATTATTATTACGTAATGTTACACTTACTTATCTTAGATTATTATTACGTAATACCGCATAACTGGTATGTTTAATTAATTATGTTCACGTTTCAAGTTAATCATTAGAGCTTCCTGTTTGGCGCTGCTTAATATAATCAGCATACCTTCCTACTTCCCATGGTAATAAATACCATGAATTAAACATTATCGAATATGTTATTTTTATTAACAAGTATTAATTAGATATTCAATAACTGGACCAATAAGAGAAAATTATTCGGAAAAGAAATTGATAATTTGAATATCGCTTATGAAAATCCACTCAAACAGGTAAAATAAGGTAATACAGTTAAATCGTTTTTTTTTTTTACATATTTATACATGCGCACTTATAACGTCGACAAAAAGGTGCTCGGTTTGGGTTGGTCGTTTCCTATGGTGAAAGAACCGGCAAGGAACTCAATGGTGACTCAAATAATTTGGTTTTACAATTTTTTTATGTTACAGCGGTAGTACTTAAGGACATTATTATTTTATTGGAGGACATTGTAGGCCCGACACTTTGTCGTTGCTTACTACAAAACGTAGAATAAGTTAAAAAGATACCAAGAATCTAGGAATCTATACAATGCCCACACATTCACAAACAATCGGTAAAAAAGGGGCTATTATAAAGCAACAAAAAACAAAGAAAATATTAAATTAAACAAATGACACAAATATTATAATAATAACAATTATGACCAGCCAATAGCTGTATCGACGCTAAAATCTAGTTAGCGAGAGGCTTAGGACCGGACTAGGAATACTCGTTTCTAGGGGGAACAGAGTGGGAGGGAGGGGGGCAAGCTGTTCCGACCAGTCGAGTTGCACTCCTGCCCCCAGCTGCACAAGATTGAGAGATAAACGTACCGGGAACTGCTCGTATGAACACACTATATAACCGCCCGAGGCCCTATGTTTTTGTAGAAAGTACGTGAAATTGTATACCCGTGTATACGGAACGAACCGCGTAATACTACGCTCAACAATGATAAACGCTTAATCATCTTGTGCAATCACAACAATCCTCCTTCGTGTTGTGTAATTGAAATAATAACAGAGAATGATTACAATGCATTTACTAATACTTGGTATTTTGATAACACGCTGTTTTTTATTGTAAAGTTGAATTGATTATAGTAACTGGATTTTTAAAAGATAAGGCTTGAATGTGCTTGATAAATTAGTATAGAAGCCTAAATGACAGACCCGATGAGTAATTTAAACACAACCATAGACAGACAACTTACGAAAGATGTTATAAAGATATTGTACGCTGGAACGGATTAGATGGTCTGATCCTCTTAAACCAATTACAGCCAGTAGAGAACGTACAAAGGAGAGTGTAACAGTATTATCTATATAAATTATATTAGACGCATTCATCGGCAGACAAAGGTCAGGCGAGCGTACACTTGCGTAACAGTTGTAATGTGTTACTCTTCAGACAGAGTTCCGTGCTTCTGCATTATGCAATGTTTCTCGTTAATGCAGACGAGTCTTTCTTTGCAGACAAGCTGGGAAATATAGTTAGACGCATGTCAGATGCTTGAAATGTGTTGAAAACATTAGGAACATATTCTTGTTATTCACTTTGTTAGCTACTTCTTACATAATGGAGAGACTGATCTTATTGTCTTGGAATTCTTTAGTAAAAGAAGAAAGCTCTAGTGGCGGCATCCTATAATGGTCTCAACAGGATATTTATAATCCATTACAAATCTCTTTTATGACGTCATTTTCAACCTTATTATCTAGAAAGCTTCGCATAAGGCAGCTAACGTTATTTCAGGATATAAACTCGTAGGTTCATGTTCTAGTTAAGCGCTATATAGAGTCTCTCTAAGCTTTAGGTTTGATGAGATTTTTTACTTCGCAGAATCGTGACTCGCTGAACATTTACACAGTAAAGGAAATTTATTAAGAATTAGGTTGGGTATTTACTGAGTAATGTCTTAAAGGCACTTCAGCGCTTTGAAGTAGAGCTATGCCGTTAACCTGTCATGTTCAAATTAGCCAATTAATCAAAGCTCCGTCTATTGTGTATATTATCACGATCTTGTGAAGGCAGAATGGTTCAATTTATCTTGGTTATTTTATCGATATTACCCTCCGCGGAGCGGGCGGGTGTCTAGAAGGTGAACTTGGAAATAAATCACTGCTTACTGTTGCTGAGGACGTTCACCTGCACTGTTCCTTGTAAATATTACACGCGTGACAGATTGATGGGGTTCCTTTATACTTGTTTCTGCTCATCCACGCGTTGTTGTGGTTTCATAAAGGATTATACTGTCTGAATGCGGCCCTGTTTGCACAGCGTGGAACGTGTCGATAATCCGCTTAGTTTTTCTGCGTCTCTTTTAGTTTTCATAAAACGTGGCGGGGGTGATAAATCTTTCCCTTTTATTTATGGCCATTAAAGTGTATGGAGCGTCGGCGTCGTTCAATTTAATGTGTACTTGCGTTTAGATTATTATATTGTTCTGTTTACATTCACTAATTGCAGAAAGTACTCCAACTTTATTATAGCGGTAATATTAAATAAAATCTTTTATCACTATTAAGTGAAATATTTCAAGACAAGTGGGTAAAATGAAATCTCCTTTATTCGTGTTTTTATGAAATATGCAGAATAATGCTCACATTTTCACAAATAGCTCGGTAATAGGTGTTGGAGCACCGTTGCTAGGCAGGGATCCTACAAAGGCTACTCGCGCCAAGACTTTCCCGGGAAATTACTCCTCGCTCGGCTCGTAAAGCTCTTTAACATTTAAGCGATCAAGTAATATTAAAGTATTTCTTTTTATAGCTGAAGGCAAATTGGTATTCATTATAATTTCTTTTCATTCTTCAGGGTTAATAACATTTTTATTTACATCCTCAATTCTGATTTCCGTTTTGTATTCATTGGCTTTACTTGAATCTAGTTCAATGTCTGCCAAAACATTTATTGGCAGAGCTGCAGACATCAAATTCGGTTCTGAAAGCACTTACAAATCTAGTACGTCTGAGTCTGAGTAATCAGTCTTGCCTCCGGACGTTTGTACCTAGGTCTAGATAGGGACAAGTTGACTTTACTATAGATAAGCAACTTGATAGTACCGTTGCCATAGAACGTGGTTCAGTACACTTCGTCCACAATGCTCGCCTTGTTTATTGTATGTTTCAAAGGGTAACACACAAAGCCCCGATACACAGAGTGTAACGTGCAGTACGCCATCGCCACCACGGAGAATATAAACGATCTGATTGTGTTCCCATTGAATTAACTTGCACTATACAGCTGTCATGATGGCGGAATATTAATCGTTTATAAAGTTCTATTTAGAGCGCTTGTGAAATGGCTGTATAGAGTAGGAACTTGTGAGTATGTGAAAGAATCGATCGCTATTATGAACTCTTCATGTCAAACGAGGTTATTTCATTGCGAAATGTGTACGCAAATTATCATTTCTGACATAATTATACCTACTATGGAAATTAAACTCACCCAAGCTTAAGTCATTATCGGAATGTTGAACATATCCTGTGCATTATCATAATGCGAGTTAATATTAATGACTATCAGTAAATCGGAGTCGAAACTGGGTTACACTGAACAGGCCAAGGAACCCGTGATTTACACTCACGTTACACTTTATTCACCCAACATAATAACGGCGACCATTTCCTTTTAGTCAATTTTATCTCATAACGGTCCTGAGGATTTGAATGGGGTGAATGTACCGTATTCGGCGCGAGGAAGCGTTTCCAAGGGACTAGCCTTTGGAAAATTCACTTAATAGCTGATATACCTACTTGGGAAATTGAATGAGGCCCTTTTCTGTAATGTGTTGGCTGAAATCATAAATTGGTGTTTTTACCTTTGTGTTGTATGTTTGATATACATCTTTTTGACTGGCACTCTTGTATTTATGTCTTATTAATTTTAACCCTATTTTGCCACTGCGTAATTTAAGTACGCTACCTGCATAAATGTCACATTAAAGAAGGAAGGGCCCTATGCCACCGATCCATAAAGGCCTCGTATCACGCTTTTCCTTTATGGGATAAGTAGAACAGATATTAGTAACTTAAACCGCTTCAAGCAAAACACAGCTGAACGAGGTGCATAAATAACAAATTGCTGCCAGCTTTCAAGCGCCATAGATGGCTTTATTATTTTGAAATATCTGACAAGTTTCCTTATTATTAGCGAACTACTTAATTACAGGTGGTTCAAAGTGCTTTTAGAGTTCTGCGAAATTCTTTAGCGTACGTCTGTCTTTAACAGACGTTTTTCTTGGAATTAACGTCCCGTAGCAACTTACGTTTTGCCTTGATTTGATTGTGAGACTCGAACGAGACGCAGACCATATTCTAAGAAAACAGCTACTTAAGTTTTATCAAGATTTTGTAGTAACACTTGATCAGTTTTTAAATTTACTAATATTATGGAAAACGTTTATAGTCGAGTCGAGTATGAGAGCGAATGTCTTTAGTCGAATACTTATGGAATTAATTACTTTTGATTTTAGTATGTAGTTAATATGTCTGTTGCTATTCGTTCGAATGCAATTTGTACCGGGCTCATTTAAATGCAACTCCACGAATTGAGGTTCATTTAATCAGTGCGTAATTGGTTGTTAGTCGTCAATGTCTAAATACTAAAGAGATTTTTGTTAGTTTGTTTTGTAATAGTGTACTATTACATAATGGCAATCGACACCTGAAGGCAATTAGGGAAATAACGCTACGATTGGTAGATTTTTATAACGTTCGGTATAAAACCGTTTTCGGGATTACCCCAGTGCACCTTATCGTAAAATATGCCAGTAGTATTTACCCTATACTTACGGAAGCATAAAATATTAAATTAATAGAAAGTAAATAGAGTTCATGCATAAATAAGCTTTATCCGGAATATTTAAAATAAATCATCATCATCATCAGCCTATATTGTTCCCACTGCATGCTGGGACGCAGGCCTCCTCTCTATGAGAGGGAATGGGCTGTAATCCACCACGCGGGCCCAGTGCGGGTTGGTAGATGTCACATGTCTTCGAATTTTTAGTTCTAGGACATGCCGGTTTCCTCACGATGTTTTCCTTCACCGTTTTGAGAGCAGCGGTGGTGAAATAAATTACACAAAGTAATGCGCCTGCCTGGGTTCGAACCTACGACTTACTGCTCGTAACTCGGGGCTGCTACCACTGGGCCACCGCTGCTCGAGCATTTTAAAATAAATAATTAATCAAAATAGTTCAAAAGTATGAAAATCGGCTTTACAATAGGTACTCAGCGACCAACCTGAATGCTCATTTCCACATTTCAGGGAATTTTTGTAATATAAATATATAATGCATAGTAAAATTCAATTCATTTTAATTTAAAACAGACAATTTGGATTTTCTCTTTAATTAAATGTGATAAATTCGAGTGTTTCTGAAAATAATATTTTTGTGGGTAAGCTTTCAACCAAAAGGCATAATCTACTGAATTATTATTCATTAATTTTCACAAGATAATTTAATTCAATCAGTTATTCGAATAATTATTTCCTTACTTTAAATTATAATAGCGCAAAGGATTAAAAAAAATACGACCCTTAACCCCTCCACGTGAAATCTCATTAAAGCGAAAGACGGTTTTGATCTGTCACGCACAACGTTCCATACATAGCGATAAAGGGTTAAGGGGTGTAACACAACCCGTGCTGGGGGTGAATGACACAGTAAAGGACGACTCGACATAAAATAGACCGTCCTCTTTATGAGAAGCGGTGCCAAGTGAAATGTGTCTATTTCAAACTGTGGAAGTGTGGACCAAGGTCGTTATTCGCATATTTTTGTGAAATGCAGCCAATTTTTTATCTAAGTGCTTTATATTTTATTCCGGCAATCTAAATAGATTGAAAACAATCGAATGGGGTCAAGAAAAGTTTTATTCTGTAGAATTATCTGTTCCAACAAAACACATTACCAAACAATATGCATTTTTTCATCTTAACTCATCTTTTTTACCATCTTACTTATCAGAATTTCTCACGCATTGTTTTATTATCCGATTATTTACCGCATCGAGCTTCTAGCCAATTCCAAAGAAAGCCATGATCTGCGTGAAACGTGATAAGAAGTTATAAATAATTCGCTGACGAATGCATCAACAAATATTTTAACAAAACTGCCAAACCATCATCGTAAATAAGTCTACAATACTCGAATAATATTCAATTCAATTGTTAACCTTTATCGGTAATGTTATCGTTAAATGGTTTGCAAACATGATGGCAGGAACAATCAAACATCTCCATGGAACGTTGCCAAATATTTGAAGAAAAAAAGAAAATGCTGTGAAAAAAAAGCATTAATTTCTTCATACACTGAGTAAACGGACTGATCTATAAGGCTAAGAATAGCAGTGCGCGGGTGGACGTTAATAGCCCCCTGTTATGGATTACTCCTCGGTCAATAATGGACCACCCACAACGCTGAAACAAGTTTCTGGATACGTTTTTCCGTTTTTATGTTAACCTTCGATAGCCAACAAATTCTTTCAGTAAACAATGTTCATAATTATGTAAATATATTTAGGATTTTCCTAGCTAAGGATTAACTTCTCATTGTTGAATAATTTATTAGGGGTTTTCCACATAAAATAATTTATTCACGGGCAAACATGTTTGTACTACCACGAGGTCAGAACTCGTTACTCACAATGAGACACTTCTAGAAATCTAGACACCAGTCCAAACCAATTAACATAAATTGGTTTATTGACCAATTTTATTACAGAAATTGTTTTAAACGTTGAGTTTGTGTTAATGGTTGTATTGTTTTTGTAAAGTTCGAAGAATAATCGCATAAAATGTTTAGATCTAAACCAAACCAACAAACTCTTCAGCTTCATAATATTACAAGTAAAGATAATGCATTCATTAAGCTAAAACAAACGCATACCGGTAGCCATTAAAACTGCATCTCTCGTCCGTGTTTAAATACTTAATTTAATTTATCTTGTGCAAATACTTACGAACGCGAAACACTTAGGTCTATTAGCATAGAGTAAGAAGTGTAATGCAAAGTATGCAAGTATTCTTGTGCAAGCTCAGGCGGCCCATGGCCTAGTTCGCAAGGCGCATTGCGTAGGTCAGTCATGTCGCGTGTACCAGTGTTACCACACTTTCTCTTTAATGTACCATTTCACTTTCACTCCCCGATAGACATTTTGTTGTAATTTTTCAGATCATTAAATTTTTAACGCAATTGCATGTCCTACTTTTTTGTTTTGGCACACAAGGAATTGTATAATTTGCCGGCGGAAATGTGTGACAAAAAATTCTGAGAACTATAATTAGCGTGTATCTAATTATTTTTAACGGCAAAAAGTGGTGTTGTTTACTATGCTCGTATTGTGTAAATTAGACGAAGATAATGATCATTAATGTAACTACATTATGATGAATAAATCATTCAAGTCGTAGTAATAACACTACTTGTCTAATCAACGATTCGATCTGCTGTGTGTAGGAGTACAGTCGTTTGATTAAAATAATATGACGTAACACAAACGTACAAAGAACAGAGTCAATATAAAGTGAACCAGATGACTCATAACTTTCTCCGTTTCGCGCCCAGTCGACTGCCAATGCAAAAGTTTTAATTAATATTTTAAAAACTTTCTATTCATATACAAAAGTTTCAGCGCGTGTAGATTGTTTGAATTTCGCGTCTTAATTGATGTAATTCTGGAGTTTGATCACTCTTATTGTTACTTTGTGAAAGATCGTTATTATGCGTAATTATTTCTTTACGATGTTTGATGGTTTAATTGCGTTCATTTTATTTTATGTTCATCTCATCGTAATAGTTTCCTTTTGAACAATTTTGCGGATAGTTACGTATTCGAATTAACGGTTTTACACATGCACTAAACGTTCAAGATAACTTTTTTTCATAATAAACAAAGTTAGTACCTATACATAGGTATTCCAACCGAGCCACACTAAGCCAACAATGTTCCGTGATCTTTACCATACAAACAGGTTGTTTGTCAATTTCCCGATGACGCAGCGCGTTGTCAAAGCATAGCTCGCTTGTGCACATAAACACTTCAGTCGCGACCGTCGACTCCTCCTCCCCTTGCGTCCCTTATGGGGGGAAGTGGAGAATTTCCTACCCCCGCTGCCCCATTTTTCACAAAGTACTAAGCATGTCGCGGTCGGCTTCCCCATCCCATACCTCCCCAAGTTACGCATGTTTATCCCATAAATTTTTGTTATGACAACACATGGTCAGCTGGACCATACATTTATTCAATACGTGTATGTTATGCTAATACAGAAACATTGTGTTTTCAGCTTGTAGCTAATTATTTTTCGAGTTTCATTACGTTGCCAACTGACTAGGCTTAGAGTTATTTTATCTTTTATTCGAGTTTGTAACTTGATATCTTTGCCACTTGGTGTCATTAATTAAAATACAGGATCGTTTGGGTCCGTTTGGCAGCCATTTTACTTTTCCCACTGTTTTATTAAAGCTCCTGTTTCGGTCTCGACATCGTGATTTATTGAGTCCTTTCCCTCCTATAATAGTTCTATTGTCTGAAAAACGAAATTCAGATTAATTCTCATTGATAAAAAGTTAATATTGATTAGTGGGTTGTAAGTCTGTGAAAACACAGGTTGTTACATACTTTCAAAATAAATGTAGTATTAGAAAAGGTTTAGTAGTGATTATCGGGTATCAATCAGTATTAGTGTATAACAGTGAACGGGGCCGCTTTCCGCCCCGTCAGCGCAATAACCGCTGGCGAGGTGCGCCGCTGAGTCGGCAGTCCTCAGTCCTGCCGAGTCTTGCCGAGTCGGGCGTGAGTCAGCACGAGCCGGCACGAAACGCTATGAGTCATGACTCGACGTAATTCAGACTGGGATCGCCCATCGCCCGCCGTCAACCGAAATAAGTGGATTGCTGCTTCACGGCTGAATGATTCCATTTCAAAGGGCGCCCTCTGACGACATTACTTCATGCTTATGTTCAATTAATTTCATCTCGGAAAGATTTCCTCAAAACACGGCCCGTTCGATTGTGCGATTATATCTTTCTTTATGTTACGACGTGAACGCCTCCGATTGTGTTCTTCTATAGAGCGTAAGAAATTAGAATGTGGCCTGAATTACGTTTTGATGAGTCTGCTGAATGTTCCCCAATTTACGTTGGAGGTCGACTTACCATAAACATGTTTTCCACGCGTTTGTGTAAATACGGAGTAACTTTCTAGAACCTTACACAATGCAGAATGAGTAGACATTTTAATCTATACATATATGCCTGTATTACCAGTAGATTGACGTCATATAATTATGTAGTTATATGATATAAATGAATATTAAAAGAACAGCACTATAATTAGAGCCGGCGCTACATGAGCATTGACGTGCAAAAAGCGGTTCTTAGTAATTTTATACATATATATTAATTTGCAATGAATTAATCGTGCATTAACGCTTTCGGTTCTTCGATCTAATCACATAACATAAATAGTCAATGTCAGCTAACGTCAAATACCGTTTGAATGTCAAGCGAAACGGTTTTCAATTACCAAAATTGTAACAAAACAAGGCCGTTCTTGATAACTCAAAAGTTTAGAAGTTCATTAAAATATGTAAAGGACGGCCCCCGCGTTTAGCTAAACATCAAAGGGATAAAGGGCTCAGAAATAACATTGTGTTCCGAGCACCAAGTCCTTTGTTTACTTTGACTCAAGTTCGTTATTGAAACACGTCCATATGTCCATGTTTTCTTTTTGTATCCGAACTAAATTTGAATATTTTTGTAAGAAAATAAAATAAAAAGACTTAGAGTCAGCTCACACCGAGACGCGACGCGACGCGACGCTCGCGCACACCCTAAAAGAGCGATTCAAAATATAACTTTATTTTCTACACGAAAAGATACACATTTCGTTGTGACAATTCAGAATACGTTGCGCAACGTATTCTGAATTCTCAAGGTGCGCGCAGCGTCGCGTCGCGTCGCGTCTCGGTGTGAGCTGACCCATACCCGACAAAATAAGCAAAACGAAAAAGGGCAAAAGGTACGAATAAGATACAGCCCAGATTAACTCGAGACCGTTGTAATACAATCACGTTTTATTTCTGTCTTTACATATTTATATTAAGTACAGGATTATTTTTGGATTTCGAATCGCTAAGTTTTGTTTCTTTTTTTTATTTCCAGAGAGTTGAGCGCGAGACCACAAAAAGCCCAGCGACAACCGGTGGCAGGAAGAAATCGTCAGCCGTGAGGAGCAACGGGCAAATCGCGCCCACTGAGCCGCCGCCACAACCTGCAGGTAAACAACTTTTTTTTTTATTTCACCTCTGTAACAAACTCCTTTGTTCATCACATAAACCTCCCAACTCTTCAAGAAAACAATAAAAGCCAAAATTTATGGCGACATTACGAAGTTATCTATTTTTGCTCCGAATGTATTATTCTTGAAAAGGCAAGAATGGCTGTCGATGGCCACGTCATAAAATAACGTTTTTGTAGTGAAAGTTGTTTGATGGATCACCTCCGGTAACAGGGGTGTTTTCTCAAAGTCAATTACAACTTCGTCCTATTAATCTCGAAGAATGTTGGATATTTCGAAACATTACCGAAACTTAGCATAAAAAAGTAAAGAGGATGATTGATGGCGATAACAACTTAAAAACTCTTAAAAGCGCTGAAGTAAAAGCTACATGTTCAAAAGTGATATGAAAATATATGAAAGGTCGTACTTTATCTATGAACCCTGAGCATTAAAAAAAGTAACATTTCATTCCTTTAACCAGGTATTGATTCGATTTTTTCGCAACCCGCACCGGCCAGGGTATCTTCGGTATGTCGCAATTGACGTCGCATGCAATATACGTAATAGGGGTACAGCTGTTTATAAGGGGATAGTTACAAAAGCTCCCCCGGGAGTTAGCCGGGCTCCATGCTTAATAGGATAGATTCAGAGCATTCAGGTGTGCTGACTGTACCACGGCCCACGCCAGGCTCCGCGGTACCCGTGACCGTTCCATTTGTAATTCCTATTACGTTGAATGCACTATTCACTAAAGCTTTCGTTTAAATTGCAATGTATGAAAAACGTTCGCTATTCAAGCGACGTAAAAGATACGTTTAGTTTTAACTTTCACGTTTGAAAGAGTGCAAAAAAGAGAGATATATTCGTGCATCAACTTTTCTTTTTAGATTTTGCGATGATAACAAACCATCGTATTTAGTTATCATAAGAGATGGCTCCATTATCTTTTAGCTTTCCATCGTAGGGAGGAAACGCTAATGTTGCTTTGCTTTTACGTTTAATCTTAAAACAAGAACCGTTCGTTTTATCGCCTTTTGTTTGGCGCTAAGTAAAGCAGCTTACGGTAAAATACGCATGTCTTTTACCACCTGAAATATGAGTTCAGATAACTTTTTGGGTCAGTATAAAGTATGGGTCGTTACTCGGACGTCTTTGGGTATATACTTGTGAATGTATAGATATGGGAGTCTCAAATTTTACGGCTTTAACTACATACGTTGGCACGATGCCAGTCGACGACTATAAACGGGTTACTTAAACTTAAATAGTACATTCGGTTACAGCTGGGTTAGTTCTCTTGCAGCTAACTCGAGAAATGTACTGCATATTATGTACTTATCTAGCTTCTGAATTTGTTCTCATGTAAATTAAATTGCTTTTTCTATACACAGATCTTGACTATAATTTCTTGGAAAACCAATTATAAGAATGTTTATGAAAAACACTGAAAATGCTTTTAAAAAGCTCAAAAATAGTTTTCCTCTTGCATCTACGAGTCATAATGCAATACGAAAAATGTTTGCCTTTTCTTCGCGATAATTTTAAATATACGAGACAGTTACTCTCAAAACTGTAAAAATATTTTACACGCAAAACTCGATGAAAAGTATGAGGCGACGTGTATAACAAATGTTTGTGAATTGCGATTTCATTTAACGTTTTTAGAAATGTTCATTTCAATTTATAGGACAGTCAATGATGATGAAGCCGTTCATGAATGAGTAAAAATAGTAGTATAATAAATAATTCTGTGTTGGCATCGATAAATATAAGATGTAACATTTTCCCCATACTTCCCCTAATGGATTATCCTGCTTCGCCTTTGACTTGCACTCAAGATGGATAGCTACCATTTGCAATAGAATGATTTACGTTTCCATACTACATTCTAGATCCTTAAGACATTATTCCCGGTAGGATCTCTTAATCTTTCTAGTGTTTGGAAACAGTTCATCACAACCACAAAGGAATCTTTTATAATGCGAAATTCTTGAGTGTGTGAATTGTTTGTATTCAATTATCTTTTGTTTCCTACATCTGTGTGAACTGGCATCGTTGAATGTTTTGTCTCAGCCGTGTAGGGGTATATATACACAACGTTTGTTATAATTACATGTGAAGTTTTATTATGAAACTTGTAAGAAATAAAAATATTTAGATGACTGTTTACCATTCTACGTAAAGCTCTGGGAATAAATTAAGATTTTTCATTGTAGGGTCTTTCATAATTTAAGCAAAACTTGCAAAAACTTTAATTAAAAGCTTGATTTAAGCAAAAGTCTAGGAAAACAGTAACTTTCATCAACAGAATGAATTTTTCATCCAATTTAATATCTGTTCTCATTAAACGTAACATAGTTTCATTTTGGAGCACCTGTACTAATACTGAGTAACCAACGCATTTAGCTGTTCAAGCACCTTCCTAACTTTCATGTAATCCCTGCTAAAAACGGATCGCGCAATAATTGGGAGAATCCAAGACCCACAAGCCGACGCCAACGGTATTAGCCTAATGAACTAGACCACTTGAGGATATAAACGCACAATTTATTTATACCTTCGAATACGAAGCGAAATTCAACGGAAAATACGAATTTCCACCCGAGCTTCGTACTTCGCATACGATTTAATTTCAGCAGTAGCAAATTATCCAGGACAAAGGTAGTGTTTTTGCTTAACAAGAACGCAAAGATAAATTATTGTTTCCTTTGTGAGTTTAATTACCTATCCACTTAATCTAAACGAGTAAAAACTCAACCCGAGCCAAGGAATCTTTTGTTCCTTTTAAACTTTATAAAACTTTCAGTGTTTTTAAAATCCATTTACTCTTTTGTAGCATCGTAATGTTTAACTTCAATTCAGTTGGAAGCAGAAAGAGTTGAAAAGAAAATGAAATGGGAAGCAGAAATTCTCTTTTGTCTGTCCAGCGGACGGTATGGGATGTTATCCTTTGAGTGAAATAATATGTCCGCGATAAAGGGAGATAAAACGTGCTTTCATTTTGTGCTCGGGGTGCGAGTGACAGATTGGTGACGTCACAGAATGGCCGCCCGCCCGGGGCGGCAGCAGGGATGATACATACATGTATTAGGTACCTAGATGTGTCATATAAATCACAGGACTGTGTAGTATACATATAATTATATATTATACTTGGCATGCCGCTTTGATACCAACCCCGCCACGTGTATCGTTGGTACGTAATCGGTGATATGTCACGTCCACGTCTGCAGTTGAAAAGTTATATTGCCTTTATGAATTTGAAACTGAAGTTTGACTCAATTTACAACTGAACTTGTTATTTATGGAAATTCAGTCTCTTTCAAAAAGAATTTTGCAGTGGACCGTTGCGAACGACCAGTCTTTAAAAATCACATACATATTTGAGATTTATTTTCAGAATGAAAGAGTCATGATGTTGATTATTCCTTGAATAATTCAAAGTGCCTTATATTAAATTTCGTCGCCGCTGGGCCAACGTATATTATACATATTTACATAATAAAGAGTTGGGATCTAATAACGTAGGCAGCAAGCGACTCCGCCAGTTTTCATAATTTCGCACAACCCTCTTCGTGATTTTGAAAACCATCTGCTTTAATAGATTGGACCGTTTTCCTTTTTAATATTATTTCATGTTTATTCAAACACGGTTCAAATACTGGATCAGTATTATCGTTTTTTGTTTATTCCTTAGTGATGCGTTTACATAACTGTAGGACCAACTAGTAAGTATACAATAACTATTGTATACTTACTAGTTGGCAAGTTTTGCCATGGGGCCTCGAGTGTATTTATATGTATGTATTCAAACGGCAACTAACTTTATATTGGCTCGGAACTCCGGGGTTGCGAGCGACCGTGGACTTCGTACAAATATTGCTCGGATCGTTGGAACTTTGTTCACATTGTTGTTCATTGCTCCAAGTTCGGTCACTTTCGTTCAGTCAGCGTTCGCGACCTGCCCCATCGGGCAGTGGGACCAACTTTTGAATTTGAAACTAGTTAAGTTTCCAAGGTTGGTAGCAACTATGGCGGTACCGTTCAGTAAACGGTTCGTTTTACATAATTGAGAACGTTTTGTCCTGTTTTGCTTATGTTTATGGAAAAACCTCGTTTGGTAGTGACGTTTCTAACCCACATATCGTTCCGAATATACCGAGATATTTGCGCTGAATACTTTAGTGCTTTAGTAGATAATAGATATTATACGGCGATATTGTTATGTAGAATACCTACATACATATTGTAATTATTATAGCCTGGTTTTGTAGTAGGTTTTTAAACAAGTAGATAATATAAACTCTGCAATAATGTATCTGTTGTTGTTGTTATTGAAATAAATAGTTCAATAACAACAACAACAAATACATTTTTGCATCACTTTACTTAACTGGTATTTGTTCCAATGTTCCGTACAGAGCTCACTATTATAGTTTAATCAACAACATTAACATTAAATTAGTAACAGTTAATTATTATTAATACTATACAACGTGTAACACAATCCATGCCATTAATGTAAACACGAACATGTTCGATTAATCCCATTTCGATAGCACATAATATATAATCCAAACAGTCGGTATATGAGTACATAACTCACTCACTTGATACCGGCAACTACTGGTAAACCTATCAACCGTTTACTTACCTCTTGAAATACATATGCGGTGTTGTGTATTCACAAAGCGACGGTGGAAGCGACAGTCCTTTGTGTCAGTAAACGGAATTCGGATATTGGATAAGCTTCCGCGGTCCCCTCCCTGTTTGTTTACCTAACAATTTGATTTTAATTGGTTTCGCAGCACTAGCGCCTCGTCTCGTCCCCGTGTCGTGCCGTTTAAAACACATGCACTCAATGATCGCATTGTAGTCATAGTTCTTGTTTATATTGTTAATTGATGTTTGGGCAGCCTTGTTTATTAATCGAGTTTCAATTTACGACGGAAATGTTCTACTGGTATTTAATATGAACAAATGCCAGCTATAATAAGCGAGCGGACTGTTCATTGAACCGCTAGTAATTATTTGTAACAAGATTACGATCGATCACGGTGTATAATTTAACTAATTGTACGCCTGTCTCAGATATTTGTCAGCGATAATTCAATGTGCAGATTAATAATGTACATTAGTTAACCCTAGCGTCATGTCATGTCTGTTACGAGTCCTTTACTATCACGTAACGATGTTTGACTAGCGCGTCGCGTCACACCAATTTGCACATTTCAACTGACTATATTAACCTCTTCTTTTGAACATTAACATATTCATGCTAATGTTCCTAGAAAGCGACAGACAGAATTTTGTTAAAATTATCATGTCTTTTGACTTGACATGACATATTAATCACCCCGAAACACCCCTCTTGTATACTTACCTACCTACGCCCCTAATTTATGAACAGTCATATAATTCCAAATTGCAAATGAAGAAGATAGCTTCATCTGAGCAAATTTTATCTCATTGACAGATTTATACAATCTTGATATTCGGTAACGAAGTAATCTGCATTCCGGAGGTGGAACATCGCAAATGCGTGCGCGCCCGTTGGCTTATGTAGTTAGCATAACTTTACATATTTACCTTTAAATGCACCAGAGGTACGCTGCCACTGTGATATGTGTAGGTATTGCACATGTTCTAAACAAACATAAAATGCACCGAAGCTAAACGAAGATAGTAACTAACATAAGCATTTATGCGCTTGAATTATTTAAATCAAATATGCATTAACTTTGCCCGAACCTCGAAGATATGCAAAATGCCAAACAAAGAACTTTATTCATTGCGAGTTCGTGACCCAAAAACTTGTTTCAACTGTAAAATTATTATGCAATTCCGCATACGCGTAGACGTTATCAATGTTATCACACTTAAGTGCAAAATGGTGTAGTCAATAATAAAACATCCTCAAGGCAGCCCCTTTACATGTGAATATTATACGAGTTTAGGAAACCGGGCGTACATTAATACACATTATGCCCCTTTATCATACTTTGCTTCCCCCACTGCCCTTGTAAAGTTGGAATAAAAATAACAATATTAAATTTGCATGCCGACGAAACTGGCTGTGGCACGCGACGAACTCACCCCCGCCCCGGGGCGAACTGGTGGGCGGGGTGAAATGGGGGTGAACGGGGAAATTGTGACACGTCTAGCGCACGTTTTGTGGGGTGGCGATGGCGTTAGAAATTCGTGCAGGAATGCAGTGTCACCCTAATCTTTGCTCCATAATAATCCTCACCTGACTGTAATGACGCAGACGTGGAGGTTGAGACAATGGGGTGGAATTATGCAATTTGTTTCTGCACAGACATGTTATTCAGGTAGCGGATTTTATTACCATTTGAATAAGCAATTTATTCTTTAATTAAACGTATTCACAGTTCAGCTTTAATCTCACTCCCACGTACTTACTAACTGTAACTATCCAAACAAAAACTTTTGAACAGTTTCAATCCTATAATCACAGAAAATACTTCATCGAATCCCACGTAACCTGATTACTGAATTACTGATTCAGCCGACTAATCAAGCGTGTGAAAGTGCCTGTAAACAACATACCTACGATTGTTTTAATTAACACTAAATAATGAGTCACAAGTCTTGTGTTCGCGATGTTTTGTTTTGATATAAAGCAGGCAGCGCCGTGTGATGAAGTACACAAACGTATGACAGCCGTATCCGGCCGGCCACAATTGCGCGAAGGTCAGTGACACGCATCGCAAAGCGAGCGTGCGCGTGAATCAACAACTACTTAATTATAAGAAAAGCGTCTGTTAGACACGCAAGGGGGTGAGGTGGAGGTGGGTGGCTTGGTGAGACGTGGACTTTATTTGTCGCGTAATTCAAAGGTTTTTTGCTTTTATTATTTTAATAGCTCAGTGAAAATTTATTATTGTTTTTCTTAACTTTCATTGCCACTATTAATCATTGAGATTTCGAATTAAATGTTGCGCAAGAAAAAACATTGGTAGCGAAGTTTTATAATTTTTGCCACAAACGATTTCTCAATTGGACTGTTGTTTCGTTAGTGTAAGATAGATGTCGCTACTTGTAGCGTTCGAGCGATCCCATTCGATTGTTTCGAAGTAAAAACTTGTTTTCTTTTCTAAACTTCAATATTACACACTTCTTTTATTATTACATAACCATGTAAGTTAAGTGTACATGTAAACACTTTAATAACTTTTTTCTCTACAGAAAACCAAGCAAGATTGAACGACAGTGTAAAAAATAATGGTTACTATATTTTCTGAACCCTCAATAGACAGCCGAATGCCCTTTTTATGTTGGGTCGACCGTTATGGAAGATTTATGAGGGCGCACTGGAGCCGGCTTTCCGAGCTCATTTAATTTTTATTGCATCGAGGTCGTGTTAAAAACGTGATAGTAACGGCCCGCCATTAATGAAACACGCCAATTGACAAACAATCACATTGAATATTGAACACTGAACTGTTCAATATTACATCACGCGATGATCTTCAGTCGCTGCGACCAATTAACATGTATTTATGTTAAACGAGCTAATTATCATTCTTGTGCGGCTGCATTATTAGAAACAGTCTTATAATATCCGTGTTTATATGCAGATTACAAGAACAATAGTCGGTGGAAATCGACACGGTGAAGAGCCCGGCGGCACCTGCGTAAGCATAATAAATGTTAGCGGCGCGTCACGTTGGCGTTACGTAAAGAACAATGGCCGGCTGGGAACGCGGTCGTGAACGCGACGCGAATCCTCTACACGGAATCTATGCCATTTATTCATTCCAAGTGACGTCTCGGCTTAAACAATATCGGTGGGGAATCGCAAATGGCCGACAGTGGCGGCAGTACCGTTTCCGTCCTCAGTGTGGGACAAACAGAGATTTGCATATTTTCGTACGGACTGCCCGTGTTCGGCGTGCGAAATGTCCTAATTGTAGGCAGGTATTATTCGTCTTTATGCTGGGTTGTCAGTGTTCTTTGATTCGTATTTTTTTGTTATCAATGTGGAAATCTGCAAAACAACAATATATTTTTAAGTCGGTACTTACCGGTACATATGCATAATAAAAATAAAGAATAGGTAAGTATCGTAATTTTTATTATGCACATAATATAATTTTACAAAGTCATTAAAACGATAATTTCCACAAAGTAAAAATGTTTTTTTTTTATTCTGTAAACGCAAACTGTAAGCCAGTCCTTTGCACACTTGCGAACGTTACGCGTTATTATGTGTACTTTCACCCCGACAAACCGTTACCTGAACTACCTACTGAATACTCGCTATCTCTCTCGCACGCGATCACAATCTCGATCAACAGTGTTTGTTACACTAAATAACAGACGAAATCATTAATTCATGGTTTTCTGTTTTAAAAAGCATTCATCTTCCAAATGTATGGGAAAAATCCATTATAATTTTATTTCGTTCTGAATGTTATTTACCTTGGTATTGGTAATCCGGTTTCAGGTCATGCCACCGAACGTATTGTTTTAACATCTCCATATTTAAACGTTGAATGTTTAGAATAGCGTAGTTATTTACTCAGTAGGTGTTTTCGTATTTATATGACCTCGACGGAAAGAGACAAGACTGGTAATAGCCACTGTAATACCTTCATTTTGTCCTCTTTAGAAATTTATTGGACGGACAGAAACAGCACGATTTATATGTTTATTCAGGCCGCCGGGTATCTGGCCTCGTTTATGCTTTGAATGGAAACAAAGGTCTCTTAAATGTCTATTCATTATAGGTACCTACGTGAAGATAATTATTCTTATTCATTTTGCAATAGATCGCTAAATAACGAAATATAAACAGTACTTATTCAATTTAATACTGAATGTAAAAGACACAAATGTCACTTGTTCATCGACTCGATAAGCGAGTATCAAATAAATTCAATGAAGTAACAACGTAATTGACTTCAAAACACGCTTTTACTATATTCTATCTATCATTTAGCCTCAATCGGTTCATTGTGAAAGAGACCCTAATAAGGTCGTAAAACGTAATAAAGAGTCAAGGCGATCCGGCTCATTCCGCGCAAGTTTTAACAAGTGAAATCAGAACCCGATTGCATCGCACACCAAAATGTGTTGTGTTTCTACATTATTCAAATCACACGTCAAGACCACGGAGGTCGTGTATTTTTCACACGTCGGCGCAAATGCATTCCTCACACAATTATCACGCCACGCCACCTCTCGCGGCCGCCGCGCTGGTGGCTACTCTCGCTCCGTTATGACTTTTATTTGCCCTCCATAGACCGCATGTCCAGCCAGCACGAACAGGTTTCGGAACCAGCTCAATAAATACGAGTAGGGCGAGGCATGCAGGCCCTATCTGGATAATCTCCTACATACATTCATCTCCCTCTAATCGCCGTAAACGGGAAGATTCATGATGCCCTTAAAGGGAATTTTGCTGTCGAATCGTAATCGGTTCCTAGAAGAATTTATCACCAGCCTTTTCGTAGAACCTGTTCCGATGCGGCCGGCTTTACATTAAAGGGTTGTGAGCTTGTATTTTTATTTTAAACGTCTATCGAGTCGAATGGACCGTTAATTGGATCGGAATGCAGTCTTATATAATTAAACAAAAACGAAGATCCATAAAAGGGTAGATTATTCGAGCTTGCAACTAACACAAAAGAAATAGTTTCGGAGCCGGATTTATGAAGAGAGATCCTTCACGTATTGTATAGACTTTTACGAGACGAATTCCCAAATTTTGCAAGTTTTTTTAATTCGACAATCATTAGAACGAGACATGTTTTTGTTTCGCAAGAATCTTGCTGTTACCATGTCTCGTAATTTGCAAAGATTATTCCAAGAACTAAAGACATCTTCCGAGAAACGGGATAAAAACCAGAGATAAAAGCAAGAATCACCAGTTAGGTTAGAACACATAGTTCCCCAAGATGGCTGCGGGTATGACGTCAGTTGGCGGTACACGGGCGCATTAAATTGATCGTTATGTTGATTGATGCTCGAGGTCTTTTTTGCAGTCGCGTATAAAATACAGATCTGTGTCGCAGTCAATTATGTGAAGGACTTAAACAAGGAAAAAAACTGAATAGATTTGCTATTACAATAGATAATCACTTTCAGTAATGGCAAGACAATATATAATGACAATAATCAATAGAAGAATGACAATTATGTTATTTTAATAGATCTGTAATGGGATCTATTAACATCCAATTGGTTGAAAAGGTGTTAATCGAATTTGATTTATTTATTTACTAGCGACCCGCCCCGGCTTCGCACGGGTGCAATGCTGAAAAACAAAATAAATGACAAAAAAATGTTAATGTGGGATATCCATAAGAGATAGACATATACCATCGCGGAGTTTTCTGTAGACCTTTTCAATGTGTACAATACTTAGTACATTATTTTGATAAATCTCGTAGGGTTCAGCCTGCATTTGCAATGTAAGCGGAAAAAATATTATTTACGACATCACATTATAAACCTCAAAAATAACAGTATTTCTCCACTATTCAATGGATGTTATTATACATGAACTTCCTCTTCAATCACTCTATCTAATAAAAAAAAACCGCATCAAAATCCGTTGCGTAGTTTTAAAGATTTAAGCATACATAGGGATATAGGGAGAGAGAAAGCGACTTTGTTTTATGTAGTGATATGCTTAATTGAAATCATTTCTGTATAAATGTTCCCGAATAATGTATTTCTCAAAAAGTCCGAAGTTCAAAGTTCTTTAGTGACTAATAAAAATACTTCTTCAGTCAGCCACTAAATGGAAATTTCCGTTATAGTAAAAGAGGACAATAGCCTACGTTGGAACAGGCTCGCATCAAGAACAATTTGTAATTTATTCTGACTCTACGGATATTATGACCGCTACCTAGCACGCAACGCCTAGCCACAAATGATTAAAGCTGGTTTTCAAGTTTCCAAGCAATAATGACAAACAATAATATGATTAAATTGTCCTTTTATTGACTGAATTTTCCCTCCTGTGGTTGCAACTACGTTTATAAGAGGAAAATCAATATATCAGTAATAATTAATGTGGGTATTTTTTGTATGAATACCTATATTTATTTGTATAATAGGCCATGTTGCATTATCTCACACAGCAACAATGATTTAATTATAAAGTCTAACGCTTAAGGCTTAATTCAATGTATATTTATTCATTATTGCTTACCTATTAACGCACTCAGGCACTTTGTACCTACTTTATTTATATTTGAAATCCTTGAACAAAAACATAAAATCCATATTTATTTGACTTTTAAAAACTTGTTTTACCTTTTTCAAGTGGCATTGGTATTTTGAAAATATGGGTAGTGTAGTTTTATTGCGATATTATCTTTATAGCGAAATTAAACCGGTTTAATTTTAATTTTCAAGTTATGTCTTAAAATAAATGTTTTTGAAGATTTTTCGAAGGTATGACATTGTTTTAGGAATGTAGACTTTTCTCATATGTGGTTTAAATAGTCATGACAGTCATCATCACTCGAACAAAACCTAGAAAATACTATGATATAAATATCTATTATTAAAGCGATTTAAAAAAAAAAATTAAACACTTGCATTTTTTAATATTTGAGCATTTAATTTATAGCTCACTCAATTTAAAAAAGATATAAGCACATGTGGCATTACTATTCAAACCGGTGTTCGGATAATATCAGCCAATTATAGTACCTGGGGGTTATTATGACGTCTTAAAGCAGCAAAAGATGGCGCTAGATATCCTCTATAGCTCCGTCTCTTTCCCACACTGGAATAAGATTAAAACAATACTACTTTAAGACGTCATGGTAGGCCACCATACCGTAGAGCAATTATTTATAATATTACCTTCATGCATTTTTTATCATGATCGATCTATATAAACTCAACAATCTTATGCAATTCATATGACGTTTATAGCAAAGGAAACTAGCATTGCTTTACCACGTAGCTAATTAATTATCTTAGTAAAAAACGTGTGTGTTTATAGCACCATATTTTTATTTAAATTAGATATCGATTAATAAGCTAGCTTATTTATTTGTATTATTCCATCATCTAGTTATCAATATGACTATAATCCAATCATTAAAATTCTGAACTGCTTTAGGAGAAACACGTCGGCTTTTAAAAAAAAAACTAACTACTTTATTATGGACAGCAACCAGTTTTAAATGGTAATTTCAACCCAAACTAAAACAAGTCTATTATTAATTTAAAGTAGGTATACGCACACATAAATAATCTTGATCATGCATCTCTGCAGACCCAATTTAGAATAGAATATTTTTGTTTCACCCGACATCGTTTAAATGGAGGTCACCGTCACATCTCCCGGTACAATCGGGGATAATGGGGAAAATTAGGTCACATGGACGAACATTACACGAAATCTTTGAAGGGTGCACGATGCGCAAAATGGCCGCCACGACACGCGCAGTAATGGCCCGCCGGCCTTGGGACGTACTCGCAATCAACTTATTATTCAATCTCATGTCGCGAATTGGTCCGAGGTCCGCCGGCCGTTGACCCAACCGTTCCACTCCACTCGTTGTTAACATTGTGCCCGTAGGCTGATAGATTAAATTACCTAACGTAGACGGTATGTCATTATTTTTCGCCTTGTCCGCATGTTTTTTTGTGTTTATCATTTTATTCGACTATTTTCGTGCTTCTATTATACGATCAGGTAAAAGAACAAAAGGTCACGTCTTACGAGGTTATTATGGCTGTAAATGTTTATTTTTTTTATTTGACACATGGCTGTTGATTTGAGTTGTTAATTTGTTGTATAAGGAAAATGTACTCACGCTTTGTATTGTGGCCATACTATAGACATTTTTGTACTTATAACTATTAAGGATTTGGGACATAAACATGGTTATCATCAGTATAAGGGACCATTGTATTGCTTGGCATTCCAAAGGTCGTCGGTCGACGCAGTTGACGTAAATCCGACACGGTCCGTTATGTCCTCTCAGAGAACAATAGATTGTTCGCGCTACTCGCCTAATGAGAAATGTTTGTTTTTCAGCTTCATACAATGGCTACTGCTCATTGTTGCTTTTATTATTATCTCCTTCAGTGTTCCGTCGTAAAAATATTAATTGTCTACATTTTGTGGACCTCGTCTTCCTTATCCATTTGGCTATCGGTTTTAACGTTTGATATACCTATCTGGTCATTTGTTTAAATGTCATCCATATAAAAGAGACCTCATAATACTTTTATAATCGAGCACGGAAAAAGAAACATTAATAGTCTTAGAAATAACTAGACCGGGTAAACAGGTTATACTGAAAAAAAAATACTACAAAAATTATACAGATAGATATTCAACAAGTCTTTATACTACATAATAGTACAGAACGGGTTATAAATAATAAAATAACATAGTGGAAACGTCGCTGTTTTCGAAGAGTCGACCTTGATTGAAGGCTCATTAGCCGCCGAGTCAAGACGAGCGAGACTACGCATCGAACCGGTCTCGGTCGTGAGCCAGCATGATTTATGCCTTTGCCTTTACAAAGATCGTTTTTTTTTACACCAGACCGGTTTGCCCGCCTCTCCCCCGCTCGGTTTTTGTTGCGCTACCTGGATGCCGCGGAAAAAATATAGTGTCAGCGTTTTTTCCATCGTAATAATAATAGTAAGCATTCCTTTTGTAGCACATGCGGACGTGGCCAGTGCTAGAACGTGATGTGCTGGCGCTGTGGCTTCATTATATTAATGGACTCGACCGGATGAATACAAAGACGGGGCCTTTAAACTTTATCGCGTGTAGAATACGTGTTCCCCGGTACAAGCCGCATGAAATTAAATTTATGATTCACTTGATAGTGATCGTGTACGAATAACAAACCTAAATTAAAAACTTAATGTTATTCAAATTAATTGTCTGCTCCTACATATTCTTGCTTATTTGTTTAGACGGAATTCTTTCTGGAAACGGACCGGTTGTTATGTGACTTTGATAATAAATACATGGATAATGTAAATACAAATATGCAAACTACTTCGTTCTACCAACTGTGCAAAGACCGAAACATAATATTTAATTAATATGGTAATATCGTTCTTATATTCATAAGCATGTAAATACATGACTCTACTCTCTGATGTTAATAATAATATTTTTACTATAGTATGGCAGAGTAAAGAGCTTCACGGACGCTTCTTCTGGGCCCTGCATGGACCCTATGTAGCCCTATAAGCGTCCGTAGCCTTGCTACGTTCCGGGGATCTCTTCGGAGAAACCGAAGGTTTTGTTTGTGCAATTATGGATGAAGTCGTCACATTATATCCGGGTGTTCTCAGCTAGCTAACGAAAATAAAAAAATAACGAAAATACTTGCATAGGCACAACCAGAAGCCAGGATTATCCATCAGCAACTTGCTCTGCCGTACTTTAGATATGCACCCGACCTAGTTCTCGAAAATGGCAATATCACACTGTACTGGGATCTATCCATCAACTTGTCCGCAAATAAAAGAAAAACGACTAGCGGACATATCACTATTAACATACCTCCATTAAGCAGCAAGCTACAAGACTATTGCAGCTAATAAGCCTGATATAGTGGAGGTGGATCGATTAGAGCGGTGCGCAATGATTGTTGACATGACGGTTCCACATGAAGAGAACCTCGTGAAAGCCGAGAAAGATAAGCAAATCAAGTATCTTGACTTGGCTCGTGAGGTTATCGACATGTGGGATGTGAACTCAGCGATCATTGTGCCGATGGTCGTAGAAGCCAATGGCCTAATTGCCGAGAGCCTCGACCAATATCTGATGAGGCTCTCGTTAGGCAGCTGGATCTAGGGCTTGATTCAGTAAGCGGTACTCCTGGACACGGCGCGTATTGTTAGGAGGTTCTTTTCTCTGGAGCCCTGACCAAAAAAAACATATCGGGAACAGGGTCCAAGTTACCGGCGTAGCTTGGACCCTGTTTCCGATTTTTTTTTTTAAAATGTTTTAATATTTAAGTATGTAGCAATTATATAGAAATGACTAAAGGAAATAATATGTTTATTAATTTGTGTAGTTAACTAAGCACATATTTCTTGCTAAATATAATACTTGTTAAATAAAATATATGTTTTGTAACTCTGTTTTCCTCAAAATGAAGCCACAAAGCTATAATAATTAATTGATAAATCGTAGTAGATGTTCCGTCGACCTCTATTTGACATTGGCGGGCTCGCCCGACCTCGCGCTACAGTTTTTGTTGCACTTTTTTTCTTGAAATTTATTTATCAGCCGCCATTTTATATACCACCTGCCGCGGTCGTTACCCGCACAGAAAAACTCCCCTCCTGTAACAAAAGATATTCCCACTTACTTATAATTACAGCCTACAAAGCATTTCGGGCAGTACGCACCGCTTTTTGTGGGCTAACAAAAAATCTCCCTTTTAATTCTTTGGAAAGAAGCATTCTACAGCTTTAAATATGGGGTATATGGACCAGTTTTTTTCATGCGCAAAAAAATGTAAACAATTCGTTGGTGCGTTGTGGAATCGGGATTTACTGTGAAATCAATGTGTTATCCGGCGTTTCGTTGAAAAGTTCGATAACAATGGATAGATTATGTTGATTGTATGACAGTATGTGAATGTGAGTGACATAGTTGCGGCAGGTCACAGAGTCGTGGGACATAAACGTTACCGTTCGCTTTTCACTTTGTTACTGTCCTTACTAATCTGCTGTTTATTTACACATCTTGCAACATGTTTACGTGTCGTGAATTAGCAACAACTTATTGTCAAACTGACTGTGTGTAATTTCACGATAACAAGCCTTGTAAGATACTGATAGCATTTGTTATTAAAACGCTTTCTAGAACAAATATCATAAAACTAATCGCGTTGCTGATAACTTTGTCGTTATTCCTCGTTGATAAGAATCGCGAAAATATTATGTCTACATGGACTTGTTTTAATAAAAGGTTATCTTTTAGATTGGGCTCGTTTACGTAACTTAAAAACGGCACTGATTTAAATCAGCAGTTGTATATAGTAGTTTTGGTTAAGTTAAAAATTACAAATGCGTATTTATTAACAAGTTCGACAGTTAAAACTTAGCAGTAAAGTAAACAAAAATGAGTAGTAAAAATAATTAGATGGATCATTTAATAAATACTGAGCAGTGAAATAACTGATATGGCAGAACCGAGTGCATGGGAGTTGACAAATCGGAATTAGTTGAAAAGAAATCGCATTCTAAGCTGCTCGCGGCTTAACATGACTGTGCTAGCTGCGCTCGCGATAAAAAAAGCTGCCGCCCTATCTTCCGACAACCAAGTCGTCGTCGCTCCGCCGGCCTTCGGCCTACGCTCCTCATGTCCCCGAGTCGGGGTAAAAGCGGGGTTGTAAATAAAAAAAACCGAAGTGAACTGCCGAATTATTTATCTAACTGTCCATTCCGTCATTTTTACTGGCCATTTATTTATAAGTCTGCTTACGTATTTAGTACTGACATTGTAAGACGAAATAACCGGCTAATTGTTTTTTTATTACTGTCTATGTTTTACTGTGTCACAAATTTACAAACTGCCGATAAAAATAACTGCCCATTATTTTTCAACTGATCATAAATAACTGATAACCTCGCGAATGTTTAAATAACAGTTCAAAAAATTAGTTCCCCTTAAAATCATCTAATCAGGATTTATTTTCGTGATAATAAGAATAACAGGAGTTAGTTATTGCAATTCTATGCTATTATTGAAATTTATGTGTCTTTTGATTGAGCCATGACTCAAGATATAATGGACAATAAATTATTTCCATTGTCAACTGTACGGAAGGAAAAGGAAATTAATGAGTTATTGAAATTGATTTCCAGATGACAATTTATTTTGTTTCAATGACAATTGTGATATTGTCATAAAGAGTTGGTCAGACTGCGGTTGACCGAGTAATATTCAATCTGCTATGTTATTAATTTATTATACACTACATAATAATTTGAACTGAAGCCATTACAAATACCTAATGAGGAAAATGTCGTGACGAAAGTTTTGAGTATGAATGTGGATGGGGTATAAGAGTAGAGGAAGACCACAGAATCGATGGATGGACTGTGTGAAGGATGATATGGCAAGAAAGGACGTGTGTGATGAGACGACGACTAATAGAGAAGTATGGATGAAAAAGACATGCTGCGCCGAAATGAATTGGGATAAGGGCAACAGAATGATGAACACTACAAATACCTAAGTTGGATTGGGAAGAACTGAAGAATAAAATAAAGGCCAATGAATATTAAAGATTTGCTGAAGGCCCTTAATAATTTAGCATTAATCAGTCTGAAGAAGCAATTCCTCAAACAATAACCTGACCTTTTAAAACACCAGTACAATGCAGACAAAATAAACAATGAAATAGGTGAGAAAAAGCCAATAAAATTATGCGCATTCGACATTGCCGCCTCATTGTTTAGCGTAGGTCACTTTGACATAACCTTAAAAGCAACTGAGCTAATAATCCCCGGGTATGTAGTGTAGATATTGGATATCAGCTAAATGTATCGGAAGTTTTAATATTAATGTGCTGTAATATTATTCATTACACTTTGAATAATATACTAGTTCGATTGACACAGCTGATTAAAATTGAAACGGTTCATGAGATATAATAAAGGAGCTGGCTGTCTACGTTTTTGAATACGAGACACAGATGGAAAAGTTTCACGATATTTTGACTTTGTTGTCTAATGTGCAGTCTAAAATTTTTGCTTTAGAGTCTTAATTAGATATGATTTTCCTTGTTGGAATTTTATTCTAAAGTTCTTCTTGAAGAGTGCTTATTTGACTTTTCAAAATCTTCGAGAATTATGATCGAGTACTGGTCATTTTTACATGGCGTGTATTTACTCTCTGTTGAATTATCTGAATATTAATGTTAAAATGAGACACGTTGAATGATGTTGTTGTGTTGTGAAACTTGTTATTCGTGTCCATATTGTGCATTTAAACTGGCAGCCGTAATATTTCAATTAAATTGGCCCCCAGAAACGAGTTTTAAATACCGCAGTGTGCAACACAGAACTTGAAAGTTAAAGGTCGTCATCATTGCAAAGCTCGGTAACAAATTAAGAGTTAACAAACTTTCTCAATCAAGTGAAACGTTACAGACAGTTGTCAAAGAACTTGTAAGCCGATATAAATCTGAGTTTAGTTCGATATTGCCCGCCAGTCGCCACTGCTCCTGCCAACTTAACGAACTTCTCAAAAGAAATGCCAAACTTTTAATGCTCTTTCCTCGGATTCTAATAATAGGGGGAGAAACTTCGCCTTTTGCAGTTCTTTATTACACTTTACAGAAAATAGAAGTGATTATATAAGAAGTTACGTAACATCTGCCTTGGAATAATGAATTAATTATAATAATCTAACATCATCAAGATTCTTATGTGCTGGGTTTTTGTTTTCATTAAGATGCTTTGGCTTATGTCAGATATGAGTATGTTTAGACATTCACGATTCTCATATTAATTATGGTAAACACATGTTGAATGTTTAAATTATGCAAATATGTCTTAATTCTGTAAAAGATTGTTATTAACAATATTAACATCAGGTACTCGCGATGTGACCTCCATTTTGACACTGAATTGTATTTTTTATTAATTGTGTAGTCATTAGCAATACTTATAAAACCAGTAAGGCAGGTATTTTTTAACAAATACACTCATGACCTTCTTAATATTAAACGCGTTAAACATTCGAATTTGGTCTTGATGGTTAAAAATAAGACAGTAATTCAGCATCATTGGTAACTCGATCTTGTGTAAACTCATTAAGTTGAGGACTTTCTTAGTGCAACGAGTTAAAGACGTCAATGTTTATTTAGAAACCCGATCCGAAGTGTTTGGTCCCATCGGAGCGCGGGTCATGCCCTCACTACTTGTGTCAGATCAGATGGCCGACTTCTGCTAAACGAGCTCGCTGTAAGATAAGCCATATTATGTTTTGACTTACCACATGACCTTTAGTTTATCACGTATTTTGACATTTGATCCTCGTACAGCTGGACCCCATACCGTTTGTTTTATTATTATATATCAGTTATTTCGGTTAGTGTATTTACATTGCTAGTTATAAATAATTGTAACTTTTCCTTGACTGGTATTTAAATTTTACGGTTTCTGATGAAACTCTGCAGTGTATTCAATATTTTATGGAAGTATCGGTTACTTAGGTTATGTTTGCATGCTAAGATATTGAGTTAATTATCAGAATGCTAATGCAAATAAATAAAGTATCTCTCATGTTTTAATGGAACGATCAAGAATGTCCATCAGTTAAGAACACAAATACTTAATTAAATACTCATTAAAGTACATGAAGGTAAGTTGCTTTAAGAAGTTCTTAGCAAAGTTGTCTTGCTATATCTACGTGATGTCTGGGCCAAGAGAAAAAAATAAAAATATTCACGAAGAAAACGCTAAGAAAATAATTCGGAAATAGATTGTTTGAACACAAAAGGAATCCCGAAAGATTCGTGAATAGTAGATTGCACGACTTTTATGGCTCAAATATTGAACAATTTTTGCTGAATATTAACAAACAAAAATCGATTTTCTACTACAATAGCTGGTATTGAAATAGCCAACTGTAGTTCACAAAAGAATTTTGTGATGTTTACGACTTTCAAATGAAAAGCGATACAAAAGAAAGGCCCCCGTTTGTGTAAAGTTTATTCTTTAGTGGCAGTTGCAACTGAGCTTTATTTCCTTCGCCATATGCGAGGCACCTGTCGTTACATTTCACCCTTGCATTCACGAAACCCTTAAAATGGCTTCATAGCCTTGAACGAAAGTAGAACAAAAAAAATACTTATTTCAAGGTCAACACACGTTAAATTAGGGGTGTCTATTCTTGTTTTCGAACCAGATGACGAAAGATACCTTGAAACACGAAATATATTTTTTCTTTTTCATGTTGTTAAATCTTTTTATTCGAATAAAGGTCAAACCGGTCAAACGATATTAAACGTACAAATAAAGATAAAAATATTTTTGGTAGGTATAATTAGAACACAAAGTTGTTTTTATTACTCGAATACCAGTCGAGTCATCAAGCAAGGTTGTTATTGAATGGATTATCTACGGAAAAACCTTATCTAGTGTACCTATGTTATCAGTCGAATCGCTCGCACATAAGTAAACATTCATGCGTTTTGCAATCTACCACTTGATTGTTACCGTTATCTGTATCATAAGTGCACGATATAGGATAGTTATCAGGTTTATCGCACGCCCGTTATTGACTCCAAGTTTCCCCTTTGTCGCAACACTGCGATAGCGAACGAGGATTTTTTATTGTCACTTCCTATGACTACATTATAATTATAGTTTATCATGTTATATCCGCAGCGTTATGATGACACAGAAGCATCGTATTTCCTTCGCTATTACGGAATATCTTTGTTTGTACCACATTTAAAAATAGTGTAAAATTACGCTAGCGTTGATGGAAGCAATATTCAATGTTTGCTTTCACAGTTCGCTGTTCTACGTTAAAAGGAATGTGCGTTGTGGTTCTGACGCATTTTGAAAAACCGGTTTTATTTGCGTAGCCCCACTATGTACTACGAATTCTGGCTTACGTGACTAAGAACTAAAATATATAGGTATTCTGTGGTCGAATATACGAATATAAAACCGAGTTTGTTCCAATTCGGAGACGTCGATTGCGTCCTCACGACAAATAAATCCATCCTAATCAAGCGGACACAATTTGACGAGAGCTACATTTAAGTGGCTATAGCAGCGACTGTCAGCGGACATGCAATTGAGTATGATAGATGGACCAGTGTACTGTTACCAAGAGAATGTTTCGCTGTGGAAACCATGTTGTTCCGCACTCACTTTCTATAATGCTAGCAACTGTACTCCACACAAACAGTTTTATGTTGGAAAACCTAATGATTCAATGTATAGACACTCAGTAGCAACATCGATTTTATCAAGAACGATGACCTTTTCTAATCATTGGAATAAAAAAAAACTACTATCATTGGCCAGCTAATGAATCCGCCATTTCATCCAAATCCTCATAGGCACTAAAACGTCACTATAAATCTAGTCTATGACTCATAATAAGACCATAAACCGATCAAACCGGTGAAACTTCTCGAGCCTTAGAACGTTATAGTTTAACAACCATATAAATTCGATTATGAACGAATCCGGTTTGAATGTACGCGAGTCAGTTGCACCATCAAGAATTAACATACAAGGAACTGCAGTTTAACAGGCAATTAATTAGCGCAATGGACCGTTGGGTGGAGTGACCCGAAGGAGTGGCGGTCTCATTAACCGACGACGTCAGGGTAACGATTTATAGTGCTATTAAATTCAAATTAGCAAAAGTTAATTAATTGATATATTGTGTCACTACTCCTCCCCATTATAAAACTCGAAAATAGATCAAAGATACGTTCGTGTATATTGGGGTCTTTTGATATTTTTTAATTCGAAATTGTAATTTATTTAATTAGAACCGGGAACTTGAGTGTTATCAGCGAGGTTACCGCAGCGGGAATTCTGTGACATAGTTAATGTATTTAATTCCGAACTAACAATAGTAATTTCAGTTAAAATTCTATGCTTACCGAGGTCTTTTCCGCGAACATGCTTTTTTCATTCTTCTCCCAAAAAAAACCATTTTACTTAGCTTACTGTATTACTTCCTTTACTTAATCCTTATCAAATCCAGTAATAGTAGATTGTATCATAAGGGAGCAAAATAATATTTTAATTAATATGCATCTGATTTATGTTATTATGTTATCAATTTTAATGTCAATGATCTTTATAAATATTTGTACGCCTTCGGGTATATAACAACTATTTATTGTACCTGTGTTAACAAATGATTAAATGACTTATGACTTACGGCGAGGGCGCTTTTTTGAATCCAGAGCGAAGTGAGGGATTCTAGAGTAGAATCCCGAGCGTAGCGAGGGATTCTTTATTAGAATCCTGAACGTAGCGAGGGATTCAAAGTACGTCGCCCGAGCCAAAAATATATTTTCGCCCGAGTGACACACTCTGCTTTTCATCACCCACTATGAGAAAACAGGCGCCTCGTATTCTATTGTAATATTATTATTTAATAAAACATAGATACAACTAAATTGAAATTAAATGGTATCTAATAATAAAACGACTTAAAAACTTTTATTTACATTTGAGACATTTTCGCAATTATGAAAATTTATTTTTCAGGTCTTTATTCAAACAATAGTTGCGTTCGATTTTGTTGGCGCTGAACACTAAGATGTTCCAGATTCAAAAAGTGCGCGGCGCACTTTTTGAAATAAAGAGGATTAAAAACTCATTACTGCCCGCTAAAAGTTTCTTATAGAAAACACCACCTTTGGGTGCACTTAAAGGCGAACCAATTCGTCCTTTTCGAATAGATGAGATGAAAATAAGTTTATCATATCAGCATCATAAAATAAAAAACGTAACACATTTTAAACATTTTTCCTTAACTCTAATCTCGTTCAGAAAAAATATCAGAGATGAAAAACTGTTGTCGGAATCATTTCCATTGTCTTTTATCACAAGAAAACAAGGCCATGAATTTTCCTTAATTAAACCTTGACACTAATCATTTACTGTTTGTATTAAACTTGTTTACAATTTGTTTGTTTGTTGTTTTAGGTACTACACCGAGATTCACTGCATCGTCGAAATCTGAAGGTAAAATGAACATTTATTTTTACATTCAACATTATTTCCAACTTCAGAAATATTAGATTCTATTGTTATCTTATGTAGACAGTCTAGTATTGTTGTGTATTTCTATTCAATTATCAGTTTTATATCTTTGACCTTTAATAGATATTTCGAATCATATCTCTTGCCATTTCGGGAAAATACAAATATGTAGTTTATAATGTACTGGAATTTGGCACCATTTTGATTATTCCTTTGACCGGTTAGTATAAGCTTAGCGATAAGCTATAACTAACCGAGACATATATAGCTATAACAACAAGAGGAATTCTTTTGATTTATTCTTCGTTCGTCCTAAAGTTTTGTCCACTATTGAATTCCTGTTTCGTACCAAATTACAAGTACTTTTTCCATCAGGAATTTCTCAGTAGCAGCCACGGAATCTAGATTTGTACCCGGTTGATGGCAATAGGCTCGACCCTATTACATAGGACTGAAACATAACTGGCTGAAATGTGGGTGTAATATTTAGGTACACCTCTGCCTAACCGTTTGGGTACATTAGCAGATTTATAAACCTATCAAATAAGCGCGGCTTGCGAGGTCATCACGCCCTGAAGCCGCGTGGAGAATTAATTTCCCATGAGCCTCGTTCATTGTACGTAAAGCGATTTTTGTCGACCTGATTACGGTCCGGTCTGTTATCCATGCTAAACGGCCGTGACTTTCCGAAACGTTAGTGTTAACTCGCTAATTTGTTTCGAATCTTTCGAATTGGTCGAATCAAATCGAGTTTTAAAAGCAGGTTCTATTTAAATCTTAAAAACTCGACACGACATTGCAAAGTGCAAGTACTTTGTTACTGTTAGCCTGTGTCATCCCACTTCTGAGTAAAGGCCTCTCCCCATGACTTTCAAATCGTTCGATCCAGGGCCAGTGTGGACCATGGTCGTTGGTTGTGTCCAGCTCGTCCCGCTATCTTCTGCGAGGTCTACCGCGTCGACTACTGGCTATACTTCTATAAAGTAAATAAAAAGCAGTTGTCCCTGCACAATGAAGGGTTCTCCAAGGATAATAAATAATATTGAAACATCCTCACATCATCATCTGCGTAGCCTTTTCCCAAACTATCTAGTTGTCAGACTTTCGGGTTACTGACTCCCTGTTAGGACTGTCAAAGATGAAAAAATGACAGCTGGGACCAATAGCTTATAAAGGGTGTAAAACACCTCTTAACGAAGCCGAAAGGCACTGGTTCTCCCTGTCGTTGCGATCATTTTTTTTTCTACACCATACCTGGGAACCTTCTAGTTACGGAGATATTAGGGGTCAAAGTTCCAACTTTTTGACAAGTATTTTTTTAAATACAAGTTTTTAATGTAAGATTTTTACTTTAAACTCCCCCACGACCCCCGTACTATTCAATCCGTCCATGAGCACAATGTTTTGAGTGCGTTACATTGAGTTCTACCACAAAACATGATTTTACACCCCCCAAAAAAAAGTCGTTTCCCAGCAATAATTTTTGCATAAAGTTACTTAGTTTCATGTACAGAATCCTTGGTTGACGGCTTAGTGAAGAGGTGATTTACACCGTGTATATGCTATAGCTATGCTTTCGGAGGCACGGAGGAAACTCGGTATGTCGGTCACCTATCCACGGCAAGCGCGGCAGAATACCGATTACACTCGTGAAATATAGCCGAGAAACTGTCACAGCAGACACAATTCGAAATTGGAGATTCATGACTGACTAATAAACCAGTGTGGATCAAAAATAAACATGTGACGTCAATGGTGACGCATTTGTGACCAAGGAAAATCAATAGACATTTGTCCCCCTTGATAAAAGGAATTGATTGAATGAAACGGGTCGATTCAGACGGAATATTACTCGTTGCAGAAGAATTTCAGCCATTTTTGTTCCTGCGTTTTTATTGTACCGGTATTTTTAGAAGGGGGCTCGTTTGTTTGTTTTCAAAACGTTGCCAAGTTTAACAAGCTGTCATCTTCATGTATCATCTTCATTTCATACTGCTTAGATGTATAATGAATGCATGAGATACAAAACAAATTAAACAGACTAAAAATGACGAATGACCTGCTTCTGTATCTTGTTTCTTTAAACCTTAATAGATACATAACGACATTTAAGTCCCATAATTCACGTATATGAAATTAATTTATTAAAATTATTCCACGGCTTTGCACCCGTGACAACTACATTTGCTTGTTATGTTTACTGTGAGTAATGCTGTCTGCATAACTATGAATATAAACTCTTATACACCTACCTCACTTAGCCTTAGACTTACGTTCTAGAAATACATAATTCTTTATTCATTCGTACACCACCGTGTCCTTATGAGTCAGAAAGGCAAGCATTTGATCAAAACAGCTCATAATAAACTCAAACTGTCATGAATTTAGTGCGATAAATCACACGTGTCAGTTTTCGTTTAGAGTAACTACATTTCCAGACGTACTTTAACCATTATATATTCATATACGAATGCTTATACATGCTATGTCGGGCTCCATGCCAAAACATTTGCCAGACATCTCCCAAATGTTTCCATTGTAAATCACAACGGATAAAAAACACGAAATATCTCATAATATTTCATTTCGATAGATCTAGAATGATGTCATTGACACACCTTGGAAAAGAGTCTAGATTAAATTTATGATATTAGCGATAACGGGTTTTGACTTGATTTGATAACATTATAAATCTTGATCTAGAATGGCAGTTAATGCGAATTCTAATAATATTTTTTTTAATGATTGTTTGAATGATAAATTAAATGGTGGAGTGTATCTTGTGTTCGGAGGAGCTCGTGGCTAAATAATAACAGCCGCCCGGGTCGATCTTTAAGGTTAAGCCGTGCTTGCCGAGGTTGGTCCGTGGATGGGTGACCATCATTACATACCAAGTTTCCTCCGTGCCTCGGAAAGCACGTTAAGCCGTTGGTCCCGGCTGTCGTTTGTAGATCTTTGACAGTCGTTACGAGTAGTCAGAAGCCAAAAAAAGTCTGACATCCAGTCTTACCAAGGGGTATCGTATTACCCAGTTACTGGGTTGTGGAGGTCAGGTCAGATAGGCAGTCGCTTCATGTAAAATACTGGTACTCAGCTGCATCCGGTTAGACTGGAAGCCGACCCCAAGAGAGTTTGGGAAAAGGCTAGGCAGATGATGATGTATCTTGTGTTCTGTTAAATTGATATACAGGCTTTCTCTTTCGATCGATCGAAAAGTCGAAAAATAATGCCAGTCATACATACGTAAGATAGGAAATAACATAAACGATATTACGAACGAACACGTATCAAGTTATCCGACGATATTGAACTTACAATACCGTGACAATACATCGTATTAGAAACTTTCCCAGAACTTACTTATCGCTTGTTTTATTTCTCTTACGGAAACATAAAGCAGAAAAACAAAAAGGAGAAGTGCGTTGGTAATGTTAAAAGCCATGTGGAGCTAATGGATTCGGTTTGAAAATCATAACAATACACAATGGAAGCAGCCGGTCACCTTTCCTCTATAAACAGCTATATTCCATTAGAATGAACGAAGAGGTGTTCAATAAGTTATGTTTTTGTAAATTCAACGCCGAGAAGAAAGAGCCGAAACAAAATCAGTAATCACAGTCTCTTTTTCAAGTCCAGACATAATCTTGGTATACATCTTGACATACATATACTGCATCCAGTCACATGAAGACCATGCAATATTTTAGATACTGACATGGTCTTTTGATGAAAGAACCATACCAATTTGAGTGGACTTGTCCTGACAGTGCAAACTTTTATCAGTTTTCGTGTAGTTGTAGCTCGGCTCTTAAGAGGGGACTCTAGCCCCGAGGAATTTGAAGAATATGTATTTGAAGAAACTATTAACTACGCGCTGCGCCCGACCAAGCCTTGTAAAGAGCAAAAGGGACCACTGCTGCTCAGGCTGATTTTACCTACAAAAATCTTGACCAAAAGACGTTTTGTATTCCGCTGTTTTCTTCTTCAAAACTAAACTGATCGTAATAATTCTTATATCAAAATTTAGAGGATAAGTATATCTATGCTTCTATCATTTTCTTTTTTGTTAAAAACTTATCTAATTTGTCTGATAGTCCTCTGAACATGGCGGTAAAAACGGCGGTGATGCGATTTTTGGATTGTCATAATTCTTTTAGTGATTATGTTTTGAAAAAAAGGAAATGATAGGGGCATGTATTAATAAGTCCTAGATTTTTCGGAAAATCATTGCTCTAGACGCATTATCCACGAAGAAAACAGCGGAATACGTTTGTATGGAGAATGGCCCACTAGATTCCCCTCTTAAGTCAAGGAGCTCAACTCAATAGTAAATGATGTACAGGATTGTTACTTCCCAGGCGATATTTCGGAAAATAAACAGCTTACCAACGTGGCTCTGTTTATCTCGTATTCCATGAACAATGTGCAAATATTATGCATTCCATTTACCTTATTTATACCATTACAAATTACTCACGATGTTGCTGACGTTCAATTGTTATTTGCACAAGATTTTAATGAAAATTATGAGGAAATAATCCTATAAAACAATGTAGTACCTACTTGTCAAATCATGTGACTTTGTGTTTAATTAATTATTAAGTGAGTCTATCTACTGATACCGTTGAGCGTTCACTCGTCGTGTTTTTAGATTGGTGCTATCTCTAAGTGTTTCTGTCTCTGATAAAATAAATCCTCATTATTAAATTTATCATTGGAAACGGCGTGTTATCATTTTAAACAAACTAGCGTACGATTGTGAACTAGGTCACAACTACAGTTTATTTTCATTAGGCCTTTATCAGAGCCACAATAATGTGTGTGTGTGTGTCTTAATAAAATTGTTTGTCTGGTAGCTCTCGGCAGGATATTAGAATGTTCGTTTAATAAAATAATGTAACATTGGAACAGGTCCATAAGTATATTAAGCAAAACATATATTTTTTATTATTACAAAGTTGTGTTCTGGTCATCTACTTGCGCTTGTTTTTAAATAATTATTAGTAATAAAACTAAATAGTTTCGTAAAACAAGTACTTAGGTACCTATCATTAAACCCAGACACTATATTACGGTAATATTAATGATTAGCCCATTTCCCTTGTTAATGAACATTCTGATTATATTCTAGATTACAAATGAACTAAAATAACTTATGGTTTGGAAATAAACGATTCTATTTACATATTTAATCAAGAGAACGGCCAACGGGCGAGCTCCAACAATAAATGTGACAAGAATGGAATAAAATGTGGGAACGCGCCCACGTGGCTGGTTTGCTTCACTCTGACATTTCAGGACTTAGTCACCATTTGATTAACAGTGTTGACGTCTTCACTATTCACTGTCGTGACTAACCCACAGTTAAATTGTAAATAAATAACAATTACTTTAAGGTAACAGTTAATTATTGAACTATCCGTTTTATTAGTTTAATTACCGCCAGATCTCATAAGAAATCGCCTAAATAAAGATAAGCTTTGAACGACCGATCAATGAAATTTATTTTTGTGAAATTTCCCATCTAATGTAAACATTTAAATTCAATTTATTCTTTAAACTGCTCCGTATCAATATGCATCAGACAAATTATGCAAAGGAACTTCATAATCTGGTAATCAATATGCGCATACAGTAAGACGGACATCTCGGATCACGTCTCAATGTTGGTCAAGGCGAGGCTGACGACCGTGGCGGCACGCCAAACGTGGCCCACCGTAATGGCTGCTATTTATCATATATTTTTATTGGAAACAATGAACAGAAGACAATATTTATGACGGTCGACGCTTCTCAAATAATCTTCAATGAATATAATTGACTTTGAACGTTGGGAAAATTTCAGCGCGTATAAAATTGAGATGAAATACACAAAGAGGCGATGTAAGAGGTCGTGACCCTCGCAATGAGGAAACGTCGAGAGATGGAGACAATTTTATTACATCCACAAAGATCGCGGCCGTGAACGAGGCAATTATTTATGCGGATTGTTATTTACAAGCAGCTTACTGAAACATTAATACTAAAGTCATTATCCTCGCCATTTTACTGAACTGTCTGTTTGTATTGTATCAAACTGGTTTCAGGTATGTGCAGACGTATACTTAAATACTTATTTGTTATCGCAAGTATTGGTATTTCCTTACAATATGCGATGTCACAATCCGATGCTGAAAACGATAAAACGGCACACCGTTTTTTATTAGCCAACGAATTCGCGATACAGCATTAATTCGCTTACTTAACACATTAAGTAAGCGAATTAATGCTGTATCGCGAATTCGTTGGCTTCGCTCCAACGACAGAATATGGTCGCAATCTCAAGGGCATTTAGACTTTACGAATTACGTTTATTTCATAAATGTAAGCGCTTGTAGTGTAGTATGAAAAATATAAATTGTATTTCATTATCTTCTACTAAAATTATTGAAAGTCATATATTGTTATTATCTTTGATGTTTTTAACTTTTTAGTTTTACAGATACTATCATTTTCGGTATTTTGTGTCCAGTCATTATGCATGCTTGTTTTCTGTTGATTCAATATTTCTTGATTCCGTAGTAGTCAATGTTTATTCTCGAATCTTAAAGAAATACTTGAAGCGTAGTCTGGGATTTACCACAAGTGCAAATTAAAATAAACTTTGTTTTTATATCGTCTTCGTATACACGTGTAAATGTATCCGCGTTAATAGATTGTTTGTTTGGGGGCAAACTTCATACGATTCTTGCCCGGCGTTATCCATAAACGAGAAGCCATCAATTATACTTCCTATTTCGGAACGTAGTAAGAAGGAAAACAAAGCGTAAATGCGATGACTCAGGCGCTTTTAAGTGCGCAAAATATACCAACTTTTATCGCATTTCTTACACAATCTCATTCTCAATCACGTCGGGTACATAAATACATAATAGTGTATTGTTTAACATGTTTTAAATTACTTTCCCTACTTATCTTGACTACACATTTCAACATACCTCCTACCTATCTCCTTCGTTGACATTTCTATCTGTATCACCATTTACTGCTTATAATTACTTTTATGGCATCTTATCATCGTCATCATTCTCTTGCTGTTATACAAATTCCTGTGTCTTCTTCTTCCATACTTCTCTATTACTCGTCATCTCATCAGAAATCTTTCTTGCTATATCATCCTTCACACAGTCCATCCATCGTTTCTTTGGTCTTCCTCTACTCTTATACCCCATTCACATTCATACTCATTTTATATTTTTATGTATAGTCAGTAAGTACATGAACTCTGTAGTCAGAAATAGCTATCTGAAGTGGAATTGGAAATGCGCCAACGTCGATGTACAAGTAATCGTATTCCAAGTGGTCGTATCAACTAAATGTTGATTGATGGTTTCCCTTCTCTATAAACGACCGTATCGACCTTTGCTGTGTTAACTTGAATATGAATGTGGAATCATTTTCACGGAATCAAGTGCCTTAAGCCTTCATACCCGCTGTGATTACTCATATGCTACAAAAATGGTTGGAAAATATTAACATCGTAAAAGTCGTAATTGTAATAAAATTCAGATTTTTAAACGGAAAGAGAGGAGAATCGTTTCCACAATTTTGTCTTAAAAGAACGTTTTACATAAACAGCAATACAAAAACAAGCAGCAGAAATGAAACGTTATGTAACGGCCCAAAGGTGTAAACTCCAAAAATAACGCGTTTATGAAAACTGGCGAACTGGCGAGGACTTACTGAGAATTGAGACCAATTTGAGTAAGTTAACAAATATCAAGTGAACCTCGGTCCTCCCAATTAAAGTTCGATCGTATAAAACATGTTGAAGCACCGACACGGTCCTCTCTCGGCTCGCTTTAATGAGTTTCCAGCTTAATTTACAGTTATTGTTTTACCCTAGTGGCCGTGGATTTGGGACTCGTTACATCCGTTGAATACCAAATAGGGTTCGTAGAAACTTTAGTGGTCACGACTCGCTTCCATTGTAGTATCAGATTAGCTTAAATACTGATATTGGTTTCGTTAAAGTTGTAAGTAAAAACAACCGATATGAGTGTTTGGAGTGAGATTTTGTTAATGTTAAAAATGGGTTGGATGATGAAAACATGATGCAAGTCCCTTATAATTTATAAACAAAAGACCCCGCTTTTATCAATTTGGAATTCCAGACATAAATACATTCGATGATAAACTCGTTGATAACCGATAGATGTTTATCCAGTAATTGTGGAAAATTGTAAATAACATACGACATTTTTATCTTCAAAGATAAAAAATAATTCTAGTTTGTTATGAGCGTTGCTAAGTATTTAATTATTAATCTTAATCATTTCGTACCTAACGTACTTTAATTCTCCCCAAATATTTGACTTTCACTAAATTCATTTTAAAGTATAATTAAGTGATGTCTGCTTTAATTACTCTCAAAATTAATTAATCTCTGATTAGAGGTTCGCTTAGTAATTTACCTGTAAATAATAATGATTTTATCGAAGATAATTTATTTGGGTACGTAGGTAACTTCGAACTTGATTACTTGCCGTTTCAACATAATGATCGTATAAAGTAATTTAGCTGCCGAGACCCTAATCTCCGAAGACTAATAAGGAGAAACTGAGGCCAGTAATCTACAAACTAATTTACCATCAGGAAAAGTAATCAATATGATGATCTATCATTGCATTAAAAACGTATTTTGCAAAGTCATAAAATATATTGTTTTCTTTTGGTACTAAGTATAACTTGAGAAGCAATTTTGTTTAAACCGAAGTTTATCTTTCCTTTGCAATCCCAATTCCTGAGTTAATGATCAATTCCCGAAGTTGGTGAGTCCGTACAACTCAATTAATTTATAAAACAAGTGAGGTCGAAGCGAAGTTCTGTGTCAGTAAGTTATTCATCAAGCTGAAGATACCAAGTCTCAAGTACACTTGCTTGTACTAAGTTGGGGTTTACTCTGCTTATCTGCAACATTGTCTTATTGTGTGTCAATACTTTTATCACTTTCTGTACATAATATTAAACAAGTAAATATTTATGGCAGCAAGTAAACTTATCTGACTTCTTAAAATGTGTCATTATCTGCATTGTTTACTTCAAGTTGAAAATAATTTTACATAGAAAGATACAAACCAAAATAATTAAATAGGTAGTTCTCAAACAAATGAAAGATCTAAAACAGGAATACTCACTTAAACATTTAAGTTTGAAGTCAGTAACACCATTATACACTTTCAGACTTAAACTTGGCATGGAAAGTTAAACATTATAAAGTTTTAAACATTTCGCAATATGACGTTCAGTTCAGGTTTTCCAAGAGTTCCTCGTTATGGAACTTTCTTGTTATTCTTTGTTTCTTTATTTAATTAAAATGAAAGTCTGAACGAATCGTCCTAATTTTATACTAGTCGTTTATTGTTCTAATTTTATTGCTACAGTTTTATTTCCCCTCGTCTACTTCGAAGGTAATTGACTTAGGTTAGTTAATACTGGTGTTAAAACTCTTTTAACTTTTTATTTTGTTCGTATAGCTAAATATTTGCCGGATTATTATGTGACCATCTTTGTTTTTATTTGTTGAAATGCTTTTGAAACATTTGAATTTAAAACTTCAAATCAAAGCAAATTTCAAAAGCCTTAATTGAAGAAAATCGTTTTGATTTTAATGGCTTCATTATTAATTTGAAGCTAATATTGATCAAAAACTCGAGTTGATAATGAAATTTTCAATATCTCATCTTTTACTAGTGAAATAGGTATTCTTGCGTTATCAAGATCATGCTTGGAAAGTAATTACGGATCATATTAGCGAAGTTTGCTTACAGTGCCAAACTTGCAGATTATCTGCTTCCAGCCATTACAGTTTTGAAGCAGCCGAGTTCCAACCGGCAGAAGTTCCGAGCTTGCCAACTTTGTGGACTGCGCCCAACTCCTGTCGCCTCGCAGCCTTCCTACTTTAAAATAATGCGTTTATTCGCCATTTCTTCGTCTTTCATTTGTTTTGTTATGAAACTACTCAGTTTTCGTTCACATTTTAATTGGATTGTGTAATTTGGATTCATTCTCTGGCTACCGATACGAATCATGAACCGATACGTAACAGAAAAACGGCGAAGGGTGTTTATTTAAGTGGGAGTGATGTTGCATCTGCTCAACAAGTACCCACAACACAAGCTTCGCCCCACTGACAACAATGCGTAATGAAATCGCGGTGAATTCAATTAATCCACTGAACGATCAACTTTTTCTCTCAGTCCCAAGTGTCAAACAAAGTTAGAAGCCCTAAAAGATTCCAAAATAATCGGATAGAATCCGAGGGTGTTGGAACTTTGACAATTTCCCCCCCTACTGAGAGTTTGAACCGTTTCAAAGGGGTGAGCGATGGGAGGGTGGCGGGGAGGGAAGCCTCCCTCTCCTTCGGTGTTCGTGAATACCGCTTAAAGTTCTCGACGTAATTGCTGTCTGGCTGCGAATAAACTTTGTATTACATTACCCGAGTTAATTTATAGTGTCTTCTTATTCATTGCTGCAAGTTAGTTGTTTTCCAAACGACCGGAGTTATTCTAACTAGTAAAGTTTTCTTAAAAGTAGCGTGTGTATGTTTTTTAAACTTACGTGAAAACTTCTCGGTCCGTAGACTTTCCTAGACAAAGGATTCATTTTTCTTCACATTTACTTTAACTGTAATGGAATTTTATATCGCCTCCAAGTCATAGTCTGTTACATAGCCAGTTAACAGTATTTTATGGATATTGCACGATTTTACGTCACAAATCATGCCAGCGCATCATGATTAATGACTAAATGGCCACATTATTGAGTCAGTAAATCATCGCATCTGTTATAAAGACGCTTCACTCGTGATCGCTGCTCTCAATGGCTCCGTGTTCGATTCGTCCTTGACTCGCCTCTGAAATATCCGCCGCGTTTTATGAAAAACGGTGCTTTCATAACTAACAACAAATTAATTCAGATAAAGTTGAATTAAATACTTCGTAACTAATTGTAAATAGTCACGCAACGTGATTAACAAGTACTACATAGCTTATTCTTATTTAACACTGAGTCACGAAGTATCGTGATTGTTAGTTTAAAACGTCTCTATTCAAAAGGACAGTCTCGAAAGGCGGCCAATTGTATCTCGTTTGCACACAGACGTCGAAAGTTCACAACTGTGTTGCTGTACTAATTGACTATGAACTTTACTATTAAGGGGTTAAGTGGGCCGTAGTTTATCGAAAGCACCAGTAGACACAACAATATAGAGCATTATTATACGAGTAATCTCACTAATCTACGCTATAACCATTACAACGGGAAGCCAGTTTGTGTGTATAATATAAATTGATTTAGTAAATAAGGTAATTTGTGCAATTAATCGAACGGCCGCATATTGCAGGCCAATAAATTTGATGAGCCTCGGGGCTCGGGCGAAGGTTATCTTAGTTATTGCTATGCCCGCTTGTTGTGCGCGCACATTCCATGACGAGCGAAATCCATTTATTATTAGAGCCGTATGATAACGATAAACCAACGAGGTCAGACGAGAGCGCGCAAAAAATAGAAACGCTGTTTTACTGCGCGTGACTAAAGACTCGATGCAGGCAAGATGGCGTGCACATCCGTCTCCTTCTAACGGTTGCAATCCCCTACCTCTATCCCGTTCTATCAGATTTGGTTGCCGTTAATTTTTTTGCCAACTGGCGGTTTTTTAACCACTTTTTTGTCATTGAATTTCACGAATTACGTGATGGTAGCGAGCTGGCGAGAGCTCTGAGTTTTAGCTGGCTTTTGTTGACTTTTTGTTATCTTTTGGGGTTATGTAATGATAACCCCGGGTTATTATTCAAATGAGTATTTTTTCATGAAGTATATTTAGACAGTCGTGAACTCACAAGATAAGATAAGATTTGCGAAAAATGTTGGGATATATCTGACGCAAAAATCCAGTTGTAGGTAGCTTAATTGGGTACGTTTGAACAACACGATTGCCTGCGGCAGGACCAAGGAATCTTTTCCCCCATTTGCATGCAAGACTACACAGAACAGCCAATGTGTGTCCTAAGAGAGGCGTCGGTATAAAAACTCTGCATAATATATTCGGTCTGCGCGCCTGTTTACGTTCGCACAAATGCGAGTTACATAACGGAGCCCACCTTTTTAGGATCGTCATAAGATTGATGCTTTTGTGTACCCTATCCTATAAGCTGTCGAGACGCCCCGCACATACGAAATGCTCAAGTCGGAATTTAGCGGGGTTAAGGGTACCAATTAACTTCTTCAAATCGACATTACATCTCTTTAGGTCTATTTAGCGGTATAGTTTTATGTTGCTCAGATCCTTGTTATTCAGATGAGATGAGAGCAGATTATTTCAAAATATTTGGTAAATTTTCAGTCTCTGCATAATCCAAATCAAGTAGCCACTTCGTAATAGTTATTTTGCATTTTGATCTTCACATAAAAAAAATTGTTAGCTCTATTATAGACGTAGTTGCCGACGAAACTGAAACCGCGTTGGGCCAAACGACAATTTGTGCGGATGGAGTGACAGAAAGTGTGTTTACGTCGTTAGCAGTCTTTGTACGGAGCGTAGCGAGTTTGAAAGCCTGTGGTTAAAACAATATTAAGTGTAAATAATTTTCGAACACAGAGAACCGAACATGTCTTATAAAGATCGATGGTAGGAAAGTGGTAAGGTACAGGGCTTGTTAACGTTACCAACTAACAAAATAATATCCGTTACTTAACTTTAATTCCAATGTGATACCTTATTAACTTTACAAAAATATAACGTCAATGGATAACATTACCAGTAATTTAACGTTAAATACAATTAACCTAATATACGATAATAACGTTACTGTACCGTTAATTTAGCTAAAACCCGGTCACATTCAAGGTTGTGTGTGGTATGTGAGATGCTAAGTTGCTAACCATATACTGACTCCCTCAACCATGATCTAGCGACCCACGAAATGCGGCGTTCGCAAGGTTTGGCGCAATTAACGGTTATATAAATTAACGATAAAAATTTGCAAAAATAACTGACAAATGAAGGTAACGTTACGAAAATTTTACCGTTATTTAAAGCCCTGGTAAGGTAACCGCCATCCAACCTTCAAGAATGCCTTTGCGCACGTTCTAGTTTCAGCATGTAACTTTTTGATGATAAACCCCAAGTAATTATGCAATATTGTATAAGCGATCGGCAGAGGGCGAGATATGCAAGTCTTAGCACCGTAGTGTCCGCAGCGTGATGAATGGACTTAAAAATGTAGATCAAGTCGCAGTCGTGGGGCATTGTGGTTATGTGTGTGGAGAATGACAGGCAATCATCAATTTGTACACCGAGATATTTGACCACATTGCCGCGAGAAAGGCAGGGTCAATTTCAAGCTGTGTGGTGAGTTAAAATGCAGGAGTGGGCAATCAAGGAATAATGAGAGGTAGGAGGTTACCCAGCGGCAGAACAAGAAAAGGTTAGGTAATGTGTTTTGTCAACATTTAAAGTAAGCCGGTTTTGAGCCAACCAGGTGGTGCAAGGTTGAGTCCCCATTGTGCATCTTGTCCTCAGGAGTCTCCGTGCAATAGAGAGTAGAGCAGTATCGTCGGCATATATGTGAAGATGGACGCATAGGGAAGCGTTAGCCGGCAGAGTTCATTTATACAACCTGTTTTTTTATATCCCATTACTCTAGGATATGATTGAGACCATATCAAAGAATCAACTGGCATATGAATTATGTTTCAATCATCCTTTTTTTTTGCCTTTTCTTAGCTTTAATGATGATAATATGATTTATTGGTTTGAATAAAAAGAATTACTCGGATTTATTAATGAAACTACTATTATTTTACTACACTACTGCGAAGTTTGGCAACCTCCAAAAGTAAAAATTCGCCATACATACTGATGACAATTTTTGACCTAAGTAAATTAGGATTGATGAAATCTCCGAAACTATGCATTTTTGGACCACCTATTCTAGGAGTTTTAGTATTATTTTTACCTACAGAATATAACCCTAGAGTTGTATAGATGAGAAAAAGGGTCGGGCGGATAACACTGCCCTAGGGGACCCCGTATGATATAGGGAGCTCGACACAAGTCCAATCACCGATCCTGACGCATTGTCGTCTACCCGTAAGGTAACTTTTCAAGAGAGCAATTTAAATGCCTCTAATACCGATTTTTCGAGGTTAACAATAAGATTGAGAACAGATATCGTGTTAAAGGCTTTTGCTAGATCTAAGACAATACCATACCTTCCTAACTACCTTCTGCTTTTTATCCAGGTTGGTGAAGATATCAGTGGTTAGGTCTAGCACAGCCTTATTTGTAGAAATTCCGGAACGGAAACCATATTGAGAGGAAGAAAGAAGATAATTTTGCTCTAGGTACTTAACTAGACTGTTATTTATCAGCCGTTCAACTAATTTTGAAAGTGTAGGCAAAATTGATATAGGGCTGTATTTATTTGATCGGTCCCTGCCCGTGTGTACAGTCACGTCTAATAATATGTATACACTTAGCAAAACTAAAAAGTGATTTGCTCGTGAAATTACGGTTTCTACGTTGAGATAAGACCTATTTCGTAATAGTATGGCTTCCAAAATTCCATGTTCGTGAAAACGTAAAACCTTAATCAATACAGTATTAGAAAAACACTTTTAAAAGTTGCTTCGTGTATACATATTATTAGACGCGACTGTACAGGATGCACTACTGCTAGTTTAAGCACATTTGGAAAAATACTGGAGGTAAAAGCAAAATTACGAGTACATATATGAGTCAGATGGGGGGTGAGAATATTATTAAATTTCTTGAGAAACCTACCCGACACACCATCAGAACCCATCGCACAATCGCCCCACAACTTCTCAATCAAAATATAATTTCAGAAGACACAATCAAAATCATCATACTTATATAATAAATATTATTTGTGGCCTTTCAGGCTCAATTTATTTATTATAAACTAGCTGTCCCGCGCAACTTCGTCTTCGTCACATTTTCCCCGTTTTCGCAACATTTTTCATTGCTGCTCCGCTCCTATTGGTCTTAGCGTGATGATATATAGCCTATGTCCTTCCCCAGGTTGAATTCTATCTTCTTGCCAAATTTCATTAAGATCCGATCAGCCATTTAGTTGCGAAAAGGTAACAAACAAACATACAAACAAACAAACAGAGTGACTTTTGCATTATTTTATAATATTAGTATGGATATTTGTAAAATTATGTATGTATCATTAAATGATTTATTTTTCGAATAAAGGGCAGCTAAATAAAACACTAGGATTTTGAAAGGTAACATGTTTAATGTTTTTAAGACTGAGTAGGTAATAACGGTATTAAACAAGGAAGAGTAATATTAGTAACGAATAACGTAATAATAAGTAATTAATACCGATTGACAATAAATTTCCTAACATTTGCTCGAGACAAACCAAAAGCCTTATTGTTAGATTTAATGACATTATACATTTTCATTCTTATGAATAGCTTAACAAGATACGTTTTAGGAAAACAGGCGCAAGGTGGATTAATATAGGGTTCGTCGATAAGACTATAATAAAGAAATGTCCCTATGTTGTTCCTAGCATTTGCTATTCTAAAGCATGGCACAAATCTTGCGTCCATTCTCTTAACAAATTGAATGAAGTTATCGCAAGGTACTACTAACAAACTCTTACGGTGGTCTTCACAATATTCTTTGTAGCCACGATACCGGCGCTCTTCAATGAAATTGGGTATATTTTTATATGGTTTGGTATATGATTTAAAAAATTTACAGTTTAAGTGTTTTTCCTTACATTTAGACAGGAGGAAGTGGCTAACTTCGAATAGACAATAATTTTCATCAAATTCTTGCTTGTTATAATCGGAAGTGAAAATCTTAAAAGGGTTCTTCTGATCATTGTCATCATTTTCCAATAAGTTCACTTCTTTATTTAGCAATTGTTTAAACTTAGTGGTCTGAACATGAATTATCCATTTTGACAAATCTTCAGCGGAATTCTTCCTTTTTTTAGGTTTTACACAATTGTATAATAAACATTTTCGGTAAGTTGTCAAAAACTGACGACTCGTCGGTTTTGAGGCCATGCCACTGCTTGTTCTAATTTGATCCAACAATTGATTAAATACTTCCATATTTAGAGGCCTTGTTGGCAAAAATGTGTATCCGTCTGCCTTGAGTTCATCAAATAATTGTAAGATAGATGTAATTGTTATTTGAAAACCTTCGATAAACTTCACTTCAAATGTTACCCCAGACAATTTTAAGTCTCGGAAAAATAGCAACATTTCATTAAAAAAATCTTTTTGAGATTTTACGCCACGAAAAACACTTATGTAGTCATTAGTATAAGAATCAGATGAGTTCAAAGAATCAAACAAATTGTTCATTAATTTAATAAAACCAGCTGTGTTTCTTCCGCATTTATCGATAACGTGAAAGTCGACGTAGGTTGATATTCCAGTAGCTACAGAATTGCTTAATAATTGTGTGGCATAGCGCAGTTCCATTTTCTCGAAATTAGTGGGATGAATATGATTCTTAGTTAATTTGGGCGCCAGTTTAAATTCCTTGTTTTTATCCTTATCATAAAAAGTTCGTACGTGTTCATATTTAGCTTCACGACCGTGAAAAAGAAAATCGTGTTCCATGAAATAGTTGCGAACTAATTTAATAAGATGAAGAGCATCGAAAATGTAGTAAAATTTTCTATCGTTAATTAAGAAATATGGTTTTTCAATACCGACCGATCTTTTTTTCGCTGCTTCAATGAATTCTTTTCCTGTGTCGGACACAAGAGTTCGAACGTTAAGTCCGATTTTAATTAGCTCTTCTAATAAACCGTCAATCCATTCATTCAACTCAACCGAGTAATCACCGCTAGATGATAGCAATGCGTATCCAACAGGTTGTTTCCAATTACTATATATTCCGCGCACCATCATAACATAAGCTTGATCTGCTATTTCTGATAACCTAATACCATTGATCTCATGGAAACCAATAATTAGATCATGCTTTAAATTGTAGAATAAATTGGGCTTTAAAGATATTGAAGCAATTACAGCTGAGCAGTTCTTCTCCATATCTGTCATGCTGTTAACTTTACTCGCAAGCAGCGATATAAAATTAACGTTGTTGATTTCAGTGGTTATTGGTAAGACATTCCTATGTAAAGTGGTAGGAAATGGCAGACGTAAAGCACCTCGCAGCATTCGATAGGCCTGAGGATTCCTGTGGTACAAATTCAAGCTGAATATCTGCATACCTAGGCTTTTTTTTCCTGGTAATTGTTTTAAAGCAGTTTCTGCTTTGACGATGTCAGATAGGTCCCTTGTGAGAAATTTATTGCACAATCTTTGGAATGTATCGTTTCCCAAAAAAACTAAGTTACTGTTTTGAGTATCAAGATTATCAGCAAGTACGTTTTTGCTACACCCCGGAGAAGGAGACGGTAATTTTCTTTTCCTTGTGGCCTCCAAAGGTACTTCAGCGATTGGAGTTTGTGGGTCTTCAGAACTGTCTAGGTCTTCAATTTTAACAACAGTTTCTATATCCATAATTGAATCTTCTGAGCTCGGTGACATCGGTGACCTACAAGGACCTGGTAAACGAAGATAAGGCAACGCATTCTTCTTCAGAGTTTTTCGTTTTAATCCCAATAAAATATCTCGCACATTAAAATGAACTTCACAAACACAATAATTTTTGCCGGGTCTGTCTACCAATTCTTCTCGGCCTATTAATGTAAGCCATTGCGCCCGCCTGGAACAATACATGTAATTATTACTTCCTTCATTTACCATTTTTACACATTTTAAAATATTTCTTAATACAAAAAAGAGGCAGACAGAAGTGAAAACGCAAAGCAATGGAATTACTGTGATCTTTGTTTGAATTTTTTAATCTGTATATACAGAGTACACAGGCCGCTATTATACTAAGCGTCGCTAGTCGGGTGCAATACGTCACGAGCATGTCGAGGTCATCGGTGACGCCAACCAATAGTTTTTCCCCTACCAAAAAACTTAGTACGTATGACGACCAATAAAGCTATGCAAATCCAATATAAGGAATCTCATCGTACGGGAATGTCATACAAAGCGAGGTCAGGTTATACACATGCATCAGAGAAATAACACACGGATCGTTGGAACCTCCTTACCGCAGCGGTGAGTGGTGTGTTCGATCAGCCACTAAAGGGTTTTGAAGTGAAACTTCTTATGCGACTTCCAACAAGTTTAACGCTACCATGGATGGGGAATATTTTCAATTACTTACTAAGAGATGGCAGTATTACAAGATTTGTGACTACGTAGTTCTACTAGGTACACCAGATGGCGTGCAAACAGTCATGCATTCGACTCTTCGGTGTAAACAGCGTTCGCTCAATTTCCATGAGTAGAATAACCTCGATAAACTTATGTAATAAAAATAATACAACAAGAAAACAACAAAATATTATTTAGAAGGTCAATAAAATAACGAGAGTGAATGCGTGGCACTCGAACGCATGCGTGTAGTATTACGAAGTTTCACTTCTTCCGCGCGGAGGGACTCCACGCACTGTTTTTATTTTTTACACTAGCTGCTGCCCGCGATTTCGTTCGCGTGGAAGTATTGACATGTTTTTCAGAGATATATTATACATATAAACCTTCCTTGAATCATTCTGTTAAAAGATCTAAGCGTCGTGACGCGAGAAGCGACTTTGTTTCATACTACATATGTAAAGATACACTGCTGCACTGTACGCACTTCGAGACATCATGCTTACACATTTCCATTAGAACATGGCCTCGCTTTGTATATTTCCCGTAAAAAGAGAGATCCGCATAAACTTTTTTTGTATAGCTTGATTGGTCACCGTGCGTACTACCGAGTTCACCGACGACGGTAGACCACTTTTCAACCTTATTACTTACGACAAACAGGTGAAATTGCGGAAAAAATAACACAGGTTTGCACCACACAACTAATGTCATTATTAGAGTTGAACGATTTTTAATTCGTTTATTGCTAAATGTAGGTAATTAGTGTTTTTCGATTTAAGCGTCATTCACCGGCGATGTGAGATAGTGAGAGTTTCGCTAATACTGGGAAGGACAGAGATAAGACTTCTCTGTTCCATCAATCTTGCAAATCTCACATTGCCTTGTTTCATCACTATTCAATATCGACAAAACCATTTTTTAAATATAAACGACAAGCTTATGCCCGCGGTGTCGCACGCGTGGAGTTCGATAATTGTCCCACGGGAACATACTATCGGGATAAAAAGTATCCTATGTGTTAATCCAGGTTATAAACTACCCGTGTGCCAAATTTCATCCAAATCCATTCAGTAGTTTTTGCGTGAAAGAGTAACAAACATCCATCCATCCATCCTCACAAACTTTCGCATTTATAATATTATATTAGGAAGTATTAAAAAAACAATGTCGACTCACCTTCCCGCGTCATTAGGGTGTTTGAAATACGAAAGAGCTGGTTTCGTCTCCGATGTATTGAAGCATCCGTTGACACTGCAATAAGAGCGTCCTCGCGATTGAACCCTTGGTGGTTGTGGATTTCCGGCCATTTTCAATGTGACTTAAGTCTCTGCGTGGGATTCGCTACACAAACCTGTCGGACAAGCAGTCACCGCGGGGCGGCAGTCTCGACTGTTGTATAGCAGTATAGCGAAACTAGTCTAGCACGAGCGTGCTGTCTCGGTCTTGCCTCGCCCGCTTCGCCGCTTCCACACGAGGTGAGGTGCCATAATAATAATATTCCTCGCTGCACCCAGCGAGTGCCGTTTGTTATTAAACGCAGAGCAAAGTGCATTCTTTATCGGTATTATTATTATTTGTTTATGTTGAAAGTTGATATACAAATATCAAATACTTATTACTACTACTTTCCTATTGTCTAGTAAGTGTTGGGTTGGGTTTTCTATTGGGAATTTCAGCGAAGCAGCTAGCAGCCCGATTGATGAAAATCGGCCACCAATCACGTGGGAGTTAGGACTTAAACATACCTAGCGAATTGTGGGTTTAATATACGGCACCTCTGCCTAAGCCTTACCATTCAGCATAAAACGGAAGTGATTTTATGCTATTAACATACATATTATAATAATCAAAATAGGTACCAAACAATGAAACAACTATTTTCTACAATAACACTTTCAAAAGTCAAATTCGTTAATATAATATAGGAAAACTAAATCTAAAAACCGAACAATGGCTTATTCTTAGGTAGATACTTACAAGGAAGTAAAAAAAAAATATCAGATATACAACAGATTTGACTATAATGATGGTAGTATTGATCTAATTTTAAAATGCCAATGTTTAAAAAGGTTAGAAAACAAAAGTGTCTTTTTTCAACGTTTGTAAATTTATGTAATCTTTTTCCCAGTTAGCGTTTGTATTTCTACACGACAGCTCAATAATATTACCTAAACGCGGTCCATTCGTTTTGGGCCTTTCAGACTAAATACCCATAAATCACACACCTGTATGTATTTGCATAATAATGTAAACAAAGCACATAATGTAAGGTTCGCGAGGTAGACAATCAGATATATTTAATGTAGGTAAAACTTCAAATAATTTTATCAATGCAGCTGCTGAAAGAGTACGCGAACCAATCAATAAATTCAATAGCCATCGGCCATCGGAATGTTGCACAAATAAAAAAGCACGTGGTGTACACGAATTGTTCCGCTCCGTTTAGCGCTTGTACGCTGCGCGGTGTTGCCAGGCGGACGCGTGGACACGTGATGTTTTCCGACTGAGCCCGAATGGGCCCGAATGCCCGATCCAAGATGGCCGACAGCGCCAAAGCCACCATCGCCATTCGCTTTCCCACGTCGCGCACCACTACTTCGCACGCTTCATTCTCGTTTCTTTTCTATTGTGCATCGCAATTCGCTATTGCATTTTTGCACTAACTCCGTTTGATGATTGCATCTTTATTAGCTTTGTTACCGTTAATACTCATTCTAAAGTTTGTTCTACGTTGTTATATTCGTGTATAGGATGTTTTACCGTGAGCATTTTACGAGCATAAGTTTCTTTTATAAGCACGTAGCTAGCGCGTAGCGTTAACATACACGTGGCATGACGGGAAGGGGCCATTAGCTAACATATGTTAACAACGTAACCGTGAGTATGACAGATGTGGGTAACGAGACTTATGAGACAGAGAATGCTGGATGACATGTGTTTTCTACAAATACTAATGACTCATTAAAATTGCTGATTATATTGCCGGTTGATTGACATGATTAGATACTTTGATGTCTTCTTTCAGACTACTGTTTAAGTTGTTTCAGATTCGAGGTTAAATCTTCTGTTCTTATCTAAGCGTTATTAAATTTGCATATTTTTATTATCTATTCTTTGTTGTTCAAGGCATTAATACGGGGTTCTTCACATTGTTCTCGGCTCGCACGCCGTGATGTCATGCTCATCGTTCTCAGAACATCGACTTGAACTTTTTTTGCTTTTGTACAAACAGATTTAACTTTTTGTGAGGCATATTTTACTACGCTTAATCAAATATTGACAAATGCGATGCCACGGAACGAGGCCATTGGCCTTCGATTAAACGCAACGCAATTATCACATATAAAGGAGACCGGTGAACGGAAATAACTGAAATAGATTAACGAGTATTGAATAGAGGGTCTGTTTATGACTTAAGGTAATAATAATAATGACCTTATCGTTAAATTAAGGGTTAACGGGTTAGGGTAATGCCACGAGGAAGAAGCCTGACTCTATTGAGCTAGAATTGAACAATCAATTGTTTTAAAATAAAATTACTAGGTACAATAGCGCATTATAGTTTCTATTCAACCTAACACTGAATAAAACATGACTGAACTTATTTAGATTGACAACAAGTTTAATAGTTGCTCTATTAAACATTTAAATGTAGATTAATGAAGCGAAACGTTTCAATGACTATGTGAAGTGAGAAGAATCGGTTAGATATTTACTGAGGATGTGTGTCACGGCTATGCTCGTGCGTGTGTAGTGTTCTACTGGTTGATAGTCTCATACATATTCAAGCGGCGCCGGACTGCGATCATAGTCGTTCGCCATTGGCCCGCAAACTTGCTGAATACTAAACGAACGAACGCCTTTGCAAGATCTGCATTGAATTTATATTCGATTTCGGTTTCCTGTAGCACGATCGGCTAACTAGCAGGAAGCTATCAAATCTACACGTTACCCTATTGAAGTTTAATAGGTAGGTACTACGTTGGCTTATTCTATTTATAGACGTGATTACGTGACGTTATCTAAAAGGATTAGAGTTGCTATGTATTTTATACGAAAACAAAATTATTATTACTGAAGTTCTAATATGAGGCACGTTATTGTTATGAATATGATTCAACATTGTAATTTGCCATGAGTTAGAGCTGACCCACTTGCCTCAGATAAGTGTTATCAATTCGTTATGAGTGTGATGTATTAGTTGTGCAATTTTGTTATCGACATATTTATTGCTTTACTGATAACATTGTTGTTTTTTTTTTTCAAGTTCATCAATATCCTTTGTTCTTGTACAGAACTCTGTGAAGTGTCAACATTGGTTACTGTTCCGTTATTTGTTTAGTGTTCAGTAGACTTGTTTACATAACTAATGACGCACTCATTTCGTGTGTCATGCCATGTAAAAGGTTCTGACTATTTTATCTCTAACCTTATTTCAAGACAAGCAGGTAAACTCGTTTTCTTTTTAAATATTCACTGAAACTCTAAATTGACACAAATTTACATTTATGCAAAATGCCAATTAGACGAAGTCTTATGAATTTCAATACCTAAATAAATACCTAATGCACTTCGTACCATACTTAACTTATTAACACAGGGATACGACTGCTGATAAGTTAGGTAGGTTCATTAACATCTTTAATGTGTTATTTAGGAACGAAGCATTTAAGTGTAATTTAATTCCAAGTTATTCAGCCAGCAAGACAAACTGCCGCGCTCGTTCGGTCAAGGTGACCTTCCTCGCGTCCAGTCACATCGCAACTTAACGGCTCCCTATTCAATGTAAATTCTGAGAGACCTTGTTCGCGACTCGAGCTCTAAATCCATAAGAAGTTACAACTAGTGAATTTTAGTATCTCGGCCGCTATTATGCATCTAATAAATTATTAGCACATTCTGCCTTTAAAATGCACGAGCGCCAGTTTCTTTAAATAACAAAAGAAAGAGGAACACGTGCTGCGCGCCGTCCGCCATTTTGCAATATAAATAGCAAGATGGCGGCGGACCGTCGTCGGTTGGCGAAAGTAGTCGGTAATTATAAGCGGCGCGGCGGGCAGGCGAGCTGAAACGCGAGGATCTATGGCCGGCCGGCCGATGCACGCAATGCTTAGCTTGATTTATATCGCTCTCTTGTTTCCATTCGGCCGATTGTTCTCGGCTTTATGCGCTCGAGTCTCGCGATTCTGGTATTGTTTCCGACGGCCATGGGAACCGAGTTCGCGTGGGTTCTCAATGACCTTTATTGGTTATGCGACTCTCAACTAAATGAATTTTTGTTCACAGTTCAAGTTCACGACATTTTCCTTTCAATGCAAATAAAATCAGCAGTCTTACAAAATAGTTTTTATCAATTTCATATTTGGTTCGAAACATTTCGTAATGCAAGGTAGATGGTGGATACTTATGATAGAATCATGAAATTCAAATGGATCAATGACGCAAACTGATCGGATTATTCAGTCAACAACCGGGAAGATAATATATACTGAATAAATTTCCTCCACCTTGATCTGTTTCCATCTATAGTCGATGTTTATAAATAACTACAAGCATTATAAAAGCCTTTAGCAAACACGTAACATAAATATGTGCGTCTTCCACTGTATATCAGAGGAAAATACATAATGTAAACATTCATAAATAATACAGAATTATTACGCACTAGCTGTGCCTGCGGCTCCGTCCGCGTGAATTTTGAAGAACCTTGCATTCATTGAATCTACAAAAAATCTAGTATTCGTCGTTATAATCGTGCAAAAAGACTGATAGGTAGACGAAATTGTAGTTCAAACTGTTGGACTACAACAATTTTCTTATATGTATAGATACAAATGTGTGTTTGCTATTAAACTATTCTGGTAAAGAATTTGAAAACGTGAGCACATAACGTATACGTATCACAAAGATTTTAATTTAAAATATGCCCATATCTTAAGACCCTGTTCTCTATATCTGTTGGAGAATGATTGACGTTTACGTAGAAGCGATTGGTTTCTAGCGCATAATATGCACTTACATAAGTTACTCAAACGTGTATGTATCCGTAATGCGATTTGCATTCCGATATGTAAACAGTTTATTGATCAATAGGCACGAGGCGTTAGCGTAACATAATGTTGGCAAACAAACGGAGCTGAAGTCGACGGGTGGCTACAGAATACTGACGCGTCTCGCCTCGCAAATAGCTCGATGACTTATTGGCTTCCACGAAACGCCAACATACTCTCGTTAATCAATATTTAATGCCCCATTTCCGCTTCAAGATTATTTCAATTAACAACTTTCAGCTCTTTGAAAGCTTCACTTTTTAATTTTTGTTTACCAAGTTGATGTTTTTGAATTTCGAGTTCTGTAATTGATATTTGTTTCAGATATTTGCTCGCATTTAAAAACATTTCAGGCTAAATTTCTGTATAAATAGACACTACTCTTAACTTGTTATTGAGATTTTTGAATAGTCATGTTTGTTCCATTCGAACACCAGCCAATTAACATTTATTGGCATCTAAAATGGCTGCATATTTACCAGATAACAGCAATCGAGTCTATGTAAAATTTACGACATGATTGCGACAGCCACACATGGTATAAATGTTATTGCAGAAATTTATTGGAATTCATGGCCAGCCAGTTATTATCGGTGAACAAATAAGAGCAGATAAGTACTTATAGCTGTGTAGGCGGCCTACAATCGCTGCCTACAATAAAGTAATGGATCGTAACTTTTACGACGCGTGCACATCACTAGACGATGTAAACTGACCTCGTTTCCAACATTTTTTATTCATTACCTACGCAACAGTTGTCACTTAAGTGCTTTTTATTCATTATACAACGGCAGAATCTCTCGACACGGCCTCTGCACTACAATCGATAAAGGTTTTTGCTCTATTTTTCTCTCGTCTGTAAAATAAAGCTGAATTCGGCGCATTTGCTATGGCTTCCTTTTTCGACCGACCGCCTGTGAAGGTTCTCTTCAACCCGGAAAATAAAAACTCCTTTCAACATGAGCCATGATAGCTTTGCCAGCGCAACAGAAAAAAAAACAAAAAATAACGAAAAAAGCAAGTTGCTTTTGATTGTTATTTAAGTCATGCTTCATTTAGAATTAGTCGTTTAGTGATTCTTTTAACATTGAAACCGTATTCTTAATTTATTACAGAAACAACCAAATATTTATTTCACTCTTCGGATATTATATCCTTATATTTGAAAGTAAATTATCGTTTTTCTCCGAATAATGTATAAATCACGTTGTTATTTTCGTTCCAAAGTTGAATGTTGCGTCTTTGAAGATACATCGTCAAGACTGCAACGTGATTAAGAAGTTTTATAAACAAGTTTCCATTCAAGCTAATTACAAAGACGATAAGGCGGTGCATTGAACGACACGATACGATTGATAATATAATACTCCTACTCGTAACTCGATTGCATTTGAATTGCTATTGTTATCGTAATGAATGTACCGTCACGTCACGTATTCACGACCTCTACTGTCTTTCTAGTCGAAACGACCCAGAATAATCATCTCTGTTTATGTATTTTCTTTCTATTAGTATAAAGTTTTATTTAGATATGAAACAATTGGCGAGTTTGCAACATTTAGTTCCCAAGTTTCTCCAGTGGGTGTTAACATTAAGATGCCAACGTATTGTTTATTACCGTTGGCGTATTTCAGCGGACCGACAGAGGATCGCATGCCAACTCGTTTGACCTCATTCCCGAGACTAGTTCTGCGTAAACTCTCATATCGGGTTTATGAAAACATGCCTATTTTAAGACTTTATAAAGCGGCAGACCGGTTCAACATATGTATTATTTGTTTGTTTTACAGCTGGAACGTGTGCCAAGTGTATGCGTGTTTTCAATGTTCGACGTTACTCAGTCTGATTTAGTATAAACAAGTCGAGAGAAAGGCACCGATGAGAGATAACTCGTTTTTTTCCGACATCGATTCATTACACCATTCTCGTAACATGTAAAATATTTATACAGCAATACTCATACATTCCAGTGACCGATTCCGATTATGTTTGTGCTCGTAACATGAGATGTTTCGACATGTGAGCCCGATTCCGTGGGCCATGCATTATGTATTGTGGTTAATACTTCACATAAATTCAATGGGCTTCGTCCGGTTGGGCAGGTCGGGTCGCACTGGTCTCTGGTCCGGTGTGTCGTGTCGGCGATATCCGTTAACTAGACGACACACCACAACCAGTTCTATAAGCATCTTATCTCAATTAGAAAGTTAAACATTATCTGACAAAAGTGACGTTTTGATCGATGAAGGTAAAATTGTTTTTGCCATTAGAATTAGATCAGACGTTCCATCTATTTTCTATTCAACGATCGCTTTCGGTTAAGATATGATACGTAGTTTATTGGACAGATAAGTTTGCTTATCCGATGGAATTTATTTTGCAAATGGTTGCGGTTAAATTAAAGGCTTTCTGTCTTAATTTAAGTCATTTGAACGCGTTTTTATTACTTTTTTTATGCCAGAAACGATGAATCACGACTTTCTAGTGCAACTGAGACATAGTAATTTAATTACGTTGTTTCTTAGTAATGGTGTTAAACGGATGCTATTTAAATAGTTAACATAGCAAACACACATAATTTACAAACATTAAATTAAAACAAACTCGCCTTCTCAGCAATAAATTATGAACGGCTCGAGCTCTAAACATTACAGATTAATTCGCTCGTTTTGGTCGATCAAATTGGCTTGTAATGGCCGACCGTAGTATCAAGCACGGGGTATATCGGGCAATGAACGCAGTCAAGTCCCCATTTCTCACGTCCAGACCAGTTGCAGACTTGTCGGTCGGCATACCGATCAAGAAAGGCTGTGGTGCGGTGCCTTAAAGGGAAAAACGGCATGTTTTTTTGCTCCCCCGAGTATGCCGGCCGCCATTACCATTAACCCGTGCGTGCGGCTCAAATAATGATTAGATTTAGCCTCGCAACCTCTCACGTGTTGGGTTAGACCGATGTTAAGGAGTTGGCACACAAAGTATAAAGATTGGAATAGTAAGACTTAGCTTTTTCGCACAAAAATCTAAACATTTTATAGTAAAATAAGTAGGTAATGCCCTTCATGATCAAGTTACGGCGTCAGTGTTAAATTTCCTAGAAATCATAGCGTAGTAAATTGCTACGGTACTACGAGTCTAAACAGGAACACTGAGCCCTTTTTTCTTGGAATCTAAACTGCTACGCCGCCGCTGGGAACAGCCGTAGCAACCCCGTAGCCTATCGTAGGGGCTGCTACGCGGGGATGCTACGGCTTCACAACTTTTTTTAATAACTGCGAATTTAGATATTTGTGACTGCAATCTGTGTACCCCAAACCCAGTGCATTGTCCGCTTTAACGAATTAATTTCCTCAGAAAGCTACAGTTTTTTGTTAGAACGTGGTAGTTCGCTTCTGAGTGCCTCTGAAAATATGCGTATAAAAAGTAGACACTATTAAAATAAAGAGCAATTCATTCTTAAGAATAAGGCTTTAGATTATTATATTGCTGTCTGGCCTTCTGTTATGGAATGAAAAGATTACTGTGTGGCCTGGCCAAGCAAAGCCATAATTTTTGTTAAGATCTCAAAATAAACGTCTGTTTGATTATCACTTTAATTGAGCATGTTTTTTTTACTTTGTGAGAATTAACTGAGTAAACGACTAATAACTTGACTAATCCAAACCTTATTCATTCGTCTAATATAGTCACGTACAAACGAGTTTCACAATCTACGTAAATTAACCCTGTGAAAGGGTTACCATTTAACCCTAAACTGATTTATGCAGTAGCGATTAGCTGAACAGATCCGACATGATAGGACCCACCAATCACAATTTGCCTCGCCTAGAGCTATTTTACGTCGGCTAACTATGATTAATTCATTTGCTTAATCTAGTTTACAGCCACCTGTGCAACTCGGCCTTGACTGGAGCTACTAGAGTGGTTCATTTAGCATTTTAATATTCTTAAACCTCCCACTCTAATGAAATGCTTTATGAACTAAAACAACGACTAGAGAAATAGTAATAGTAGAAGTAGTTGGAATTGAACATGATACTAGCATGGTTGTGTCCACATTACCAGAGACAATAACGATAAAGTAGAACCAGCTGTAAATACGACGGAGGTTTATTAATAAATAATAATAGGTACATGCATACGCAATACCATTAAAGTAAAACCGCAGGACAAAAACCTCCTAAATCTATGTAATTACAGCGCACCTCATGTATTTCACTACAATTGACAGGTGATTATGCTAAACAGCCAGCCAGCCAGCATGCCATTAACTGGATAATGTTTTCTATTGCATAACTTAAAAACAGGTTCCTATAAAATGTCAGACGAGTCATACAAGCATTTATACTCAGCTGTTTTTATACACGTACAATACAATTATGGATGGACGGTTTTTTTTTTTATTAAATACTGAGTTGTCTACTTTCCCAATATAGGGTTTTGTTTACAAAAAGAAACTATTAGGTATGTAAAACATTTCAACGATGTGAGCGATAATTTCAAAGTTACGAATCATTTTAAAACTATGCATCATTTTATACATGCAAGCAATCTTAATGCTCGTGTTATGACAGCGATTTTACATCTAATTAAAAACGTGCATGAATTAGAGATATTTAAATATGCATATGAATAACTTGACCTTAAGACGCGCTGACCACCCAGAGATTGGAAAGTGGTTGGCCAATAAAGGATGTAAACCAATAAAGGATGTAAAAGAAAATAGTATCACAAATGTATTAGGCGTGGCCACGTCGGCTTGCTTATGAGTATGTACACGGGTTACTGAACCGGCAGCTGCGAGTGACGGCTATGCGGGCAAGCAGAAACTTGTGAGACTGCTACTCTCCCACCTGCCGCACACAACAACCCTCGTGTGATTTGGCCAGCCGTTCTCCACATTACCTCGCCATTCATTATTTCTGATAATCGCTACTGCAGATATCGCTGACTTTAACATATTGAATCGATTATTTTAAGAAATTACCATTCCCATTCTACGTGCCACGCCATTCTGATCGCTCCAAATCGTTTCACAAATCGATAACTTATTATGTTATTTATTCGACAAAATTATTCAGATTCGAAAACGTTGCATGGACACGGCCATATTTAAATACCAAATTGGCTGTAATAAACTTACTTATAAATAACAGACCACTCCATTTTTTTAAATACAGGGTGTAACGGAAAGGGTATATACATCCTTAAAGGTATGCTACAGACCATCAAACTGAACATGTTTCTCATCATAAAAAATTTTTTGCAGCAAAAAAAAATATCAGCTGCCTATACATTTGGGTCGAATAGGTATTGCAATTTTCTATGGGGCAGCAGATATTTTTTTTGCTGCTAAAATTTTTTTATGATGAGAAACATGTTCAGTTTGATGGTCTGTAGCACACCTTTAAGGATGTATATACCCTTTCCGTTACACCCTGTATACGTGACAAAAAAAGAAGGTTGTTTCGCATACCTTTTACTCACCGAAACGGGTTATCGTGACCGGTCCTTATCTGCTATTCTTGACAGCGTTTTAAATATTCAGTGGGTAATAATTGACCTTTGAATCGAAAAATGTTCCGTTTTGGAGGCAATATAAAGTAAATATCTCTCGAGGAATAAATTTAATGTAAGTTTATCTAATTAAAACGAAGTGCTCGTAAATTCTCGTCAACGGCTGAGAGTGTCGTAACTTTGTATTTCGTTTTAATTCCGTGAAACTCTATAACAGTATTATTCATGGAGTTCTAAGACTCAATTTCGTGTTTCTGTATGTTAAATCTAATAGGTATCAAGTTTTTAAAATCGGTATCATAAAAATAACCTGTTTTGATATTAAAAGTATAAAAACTTGTTTTCCTCGTTTTTATTTATAGATTCAGTATTTATTATTCTGAGATTTTGTTCTCATGGATAACCCATCGACACTGACGATAAAAAACTGTTTGTCCATTTCTAAGAGTTAGTTGTTTTTACTAGCTACCAAAAATAATATTTTTATAGAAGGTAGGTAGTGACTACCTACAACCAACGACCATAGTGTCTGAAGAGCTCTGGAAAAAACAATCCCAAATATTTAATTATGAACAAACGAAAGAATCTTAGTTTCATTCACAGCATTTATTCATATTGTGCATCTTTTGTTTCAGGTTCATCACCAGAACGTGAATCCAGCGAAATTAACAAAAAAGGTAAAAAAAAACTGTTAGCGTGTTCCCATCACTATTAATGTACACAACACAACATGTAACATGTATTCAGTGTTTCATATAGATCACCGTCTTCGCCTGATTTTAATACCAAATAACCGTACCTCAGCCTCTATAACGCAACTGTTGTTTTTTTTTTTTTAATTTAAAAGTTTACGTTAGGCTGATGAATGATGATGATGATGATATACCTGCTGTTAAAAATATAAAACATGAAATTGAAAATGGCCTACTTGATATAACGGAGTCTGTGGGTTCCCGAGATAAGCCACCTGATGTCAAGATAGATGACTTGCTTAGCTAAAGTCTATTCGCTTAATCTGACATTGATGAAGTGAATATCTATTTAGACCAGCCAAGCTATAAGTCTTAAATTGAATCTTAGTTAAGGTAAGCACAAATCGATATTTAGGCTATAGCAATAGCAAAACATGAGATCCATGTCCCTCCTCAAATAACCTCTACAGATTCAGTTGACAAAAAACCGGATTACACAGATTTGAAACTTTATATTGCCGTAATAATTTATTTTCCTAAAATAAAACGAGTATATTGTAATCAAGTTTGTAACCCATTAAGGATTTTATTTATATTGTCTCTCGGTCTGCCACCACCTTCACGAGAATCATAAACGTGTTTACGTTGAAAAATTGAGATCACCATCCTTAATTTCACATTCAAATCTGTATCTTTGTTTGTCGTGCCCTCATCTGCGTATGTATGAAAGTATTTATACTCCACAACACGAGTTTTAAAAGCCAGAGGTCACAGCGGACGACAAATACATTTGTTATTATCATTTCACAATCTGAATTTCAATTCAGCATCCGAGTAACGGGGTCACATCAATTTCGATAGATGTTTCTACATAATTCTTTATTCGTGCGTCCGTTACATTTATGGTAAATAGGTTTACACTGTATACTATTTTGTGCAACAGTACGTAGCTAATTGTTATTGATGATATTCATGTATAATTAAATTCGTGTTCTCATACTGAGTCGTCTCCGGTTGGAAGTTTTGTTTGTGGACTGGGTTCTTGTTTTTAGTAGGTTAAAACAACACGTCCCGTTCCCCCTCCGGCAGTTAAAGGCCGCCACACACGAGGTGCCACCCTCACTGCTATAACTTTATTTTCTTTTCACCACGTTCGCTGCACCTTTTCGAGCTCGAAAGTAATAAAGTAAGCACATACACACAGGGTCACTCGAAACCGAGCTGAAACTTTTGTTTGTTATTTTTGAGAGCCGGCCTTAACTGTCGAAACCTTATTTCTCGCTTATTCCCGTACCTGGTAACAATAATACCGCGTATTTTCATTGAGATTATTAAACGCCTACAGAACGCGTTTATGGCCCACTGCGCAGTATTCAATTATAAATTCTTGTCTTGTATTGGCACCAGAAAATTTATTGATTATGTTGAGTTAGGGATCATAAAATACCTATTCAATTTAGAGTATAGAGTCGGCGTCATTGATTCCTTGAAATCGTGTTGTTACTTTATCGAGCTGTACTATAAATAAGATTAAATATGAGACTAAACCGGTAAGAGCTCCGGTTAAGTAGGTGTGCGTCATCTTGAATCTCGTATACAGCTGTATAATTAAATGAATATTCATAGAGCACTGGGGCCCGATCAATTTGTGGTGATGCCAAGAGCTGGCCTCTCGATTTTTTGTTAGACGTTATTCAAGTTGGTTCATAGATAATGATTACTTGTTATTATAACCGCGTATGTATCATAAAACTCATATATGTTATATTAAAAGACCTATGTGTGTAGGTGCGTGAGTGCGTCGAACGGATACGTTTAATCAAAAGCTGGTAATTAACTGAAGGAACGTGTTGACACCGTGTGATGGCTTCGGTTATTTGATGACGCACAGAACTATATCGGCGATACCTATGTAATTAGCGATCACACGATGTTATGTATAATGTCACAGACAACTCTTTCATTGTTTGTTAACTGTGTAACTTGTAACGACAGATGATAGTAACGGTGCATTGTTTCGCATAAAATAGCGTAACACATACACAATTACAGGTTCAGAATTGGCATATATTCAAAGAAATTCCGCCGCTACACCTCTTGAATATTCATAGACATTCAAGTCTGTCTATTCTTATTCTAAAAGATAGACCTTTCAGGAATGGTTGAGTCGATCAAAGGCTTATGAAGAATCCAAATCTTCACAACGTTCGTAACTTAGTATCATACATAAACCTTATACTGCATCTGCACTTCGCAACTGAGGATATAAAAAGTTATAAAAAGCGCCGTGAATTGTTCCGAGCGATATTCTCTCTCCATCTCAAAGTATTTGTACCATTGACATTGACAGGCACACAATTGATCGCGCATTTAGATAGTCAACGAACAATGAGATATTCGGAGATAATAATATGAACAGTATCGAACAATACTAGAACCGGAGGAGGTCAAACGAACAAGTCAAACCAGTATTTCGTATAGCATGCACGAGCAAGAAAGTCGCTGGTGAAAGTACCAAGCCACAGCTAATTCGACCGACAGAATTATTAAATGAGTTTCATAACACCAGTCGTAACTAAACCGGTTCTTAAAGTTCAGACTCACAAGGTAATCTTTTATTATTATTGTAATATAATGATGGAGAGAATAATAATAAAGGTAATGTATGTGAGATTTGTAAAGCGAACCTGTCCCTTTTGTTAAGATCGACCGGGACGAGGGTCTAGGGTCGACTATTATGTCGTTGAATAGATTCGGGATCTCCTTTTGAACCGTTACTGTTATTCTTGAGTTACCTGTTTGACTGATGGGATGCCTTGAGATAGGAATTTAATGTCCTTGAGTTTTTTTGTTCATCTTATCTTTTGTAACAACAATGACTGTCTTGTTTTACTGTTGGCTTTGAAAGTTGTAAATTAATTTTATCGTGTACGATAAAGGTGGAGACAACTTATGCCTCTAAACTTGAATCTAACATCCAAGAGTGTTTTATCGTAGTTTTTGTCTAGATTCTTTTGTTGGTTTATTTTCGTATGTTTTTTATGTGCATAAATTATTTTTACATTGATATTACAATGTGTACCAAGTGTGGCTACTGGAAACAAGTAGTAATCTGCTTATTATGATAAAAAAGGAAATTTCTCTTTTGACATTTTAATCACGAATGAAATGCTTTTGCATAATGATCGCCATATTTGTTACCCTTACTGAAACGAGTGCAATTAACAAGCCCGCATGCACATATAAGCCGATTATGAGCTTCATTTTTGCAAAAGATAAGCTCGCTGTCACTGAATTAAAATGCAACTCTTAACGATTTCATGGCAACTTTAACGATTAAACAATAAACATACATTTTATTCGCGAATAATTTCAGAGCGGCTACAGTTAATGAGAGTTCAAAATGTAGTGTGTAATGACGTCATTTAAATTAATTCGCCCGCATGCGTGTTTATGGCGTGGCGGCTGATGGAGTTTCCAACACATTGCCGGAGCACCGACCGGTTGTGCATAACATGCAATTTTGCACGACTTTCTATCGCACTCCGGACCTCGCCTCACGCTTGAACCGCGCGCATTTACGTAGCACCTAGAAAATTAAGCAGCTAACAATACTTGAAGCGAACCACTATGTTAATGTGAATTCAACTGACAAAACTTTTTAAAGAAACGAAACGTTTTAAGGAAATGATAGTGAGAAATGTTGCAGACTACAAAGTTAATTTATTACACGCGATCACAGAACATCCAATTGTAATTTTGTTCATGGGGAAAATAATGTACGGGAACTATGTGGTACGTGGTAAACACACAAGTAATACATGAATAGACAATCGAAACAAAAGAACAAGGTATATGATATCGAACATGTGAGATGTTACTGAATAATGATTGTATGATAATGCCTCTTGTGATTCAAATTGAATAATAAACGAGACAAGGGGAAAACATGAACTCGCTCCATAGGTGTATTCATACGACGTACTGGTAACCATTGCATAGACAATTTACGATATAATGATGGTTTTATTGCTTCCTGGAACCTTACTCTTATCCTTTCACTTGTGGAGTAATTGGTGTTTTGATTCATATACCATCATTAATGAGCAGGAAATTACTGGTAGTGGAGTTGCTGAAATAGATAATACTGATAGTACACCTACTTATTTAATCAATTCATAAAGAAACCTATAATTACTTCACAAAAGCAGTAACTACAAAAACGGCGTCAAAACTGCAATAACTGTCCTCATCATAATTATAAAACTTTCAATAAATATCTACCAGATAATGATTGGCAATAATTGATGTGACCTTTAAATCGAATGCCTGACCAAATTTTCCACTGGTTCGTGGCGCGGCGTGGCATACTTGAAATTTCAACGTAATTGTTCCTTCATGCGGTGCAGCAATGAGCAATGCAGTTGTCAGGGTCGCGGGAGGCAAGTGTCAGCTCGACGCCCGCGCCACCTGCACGCCAACCGGTGGAACGAGTTCCGATACCCGTCACCGTCTAGTGCCGACTCGTGTAGTTATGAAACATTTATTTATCACCGGCATGATTTTATTTTACCGCTTGCGCAATAATTGCTGAGAACTCCGCCACGCCTCAATGTTGAGTGGCTTCGACCAACGCGGCTTCCTCGACTCGATCTCCCATAATGAGACCCGAGCTTCATCGGCGTTTTATTCAACTTTAATGATATATCATTTTTAACTTGAAACAGAAGCGGCAGTTAAACCGGAGCTCGTTAAAGCTACTTTATAACAGGCCTACATTATATCAAAGTGTTCCAAGTTCTTGATAGAAACTAGTTGCAGTATCGAAACAAAAACTCGTTTAGAACTGTGTTGAGATGAAATAGAAAAGCACGATAATGTTCTCAGTAACTATCTGTTCGATAAAATTATTTCTTCGGATTTGAAATAACAGGTAACAGGTAAAAATTGACTGACATGAGCAGCACAAACCGTTGACTTCAAACTTCAAATCATACGACATTTAAGCCAAAATTCCACGAGCACTTTTGAGGCAAATTCTGCAACAATGGGAGATGATTGACGTGTTTTTTGCCAAGTCACAGGCTAGTGATTATTCAATTCTTTGTTCCCTTTACGACAAAAGAGAAAGTAATTTCCGCCACTATCAACATAAGCTAATGTTTGTGGCCAATTTTTTTAAAAGGTCGTTTCATTAAGCCCGAATCAATTAAGACTATCATGATAAGCATCAAAAGATTTTTATTGTGCTTATTAATGTGGAAGTCGTGATGTAAAAATAACCCGTCATTTGTGTATTGTGCGCGACATAAACGGTCCGTATTAGGCTGGTCACGATAAAATCGAATTGAATGTATCTCGCAGTCGAAGGCGGTTGGTCCAGTGCTCGTCACGATCCGTGCGCCGGAGTGTAGGCAGCTACTTTCTCCTAACGGGATTTACCTCGCCGCCCTCCCCTCAAGCAGCTGCCGGCTGCGCAGACGTCGATTACGATTACGACATCCATTTTGAATTTTATTAACCGCGGAATCACGATGATTATAATGTTACATGTTATGAAATAATATGTGCGCTACAAATATGTGTTAACCTTTTTTTAATTGAAACTGTTCTTAGATTCCATTAGCGTTTCTCTCTTTTATTGAATTACCATTTTTATTGATTGGTACTTCAGCGTTGTAAGTGTAGTTATAAAAATTCGCGATATTAATATTTCCTGTTGTTTTGTGGAGTAAGTTTTGTAAATGTTAGAAAACTGTTAAAAATAAACTGTTAAATCTATTAGAAGTATTATTTTAGTATTAATGCCCGATACAGCTGGAAGGTTTACAAGAACGGTCGTGAGCAGACAAGTTCTTCGTGCCCTCGTTGCCCCAGGGGACTCGCAGTCAAAGGCCAGGAGTCACGATCTTTGCTTCTCTGACTTAAGCAATAACTGCCAGCATTCATGTCTCATTGTATTCTACAAAACAAACTCTCATTCCTATGAACAAGTTAGTTTTCTTTTTTACCACCACTTTTTGTTATTGAGTCACAATCGCTAAGCACGGCTACGACAAGAGAATTAAGGTCGTCTTTCTTATTCAATACAGACCACAGATTTGTTTACAAATCAGTAAACACTAATGATTTATTCTCTTCTTGTTCAATAAATCTGTCTGATCGAATTTCTTATTACAAATTTGAGTCTGATAGTTTTGTTTGTGTTACCTAAGTCTGGGCAGTCTAATTTCTTGTGGCTATCTGGATCAGTTTTGTAGAACTTAATTGGTTTCACTATCTGAATATTACAATAATATTTGCTTCAAATTCACTTTGCTCCGTTATAGTTACTTAGTTACTAGAAGATTTGTTTGCCATTTGCATAACAGCTGCCTAAGTCTTTTAATATGATTCATCTTCGTCATAACAGTTGTAACTCAATCTATGTATATTCAAGTGCCACTTTTCTCCTCCCACCTCGCCTCTGCTCTGGCATCGATCCAAGATGTGTCGATCTTCTGAGAAATGCATCGATCCACTAGCGAGGCATTCAGCGCCAAGTTGGTAATTACGCGTATCAACTCCGATGTATTTTTGTTACGACACCCGGACGACCGGTGATCATACAAATTCTAAATGTAACTCATTAGCACAACATGTGGTCGCCAACTTTTTAGCGATTCGAAAGCAGAGCGAATGAAAGTAACTATGACTTCTGGGCTCATACGTTCAAATTCTCATCACAAATGTTTCGAACGTATTGATTTCCTTTCTAATAAAAAAGGTTTATCCGTTTGAAAGCTCGCGAGCACAAAGCGTGGAGACTACAAAAAGCTACTGCACAAAAAGGCTCGACCGTATCGGTGAGCGGTGGTTACGCGGAGCACTTGCATTATTCCACTATGAAACGGAACGCACATGTGTGGCAGATGTTTGGGGTTCTTTTTTCAAATATATTATTACGGCCCCTACGCCCGCGCCCCCACTCCGGGCCTTCACCCCTCAACACCCCACTGTGCAGTCACTGACCTCTTTTTGTCGTTGTAATACATCTGTTTTGACCTGCTTCTTAGTTATTTCGAAATTCACTTGTTGCTTGTGTTTTGAGTAAAGAATAGCCAGTTGAGTTTTTAAGGCTGCCCGGTTTCCTCACTCTGTTTTTGTTCGTGAAACTCGGAATATTTCATGACTTGAGCAAGTTTTATAACTTTTTATGTTTTCTCGTTTCGAAATGAAAATTGTTTCATTTTGATTTTATACAAGATTTAATGCGTAATATTTACGCGGCCAAGTCGTAGACTAAAAAATATAACGACTGTTATTGTGCACTGACTTGCTATAAATATACACCGCGTTGATCGAGCACATGTTACTCCCCGTGGTTCTTACCGAGGGTTGATCACCCGGTGCATGTAGACAGGTTCCAAGGTTGCTTCTGACAGACCAACAGCTGTATGTTATTATGTTAAGTGACACACTAATAAAAATCTATTATTAGATGACATTATTATTTTATCTTCCGACGAAAATAGTTGGAATATCGCCGCAGTTTGATATTTTCATTTGGCTGAAGTCATAAAGAAGTATTGGGTCCTGGATAATAATATTTTGGATTTATGATTTCTTATAAAATACTTTGTGTCGAATACTCAAACGTTCTTGTTGAGTCGTGTTGTTGGTCCATTAATCTGAATTCCGAAAATAAGTTTTTGACGGCATTTTTATTACCCCGTAGATAGGAAGCAATCATACATATTAGGTTTAAATTATAATATTAAACGAATATCATTCGCCATAAATAATGTAAGGAACATAAAAGAATCTAAACTAGCAAGTTCAATGCTCCAGTAATCGTTTAGCGGAGCAATCAAGAACCAACTCAATAAACGCAAAATAACCTCTCGCTCGAGGCAAAAATGTCGAAATATTTACGAGATTCGATACTTTTTGTTTCACTGCTATATTTAGATGCAAAATGTGCGAAACTTGTTCAAACGAATTCCAACTTTACAGTAGTTGAGCACATTATATTTTAAGTTGTCAGCGTGGGCGGTTACTCTCAATTATAGCCAGGCAAGTCGCGACCGACGGACCAAATCGTGCGTTCCCCGTGAAACGTGTTTGCCGAAGCTATAAAGGAACTAGTAAAACTTGTATTGTGGTCTCGGTCTCTTTTTTGCTCGTTTCGAGCATTCTTTTTTTTCTCAGCTATGAATTCGGCAGGTATATGAATAAACATGACCATTGGAGCCATTTAATCCATTATTTTTTGTTACGAGGCTGCAAGCATTTTAATCACAGTTAAAACTAGTTATGTTTAGCGTTCCGAATCCAAAGAAGAAAGGACTTCTTTTCAACTTGCTCTTTTGAAATAACAACGAATTTATCAATCAAACAGACTAAATCGAAATTCGTAAACCAATACTCTGAATTAAGTCGATGGAATGAAATTTCTTCCTTGGAATTTCATTCCGAGAACCTGTTAAGAGCTTTTTGATCTTACTAAAGGGTCTTCCGAGCAGGTAGGGAATCTTCCATGTTTTTGCCGTTTCGATACAGAGTCATTTATTTTTGCCTTTATTCTCCGTAAATAAATCAGTTTTGTGTCATAATCTGGCTTCTTTATGTCGCTTTATTTACTACTTCTCTCCCACGAATATAGTGATGTGCTTGTAACCGGTTGGTTTATCGATACCGGGGCAGTCGTTTCGCTCGATTTCTTCTTCCGCGACAACAAACCGGACGGCCGAGTCATTCATCAATTATTTATACTTCGCTTGACTTTTAAAAGGAGTATTTATGCTAAAGCACTTGGCTTGACATCATAACAGTAATGCAATTCGACCGTAGTGAAGCATATAAACTGACCTTCGTCCAAAGTGAAAGACAGAAAGGTTATTGACAATAATTATTTAGTCCAACAAATAAAAATTAATATCTTACTTATATAAATAAATATGATAACCGAAGTAGAACGCGTGTAGGACAGCGCACTATGTGTAATGTTGAGGAAGGAAAATATTTGCTTTATGTTGAACATTGAGCACTAGAGTAAATACTCCACAAAACGGCAGTAATTGTTTAACATTATGCTGAGAATGTTAGCTTAAGGCGACATTAAGTGCCCGCGACCTTGAGCGAGTAAAAGTGCATGCGTAACGCTTCAACGCGCACCAAGATTATTCGGAAAAACAACCTACCTTGATTTATCAAACACAATAAAAATAAAAGCCGTATACTAAAATATGGGTTGTTTAATTGTCTTTCAGATGGTCAAAGTTTCATGCAAATACGTCCGATAGTTTTTGCGTTATTATCGTTTTTTTGTCCGCGTTAGACATGAATTTACAAATTAATTACACTATGTTATAAAAATATAATTTCACATTTTCACATATCAATTTATAAAGAAAATTGTCTAGTATAACATATATTTTTTTCAAAGAAATAAAACTAGAAGTTTAGGCGTGATGTTCAATTTAAAATCATTAAAAGTCGTATATCTGCGCCTTAATGCAAACGACTCAACAAATCGAGAGAAACAGCATGAAAATATTACTGCGGCGTAGGTACCAAACAAACGCGCCAGCCAATCTCTTTTGGCACAATGTTTACAAAATCTCGGGGAAATTGAATCGAGTCTGCGCTAGTATTTGTAAACAGGCCGGCGGCGCACCGTGAACGGCGTGCGTGGCTCCTAAAATACTTCAAACAGGAATTGAACCCACGCCAACTTGTGTGCGTAGACGGCATCTCGCGCGCCCCTCGTAAACTTTTCACTATATGACATTTCATTTTATTCCCGTTCATGTGTCTTTTATGTTCGTATAATTTATATCAGACGCCAACGAACGCGGTCTGTGGTCAGTGAAATCCTATATTGCGAATAATTAATTACAGACTACACTTCATCATATCCATTATCTACTATCTGACACATTTACGCACAAAATTAATAGTTCATATTTTTTGTTTCACTAATCTCTTTGAACATAAAATGTCAATTATAATTGACGTCCGTGTTTTCCCGAGCCGTTTATTCTCGACGAAACATATTTTCCATTGTATATAATAAATATGTAGATACTTATCAAGACACAAACAGGTAAATCCGTTCGCTATTTGCATTGAGAGGTATTTATAGTCACGCGGAGCACGTTGAATTTACATCGTCTGTAATCTATTAACCTTGCTTGTGTTCCCCTGACGACTATCGACAACGCGATGAGACATTGCGCAACACTATTTAAACAATTGTCATTGACATAACTCCTTACCATTTTTGCAACTTTTGTTTTAGTTAAATATTAAGGCCTTTCTGTTCAACTGAAACTTGCTCGTTTTGTTGCAGTTTAGGTTAATTTATTCTATTTGTCACGCTCCCGTCTAGACGGCATTCTGCAATAACAAAGATGTTTTATATTTTCGATTATATTCGCTTGCTCACCTTCAAATACTCTTCAGGTTGCCTTTAGGAGGTCATGCTACCGGTTTTATACAGCAGATGGCCATTTTATGATTAAATTTTAAATTACAGATCAGGCAGGTTATAATTAGGAATGGTCGTAAAATATTTAAATGATTAAACAGTTTAGAATGAATATATTTGCGGCCATATTTTATGTGATATTTGCTGTTTGAATTAACAACCAATAAAATATACGCGGATGTAGTGTTCACAAGCGCACTTGCTCAATAACTCTCGTTTTATTTGCCTCCCGGGTGACCTATTTTAATCCTACGATTATATGTTACGTTGCAGTGGATTTAAATATTAGTTGAGTACCGCATGGATTTTGTTACATTCAAATTCGAACGTTACTTGTGAGTATGTAGGTCGCGTGTGTTAACGTAGTTTTCACAGTTTACGTGTAGATCCAGTTTGATTGCTTTCTCAGTCTCGAACCCGTTTGTAAGGGAAATAAGTTACAGCCGCAGGATGCACCTTTTGAAAGTGTACTTACACAAGGTGCGATGTTATTGCAACACGCTCTGAACTAGTTTCATGGCTATTAATAAGATTCGTTTAACGTACGTGTAAACTTTCGTTCTAGTCGTCAATATTCGTGCTCACGCATGCACGTATAATGTCGCAGTTCTCAGTATTTTCTGCAAGTTTTTTTATAAATAAAATGGCGAGCGGGTCTAAAATTAATGAAAAGCATTGCTAATGCATTGTTTCTGCGCGGTGTCGTGTAACCGGTTCTCGGTTCGTCACGCGTGGCGGCTTCGAGGAAACCAACAGTAAAGTTGTTTCCATTGGCATTCTTCGCACGCCCGCTATCGCTTGCCACAATGTCAGCGAGAACCGACGTAACTACACGACGAGAGCACCATCTCTATTCTCTATTGTTCTCGCTTGGAACGCCCTCTTAACTTCTTGTTGCCATGCTAGTGAAAACCGCACACTATTTGGCACCGATATCGATTAGCGTGGCAATCTTACAACGGCCACTTTCCTTTATTGCTTCATCGACTAAATCTGGTCTAATTATTCATTCGGATACGTCTTCAAGGTTTCAAACGGAGCGCGTCTGTGCCGGATCAATGCGTATAATTTATTTATTTATACGGCGGATGCGAGCCTATTTACGTCCGAGCAACCCGAAAGAAGGTTATTCGCGTTTACACAACCCATGAACGTATACAAAGAAGAGTTAAACGAACGCTGCGGACATTAATCAACGTTGTCGGTAACCGTAACCGTCTCCAGGGGATTAGCCGGCGAGATATTCTATTCTTCGGTCGTAATTAATAGCTTTTGGCAAGTGAGCGTCGGCGGTCGGCGCAAATAGATAGTCGTGACGAGACGTTGCACTTGCGTAATTAGATAATTAAAACACGCGATACAAAAACAATGTGGGTTTATAGGAAACGTTAGTTAGTTATACGTAACTGTATCCTCTGAGGTTGGCATGCACATAATATGTGCCCCACGCCGTGTAAAGCGGGCCAACGGCCTTTTGACTGGCTAGGTGTCGAGTCTAGATGTAGATAGGCGTCGGCGATGCACGGAACGACTGATGCCGACCATCACGAGATGTCGACATAACACAATATGAGTAATGGTACGTCCTACTGCGTCGGGCGTAGGCCGCCCGTCGAACACAAGTCGAGCTCTGTCAATACGAGTTATTTTGTACACGAAACTCGGCTCAAGTGGCTCTCCCGCGCATAGTATTATACATAGAAATATAAAATTGCTTATTATATCTATGGTAGTATAGCTATCGAGTCAAGAACCTCGACATTTAATTAGGCATGAGTTATGAACGCCCACGGCTGTTAAGGCAATGACTTCTGGCTTTTTGATTCATTAGCATGCAATTACACACTTAGAAGTTATATACATTAGTAAATATCGTGTTATTTACAATTTAAATACGAATGGCTTTGTATGGAACTTGGATTAAATGATAGTTTTCCCACATTTTCTCGATTATTTTCAATTCTGAACGGTATCTTAATGCTTTTGGCCGGCAATCTTGATCCCGGTTTACCGGATGTGCGTTAATTACAATTACAGCTATTCAGCCAGGTTCCCAAAGGAAACTGGCTATTTAATTACTTACTATAATGTCTCGATTCTCTTCCAGTCGCAACATGGAAGGCCGATTTTTAATTACCTTTTTAATTTATATTCCAATTGTTCTATATGATAAATGATCAACCATATCTGATGTCAGGGGCAGACATTGTGTTTTTCTATTTTGGTTAACTTTGTAGGATGTCTTTGTTCGCTAAAATCTTTGGCTGGAGCGGCTAGGACTTTGTACGCCATGTTATTTGCGCACTAAAGTGGCGTTTGATGTGTTTGACATTGGTTGGACAAATACGAAAGACGAAATTGAAAATGTGATGAAACTTTAACGTGAACGTTATACGGGCACGAAATCAGGGTTTCCTTCACGATTGTAATACAAATGACATTTTTATTAATATTAGCGGTTGTTTCTCAAGACACCTTGTTTCACCTCGATTTCTTTTCCTGTTATTGAGCTGCCCCTTAATTTACATGTTTAAGCGAAAATATTAACTGAACCGGTTTATCCAAATGTTGATTTTCCTGCCGTATATTATTGACTGAATCATTAATGTTAATAATATGTTTATAAATAAAACGGCTTATGTAAGATTTATATCGTGTCAAAATACGTTGTGGAGTTGTTTGTCATTTAGTTGATGTCAGCGTTATAATGTGAGCCTTCCTCAAAAACGTTGTGTCATTCAATTATATTTAGAATTTGAGACTAAAGTATGTTATAATAAACCCAATTGTGTTATTTCACCACAAGTTTCTTCTTCTTTGTATTTTTTGTGTTCATTTGTTTGTCTATAGCTACGGTCTGGAGTTTGGCTCGTGTTTTTTTCTTTTGTTTGTGGTCTATCTTTTCTAGCGAATTAAAACATGTTTCATTATCATTTTGGTACATAAGTCCCCAAATCCAAATTCCAAGTAAATAGGCCTTAATATCCAAAATATTTTAAGTACAACTCGTTAAACACAATTTATTATCTCGGCAAAGTACCCATCCATTTCTATTAGGTTATATTAATAAAACGACAGACATTGAGAACAGTATAAAAGTGATTAATGATCAATATTCGAGGACGCATGGTATTAGACGTCAATGGAACTGGCGACCAATTTGTTACAATGATTGAGAATAGAAATATAACTGCTATGTAGAGATTTACTCTATTTATCATCACTTGTAGATCTATAATCAAAGGGTGCATGATTTTGCACATCATTGTGATCTTATTGATTATTTTTGGGAAGGGATTATTTCAGGAAAATAGCAGAAGATACTTTAGAAGCGGCTAAATACTTCGATTATCAAAAGAATATCCATGTAACAGCTTTTATGGGAATGAAAATACGGTTTGAATGAGTACCTCATGAACATTTGCTAGCCTTTCAAAAGTAGCTATTCTTAGATAATGCATTAAAATAGCCGTCGTATACTTACAATACATGGTTCTAATTATTCAAAATGTGATGAAGTTTTCCACACCAAGTTTAACAATGAAGACATTGTTGTTTCGTATAATTTATACATGAATTATTATTTATATATATTTATTATTAATTATTTAGTAATTTATTTAGCTACTGCATATATCAGGAAGGAAACTGAATACATTAACACAAGAACCTATATCGAATTACTGTGTTGTACCTAACGTTTACATATTATCCTTGATAGGTATGTATTTATGCGGTTTTACATTCGTGAGTAAATGTTTTTAATTTCAAATAGGTACATTTGCCATTGTATTTAATTCCTCATGAACGTCTAGGTATATGAACGTATAGTCTATAACAGGCAATCGTTATTTTTTTTTCTTTGAATTTACGTAACATTATAATCTTTAGTTTCATACTATATGATGAAATGACGTTATTTATTATCTACGTTTCGTCGGTCTAAACCGCAGTTTTGCTTATTTCGTAACTAAAAAAAAAACCCGTTGGAGAGAGGTTATCAATTTGACACCAATAATTTTTCTTCTTGTTTATTTATCATAAAACGAATTTGTAAATCATATTCCACGCACATTTTAGAGTAAAGGGAAATCATAAATCAACAACAGCTTACATAACCAATTTATACGCAGAAAGTGTTACGAATCAATTCATTACATACGCAGCTATGTATTTACATACGTCGATTGTCAATAGAAATTCTGCGTCCATTCGACTAAATGCCACGAGGTCGCATCGAGTCACCCATCCTTCAATGCTTATTGTTAGCCATAACAACACACGAATACACGAACGGGGACCTATTGGTAAACTATCCGTATTGAACTTACTTTATACCAATCAATTTGAGTTGCGCAATTTCTCGCTATTTTTGTCATGAATAAAGTACTCGATTTTTTGCTAGGTATTCGAATTTCACGCCTGTTTTTGCACTTGTTGAAATGTAAATGTGTAATGTGCGGTTAATGTCTTACAGCAACAAGCTTTATGTTTAGACTAACGTAGATTTAAAGTACACTTACACAACGATAAGATAGCTCTACAAATAAGTTACTTAGTGTAATTTGATTACGACTGCAAAGAAACAGACTGTTTAGACGCGCGCATAACAATGGCTAATAAAGTTTTAGTAAACGGCCAAGTACAGATTATTTATATGGAGGTCGAGAAAGTAAAGGCCGAATGTCGACGACTGAATAACAAACTCTTTGGGCATGTCGCGACGCTACGGTTGCGCAACAAATTGTCTACGGATGATTATGGAGAGCGGACGTCACGCGTCGCGGCTCCCCGTTTAGAAAAACAATGACAAACTTAGCACGGCCCCCACTGCCCGTCCCCGAGCCTTCACCGCCAAGCGAAACGAGGCGACCTATTGAACTATCAAAGGCCCAAAGTCGCTGGTCGCACGAAGCCATTTGAATAAATTTGACGAATAAAAGCGCAAACAACGAAGTCATCGGGACGTGAAACCGAAACTATCACGCTCGTAATTGGCTACTGTACGGTTAAAGGAATGCTTTTATGCTACTCACTTACCGTCGCCGAGTCTGGCCTACATAAAACGTTTCGATTTTCGACCTGATAACGCTGGCCTTGCGTTTTAACCGTACTGGCATTTAAATTGCATAAATCGAATTTAAACCGTGCAATTTACTCGTTGCAACCGGTTCTCATGTACTTTAATTCACGGGTTGATTATCGGCGTCGTAATCGTAACTAGTTGAGAATGACTCATTGCAAGTACAACACATGTTCTAGATATTAAATATCATAAGTTCACAACGCATGTTGTGAATGTATCAAATTAAGTACGAGTATCAAATGAGTCCGCGGAATGATGTCACACTGGTGGCATACCGACATTGATCCGATTTCATCTTTACGAAGAAACGTAAACATGATTAAATAACAAAAAGAAACTAGTATTGGAATGATTCGACGTCGCATAAGGTCTGTTCGGCGACAAAAAGTCCGTAAAACTTGAAGTCGATGACGTGGGTCGAATTGTCTATTCGTAAAATAAAATAGAAATCCAGTATGGATGTAGGTCGACGTGACTTGATAATGGAATGTCCAAACGTGATGTTGACACGAAAACGTGAACGTAATTCGGATATTTGTGCGAACAGAATGTTGTTTGCTCGCTGCTCGGTATTCTACATTCAATTAATTAGCGGAGTTAGGAGTGTTATATTGTTAATTTTGTTGCGTACGTAACAGACAAACAGTTGTTGCTATGTTAACACAGAACCGTTATTTAGCTGCCTCTCCTCGTAACAAAAGAAACCGGCCGGGAACGGGCAAATCGCTCACTTATAAGAATAATAATTTGAGTTCACCCTCGAAAATGTCTATCTCATATCTTACATCAATGTTTTCTTTTATACGTGAATTTCGGAGGGTGAGGTAGAGGGTCTTTGTGTTCCCTCGGGTTCTCCAAGAGAAGGGTTGACGTGACTTTTCTATTTCATCTATATTTAGAACAATAATTTTCCTAGCTACGCGTTAATTCCATTTTAATTGCATTTGATTCAAAACACGCAAACATATCTACGTCTAGTCGAATTGACATGTGAGGCGATACGGGTAACGTCTACATAATTCTTACTTGAGGTATTATTATTATTTTATGAGAAATATGCGTTCATAGCGTAGCAGTTCGGCTGCTACTACGTTCAGCTACGCGACAAGCGTAGCGACCATGCCTCCACTACGAACGGCTACGCGACATCGCGGAACGGTAGCGTATAAAGGTAGAGCAGCTGATCTGCAGCTGCTACGCGTGGCGACGCATTACGCGACTTTAGCGTAGTCGCCACGCTTCCTCTAAGACGTCCACGCAGTAGTAAGGCTGTAAATGTACATGTCACTGTAAAATTGTAAATACCGTTGGATTAAAATCTATCTCCCGGGATTGTAAACTGTCTAAAGATTGTGAACCGTAACAAACTGCTTACAGTTTAACGCATTATTTTTCGTATAATCTATCGAAGTGAAACTGTCAAATATTGTGAAATGGCCATGCGACGGACCCACCTAGCGTGTTGATTGGTTGAATGTCATACATTAGATTATCTATAAGCTTGTTACCTACGCCCAGTAGATAGACTGTTAGTATCCCTACATATTCATGTCCATTCGTCCATTGAAGTTATTTTTAGAATGCTTTTCAAACAAGCTGGAGTCATAACAAATAGTTCTTTTGTTTATTTTTTTATGGATCGTTGAAAAACTCATTCGAATTCTAAGAATTGTTCATTGTTTCACGGAATACGTAAACAGCTCAAAGCAAAGACGGGACTAGCAGAACTCTGCCTAATCCGGAAGATTACCAGAATGAACACGGACTGTAATCGCAAAGTTGTAAAAACACACAAAGCGCTACTTTCGAGTAAATTACTGTCATAAAATGCAGAAATTACGTTGTGTACTAATTAAACTTAAAAGCAATTATTTTAATGTACTGAATTACACAAGTTATTTTTATTATTGTATGAAAATGTTAAATCGCAAGCAATGTGTCATAATTTTATGAGCACAAAGCACAAAAGGAATACGAAAAATGAATGTTTGAATGGAATCAGCTGCTCGGGGGTGCAATGTGGGAATTCAAAAAATAGGGATGGGGATTTGTGTGAGAAGTCATAGGCGTTCGTTGCCTAGCAACCGGGGCCGGATGCCCACCATTGTTAAAGGGGCAATAACACTGAGCAAATATACAATGCTTTGTTAGACGATAAACTGTTCTGGGTTATTGTTTTAGGAAAATAATACGAGGCCTGTTAATTAATGTACGCATAAATTCTCAGAAAATGTATTTGGGTTTGTTTCTCTATGGACCGGAATTTATTTTTAGAACGTTGCGGCCACATTGGGATGTAGAGTGATTGAGGTTACCCTGGTTTCAGCCTTTTTAATAATACACGCCCTAATTTATTTCTAATACTGACACAGGACACAGGTATTTTTATTTGTCCAGTCCAGATAGCAAAAGGTGTGACATTTATTACCTACAAATCTAATCAGTCAAAACATATCAATGGATCTGGTGGCGTACCTAGCCTAGCTAGACGACCTGTATAGCTCCGTCTCTTTCCCACTCTGGAATAGGAATGGAACAATCATGTTTTAAGCGTCATAGTAACCCCCCAGATATAAAGCAAGGAAGGTACCTAATCAATTAAGCCGTTGAAAACTAAAACCTATTTATATCGGTACGATTATTTCATGCCACAATCCAACTTTATCGTCAAAGCCATTAGATAAGTAGAACAAAATACGAGTTATCAACAAGTTTCAAAGTACGGAGATCAACACTGGGGGCAAAACTTGCACACACAACAAATAGCCTCTTGTCGTCATAAATAAAAGAATAACTAATCAAAGTTTTGCCCTCGGATTTACTTCGATTCATGGGTGACAACGTAAACAAGCTGCGAGCGGTTTGTGGGAGGCATGCCACCCCTACCTCCCTCCCTTCTTTCGTCCCCTAGACGCCTCAATTGTGACATTTTCCTCTTGTCGCCCCCTCACAGTTCAATAATGTTTCAACGACACGAAATTTGAAAATTAAACACCCTCCCTGCTTAATGTCGTCTTTATATTTTCATTTTTTTTCAATAGATTCTTATTGCGTCTTGAGATTTTTGAAGGGTATGTTGCTCATTGAGTCGACTTTAATAGCACTTGACATGTTTCCTAATATTTTTATAAAAATAGAATCCATAACGTAATGGCAGTAGATAAGTACTTGAGGAAACAGGTTTTCTCACTAAAATAAACGCGTTTTTGCGAAACCACGGGTTCACGTAAGCATCTGTGGATATAATTGGGTAATTTGAATAAATTTTGCCCAAAGTTTCATCTAAACTTGTTATATTCGCCTACGTAAATAAATTAGTGACAAACAAATTCTACTACGAACTTGTTTCCCCGTAAACAGTAAATAATGTGCCGAGGTAGGGGGCGGGGGGGGGGGCGGTGGGAGACTTAATTATAGACATAGATACATATCTACATCATTTTCCTATCTTAATTACATGGAACATTATAACTGAGAATATTTTGTAGACTATCATTTACGTAGGATACAGTATACGCTGTTAAACGAGCACACCATCGACACTCGTGCTCTATAGATTTCTCAGGAACGTTTAAACCGGCTGACTACGTGCACTGCCAGGTAGCCGATAACGGTCAATGTAACTCGTTGAAACATTTCCTGGCACTGTTCCAGTACCCAATGCGCTTCTCTGAGAAAACCCTTGATAACCTGCACCAGTTAACCGTTAATGGCGCTTACCATTTAATACTCTGAATAAATAGGGGCACCCTTCCAGCCCTTACCCGCCTTAGACTTGTTCTATTTATTCTGTGGCCTTTGTGAGGGGGCTCGGCCAGTCTGCCACTGAGGACCATGATGTACGACCGAATGCCACACCTAACGCCATTATGTTGTACTTGAAATTGATATATCATTCTGTCCTCACGTACGAATATTAAACGACAGCGTATCAGATACTTTACCATAATTACTGTCTAACGACGTGACTTATACTAAAATAGACACCATTATGTAATGTAGACATAGACACACATTATTATCTCTTTGTCTTAGTAATAGGTTGCTCCATAATTATTGACTTTTCATTCATACGTTAATACAAACAAAGCGTCCGCGATATTTATCAATGGTATTTTCCACAGCCATTATTATAATAGCAAACTATAATGCTTGATGTTTTGATATCTTGCATTACCGTATTGAGTTCAAGGAAGCGATTGTTGTGTGTGGCGAAAAGTATAAAGCATCTCGGTAACAATGGAGTCATTGTGGGGTTTGATTAGTGAATTGAGGCACAGGGGCGTCGCGTCGCCGCGTCGTGGCGGACGATCACGACTTTCTGATCTCACGCCAGCCAGGTTCCCAGCGCTTCGCTACAAATTGTTTGGACATCACTACTCGTATGCGCAAAAAAAGAAAAACGCATCCACCCTATTACCGGTTTGCACGATACACGCATACCGAGATGAAACTACCAATAATGATTTTGATTCATATAGTTAGATACGTGAAAGAAATTTAAATTACACATTAAAATTCTTGAGATAATGTGCATTAAATTGGCGTAGCGTCCGTTTGTTTATTCTTTTGTTCTGTCTGGTCATGAAGATATCAAGATGTTTGAAGTGAAATGTTATCTGAGTAGATAAAATTTTGTTGGCGAGATATGAAACGGTGGAGAAAGGAGATTGTTGAAAACGTTATTTGTCACGCAGATAAAATGTACAATCTTACAATGTCATATGATCGTTAAGGTGGAGTGTTAACGTTGCTATTCTTAGATAATGCGTCATAAAAAGTATGTAGTGTGGTGGTGAGTGGTAACAATGGGTCGTTGGGTTTACAGGAAGTGCGGCTGTAGCCCGCAGCTGTCTGTGTACCCCACACTATTGCTCACCTTCGGTACACACGCCCCACATACAAGACACGTTGTAGATACGTTTATCACACCTTGCTAAAAGCAAAAGGTTCGCTAAAAATCGACGAAGCGCCGCTGTTGACATGTCGTGGATTTTAAAATTGTAAATACTTTTGCATCTTCCGGAAATGGAATGCCCACTGCTATTAATCTAACGCGACCTATCTACGTAGGTTCAATAAAACCCGTGTAAAGTTGAAAAGAATTGATGACACTCTCATTCCCACACATATTGAATACACGATATTTTTCCTTGTTTACGGGATATATGCTTGAACAATTCCACCATGTTTTCTATTTCAAGATGACAGGAAAACCGTGTTATTGATTGAATGTTTTTTCTCAATATTTGCTCAAACGTTTGACGTAACAACTCATGCCTAACTTTTTTTCTTTGCATCGCTTCAATTCGCATGAAAGTCGTATATAATAAAAATGCATGGAGTTCATTTTGCATGCTGACGCCTGTCAAAAAGTAAAATATGAGCACATATATCTATTCAGTGCCGAACTTTGTTTTCCAGTACAAACGCGATGTAATAATTCGTAGTTCACGGTTACGTTCGCTTATGCTCACGTTAGCGTGTGTTAGCCCACACTTGCGGTCGTCGAACAGACGGACGGGCGCGGTATTTCATTTCACATTATTACAGTCGTCGTCGGTAGACTTTCATCAGTAATGAGTGCTCCGCCCGTAGGGTAGGCTTAACCGCAAATGTATTCAACGTTAATTCAAGAGCTCGGCAAAAGGAAACACACCTTTATAGTTTGTGTTTAATGCGAAAATAGAACAATTGAATGTTATTACTGTTTAACTTCAAACGGAATAACTCATCATCTCGCAACCGTCGGTTGTGTAATAGCCGCACAAAGGGTATCGCGCATCAATCAGAAGTTCCCGAGTTCTATTCTTTTATAGTTCCACTGGTTACCGCTAATTGTTGTGAAACGTCTCTATTAATGACGAGCCTTTCGTTCCGAGAGAAAATACTTTTGATTACGATTACACGGTACAATGGCCGTGCGTGAGAGTTGGATGCGTTACATTGTGCCATTAAAATTATGTATTACACTGGCGCATGCTCTATTTAGCCAGCCGGTAACAATAGAAACTAATAATGATCATTCTGTATTAATTGCACGTTGCGTGCCGCAGTAAAGACTGTTTGCAATACTTATCGTGTCATGATCGTTACGTGCGATCGATGGAGCGCAGCGGAAGCGAAACGGACTAGAAAAAAATGAGTTCTTTTTAAATTGGGGGTATTATCCGAGTGGTGCAGAGTGTTCATCATAAGGTCGTATTAATATTCACGATGCGGCGCACCCGGGGCGGGCAGGCTTCACAAAATGGCTGCCGGAGGCGCGCGGCCCGACCGAGTCGTGACCGCCAGGAATCCACGAGCTCGTTCCGAACCCTCATCAATTATGCATGAATGCGGCCGAACGCCGATGTTTACTCTCCATGAGACAACAATTTATTGCGTCGTGCGGTTTTTGACATCCGATCGGAGACCGGTCCGGCGATCTCAGCAAAGATGACGAAATACTTACGATTTACGTCCGCACTGATTTAATGCGCAAATATATAAATATACGCTTTGATTATAATGTTAGACTATGGTTGATAGGTAGGTACTTCAGACGTGGGGACAGTTCTTTTATGGCGAGTTTCCAAGACATCTCAATACAATACACTGACTCACGTAAAATTCTTATAATCATAATTTCCTTCAGCGCGATTCTATTGTTTTCCTTCATCCGTTTGACTTAATTCGACACTCCCTCGTGTCGTGGCTAATAATAATACAATCAATTCACACACAGTTCACAAACAATACAATAATAAAAATATGTCGTCTATGAATGCCAAGTACGCTTCGTGTATCATTGGACGTTGATGTTCATAAAATAGAGGCGTGAGTCACATTTTATTATTGCATCAGGCAATCGTCGAATTAATTTAATCGTAATAACCGCGGCGACATGTCGGCAGCTGGGCAACTATTGATAAGGGCTGAATAACTTTGTTATTATCGAAATGTGTCTCTTTACCTAAACATAGCTTGTCTTGTAGGTACCTACTTTACTGGCATTGCTGTAAACTCTGACGTCTATTATTCTCTTAGTGCGTTCTGAGTCATGGTATCCGGAAAACGGTTTCTCACAGTATGTGTAAAATATTTTATGTCCAAACGAATAGGATGTGTGCACACTGTTCAAATTTGTGTAACCTCGCAACAAACAACCGCGAGTTCGTTAGATAACGTTATCTATGTCACACAAAGGTGTTTTTAATCAAAGTTGTTTACCTGAATGGTTTGTGTGTACCATTTCATGTTTCATTTTATGTACCTACATTTCTGAATGTTTTATTTATCAACGTGCAGCTGCGTTTCAGATTGATTTCAAGATTTCAACGGTACCTACTTGCACGTTGAATTGAATGGTAATGTTTCAAACAGCGTGTGTACCCTGAGATAGATCATAAACCGAACAAACACACGTGGAAAACATTTTTATAACTTATTTGAGTTTCTCAAGCGTAAATGAAATGAAACGAAGCGTACACCTATTGAAATTCTATGAACACAGTTCACAAACGCTCTCAGGTTATTTATACAGGTCTTTGTGCAAACAAGCGACTGCTAACGGGGTTCTTATCAGTGCCTGCAACCAGGCTATCGACTGCCGTGTTTGTATTTTGTTATCTACAAATTGCCGCCTCTCACTATGCAACTTATCTATATACGCAAACTATTGTATGATAAAACACCTATTTTTAGAAGATTATCTCAAGTCGTGATGTTGTGTTCGTTACACTTATCTTGTACGTGATGCTGTATAGATAAGCACGCAGCTATCTCAATGACATTAACTATTTATCATTGTTATTTGGAACGCGAGACATTAGACTCACAAGTAGGTGGATACGAGTCACTTAACATGAAACATGAACGCGTTCCACATGAAATATCGCTGTTTTTTCATCGCATTGTATGTGCAAATTACACAGCATTAGTTATTCGCATGTAACCGCTAACTCGATTAGCACAAGGCCAAAACAAGGTATGCGACCTCTTTGCTTGTTTTTACAAAAACTTTGTGAACGGGTTTTGCCTGCCAACTTACCTACCTATCCGCTCGTATCCGTCTGCCCGGTGCCCGCATGACGAGAGTCGAGACAGACTGATAAAAAAAACTACTTATAACGACCCGATACAAAATTTTTAATGCATGATCTACTTAGCAAAAAAGTAATTAGGTTTTTAAATTGTGTTTGCAATCAATCGTCGGGTTAACAAAAACAAAAAAACCCGACTTCTTAGAAGAGCTTTATTGGTTTTTGTTATCATTGTATCGTATGTAATTACTGATGCTAAAATCTAATAAAACCACTTGATTTAGATTATTTTATAATGCAAATTCCTTTGGTTTAAACATCAATTTTATTAATGTGACCTGAAAGCTGAACTCTTTGTGTTATTTATAAAGCAAACATACTACGTATAACCTGTCACGGAATACTTGGGAGCGTGCCAAATTGTTAGCGCGTTGTAAAATGTTTTCGGTATGTTGGTCAACGATCGCTATTTGTTTATACCTATTATTACAATGCATGTTCGTACACTGCGTGTCTTGATTGATTAATTAGCTCGATAATTTTGTACTGAATGCGTCAGGATTAACGGATTTGAATAATATTTAGTAGGTTCTGCTACGGAAGATGTATGTTTTTTTTTTTTTTGTGAATCTCGCAGTTCAACCTATGAGGTTGTCGTCTGCTTAACCGGACTACCTATCCTGTGGGTGCCTTTAGAGTAAGGTAAGGCCTCCAGCCAGGGCATAAAACTTACAAACAAAGCGACTGCACGCTAGGGGCACCCCCTGTGGGGTACGAACCTCGGCTTAGGGCGTCGCTGGGGGAGAACTGCATGAGGACAGGCTGGATCTGAATGGTATAATTATTTAGGGGCTGATTTAAAACTACAAGCACAGCATCGCGGGCTGGCTCGAGCGAGAGTCGGGGAGGAGGAAGATGTAGGTATGGTTCCTGGATTTGCAAATATACACACGTAAACTAGTACGTAGTCTATTTTACCTCGGAACATGTGTGTTATGTTCCGTCAAGCAAAGCCACCGCAAAATTAGCCTTACATTAACTAATTTAATAATAATATTCTTGGAATTACAAGTAATGAGTTTCCTTTGTTTATTGTTCGGAATGTTGTTTACGCCCACCCGTAATCATTCGGGTGTGTTAAATATTTAGAAGCGGTAAGTGTTCTGTTTATTTCAATACGCTTACGCAATCCTCCATTGTTTTATCAATTTTATGAAGAAGTATGTTTTCTTGGAATGAATGTAATTTCCGCGTTATTGTCATTCTGTTCAGTAAACGTTTTTGGTAACAATCGTATTTTGACCTCATGTTAGATTGTGTGACTGAACACTGTACACAAATGAAACCAAACCAGAATTTCTTAACATTTTACTACGAATTTAACTTCTAGTAAAGGCAGTCGAAGCCATGTGATCTATACATATTCAGATTAATTAAAAATATGAGTACCTATGTACTCATACATGGGTTAGCGTTTATTTGTGTCCACCTAAACGTTTTACTATCATTCAGCTGTTTGATTATGTAAATCGTTGGCCGTGATTAGCGACATCTGCCCTTCCTGTCGTATAACATGGGGACTTGGGGTCCTTTGGGGAACTGGAAGACAGGACGGGTGCACATGAGCGTCAGGTGCTAAGTCCGCGAGGGGGGCGCCCGGCTCCCCATCTGCTCCCCGCGACACCCGCGCCGTTCACTTGTTGCTACGTTGTGCTACGTCGCCGCCGCTAGACTGCCGCACACGTCCCCCCCGGCCCCTTTCCTCCGTACACCATTTCCCTTCCCCGCGCATTTCAGTTCTTTGTGCGCCACAGAGGCTTTCGCACGTCCGTGCTGTGCCACTTTACGTTCGCAACGAACCATTTTGACATAGACGTGAATTGTACATAATATTAATACATAGATAGCATAGCCAACTGGAATTTGTGAGTGTGTGCTGGTGAATGCCTGAATTCTGCGACATTTTGACCGCAACCTAGTACACCTTTGGGAGGATTTCAAGCTACTTGGAATATCCACAAGGATTTTTTTGTGAAAAATCTGTGATAGTGACTTAGGTCATTTGTGTGGTTAACGGGCACCGAAGAATATTGTGTCTGAATATAAGAAATTGAAGTGATTTTATTGTAAATTGACGAAGCTGTTGAAAATTGAAGCTGAAAGCAGATTATTAACTTAGTGTTTATTCAATTGAGACCTGTAAGTACTTTTAATTCTTTTAAATTACATCACGAACTGGTACCTTTACAACAACAGTGGTTTGTGACAGTTCAATTCAAATTGTTAGAGGTCATCCACCTAACGACTTTCGTAACGTCTTTTGAATTTGAGATAGTGGGTAGTTAAGTACGGTACCTACGTTTACTTTGGTGCAAGTGCCCTGAAAACCTACGGAAGCTATCAATAATTATTTAAATCGCCAAGAAAACTTCAATTAAACTTATTTTTATTGTACGCGAATTAAACATTTAAATGGTTATTTAACAAACGCGGAACCACTAGCCGATGATAATTTTTAGCAGGTTATCCGTAAGTTGGTCCCAAATTATAATCATGTTATACCCGGTGATAAAGAATCCAACCGTGCCTACCTAATTTCATTGTGTAGGTAATTTATGACCGAAACTCGAAAGGTATGAATTGAATAGGTACTTTGGCTACCTAGACGTAACGCAGGAAGGTATTCATTTGATTAGAAGGTCAATGCGAACTCATTAAGTTCTTATTCAGGTACCTACTTATCTAAATAGACACCCATTTAAAATCAATAACACATGGCGCATTTAAATTTAATCGTTGTTATAGTTAAATGCGCATTAGACCAACCATCTAGGTCTACTAACATCATTAGGTAGGTACGCTTATTAAATAAGAGATAATACAGTTAAACTGTGTTAATTGCCTTGCTTACGTTTCTTATATTACCTCTGAGATAATCACAAACCAAACGAGCAGGCAATTAGATGAGACAGTGTTGTGCTCGCACGATAAATAACTAGTTATTTACAACGTTACGTTATAGCCGCTAGTCGTGCACCGAATGACCTTTCATATCGTCTATGTTATCGAGAATGCTTTCCGAGTGTGCATTGTTACCGTAAACAGCAAACCTTATCGAATTGCGTGTTTTATCGCTCTATTGTTTATTGTCAAGTGACCCGTAGTGTTTGTCCTAAATTCCTTGATAGTGGTAATCAGTTATTTGCTAGCTTTTCTGTATTTCAATTTTCATGGTGCGTTTTTAAACAATAAATATAGTTGGACTGAGTTCGACTAAATTGAAAGTCATGACTGCGGTCTGCGACTAACTCAAGTGAACTCACAGAAAGTTACTGGAATACTAAATTATGTATGTTATGTTGGTTATGTTTGAATACGAAACGAAAATAACTTGCGTAATCAGTTAATTAACTACCCACACTAGTCCAGTTATATTTAGATTTAAATCTTTTCATCGTAATTTTCAGGGCCGTCCGGTTTGTCAAAGCGATAAAATATTCTAGTCTCGTGACGGATCGAGAATTCGAGATAGGTTGTTATATGTGCAAAGTAAGCGATACTGTACTGGTGTATTGTCTATGCTGGAAATCAAGAATTCCGGTCACGAACAATCGGGACACGTCGTGAGATGCGAGGGAGATTGCAGTGCGCTCGCCTCCGTGCGCTTTCAATAGCACATTGCGCAATTGACTGCACGAGCTTCGCCACTCGTGATATCTGGCTACACTACATCGTATCTTCAAGGTGGTATTGTATTCTGTAGTCACGATAACTGATGCGCTATACCCCGCTACACTGTTCCTCCACACGCCATCTTAAATTTCGTAGAAACTTTAATAAAGTAAATAACCTAAAAGGAAATCGTCAATTTCAGCCGTATATGGACGAGACCTGCCTCCGTAAGTGTCGCTCACACGCCTAACGATCTAAATCTAGGTTGATATTTCAAAAGCGAATGTTGACTCGATATCGAATAAGTAATTTGCGAGCTTCGTTTAGAAAGTGAGATTCTGATGCGGTTTGCGGCGGACCTATTCTAATTTGAAGAGATTCAGCCAATCTTACGTTAACACACGACGATTTATGTAACATGAGGTAGAACGTTAATTGCTACGTTACAGAGAAAGCTTTGTCACAACTAAATGTCCTATTAACGGTTACTCTCTGAGTGGAAGTGTTTCATTACACGGTCGGCGAGTCGAAACGCTCCAGTGGTTTTAACGAGATAGAAGATGGCTTTGAGTCTGCAAACGCGTTCAAATAACACGGTAACAGGTTATTTGAGATTATTGACGTACAACCGCTTTGTCTGCCACACTCGTGTATTCTTGGGCGTGTAATTTGCACAAAACAGAATTTGCTCGCGTGACTTTGGGCACGCGTGAGCATATTATTTAAGTCTTATTAATACTTGGCCTTTACACGAAGTTATTACTACTTCAATAATGTAGGTATTTGAGAACTAAAAACGTTTGAATTGAGTGATTTCACAGTCACACATAACCTGCATTCAACGACGCGTTTAATGTTCCACGGTCTACATCTAATAGGCTTTTACGTAATTTCCCGTCATTAGGTGCTTGTTTACCTGTATAGCCCTCAATACCGATTCCGTGCCTCGAGGAATAGGTATTGGAACTTTGATTGATCGTTACCAGTCACGCGCATGACTTCCTCTAAGTATTCGTGAGTTCCGAATATATTCTACCGACATAATACAGCGCCTACGACGCTGCGCTACAAGTCTGATGATATTGACCTTTTGACCTCATCAAAACTCGTCAAATAGAATGGTGAAACTCAATTGATGCGTTCTTGTTTGAATGAACACTAAAAAGGTTGAAGTAATTGGTAACTATGGGCTTGCGGTTAACTATTCTAGGAAAACCTGCAAACGTAGTTAGCTAAAGGCACAGTAAACGGTATTCAAAACCGCGTTAATAATTTATGTGCTTATTTACACGAGCTTAGGCACTGAGAATCTTAAGAGTGAGTGGTTAATTCAAACGATTCTGCGTTGTGCTGATTCTTTGCATTATTTGGATCGTCTTTGCAAAATCTACTTTTATTAAGAGTGTGTGGAAAGAGCTGCTGCATTGTTTTTGTACAGCTGCATGCAATGTATATGGAGATAGGTTAGTGCAATAGTCGGTCTGAGTTACGGCTGCCGGGGCCCGCCCTTCATGCATAATTCAAATGTTCGTGGTCAGGATTTACTGCGTCGAGCTAGAGCGGCAAGTGGCTGCGCTTCTCAGAGCGCTCGTGTCAACTTTTTGCCCTTCCTTTCCATCTAATGAAAAGCTCTCTCACCGGTTCCGCCTCGGCGTTTGTCTTGTCAATCAACCGTTGTCGTTCTGCAACGTTGCCGCACTTCCCCATCGAGTTATTTGTTACCCCATTGTCCCCTCCCGCTGATCACTGTCGCATTGTTTCACAACTTTTGTTTACATTCGTTCAATGGTCGTTTGTTTGTAAAGCGGCAGGTTTGTTTTCTCCGCCTCGTGTATTCTTTTAACATTGTAAACAGCTGGGGCTTGTTGAATTTCTTGTTATCGAATATTGTTGACTAAAACAACTATCGTTTCATTTGCAAGCAATAAGTAACGCTATCGTAGCCATTGTGATTTTGCAATTCTTTTTATCTACACGCCTACTCCAGCGCGTTAACATATCGTGTTGTATCGTGTTGTATCGTGTATCCTTTGGTATTACGTCAACACGTTTGTTTCTCGATGAGATTGGCATTATTTTCGCTTGGGAGTGTTAATTACATATTTGCAATCCCAAGGCTTAGATAACGTCTACTCGGCATGTTATTTTGCATGCTTTTTAAGTAGAGTAAAGGTGTAATAGTGCCGTTAATTTGCGTGGGTCGTACGGCGATTAGTTTTCAATTTCAAAGTGTATTCAGCCGTATAGTTAATTTGCTGTAGATGCGTCACCATAACAGGAAAGGAATGTCGCTGAGGGCTGTTAGCGAGGAGTAGTCTGGCGGATTTCGTCGTAACCGGTTCGCAACACGCCGGTGAGTTATCTTCGGATGCATTAAAAATGGCGGCTCGACCGCAACCGTATCGCGATACATTATCATATCATTATGCGCAAGCTAAGATGAGATCTCCCGGCTCACGCACCCAGTGAATAATGACCAGCTGTAGGCAGCACACAATCTTCTCTGTTTATGTTTTTTATGAATAATTATTTATGCGATTATGTATATGACGATCCTCGTTAACAGCTCTCTCATTAAAATTCCATTGTTGTTCGCTCGACATGCAGGCTCGCTCTTTTGTGTATGTGTCGTGTCGAATTATGAGTTAGGGATGCACAATGGTTTATTTATGAATCGGCTACGAAGTCTAATTGAATCGCTTAGAGATTATTTGTCTGTCGTAATTTCTTCAAACGGAATAACATTAAGAATGTATAATTAGATGTAATTATGGAAAATATTCATTATGAATCACCTTGATGTGCATACTATAATCGCGTCAATCGCGTGCCAGTGCCTTTACTTTTATCGGTCGTTTTTTATGCATGTTTATGGAAATTAAAATGCAATCGCGTGTTAATAACAAGAAAAACCTCGAGAAATGTGCGCTTGTAAGATTAGTACTTAGGAAGGAATTACTTTTTTGCTCGTGCGGTTTAAATTGAACGCTGTTTCTGTTAATTTTATTTGCATGCTTCAGTAGTGCCCATAACTGGAGTTATTTTGTGCAGTTCTCCGTAGGTACTTACTTTGGTTTAATAGTTAGTATACCAGTATTTAGTAGTAGTTTCAAATATTTCTGAGTCGAAGCGTTCTGAGTTGCTCTTAAGTTATTGTGTTTGTAATTTGTATAAGTAGGTATGACGCGTCACCCCGGGATTTTATCACATTGCCCTCGTTCTGGTGAAGCGCCAAATGTCCGGGCGGTCGCTGGCGATGTTGCTTGGCGCTCCTCCAGACGTCATTCACGTGCGACTCCCCGGGCCTGACTGCCAACATGTTACTTCCACCCACGCTGGCATATCTCTTCATGAGCTTATCTTCCTGTTCCGGTTTATACTAATAAAACGCCAATTTGAATAATTTCGTATTTGTCATGCAGCCGACGTTCATAATACCTTGGCTCGCTGTTTATCACTTCGTATTCATGAATCAAAGTGTCGAGTTAGCCAAGTGGTAGTTGCGCAATCGTGAATTGATTAGTCACGTGCGCATGCATAGCAATTTATGACTTCATAATAAACTAATGTTTACTTACTTCAGCTAAAAATTGCTATTCTATTTTCACATGTTGCAACACTTTTTTTTCCAGAAGGTAATGAAATTGTATCGTCCATACAATACATTATTTTTTACGTACTTATATGCGTGGGTGTCGTGTGAATGGGTTTACTTTGGCGTCGTCCCAAACGTGCCGCTGCCGACATGACCGACGGACCGCACACTGACGTCAGCCGTTTGAAAATATGCAGCTGGCAGCTCGTTGATAACACAATATTAATCCGTTTTGACAGCGAGACACGGCTTTGATAAATTATTTGAATTTTACTCACCATTCCGGATGATTTGCTAGAAATGTAAATTCCACGGATCTCGTAAATAACGAGGGTACTCGTATTTATCATTGTTTTGTTACATAAAACATTTAATCCTAACAGTTTGTTTCTCTTGTTACAGGTGTCGCTGAAAGTGTGAGTGCAAGTGATGTCGTCGAGGTCAGTGAGGAAACCGACAAGTGCGTGAAACAGGAGGAAGTGAAGGCAAGTGAGTGTGAAGTGAAGAGTGAAGTGAGTGCGGGCGCGGATGGTGTTGCCAGCGCCGTGGCCTCCGAGGAGGACGACTGTGTGATAGTGTGCGCGCGAGATGCGGACGATAGGTCCGACTCGGGAGTGAGCGGAGTCCGTTCGGGCGGCTCGGCCAGTTCGGTGGAGGAGCGCGAGTGGCGCGGCATGGCGCACGGCTACGGCGGAGGTCCCCCGCCGCCCCTACTGCACCTGCCTCCCCCGCCGCCGCCCACGCTGTACCCCAGCGAGCTGCTGTGGAAGCAGCGGTACCAGCCGCCGCTCCACGCACCGCTGCACCATGCCATCGCGGATGATTACCTCGCGGCGGCGACCTACGATAGAGAGAGACATGAAAGACTGCTACGGTGAGACCACTTTCTTTTATACACTATTTCTTAGTTCCCCACCTAACTAGTGAAAACCTTACCCAAAAGTAAACTGCGAGAATCTAGTACCTACATAGTTAACGATAAAACTGATAGTTTGCTAGAAAAGCCTAAACATTAATACGAGAGTAATTCTTAGAACAAGTCGTCATGACGCTAAAATTCAAACATTCCGTACGTAAAAACAACGATTAAATCAAAGTGAATCTTCATTCAGTGTTCTGAGAACTTAATCTTCTGCGACCCACACAAACCACACAGTAAAAAATGTTCCTCATTTCATATAAGAACCTACTAAATAAATGGTTGAGGAAAAGTGAAAAACGTAAGGGGATAATCCGGTCTACGCAAAAAGCCCGATTCGCAAAAATTTATTTCAACATGAAGTTTTGCGAATCGAACGTTCTGTGTCGGTTTTGCGTCAAGAATTCAAGATCGATAATCCCATCCTCATACGTAGGCCATTGACTTTTAGACCGTAGGGTGCTATACATGTACATATTGTATAGTAGATACCAATGTATGTCAAACTTGTTCTGATATTATAAGTCCATACTCTACTCGATTATAGGGGTCAATGAACTTTAGATAACATTCATAAAATAATTGAAGCGTTGAACGTAAATCAAGAAGTAATATCCGCAAAAAATACGGTTTATAGGTTAGGTTGCTTGTTTACCGACCGTCGATATAAACAAATTCTGTTGATTACACACATTTTTTGACTGAAATAGATACAAAATTACATATACTATACGATAACATAGTTAACATTTCTCGAAATTTCGCAATTCATCACTATTTAATCGCTTACTTCGCTGGAATTTTGTAGCACGTGTAAATACTACGTCCAATATGACTGAGACAGCCATTTTATATTATTAAAACCCAGCAACATGAAAAAGCTAAATTTCAAATGTGATCTAGGTAAAAATCGTTATTTTATTAGTGCAATTTATTGGCAACCACTCCGATGACTAACCTAAATTTTTCCTGTAATTAATGAAGAATTTGTTAGATTGTTTACCGTGACTCAGCAGTTTGAATAATATTTATGTTACAACAAGACTTACCTATTTATTTTGTGAGTCATGAATTCAAAGCGTACTACGTCAAACCACAATATTTCTAAAAACTCGAAAGCAAGTAGGTACTTAACCTGATTTTATGTGCTCGCTATCTCGAATGCTTGAGATTGTTTATTGTTATACCTATCCAATCGTTATTTATTTTATGTAAATAGATAAAGCTGTAAAACCAAGTGTGTTAATTTCTGACATTACAAGATTACTCCAAATATTCGTGCTAATAATAATGTTAAGCTTGATTTATGGAACGATGTGTTTTGTGTGTCCTATTTTTTGTTTAAAAAAAATCTTTTGGAAGAGAGTATAGACTTGAGTTGTTTTTTTTTATGAGAAATGGCTTTACAAAATGACACTACCTTTCTATTGCCTCGAACAACATTCAAAAGTAGAAAACAATAAATCGTGAGTTAGTCTGTATTCTAAAGGAATTAGTAAGAAATTGAATTTTGTTACGATTTTACATTGTTAACCTTCAGTGCACTCTTGACAAGCCTATGTAAGTATAATATTTTTATAAACGTAATAATCTGTAAGTACGTGCCATAATTAATGCAACATAGGTTTGAAACTGATTGATGTTGATTTTCTCAGAAAACATCGTTGGCATTAATTCCATTAAAGAGATAGAGATAACAAGAATGTGAATTAATTCAACAACCTCTAAAGTAGAAATCATTATACCACGCAATTAGATGTAGATAGATAACTAGATAGGTAATAAACGAGAGTGATCGAAATAGGATAAAATGGTATGGTGGTATTTATTATAAGTATTTGAAAAAACGATATTTTGGAGTTGTAGTCTTATAGTAATGTTTTCTAAAATAAATAGGCAGAAGTTATGTGATTAAGGAAAAAAAATAACATTTACAAATGTTTTTAATTTCCATATAAGTTAGAAGACGTTTACTATAAAACAGTCTTTCTTAATATTTAAAATACGTATAGTCGAATATTGGTTACATGTAAATATTTTCTGGTGTGTCTATCATGGTGACGTAACCACGCCCTAATTACGGTAAGTAGTCCTGACTAAGTTCGTCGACTCTAGTGCAGTCTGCTTGCCATGTAGGCAAATGAACAACTTAGATACCGTTGCATTAGGTGGAAAAAACTTAAATTAGCTAATTAAAGCGGATAAAGTTGTTAAGGGGAAATGATGAATGAATGACAGAGAAATGTCTGCACGAGTTTTAAGGTCGGTACAAAGAGAGGTAGGCCCCATAACATATCCCGAGTCCAAGGGCTTAATAGCAATTAAACATTACACTTAACATTGTATTAAACTAATTAAAAAAAAATACAACCCAGGTAATGGTAATGCTTAGTCACTCTTTTCTTCTATCGATATTTTTATATATTTCTTTTTTCTTCTATCGATATTTTTATTTCTTAGTCTCCGCATTATGCGAGTGATATTCGTAGGTGTGCTTCGTGGAATAGGAAATTAAATATTTAAAAATTTTATTTGAAGCCCACCTACGGGTGTGCTAAGTGGAATACTTTAGGTGTGCTTCGTCTGGGTGTGCTTCGTTTGGGTGTGCTTCGTGGAATACCTCAAATATTTCATTGCCATTTGAAATATTGCAGCAGAGTACCTTGTCCATTTTCGTGGTATCGTAAATAGATCCGAATATGTATATACATATTGTCATACATATGTATTGCTGTCCCATGTCGGCCATGCCACATCAACAGAATAGTTACGTCAGTAGTTAGACACTTCAAACGCTTATTTAAAACATGACATTTACTATGATTAGAATAAATTAAAAACGTAAACAGAACAAAGCTTTTGTGATAAACGAAAAGGTTAAAACCACCAGAATTCGTATTTAAAACTTGCAAGGCCAGCACTAAAATAACTGAATATTTCGCAGACTGAAATAGTGCTGTCGACATGCAAGAAAAACTTTGCAATGATAAACAGTAACATAATTGGTGGCTTGCCAACTTTCTTGTTTGTTATTCTTGAACAATGTTTAGGAAATAGGTACTTCATTATTTATACGCCTTGGCTGCTTTAAATACTGCGGGATGTATCATAATTGTAATTGTTTTAGTCTATGGAATTCTTGTAATCGGTAAGTACTTATATTCGACTGTCGTTAAAGTATTTAGAGTAAAGCTTTATTACAAATAATTGCCAGTGATATATCTAATAGGGGTGCGGACTGGGTAAAGAAAACGACATTCTATTTTGTCCGTCAGACAGGTAATACAAAAATATTAGACACGTATTTTTTGTTTTATCAAAATATCAATAAATTACTTAGTTAAAACTCATTAAAGTTGGAGACTGGGGGCTTACTACGTCACAAGTAGGTATAAAACTTACCTACATGTGACGTCATGCGCCATTTCAACTCAATATATCTTCGTAATTTTATGACCACGTGAAAAAGAAAAAATACGTGTCCAATACTTTTCAATAAACTACCCGACGGACAAAGAAAAAAAAAATTGGATTATCCCCTATTACAAGTAGTAGGTACAATATTCTGTCATAAATTGGTAATAGCAGAATTATACATATAGTGAAAGTACATGTTTTTACAAATTGTAAACGATTAACGTTTTAATTGGAAATTACCTATTTCGAAAAACAATAGTTATTGATTAACGTTCTCTTATGAAGTTCTGCTATGAACATATAGCAGTTTTTTTAACTATAAAATAGTTAAAAACACTGCTATGTTTCAAAGTAATATGTATATTAAACGTACAGAGATAGTCCTATAGTCCTCTCAGTGCAGTCCATTAATATTCACAAAATCTCTCACGAAATTTACCTCATTCCTCCACGTCGCATGCCAGAAAAAAACTTGGTATGAGGTACTTAAAAGAACTGAAATATGTAGAATTATTATTTTAACTGAAATTGTGTCATACCGAATGCCTATTTCGTTGGGGAAAACAACTTGCAAATAACATAAAAATTAGGTTATTGATCGCAAACAAGTTATCGTTGGGGAATTCTATGTAACTCTTAAAAAATAAATAAGCTGTTATGTTTCCTTAACCTTTAGTTTTTGTCACAAGAAATAATAAATGTTGGCATGTTACATCTTTTTCATAAAACATTCATTACGAGTATATACAACTCATACTTCTTTTATCATTTACGCGGTATTCATAGTCAAGGTCAGATTATGTTAATTAGGTTTAGGTATGCGAAATGCAAAGGTCATCGAACCGAAAGTAGACACATCTTATTTATGCCATTGAAATTTTCATAAACATTTTAAAACTTAAAACATGACTAAATATTCAAATCTCTCATTATAATAAACATGTGATAAATAATGAATATAATACCGTTTTCAATCAATTTATTACAGCGATATGCATTGCAAACATTAAAATGCTAATTCGTTGAGACACGTTTCTTGAATAATCGTGAGGGCTTTACGGATGTGGAAAAACAATAATTTACAATCATCTGAACTTGTTGACGCATACAAAGTAGGACAATTTATGATACTTCTTTCCCTGCGTCATAAATCTATCGTGATTACCCAGACTGCAATGAACTAATTCCCCGTTTGACCTCACGTGACCGGCTTGTTAATAACTTCACAACTCAATTTTATGGAAATATGCATGCTTGACGTAGCAGTATTTTCCCGTGTACAATACCTAGTAATAACATAACTATTGTGTACATTTGTCGTCATTTATCGCTCCGTACAAGGCCATTGTTATTACTTTAAACTTTTTGCTGCATTGATTCTCGCAGCTGTTGTTAAACCAGCTGATTTTGCATTTTTTTACTACCTTGGCACCCTTTGTCGTATTTTGTAGACAGATTTACCTGCAATTGATACAGATTTCTTTGAAAATAATCTTTTGTAGTTTTCTATAGACTTGTTGTTGAAAAGATTAGGGCTGTGGACAAGTCATGGCCGCCATTATTATTATTATTACAAACTTTACAACCTATTGTTTTAAGACCTTGAAGACATTGTGCTACGTTTATGGCATTAGATCGCGTGGTAGACAATATTCCTCCTTGTGGTATTATTATGTAGTTGGTACCTACTATAAATTAAATAAAATCAACATCTGTCTGTAGGATATAAACCAGTATTTAATAAAGTAAATGAATAGACACAAATTGAATTCCATAAACAATATTCATCCTCCTTCAATCTTTCAATGTAAATAGCAAACAGGTTTTATACTTATACTACATTTGTTTGAATACGTAAGAGGAAAATCTATTTACGTCCTTATTAATGTGACCTTGTAGCTCTATCCGGTTCTTATTGTTCATAACTTGATAGAAGAGAATTTATAAATACAATTTTAAATGATTTACAAATTTCAAATTATAAAGATGTTGTTTTTAACCTTGACTCGTCGTGTTGAATATTTAGGATCTGATGTTCGTGCATTATTTATTAAAGTTATAGCAGTGGCAAAGTTTTATTGAGGTCGCTGTCTGTATAAATAAGCGATTATATGCAGGATATTCTATAATTTCGTTGTTTTGCGCTTGATATGTTTTAAAGTATTTTTCTGTGATTTCCTGGCTATGAATACGGCCATTCTGTGATGCCGTGGGAGAATAATTTAGAGCGATATGAATTTCTGTTGATTTTTATTATAAATTTTACTATGTCCTCCGTGTCGATAATTTAATTACAGAAATACTATAAATAATTCAAATTAATTCTTAATCGTAATCCAACTTATCTTATCTGCCTTGCAACCATCAGTTTTTGCTTTTATCAATTAATTTCTACTCTACCTATCATTGCTATTTCAAGAGATAAAAACGTAAAAATTTGATATGATAGAAGACAAATTATTAAATTACGTGTGATAAATATATAGATATCGTAAGTTTTTTTAAAAAGATAATGTTTTAGATATTGAAGAAACGATGAGTCATTTTATTATTGTAATACTGAAATGTTCGGAAGTAGATAACATTCTTGGAAGAATAATAAAATATCTGAAACATTAAATTTAATATCTATGATAAAAACAAATTAGATATAAAAACGATTCGTATTCTTATCATGATGTGTTTCAGTTATATTACCGGTTAAAATTGTTAAAAAAAATACAGCATTAGTGTAATTCAGATTTCCAATGTTCCAGTAAATTGTAAAGTACTGCCAATATTTAGAAACCTTTTTGAAGTGTCTAGTTCTTATATTTTTTTTTATTTTGATGGGTTTGCTCTTGACTCGTCAATACTCATCATTCATTTTTCATTCTTCCAAAAACATATCCTTGTATGTTCTAAAGACAATATTATCTCTAGCGTTTTATTGCTTAATAGATTAAACATGTTATCAACAACGTTATTCTGATTGTTGAATAAAGCATGTAAAGTACCTACTTATTTACTTCAGTACAAAGGTTCTCATTACCTACATCATGCCCGTCTCATTGTTATCCAACTCATTATTTTGATTTATTATTATTTAAACGTTCATTTGTTTTTCGAATCAGTCATTGTTCGCGACCCACATATTGAAAAACATTATCCGATCTCGTAACCTAGGAATCGGAACCGTTTGTTACGAATTATCCACGTGTATGAGGAATTTATAAATAGATTTTGCTACGTATATTTTACACGCGGTTCTTAGTACAATATTCATAAATGTGTGGTAATTTGAAGCCTGAGAGATGTCAACAATGAAATGCTTTGGATGCCTTCAAGGTTGTCAATGACGTCAGCATCCAAAAGTGGCTTTAGGCCAAGGTCAATGAACGGTAATCCCAGACAGGTATGCGCATAATCGAAATGCGCTTAATTTTTTTTTGCTTATTCGTGCTTGAATTTGCGAAACCATTTGTATTATCTGGAGCAATATTTAAGTTTTATGCTGATAATTAAAAACTTGCTCACAATCATCTGAAAAGCAAACAAGTAACAAAATCAATTAAGAACCTTGTATTATTTTTATTTTTCAAGTATGTAAAACCGCTAACCTCATTTCTTCCTGAAATGTTGCAATAATTGATGCGGAAGACATTCGTATTTCCCATTAATCTTCGTGCCATAGGTATGCACTAAAGCTTATTTTGTTGTAGTGATAAGTTCCTGATAACAAAATCATCCGATTTTCTATTGATAACCCGTTTACGACAAAATTTCTTATCATTAATAATAATTCGTCGAAATAAAATATAAAATGTGAAGATAAAAAACATGACTGGCCACTGCTGTTACTCAATTAGAATTCTAAAATATTTGAAAATAAGATATGGCAATCGGATAGTAATTTATTGGATTATAATTTTTTATTACGAAGGTTTTTTATCATTATTACTGACTGATTATAAATCATGATACTTAGTTACTGGCTGGTAGTCGTGAAAAATAAATCTTATTGACATTGTCACGATAGCAGTACATAGGAATGGCGCTTATTTTCTTGAATTAATTTATTAGAATCTTTGGTTCATAAAATCACGAAAATAAGTCATCGTTAAATCAAAATAACAACGCACTACGCATATGTAGTGGTACGCTAGACTTAAATTTAGTTTTGTCAAGTTTCAAAATGTGTGAAGCAGGCGTTTCTTGGATTTTCGTACGAAGAGATCTGTTTGTCACGTAAGTTCTTGTTTTCATGAGTTGGCCCAAAATAGTGATTCTTCAAAGAATTTGCTTTTTTACCAATTTTTTTTGTAGTGAATTTGTTTAAAGTGTTGAATGCAAACACTGGCTGTGTTTGCATTCAACACTTTTAACAGAAACTTACAGTTAAGTAGTATCATTCTTTTATTCATACACAACGTACGCGTGTATTAGATCAAAAATATACAGAGACAAATAGTAAAACTCCGTCAGAGTAGGTCAGATATTCGTATCCCGGCGATACGGGCGGTGCATAATTCTGCAAAAACATAAAAAAAAATAGTTACGTTGACGATGTGAAAGTAAGAAGAGAGGAATTATCATAAATGTGTCAAATTCTTTCATACTGTTGTACATCCTAATGCTAGATTAAAATTTATCATGCAGTTTATAGACCACCGGTCTCGGTGGCATTGATGTTTCATGATGATCCTACCATCCTTGCTTTTCCATAAAAAACTATGTTAGTGTTCGTCTGTCTACCATAGACTAGCAATATTAGCTGGAATACAAATCCATAGCATGAATAAATCTATCGTTTTCTTTTTCGCAATAGTTTTACGTAACGTTGGGATTTGTATACGATTTTGTAAGGTTACGTTTCCGTTTGAAAACGTAAGTCGTGCCCTAAAGGTCGAAGGTTGAAGCCACTAGAACCTTTCCGTAAACGTAATCGGATTCGTGCTTCATCCGATTACAATTTTAGCTCAGTAATGTTAGTAAACAAGTAGCCATTAGGCCAATAAGCCAATTATGTGGATACGTTTGTGACACTCATACAATATTGTGTATTAATTTAGTTTATTTTGAGAAATCACAAAGCGTGTTAAGCACACCCAACTGGATTAATCGACGTCGATCGATAGTTTCTTTTAGGTAAACCTATCGATAATCGATCGATCGTGAAGTAATCCATTCTACCATCCATCGATGGCATCGATCGACGATCGATCAATTGGTGTTGTAACACTCTAACGCACTATATCTTTAGGCCTGTTTTGACAAATAAGAAGTTTTTGTGAACCTATATTTTCTGGTGATATTTCTCATACCTATTTCAGAAAATGTTTTAAATGTTTGATTTTCTTTGCTACGATACTAGAACCTTTATTGATGTAGTTTTAGGATGTTAATCAGATAAACATTGCGTTTTCGAGTGTATCCAATATTAAAATGGAACAATCTTACAATCTACTTGCCAAGACTAGTGTTGCGCCGTTATAGACTAAATCTGACTATTTTATTCCGAAAACCTGGGTATTAAAGGATGGCATTTTAAAATCTCTCCTTATCTCCTAGTTGTTTCAATTGGCAATCTGATGTTTCCATGAATAAGTTATTCTACAATCCAACAAAAATACAAAAGATTGTGACAAGAATTGTGTGTAAATTACATAATAATATTGAATGACCTTGACCCACTTAAATTGCGTACAGTTTCATACTGTTGAAAAGTTGCGTAGACGCAAGTTGCCTAAGCAACATAAAATAAAACATTTCTATTGTTACACGTGTACAGTCACGTTTAATAATATGTATACATACACGCAGCAACTTTTAAAAGTGATTTTCTCCTACTGTATTGATTAATGTTTTACGTTTTCACGAACATGGAATTTTGGAAGCCATACTATTACGAAATAGGTCTTATCTCAACGTGGAAACCGTAATTTTACGAGCAAATCATTTTTCAGTTTTGCTAAGTGTATACATATTATTGACTGTTACCGACATATTACATAAGATTATAAACAACCGATTAAGTACAATTAAAGTGAAATTTGTTTGTGTGTTTGTGTTTTTCTGGGTTTTCCAATATCGTTTTTTTTGTGAATGTAACTGTGGTACAAAGATCGAAACACTTCCTTGTGTGTTTATGACCAATTTGTCTAAAATCGTTTTACTTATTTTTCTTTATTCTTTGTTTACAGAGACCGAAGGGAACAGGACCAACGAGATATGTTGGAAAAGCAACAAAAAGAAAGAAAGGAGAGAGAACGGATAGAACAGGAACGTGAGAGAGAGAGGGAAAGAGAACGGGAGAGGGAAAAGCAGGAGAGGGAAGAAAAAGAACGGAGGGATCACGAGAATGCTGCCTCAAAACTAGTTTCGAGGCATTTCGAGGAATCTCTAAGGCTGGCCAATCAAAAGGTAGTTTGCAACATTAAATGTAGATTTTTATCTTTGAATTGCAATACAAGTAACAAGTAAACATTATAATAAAATTTTGTTGAACTCAGATCTCATAAATGTTATAGTTAGTCTCATTTCGCATACAAAGATTTTAACGAATGTTATTATTTTGTCACAGCGGGAGCGCATGTCGTGGTCGCTACTGCACAGCCTGGCGCCGAATCGAGGCGCTGCGCAGGAGCACGAGCGCCTGCGCGCGCCGCCGCCCGACCGCGCCTACTACTCGCCGCCCGGACACCCCCCGCACCCCGCGCACCCCTCCACCCGGCCCCCGGCCACCTCCCCCGCGGAGTACCACGCGCAGCAACACGCAAGACTCTCCCTCCCCTCCAAAGCAGACAAACAATCACACCCCTCCCTACCTAAAGGCGAACCTAACTTCGGCCCCTACAATTACCCCTATCGATATGATAAAATGAAGGACCAGCACCTGCCGGCGCCGCCACCGCTGGTCCCAGAGAAAAACTCTGTTATAGTTAAACACGATCCTAAACAGATCCACCTGGAACAGAAGCACCCTTACCCGAGCAAGCCCAGGAGCGAGCCCAACCCCCACTACCTGCCATCGACGCGGGCGTACCGCACGGGCCCCTCGCCGCACGCGCCGCCCCACCCGCACCCCACGCTGCAGACGTCACCGCACGCGGCGCTACCAGCACAGGACAAGAACGCGCGGCGGATGTACCAACCGCCACCCCCGCGCTCACCGGCTTATTACCAGACCGCACAGCCTGTAAAGCCCAAGGTGTCGAGTCCTGCGCCTCCACACATATACGGCAAGCCCCCGTGCAACTCTCCGGGTCCCGGACCCGGCCCCGCGCACTACTCCGTGGGCGTGGAGCAGGCCAGCCTGCCGCCGCACAGCAAGGTTGAGCAGCAGCCCCCGGTGCCGTACCCGCCGCCCTACGCCACGCGGACACGCCCCCCGCCACCCGCGCACTCGCGCACGCCTGAGCCGCGTCCGCCGCAGCGAGCCGTCGTGGACGCTAACTCCTCGTCGCCGTGCCAGCTGCAGCCGCTCGACCTGGGCGTGGCGCGCGATGACCCCGACCGCCTGTCGCCCCGGCGGCGAGGCGCGTCGGATACCCCCGAAGCTGATGCCAAGCGGCGAAGACTCGAGGAACCTTCCGCGCCGGAACCGCTAATAGCGGCCGCCGCCGGCACTGGCCGGACGCCGCACGGCTCCGAGCCGGCCCCGCAGGCGCCCGGCCCACTCTGCGACGTGCGCGTGCCCTCCGCCGACGGCAGCGTGGCGACACCCGAGCGAGCCGCCGGCGCCTCGCCCGCGCCGCACCTCACGCCCGCAGCCAGCCCGGCGCCGTCCACCCCTGTCCCTCCTGTGGCCGCATCGCCACCCATAGCCGCAGCCCCTCCCACAGCGCCTACGCCGCCCGCACCTCCGGCCACGCCGCCCGTGTCCACGGGAGCTGACGGTGACACTCCTGGGAAATCGGCACAATCTCCACGTGATAACGGCGGCGCGCCTGTCCGACACCTCGGCAAGAAGGCGTGGCTACAGCGACACGAGACCGCACCGATCGGTGAGGGCGACTGTTCTGGTGGAGGTGGAACTTGCATCACCCTCCCTATGGCAATCAACCGAGTGTCGGAACAAGACGATTCTAGTTCAAATATAGTAGTACCAGTCGCAGCGAAATCGATTCAGCGAGCCGCGCGGAAGGCAACGAAACCGAGGAAGCCAAAAGAGGTGAACGGTCGCGTAGACGACGCCGAGGAGGATAGTTCGAGTTCCGACCGCGAATCGGCAGCACCCCCGAAAAGGAAGCCGCCTAAGGCTAAACGGAAAAAAGGCACCGTCCCGCGGAAGGCCGGTGACGAGCCTAAAAGGAAGAAGGCTTCAGAGAGCGGCAGTGAGAGTGATAAGGAGAGTGACGATAAAGACTCTGACTCCGCTGGTAGCGGGAGCGGCAGCGGCAGCACGTCGAGCCGACGTGGTACAGCCGGCCGCGCGCGGGGGCGGCGGGCGAGGGGAGGGGGCGGGGGGCGGGGGCGGCGGCGCGACGAGCGCCCGGGCCGCGCGCCCCCCGCCCCCGCCGCGTCGCGCGTGCAGCCCGACTCGTTCCTGCAGAACGGGCCGTGCTTCGAGGTGGCGCCGCGCCTGGCCAAGTGCCGCGAGTGCCGCTGGTCGCCCGCGCAGCGCGACAAGGACATGCCGAACATCTTCTGCCGGTTCTACGCTTTCCGAAGACTGAAGTACGCCAAAAATAGGCAGCTGGCTATCGCCGGCTTTTCGGATCCTTACAAAGATGCCGAAGAGGTGAGATATAATTTAATTTCACGTCTTTTGTCCATTTTCTTTAACTTTCATTAATTAACTGCAAATTAGTGTTGCTAATATTAATGAATTGTCTTTATTTGTCTACAGGATGATAAGAAGTTATGGCTGTCGTCATCCGCTGGTGCGGCCGAGCTAGATATCGAGATGAGTTGCTTCCTACTGAGGGAGATCGGAGACCAGTTCTGTGAACTGCTACAACAAGAGAAGGAGGCGGAATCCCATCACTTGAACGATGGTAAGTTCCTTTACTATGTTAGCAGGCTACCAGACCACATCACAAAACAATTGTCACCTTTGTCTCATAATATAAGGCACAGTTTCTTAAAGAAAATGTCACTATAGAAGCTAATTTAGAACAGTTTCTAATCGATTTTCGTTTTGTTTACAGATAAGACGATAGCATGGAAACGGGTGGTGCAAGGAGTACGAGAAATGTGTGATGTTTGTGAGACTACCTTGTTCAATTTCCATTGGACGTGCGGAAAGTGCGGGTTCGTCGTTTGTTTAGACTGTTATAAGGTAAATATTGTGACCACCACTGTTATGAGTGTGAATAGCATTATTGAATCATGAAAGATTCCCAAAGTTGATGAATGCATAAGAATTGTTACTTAAAGTTGATGTACTTTATTTACAGTCGCGGACATCCGGCACTGAAACTGCAACCGTTCCTACTGAGACTAGCAACTCCTCGAATGCCAACAGTAACAGCGAGAGAGATTCCTTTGGGTGAGTTTCGCTATTTCATTTCTAATATTCTTTAAGGCAGTCTCAAAATTATCTCTTGGGTATTATTCAGTCGAAAGTGAAACACGTCCTTTGACATATGTATAGTATAAGTATTCTGCTCATTGTAGAAAGATTTTTGTAGTTGAGGTCAGAATCTTAATCTCACGAGTTATTAGCTACTATGTAGTGGTTATCCTTTTGTCTCATAAATCAGGACGTAAAGCACAGCACACTCAACAAATTAAGCATTCAGTTCTGCCTGTCCTGATGCTTGCACATCACTGGAGCTGATGGACGCTACAAGTGCCAAACTCATCGCTAAAGTTTCGGCTGATTATAATTTAAATTGTCATCTACACGCTAAGAAAAAGAGACAAGCAGTTTCCATGTGTTACCTGAAGTTATAAAATGGTCTCCCTCCCCAGCTGGCTGACGTGCACGACCGGCGGCGCTCACCCGGCGCGGCGCCTGCTGCTGACGCAGATCGCGGCGGGCGGCGCGCTGCGGGCGGCGGCGGCGCGCGCGCACGCGCTGCGGGCGGCCTTCGCGCTGTGCGCCTGCGCCTGCGGCACCGCGCCCGCGCCGCCGCCCAGCACCAGGCTGGCCGCACGCAGGCTGCTGCACAGGGCGCTCATGAAGGTAGGCCGCCCACTAGCATATCGTGACAGGCTCGAACGGGGATGTTGGCGTGAGCTGAATGAATCTTTGTCTGCTTTGACAAAGATTCGTTTTTTTACACCACACTGAAAGAAAAAAAAGTACATAAGAAGGCTTTTGCCCAGAAGTGGGACGATACAAGCTAGAAATGATTATGTCTTTAGGGAGAGATCAGTAAACTAAACTTGGAAATTGAAGAAGCTTTAACGAAAGGGCCGAAATCTAACAGAGGCTCTAAAACTGACATCCATGGATGCTTTTGTTCAGCAGAATCATAGTCAATAGTGAAAAATTATTAGACCCTACACCTACATCTTGATAAGTAGCTAATACTTACATCTTTTTTTTACAGAACGTTAAAAAAGAAGATGTAAAAGAAGAAACAGCAGCAGCCAACGGCTCGTCGCCGGTCAAGTCTGAAAACGGCAAGACTGGTAGCTCCGTCGTAAGCTGGCTGTCCGACATCCCGCTCAAGACTGAGGCTGAAGAAGAGAAGTCAGAATCGAGCTCGTCCGACTCAGAGGAAGGAGGCAACTTCTCCACGTTAAGAGAGCTACTCATCAGACCAGCGCCTGAGGGCGGCGATACACAGCCTAAGAAGAAACAAAAGAAGAGCAAAAGCGATATCCTCGATGACGTCATCTCTAGTGTCGTTGACGAGAAGAAGGATGAAGATGGTGAAGTGAAACCTTTCGCGCTGTCCAACGTAGTGAAGCGTTACGATAGAAGCGGTCGCGGTCGTGATGACCTGCCCATTCGTATCATGACGCTCACGGAGTCCAAGCTGCTGTACCCTGACGTGCCGCACGCGTGGCTGTGCGACGGCAAGCTGCTGCATCTTACAGACCCCGTCAATCCCGGCAATTATAAACCGTTCCAGGTAAATACGTGTGCTATGCTGTGTCATTTTTGCGAACCAAAATGTAAAATAAAAATAAATTTCCGCCAAATCGACTCTTAAAACATTTTACTAACGAGTGCTTTCTGTTGTTACAGGACCAGTGGAAACGCGGTCAACCAGTTCTAGTCTCCGACGTATCGACCATTCTCGATAAAGACTTATGGAGTCCTGAGAGTTTCTCACGTGACTTCGGTGAAACGAGAGTCGACTTGGTGAATTGTGCGTCCGGTTTAGTGGTACCGTATCAGCTCGGCAAAAAGTTCTGGGACGGATTCGACCTGGCCGCCAAGAGACTGCGAGACGAACGCGGCGCTCCCATGGTGCTCAAACTGAAAGACTGGCCACCGGGCGAAGACTTCGCAGAGCTTCTCCCAGCGCGATTCGACGATCTCATGCGTGCGTTACCACTCGGTGAATATACATCTCGCACAGGAAAACTGAATCTGGCCGCGCGGCTACCTGAGTGCTTCGTCCGTCCGGATCTCGGACCGAAGATGTACACCGCGTACGGCGGAGCAGGCGGCACGACCAACCTGCATCTGGACGTGAGCGACGCCGTCAACGTGATGGTGCACGCCAGCGCGCCCGCCGACGCGCCCGAGCGAGCGCGCGAGGCGGCGCGCGCAGCCGAGGAGGCCGGCGTCGACGTGCTCAGTCGCCGTCGCGCCCGGCTCAAGCCGCCCGCCGCGCTCTGGCACATCTACGCAGCCAAGGATGCGGACAAGATCCGCGACTTCCTAGTCCGAGCCGAGTTGGAACGTGGTGCGAGACCGCGGCCGCAGCACGATCCCGTGCACGATCAGACCTGGTACCTGGACGGCGCGCTGCGCGAGCGCCTGTACCGCGAGTACGGCGTGGAGGGCTACGCGATACTGCAGTGCCCCGGAGACGCCGTCTTCATCCCAGCCGGAGCGCCGCATCAAGTGAGGAACCTGCTCGACTGTATCAAAGTGGCGGAGGACTTCGTCTCGCCCGAGAACGTCTCGCGGTGTTTCGAGCTCGCGCAACAGTTCCGGCGGTTGTCTCGCCAGCACTCTAATAAAGAAGATAAGCTACAGATAAAGAATATCGTGTACCACGCGGTTAAAGATTCTCTGTGCTGCCTGGAGGAGGCGCTCGCCGAAGCCAAGTGAAGACGAGCGGGCCTCCCGCATTTGATCTCAACCTCGAACGTAACATTAATTGCTAAGTTCCGCATTTAACGTAAGATTGGGAGCGAGTATGATACGCGCTGTGCGCCGTTTCGTGTATAAGATGCCATTGTTAAGCGTCCGAGTCGATTGTGTACCAGTTATGTGTGTAAGTGTACTCGAAATGTGATTTAGTCCGACGGTCGCGATCGGAGTATGTGCAATGTAAATTAGTCTGATTATGGTGATATCGTGGAGATGTGGATATGTTTTATGTTCCTTAATTGAAATACAAATAAAACTCTTCAGGTTATTTACAGCTTAATTGTAGCTATAGTGATATGTATGTATTGTGTAAATTTTAATTCGAATTCCATCGAGTACATATTAAGAATTGTATACTTTTAAGTTATTGTATTGAAGTAAAACAAACGTATTCGCTCGAAGCATTGTACATTACAACACGGCATGTAGATAAGTTTATCCTATTACTAGATTTCTCAATTTGGTTATGTTACAAAATGATAGTTAAACAAAGTATGTGACAATTTCTTTTTGTCCTTATTGCTGTATTAGGAAGTTTTTTTTTGTACTGTGTATATTATGTATGGTTATAAGTTGGAATAAAAAAAGATGTTTATATGAAAAGGTTGTTTTAATTGTTGTTGGTACCACCAAAGAAACCAGTTATGCCTGAGACTTCAAGAAGATTTGGGGTATGATGACGATGCGTACTTAAGCTTATGTTCGAAGTTCAAGAAAGTATTATGTCGGGACCGCAGTCAATCTCTGCTACTTTTAACATGTATACAATAACGATTATAAATAAAAACTAGCAAATGTAGGCTATCTTCAGTCGACCGAAACATATGCCAAAAATGTAGGACGAGGTTTGGTTATATAAGACTGATAAATCAAGTGTACCTGGCTTGTAGCCAGGCATGTTCGTTAGACCCTTATGGCGTTATAAAAAAAGGTTCGGAACAGAAGTCATTAAATTGATATTGTTGTGCGCGTTCTCTAAAACTAATGCTATTGCACTGCCACAAATGAAAATAGTCGTTCTTAGTATTCATGAAACAGCGCCATCTTTCGGAATTTGGCCGCAGCATGCACGCGAGCTACATCATTGAATAAATTGAATTGTACGTGGTTTTGCTACTCCCCAACAGATGTCGCTATAAGGAATGATGTTTCAATTTCCAATATTTGGAATATAGTAGTCAGAATTATATTATTATTTTGTTGTACAAAACAGTACAAAGTATCTGTTTTATTTTTATTTATTTCATCATAGGAGAACCAACAGCTATAACTATAACAGATGGATAACAATTGTAATGAGACATACAGCCAATTAAAGGTTCTCACGGATAGAAACAGAAAAAGTAGTAGAAAACATCGGATCACTAACAAGCACGATTTATATGAATAGACAAATCGTGCATATTTTTAAACCGCACTATTATAGCAAAACTTTCGTTAGTAACACACAAACGTTCAAATAGTTGCACTTTTGATAACACACTTATATATAAATAACATATTGTTGATAGGTACTGGGAATTTGCAATAAACAACGGAAAGTTTGTTTGATAACGTAAGTAAGTACAAGTATATAAAAAGTCGGAGACGGAGTATTGACGGAAGTAGCAGTTTGCAGTGGTAAATAGCAGTACCTAGGAGAACTGATTTCAACTGCATCATTCTGCCCACAATTGAGTAATTCACCTACTTATACAGAAACAAAGAGCTTCTACCCAGTAGACTACGGAACAATAACTCAAATCATTTGTATAAGGAGGATCACATTTCAATCATTAGGGGTGAATTCGCCTTCAAATATTTTAAGCACATTTCGCCCTCAAATATTTTAAGCGTTATTTAGTTATTGTTCAACGAGAAAGGAAATGAATTAAACTTAGAAAAACCGTCCAAGTGCGAGTCGCACTCGCGCATCGAGGGTTCCGTACAAATCAAAATTTCTGAAGAGAATAAATAAAAATATGTGATGTAACTAAAAATTTTAGGTTTTCGGAATTTTTCCTTTGTATGTGCTATAAAACATTGCTTCATGCCAAATTTCAAGATTCTAGGTCGACTGGAAGTACCCTTTAGGTTTTGATTCCTTTGCGAGTAGTTGCGAGTTTGAAAATATGCGGCTTAAATTGCTCTTTCTTTTGATTGCGTTGACATAGAAATTTGATTTTGTTACAGCTAAAAGGTATTACAGACTTGAGTATTTGATATGAATTTCAATTTAATACCTCTACGCGTTCAAGAGGAAAGGGGTAGTAAGTTTAAATTATTAAAAACATTTTTATTATATGATGTAACCAAAAATTAGCATTTGTTTTCGCAATTTTTCCTTAATCTGTGCTAAAAAACTTTGCTTCGTACTAAATTTCAAGACTCTGAGTTTACGGGAAGTACCCTGTAGGTTTTGATTCCCTTGCGAGTGTCCAAAATTTTCGGAAATTTGCGGCATAAACGGCTGTATCTTATGATTGCGTTGGGTTCGAAGTTTGATTTTTTCACAGCTCTAAGGGACAGTAGAATTGAGTATTTGATATAAATTCCAGCTTGATACTTCCACGCGTTCCTGAGAAAAAGCGTCTTGACAGACAGACAGACGGACAACAAAGTGATCCTGTAAGGGTTTCGTTTTTTCGTTTCGAGGTACGGAACCCTAAAAACAATAAGGTTTTATTAAAATGAAAACAAGGAAATTAGATTTATTTATCAATATAAAAAATGCTTATACAAAGTTTCGTCTGTGCTTTTAATCGTTGAAGAGTTCCCGCGAGAGGGCGATCCTAGTTGCACGATCAAGTCATGTCTGTCATAAAAATGTATTGTCATCAAAACCAGAGGTGTGAGCAAAATTCCAGGTCAACCGGTTGGTGGGAACAGGTTTGAAACATATTTGCAAGATTTGTCCAATACATACTAACTAACCAAATCACTAAAAAAAACAAGGCAAGTTAAATAAAAGCTTATAAAAGAGCATCGAAATACCGAAACTTGCTGTTAGCCACTCCAGCATCAGTTTGAACAGTTTGCAACGAAAGAAAAGTCTCTAAAGCCGGTTGCAGACACAGAGCTAAACTTAGTTGGTTTAATTTTAGAATAGGTGTTTTGCAGACTGAAAATCCACAGAATTTTGTTTCCCAGAAAATATTTCACGTAATATTTGCTCCTTGTATTTTTATATAGAATTTTTTTGTTTCAACTAAACGAAATTCGATGAAACAATTAGCTATGAAACAACGCACAACACTTTTTTGTGTTTCTGTATTTTCCCTCTCCTGGACAAAGTCCTCCCCATTCCTCTCTCAATATTGCGCCTCTTCTCGCCAATGAATGAGGAAGCCATCCAAGGCGTCTCGCCATCTTCTCCTCAACCGGTTTGCCGCGAACCCGTCTTCAGCCGCTGGGCTCCAGTTTTGTGATCTAGGGGCCCCCACCTTTACGAATGATTAATCACCATAAATAGAAATAAATAATATAGGTATTGTGAACCAAAATCCCTCAGCCTCAACTATGCCAACTAATTTAGCTTAGCTCTTTGTCTTGGTGTCGGAAAAACATGATTTCCACTTCCCCGCTATTCACGAATCAGAAAAGAATAGAAGAGCAGTCGAAATTATGTTTTTCCTACACCTCTGCTATTCTTTTGTTTAAGGTTAAATTGTTCACATGGGACTTCGTAGAGCTTCATAGTTTCGGCGCTTTTCTGGTGGTTGCCACTGCTGATTCAGGCTTTCAGGATTTTCAGTGGTTAGGGAATAGAGGCAGGCTGGTTCCAAAAAAAAAAAACGATAAAAAAGGAACGACGAACTTATGTTGTACAGGCAGACAGATTTTACTTATGTGTTGTACAGGCAGACAGATTTTACTTACTCGTATCTGTCTGTAGAGACTATACATTCATCATTTAAAAGAGACTGGCTTACGGTACATGGCATTAATCTTATTACTGTTATCAAATATATCACTGTAAATAACTAGCCCGCTACCGGTATTCATAATAACAGGCTTGATTGTCAATGCTTCGATACCTACTTCTCATATAGAATAAAACGATTTCTCAGAATTTTATTTAGAATTTATCAAACAACACTTCATTTTTTTTATCAGAAGTTTTTTCAAAAACGTTACGTTAAATGAAAATTGGATTATATTTCCAAGAATCTGGAATAATACCATTAATTAAAGATTATGTACTTGATTATAGCATAATCACACCACAATCAATAGGGGATCGGACTGGGTAAAGAAAACGATATCTATTTTGTCCGTCAGACAGGTAATACAAAAATATTAGAAACGTATTTTTTGTTTTATCAAAATATCAAAAAAATACGTAGTTAGAACTCATTAAAGTTGGAGAGTGGGGGCTTACTACGTCACAAGTGGGTATAAAACTTACCTACATGTGACGTCATGCGCCATTTCAACTCAATATATCTCCGTAATTTTGTGACCACGTGAAAAAAGAAAAAATACGTGTCCAATACTTTTCAATAAACTACCCGACAGACAAAGAAAAAAAAATAGGATTATCCCCTATTGCTAGATAGGTTCTTCTTATACCTACCTACATAGTTCGTTTTTTCCTCATAGCAGTAAGTATATTTACATGGACGTTATTTTACCTACCTACATGTACATAACAGGAGATTAAATCAACGCATCCAAATAAAAAAAAAACTGTCTCTTCTGAACAATGAACTATAAGTACCTATATTTGCGTTGAAATCAACATGATATTGACCAACAGATAAAACGACACCATTTAAAATACGCTTTCCATTGCTGTTTTTTGCTGAAGAGAGAAAGAAATAATCTAGAATATGAAGTAGTGGATGTGTAGTGTAATATTTGCATCAATCACGGCTGTATGTTAGACTCCCCACCTATTGTGATATAAAGCGGGTTCGCTTGCCCTCTCTGTTCGCAGTTATTCAAGTTTAGTGCTGGACAACGCAGATTTGTGATTACATAACCATGAAGGCAGCTACTTTGTTTGTTTTTGGTAAGTATTTTTGTTGTTTTTTTGGTCTAAAAGTACCTTTTCGTCGAAATATCTTAAACTTCTAAGAAATTACTAACTTTGAAAAGTAATTCTGATAGTGATCTAAAATTGTTGTTGCTTTTATGTCTGGGTGATTCACACCTGTGTGTTGTGTTTTTTGCTAGCTATTGTTCGTTAGGTTCTTTTTTAAGTGAATAACTAATTTTTAAATTACTACGAATTAGTTCATTCTAAAGAGGTTCTCCTCCAGGGAGTAGATCCAGTTTTATTGCAAGAGGAAAAAGTACTCAAAAGCATTGAGACTTTACCTATGAGAAAATATTATAAAAGTAACGACCGGGGAGTGCAAACTATACCTATTGTTATATGTATGTATAATTTGCAACTGCAGCAATTGTGTATACGTTTTACCTCTCAATATGTACATCTAAATTGAATCAGAACAAATCCAGTAACGAGCTAAGCGTGTATAACGTAGCTTCTTCAAGTTCAGTCAATTCGTTTGAATTGTCTGCACTGAAATCTGTGGCATTCCTTCAGGTCCGTAAAAATACAAAAAGAAAACCGCTTCGTGCCCCAAGTATCATCTAGTAAAGATTCAAGATAAATTCAATAATTTCCCCATATTCTACGCATTTAGCAATTCCCTCATTTTCCAAGGAATGGATGGTTCCTTGGACAATTCAACATTTTAATATTCATAATATTTGTGCTTAAAGAGGAGCTCGTGGCTAAATAATAACAGCCGCACGGGTCGATCGTCAAGGTTAAGCCGTGCTTGCCGAGGTAGGTCCGTGGATGGGTGACCATAATTTCATACCGAGTTTACTCCGTGCCTCGGAAAGCACGTTAAGCCGTTGGTCCCGGCTGTCATTTGTAGATCTTTGACAGTCATTACGAGTAGTCAGAAGCCAAAAGTCTGACATTCAGTCTTACTAATGGGTATTGTATAACCCAGTTACTGAGCTGTGGAGGTCAGATAAGCAGTCGCTTCATGTTAAATACTGCTACTCAGCTGCATCCGGTGAGACTGGAAGCCGACCCCAAGATAGTTTGGGAAAAGGCTAGGCAGATGATGAATATTTGTGCCTAAAGCCCGACAAGCTACCAAATTAGGTCTTATTCGGGTCCTACGTTATTCACAAACCGGTGTTCATTGGTCCAAAGTGGTCCTCTTCCTGCAATTACCTAGATGAGCATTTTACGACCTTAAATGGTATTAGTTAAGGTCAGCCAGAGCTACGACGATCCTTTGACTTGATAACATGATGAGGTCTAAATGCTTCCGGTTTATTAGGGAGACGTGGATAAGTGTAATGTAGTTTTGCAATGTTTAAACATCTTAGTTTTACAATCGCAAAGGGTCATCAGACGGCCTAGCATGACCGCCGTAGAAACGGGCTATGTCTACGGAAGAATCGACAATTTGACAGATATTTCTATCGTCCCAAGCATGGCGATATTAAGAATGTAGAAAAGAAATGTTTCTTTTCTTCAGTCGACACAAGTCTACAACGTCGAGCATGACGACCATATTTTCTCTTCTTTTGACATTTGGGGGTAGAAACATTACTTCTGACAAATGTCAAACTAGTCTTATTAAAAACTAAATACGAGAAATACGTTTCGTGGTTGCGTTGAGTTACGTTCAAAAGGTTGAAATGTTATGTAAAATTAGGTTTAATTTCGCGAAAAAGATCCAGGCCTGGATCCAGGATGCAGCAACACCATCCCGTCCACGAAAAATGAAAAACTCCTGCTATTGGCAACTTTTTTTTGTTAACTAATCGTAATAATATTCAGGGAATATAAACATCACGTGATACGTCCCCGTTGCTATGGAAAGAATTCCTGTCTATGTCTTCGTAGAAACGCGAGTCGACGGAGCGCGCCATGCTCGGGTAGAAGAAAAGAAAAGTAGTATAGAAAAGATTTCTTGTCGTTTCTTGGTAGAATAGAGATAGAACGGTCATGCTGGGGGGCTGTTGGGACTTTAGAACTAACGCTGATCTGAAATCAGTTCTGCAGAGTAGCTACACTGCAGAACTGGATTTCAGATCAGTGTTACAGAAGAGAACTGATTTTCTTGAAAGCTTTTGTACCAGGGGGAAAAGGCAAGTTATTTTTTTACACATGTCATACAAAGAAGTCAAAGACAAACATTCTTCATCAGCCGTCGCCGGTGTGAATGTCAGTATAAAAATAAGCTTCTTTTCTATTTCTGAAATGATTCTACTAAGGTCGTGAGTCATTATTTTCTTAGAAAAATACCTATAATTATCATTCCATGTGTGTAAAGTGTTTGTAAATAGTTTTTATGAATAATGTGGTAGGTAACGAAATAATTAATATTCAGCCTCGCATCCTTATTTGAAGTCTTACTTAACAGTTTTTATTCTTTAGCACAATATTTGTCATTTTGAAATATACACCGTGTAAATCACCTCATCACCAAGCCGTCAACGAAGTATTCTGTACATGAAACTTAGTAACTTTACGCAAAAATTATTGGTGGGAAACGACTTTTTTTTGGGGGGTGTAAATTCATGTTTTGTGGTAGAACTCAATGTAACGCACTCAAAACGTTGTGCTGATGGACGGATTGAATAGTACGGGGGTCGTGGAGGTATTTAAAGTAAAAATCTTACATTAAAAACTTGTATTTAAAAAAATACTTGTCAAAAAGTCGGAACTTTGACCCCTAATATCTCCGTAACTAAAAGGTTCCCAGGTATGGCGTAGAACAAAAAAATGATCGCAATGACAGGGAGGACCAGTACCTTTTGGCTTCGTTAAGAGGTGTTTTACACCCTTTATAATTGAGTTGTTTTTATTTTGCCTAACAATAAATAAAGGTTTTATCCTCAATGTCACTAATGAAGAGGTTTTTCAATAAACATGAAACCTACTGGCTTTTAATAATATGTTAACATCTGTTGGCTTAAAGCTTGAGTAGGTATGAGAGTTGTTATCCTTCTGTCTTTCAAGACTGACTCAGAACGACATTACGGTTGTCTAATTTACATTCTATTCTCGTCTCATCTATGCCTACAATTGTATTTATCCTAACAATCCACAGTTGGCCCGCGTGTTGGTTTCCCATTCCCAGAGAGAGGCCTATGGCCCACCTGCGCGACTCTGATTATGTTACACTATTGCACTATACTCCCTTGTTGGTCTAGTGGTCGCAATCTTGACTGCTGAGCATGAGGTCTTGGGTTTGACTCCCGGATTGGGCAAATCGGGATGTTTTGTTTTAGCATTATACAAACGAATACAACCAACCAACCTTAACTGACTATTCTTCTCCACCAATTTCCAGCGCTGGTGATCGTGGCGGTAACCTGCCGTCCCGACAAGGCTGACCTGAAGCAGATCAAGGCAGAAGCAGCCCGCAAGAAGGCATGCATGCACGACTGCAGCTCAGTAGCCCTGGAGCCCGTCTGCGCCGGCAAGCAGGGAGAGAAACCCAAGTCTTTCGGCAATGAATGCGTCATGAACAACTATAACTGCGAACACCATGAGAGTGAGTATTGTATAGTCCGGTTAAGCAGCTAGCAAGCTTTTAGAATTGAACTGCAAGGAGTCACAACAAAAAAGAAAAGAAAAAGAATTTTCTGGACACATTAGTGATCGTGCCTACCAGAAGGTGCACCGATGAAGGTGGTTCTAGGCACTTGTTTAAGTGCCATTACATAATTGAAAACTTTGACGGGGAAGTCAAAAATGTAAGGGATTGACATACCTAAGCTACCTATCAAAAAGCATAATTGTCATCGTTGTAGAAATACGAAACACTTTGAAAGGGATCGCCAAATGGATCAGTCTTTATGGCGACGCCAAAAGACGTCTTATGGAAAAATAGACTATAGTCGGGTACATATTTTCTAGATACGACGTGACGTTCCTGAAAACTGAAAATATTTAGGAACGATCATGTCTCAGACTAACAGAAGTTAATAAACGTTTATTCTGGTAAAGGTCCTAGAACAATGGTGTTATTAATGTAATATTTAGCTAAGCTATTGGATTAAATCATCGAAAATTCTCGATCGAAAATCATTCATAAACAGAAGTTACATCGATCTTAGAAAGATCCAAACCATAATAAAAATAATAATATTTTAGGCTGTACTGAGTTAGACCACAAATTAAATTAATGACCTCAATGAGACAGTTCAAGAACACAACACAAATTAAAAATGTTGAAAAAACTTTAATGTACGTTCCGGGAAGCTCATGAGTTTTCCTTGTAAAGTTATATTACAATAGCATTGTACACTGTATGATACAACCTATTAACAAAGTCTCGTGAGTCATACGTTACATAAGAAACGTTTTAAAACTATTAACATTGAATTGTTTATAACGCCTACACACTTCTGAGTAAGAACTCAGATCCTGTGTTTTTAGTCTTCCATTGTTGTCTTGCCTGTTAGCACTATTATTAAAAAAAGTTCACCTATAATTTTAGAGCGTGGGTAGTATCAATATTCTTTAAATACCTAGTTGAAATGTCAACTAAGTTAGCTAAACTCTAAAAGGTCTAGAAGGTCAAATTATAGAATTTACTGCAGATCCTACTCAATCTAATATAGGAACGTCACTTTACAAAATATAAGGCAATAGTAGTAATATAAAAATAATAACGCAACGTCCCTAGAGCGAAATGGTCACCTATACCAGAATTTACGAGTCACGTTTACGAAATAATGAAGGATCCGACTTTTTTTCATGGTAGATGGCAATCTAAACTGTGTCGGCCCAGAAATAAGCCACTTTTTTGGCGCCCTCTGTAGCGTCCAACAGTTCTTGTAATGAACAAACACACAGGACACGCAGGACATATTAACTGCCCCATCGTTTGAGGAACAGCCATACATTTAAACTCCAGAGCAAAGCCATTAATGAATCTCCACCTGAGCAGGCTTTCCTTGCTACGACTAATCCGACTATCGATTTTGATACTTCGGAATTGGACTTAGTACTACTCGCAGAGACAAACATTATGTTATCAATCGATAGCTGCTAAGATAGAGGGACAGGTGGAGACGATGAAGAGAATTGTCTAGGTAGGTATACTAATGTTTGGAATAAAGTATCTTAAATACATAAGATTTGGAGAAGTAACTAGGCAGGGATGAGATTTGAGATTATTATACACTAAATATCGCTTTACCAAATCATTTATTATAAATTAAACAAACGGCCTCCTTTGTATACTAGTCGCAAGTAAGTCTTGCGGTCTCTTTTCCTGTGCGTGAGGTCTCACGTTCGATTCTCAGGTCTGGAAAATTATTACTGGGTTGATTTATATGGCATTTGTCAGTAGCAGCACGGAGGCTGCTTTGTGTCCTGTTCTGTCCTGTCCTGTCTTTTTGCATGGACTAAAATATAAATGGTGAAATCTGAGTGAACCCTAGGTGTTAGGTGTGTTAACCAAACATTAAAGTCTGTCAATGCAAATGTAAAACGTAAGTATGCAGGAGATGGCAAGAGAATGCAATAAATGTCAATGAATGCTCAACGCGGCTGAATCTAAATAAAAATGCAAGTTGTCCGACTCAAAACACGTCAAATTAAATTATGTACAAAATGCATCACCTAGGGTCCGCCGTATGTCAAAGCACTCTCAAATGTAGGTCGCGATCAAAGTGCAAATACGCGAGCCTACTAACTTATTAAATCAAAAATACATATTTTTTAAAACCATGCGTGCACCGTACACTAGGTACGCTTTTATCTTACCCTACGGGAATCATAGGCATGATGTTAAAAGTTAAAAAAAAAAAACAACAACTGAGTTCACTGCAAAACAGCTGCAAGTTCGTGACATTAATATTGCACAAGAAGAGAAACCAGAGAGAACGACACGAGAAACACGTTTATGTATGTTTAAAACACGATGACTTACCATCAATTTATGACCGTTGTTGTTTAATAAAATAACAGTTGACATACCTACGGAGCTGTTAACAAATTAAAATATCGATTCTGTCTGAAAATAAACACGCGGGGATGTTGTCCAACCAAGTAATACGATGCAATACATTTTTCACCAACAAAAGAGACTCGACGGCGCGTGATGTTGCAAAATCCACCAAAAATAAACCATAACAACGAGATATAGTAACAAAGAGTTTCAGAATTCGATGGCGAATAAAAGTCCATTGACGTTATATGAAATAGTTTGCAATCACTGTGGTTGTAGAGCCTGTGTGTTCAGCAAGGTGTGACGCGTCAGGTAACCGTGGTAATATGGCGGGTGCTGCCATTGTTATTATGCCTAACGCCCCGACCGGATCGTGAGTCATGATGTTTTGTTGTTTATGGGTTGCTATGCACTCAAACAACATAGAGGTCGCTAGATGTCAATCTAGGCTGGAAAATGTACTGTAATTGTTTTAAATTGCAGTTGATTCCATTTTTGAAACTCTAATTATGAATCCAATACTGAGCCACGAATAATAATAACGAATAAGTCTTGGCTGAATTTTAGCAGCTCAGCGACAATGTTGAGCAACCTGAATAAAATATTGCAAATCAGAAAAGTTTGACCGTTTCTTTAGCATTGCTCCGAAGCAACCGAGTAAAAAGAGAATGTACAAATGGCATAGTTTTTTTTTCCAAAAAAGGACTTGAACAACCGAGCTCTGCTCGTGTGAAGATACAGAAAACGAAGTTTCCCAGATATGAGACCTAGCTAGATTCATTTTACGCCATCGTAAACCCCTATATTGCAACTTTCATCGAAATCGTTAGAGCCCATTATCAATATCCTAGCTAGAGAGACAAAAAAAAACAATATCCTAATCACGTTCTCGAATATGGCTCTAACGATATCGAGTTGTGTACATTCGTCTTAGGTTAGATCTATGTATACCTAATGTAATAAGCAGCTTCAAAGTTTCTTACAAAGGGCAATGAACTTGTAAGAACGAAGATTTGGCCATTCTCTTGCTGTACAAGTCGAGACAAATGCAAACCTGTTTTTAGATGAGCAGGTGCTGCAGGATGTGTTTTACCACTTGTGTTAAATTATTCTTAGGATTAAATTACTAGTATACCGAAGAATCTTACAAGCCGTTCCATCGTTTCAAATAAAATTATATAAATGGTACCTATAATACGGGATAGGATTTGTGCCCAGTTGATAGCATTAGGCTCGCCACTTATCACATCTTCTGCGTCTGCCTAGCCTTTTCCCAAACTATGTTGGGGTCGGCTTCCAGTCTAACCGGATGCAGCTGAGTACTAGTATTTTACATAAAGCGACTGCCTATCTGACCTCCACAACCCAGTAACTGGGTAATACGATACCCCTTGGTAAGACAGGATGTCAGTCTTTTGGCTTCTGAAGTTCTGACTACTCGTAACGACTGTCAAAGATCTACAAATGTCAGCCGGGACCAACGGCTTAACGTGCTTTCCGAGGCACGGAGGAAACTCGGTATGTAGTTATGGTCACCCATCCACGGACCAACCTCGGCAAGCACGGCTTAACCTTAAAGATCGACCCGTGCGGCTGTTATTATTCAGCCACAAGCTCCTCAAAGGCTCGCCCCTTATCACACGGGACTTAAACATAACTGGCGCAATGTGTTTGTACTATATGGTACACCTCTGCCAAACCTTTCGGGGATTAGAAGCGTGATGTTATGTGTTATCCTAATGTCAACAATGTTTCTTTATTTCAGCCTTACACAAGATCAGCAAAGGCGAGTGTGCTGGCTCCGATGGCATCCGTCTATCTTAAGCCGGGAAGACATGAACTCTTTAATTTTTAACGCTTTTGATGACTGCATTTTATAAAGGATACAATAATTGTTGTTGTAAGCTTATCGACTAACATCAAAGAATTGTATGTAATTAAAGATTTAAAGTAGAGTTTTAGCAGATCATTTTATATTTGATTATGTATTAAATCATGTAAGTTTAAATAAGTTAAATGGTTTTTCTTTTTAAAAGAAGGTGCAGTATTACCTAACTTACTCTAAAGGTGCGTACAGACTATATAACTCTGGTTGTGGAACTCACTGCCGCCTTACATAAGGGACTGCCAAACTATTGCAGTTTTCAAGAGAGGAGTGAAAGAACATTATCTTTCCATTCCGTCATAGTTGCATAGGTATTTATTTTAATTGTATTTATATTATAGTTATATAATTAGTTTTTGTATGTAAAAGTAAGTTAGTATGTTCTTAATATATTGTATTTTATATTTGAAATAGTTATTTGCTTTATGTTTTCCATTTTCTCTTCTTCTTTTACACACTTTGTCTACATCTCTTTTTTTATTATCTCCTTTTGCAGGTATGCTGGAAGAGATTTCTTTAGAAATAAGCATTACCTTTGTACCTATTTTCTTTTCCTTTCTTCTGTTCTGTATTTAGTGTGTACATAAATTGTTAAAATAAATAACATAACATTTTATACAACATTGCTATATAACATGTTTCAGATAATGTGGACACTGAATGTTATAAAACATGTTATTATATATATCACAACAATGTTATATAACTAAAAACTAATAACTTATAAACAAGGACGAACCCAGCATCTACGCTTTTTTGATCTTCTTTTGTTATTTAAAAATACAACAGTCGCTGCCGCAGCCAGCAAAACGTCCTCTCGTGTCGACATTGTGGATAGCACCGAAGAACGACAAACGACAATGGTTATATAACATTGTTATATTGCATTGTTATTCTAATGTGTACAGTATTGTTTTATATGAATGTTGAATAACAAGGTTACATAATGTGGACGTGTTATAAAACACAAGTTATATAATATGTTACATAGTCTGTACGCACCTTTACCCAGTTTTACTCCCAAAGGTGTGAGAAAATGGAACAAAAGCATGTAAGCCTATCCGTACAATAAAGTATGGAAGAAAAATACCTAAACGAATCTAGGAAAGGCTGGGGGGGGGGGCGAGGAGAATAAAGAAACGCATCCCCTGACGATGATGCGTTTAAGAGCCAGAATGACCTCAAATATTATCTTTATATTTTTTGGTTGTCACAAGAAACTTAGTTTCTATTCTTGGTTTATGGTTACTGCTTTTAGTTTAACGGACAACGGTACGTGTACCTACCAAACATGACCGATTCCTTTATGACATGAATCTGCCTACTAAGCATTTCAAGCTAAACCAAGCTACGAACTATTATGATCTAAACCACAACGTCTTTAAAACGCTGAGTAGTAGCGTCAAGCACTTTACAACGCAGTGTCACTTTATTTTCCTTAGCTTCCTTACTAGTGGAAGAGCCTTTGAGTTAGTGGAGTGCTGCCTCGTCTAAACGATCCTTTATACTGACCGTGCTTTGCACTTAAGAACCGGTTTTTGAGTTAAAAAAGTGGGACACGTCCTGGTACTACGTTCCCTAGAGACACAGACACACTTTTGCGGACTACTTGTAGGGTTTGAGTTTTCGTTTGAGTTCATAGTGTAAGGGAGTGGGCTGGAATCTACGTCTGATTCTTTAGAAATATTTCTAAGGTGTTAATGCTGCGCGTACAGTTTTTTGACTTTAAAATACTATTGTCGCTTCTAATATAAAATCAGGATCGATTGTAGATGGAATATAAATATTCCTGCGGATAGACAGTAGAGTGTAAGTATCATTTTCGCAGTTTTGTCTATTCAAAGAAGAGACAATAGAGAATTTTCAAATTAAATAAAACATAGAAGCTTCCATCTGGCAAGGACTCAATGGTTGCACCAAATGTGATTGTGAGTAAACTGTGGGAAGAGGAGTACTCACCATCTCCCAAAAAACCCCGGAACTTTTGCCTCCCACACATGATCTGCAGTGACCTGTGGTAACGCCCTCAATCGATAACGCATCCAATAAGTACAAGTAGGCCTCTGCAAACACACATTGGTAAACTGGCGGATTAAAGATCCATCCGACACTCAGTGCGATGCGGTACTCCTGACCAGATCATGGCCTGCTGGAATGTCCTACGTGTCCCTATGCTGAAGCCAAAGATGAACAAGACTTACCAGTGCTACAGACAGACGCCGTGCTTAACGTGGTCATCTACTGGGCCCAAGAAGTTTAACAAGTCGTTACATAGATACTAAAAAAAAACCAGCAGAACTGAGATCCTCCTCCTTTTTAGAACTCGGTTAAAAAAGAAGAGGATGATTGTATAACGAAAACCTAAATCAGCTTGGCCGGAACCAATTGATACGAATAGCAGTAAGATAAAAGAAGACCGATTCGTTTTTTTTCCACGAAGCTTTTCCGTTTAACCAAGGATTTAAGTTAAAGTTTATTAAAAAGATTAATTACCCTTTGGTAACGGGGAACGTAGATCCGCGAACAAAAGTTATCCAAAAAAAAAAGCGCGAAGTCGTTTTGTCGTGGATCCGCGTTACGGATACCAAAGGTTAAGCAAAGAGTGGATAATCAGTTGATCCTAAAGCCTGGACACGTACCCATAGAGGTACCTAATTTAATATTGGCAAATAATTTCCCAGATCATGGGTAAACCGTAAAGTAGGTAGAAATTAACCACAAACACCTAGTTTACAAAGTGGTAAAACCAAAACAACAGCCTCCCCACTATCGTATTCAAACCTCACACAGTCACATGACAAAACAAAACGTGCCAATAACAAAAACAAATGATATCACTAACGCTCCGGATAACATTGGATGTTTATCGCAAAAGGATTATCTAGTATTTACTTCACTTATGACACCGCCTAGATCGGGAGTCAATAGGGCGGACAAAGTGACCCACTTGTATGAGATAGACTGTCTGTCGCCTATCTATAGGGATGTTTGTTGGCTGTGTATCGCTCACATTGTAATGCCAGGGTAGTGGTCCTGCCGTGTCGACGGCGCGTTCGTGTTTCACGCGCGCCTCAAGGAGATGTCAGCAAACCGGAAGGGGTCCGAGAGGGCCGATGCCTGCCAGGGCTGAGGGACTGTTCGAAAAAGATACCGTGGCCCTGGAACACAAAGAGCTAAGAAGGAACATGGATTGGTTTTAGTCAGTACAAGCCTGACACTCCCCTCCGCTCCGCCGAGAGCAGGGGGGGGGGAGGGGCATTTAATGATTTCCAATCCGTAAAAAAAAAGAAAAATGTCCTAGGTTCTATTTTTAACCCCCGACCAAAAAAGAGGGGTGTTATAAGTTTGACGTGTGTATCTGTGTGTCTGTCTGTGGCATCGTAGCTCCTAAACGGACGTATCGATTTTGATAAAATTGGTTTCGTTTGAAAGGTGATTTAATCGAGAGTGTTCTTAGCTATGTTTCGAAAAAATCTACTCAGTCGTTTGATGGTAATAACGTCTTTTCTAGTTGAAGGGAACAACTTCCACAGGTCTGGTCGATTCGAAATTTGAAATCTTGTCACTTGTCAACATGGGCATCGCCAGGGGGGGTGGTTGCACCCCCCCCCCCTCACCCCAAAAATGTTTTTTTTTTATTTAGCTGTTTCGTTTATTGGCGAGAAGAAGCGCAACACCGAGAAAAGTGGAAGCAATGGGGAGACCTATGCCCAAGATGGGGTCAGTCAATAATCCAAGCGTCTTAGCGTCGGGGGACCGCTAAGTAGACCGCTTAGAACAAGCACAAAATAAAGCGGACCCCCGACGCTAAGACGCTTGGATTATTTTATTTTTGGTTTTTTAGAGGTTTTTAGTGTCGGGGGTTTTTTTTAATTTTTAATTTAATTTTTTAATGCATATTAAAAGACTTAATAAAAAGGCTCAAATACTAAGGTGAGTGCTGGTGGTGTTGACATTTCTTGAAGACGAGTAGGTAGTATATTGTTTTTCCACCAGTACGCAAACTGGGTGCGCCAAAGCTCACCTAAATTTTCAACTCCGATAATTGGAAATCCGAAAATGTTCTTCCTAACATTTTTCATCCTAACAATCACAATTCCTAACTACTGTGTTTCTAATGTTCATAATTCCGAAGCATTCAACTTCTTAATGTCAGTAGCAATGAACATCTATTATACTTTTATTTGTTTTCCTATATTTTCTCAACATTTATTTTATCTTTTTTTTTAATTAAAGCTTCTTCTTTAATTTTATTTATAGTGGTGTGTACCTGCAAAGATATCCATAGGTTAGGTTAGCTTAGAACTGTGACCAACTACGCGCGAGCCGAGCGAGCGTAGCGAGCGGTGCCGCGGCAGCGGCCGGCGAGCGCTACCTCGAAATTGGTCGCGAAATTTTTCTAAGTATTTTTTTCATAGTGGGCCACTTTAAATGTCATCTTCTACCCACATATATTTTTTATTACACTTGGTAAATGTTTCTTCCTGAGTATGAGTGAAAATATTATGGTAATTATGTTAAGGGATAAAAGTGTTATGATAAAAGACAGTAGGAGTTTAAATATATTTACATTAAGGATATTATTAATTACAATTTTCGGAAACATGAGTGTTATGAACATCGCCGGTAGCACTACAAATAGTATGAATGAAAACTTTAGGATGAAAAATTTTAGGAAGAGTGATCATTCGGATTACAAATCATTAGGAAGAACAATTTCGGGTAAAGAACTTTAGGTGAGCCAATATGGACCCACGCAAACTGCATGCAGGGTGACCTATTCCATTCCTAACTAGCGACCCGTCTTCACTTCGCAAGAATCTCAAAAGTGCAATTTTGTAATGAAGAAAATGAGCAGTAAGCAAAAAAAAAAAAGCCGCCACGTGCGATTCGAACTCGCACACAAACTGTTTCGTAGCATCAAAAAATTCAATAATAATATTTTTAACGCTCATTCATTGGTCAATTTTCATTCAACAACATCATCATCTTCCTGCCCTTGTCCCATTTTACTTGGGGTCTGCGCAAAACGTTTTCAATTTACGTTCAACAGCAAAACTAAATTTGTTTTTCATAGTATGTTAGTGAAAAACCGTGCCGCTGCACTTCGAGAAGCTAAATATGAAATGATTTTAAAAGAGTATCCATGGAGTTTCTTGCCGGTTCTTCTCGTTTCCTATGGGAAACGACCAACCCGAACCGTGCACCTTTTGTTGCCGTTTGATTTTGATTTTGAGGGGTACATACGTGGCGTATAATGGCGACCTTAACTTCGTATTGGGATTGGTTGTTAGACGGGCCACAGGTGGGTCACGCAGTAGATGCTATAAGACGGGCGTTGTCGCCGTGGGAAAAGAAATAAAAATGTTGATGTGATGGAGTTAAGTACGTTTACGGATGATTAACTGGAGAAATAAACTAACAGGGAAGAGGGGAACGCTATGGAGGATACCTTTCATCAGAAGTGGGAAATCGCAAGTATGAAAAATAAATTGTACTACTTAAATAAACAAAACTTATGTTGTAAAATCTTTATTGAATTTAAATTTCATTTGTTATTATTTCAACGTCACGACTTCTAGAAGCCATGATACTCCGTACTTTGTACAATAAATAAAAATATTGACTTGAACAATAATCTTACAATTACAATCATTAATAAAATATTTATTTGAACATGACTTTGGCGTTAATTTTACAACTACTTACGCACTATTAAAATTTCCTTAAAGAAATAGGAGTAATTTTGAATTTTAGGAACTTTTTGACCAAAGTCTTCTTTCTAAATAGAACTTAATAAAATATGTATCGAACATTATAATTTCTAATTTTTTTTTAGTCCAGGTTTGGTGCAGAAATTCTTGACAAAGATGTATTTGTCGCTCCCGAACATCTTTTAATATAGCTTTTATGGAATTGGAAAGGAACACAATCATACTAAGACCTTATTTTTCAATAGATAACTTTTATCCCAGGAATAAAATATTGGGGTTTGATAGTTTTAATATACAAAATATTGAATAAAACGTCCTTAATGATCTATAAGATTATGGATATACACGATCTTGATTCAACCTCATGTATTTATCAATTATTATTTTGCATTAAACCCAGTATAACGCAGTCTACTGCGATATAACCCAGTAAAATCCAAAATTCATCAGAAAATGAAAGAAAAGTGTGAATCAACGTAGATTAAATCTAAAACACGTACAAATGCTGTTATCATAATTGCTTTGGCCATCAAACTTTATCATATAAACTATATTTAAACTAAATTATTATGTTATTATTATACAAAAACTTAATTTTACAGCGTAATCATTATACTACCTGAATTATATAAAATTTTAAAAGACAAACAACTACACAGTAAATATTCAAGTCTGTATGGTGGATGATTTTTATCGAAACGAACACTTAGGGCGGTATTTTTGTGAACATGAAAAATATATGAATACCAAAACAGATTGAAAATATACACGGAGAAAATGCATCGGTATACAAACTTTTACTAAGTACATGATTCTGGAATTTTAGACCCCAAGGGTTAATGCTACTGGTTCTAGAATCATGTAGATATTTGAATCTATTCTAGAATTTTGTTGGAAAGGATACATTAGTAAGTACGATCTACATAATTTAATTAGGGATTTTAACTTATAGCTATCTAATTTAAATTTTAGGGTAGACCACAAAGAACAGGTACATACTAAGTATATATTTTATTATAACCACAGTCTACCTAACTCTATACAGTAAATCAAGGCGACGATTTCGTTTTTGCAACCAAATTGGACGGGGCAGCCATGTTAGATTTCAGGACAACTGACAGGTGACAGTTGGGATGGCCATTTCTGTTTTAAATCCAGCTGAACCTTCGACATACATTTATGGCTGTTTCAGTTTGTTTGGTCATTAGCGACGTCACATTATTTTTGTGACAAGGTTGTTAGTCCAGTTAATTTATACGCGTTTAAATGTATTTTTTGTCAATTGAACTGTATCGCTATGTGAATACTAATAGGAAAATTATATCTTGCTATGAAAGTTTCTTACCTTAAAATTCATAATCCATACAAAAAAATGGTGCCAAGAAAATTATATGACGTCATAAAAAACCTATTAAGGCTTTTGGAAATGTCAAAGATCAGTGCCAAATTATTTGTACTACTGTATAGAGATAGTTACACTATGCTTACTATAGTTATTACGTATGGTTGAACGTAATATGGCGACCGTCCTCAGGCAGTGCGGTACGTAATGCTTACACTTATGTGAGAACCAATGCACTTTGCGTGTTCTGTCGCCTCATCAGCATTCTCCCAGACTTGTAATAGCATAATCTGGAATGATAAAAATTGAGGTCGTTATTTGATGATTATTATGAAAGAAATTTGAATAGAGATAGGTCTTTTTTTAAAAGGACGTATTAAAAATTATATTAGATGGCTCAAATGACTACTGAGTGACTAAAGCTAAAACCGAAGCCGTTTTACGAATATGTATCACAGTTAACTAGTCTCCAAGAAACTAAAAACGGTTATTTGGCTCCAAAGAGATTTAAAAGACTTATAGGCCGATTGAGAATATTTTCATACAACAATTTTGATCGAAATTATCGATTTTGCCACACGAATGTTACATGACAGCCAGGGGTATGACGCTAGACAGACCAATTTGATACTAAGTAGAAACAAGTTTGATACAACATTGGATTACGGTTTTCTTAGTCTTGTCCCGTCGAACGCTCGTAAATATCTGATTGTCTTTGTTTGACTTAGCAGATTTTTCCCCACATAAATCTTAAAATCATTCCCAAAAAGGTCAAACTTACACGTGCTCTCACGACACGACACAGCTTCCAGCTCACAAAGTGTTTCAAACGTCCTGGCAGTTCCCGTAGCGTCGAAAGCACACACTGGTCCAGCAGACGGCGATGCACATCTACCAGCGCATAGCGGAGGAGGGACTCCCTCCCTCACTCGTGCCCTCATGATCTCGGGCGGTATCATCATGTCAGGAGCCTCCCCGATCTCATTGGCGTCACCGATGCCGCTCTCCCGCATCATGAAGGGCAAACTGGCTGGTTGTACTTCGTTCCATGCTGGAATGGAAAACAGCTTTTGGTTACTAGGGTTACCTATATGATCTACAAGGTGTTGTTTTGCATCCTCGTCAAATTCAAGGAGGTAACTATGCTAATGATTCTCGTCAGTAATAAAATGGTTAGGTAATTTTTTTTTTCTTATTACGGAAATCGGTAAATGTGAACCACCCGTGTTTTAAACGCGGCCCGTCTGATTCTTGCCCTATAACCACGCTTTCACACATACAAACAATCTCAAACGTTTATTCAAAAATTTCTTATTCCCTAAACCATGTTAAGAGGGTTATTCTGATATACTGACAAATTTAAACAACCAAAAAAATCAGCGTTTATTAATAATTAAATGGGTACCGTAATTTTAATTGATTATTTATGTCTTGTGTGACAACCTCCTGAATTTTGACGAGGATGCAAAACAACACTTTTTATAAGAAGTCGAGTCAAGTAAGGGTGTGGCGGCGGTGGCACAAGAAAAGGATATCATGAAGGATTGGGGGCATGCCTTTCCCCAGCAGTCCGGCAGATGGGCCATTATAGGCTAATTATATGAAAAAGATGTCAATGACGAGTTGTGGTGTTTCAGCGTAGAAGAATCTTATGTATTATCATCCTTATTAGCTAAAGAATGTTGCCATGAGCAACCTGTTTGATCATTTTTAAGAGATATTAATCGAAGTTTCAAGGTGATTAAAATGAACAATCATCAACATTAGTAGGCAGGTGGAGACAACCACTATCAGTGCAATCAAAATCAAACAATAATTTGACCTGCAACCGAACCGCAAACACAAATCTCCAGCATAACAATGCGGCTCACCGCATTCGAGATAACAGCTTAACCGAAGATAATAAAATTAATGGGGACATAACGTAGCTTAATTGTTTCTTGTTTTATTCCATTATTGTTCTCAACAGTTGTTCATGATAACTGTTTGACATTTCGTTTGACCCTTCAATCTAATCAGTGTTATTTATTTTCCTAAACTTTTCCTGTGATCTCATCCATATTACGCATCTGTAAAGCGCCCTATCGGCTCGCTGCACTATGTAAACAATGAGACGCACACGCCCCTTCTCATTGACTCACATTTGTGAAGTAAACATGTTAGGACTCTGTTTATTTGTACAAATTACTTAATAAATAAACATCTTGAACAATCTCTGGCAATGCGTTTTTGCTTGCACAGCTGCAGATTTGAAATCACTTCTACATTATTTACATTGTTAACTGCTATATCAACAGCTTGCTCTTTTGAAATGCAATGTCAATGATTATCTCTGGGTTAATTACCAAGTCTTACTAATTCATCTTTTACTTGCTATAAAAAGTGCCTTGAACCATAATAAAAAAAGCTACGTTCTAGTATGTAATATTTCTAATGTCTTTGCGACACTCCAATATTAATCATCGAATTGACAAATGAGGGCATTGTCGACCTTGATCAAACAGAGGTTAAGGTTCTTATTAAACAAATTGAACGAAATATTCCTATATTACTTTATTTATTTTGAGAAAAAGGTATGGATCCAAAGAAAGTTGTCTTAGATTATCCACTTTTATCTTAATAAAGATCTTTATCGTTAGGTCCCTGACACTAAACCGTCATAGGCCACAAAATCTGTATCTATTCCAAAGAACAAGCATCAAACTATGCTACGACCTTACTTCGTACCCATCCCAATGGCCCATTTGTTTCGAACTTATCAAAAATCTGAAGCGATCCGTTACATGGTAGATAAAACACTTGCATAACCACGTATCAAAGTTAACTGCGTACATAAACTGCGCTGCGTAATTGACCCAGGATGGAGTAATGACTATGATTTTTTTATCGTTTTGTGTCGGTTCGGTTTCCAGAAAGGGTAACTGATCTAGATAGGGGCACTTCCTCGGTGACTCATTGTGGATGGGCCTACTGCGCGTTTAATATGTGATTAAGCTGTGTCGCCTCCAGAATTTACCAGTGTTCTTCAATTACTTGTGATGTGGGTTTATGTTTTTAATTAACGAGCGTCATTTGTGTAAAAGTAGTAGATTACTATTGGCTTTCATATCTGCGTTTCATACAAAAGGTTCTTTAAAAATATTTTTTAAGTTGTAAAAAATATTTTTAATAATAAAGGAGAATGGGCCTGGAAGTATGTCATTAGTGTCTTATTTATTTGTTAATACCTAAGCATGTTGAGGTAAACAGAACTGGGTTAGCGGATGTATTAATACAATTAATTGGTACTAATCCAATGATGACATAATTATAGTGTGTATTACCTACTTATTACAAAGGTCATAATATTAAGATAACATTGTTTATGTTAAATAAAGAGCTTTCCTATTGCATTGTCTATTGAACAAAAAAAAATTTAACCGGGATTAGGTAAGGGCTTTTTCCGAATTCGGTCATTATTATCTATTTAGCCTTTTCCCAACTAGGCACGATTACATACAATACAGGCAGGATTACATCTAAAGTCAAATTCTCAAAAATCCTTGGTGATCGATACTTAAACACGTGATTATACTCATGATAAAAAACAACTTTCTCTAAGAAACATTTTTTTTATTCATTCACTTTCATCACAAGCGCGTAGGCGCGCGCGCGCGAATTTCATACAGCTGTTGTATTATTGTGATAAAAGTGAATGAGTATAAAAAATGTTTCTTTTGGAAAGTTGTTTGTTATCATGCGTATAATCACCGGTTTAACTACCAGTCACCCTATATGTAACATTGTATGCTTGCATAACAATCGTGTCATGTGCGGTCTAAGTCGTTGACCTAGCCCGACTTCACGCTTACTTGGTAGTATAGTTGCAGAGCTAAGCAGCTTGTGCCGATAGATAAGTTTGATTCAGGGGCAGCTGTTTACCCTGGGATCTGACCACGCATATAGAATTGAATCAACTAGTTTCATAACATCACGCATGTAATCCCCGAATGTTTAGGCAGACTCAGCAGAGGTGTACCTAATAGTACACCTATACATTTCGCTAAATATGTTTTTAATTTCCGTGTAATGGGACGAGCCTATTGTCATCAATCGGGCACAAATCCTGATTACTGAAAGAAAAATTCAATACCACTTTGATTAAAACCGAGTCGAACGTAGGACCCTGTGCTAAACTGTGGCGTTTTGGCCACTAGACCAATGAGGCTGTCTATCTATATCTAGTTTCATTAATCGTTATCTAGAACAAGTATTAAATACTGGTTGGATACAACCTTTGTCAAAAACCTAAACAAAATAGTTTGTTTTTGTTGCCTAGTCTCTGGTTCAAACAACACAACTTTAAACGTAAACGTGGGGTTAACAGTATACTGAAATCACACATCAAGTCTTTGACCAAGCGGTCTAATGCAATAGGCGACTGCGTTACTATGATCTAATGAGATCGAATAAATCCAGAATCGCTTGGATAATGATCCAAGCGATTTAGCCGGACGTACTGAAAACAAGCATTGATACATTTTCTTACATAACGTATCCGTTTTAAATTAAATCTATATAATAAATTGATAATGAATTAACAGTAAGTAGGAAGTGATCTTAGTAGAAAACAAATGTAGGCAAAGACTGCCTTATGGAAATTGATAGATAAGAAACCACCATTGTTAAGGGCTGCTGGATAATAATGACGAAGAAGTAATAAATAGAGGAGCTCGTGGCTATATAAATAACAGCCCCACGGGTCGATCTTTAAGGTTAAGCCTGCTTGCCGAGGTTGGTCCGTGGATGGATGACCATAATTACATATGTCGTGTATGTACGTTGGTCCTGGCTGTCATTTGTAGATCTTTGACAGTTGTTACGAGTAGTCAGAAGCGGAAAGTCTGACATCCAGTCTTACCAAGGGATATCGTATTACTCAGTTACTGAGTTGTGGAGGTCAGATAGGCATTCGCTTCATGTAAAATACTGGTACTCAGCTGCATCCGGTTAGACTGGAAGCCGACCACAAGATAGTTTGGGAAAAGGCTAGGCAGATGATGATGAAGTAATGAATAGTCTTCCAGACCAAATTTTGGTTGTGGCGGTCAATCTCGCGCCTCGCGAACACTAGTGCACACGTGTGCGGACAGGTGTAAGTTCTCACTTGCCCACTCTAGTCCAATGGTACAACTATCCGACACGACCGCTGGATATTTTCTTTTGTTTTCACAAATAACATAAATTACCATCGAAAGTGAACAATCAATGATGTTTATTTTGTTTTAAACTGGATGAAACTGTTATTTCGTACCTGACTACTCTGAGAAAAACAGCCGAAACAAACTCAGAGTTCATCGTCTCTTTTAAGGTACAGACATAATCTTGATCAACTCACATGAGGACTATGCAGATTTTACGTTAAGCACGTTAAGCATAAAATGCTTAAGCCGGGTACGCGAAGTAGGTGATTTTGCGTTATCTATTATATCTGTGGGCGCAACCTTAAAGGGTAAGGTAAGGTCATGCACGCCTACGACTTTCTCGTAGCAGTCGTAGCACACGCCTACGCCGTAGGCATAGGAACATTTATCATTTAACATTGTATGCTTTGGTGATAATATTTAATGTTTTTCCTAACCTTCTACATAGTTCTACTTATAATCTATTAAGTTTCTCATATGATAGTGATATCACGCGACTTCACCGTGGTGATCAGGCCATACAACTCATACAAGTTTATCTGAAAATATGAACTTTACTTATGGCATGACAATATCAATCAAATCACAATATCTTGTGTTTTAGGCATCGTCCTAATAGAACGCGAACGCGCGATCATCGCGCGAGTAAGCGATGCGACCATCGTGTGTTCAATGCAAACATTTGAGTCGTGCGACCGCGTCGTGCGATTGTCAGTTAGGACGCCTATTCGAGTTCAATGTTTAATCGCGCGTTCGTACGAGTGAAATTCGCGCGAACCTACGATGATCGCGCATTCGCGTTCTATTAGGACGATGCCTTAGGGTGATTGATTGATTTGATATGGTGGGAAATAAAATAAAATTATTTTGGAATTTTGGTTGCAGACAGAGGGGAATGAATTTGAGATAGATGATTTTTTACATAAACTACTAAAATTTCGGTACTTGTTCTATTCTATAGCAGCACGAGTAGCATGACCGCCGCCGCCGGCCGGGCTATGTCGACGGAAGAATCAACAAACTGTTACATTGTCATTGTCTATCTGTCATTATGTTGATTCTTCCGTAGACAAAACTCGTTTCTACAGTGGTCATCCTACGCGTGCTGGTCGATTCTATCACGCGTATCTGTACTCTATAGTCAAGTTAAAGTAATTACTTGAGTTAATGTAATTACTTACGCAAATATTTGTATGCAATAGACAAGAAATTAAACGAAGTAAGAACCGTCAAAGAAAGCAAAGCCAAGAATTATATATTTAACTTCTAGAAATTATTAAACTACAGAATAAAATCATCTCTTAATTAATGACTATTACTAAAGCAATCGTTAAGTTTGATTTATTTTAGATACGGTGTACGAAACACACCTAAAACAATTATATTTCTTTGTATAGTTTGACTTTGACTTTGCGAAGCTGTCAATTTTCGAGCTTATGTCAACGTGTGTTATTAATAAAAAAGGACCTTCATCTACTGATCGAAGATTACACACGCACATTAATGACTTCTAGGGACAAGTTTACCTAATCATTGATATATCGACTAGAGACCTGTTCCAGAAATTAAAGAGAGTTAATTTAATATGTCTAGTCAGGCAAGGCTTGATAAGTTAAGATTTGTATACAAATATACCAATACCTCAACGGATTAGCTTAGGTCTAGATATAAATTTCATCCAGGTACATCGTGCATTGCATTAAAACTTTGGACTGAAGATCAAACTTGAAATAAATAGTGGTATACGTAAATACTATTAATTAACACAATAATGTAAACAATTACAGATAGTGATAGTAGCCGCCATAGTGCACCACACTATTTACTGGCAACACGCTCATATAGATAGATAAACACACAGAGATGATTTCCACAGAGTGTGGCACACACATAGAACAGGTCAATTACGTCATCATGGTACTTGTGATACGTTGTCTGTGGTTGGTAACAAAAAATTAGCCAGAAAAAAAAGGAAAGTGGTTTGTTAGTAGTTTAGATTCATTTTCATGATTCAGTTTTATTTCAATAAGCTGCTAGAAGTTTTTTTCAAGAATGATTTAGTTCGATTCGTTTGTAAATTTCAATCTTCTGTACTAGTTAAAATATGAGTTAGCTATCGTCTAATCAGGCAAAAATTAGCACCAAGTAGTAAGTAAACAACTGTCGAACGATATCATTATACGTGAATTGGAAAACACAGACCCGAATCAATGACGCATTAATAGACTAATGCGATCCTGTCAGAAATGAAAACAAAGTTTGCTAATTTGAATTACCGAGAATCATTAAGGCGAGTAAAGTACCTCAAAGTATGAAGCATAAATGAGATCATTTTCGCAGTAGCGAGTGCAGTAGATTGCAGCGTCGTCCGCATGTCTACCCTATGCTCGGTTACTCACTGCTAATAATAAATGTGCGCTGCCCTCAGTGGGCGTGTGGCGATAACCCTTGATCAAGCCGCCAAACGGTCTAATGTTTCACGCGTATTTCGGCTTGCAGCGTCTTTGTGTTGCTCCATAGTAAACAAAGGCGTGGGATGCTGTCGCTTAATTGAACCCTGGTTAAAACTTGACATTAACTTTTATTGAACGTTTGATTAGTGGCTATGGTAGAGGAGTGATTACAACTTTGCGAACATACCATAGGTAGACCTATGAAATCGAAATCCGTTTGGAGAGTTTAGGTACCCATATGTCACTACGCAATATGAAGAAAGGAACGACTGATGTTTAGGAAACTTCTGAAAGCATTTAGAAGTTTAAAACTGAACTTCAAAACTTCAGGGCAGTACATATTTATGAAAATTCTGTTTGGTCTAACGTTTCAGTTAATTTCAGTGAATTGTTGACCAATTCGAAACTGGAAAATGCATTTGATAGCATGCATATATAAACATGACCTAATAAGACACGTTATCCTCATGCATTTGCTCAACAGTATCGCAAATATAATTAATAAAACATATTATTAGTTATGTACTTACAACCCAATAATTAAAAAGAAAACTTACCAGCAACTAAAACTACGTACAACAAAAACTTCCCGTTTAACATTTCCAACTAATTGAGTCCAAATATTGATCGGCACCACAACGCAACACTACAAATTCAATTAATTCCTTTTTAGATAAATAACTACTCGTATTTTTATCTATGGTTGGTTAAATCGAACGGCTGTCAAAACAAAACAGTTCGGGATTTAAATTTATTTTTTGTTTTAATGAACGATGTTTATTGTAAAGAAGTTATCTGTTCACTGGTGCATCAGTGACTGTTCCAGGATGGACGGAAGGGGGGATGGGATCACAGTAGTGGTGGCAGCGATAACCTCTGACTCGGCCGGAGGACGAAGCGCTGATAACGGCTGCGACTTTCAAATGAGAGCGAGTATTCTTTTGCTATAGATAAAGTTACGGCTTGGAGGATTGTTTTTTTAATCTTATTTTTTTTTGCTTATTTAGTGGTCGATGACCGAAGTTTTGGTACGTTTTGTCTTAAATAAGTGTAAGTCCTACTAATATTATAAATGCAAAAGTTTGTGAGGATGGATGGATGTTTGTTCCTCTTTCGCGCAAAAACTACTAAATGGATTTGGATGAAATTTGGCACACGGGAAGTTTATAACCTGGATTAACACATAGGATACTTTTTATCCCGATAGTATGTTCCAGTGGGACAATTATTGAACTCCACGCGGGTGACGCCGCGGGCATAAGCTAGTAAGTAATAAATTAATGGAATTAGGTCATAACGCTATGATTTTTTTTCGAGTTTTGTCGAGATATGTTCGATTATGAAATGGAATTTTAGCGACTTAAATATAAACATCATAAACCTGTTAAATTAGAAACATTTTAATCAGAACTAACGTTTTTGTTTTAAAATAATGACGCTCGATTTAAATGATGGCCTCCGCAAAATCTACTAAAAAATGTCCAAAACATGTTATGTGGCACTTTGGGTGAGAAGGTAAAAAAAGAAATGAAAAACTAGCGTAATGAAACTACACGTGCTTATTTTTTCTAGAATGAGTCACACTCACACACTTGCTTTCAGTATTTTCCACAATGTTAAGGAAACGATCTTCGACCAAGTACCTCGTATATCAAACACAGTGATTTTATTTGCCACATCAGTTTCATTGAGTGCTATCGTCCAGAAATGTACTCACTCGTAGGTTATCTGTCGAATGATTTGGTGTCAACATGAGATACATCATCTCTAAATATAAACTGTATAAAAATCTTAATTGTCCGATAAGAATATTGAAACTAGGATATTTTTTAGGGTTTCGTCATGCTATTGTGATTAACGTTTAATGGCGTCTTGTTTTCTAGAACTAATATATATGCAAATAAATAAAAACTCTCGTCTGTAATTTCAAAATAACAGGTTTTTACTGAATGCATAAACAATATAAATACGTTTGTCTGTCTGTTTGTTCCGGCTAATGTCCTAAACGGTTGGACCGATTTTGACGGGACTTATACTGGGAGACAGGTGATGTTATAAGGAGAACTTTTAATCTCTTAGTTACTTAATTATATTTTAGAAAATGATTAGGCAAGTCTGTAGTTTGTGGGATATGCGCTCTCAAGTTCTTAAAAACGTTGAATTTGGTACAGTTTAAAAACAGTTTTAAAGAAAATTGCTTTGAAGAAGATTATGGATATTATTGATTAAAGAAATAATGTTGTTTTTAACTATTTCTTCAAGAAATATGTATATATAATATATATTTCTTGAAGAAATAAGGATATACAGGGTGTAACGGAAAGGGTATATACATACTTAAGGGTGTGCTACAGACTATCAAACTGAACATGTTTCTCATCATAAAACATGTTTTTCAGCAAAAAAAATATCAGCTGCCTATACATTTGGGTCGAATAGGTATTGCAATTTTCTATGGGGCAGCAGATATTTTTTTTGCTGAAAAACATGTTTTATGATGAGAAACATGTTCAGTTTGATAGTCTGTAGCACACCCTTAAGTATGTATATACCCTTTCCGTTACACCCTGTATATATATATCCTTGTTTTCAGTTTCAATAGATACAAGGTGTTGCATCCTCGTCAAAATTACGATACCTAGTTAATTATTAAAAAATGTTGCTATTTTTTGTTGTCTAAATTGGGCAGTATTCCAGAAAAAACACCCTTAACGGGGTAAATAAACGAGATGAGATTGAGATTGTTTGTATGTTTGAAAGCACACACTGCGAGGATCAGACGAGTCACGTTTAAAACACGGGTGGTTCACACTTACCGATTTCCGTAAATAAGACAAAAAAATACCTACCCGTTTTATTATTGATTCGGGTCGAGAATCATTAGCATAGTTACCTCCTCGAATTTGACGAGAATGCAAAACAACAGCTTGAATAATAAATATTGCGCATTCAGCTCGAATACGAAATCCTTTATTTTGCGTGGACACGTACATAATATGTACTTGGTTGCTTTTTGTTTTAGCTTTTGCCGAGTCACACACGAGGACTACGCTATGACGTCAGTTGAAATTATTCGTCTGCAAATCATTATGACCGAAGATATTATTAGGAGTGTGTAAAAGGATCGTAAAAGGTGTTGTTCAGTTGATTCTGCCTACCTCCATGGGAAAAAGGCCGTGAATTTAAATGTCATCATCATCATCAGCCTATAATGTTCCTACTGCTGGGACACAGGCCTCCTCTCAATGAGAGGGAGTGGGGTTTATTCCACCACGCGGGCCCAGTGCGCGTTGGTAGATGTCACATGTCTTTGAATTTTTAGTTCTAGGACATGCCGGTTTCCTCACGATGTTTTACTTCACCGTTTTGAGAGCAGCGGTGATGAAATAAATTACACAAAGTAATGTGCCTGCCTAATTTCGAACCTAAAACTTACTGCTCGTAAGTCAGGGCTGCCACAAGGTGCGCTTTCCTCCCCCCATCACATTCGCGCCGGAGTCCCTCAGGGCGCCGTCCTGTCCCCACTCATTTTCACGCTGTTCACCAGCGACATTCCCAAGGAGGCAAAAGCCGAGTTAGCGCTTTCTGCCGACGACACAGCCATCTACTGTTCTGGCCAGACAGTATCGCTCGTAATCTCCAAACCTCCGCAAACGACTTAGGCGATTGGTTCCGGAGATGCAGAATAGAAGTCAACCCCGATAAGAGACAGGCGGCCCTCTTCTGTAGGCCTCACCATACCCTCCCAACCCGACCCCATCCCGATCACCATGTTTGACAAGCCGATCCCTTGGGAGAAGCAAGCCAAATACTTGGGGGTAATCCTCGACCAACGCCTCACCTTCGGAAAGCACATAAAGTCGGTGCGTTCGCGCGCCGCTTTCGCTCTCGGAAGGCTCCACTCCCTACTCAATTCACGCAGCAAATTGTCACTTAAGTGCAAACCTCGTGCATTCGTCCCATCCTGACCTACGCTTGCCCTGTATTCGGGCACGCTAAGGCTTACCAAATCCATAGGATGCAGACCCTACAGAACCGGTTTCTCCGAAAGGCCACGGGAGCCCCGTGGTTCGTAAGGAATGAGCGACTCCATGTTGATCTCAAGATCCCCACCATCAAGCAGGTCATTAAACGCCTTTCAAAGCGTTTCCTTGACTCTGCTGAGAAGCACCCCAACCCACTAGCGGTGTCGGCCGCCCGATACGTCCCCACCAAGATAGGGAAGATTCGCCGTCCTAGGCATATCCTCGCGAAACCCGACGACCCCATTACCCTCCTTCAAGAGAGCAATAGGGAAACCAGCACCCTTAGAAAACACAGAAACAGAATCCGATCCGTATCCGATCCGTCGCGACGTCCCAGTAATATTACTCCCCGACCCTTGCCCGACGAGCCAGCCCGCGCCGCTGGGCAAGTAGCTTTAAATTCCCTAAATAATAAATCGACCCAGCCCGTCCCTTGCTGTCCACACATCAATGACACCCTAAGCCGAGGTTCGAACCCCACAGGGGGTGCCCTTAGCGAGCGGTCATTTAGTTTAATTACCTAGTTTGTAAGCCCTGGCTGGGGGCCTTAAATTCATTTGAGGTCACCACAGGATAGTCCGGGTTAAGCAGTTAAAACCTTATATGCGAGTGGCCATTTAAAAAAAAAAAATACCGTTCTTCCATACTAATCATACTAATATTATAAATGCGAATGTCACTGTGTTTGTTTGTATGTTTGTTTGTTTGTTACCTTTTCACGACTAAACGGCTGATCGGATCTTAATGAAATTTGGCAAGAAGATATATTTCAACCTGGGGAAGGACATAGGCTAAATATCATTACGCTACGACCAATAAGAGCGGAGCAGCAATGAAAAATGTTGCGAAAACGGGGAAAAAGTGACGCAGACGAAGTTGCTCGGGACAGCTAGTAGGTATGTTATAAATCAAATATTTAAACTAACAATTAATACTACCATTTTTCCTTCCTCCATTTATTGCATTGCGATTTTTTCGATAATATTTACCTGTTTTTTTTTTTGTTAGCATATGCATAGCCATCAAACAGGTTATCGAACGTAAACCACATAATACTTAGGTAGTTACTAAACAAAGAACGTGTAAACGAGTTCCATTAACGTTGCAAACTGGTTCTAGTCCGAGGCTATTTACCAGGTTCTAGGCTAGATACAGTCTTTATGAAAATATTTCTGCTATAATAAAATGATGTTTTGTTGGTTCTTTAATCCTCCTTCTCGACTCGTCACCACGGGTAACAAACTTTGTATAAAGAAATTCTTAGGTATGTCCAGAAGTACTTTTAAATTAGTATGACTACAATAGCTGAAATGTCTTGAATTCATGCAAGGCAACATGCTGAAAAATAAAGGAATAGTGGATACCTAGTTTTGTATTTTTTGCGCAGGATTCCAACTATCTCTTAACAGGTTTGGGCATTCTGTGGAGCATAATGTCCGCGTAAACATAACTAAAAACTAGCAAAACCATACCGTTAGCTAATTAATATACTTAAATTGTTTTATATCTGTGGTTTTTTTTTATCAAAAGCAATACCTATATTAATTTTTATTTCAATGTAATAGTCTTTAACGTCCGTCTATATGCGTTAATAGATGAGATAATACAAGCGAGTCAGGCGAGAGGTCAGCAGTAACTGTAAGACGTACATCTACATACATACATTGGTATTTATCGAATCACATTCCCTGACGTCAAACTAATATGTATGTGGAAACTACATTTTATTTCTTATACAAGGTGTTGTTTCGCAACCTCGTCAAAATTTAGGAGGTTGTCACAAAATACATAAATAATCAATTGAAAATAGGCTGGTTGTTAATTATTAATAAATTATATTTTTTTCGTTGTTTAAGTTTGTCAATATTTCAGAATAACCCCCTTAAAGTAGTTTAGGGAATAAGAAATTATGGTATAACCGTTAAAGATTGTTTGTATGGGTGAAAGCGCGATTATAGGGTGAGGATCGGATGGACCGTGTTTAAAACACGGGTGGTTCACACTTATCGATTTCCGTAAATAAGAAAAACAAATAAAAATTACCTACCCATTTTATTATTGATTCGGGTCGAGAATCATTAGCAAAGGTACCTCCTTGAATTTGACGAGGATGCAAAACAACACCTTGTACAGTGAAGATAAAGGTCAAAAGCCGTGATCACCTAGTGGTGTGACCGTTGGACTGCAAAGGCGTAGGTCATAAGTTCGAACCCAAGGCATGCACCTTTGATTTTTCGGATTCAAATGCGTATTGTATGATTATCACTAGCTTCGATTAAGGAAAACATCGTGAAGAAACCAGACATTCCTGGGAGATATTTCTCGACGCCGTGTAAAGCCAAGTCAGAGACCCATTAGCAGCAAAAAAACTCTGACATCAGGTTTAAGGCACTAACTACATGAAAAATAAGTAGTACGTCAAAACATACAAAGCATTCAATCCCTTTATGTCTGGAGGCTTTATTTATTCTTGAGTATATTTTTTAATATTTTTTATTTTTTATTATTGGTGTGTGCTAGCTGTCATGTGACATTAATTTGATATAATGGATTCCTTGTTTATATAAACTTGAACACTTTTGTATAGAATCTGGTTCTTCTAACCTAACAGACAGATGTGTTGCTGGGGAGTTTGTTCCGCCACTTCTTCTTCCCAGCTAAAACACTAGGAAGTGGCGAAGGGCGGGCGTTTTGGGGGACTGTCTCTTGTAATTTTGACGTTCAAGAAGTGCTGATTATCAGCCTAGTTTGAATAAATGACTTTTGATTTTGATTTTGAATCATCATCATCATCAGCTTATAATATTCCCACAGCTGGGAAACAGGCCTCCTCTCAATGAGAGGGATTGGGCTGTAATTCACCACGCTGGCCCAGGGCGGGTTGATAGATGTCACATGTCTTCGATTTTTTAGGACATGCCAGTTTCCTCACAATCTTTTCTTTCGCCGTTTTTGAGAGCAGCGGTGATGAAATAAAATACACAAAGTAATGCGCTTGCGTGGGTTCAAACCTACGGCTTACTGCTCGTAAGTCGGCTGCCACCACTGGGCCACCGCGCACCGCTGCTCTCAATGCAAGTATTCAATGGGAACCCTAATTATCGAAAGCCTATGTTTAATTAATCACATCTCTCCTATTCAAGTCATAGTTTGCCAGAAGATTATTAGATCCTCGGCAAAAGATACAGCTTCTTCCATTGGCAATCTCGCTTTATTGCACTCAGGAGTCTCACCAGAGTACAGTCCAGTTCACCAGAGTACAGATTATTACAAGGTATCTTTTAGATATCTTTGGCTTTGGAGGAGCTCGTGGCTAACTAATAACAGCCGCACGGGTCGATCTTTAAGGTTAAGCGGAGCTTGCCACGGTTGGTCCGTGGATGGGTGACCATAATTACATACCAAGTTTCCTCCGTGCCTCGGAAAGCACGTGAAGCCGTTGGTCCCGGCTGTCATTTGTAGATCTTTGACAGTTGTTACGAATAGTCAAAAAGTCTGACATCAAGTCTTACCAAGGGGTATCGTATTACCCAGTTACTGGGTAGTGGAAGTCAGATAGGCAGTCGCTCTATGTAAAATACTGGTACTCAGCTGCAACCGGTTGCACTGGAAGCCGACCTCAAGATAGTTTGGGAAAAGCCTAGGCAGAAACAAACTTTAAGATATCTTTGACATACATTCGCAAATAACTCGTAATGTTCCGAATTTAGAATTTTAATTTTATCGTGGAAGTAATTATGTATTGAGTGTTAAACAAAGTTTTATTGCTAAGTACTTACCACTGCCAGTACTGCTAGTTGTCATGTTCCTGCTATTTGTAACATTAATTAGCTACCTATCCGATAAAGTCAACGACCTTGTGACTTACTTCGAATAAACTTCTAAGGATTGTTTTCTGAGCTCATACGGGGTGTAAACGTATTCTTCGCGAAGATATCAACCTAGTATTAAAAAAAATATTCAAATATCAAAAATTATTTCTGGGACACGACTTCGAAAACGAGTTTAAATTACAATTAAACGCATTTAAAAGAATGTGCTGATGTATTTATGTAATAAAACAGGAGTTATGGAAGTATTTAAAGTAAAGTTACACATTTAAATACATTTTACATTTAAAACACATAATTATTTAAAAAAATATGTGTGAAAATGTTGAAACATTCAATATCTACTCAACTAGAAGGTTCCTAGGTATGGTCCTGCACGCGTAGCATGACCGCCGTAGAAACGGGCTTTGTCGGCGGAAGAATCTAAAAACTGAAACATTGTCATTGTCTCTCTGTCATTATGTCGATTCTTTCGTAGACAAAACTCGTTTCTAAAGTGGTTATGCTACGCGTGCAGAACAAAAAAAATCGCAAAGACGGGAAGAACAAGTGTCTTTCGGTTTAGTTAAGGGTGTTTTTACCTGCCGATATACGATACCAAATTGTCCACAGGTAGGTAATCGAAACCTACCTATCAATTGAATGACGCAATTGCAGTCAGTGCAGTTATGTTATTATCTTCTTATAGACGATTGAGGAAACCATTAAATGTTTGGTAAAATAGGTGTTTTTAAAGATATATTAATTTTGTAATTACTGTTTGCCATCGATAACTAAGTATTGTGGATGCTCATAGATCGGCAGTAAACAATAATTATGTATTTAGAAAATAACGGAGTACTGAAGAAGATTCTATGAATGATCCATTTAAAAAAATCAAAATCAAAATCAAAAGTCATTTATTCAAACTAGGCTGATAATCAGCACTTTTTGAACGTCAAAATTACAAGAGACAGTCCCCCAAAACGCCCGCCCTTCGCCACTTCCTAGTGTTTTAGCTGGGAAGAAGAAGTGGCGGAACAAACTCCCCAGCAACACATCTGTCTGTTAGGTTAGAAGAACCAGATGATTCTATACAAAAGTGTTCAAGTTTATATAAACAAGGAATCCATTATATCAAATTAATGTCACATGTCAGCTAGCACACACCAATAATAAAATAAAATATTAAAAAATATACTCAAGAATAAATAAAGCCTCCAGACATAAAGGGCGTGCCCGCTTACACGTGCATACAGACGAATAAAATAAAAATAAAGATAAAAAAAAGATAAATAAGCCTGATACTCCTGATAGTATTGAAACCAAGTTCTGTAGCTTTTAAGCACAGATGAATATTCTAAGTAAATGAGAATCATAGCAGGAGGCGTTTTGTAGTTTCTGCCTAGCCCCTTGAAACGTCATAATGTTTGTATAGATGGATATTCAATGAATATTAGAAGTAAAAGCTCGCGAACACTTACTTATGAAGCTGGCAGATTCATCTCATAATTAAGTTGTTGTTAGTTTGTCTCTCTCTTTACTTTTTTTGTTTATATGTAGGTATTTATGTATACATATATTTTATTTGTATATGTTTTCTTACCATTTGTTATGCTGCACCTACTATGTTTTCTCTCTGCATCACCCTAAGGTAGACTGGTAGAAAATGCCTAAGGTATTAAGTCCGCCTTTGTACAGTGTTTTTTTTTAATACTTGTGTATTAGTATACTGTTTAAGTTTTAATAAATAAATAAATATTCTACAGAAACGTCATTAAACAGCTGATCTTTGGAAGATGCGATCGAGTTATTGATAAAGATGAAGTTCCAATATTCAAAGTAATAATATTATATGTATGCCTTACAGATACATTGCCAACCACCAAATATTTACCTTGACCTTCACGTTTATGGCAGCTTCTCAGCAGGGACCATATCCATAAAGTGCTCATACATAATGTATTAAAGTTTTCTGCAATGAAGTCCCTTTTACAAACTTTAATACTCGGGTCGACCACCAATTATTTTGACCATTTATTTAATATGAATAAATATGATTGGTTATGGGGCTCTGAACATTTTGAAAAAATACTTTAAGGAAAAAAACTATCCACAATATCACTCCTGCCTGTTTCAAGTACCATCTTCATTAACCAAGTCATTAAAAAGAAACAAGTTAGTGTCTGCAGGGAATGTTCTAAGAACAGGTTCACTGGTTCGTCCCCTTTGAAGGAAAATTGCGTATTGGAATTAATTATCACAGCTGACGCTAAGGAATACAGGTCCTATAAAAGTATTAGGCTTGTAAAGTAGTAATCTACGGACTTCTTCTGGGTAAGCTCATACTATAGTCGACTTTGTCTCTGTCATCTCTGACCTAGACTAGAGTCAAGAGCAAACCCATCCCAAATAAAAAATAAACAGTAGTGTCGGGACTGAACAATAAGTTGTGTAAACGATTCGGCATTAAACGATTCGTACTGATATGTTATTTTAGACTGCCTAGTTGAGCTAGTGGCCGCAAGCACTACTGCTGACCATGAGGACCTGGGTCCGACTCCCGAGTCGGGCAAAATGTTAAAGTATTGTGGGTTTATCCATCAGGAATTTCGCAGTAGCAGCCACGGTGTCTGGATTCGTGCCCGATTGATGGCAATATGCTCGCCCCCTATTACATCGGATATAGAAAGAAGAAGGAAAGAAAGAAAATACGTCTATTCAGCACATGCCACACACAGCTTTAAAAAAATAAAAAACTTAAACCTAAACACATCATCATCATCATCATTTCAGCCGAAAGACGTCCACTGCTGGACATAGGCCTCCCCCAAGTGTCGCCAGATTGACTGGTCCCGTGCGACGCGCATCTAGCGGATCCCCGCAACCTTCACCAGGTCATCGGTCCACCTAGTGGGAGGCCTTCCAACGCATCGTCTCCCGGTTCGCGGTCGCCATTCCAGAACTTTTCGGCCCCATCGGCCATCTGTTCTGCGAGCAATGTGCCCTGCCCACTGCCACTTAAGTTTGGCAATTCTTCGGGCTACGTCGGTAACCTTGGTTCTCTTGCGGATGTCCTCATTTCTGATTTGATCACGCAAGGAAACTCCGAGCATAGCTCTCTCCATTGCCCTTTGGGTGACTTTGAGCCTTCTGATGAGGCCCATTGTGAGCGACCACGTTTCGGTCCCGTATGTAATCACTGGCAGCACACACTGGTCATAGACTTTCGTCTTGAGGCACTGCGGTAAGTTGGACGAGAAGATACCACGCAGCTTTCCGAACGCTGCCCAGCCGAGTCGGATTCGACGATTGACCTCTTTCTCGAAGTTAGACCTACCCAACTGGACCGTTTGTCCCAGGTAGACATAATCGTCTACAACTTCGATAGTAGAGTCTCCGATCTTGATAGGAGTGGGTGTTACATGGGCATTCAACATGACCTTGGTTTTGTCCATGTTCATTTTAAGACCCACTCTTTCGGAAACTCTACTGAGGTCATCGAGCATTGTACTGAGGTCCTCCATGGTCTCAGCCATGACCACTATATCGTCGGCAAATCGAAGGTGAGAGATGTACTCGCCATTAACGTTGATGCCTAGCCCTCTCCAGTCCAGAACCTTGAAGACATCTTCCAGTGCAGCGGTGAACAGTTTCGGAGATATGACGTCTCCTTGTCTCACACCTCGCTGCAGAGGGATAGGTTCCGAGGTCTGGTCCTGAAGTCGGACTGACATGGTGGCGTTTTTGTACAAACACTTCAACACCTCGATGTACCGATAATCAATTTGGCACCGTTGGAGAGACTGCAGTACAGCCCAAGTCTCGATCGAATCGAAGGCTTTCTCGTAGTCCACAAACGCTAAACAGAGAGGCAGGTTGTACTCTTCGGTCTTCTGTATAACTTGTCGCAGCGTATGTATGTGGTCTACGGTGCTAAAACCTTTTCGGAATCCGGCTTGTTCGGGAGGCTGAAAATCGTCAAACCTGCGCGCGAGACGATTCGTGATGACTCTTGAAAACAACTTGTAGACATGGCTCAGAAGTGAGATGGGCCTATAGTTCTTCAACCGGGCGTTGTCGCCCTTTTTGAAGAAGAGTACCACCACACCCCTGCACCATGCCTGTGGCGTTTTCCCCTCGAGTATGACGGAATCAAACAGCTTCTGAAGGGCCTTAAGAACCGGTTTTCCACCCGCCTTCAGAAGTTCGGCCGTAATTCCATCATCACCCGGTGCTTTGTTGTTTTTAAGCTGTTTCAGAGCCATCCTAATCTCATACAGGCTGAGGTCCGGGATGTCTTCGGTGTAGTGTCGGGTCAGTCTAGCTCTTGGGTCATTCGCTAGATTTACAACGTAAACACAGTAAGCACAAAAAATATATTTTATGTGTGTTTCACGACTGTGCCAAATAGGCCCAGTTCAGCAAAATGCCGGGCAACTAGCGTCCGACGCTGGTTTTCAACTGGATCTGATATGGGTGTTGGTACTACGAGTATTAGCTACACCTCTGTCGTATTCCTTCGGGAATTAAAAGGCGTTATGTTATGTTAGTGAAATTTCTTACTAACCTATGAATTCTCACAACCATGATCTTATTATATCTGTCAGCACTGGATATTTGCAATAAAAAAATGATATACTCGTAATATAAAGGGTGTAAAACACCTCTTAACGAAGCTGAAAGGCACTGGTTCTCCCTGTCATTGCGATCATTTTTTTATTCTACACCATACCTGGGAACCTTCTAGTTATGGAGATATTAGGGGTCAAAGTTCCAACTTTTGGACAAGTATTTTTTTTTATACAAGTTTTCAATGTAAGATTTTTACTTGAAACATTTCCACGACCCCCGTACTATTCAATCCGTCCATCAGCACAATGTTTTGAGTGCGTTACATTGAGTTCTACCACAAAACATGATTTTACACCCCCAAAAAAAAAGTCGTTTCCCAGCAATAATTTTTGCGTAAAGTTACTTAGTTTCATGTACAGAATGCTTGGTTAACGGCTTCGTGATGAGGTGATTTACACCGTGTATACCAAATTCAATCAGACAAAACAACACATGTGCACAACATAATCGATTTGTTTCTGTGATAATGTTTAACGCTCCTAATTGCGTCAAAAATGTAATAGCCTTGAAAGCGGTTTGATAGCTGAAATCAATTCGTTTTTTGATGTAATACCTTGGCAGGTACAGCATCTAAATTAGATTTCAGGTCGGCTGGTGGCAGGTGGTTATAAAACGGGTTACTTTTATTTTTTCTTTTCTTTGTTGAAGCGTAACTGCAAAACATCAACGGAACGCATCGTCGCATTTGAACATAGGTAACGGACCCATTTTCATAAGAAAACGATAAAAAAAAATACCCTTTTACCTGATTCAGCTACATTTTCTATGAATGTCGCCGGGAATTCACACCGCTCAACTAACCGTTCTATTTCTTCGTGGCATACGTGCCAGTTATGATGCGCGTGAGTTTATAAACAAAACCGGTGTCCCCAAGTGGACAGTACTTCGCCGGCAAGCGACTCGGACGTTGTACTTTAATCGACCAAGTGTATTCCACTGACAGAGACGTACGTAATTTTTAAGTAATAAAAAACATGGAGAAGGTGTTTGTTTTTTTCGTAATTGGTGAGTATTATTTTTTGTTTTTTTACGTTAGGTAGGTTCTCGGTGAACGCTTGTACAGTAGTGATCAACATTTTTAGTGGTTTAGGTTATCATTGTGGGTAACAAAAGCATTTTTTTTTACAAGAATTTTACCTATCATAATTTCATAACCTATCCTACGATTTTTCATTCAAATTCTTTCATTCGGGGTTTACATAATTATGCCACAAAAAAAAAACATAAATATAAACTTTTTCGTAACAAGTTTCCAAATTTAAAAACTTGGCTTATGGTCATCTTTGCCGAAACGATCGTGTTCTTATCCTTAATTGTGTAGGTACGCTGTCTACGTACAATTATGTAGGTACGTAATTACGCATCAGCATAATATTCATCAGTCATAAATAAATATTAAACGTATAAAACACCAAAACCGGTTTAAAACTACTTATGTTAATTACAATTTTGAGTTAAACAGGTATTAAAACTAGATTTTTTAATCCGGTTTTTTAGTTCATCTGACATTTATGTATTTTAAAATTTTGTTAATCCGTTTACCTGCATTACGTACTTACAAAAATAGCGACTATTGGATTGGTTGGAAAAATATGATGGATGCAGTGACCGGTCATCTTACGAAGTTATAACAAGAGTTTTTGCTGTAATTTATCACAAGGATGAACTCGAGTAAAAACATTTTGGTCATAAAATACTTAGCAACGGTTACGGAATTAATGAGTCATTATTCTCTTGCTCTTATCCCAATTTATTTGGGGTCGGCGCAGCATGTCTTCTCCTTCCATACTTCTCTATTACTTGTCATCCCATGAGATAGCTCCTTTCTTGCCATACGGAATAAATGAGTATCATATTTCTTAAAAAAATGCAAACACATAAAAATCTGTTCCGAAGTCTTATTCAGCAGCTATGTATTCACCATTTAATGAATTATTAATAATTAATGTTATTGATATTAAGCTTAGGTATATCTGCGACAAGAACTGCGTCAAACATACGGTAGCTGTATGTATCTGGGAATTCCCAAGCTGTCATCTTATAACGGGTCAACGATTAATTTTAATGACTTGTAATTTCCGTCATTTATTTCCTTAATCTTCTTTAAAACAGCGTGGTGATAAAAAAACCCATTGAAATAAATATCCTAAATATATAATTTAACTTAGATTAGCAATCTAACACCCATTTAACTGACATAAGTCTATCCAGAAATACTCTGATTCTGTCAAAGAGCGTTAGACACTGAGATATTATTATTGAAATGAAACTTCTCATGCGACTTCCAACAAAATTAAAGATACCATGGAGGGGGAATATTTTCTAAAACTCACTAAGAGATGGCAGTATTACAAGATTTGTGATAACGTAGTTCTACTAGGTACGCAAGATGGCGTGCAAACAGTCATGCATTCGACTCTTCGGTGTGATCAGCCTTCGCTCAATTTCCATGAGTAGAATAACCTCGATAAACTTATGTAATAATTATGTAATAAAAATAATACAACAAGAAAACAACAAAATATTATTTAGATTATCAATAAAATAACAAGAGTGGCACTCGAACGCATGCGTGTAGTATTACGAAGTTTAACTTCTTCCGCGTGGAGGGACTCCACGCACTATTTTTTTTAATATAGTAAACAATATTGTGCTAACGTTAATTATTTGTATATTTTACAGCTCTTGTGGTAAATGGCGCTTTCGGGCAAGCACCACAAACTGAAGAAGATTTAGAAGATAGGTACGGTTGGAACCGCCCGAACTGGAACCAAAGGCCTACCTTCCCTGGCCAGAATCAGAACCAATTCCCTGGCCAGAATCAAAACCAATTCCCTGGCCAGTTTCCCGGCCAAAACCAGAACCAATTCCCCGGTCAGAATCAGAATCAATTCCCTGGTCAATTCCCGGGCAATTGGAACCAAGTCCCTACCACGAGACCAAATACCGCAGCGACTACGGTACCTACACCTGCTGGGTAAGTACTAATTAATCCCAATTATTTGTCTTTGGGTTAATTAAATGCACATTTTAAAGGAATGCATGTTTTTCCTCTAAACATCTTATTATCAAAATGTTAGAGTGAGTTTGAGTATGAGTTTTAAAAATCGATTAGAAAAGCCAGTTTCTCAACGGCGCGGCGGCGGCGTAATCATTATAATTGTGTTGACATACTTTACAAATTCGATTAAAAAATAAAAAAAATTGTATAAAATCGTGTTTTTTTTTCTGACGAGCTAAACTGAAATTTATCGGCTCACTGTTTAAAATATGTTAACTATAAGCTTTGAATAAGTAATGTTATAATATATACAGTATGTTAGTTTAAACGAGGGACATATTCAAACCCATAATAGTACATGCTAACATGATACTAATAAAAATATAAACAAAAAAAAAACACTGTTAAATAACAGACAGAACCATACCAAAATTTTCGCAAATGACACGCAACGTGTATACACCCTTGCGCTAGCGACTTAATACTATCGCAGGACATGTGAGCGGGGCAATGACTCTTAGGTATAATCCATTTTCCCTTCATACTTTAAACTTACCTGGCTTAGGACAGTCCAAAATATCTAGGCACGAAACAAAACATTAAAAATTCTTCTATAAACTTTATAGGTTTTTTACATATTTGGGACGAGAATCGAATACTGAATACCCTCCCTCAATATGTCCCTCGTTTAACCTAACATACTGTATATTAAGAAGTAATAAACGTAGCTGATATTTCTCTGAAGACACCATTTGTATCGACAAAATAAATACCATATTCCCTGTCTAAAACTGTAGTGCAAAATTTAATTTAAAAGACGAACGATTATACTTTTCAGGTCTACTACACAGTCACCTGAGCTCCGAGCATGCATAACCAGTTGCCCAGTCACCGCCGAGTACAATCCCGTGTGCGGTACCGACAATACTACCTACGCCAACCCTGGCAGGCTGACCTGCGCTCAGCTGTGTGGAGTCAGTAAGTACCAGGACATTCTTAATATCAACATCAATCTCCTGCCCGTACACCGTAGCGCAGGATCACTTCTTCATCCATTTTTTACTTTTTTTTTTACTAGTCATCTGATCAGACACCTTTTTTCTAGCCAAAACATCCTTCACACATTCTATATACAGTTTCTTTGGTCTTTCTCTACTCTTATATCAAACCACATTCATACTCAATGCTTTCCTTACGACGTTTTCACGAAGTATTCCCGTTTGAGCACCTACGACCTCTTTCCACCGCATCACATGCGCATAACAAGACAAAAGACTATCACACAACACAACTTCTTGATAAGTTGATAGAAATAGGGGAAAATAGCATTGGTTATGTAGGACTTTCTTGGAGTAGTAGCAAAAAAAAAGGTCTGAATGGTTGTCAGAATAAATGGTAGGAACGACCAAGAAAACAAAACGAAACAAAATTTATCCTAACTTCCTAACTAATGTTATAAATGCAGAGGTAAGTTTGTTTGATTGTTACCTCTTCACGCCTAAACCACTGAACTGATCAATGATCATCGTGAAATTTTGCATACACGTTGTCTTGTGTACAGAAACGGACAAAGGGTACCTTTCATCCCAAGAAACGTACTGATCTCTTGGAAAACAACAATAACGTTCTTATGATAATAGATGGCGCCACGTGTCCGAGCCGGTTGATGTCAAATTCTAAATTTACGCAAGTGAAGCCGCGGGCAAAAGCTACTTTAGTATAAACCCATAGTTAATATTTATCTATCTGTAGTGAGACTTTATCTGACCTACTAAGAAATACGATAAAGTTTGCACGGGTTAATTAGACATCGAAGAAAACTTACATAATTTAGGTTCAGATAACTTTAAAATCAATAACCCAATTTGAAAGAAACGAAATAATTACCGCAGTTGTTACAAAAGCTTGTTTACTTCGACGAATAAGCTTACATTCAACCAACAGTCTTGTTTTATATTTTTTTAAATCCGGCTCCTATTCTTGACATTAAGACATTGACAACATTTCCTTGCAAAGACATGCAGGTAAAATATCGGAATCCTATTTTATATCGGTCTTGATCGTTGTTTAAATAACCTTGTGAGTCACCGATGACAAAGTGCGTCTTACCTTAAATGACTGTAATGGTTTAAGCGTCATTCATTATCCTGACCTTAGAGAAATTCTTATGACATCGACTTTTGCGTATTGTGGTATTTACAAAATGATGTCACTCTGTAAATCTAGAATCTATCTGCCATTTTGAATGGGTTGTAAATAGTTTTGCTCAATGTATTTTTTTTAAAGTGAAACTTTTATATCGTCTCAAACTTTTTCGCCTCTGTGTTGCATGTCGCGTGACGGTGGGCCGCGGAGTAGGGTTATCCCTACTCCGCGCTATAGTGTGAAAAAAAGTTTCACTTTTACCGTGATTTCATAAAACCACACAATCCTTTTTTTTATTAATCCTACCTTATTATACAAGGTGTTGTTATGCATCCTCATCAAAATTCAGGAAGTTGCCACAAAAGTCATAAATAATCGATTAACACTACGGTACCTAGTTAATTATTAAAAAACGCTGATTTTTTGGATGTTTATGTTTGTCAGTATTTCAGAATGACCCTCTTGACGTGGTTTAGGAAATAAAAAAAATATCGAATAAACGTTTGAGATTGTTTGTATGTGTGGAAGCGCGGTTATAGGGCGAGATTCAGACGGCCCGCGTATAAAATACGGGGGGTTTACCCATACGGTAAAACAGAAAAAAAGATATATTCCCATTTTATTATTGATTATGGACGCGAATCATTAGCATAGTTACCTTCTTGAATTTGACGAGGATGCAAAACAACACCTCGTTGGTATGTAAATAGCAGATGTAGCAGTTGTAGTTTCGGTTTTTCGATGAACTAGTTTCAAATTTTCAATCGATTGCGGCGAAAGCCCTAAAGGAGTATTATTATAGGAGTTCAAGGTTTATGTAAAATTGATGACTTTGTCTACCTGCTTTTTTGGGATTTAAGTCGTTAAAATACAAGCTATGTTACGTACGAAATTGCAGTAGTTTTCACACAGTATAAAGTTAAAACTTAAAGAATACTAACAAACGATGTTGACTTATTGTGGAATCATATTGTTTATAATAGGAAATGCTTTTCTCATCTTCAAATCTTTAAACTGTTAAATAGATGACCACAAATACTACACAATTACATGCACACCGTAGTAACAAATTAACGACCAATTATTCCCAAGTGTATAATAAGGAAAATACGTCTATACATAGAAGAACATTAAATATTAACACTTATGTACGTCTAAACACTTAACTAATTGCACCTACTGGGCGCTGAAATAGTGAATATATGTATATAACAGGATGTTATTGTATGATTGATATATTGAGTAGTTGAGTTTTTATGTATTATCATCATTCTGTACCGATAGTTTACCAATTAGCAGTATAAGTATCCTTCTTCTATGCTCCGATCTAAGTAAGTAAGTAAGTATTTTTTATTTCGCAAATATGGGTACAGTACATGGTGATAATTTGTTAACAGGTACGTTCAGCCATATTTTACCAACAGGCATGCAAAAGTTATAGTTTGAAGCTAAAACAATAAATGCACTAGAAACAAATCAAGAGTTTTAAATCGCTACTTAGCGGATTTTTTCAATAATAAGCATCAAAATTAGCATACAGATTCGAAAAATAAAATCATTAAAGTATAGCTACAAAAAATAATAAAATCATAAGATCATTACAATTACAGACAAATAATTTAAATAAAACCAGTGAATTACAATACAACCATTAACATCAATTAATAAAATCATAAGATCATTACAATTACAGACAAATAATTTAAATAAAACCAGTGAATTACAATACAACCATTAACAACAATTAATAAAATCATAAGATCATTACAATTACAGACAAATAATGTAAATAAAACCAGTGAATTACAACCATTAACATCAATTAATAAAATCACTGCAACCAATCCATTTAAATAGAATCACTACAATAAGTAATAAGTTCGTAACGTGTCTACGACCAGAGGCCCGAAAAGACAAGCCACTGAACAGCCTTCACCACCTTCGCCTCCTTCCACGTCCAATGATAACGACGAACTGCGCTCGGTTATAAGTGAAGTAATTAAACAAGAATTAAGTGAGATGTCGGCGAAGTTTAATAACACTATTATTACCACGATTAACAAAGTACTGGCACCAATTAAGAAGGAAATAGCTGATATTGTTGAGTCTATGTCTTTCATGAACAGTAAATTTGAAGACATAATGAAGGCGCATGAGCTGTCTAAGGAAATTATCACAAAATTGGAATTGGAAAACACAGATCTCAAGGTCACCGTAGAAGACCTCAACGACAGACTATCTAATCTGGAGCAACAGTCAAGATCAAACAACATAGAATTGCAATGTGTACCGGAGAATAAAAATGAAAATGTTTACAACATAGTAACTCAACTTGCGAGTGTAATTAATTGCGAAATCAGTGAGCGAGATGTACTACATTGCACTCGTATTGCTAAGGCCAACCCATCAAGTAACCGCCCTCGCTCTATAATCGTCCAGTTGGCCTCACCAAGGATGCGCGATCATCTTCTGGCAGCAACAATAAAGTACAATCAAGCCAACCCTAAAGAAAAGCTGAACTGCTCACACCTCGGATATGCTGGACCAATATCTCCAGTTTTTGTTACTGAACACCTGTCCCCGACAAATAGAGCTCTTCATGCAGCTGCGAGGACAAAAGCCAAAGAGAAGAGTTATAAATACGTGTGGGTAAGAAACGGCAGAATATTTGTGAGGAAAACTGATGGCGCAGATCATATACAAATTAGGAACAAGAGTAGTCTTAGTAAGATTGAATGATGATTGATGCGTATGTAATTTGTTGTTATTGTTTTTACTATTGTAATTTAATGCATGCATTAGGTTTAAACTACATAGAATTCAAAGATATTTCAATTTATTACCAAAATTGTAGAGGCTTAAGAACTAAAACGAATATTTTTTACTGTAATCTGTGCAATATGAATTATGATGTTATAGTATTAACAGAAACCTGGCTAAACAGTAATGTATTGAGTAGTGAATTGTTTGATGATCGTTACGAGGTTTATAGACGGGACAGAGAAACAGCTGGGACTCGGCAAAGCAGAAACGGAGGAGGAGTCTTGATAGCGATTAATAAAAAAATTAACTCCGCACGTATCGAACGCTGGCAAAGTAATTGTGAAGACCTCTGGGTCACACTTGACATGTCGACATCTCACAAGTCTCGCCAGGTTGCTCTTTGTGCCGTCTATCTGCCACCACCAGTATGTCTCGCAACGTTGGATCATTTTGTGGACAGCTGCAACAGAGTGCTCGACTCAACGGACATCCCCTGTTACATAATTGGTGATTTTAACCTAAGTAAATTGAACTGGGATAAAACCGCCGTAAATGATTCCTTACCTAAGGCTTGTCAAGACCTCTTGGACTTTATGAATGTAAATCAACTTTCACAATATAATCATGTAAAGAACTGTTCTGGCCGAATACTGGATCTGGTATTATCAACAGAGCAAACTTGTTTAGTGAGTGAGTCTAGCAATTCTCTGGTAGCTGTCGATAAATTGCATCCCCCCCTTGAACTAACTGTGTCTTTGCTAGAGAATTGTCATTTACCATATAGTATGGACTCAAGACCTAACTTTTATAAGGCTAACTACCCTGAAATTAATAATTACCTAAATAAGCTAGACTGGAATGAACTTTTTCTAAATGCTCGTGATGTGAATGACATGGTGGCCATTTTTTACAAGTGTCTCCGTGATGCTATTGGGAAATTTGTGCCTGATCGGAAACCAAACAATAGTCGCTATCCGCCGTGGTTTGATAAAGCATTAATAAAACTGTTAAAGGAAAAAAACAGGTTGAGGTTGCGTTACAGGAAATATAAGAATCCTTTAGATAAGATTGAACTGAAACTGGTTTCCAAGCGGTGTGAAAAACTAGCTATGAATCTATATAATGACTATATTGATGGAATTGAGAAGGACATAAAAGATAATCCCAAACTCCTCTGGAGTTACATAAAAGCGAAACGCGGTGGGTCTAGTGGCTACCCTTTGGCAATGACTGACGGACAGGTTGTTACATCAAACGGTTCTGAAATCTGCGACCTTTTTGCTAACCATTTCGCAACCGTATACACGCCTGACGAAGATACAGAAATCAACTGCCATACAAAGCACCTCCAAGCACTGCATAATAATAGTCAGGGCTTGAGTATTCCAGTGATTGACCGCGACTGTTTACTAAAAAAACTAAAAACAGTAAACATTAGTAAAGGACCTGGCCCGGATGGCATCCCGCCTGTTTTTATTAATAACTGTGCCACAGCTTTGGTGTCTCCTTTACTAAAAGTATATAATGCATCGCTGGCTACTGGAACTTTTCCGTCAGAATGGAAAAAAGCCAAGGTTGTCCCAGTGCATAAGTCAGATGGAAAAGATACCGTAAGCAACTACAGGCCAATTTCAATCCTATCCACCTTCGCAAAGATTTTTGAATCTATAATGTGTCCACACTTGCAGCAACATTTAGGATTGTATCTTAATGATAACCAACATGGCTTCGTAGCATCCAGATCGACAGCCACAAATTTGGTATCATTCACAGAGTCCCTAATACAGGCTGTAGATGGAGGCAAACAATTTGACGTAGTGTACACCGACTTCAGTAAAGCATTCGATAAAATGCCTCACTCTATTTTGATATATAAGCTAGCAGCATATGGTATAACAGGACCTTTGTTAAGTTGGTTCAAGTCCTATCTTGCTGAACGCGAATTCTTTGTCGTTGTAAATGGTTTTCGATCGGCTGCACACAAAATAACATCGGGCGCCCCCCAAGGATCTCACTTAGCTCCAATACTTTTTATTATGTTCATCAATGACCTTCTTGAGTGTTTTCGTTTTTCCGAACCTTTTCTGTATGCTGATGACCTAAAATTTGCACGAGTAATAGAGTCAAAAAGAGACTGCGAACTTCTGCAGCACGATCTTAATCAGGTTATAAAATGGTGCCGCAATAATAAAATGCAACTAAATCCGAAGAAATGTTACCATGTCAAATATACGCGAAAAATTAGTTGTATTGACACAGAGTACTTCATAGACCAAGAGCGAGTCCAAGAAGTGGAAAAAATAAGGGATCTAGGAGTACACTTTGACAGGAAGGTCACTTTTGTGCCTCATATTGATGGCATTATTAAAAAGTCGTCAAAAATGCTTGGGTTCCTACTTCGTAACACCAAAGGCTTTCGTAAAAGTAGCACCAAAATAATGTTATATAACAGTTTCGTACGCAGTGTTATGGAATATTGTAGTGTTGTGTGGAGACCTCACTATGCCACTCACATGTTGCGTCTGGAAAGGGTTCAGAAACGTTTTGTGTGGCATCTAGCCTTCAGTGAAGGGAAATCCAAGCGTCTGCCCTCTTATAAAGTCCGTCTATGCCATTTTAAGATGCAGTCGTTGTCTATGCGTAGAGAAATAAACGATGTTTTGTTTCTTTACAAACTGTTGCACAATAAGATCGACAGCCCTGGCTTACTGAAGCTTATTAGATTCCGTGCGCCTTCTAGATATCCTAGGAATAAGATAACACCCCTGTGTCCGCCACTTCGAAAGTCTGTGCTTGGTGCGAATTCTCCGATACCTAGATTGTGTAAGATCCTTAATGATCGCAGTGACTTAGTAGATGTACATCATGATAGCATAAATAAATTCCTACGAGTTTTTGTATATAATTCAATGGCAATTTAATTTAATTTAATTTTAATTTAATTTTATTTTTTTTCACCCGTTTTCGATTTCTTAGTTTATTCTTTGGGTTTTTTTTAATCTTTTAATTGTAGTTTATTATCAATTTAAGGTCGTTATATTTATTCATAATCCAATCAATCAATCACTATTGAATCAATTATAATTTTATTCAGTAATTTTACATCCCAATGTCTTTTTCTTTATTATGTTGTATACAGTACCTATTGAATGAATGACTTGATAGTTTTTCTTTATTATTGTTTTAATTTATTTTTTGTATGTATAAGTTCTAATGGCAATAATATATAAATATGTTATGTTAAACCGTTTTTGTGCATGTGGTGTTAACCTGTAATTAATTGTTGCACTTGTAAATGTTACTCTAGTCATTAAGTCTGAAATGTACATCGTGTAAACAATTGTTGGTTAACCTAAATAAATAAATAAATAAAATAAATAAACCCTACCAAGTCAATAAAATAGGTCAAGCAAAATAATAAAATCCTTAAAATAAAATATTAAAATTCATTAAACTAAGCAAGCGCTATTTGCAGAAATGTTAATAATTTATAAAAGCTGGATAGTGTCAGTATGTGTCTGTGTAAATTCTTTCTCAGTAAGAAATTCGCTCACAGTATAATAAGCTTTATGCTTAAAAAAACTTCAGAGCCTGTTTTTGAACAACGATAGCGGCAGTTTCTTTCCATTGTTTAGGTAACTTATTATAAATGACCGGATCCAAATGCAAATCTATTATGTACATACATAAAAACATAAATAAAAGGTTTGAGAGTCTGTACTCTCACGCTTTTTTCTCATGGCGTTTGGCAGAAACCATAGAATGCCACCTGCAACGATCCTTATATGTTTAGATATTTATTTGGCCTCGTTCATTCATACATCTGCTGGCCTGCGATAGCAGGTAAAGCAGTATTGTTTTACTCTTATTCCAGTGTGGAAAAGAGACGGAGCTGTGCAGGATGTGTAGCGCTATCTCTTTCCCACAATGGAAAATGAGTAAAACAATGGTAGGCCACCTGGTCATACTACCACGTCGGTTCGATACGGTTCGTTCGGCATCATACATAGTACTATGTATGTTGCCGGTTATAATATTACTTACTTTATATTTTTCCTACTCGCAAGTCTCACAGTGAGTTACATTTGGATATAGAATCACCCATTTAACTTGGTACCCAAATTATTATACATCTATACAAATAAATAAAATTGTAGTGTCTGTTTGTAATATTAAAATAACCTTCGGCAACCAACAACCTTAATATAGGTAGGTACAAATACCCAAATGACATATTTTTTTCTGTCTCTCTGTTTGTTACGGCTAATCTCTGGAACGGCTGGACCGATTTTGACGGGACTTTCACTGGCAGATAGCTGATGTAATAAGGAATAACTTAGGCTACTCTTTAAATTCCGCGCGGACGAAGTCGCGGGCACAGCTAGTTTGGTTTAAATCTTAAACACCTTTTTGTAATATGCCATTGCTTGTATGTATGATCCTTTGATTTTGCTCTGTAGGATTGAAAACATACACAGAGACACAATATTATTGATTGAAATACATAATTTTATTATTTGACAAGCCAGTGGCATTAATCGCGAAGAAGAAGTTTAAGCCGATTTTGAATTTTGTTTAGTATTAATATATTTATTATTATAAGTTGATTTGTAACAATTAGGGTGGCATAATCTGTCTAGATTAAAAACCTCTCTAAATAAATAAAGAAAATAAAAATGTTCCATACATACTCCAAACATTTCATTTAAACTGGCGAAATATGGGTTTGTAGTATTAGGTACCCACACAAGAATCATCTGCCTAGCCTTTTCCCAAACTTTCTTGGGGTCGGCTTCCAGTCTAACCGGATGCAGCTGAGTACCAGTATTTTACATGGAGCGACTGCCTATCTAACCTCCACAACCCAGTAACTGGGTAATACGATACCCCTTAAGTAAGACTGGATGTCAGACTTTTGCCTTCTGACTACTCGTAACGACTGTCAAAGATCTACAAATGACAGCCGGGACCAACGGCTTAACGTGCTTTCCGAGGCACGGCACGAATAATTACATACCGAGTTTCCTACTCGGTATGTAATTATGGTCACCCATCCACGGTCCAACCTCGGCAAGCACGGCTTAACCTTAAAGATCGACCCGTGCGGCTGCTATTATTTAGCCACGAGCTCCTCTTCTCCTCCTTTAGGTACCCACACAAGCGTGATATTATAATTACAATAAATATTAAAATGGATTGTTTTTTTTTTAAATTTCAGATGTGTCCTTGTTCAGAACATCGCCCTGCCCGACCACCCCGCCGCCGGTACCTGTGTAATCCATTAATTTATCACATTAAATAATAGGACTGAATAAATTATAAATTACGTACTTTACTATTTTTGGAAAATATTTTTTGTTGTTTCTTTTTCCTCACGCACATACCTGGAAATTACTTGCATAGTATGATTATCGTATTTACTCCCCGTTTCTGAAAGCCTGATTAATTTATTGGATTGGTAAAAAAATTTGCTAATCAAATTACAAGTTGAAGTAACAACCGCAAAGGAACTTACTTTGACATCACTAAGCGGATTAAATAATTGACTTTCAGACATCTGGGGTTGATAGGCATCTGCCCAAAGGTAACAGTAACGACTTTTGGTGATTTACAGTCCGTTCGGACTTCGGAGTTATTGACCTAAATAGGTAACTAGTTGGACATTGTAATTAAGATTTTCTAGACAACCAATTACGGTTTTCTGGGTAACCAATTGTAATTAGATATAAACCATTCGATAGAGCTTTTCAAGGAGAACCTTTGCCATTAACAAGACTTTAGGCAATTCGTTGTCCGTTCGGAGTTATTGACTTAAATAGGCGAATATTTGAGCACTGGAGTTAAGATATCCTGGATAACAAATGACAATAAGAGAGAGGTTTTCAATAAGAACTTTTGCTACTAACATAACTTTTGCTTATTCGCTGTCGGCAGTCCGTTCGGAGTTACTGAAATAAATAGCTGACTAGTTGGACACCGAAGTTAAGATTTTATTTGAAATTAATTAAGATTTTCTTTGCAACCAATAGAAGTAAAATAAACATCATTAGATAGACCTTTTCAATGAAAACTTTTGCTACTAACACTACTCTTGCTAACTCGTAGTCTATTTGGAGTTATTGACCTAAGAGTCAGCTCACATCGAGACGCGACGCGACGCGACGCGACGCTGCGCGCACTTGTGAGAATTCAGAATACGTTGCGCAACGTATTCTGAATTCTCACAACGAAATGTGTATCTTTTCGTGTAGAAAATAAAGTTATATTTTGAATCGCTCTTTAAAAGTGTGCGCGAAGCGTCGCGTCGCGTCGCGTCTCGGTGTGAGCTGACCCTTAATGTGTGTCTTATTGGACACCGAAGTTAAGATTTTCTGGGTAACCAATAGCGATAAGATATACAACATTCGAAAGACCTTTTCAATGAAAACATTTGCTAATATTGCAACTTTTGATCATTCGTGTTTTATTTATCTAAATAGGCAGTTGAATGTAGGTCCACTCTGACTCTGAGACGAGCAAAGTTGTCAATGCAAGAAATATTTCTCTTGAAGAGATCAATACATTAATACATATCTTCATGCTATTGGGAGCTGGGGCAGAATTAACGATCTGCCCAAAGTACTGTTACTGTAAGGATTCCTAACACCGCATTTAAGATGTCAATGTTTATAGGCTTAAAATATCATGTTTGAAACGTATAGAATCAATGAAAGTTAATAAATTGACGAACAAACAGTATTTAATTTAAGTTTTTAAACTGACATCATCACATCACTAACACTATCAATAACACTTGTAACAGGATATTTATCATGTTTATTATTTGTTTTGAGTCCCCGATGTTTCGGCACTGTTGCAAACGCCATGATCACGATTCACGGATAAACTGAAGTATCCGCAATAACTGCAGCTCATAGATATATTGAGCAGACAAATCGCCGGTCTACCCTCATTCTTGTTCGTTTTCTGCGCTCCGTACCACTAACACTGTCCGGCTGTTTTAAATCTGGCCGACCCGAGTATGTGTGTACTTGTGTAGTATACCTTAGCGTTAAAATGTATGAGACTATTGTCCGTTCTTTTGACTCCAAAATTAATCAGCTCAGGATAGAATGGCCAAGATTGTAATGCTTTTTTGTAAAAAATCACTTCGCTGAATTTCAAAACTCGATGCCAATCCTCAAATTTATTGATGAAAGGAAAAGTAATTTTCATCTTAACTATTTCTTTCCTTTTCACCCCAATAAGTACGGTAATTTAGTTTATAGGTTAACCAACTTAAAAACCCATGTTTTTATTAGCCTGAACAGTACCAATCCCGGGTAAAGGCCTCCTCCATTCCTTTCACTTTTTTCGATGTTTCGCCAGTTCCCGCCAATTAACGAGGAAGCCGTAAATAATATCAGCCTATTACTGTCTCACACTCTCACTGTTGGGCAAAGGCCTCTTTTCATACGGAGAAGGCACGAGCCTTGATCACCATGCTCAAGACGGGTTGGCGATTTCAGACTTAGGTACTTTAATTATAGAGCCCTGGTTTCCTTACGATGTTTTCCTTCACCGATGTCAGCGATGTCCAAGATAAACTTAGAAAGTACATACTCGTATTTATTGAAAAAGTCACATCGGTACTTGCACCCGGATTTAAACCCACAACCTCTAGCATGAGAGGCGAGGCGTTTACCTCTAGTAAGGGACTTTTTTCAATAAATCTAGAGATTTTCCTTATAACATCGATTTGTAAGGTATGTTAGCAGTTAAGCATTTGTGGTCAGAGATTCCTTTATCCTCAAAAGATATCGACATTTTTATTATTTGTAGATATTAGGTCTATGCAGGTTGATGAGGTGGTTATTTCTCTAGTTGGTTTATTGACAATTTGATGTAAATTATATTTAAGCATAGTTGCCATGAGTTTTTTGTAGTGATTAGAACTCGGTACCGCGTTAATATTAAAGTGACCTCCTGTTATTATATGTTTCTTGTAGTGGTGTGATTTCAATTGTGTGAGTAACAATTCGAAAAATATAAAAATGGTCTATTTTACGGTCCGTTCTGTACAAAGTAATGAGAAGTATATAATATTAGGTTTTATTTCTAAGGCACAACATTCGATGATATATTCTATAGTTAAATCGCTAAGGTCTGACCTCTCTGTATACGTAGTTCCGGTCGGCAGCAGGATAGCGACGCCACCGCCGCGGCGCTGTCGGCGACAATATGCTGCGGCGATCTCATAGCTGTCGATTTGCACGTAGGGGTTGTTTTTCGGTGATCCAAGTGTCTCTTAGGCAGAAAGCTGCGTATTGTTGTTCTTGGAGTAGGTTTTGCAAGTAAATAGTCTTGTTTTTTTTTTATGATTTGTACATTTTGAAGCTACTGCATTTATGCATACTGCATTTAGTTTTTAAGGAACGTTTTGCTGTGTTGTGAGTTGTTCCTGAAGGAGTTGTTAAAGCTGCTTTTGTTTATTTCTGCCAAATTTTCTTTGTTGGTAACCGGACTTTTTTCGGGAAGGACTGTGATTTGTGTACTAAGTAAGTCGTTTTCAGTTTCCATCACATTTTGTAGTTGGCCGTTACTTGTGAGTTGATTATTTCTATGATCACCGCATGATGACCCTCTTTTTTTGCTTCGTATTACATTTTCCTTAGTTTGTTTCGTTTTTTGTGTTTGGTTGTCTGCGAGATGGGGTTGGTTTTCTCAGCGTGACATTAGGATCCTGGGAGAAAGTTTTATTATTATCTCTGGATCTGTTCCTTTTTAGTGTTTTGGCTGCGCAAACAGGACACTTCCATACTTTCTTGATATCAGAAAGTTTTTCGAAGATTAGCACATTCTAAGTCGTAGTTGTGACCACATTCGTGGCAAACTATATTTTTTATTGGATATATACTGGTGGCAACCCTCGCACTTTAGTATATTGTTTTTGTTTTCCTATTTTGGTTTCAAATGTAACTTATGACGCCCTTTATTATCTGTGGTATGAAGCAGAAGTGTTTTTTTAATATATGGCGCTGGTTATCGATGGCAACGGTACACAAAGTTTAATTCAATTGATAGATTGATGGCAAAGTTCGATGTTTACGCAAATCATTGTTTTGAAGACACAATTTGAATTTCTATCTGTTATTTGGTTTTTTGTATAATGTTCCTTTTGGCACTTACGGCATTTATTGTAATCACGGGGCACTAAGTATTCTCTTATGAATGGTACTCTGCTATTTACACTGTTGAAGCGGTGGCAACACATTTAAATAATTAATAAATATTGTTGAAAATTTGAAATCGTCTATAGTTCGTGGAAATGTCATCATGAACTACAATCTCTGTTATCTTATCAGGTAATTCAGGAAAACACATGATAGTAGATGTGTGACGCGAATGCGACTATGTCTAAGCCCTTATTACGATGTATACTGCCTTCGTGATTAGTATCATAAAGAGCCCTCATATTTTTGTGCGTTCTAAAAAATATTTACCGTCTTACAAAACATTGCCGTCAGACCTTGCTTAGGAGAAATATTCATCATCGCTGCATCAGTTAGGTTCGAATGAGACGAGAATGAAATTAGTATTGTAGGAAAAGTCCCTATAAGAGGAAATAAGAAAGTGGCGCCTGTTACAGAAAAGATGAAAAGGAGCCGTATGTTTTGGTATAGACAAGTGATGAAGAGGGATGGAAAACATGTTACTGAAAGTGTGATGAATATAAATGTTGATGGATGGAGAGGACGAGGAAGAACATAAAAAGGTGGATGGATTGAGTGAGGAATTACATGGGGTCAGTGGGTCGTGTTAGGGGCGGATTTTTAGGAGTTGGAGTCATGGGACAAGGGCAAGAAGTGAGAGTAGAGTCTCTACTAAGCGATTATCACAGGACACCGCTCGTCCGCGTGGTCTTGCGGAAGCAGCGAAGCAGAATTTATTTGCGGTGCGCCGCGCGGAGCTGCGGCGAGCGGCCCTCGTCCGCGCGGTTCGGCGGCGTACGTATGTTAGGCAACAACGGATTTTATACAAGACAATGCGACGTGAGATCGGCTTCACCACCTGACCGTGCGGACGAACGGTGTCGTGAATCTCCTTACGCGGCTGCAGCGAAGCCTAAAAGGCGGTTAGGCGAAGCCGCGAAGCGTGGCGTTCATGGTTCACGGGTTCAATTCTTGATTTTTTTGGTCAATCTACAGGATATTTTCAGGAGATTTTGAGCTATAGTTTTGAATGTTTATGCACCCTATAATCCCCGTAGCCCGGCAGTATTAGTGGTAGTCTATAAAATGCCTTTCTTGCACTTCTCGCAAACCCATGCGTCTTCCTTCCAGTTCTTACGGACTTATCCAGGTCGTCCCATTTAGCACTGACAACCGAAAATGATACGTTCATGACATAGAAGTCGAGCGAAGCTTAGTTATCGCCCTGCTGTACATTTTAATAATGATTGCGAAGTGAATGAAAAAGTGACCAATAAAAAATAAAGTAAATCAAGTTAACTTATACGGGGAATTCCGACTCACGCCGTATAAATCTGAAGGTTACGTGGTAATAGTAAAAAGAGGTGGTAGGTGAGCCATGAGAGGTCACATTGCTGAATCACTGGAACAAAATTAGTAATCAAGACTTTAAACGGCGGAATTGATAGCTTGAAAACGAAAAGGTTAATCAGAAACGAACAAACGAGGATTAAAGGCAAATGAAAAATAAGTTTGTATTTTTTTAGAATATAAATAGGTACTAAAAAACACGTGAAACTTGAAGACTGAACTTATACAAGGTGTTGTTTTGCATCCTCGTCAAATTCAAGGAGGTAACTATGTTAATGATTCTCGTCTCGAATCAATAATAAAATGGGTAGCTAATTTATTATTTTATTTGTATTAGTTTATTATCGTTGTTTTATTATTTGTGTATTTTATCTATGGGCCTTAGTTGCCTGAAATAAAATGATTATTATAATTTTTAATTTTTTTCTTCTTTACGGAAATCGGTAAGTTTGAACCACCCTTGTTTTTAACGTGGGCCGTCTGATTCTCGCCCTATAACCGCGCTACAAATACAAATAATCTCAAACGTTTGTTCAATAATTTCTTATTTCCTAAACCATGTTAAGGAGGTTATTCTGAAATACTGAGAAACATAAACAACCAAAAAAATTAGGGTTTATTAATAATTAACTAGGTACCGTAATTTTAATTGATTACTTACGTCTTGTGTGATAGCCTCCTGAATTTTGACGAGGATGCAAAACAACACCTTGTATAACTTTTACTATGAGATCAACACTAGAATCATGACTTAAAATCCGCTGTTTATAAAAATACAGCAAGTTTTCAATCATATCCTGGTGGTTTTATGATGTCTACACCAGCCAAAAACAGGGTTTGTAGAACAGTTTTCTGGATTTTCACCAAAATCAATTTTATTTTTACCCAATGATATAACCGTGTGTTTTGTAACTTTTTCCTTCATTCAATTTTCAAACAGGAAATTAAACATTTTTTTTTATTTTTTGTTTTTCAAAAACGTTGCCACACACTATGAATTTCTCCTGTATCGTGGGTGCGTTTACAAACATTTGAAAATCACATACACAAACAGCCAGACCCGGAACAAGTATCTGTAGGCCATACAAATATTTGTTCCTTGCGGGGATCGAACCCGCGACACGACCACTGCGCCAACCGTGTAGTCGAATTAAACAAATGGGGAACTATAAAACTATGTTTATTCACAAAATGGACGGGTTACTGTTATTTTGGCTATGTTAGTAGGGCTACTTAGTCCCACTAGCATGCAGTGTGTGAAATGCAATATATGATAAAAATAATGAAAATAAAAGCTAAGATGAAACTTATATTTTCAGTTTTATTCACTTTGACTACAACCTAGAAAAAAAAACGGTATCTGACAGAAGACAGAACATGAAAAAACAAAAGTAGAAAAGTAAATTCATTTAGAACGAAAAGGATCAATACATATAAAAAAATATAACACAGACCTCTTTTTATTCCAACAGTTACACGCACTGCACCACCCCACACCCCCACACCCCTCTATCTGCCTGCGCTAGGTACCTATCGAATTTTGTGTCTGTGTGTATAATACAAGGTGTTGTTTTGCATTCTCATCAAAATTCAGGAGGTTGTCACAAAAGACATAAATAATAATCAATTAAAATTACGGTACCTAGTTAATTATTAATGAAGGCTGATTTTTTTGGTTGTTTTAGTTTATCAGTATTTCGAATTAACCCCTGAACATGGTTTAGGGAATAAGAAATGATCGAATAAACGTTTGACATTGTTTGTATGTGTGAAAGCGCGGTTATAGGGCGAGAAGCAGACGGCGAGCGTTTAAAACACGGGTGGTTCACACTTACCGATTTCTGTAAATAAAAAAAAGAATAAAAATTACCCACCCACTTTATTATTGATTCGGGACGAGAATCATTAGCATAGTTACCTACTTGAATTTGAGCGAGACTGCAAAACAACACCTTGTATATCTCTTGATTGTTTCGTGCAGAGTTCATTCTATTCAACTTAATATTTTGACCATATGCCTTTATATACTGGTGCTGCCAACCAGTTTTGTTAAGATCTTACACAAATTTGAATCTGATGACCAACAACAAGTTAGAGTTAATACACGTAGGAAAGACTTGCCTAACACAATCCAACCGAAAATAAACGTGGTTCATCACAGCCCTAGGTACCAATCAGTATTTAAATACAACAAGCTTCCCTTAGAATTTAAAAGCATAAATAGCGTAAACTTATTTAAAAACAAATTGAAGACGTTTCTATAGAGGAAGGGCTATTACAGTGTCGATGAGTAGGTACCTAGATGATAAGCGACCACCTTTTTGTTATTGATTAGAATTAATTTTAACTGGCATGTTGTCATTATTTTGAATTATTTATACTTATTATTGGTGTTTTATCTCTAGTAATAATTATTAAAAAAAATATCTTTGACATTATATTTATTACTATTGGATTTTTTACAATTTACATGACATTATTACTGACCTTTTTATATCCATTATACCTAGAAGATGACATATCGTTTTATAATAAAATGATTTTCGTTTCGTTTTGCCTTTTTTCTGACCTTTTGTTCTATTGTGTACTTATAAATTATTTTTAATTGAATGTGGATTAATATCGTTTTGAATTTGTTATTCTACATATACTTATGTGAACTATTAACGGTTACTTTTTTAATGGTACTGTTTTATTTTACAAAATTTCTACACAATGCATATGGTTTCGAAATAAATGACTTATGACGTTTACCTTATCTTGGGGATTAGTCCCCTTTGATGCCAAGAATTTCATTTCCCCAAACCCCAAGCTCGATACCCCAATCTACCAGCGCAGCGCTATGTGTAACTTTAAAGTATAATGCCTACATAACCTAACCCGATGACGCGTTAATATAAATTGTCGTTGTCAACAATTTATGTTAACGTTTCCCTACGTTTGCCGAAGAGAACCGCTAGGCTTTACTTTTAGTGTATTGATTGGCTGTTAGCCTGTATTGATTGATAATATTGATTAATTGTTCGAAATGCAGCAAAAAGGTGACATAATACCATATAAAGGGTCATATATTTTCTAAACTTGAACGCACTGCTAGAGGCCGATCTTAAAGGTTTTTTTATGATACCCAGATGGCCTTCATATTCCGAATAGAAGGATAACATCCGGCTGTTGCGAGGACACTCGGAAAAGAGAGATCTTTTCCAAGCTAGTACCCTTCCTTTGTTAGAATACCAGCCAGAACCAGCATAGTGAAGTCAGAGCCACTTGTGACGTGAATAGCTACGCGAGGAGCCTACAACTGTAACTTATTCACAATAATTGAAGTTAATTGCCGTGCAACCAATTTATTTTTATTTAATCAACCAAAGATAATGAAATAAATGGAGCGAAACATAGAATTATTCGCTTTACGAGGCTAATCATAGGGTCTCATTAAAAAGTCGCTATATGTAATTGGTATACCATACAGTCGTTTACTTGTTCTTGCTATAAGTATATTACAATTTAAAGTTAAAACTGGAAGACGTCACTTGCGTGTTAAAAACTCGTGCTTCTAGTCTAGTATTTTTAAACCTGTTGAGGCATAACTAGTGTTTATTTTTAACTTGGGCTAAATCTAAGAAATTGTAATGGCTTTCTACGGCATTTGCCAATTCACTGAAAAATTATGAAGTAAGTCTCTATGAAATTTTCCTTTCGTAGGACAAGAGTATCGTAACATCCCAAATAATTGAGTCTGGTGATAACAATTAATTCCCATTTCAATTATATAATTATCATCTTCTAACGACATTGAAAACCTCAAATTGCTTGTCAAACCTGAAACGGACTTTGAGATAATTTCGTACCTGTTATGATTGGTCTATAATATCGAATTCACGGTAATTGACGATTCGAAAATGATGCTAGATGAAAACGGGTTGTCAGAGAAAAATGTGGTGGGGATATGATTAAAGAACAAAATATGATCACACGTGTTACGAAGATACAGCTCATTTTGTAAATTGGCCTCGAATTGGGTGATTGTGTGCAGAAATTAGTTAGATATAAGTATTTACGTTAAGTTTAGTGTCAATGTGAAACATGAAGAGTTTTGTGTATATCGGTGAGTGATGAGTTCATTATTATTATTTTTATAAATATTGAAAGGAATGTAGTCACAACCGGAATATAATAAAAATCATATAGTTTCAAGGATAGGCGGATTAGTTTTTTGATGATATTTAAGATTTAGGTACTCGTAAATAATACTAACAGATGTTGTGAGTTTAGTTTAGAACCAAAATAATATTCGCAATTAATCTTTTAAACACAACATTAAATTTAAGAGTTATATAATTACGTATTACACCTTCGTTTTATTCAACTAGGTAATGCAAAATTATGATGCACATTACGTGTCTAGAACACAACCTGTTTTTATAAAAAGTTAACGTTAAGCGCGATCATACCACCAACATACTAAGTACATGAGAGGTAACTGACCTATCTCAATTCTTAACATAAATTATTTTGTATTGAACTTTATAAATGATTACAGTTTATTCTTGGGTTTTTGTATTCATTACACTAGTCAACAGTGAATCCGTTGCTTTTGATCTGAGTGTGGTTATAGGTTTAGCTTATTCCCATGAATATACCAAAAAAACAGATTTTATTAATAACCTATATGTAAAAAAAAAAAACTAGAACAATACGTAGGAATAGGATTTTTTATATTTTATTATAATGGATGTCGCTAAGCACAAAATTGCTGAAAGACTTGACTTGAATAAAAAGCTGTAGGTATAATAAGAGTAAGAGTGTCAACAACAGCAAGAAGTTAAAAAATAAAATGTCCAAAGTGCTATGTCTCGCGGGTTCATATTTTCATCAACGTATTTTATTATACCTCATCAACTTTATCTCAACCATTGACAAAGGTATACATGGAAGCGCCGACAATACAAAAATAAATAAAAACACTGGTAATACTAGTTCATAGGAATATTTTTGAAATATAAAATAAATCATACCATCGAAATTGAAAAAAAAGCAACACCATTTATAGATATTGGTTTACTAACCTTGGGTATAATTTGCACTAATTCGCGTCTGGAAACAAAGGAGTTACAAGATCTTAGTATAAAGAATAATTCGTATTCGCCACTCTGTAAATATGAACAATAAAATAAATTTATAATGAGCAGGACATTTATAATTTTGTAATTATATTTTTCTTTTAAATTGTAGCTCGTAGCTAAATAATAAAAAAAGGATTGTGTGGTTTTATGAAACCACGGTAAAAGTGAAACCTTTTTTTCACACTAAAGACATTTAACTAAAAAAATTTGGAATAATATTCCATTAAGGGGACAAAAACGTATAAAACGCGGAGTAGGGATAAAGTGAAAGGCGCTCTAACGAGCGCCTTTCACTTTATCCGTACTCCGCGGCCGAGCGTCACGCGACATGCGACACACAGACGAAAACGTTTGAGACGATGTAATAAAAGTTTCACTTTAACAACCGCTGGGATCTTCAGGATAAGCCGCGCATGCCTATGTTGGTCCGTAGATGGGTGACCCATAACATACCGAGTTTCCTCCTTACCTCGGAAAGCAAGTTAAGCCGTTGGTCCTGTCAGTGAATAGGGGACCGGACTGGGTAAAGAAAACGACATTCTATTTTGTCCGTCAGACAGGTAATACAAAAATATTAGACACGTATTTTTTGTTTTATCAAAATATCAGAAAATTACTTAGTTAAAACTCATTAAAGTTGGAGAGTGGGGGCTTACTACGTCACAAGTAGGTATAAAACTTACCTACATGTGATGTCATGCGCCATTTCAACTCAATATATCTCCGTAATTATATGACCATGTGAAAAAAGAAAAAATACGTGTCCAATACTTTTCAATAAACTACCCGACGGACAAAGAAAAAAAAATTGGACTATTCCCTATTGTAGATTTTTGATAGTGGTTGCAGGCAGTGACCCGAAAGCTTGACAACCAGTCTTACCAAGGGATCTTATTACCCTGTATTAACTGGGTTGTGAAGGTTCGACAGGCAGTCGCTCCATGTAAAATACTGGTATTCAGCTGAATCCGATAAGGCTTTATGGCAATTATGAAATATATCTCTATCTTACACTAAAGTATTGACTAAGTATTGCAATAATTTAACTTGATTAAACGGTGCAACAGACACTTGGAAGAAATTCAGGTGTTTTTTTGCACTTAAAACACAATATTCAGTGTAACTAATATTACTTGGACTCACACTCAATATTTTAGTGCAACACAGAGTGATATTCAATTTTCATTCAATAATATCAAAGACATGCGTCATAACAGCGATATACATGTTATTTGACAGCTATTTGCGATGCTGCCAACTTTCAAAAAATTCACCTTCTTAAGGGGGAAGCGGAAAACCCCGCCGCTGGGCTGGCATGGCGCTGGCCTTGAGGACTACCGTTGAAAAATATTAAAAGTGAAGTCACTGCAGTGAAGTGTCACATTCACTTAAATTTATTGTTGTGGTGTAACTGGTCAGTGACTTTAGAAGATGGCTGTCAGCCAAATATTTATAGTGATGTTTACTAAGCCTCATTTCGATGTTGTCCTAGTCTATGGAGTTGAAGTCCTTTTGTAGTCTGAGCTCAACCTAGACAGGTTGTTTGTATTTTAAACGATAACTAGTCTGAATTAAATTTGTATCATTAGTAGATTAGGTTTCGGTATTTTTCTTTTGTTTTATTATAAAACGGCGAGATGATGACATTATCCAGGTGTCATGAAACGACTAGATAACAAGACAAGGAAAGGGATTTGTTTGCTGGAGGTAGTCTTTACCCAAACAGAGGGTCCATATTTCACAGAAAGAAGACTAAGCTTAACAACAATAAGTATTAAATTTTACTAACAACATTTGAAATGAAACTTCTAAATATGGAATAAATGGCTTTTTTATTTATTTATATATGATTTGTACATTATAGGTAGATAGTATTAATTGAATATGTGCAACAACTTTATATTCGATGAATTTTATTACGGAATTTTATATTTGGTGTAGATAACGGTTGTTTCATTACTCTCTAATAGTATTGTTATCTATGTAGGCGTAAAAAATTGTCTATCATTAAAATTAGAATTGGTCCTGGTATAGCTTAATGGGTTTTAAAGTGAAAACTAAAACAAAGACAATTAACATTTTATCGCTATAGGTATACCACGATAATCTTATTTACCTACACTTTATTGGGTTTAAAAACACCTACATGCGATACATGTCATGTTCGTGAACGGGCGCTGTCAGTTGTGACTGGTCATCTCTTAGCTGTCACGGTTTATTTTAATTAAGTACTTGTTTTGAGTCCAGAGTAAAAGATTACGGGCAAGTTAAAAAACTTGCCCGTATTTCTACATCGTTCTCACATATTTGTAATTCTTAACATGAATGATGTAACCAAGATTTTGTAACATATTTTGATTTAAAAGAGTTTCCATGGAGTTTCTTCCCCATTCTTCTCCATGGAGATCTACGCTCCGGAATGGGCAACTACAGTACTTTCACAAGTTATTATGCCATGTGACTGGGCAGTCCCAGTCAAAGTCAAAAAACAAAATAAAACGCGAAGCTACAGTTAGCTTCGCGTTTTATTTTATTTTTTGACTTTCAAAAGTGCCTGTGATGGTCTAATTGAAATAAATGCTTTGACTTTGACCCTTAACGAAAGGCACTCCGAAAGGTCCTCCCCGTCATTGGGATTTTATTTATTTATTTATTTATTTTTAGGAAAACTTACAGCTAAGCAGGCAATTAGTAATAGTTTATACAAAATATGGCCAATTACAAGTTTCCACATGTAGTAATTAGAATATATGTATATAAAACTGAAAATTTATAATAGATAATATAAGTAGGTATATAATTTTATGTTTGTTCTGGTCCATACCTAGGGACCTTTTAACTATTGAGAAATTGAAAGTCAAAGTCTCTTAAATAAAAGTTTTTAATGTTATATTATAATTTAACTTTAAATGATCAGCACAATGTTTCGAATGGGTTAGATTGTCCCCAACCGTAAATCGTAATTTGTCACCCCAAAAAAAGTCGTTACTTAATTTCATGTACAGAATGCTTGGTTACCTCTGTCTCTCATCAACCTATACGTTTACATAACTAAACTTTTTGTGAAATATTGGGTTACTTTGTAAGTAACTAATAGATAGAGCATAAAGAATCTGTAACTGAAATTTCAATAAACAAGTAGGTAGTTAGTAGTAGCAGCTTATAAGGCAAGATTTGCTCAACTGACTAAAACTAACTTCGTCATTGACTTTCAGCTTTGGTGGTGTTTTTGGGCACTGTAGCTGTTCAAGGCTATGGTCCAAAAATAAATCGCAGGAAGCATGGGGGTTCACGCAAACCACATAATCGGTCGCACGGTGAAGGCTCACATGGGTCTCATCATGGACCCCCACAAAGACCCCAACACCATGGATCTCCTCACCACCGGCCATCACATGATCATAATTCAGGACCGCCCAATCAATATGGTAACTGGGATAATTCACCCGTATGGGATAGATCAGATCCAAGAGATAGTAGCGAAAACAGAGGAGGCTATGACAGAGGAAGCTATGACAGTTATGATCGCGATGATAGCTCCGGTCCCGATGATAGTTACAGTCCCGATTATTATAGTCCTGAAAGGGATAGCATTGATCGTTCTGATTCATCTTATGAAGACAGCGATGATTGGCATGATCACCGTCACCCAAAACACCCTTGCAAGAAACCTCATACCAAGTAAGTAAAATTATCAATGGTTGTTCTTAGAAATGATTGTAATATAATATTGCCGTCACTGTCCAGAAAGCGAGTAAAATTCGAACAGAAGAACTAAAGGATGTAGGTACTTTTAAAGGCTTTCAAACTTTAACCTTGACATTTTTTAAACCAGGGTCGGGTTTGAAAGTATTCTCGTGTTATTTAAATAAAATTGCTGGTTTCTTTAGGGTTTAAAGTTTTTATTCCATTTTATTTGTGATATAATATATAAAATTGTCGTGTCGCGGTGTTTGTTACCTAACTCCTCCGAAACGGCTGAACCGATTTCATAGGTACAAGCGGTAAGTGGAGCGATACACTCAGAATCGCAAATTCTAAAGCGATGAAAGCTGGGTATATAGAGCTTGGGAGCGACCGGACTAATGGTGAAACTGACACTCTGACTGCCGGATGATGACGCCTTGTATTCGTTCTGGAGTAGCATCTGGTCGGTGCCTGTCAGTCATACTGAGGGTGGTTGGACCCGGGAGGTTGAACAAGCGTGTGATCCAATACCAGAAATGGGCGCAATCGTCATCAGCCCCCAAGACGTAGCTCGTCCGTCCGTTGCCTAACTGGAAATCTCCAGGGCCTGACGGACTACACAACTTCTGGATCAAATGGTTCCAAAGATCGCACGCTCGCTTGGTTTCCCAGTTTCAATCAGCCTGAGAGTCACGGTCGCTACCCCAGTTCCAGGATGTCAGGCGTTATCCACCTGCTCCATAAATCTGGTAGTACTGCGGAGCCCAAAAATTATAGACCTATCACTTGTTTACCAACGGTCTATAAAGTTCTTTCAACCATTTTGAGAGCTAAAATTAACCAACATATTGAGAGGAATTCCATCATGTCTCCCTCTCAGAATGGATATTGGAACGGGTCCTGTTGTACTAAGGAGCTGCTCCACGTTGATATGTCCATTAGCCAACAGGTTCGCTGCTATAAGAAGACCTATGATTCGGTGCCATACGAGTAGTATACCTACATGTGAGTCATACGTGGCTCAGGAGGGTACTAGAGTTGTATAAAGTAAATGCAACTTCCTGATGTCATGTGTGGGGCACTGGAGAACAGTCCTTCACTATCCAGGATGTCGACAGACACAGGGGAACAGCGAAGCGATAAGGATCAAGCGTGGTATATTCCAGGGTGATAGCCTAATTCATTGTGGTTTTGTCGAGACCTAGACCTGAACCCTCTTAGCACACTGCTAGAGGGTTCAGGTCTAGGTATCGGTTGAGGAGAAGTGGTCAGGTCATATCTTACCTTTTTTACATGAATGATCTGAAACTCTTTAACCCCAACAATTTGCCACTGATGGTAACAGAAACTTCCAGTAGCGCCATCAGAATGGAATTTGGTGTGGTCAAATGTGCAGTCATGCACGTGAAGCGAGGGAAGATTATGGAATTCGTGGAAACTCAACGTTCGGATTCCATACACCTTACCGTGCCCTTTCCTCAACAGAAACCTACAAGTATTTGGGTATTTTTTTTTTTTTTTTTTGCGGATGGGAAATCATCAAATGACTTCTCCCGCTCTGGGAGTGTCAGACTTGTACTGACTAAAACCCACCCATGTTCCTTCTTCGCCCTTTGTGTTCCAGGGCCGCGGTATCTCTTTCGAACAACCCGCAGCCCTGGCAGGCATCGGCCCTTTCGGACCCCTTCCGGTTTGCTGACATCTCCTTGAGGCGCGCGTGGAACACGTACGCGCCGTCGACACGGCCTATCGTCATGAGACGGACGGACGGTGAGCTAGCCCATTACTCACCGTCCACAGGCTCGCGCCTACGGTGGCCGGGGGCCACTGGTTGCCCCCCGACGCCCGGGGCGTCTCCCGCGGCGGCTGGGACGTGAGGTTCTCTCCCTCTCACGTTCCGCCACCTCCTTCGCTAGCATGACTGCTTCGCAGAAGGAGGCGACGGCATCCCATTCCCTCTCGCTCCGGACCATGGATTGAACCAGGGCCGGACGCGAGAGGTCGCCACCGCCAAGTATTTGGGTATGTCGGAAGCATTAGGCATCAATACTGCTGACATGAAAAAATCGTTGAGGTAACGTTTCTTTGGTCGCCTGAATAAGGTGCTAAGCAGTCTTCTGTCAGGCGGAAATAAGGTCTGCGCCTTCAACGTTTGGGTCATGCTGGTTTTAATGTACTCTTTCGGAATACTCAAATGAGCTCAGACCGAACTGGACGCCCTGGATAGGAGACTCCGTTCACTGCTGACCGCAAATCGGATGCATCACCCACGGTCGTCGGTGATGAGACTTTATATTCCGCGGAAGTGTAGGGGTCGTTGCTTCTTAAATACTAAGACCCTGCACAAGCGTGAGGTATGCAGTCTCAGGGAATACTTCCTAGAAGTGGACAAGGGCCTTACCCCGCTCTTCTTGGCTAACGAGAACTGCCGCAAGCCTGTAGTATTAGACAAGAATGAACGCAGGGTGGTATACCAGAGCAAGGTTCATGGACGCTTTTACGCTTTACGCTTTTTTGCGGATGTAGACTTCTAAGAGTCCGTATCCTAGCTGCGTTTCGGTGACCTATTCGGGGAAACCGAAGGTTTTGTCTGTGCAATAATGGACGAAGTTATGATGACGAATAACTCCCGGAAACACATTGTAAAGGATGGCACGGTTGACATATGTCGGGCATGCCACCGTCCGGGAGAATCGATTCGACATATTATTTCTGGGTGTTCTCGTCAGGCTAACGGAGTGTACTTGCATAGACACAACCTCGTTGCCAGGATTATCCACCAGCAACTTGCTTTGAATTACAACCTTGTGGAATCAGAAGTGCCATACTATAAGTATGCGCCCAACCCAGTTCTCGATAGTGGTAATATCACGTTGCATTAGGATCGACCAATCGTCACTGACTATTGTTGCAATAAGCCTGACATTGTGTTGATAAACCGATTGTAGCGTCGCGCAATGATTGTTGATAAAACGGTCCCGCATGACGAGAACCTAGTGAAAGCAGAGGAAGATAAGCAATTCAAGTATCTAGTAGATCTGGCTCGCGAGGTTGTCGACATGTGGGATGTGAGTACAGCAGTCATTGTGCCGATAGTCGTGTAGGTCAATGGATTAATAGCCAAAGTTTCGACCAACATCTGCGGAGTTTTTCGCTTGGCAGCTGGATCAAGGGCTTGATTCAGAAACCGGTACTGATGGACACGGTACGTATTGTTAGGAGGTTCCTCTCTCAAGAGCCCTGACCACCGGTAGCCCGGACCCTGTCCCCGATACAGGTGGGCTACTATTTTTTATATTTTTAAATGTTTTATTTAATAAAATTGTGTAATTTTTTTGTAAAATATTTATAAATGTAAATAATATGTTTAAAGATGAATAACCGAAATAATGTGTAATATTTTTGTTTTTGCAGAAAACCTCCAAAGCCAACACGTAAACCACAACCAACGCCTCCAAAACCTAAACCAACACCACCAAGACCTATACCAACACCACCAAGACCTATACCAACACCACCAAGACCCATACCAACACCACCAAGACCTATTCCAACACCACCAAGACCTATTCCAACACCAACAACACCTATTCCAACACCACCAAAACCTATCACGACAACATCAAACCCAACACCACACTCACAAGCTACACCAACACCAACGAGAAGTACTGCGTTTGTGAGACCTGATACTCCAACACCTCGACCTATCCCACCACCCACTCCCACTGGTCCTGTCACGACAGACTCAAGACCTATTTGGCACCCAACCCCGTCTATAGAAGATACTACTCATTGGCAGAATACACCTAATCCCGATATTGAAACAACAACAGCAATACAAGAAGGAGGAATCACTACCACATCGCCAGAAACACAAGCATGTATAGATTTATGTATTTCAACGCCTGAGTACAATCCTGTGTGTGGCTCGAATGGTCGAACTTATGGCAATGAAGGCAAGCTGTTTTGCGATGCCGCCTGTGGAGTCAGTGAGTATTTTTTTATTTTTATAAAAAGTATATCTTAAGTAAAATTAAGGTGGCTCTTAATTATTTTTTACTCGTTAGTTTTTTCAATATTTTATTTATAATGTTTAGAAACAAGTACAACGAACAAGTCTGACCCGACATTTTTTCCATATCATCTAATTTGGCCGTGAGAAAAACAGGCCTATTTTGCTTAGTTTATCCTGTTACTTAAGCGCTGTAATTATACAGGATTACCTCAAGATGTTATCGTTGAGCATTGATCATAATAAATTATTACTTCGAATTCAGGGTACCTAACTGATTAGACAAGACCACTGTGTTTTTATTTGATCTTCGGGTTTCTGAGATAGTTATAATTGTATATGCTACTTCAAAGCTTCAACCTACTAACTTCTTTTTTTTTAAAGTATTTATTTCGCTTTCAAAGTACAACAAAAACTAAATCTTTGTACAACAGTTTATAAAGATGTTTGATGCTTATAATATATGATCTCCTGATCTGAGTCAAGCTTGTATTTTGGAAGTTAGTGGTTCTTAAGGTACAGAATTACATAGATAATTATAATACTCATTAAAATATTGTTACAGACGTGACTTTACGACGCAGATCGGTGTGTCCGCCACCCACTTGGGATTATATAGATGATGGTGGTGAAACCACGGGTACCGCTCCGCCTCCTCCTACCACGACTTCTACGCCTCCTTACGTCGGACGAACCACGTCCTTGACTGACTTCCAGCGGTGTATGAAACAATGCCGTATTACTGCTTCCTTTACTCCTGTTTGTGGTACAGATCTCGTCACATACATGAATATGGATCGTTTAAAATGTGCTCAAAGTTGTGGCGAAGGTAAGGAGTAATCGTAAAATAAAAATATAACGCTAACAACGACGTTACTAAATTATGAATCTATGAATAGTATAATATTTATTTATTTCCGCAGTTGTCGAAGTTTTATGTGAGAAACCATGCGCTGCCTGCGGGTTCAACCCTGTCACACTTAAAACAACAACAACAACATTGCGAACAACAACCCCTCAAATTGGCAGAAGTACCCAGGAACCTGATATACAAGAATGTATCAAAGGGTGCCCTGTGACACCGGAATATAATCCGGTTTGTGGCTCTGACCACGTCACGTATAGCAATCCTGGCCGTTTGCTTTGTGCTCAACTGTGTGGAGTTGGTAAATATTATTTTTAAGTACATTGTTTCACTTACGTTCAGCATTATTTAAGTTATTTACTACTACTCAAGTAAAACAAAGCCGGCCAAGTGTGGGTCGGACTCGCAAACGGAGGTTTGGCCACCTTGCAATATGATCTTTAAAGAAAAAAAATCTCGTTTCTTGTTGTTAAAGCGGCCATTGTAATACACACTCTGAGATAATTTCCAATGTATTACAGTTCAAAAGCTCTGTGACAGACGGACAGACTCAAAGACAACGGAGCCTAGTTATAGGGAAGCCTTTCTTTCCCACTGTTTGATCCTTCTTTTGCTTCGATAGTTTTCAGATCGGCTACTTCTTGAATTAACAGCCGCTCGGGTCGATTTTCAGGTTAAGCCGCGCTGGCATAGGTTGCTTCGTGGATGGGTGACCACCCATCACATGCAGTTTCCTCCGTGTCTCAGAAAGCACGTTAAGTCGTTGGTCTCGGTTGTCATTTGTAGATCTATGACAGTCGTTACTGGTAGTCAGTGGCCCGAAAGTCTGACAACCAAGACTGGTTGTCAGACTTTCGGGCCACTGACTATACTGACTATACATTGTAAGACTACAAAGGGGTGTCGTGTTACCCAGTAGCAACTGGGTTGAGCAAGTCAGATAAGCAGTCGCTCTATGATAAATACTTCATGTATTCAGCTGCATCCGGTTAGATTGGAGGTCGACCCCTAACATGTTGAAAAAAGGCTAGGCAGATGATGATGACAGATAACTTTTATAATAGCCTGTACTATCCCACTGCTGGCCACAGGCCTCCCCTAGTTCCTTCCACGAGCTCTTTTCCCGTGCCTCCTCAAACCAGCCCTCGCGGTATGCGTCCAGTATTCGTAGCATGACCACTGTAGAATCGAGTTATGTCGACGGAAGAATCAACAAAATGACACATTGTCACTGTCTATCTGTCATTATGACGTTTCTTCCGTAGACAAAACTCGATCTACACCTCTTTCTGGCCGTATATATTACATTTAACATTTTAATATTTATTTCAGCCGTATCCGTCACTCGTTTAGGACCATGTGGTCCTACAACAACTTCAACAACCACTACGCCAGCTCCTTCTACAACTCGATCACCTGAGGTATTGAGCTGCATACGACGTTGCCCGGTAACGTCGGAATATAATCCCGTTTGTGGCACAGATGGTCTCACCTACACTAACATCGGGAACTTACGTTGTTCCAGATATTGCGGCGTTGGTATGTTCTCTCTTTACGTACAGATTTATTGATTAGTCAAAAAATTAAAATCAGATGTCATTTATTCAAATCAGGCTGTTAATTATGACGTTCAAAAGTGCTGATTCACTTTTTGAACATCAAAAATTACAAGAGACCGTCCCTAAAATTGCCACCCTTCCACACTTTCTAGTGTTTTGGTGGAACAAACTGCCCAGCAACTAAGTATAATACTATTATACACATCACTCTAATTTATATGTTCAATGTTGTATATTTCAGAGGTTGAAATGAAACACAAATCACGATGTGTTGACGAATTTGATCTTGGTCCTGACGGAAGTGACACCACAACAACAAAAACTACGCTAGCTATCAATGATAACAAGGATCCTGCGACCACGACATCGCAAAACATTGAAACAACTTCAACAACAACAACCAAGAAACCTGTTACACCGACCCCGACACCTACGCCAACCCAAAATCCAGGACCAAATTCGTCATCTACTTTAGGTTTTACAATTCCTAATGATGTGTTAGTTGATATTTTTGGATCAACAACAACTCCGATGCCATCAACTAAACCGAAAAGCTCAGACGAAGACGAATCTCTCGATTTAGACGCTAGGTTTAATAATGATAAAGATACAAACGAAGAGACAAGTACAGATTATTAGCATAAAATTATTTTCCCTGATTAAAGACTAATTAGATTACTCACGCATTTTTATTGGAAACCTATTATACCTACGTATGTAATGTAAATTAGCTTAATGATATCATTTGCCGCAATTTTAAAAATGAGTACTTAATTAGGGACATATCTTTTTGTATAAATTTGGCTTAATCTTTCTATTGCACATCAGTTGGTGACAACCTGGCTCCCTAGCTACATTAACTTTAAGTGTATAAGTGTTGTCTTTTGTGAAGAGAAAATGGACATTGCAGTTTTAGTTTATGTTGTTTCATTAGCATCGATTGTTGGATTTTCGTCGGCATATTCAAGTAAGTTTATTTTTCATCATCACATAAAAAAAATACTTATTACCGTACACAAATTGTTGTATACAGACGGACTTAATGCCTAATGTTTATACATTAAGTTACTAAGTACTTTATGCCTAACTTCAAACTTGATAACTCGGATATCTATGCCATTTACTTGGCATAAACTTACTAAATTGAGGCTCAATACGAAAACCATAGATGGTGCAGATTCTAAAAGAATGATATTGTGATTTTAATGTTTTAAACTAATTTGTGACGTCCACACAGTCCCTTTCAGAAGACCATGTAAAGATATGACACCAGACTGCTTGAAGGAAACCGTCCAGGCGGCCTTGCCAGCTATTGCAAATGGCATTCCTGAACTAGGCATCGATTCTTTGGATCCTTACATACTGAAGCAACTGAATTTGAAATTGCCTGGAGGCATTAACATACAGTTTAGTGATGGCTACGCAAAAGGACTGAAGAACTGCATTGTTGATTTCGCAAGGTATATTTTAGTAATATTTATAATTTGAATTCTATGGCATACAAAATTGCGATGACTAATAAAATTTAATACTTTACATTCCGAGCAATAAGTCACTAGGTACTATAAAAAGTAAGCAAACGAGTTTAGAATCGCTGATTTTTTGCAGATATAAAGAAAACACATTTGAAACACAACTGCATTGTAATTTGACTATCAAAGGCAAATACAAATCATCTGGGCGTATGCTAGTGTTCCCGATAAACGGAGATGGAGAATCTACTATTAAGTGCAGTAAGTTTTCATCAAGAGAATTCACATATTCACCAAACTATTCTCAAACCACTGTAACAGTCAGAATCAAGAGTGGCGACTGCCAGAAGAGTGCCGAGACAATGAAGTTCGAGGAAATCCCAGACAAAGTATTAACTGTCTTAGATCCCACAACGTATAATATAATAACAATAATATTAATGGGTCCTAAACTTTCAAAAATTCTTTAAAGTTATAACTTTCAATAATTTTTAACCCCGAAGCTTTCATTTATCCTTTAGATAATTTTTAAACCATAACTGTTTTTTTTTATAATGCCTTTCGTCGGGACATGACGTTATTAACTTTATAAATAGAAAATTAGTTGCTACAGAGGTATTATACAAAAGTCAATTAGGTGTAACCTTTATTTGACGTGTACCAAATATATTTCGGACGCGATGTTTTCCTTAATAGCTGTTAGCCCCACCATCGTGTTAAATAAACCTATATTTGTGTAATGTATAAACCTATATTTTTTCAGATAATATCAAGCTACACAGTATCCTTAAGTTGGGGTCCAAAGTCAAGACGGACGGACAAAGGTATTTGGATATTAAGAGTTCGAATATTGACCATAGTTATGATGGCAGAGTCAGTTACAGTATGACGAACCTTTTCAAGGGAAGTCCCGAAATAAGTAAGTACCTAATCTTAAAACCATTGGTCTACCTACATTAATTATATTTTCATATACAGCTTTTGTTGAATACGTAATCCATGCCCCCATACTAATATTATAAATGCGAAAGTCACTCTGTTTGTTCGTTTGTTACCTTTTCACGACTAAACGGCTGATCGGATCTTAATGAAATTTGGCAAGAAGATAGGTTTCAATCTGGGGAAGGACATAGGCTATATATCATCACGCTACGACCAATAGGAGCGGAGCAGTAATGAAAAATGATGCGAAAACGGGGAAAATGTGGCGCAGACGAAGTTGCGCGGGACAGCTAGTGTAAAATATGTAGAGTACAACGTAAGGTATTCAGCTGCATCTGGTGAAGCCAACCCCAGCATAGTTGGGAAAAGGCTAGGCAGATGATGATGTAGCATTTGTTGAAATTTAAAAAATCTATTAGATAGGTACCTATTATCGTTTATGAGTTCGTGTATAGAATGTTCCTATTTCTTTTAAGATGTATAGGCCTCTCGTATGTCTCTAAGCTAACAATAACAGTTCTTTTATGCCTAATAAAGAAAAAAGACAAAAAAACTTAGTCTTTAAAAGCAGTTTTTCAATAATTTGTATTGTTTGTACTAAGGCGTGCCCTAGAAACGTTAATATTGTTATAGTTATACAGTATTATTGATAGTAGTGTCCATAATAAATATGTAGTAGGTACCATCCATCATGTCAATATTTGTTTAGTAAGGACGAACATATCCACGTCGCTTCAATATTGATCAAATAGATCCGTTTATAGTGACTAGTCTTTAGGTACTAACTTTCTGTATACTATTATTAATTAGGACCTAATAAACATTAAGAATGCAATTCAGTAAATATAATGAGATCATAATCAAGGCTTTGCAATTTTTGGGACAGAGAAAACTTGTTTAAATGCGAACCACGACAATTTTAATGATTAGGCAACACGAAATACTCGAGTAAACGTTTAAGTACATAATTATTAATGATAAAACAAATGGAGTATAATTTTATTGTTATTTGTTTTTCAGGCAATGCTGTTCTAAACTTCATGAACAGCAATTGGAAAATGGTAGCTGAAGAATTCGGTACTCCGATGGTTGAATACGGTGTAAATTCCGTGATGAAAAACTTGAGAAGGCTTTTCGAAATATTGTCTATAGACGAATTAAAGAAATTGTAATTTATGACGACCAAAATTACTTATAAACTTATCTAGTATTGTATGTATAAGACTGAATATGGAAGTGACTGTATTGTTTTATGTGAATGGGTCCATGGTTACGACCTCTAGCATATTAGGGCTAAGTGACAAAAGGAAAAAATAATAAAAAAGTGACTTCAAACACAAAGCTTTTATTTCTAATACCACACAACTAATTATATCGGCAAATCATTACAATACAGTGCTGAATCAATGCAATCTTTAAATATTTTGAATGAAACCTAAAAGAAGTTAAATATTTGAATGACTACAATCAAATAAGTTGTCGCCACACTTATAAACTTTAACATCAGCGTTATGTCTACTGAAAACATATCGTAGATGTAGATCCGTAGCGGCCAGGCCTCCACAAGTTCCATAAACGCTTTAGCTTGTACTCTCATTGTCTTCGGTAGGTCGTAGTTCATTATAATCTTGTTAACAAGAATCTTCGTTTCATTGCGTACTAGAAGTAGTCGTTCACAAGCAATTGACATCATAGCCACGTAGCAAATCCAAATAAAAGAAGACAGTATTACATTCATTAATAGACCTAAGTCATTAATTGAGGTTCGGTAATAGTATAGACACGTCCACATGATAATGATAATAAATATGAAAGTACTCATAAGAATTGTGAGGATCTGAAAGTTGAAAACCTCATTGACCATAGAACCAATCTGCCCGATAACGTCATACATCTTCGCTGTGTCTCGTATTTTAGTATTGTTTTCCGAAGCATGCCCAATGAAATTGAATCTCTCTGTAGTTTCAGCCGGTCTGCATCTTATTGTAAAAACTGTGGCACTATCCTGGTCTTGGTCATCCACAAATGTTTTCAAATAGTTGTTAATCATTATCAATCTGCGCCTCAGCAGGTCAACATATTTACAAAAAGTTATGATTTCAAGCTTTTGCACAAAATTTAGGGGTGTTGAAGCAATAGCCCATGCTATATCTCCTACAGTAAACAAATCTAAGAGGCTGGTTGTAAATTGACTGATGACAACAAGAAACATGTACTTATATGTTTCATAACGTGATAGGGTGTAAAACTTACTGAATTTCCCGACTTGCAACATGGTATCTAGATTAGAAAGCGTAGTTATAATGCGAATATTATTTCTATTAATAAAGAAAGAAGCTGTTATAGTACAGAGAGCGTATTGGACGAACATTATAGTGATGCGAACTTTGTCAGCCGTTTGGACGTAATTGGTACTGTCGTAATTGGTAAAGGTAGTTGGGAAACTGAAGTATGATCCAAATAAAATAATATACACTGAAATGAAAAAAATTGTAAATCCTTTCATTTTCCAATTAGGTTGTCGCAACTCATCATTGTCATGTGAAAATCGAAATATTCCGTGGATATATTCAATTACAATTATGACATTTATAGTGTCGATAATTTGCTTCTTACTGTCGCATATCATTTTGCGCTTTTCGCCGGAATAAGATTTATTTTTGTCTTCCTTTTCAGCTTCCATGGTATCAACTTTGAGATTAATTTTACGGAACACAAACGTTTGTTCGATGTCGAAAACTCGGATATGACTAATGTAAACTTATTGCCATCGCCTTATTTATATTAAATTCCATTATTATAATGAAGTCTTGTTTGCTCACAAAGACATTAATATTCATGTTACCAAACTCTCGATTGCTTGGCTAGACAGTCTAATCACAATAATGAGTTTATTTGCGATAATCATGATGGAATTTTTGTTAATGAGACCTAATCATGATATAAATAAGTGCATTTAACTTTACGCTGAAGCAACACTTCAGCAAGCGGTAACCTTAATTCGAAATTCTATGAGCTGCAGTTCAAGCAGCGCTATGACCGCGACAGGACTGGTAACATACAGAGCATATCAGAAAGGTGTGGTCATAAATTACAGACCACAAAACTGAATAACTATCTCTATGGGACCAATATCGAAATCTCGAAAATAATATTCAGCTGGGTAGGGTATCCCATACATTTGGGTATGGGATACCTTATAAAACCTACTCGGGTTTTGAAGTTTTGTGTGGGACTGCTGAATAATTTCTCGCTATAACAATGTTGGTCTCGTACAGAACATTGTTCAGTTTAATGGTCTGAACCACATCCTTACACATGCTGTGTGACTCAGGGGGTCTCTCTCTAAGCACGAAATCCGTAATTTTGGCCAAAGTTACGGACGTTCCCTACTACGTACCTGTCCCTTACGGACATAAGATTCGTTAGGGCCCCGAACTAAAAATGAATGACAACACGATTGGACAGTTCTCCTTACTCCCGATTTGTTTTCAAAACTCATGAATATGAAAATATTAGGGAGTAGGGTTAATTTCGATGTATAAAGCTAGTAACGGACGAACCCGTATTTTCGCTGACGGACTTAGAGAGTAGACCCCCTGTGCCAAAACGCTTCTAACTATGGCTGTTTACTTTACTCCATGAAAACGGTTCGGTGGCGATGGCGACGGCGAACTGATTCAGTTGACCGTGTTGCTGCAGTCTGTCATTGCGATTGGGTGGCATTGACGCTGCGGTTAGCAGTTAGTAGTAGTGGTTAAAGTGTTACTACTGACAAGAGCACTTGACTGTACTCAAAGCAAGAATAACGTAAATTCTCACAGGCTGCAGGCAATTCGCACCCTCACACGTCCGCGCGGTTTAGCGGCTGTGCGCCGCGCGTAGTGGCGGTGAACGCCGCTAGTCGGCACGGTCGGGCGGTTACGTGTTTCAGACATCGTCTAAATCTGTTTCACCAACCAACCACGCGAACTAGCGGTGTCATGTGATAACCGACTTATTGTTGTGATAACTAGTTATGAGTCATGACTGTTCTGTGACATGACTATGATGAATGATGAATGTTAGCTGAAGAATGCGAAAAACGTAGCATCAGTTCCTAGATTTGAGGACCAATGATGAGTCGATATTTCTAATTGGTTTAGAAAGATTTTATTGGATTTTATTTTTTTATTTGTTTAGAAATATTTAAAAATTTGGGTTACCTACGTAAGCTTCAAAAGGTTTGGTAATGTTGACGATGAATTGAAATAAAACCAATCACTTCAAATAACTTTATTTTTAACTCATCGCTATCACAATATCCAAAATAAATAAATCCTAAAAGTAACAACGTGTTAAAAATCTTAAAGTAAATCGTCGAAATAACGTGACACAATCAATTTTGCAACTAATCACTAACTTAGGAATCTAATATCATACTTTTTCACCGTGACATTATTACCTAAGTACATAATTATAACACTCTAGAAGTGCCTAAAAGTATGCTACGTACAACTTTAAATGAAATGGGATATTTGAATGATTACAATTAAATACGTGGTTGCCACGCTGATAAACTTCAACATCAACTTAATATCTATAGAAAACATATCGTATACATAGATCCGTAGCGGCCATGCCTCCACGAGTTCCATAAACGCTTTAGCTTGTACTCTCATTGTCTTCGGTAGGTCGTAGTTCATTATGATCTTGTTCACTAGTATTCTGGTCTCGTTGCGTGTTATAAGCAGACGTTCACAAGTAAATGACATGTTCGCTACATTACAAATGGTGTTAAAACACCAAATCATGTTATTTATTAATTGACTTATTTTATAATCTTCCGACGATGTGCGGTAGAAGGAAAGCGATGTCCACATAGTAATAACTATGTACGCAAAAGCTGATACTAGAGTCAAAAATATCTGGAAATTAAAAACGTCATTTATCATGGAACAGATTTCACCGATGTTATCATAAGTCGTGGCTAAATCCCTTATTTTCATATTTCTTACTGACGGCCGCCCAATAAAATTGAACATTTTCTCGGTCTTAACTTTTTTGTCCCTGACTGTAAAAACTGTTATAATGTTCTTCTTATCTTGTTCTTGAATAAACTCTTTCAAATAGCTGTTGACAGTGACCAGTCTACTATTTAACATCATTACATATGTACAGAAAATGAAAACTTCTAATTTCTGGATAAAATAAATGAGAAAAATTGTAATTCCCCACTTAACATTTTGTACACTGTACAAATCCACTGCGCCGTTAATAATATGAGTTATAACAAGGACAACTAGGTACTTGTTGAGCTTTGAACCCATTTTTTTATAAAAATCTGTACATGTTTCCACTTGAAGCGTGGTGTCTACCTCCGCAAGTAAACTGACCATACGAATATTCATCGAACCGATGATAAAATTGGAGGCAATCATCGATGCAGCGTATTGAAAAATAACCACAAAAGTAGGAATTTCGTCCACAGAATCGAAGAACTTGTATGTATCATTAGTAGAGTTGGCTCCTGTTAAAAATAGTAAAGAAAAAAATAAAGCATTGTATATTGAAATAATAAAAACTCCAAACGCTTTTGCTTTCCAATTTGGAGGGCGTAGGTGTCCATCGATAAGTTGAAATCGAAAGATTCCATAGCAGTACTCAAGTATTATTTCAGGTTTGACATTGTTAATTATGTCCATTATTTTCTTTTTTTCACCACTGTTTTCTTTCTTCTCTATAGTTGACTCATTGTCTTGTTCTTTATCGTCTTCCATGTCTTGCAGAAAATAAAGTTTTTCAATGACAGTATCAGAAGGAGGACGTCCGTTAGTAAGTGTATGTCATTAGGAATTGAAATAGGGAATATCCCATCACTTATAAGCCAAATTGCCCAAGATAAAATAATAATCCATTACGGTAATGAAATGTTCGCTCGGACAGTCATGTTAAGTAAGTAGGCGTAAAGGCAATTGAGAATATTGATCGACATAATAATTACATGAGCTATAGACGAGATACCCGTTCTTTATAAATACGAAGGTAAACCAACTACATTCAGGTAGACTATGGAAAATAATAGTCTATCAGGTATAGGTGGAAATACGTCCTGCTGGCCTGCCATGAACTCTGTTTTGCTCTTATTCCAGTGTGGGTAAGAGACGGAGCTAAACAGGATGTCAAGCGTCATCGCGTCGCCATCTCTTTCCCACGCTGGAAAAAGAGTAAAACAATAATGTTTTAAGACGTCATGGTATGCTACCTGTTATTACATATAAGAGAATGTGTCTTTTATTTCCGTTAGTCCATCATGTAAATGTGTCAATTCCTAATTAGGGATTATTATACGTTTTACCTTTTTCACTTTAACATTGAAGGCCACTCAGACTACCTATGCCGGCTGAAATAAGCTGCTGTACAGCGGCGATGAACCGACCGAACATAACGTTTCTCTTTTGGTCGTACGATCAAACAACGGACTGAAATATCTTGGCTCTGTACTTAACGATTTCTAACGAATAATCTAAATTGATTTATTGCTGAATCAATATCAACTCAGCCTGTTGCAACACCTTTAAATTCTGTCATACTTTAACAGTTGGTAGCAGCAGAGCGCAGTCTGCTGTGTTTTTTTGCAGAATGGAAACAATATTAAATTAATTATTTTATTTTTAGAATGATAAATAATATTTAGTTTGAAATAAGGTATTTTTGATGTTTTATTTGATTCATTTGATATCACAATCTGATAATGTGATGATGTATTATAATGTCGCATGTATTTTCCCGAAGTAATGTATTGTGATGTATGTGTTAGTGATGTATTGTGATGTATGTGTTAGTGATGTATTGTGATGTATGTGTTAATAATTAGTTTATAGTGGGTAGCTATCCACCTACCACCATATATAACAGGTTGGGCAGAAGGTATACCTTTTTATTTACGGATGAGAAATCATCAAATGACTCCTCCCGCTTTGGGCGGAGCGGAAGATAGTGTCAGACTTGTACTGACTAAAACTCATCCATGTTCCTTCTTAGCTCTTTGCGTTCCAGGGCCTCGGTATCTCTTTTTCGAACAGTCCCGCAGCCCTGGCAGGCATCGGACCTCTCGGACCCCTTCCAATTTGGTGACGCCTTCCTTGTGGCGCGCGTGGAACACGAACGCGCCGTCGACACGGCCTGTTGTCATAAGACGGACGATCGGTGAGCTAGCCCATTACTCACCGTCCACAGGCCCCCCGCCACTGGGTGGCCCCCGACGCCCGGGGCGTCTCCCGCGGCGGCTGGGACGTGTGGCTTTCTCCCTCTCACGTTCCGCTTCGTCCTTCGCTAGCATAACTGCTTCGTAGAAGGAGGCGACGGCTTCCCATTCCCTCTCACTCCGGACCATGGATTGAACCAGGGCCGGACTCGAGAGGTCGCCGCCGCCAAACGCCGCCAGAAGGTATACAGTACACCCAATTTTCTTTAGCTGTTTAAGAGTAGAAGGGGACGTTTTATTGGGATCAATTCAAACTTTGGACTGTCCGACCTGAAAATCGAACCCTAGACCTCTCCCTCACCTGTAGCGACGACTAGACCAGCAGCGAACCAGTAATGATAACTTTCACACACTTTGTTTAACCTCTCCAGCCCCTTGGTTCCCATATGGGAACGCCGAACAATTCCGTTGAGCCCCGAGGTTCCCATATGGGAACGCCTCGTACAAGCAAACTTAAACCCTTATCGTACGTACAGTAAGGGTCTAATTCGTTTGTAAAAATTTACGTCTCTGGCCAACTAGAGTTCGATTAAAATGAAACCAAACATACCAACCTAACAACTGCACAAAATTATTAAAAAATAAAGAAACGCGTCTTTGTCGACTGTCAAAATGAGTCATGGCGGCCAGTGTGGAACGGTGGTGTTTTGTTTTGGAATGCAGTGAAATTTTTGTGTTTTGTGTTGTTAAACTTTGGTAAGTAAATGTATAGTATGTTATAAGTGTATAATGTAACTTTTTAGATAGTCATTTGCTGGAAAAAATATCTAAAAATTATGTTTTTGACCCAAAAATTTCTCCAAAAATTCTTTTGTTGTGAAGTTCGTCAGTCGAAATTGAAAATATGAATTTGACTCTTTTACAATGAAATATGGTCTTGGAAACATTAGTAATAAGCGAAAAAATAGTGATAATTCATAATTTCATGCATTCGAGGCATATTTATTCATATTTATTGATATTTCAAGTATTTTCATGCATTGAACTGCGCAGTTAGAAAATGGCCGATTCTAATAAGACGTTTGAATTGGAATCTTGCAAGAATAATTTATGTAGGACTCCTAAAAAACACTGTCATTAGATTACTTGTATATTTGTTATGTTAGATCTAAAGTTTCGTGTAAATTGATTCAGTTGTTTTACCAAAAAAAAAACAAACTACGACAACAGTATGTTTGCGGCGAGCTCTCTGAATTCTATGCGATGTTTATAATTCTCAAGTAGTTATAAAACAGTTGTTTATATTGTAATACATGGTCGCGTTAATCAAGAACCCGAAACTGTTTACCGCTTGAGATAAGAGTTAATAGAACTCGCGCGATAAGCTTTTTATGAGCGCAGGACACTTGACACGCTCGATGACGTCATTGTGAGGCCGGCTGGGTGTTTTACCGTTTAGCCGCAAGGTTGGAGAGGTTAAAAGTCGATTATGCTTTAAATATCAAACTATATTACATCCGTAACACTAAATTAACTTAATACTTATTGTGTTAAAGTTACTCAAAGATTGCCAGCCTAAATGCGTCGAACAGAACGTATCCCACGTTACTTCTGTGGAATGACAAATTTCACACATGGTACAAATATGGAACTCCATTCGTGCAACAAACACTATTACTAATGCTAAAATGAACCTGCTGTTTCTAAAGCAGTAACTACAAGTCTAAATTAAATGTGAAATTTGAATAGTTACTATCAAATAGGTCATCGCCACGCTTATAAATTTTAATATCAGGGTAATATCTACTGAAAACATATCGTAGATGAAGATCCGTAGCGGCCAGGCCTCCACAAGTTCCATAAACGCTTTAGCTTGTACTCTCATTGTCTTCGGTAGATCGTAGTTCATTATAATCTTGTTTACTACATTCTTAGTTTTACCGCGTTCTTGAAGTAATTTTTCACAAACTAATGCAAGGGCTGAGAGATTGCAGATCGCATTCAAACACCAAATTATCACGGTGGCTATGTCACTTGCATAATATCCAGGATTCTGACAGTAGGCCAGCACCGATTGCATCGTTATAAATATGTATCCAAAGGCAGTCAGGAGAATCAAAAATACCTTCAAATTAAAAGCTCTGTTTACCATAAAACAAATCCTTCCTGTTATGTCGTACATTGTTGCCAAGTCTCTTATTTTCACATTATGTCCTGATACACTCCCTATAAAATCAAAATTATCCTGCAATTTTTCTTTCTTATTCCTGACGGTAAAAACTGCGACGCGGTTCTGTTCAGAAACAAACGTACTCAAGTACTTATTGATCGTAGTAAGTCTACACTTCACCATGGTAATATATACGATGAATGTCAGGATTTCTAGTTTTTGTATCAAATATATGTGAAATACGGTGATCGCCCATAAAACATCATTTTGATTCCTGATGTAAAAAATATAATTAGCCATATGGATCAATAAGAGGACAAACACGAGTAAATTCGTTTGAGACCGTGACTTTTTGTAATACTCATTACATTTTTCGACATGCAACATTTAATCCAGGTTTGCAAACGTTGTGCAGATGCGAATATTTAACAATGAGCTGGCAGGAAAGCAGGGTTTGAGAATAGAGATGATATAATGGAAGAGCACCGCTACACCCGTTATCTCTTCCAAAACTCTTCCTATGGCTATGCCATTGTTGACCATACCGCCCGGCCTCAAAAAGTTTCTTATATATCCAATAGTGATGATTATTATGTAGCAAATAGAAACAGTTTTCATTATCCAGTTGGGTGGTCGTAATTCTCCATTTATAAGGCGAAGCTTAAACATTCCGCAGCAGTATTCTACTGTCGTAATAGGCTTTATAGTGTACATGACTTGTGCAATCTTATTTGTGTAGTCACATTCATCCATCTGTAGGATGTTAGGTTTATTTACTAGACTCTTTGCTTTTTCCATGATACAATCCATCTTCTAAAAATAGTTTGGAATGGCGTTTGCGACGTCTACTAAGTCGAAATTCGATCCCAAGAAATGACTTATCTATATTATTATTTTTTTAATTGCTACACTCCATTATGTCCTTCAAAAGCTTGTAAAATAAATTATTTTTGTGAGTTAAATAAATTAAGTAAATTCAAACTCTGACATAAAGTAAGGCACTAGCCACAAGATAAAAAAGAGATCATTTAAAGTATGTGTATAGCTTGTAAATTGTGTATAGGAATGCTACGGCTAAAGATGGGTATGAAAATAGTGTGTATGTTCGTTTTTATACTTTTCATCCTTCCATCAATAGTGTAGTAATGTGAACTACATTCCACACCCTAACAGAACAGTTTCGACTGTGGGAGAGGAATAGAAGATACAGGTGGTTTGGAAAACGGGGTTGATATTTGAATTTGAGATGTCATCAGACAACTGTCAGCATATAAAATGAATAACTTTCGAACGGAACCTGCTCACCGTGCTTACATTAGTTATTAAATATAATTCACCATAAATGAATGGCTGACACTACAAAACATTAAATTACCTACTTATGTGCAATCTAAATGATTAAATTATGTTTATTTTGTAAATTTGGTTTTACAAACACTTTTTTTTTGTTAGCTCGAATTGTCCTGGGCAAAGGCCTCCTCCCATTTCTTCCACTTTTCTAGATGTTGCGGCTCTTCTTGTCAATTAACAAACACTTTTACATGTCAAAATATTTTTTTTCCTTAAAAGTATATGAAGTCGGTATTTCGTGTATTTAGTCTGAACGAACGGCCTACACCAAATGGCTCGAGGGCTATTCGACCGTAAACAAAAATCGTCTACGTTCCCGTACCCGAGTACTCTGAGAAGGAACAGTCGAAACAAATTGTGAGGTCATAGTCTCCTTAGAATTTGTTTCGGCTGTTTCATCTACGGAGTATAATTATGTATGTTATATGATCAAGGTTATGTCTGGACATAATCTTAGTCAAGTAACATTTGTAACTCCGTAAGGAAGGATTGTTTTTTTTTTTTTAAAAAAACGTATCGTGGGTGCGTTTACAAACATGTAAATTAACGCACACAAACAGCCAGACCCGGAACAACTATCTGTAGGCCATACAAATATTTGTTCCAGGCGGGGTTCGAAAAGTCGTGAAAATTTTGCAGTTTAATTTAATTGAATGAAAATAATATTAAGGTTACAAATTACAAAACGTGCATACGGGTGTTTCGAGACTCAGGACTGATTTGATGTCAACATCCAACATGATTGTAGCTGATTCACGATCAATGATAGTTAGTTATGTTTAAGATGAACACGAAATAAAATATTCGTTTTATTGCTTTCATTTGATGTCTTTTTTATTTAAAAAAATGTCCTGGGTTCGACTCCTAGGTCGGACAAATTGTTAATATAAATTTTCTGGGAATTTCTCAGTAGTAACCACTGAGTTTATATATATCCGGTAGATGGCAATAGGCCCTCTACATGAGACTTAACATAACGGGCAAAATTTGGGTTAACTATATTAAGTATACCTCTGACACATCCTTCAGGGATTACAGGCGTGCGGTTATGTATTAAAAATGCGATTTAAAATTACACAACTTTATTTCAAACCTACTGTGCTGAATTCATTTTGAGAACGAAACCTAAAAGAAGTGCACTATTTGAATGACTACAATCAAATAAGTTGTCGCCACACTTATAAACTTTAACATCAGCGTTATGTCTACTGAAAACATATCGTAGATGTAGATCCGTAGCGGCCAGGCCTCCACAAGTTCCATAAACGCTTTAGCTTGTACTCTCATTGTCGTCGGCAGATCGTAGTTCATTATGATCTTGTTAACAAGAATCTTCGTTTCATTCCGTACTAGAACCAATCGTTCACAAGTGATCGACATCATAGCCATGTAACAAATCCAAATAAGAGACGACATTATTGCATTTATCAATAGAGGTAAGTTATTGATTGATGTGTGAAAGTAGTAGAGACAAGTCCACATAATTACAATGATAAATATAAAAATACTCATTATTATTGTAAGAATTTGAAAGTTGAAAACCTGATTGATCATGGAACCAATCTGCCCGATAACATCGTACATCTTCGCCAAATCTCGTATTTTAGTATTACTCTGCGAAGCATGTCCAATGAAATTGAATTTCTGCTTAGCTTCAATTGGTGTGCATCTTACTACAAACACTGTGGCACAGCCCTGTTTAACAACAAATGTTTTCAAATACTTGTTAATAATTTCAAGTCTGTGCCTTAGAAAATCGATGTATTTGCAAAACGTTAAAATTTCCAGTTTTTGCACAAAATTTAGAGGTCCAGCAGCAATTGCCCATGCTGTATCTCCTATAATAAACGAATCTAAAAGGTTGTTAATCAATTCAGTAACAAAAACAATAAATATGTATTTATACGTTCCTAAACGTGACCGGCGATAGAAATTACCGTATTTCTTGACTTGTAACATGGTGTCTAATCCAGCAAGCGTAGTAATAATGCTAATGTTTTTTGAACTGAGAAAAAAAGAAGTGGACATAGTACAGAGAGCGTATTGGATGAATAATATTAATATACAAATTTTATCAGCAGTTATGAGGACATTGTCCATGTTATAATTGGTAAGAATAGCCGGAAAAGTAAAGAAAAATCCAAACAAAATAATAAATGTTGCCAGAATACAAGCTGTAAACACTTTCATTATCCAATTGGGTTGCCGTAATTCTTCATTCACAAAAGAATATCTAAATATTCCGAGTAGATATTCAAATATAATTATAATCTTTATAGTGCCTACAATTTTCTTTCTGCAGTCACTTATATTTTTCTGTTTCTGTACAGAATAAGACTTATTTTTGTCTGTTTGTTCTGCTTCCATGGTGAAAATGTCACAATTGTCTTTTCAGGGCCGAAACGTTTACTCGATGTTGGGCTTCACTTGGATTTGAACACATTGGATAGAATAATTACAATACACCAGCACTTATCACCTCTTTGTCATCGTTAGGTTTTTTAAAATCCCATTACCATAATAACATTATGGTTCCTAAATGAATAATACATTGTTGCGTACTTTTAGTATCCGATAATAATATCGATCTGATAACATTATGATAAGTAATATTGTTTTCTACATGGTGGTCACGATAGTACCTACCAATGGCATGGTAGTAACAATATATAAAAAAATAGCAACTTTAAAAAATGCAATTTCATGATGTTACGAACATAGTATTTTGGAACCCATATTGTTATGAAATAGGCCCATATCAATCCTTATTCCAGAAAATCGCTTTTGGTTTTAGGTATTCGTGACTGTCCTTGCGACGTATTAAAATATATGTACTTATGTAGGTTATATAATATACACAATAACAATGATATTATATTGTCCCCTGGTATTAAAATAGATAATATATTCTTTCATCAAAAGTAAATTTATCAAAGAAAGTTTGGAAGTGTCTTCATTCATAATCAAAATAAGATTAGAAACGATCAGGTAATGATAAACGGGGTGAATAAAAGAAATACCTTTTGAATAGTGCAACTACACGGTTTATTTTATCGTATTCTTACTACATACACAAAGGGCCCGCATACGTTGGTCGCACGAAAGTAAGACTTAAGTCGTAAACGTTACGTATATTTACTTTTATCAAAATCAGAAACATAGATACAACGTGAGCACAATAATCTTAAATGTAAACTAGTAAAACAAATATTTGTTGTCAAGAATAGTTAACAAGACGACGAATTGAACAAATGTGACAGTTTTTTGATTTTTATCCTCCAGCACGCGTAGCATGACCACTGTAGAAACGGGTTTTGTCGCCGGAAGGATCGACGAAATCTATCTATTATTTTGTCGATTCTTCCGTCGCGTCGACAAAACTCGTTTCCACAGTGTCATGCTACGCGTGCAGGTGGTGCGAACGAATCTCTAAGGTAGTTCAGAAGACGTTAGACTCTTATTAAATGGGATATTTGAACGATAACAATTAAATACGTGGTTGCTACGCTTATAAACTTCAATATCAGCTTAATATCTATAGAAAACATATCATAAACATATATCTGTAACGGCCAGGCCTCCAAGAGTTCCATAAACGCTTTAGCTTGTACTCTCATTGTGTTCGGTAGGTTATAGTTCATTATGATCTTGTTCACCAGCATTTTTGTCTGGTTCCGTGTTATAAGCAGTTTTTCGCAGGCAAACGACATGATACCAATATTACAAATCGTATTAAAACACCAAATCATATTATTTATCACCTGACTTGAATTATAGTCCGGTGTGTGGTAGAAGGTGAGTGATATCCATATTGTTGTAACTACGCATGTAAAGGCAGACACTAAAGTCAAGAAAATTTGGAAGTTAAAAATATAATTTACCAAGTAACAAATTTCTCCGATGTTATCATAAGTTGTGGCCAGATCTCTAATTTTTATATTGCTTACTAATGGACGTCCAATGAAATTAAACCTCTTCTCGGTCTTAATATTTGCGCACCTGACTGTAAAAATTGGCATTTTCTTGTCTTGTTCTTGAATAAACTCTTTCAAATAATTGTTGATAATGGACAGTCTACCATTTACCATGACAACATATGCACAGAAAATGAACACTTCTAATTTCTGGATAAAATATAAGGGCAATACGATACTTCCCCACTGAACATCTTTCACGCTACACAAATCTACCACTCCATTAATAAAATGTGTTATTGTCATATAAATTAGGTACTTATTGAGCTGTGATCCCATGCTTTTGTAAAAATCTATACATTTTTCTACTTGCAGTGTTGTGTCTGTTTGGGCAAGCAAAGAAACTATACGAATATTTTTTGAACTGAAGATAAAATTAGCTGCTATGATCGAGGCAATGTATTGAAAAAGGACCACAATAGAAGGAAATACATCCATAGTGTTCATAAATGTAAATTCGCTAGGAAGGTCATCTGGAGATTCAGAAAGGAATAGGAACCAGAAAAATACAGCCGCATAGATTGACATAACCAAAATTCCAAAGGTTTTCATTTTCCAATTTGGGGGAAGTAGTTCTCCGTTGACAAGTTGAAATCTATATAACCCACAGCAGTACTCAAGCATAATTTCGGGTTTAAGATTGTTAATAATTGCGACTATTTTCTTTTTCTCATCACTTTTTTCCTTTTCTTCATTTGAATCACTGTTTTGTTCTTTTTCGTCTTCCATATCTGATTAAAAAAGAAAGCTCTCCAATAATTATTTATTATAGGCGTCCTTTAGTTAGTGTATGGTGGTCAGAATTGAAATATGTCATCAAATGAATATCAAATAGTTCAAGATATTAATAGAAAACCATTACGGTAATACTATTTGATCACGTGGTCATTACTGTCCAAGAAAGTAAGTATAAAGTCAAATATAAGTTAATTGATCCATCATTTAATTATTTAGTGTGAAACCATTTAAAAAAAGACATAATTTAAAAACTTTAACCTAGTTTAGAAAATCGTTCTGTTTCAAACTGCCCATCGACTTCCTACACAAAATGTCGGTCATTCTCCAATTAGGCGTTCTTTGCCTAATTACCGTGCCTTTTTTTATTTTTCACTGAATTGACTTAAACTCATTCAAATATGAAACACATTAAAGAAACGAATTCAATAGTTAATTTGGCATTTAACTATTAATGGTGGTTTTCTAGATAATGAGACTTAAAAATTTTATGTGTATGGTAATCAGAAAAGTTTAATATTTAATGCAATGGTAATTAGAAAATTTCATCAAGTCCATGTAAAACATTAAAAATGATAATATCACGCACTAATAATTTGTACACAAGCATATTATTAGAATTAACAATGTACCTGCCAATTGTATAAAAAGGCACTCTTTATCATTGCTATAATTTATTAAAATTAGACACTTCCAATGGAAATCAGCTAAAAACAAACTAAATAAAAAAACATTGTCTTAATTGGTTATATTTTAAAGATAAGTAGGATGGAACTTATAACACTAATTTTCTAAATCATCTAGATAGGTCAAACTAAAAGCTACTCACAGCTCTTTTAAGATTTTCTTATATTAGTATCACTGAGTATTTATATTCTATTAAATAAATCAACTTTTTTTCAAAGTAGTATAGACGTATTTACGGACAATAGTAATACTTAATATTTTACGAAAATCTTGGGAAAACTTTCTATTAATACGACGTCGCGGCTACAGTAAGTAAATAAGTATTAATTTTTCATACAACGGTAATTATAAATACATGGTAATTAGTGTACGATAATTAAAAAACGATAGTTTTTCTTCAAAATGCCGAAAACCAACACAGTATGCAAAAACTGGCTTATTACAACGTACGGGGGCCAAAGTACTGTTTCCATTTATTTGATCAACTAGGGTCTAACTTAAAAAAAAAACAAGTATATAAATAAGTAGAACGGTAATTAGAGAAGTTTTTAACCAAGGCTACGGTAATTATATACTCACGCGCTTTGTTGGTATACTAAGGTTAGAAATCCGCAACTGCTTATGGGCCGCGGCTCTCACTAAGAAGACGCAACGCGTACGGTAGTTATGTACCAAATACAGTTATTCAGGGATGTGCACCCGAGAACAGAAAATGTCACGGCAATTATAACTTTCGATCGGACATGCGGTTATTTAATGATAATTATTTACAGGCTGGTTCTATTGAGTTGATATTTTTATAAGCAATACGCGTTGCTTAATATAGTTTAAAACGCTGAATGGATCAAAGTAAATCTGTACGATATAAAAATTACAAGCAAGTTTTAACACTAAGTTGGTGTGCGGACACGCCACGGTAATTAGAGAATAGAGGTTCTTTGAACAGATGTTATTTTAATTTAGTCATAACTACCTAAAACAGAACCCAATATTTTTGTTTATAGCTAGATATGGATGCTACCTAACATACAAAAAAAATTGCATAATTGAATTTGATAATATTACGAATTATCCAGGCCCGGACACGTAAAAACTTGCAATTGGAGAATGGCCGATGTGTATACTAGTAAAGAGTAGGATCATTTTGACGATCCTTTTAAAGTGGTTTGAATATTTTAGTATGGAGCCTTGCTCCAGAAAACATTACAGAAAACATTCTGTCCGTCATTTCAATTAATTTTCATAATTGCGGCTAAGCTTAAGACGCAGTATGTAGATGAGCCGGTTTTCACTTACTTTTCGGTGTTCACATTACAGCTATATATTGATCCCTCCAATCTGCTAATCGAATCTTAAATCCAACGCTACCAAACTCCGTGATCCGTATCCTCCATGTAAAATTATCTAGAACTAGCAGTTTCAAATGATCAGTTATACAGCAGCGTGTCAATTTGCGTGCCTTGATAAGTGACAATCGGGTAAAAAGCGTTTCGTATTTTTACAAAACTTTTCAATATTTTTCTAGCTTAGCTTATATCAATCAACTTTGGGTTGATTGATATAAGCTAAGCTAGAAAAGCTTGTTCCATTTACTTATAGGAAGTAGTACCTATACAGGGTGTAACGGAAAGGGTATATACATCCTTAAGGGTGTGCTACAGACCATCAAACTGAACATGTTTCTCAACATAAAAATTTTTTTGCAGCAAAAAAAAATATCTGCTGCCTATACATTTGGGTCGAATAGGTATTGTAATTTTCTATGGGGAAGCAGAATTTTTTTTGCTGAAATAAATGTTTTATGATGAGAAACATGTTCAGTTTGATGGTCTGTAGCACACCCTTAAGGATGTATATACCCTTTCCGTTACACCCTGTATATAACGAAGTTTAAAGGAAAATTATCACACTTTAGTGGGCTTAACAAGTTTACGAGTAATAGTCGATCAATTGTATTTGACTCGAACATTTCGCGCCAGATGGCGCTAAGCGAAAGTTGTATCGCGCTATTGTTTCATTCCTAAATAAGTTTTATAAAAAAAAAACAGATGCTGTCGAATAAAATAATAGCTAGTTGTGACTTAGTAATTAATAAATAATGGTACGGAACCCTTCGTGCGCGAGTTCGAATCGCACTTGGCCGGTTTTATTTAAATCAATCCGGTTTGCTGTACATCGTATCCATCAGAAACAAACAATGTTTGAAGTCTAATCGAGAGTTATTCAATGGTTTAGTGGTTGCAAATCGCTATTTCTCAGCATGAGGTCCTAGGTTAGAGTCTGAGTCGGGCAAAGTTCGGTCGGGAGGATCATACCTATTACTAACCATTCACGATATATACGTTGTTTTTACTTACGTACTTTTCCATCACCGATATCATTAATAGCATGTCTCATTGCCTGGCCCTCGGATTGGATCTCCCGATTGGACACATAACATCACCCATTAAATCCCGGAAGAATAAGGCAGATGTGTGCATTTGTAGTACACCTGCGAGCCGGTGACAACCCAGGGTAGAAAGATACCGATGCACAAACGGTTTCCACGTACCTACCATTGAAAAATGTATATGTGGGGGGGTTAAGAATTATGTATATGTGGGGGGGTTAAGAATTATGCCTAAATAAGTGGTTACTGTTTGTGCGTCGCCGTCGGTGGCCCTACCACCCAGTATTGTCACAGTGCCAGTATAGAGACGGAAAGCTAATTTAATATATTTGATCAAGATTGTATTTGTTACAAATGACACAATTTAAATACTTCATCCAGGCTAAGGCAGGCAGGCTAGGCAGGTTGATGTGTGGCGAACTGATAACTGCTTATAAATAATATCAGCCTGGTCGCCTACTGTTGAAATGCACGACGAGACGACCAATCAAGCTATACATAACCAGTATAAGCTGACCTTTCATTGTACGGGAAGTCTATACAAAGCAAAGATATGTTATACTGGAAATGTATATTAGCACGATGTGTCACCGCGTACAATAAAACTAAACACTATGATCTGCTTGCTTGTTATATTCGTTAAAAAAAAATGTCGTGGGAGTAGGAGCAGGAATTTTAATTTAAGTTTATTTGAAAATTTTACTGCTATCTATCGTTACACGTTTGAATGATGTATTAGGAGCAAGCCTAATCTAGCTTAGAGGGAAATATTTTTTAAGTAAATTAGACAAGTACACTTTTGGTAGTCTCTAATTTGAATAGAGAACTAGTCAACCTCTCATTAAGGCGATTCCTTCAATGAAAAATATCAAACGAAATTCTAAGTTTGACGATTCCTAAACGTTAATTACGCAATTTAGAAAACGGTAATTAAAGTATCTACTATATTAACTTATTATGCATGGCGCTCAATTTGTTCGACAGAAAAAGAAATGGTATGCAATTATTAATTCTTATTTAATAAAATACCAGTAACACGAGTTTATTTCAACGACTTAAAAAAACCACATCCTAATTCAATGAAAATACATGAAAAACTCAAAATGTTGCAGCGAGTCTTCTTCTTCTTTGCCTTTGTCGCTTCCCGTTACGCGGGTCAGCTTTCTTAATCCTGCGGCTTATGCATTGTCATCCGTAAAAAAGTTGCAAAGGGTAGAATTACACCTTGATTTGTGGAAACATTGACTTAATATTAAACCTTGGTGAATAATACAGTAACATAATAATACCATAACATACTCATCTTATGTAGGCTTCCTAAATTTAGTTTGGCAAGCCTACATAAGATGAGTTATTTGAATAATAACAATCAAATAGGTAGTTGCTAAACTTATAAACTTTAAAACCAGCGTTATATCTACTGAAAACATATCGTAAACATTGATCTGAAGCGGCCAGGCGTCCAAGACTTCCATGAACGCTTTAGCTTGTATTCTCATTGTCTTCGGTAGATCATAGTTCATTACGATCTTGTTCACTAGAAGCTTAGTCTTACTGCGTAATCGAAGCAATCTATCACAAACGAATGCCAAGACAATCAGATTGGTAACTTCACTTAAACTCCACACAGAGAGGGTGACTAAATTAGTAGAGCCATGCAGTGACTGGGAAAAATAAAGCGCCGTCCGTATAGTAACAATTATGTATCCAAAGACAGATACCAGAACCAGAAAGATCTTTAAATTAAAAGCTTCGTTGATCATGAAACAAATCTTTCCAATAATATTGTATATCATCGCCAAGTCTCGTACTTTCATGTTTCTTTCAGATACGCGTCCAATAAAATTAAACTTTTCCTGTGAATCTTTTTTTCTGTTCCTGACTGTAAAAACAGTGAAGTATTTCTGCTCCTGCTCAATAATAAAATCACTCAAATACTTATTGATCACATTCAATCTACATGAAAGCATAAAGATATAATTACAAAATGCCAGTATCTCAAGTTTTTGTATAAAATACAGATAATATGCGAGGATAGCCCACCAGACCAATTCTTGACTGAAACGATCTACAGCGATAGGAATACCATGACAAATAACGACAATAAACAGGAATAGATTCGTCTTAGATCGTGATTTTTTATAAAAATCCTTGAATGTTTCGACGAGTAACATGTTATCGAGTTCCGCAAACTTTGCAAGGATGCGAATATTCAACCTTGAGTTGGCGGGAACGAAGACTTTGATAGAAGAACTGACGTATTGGAAAAGCACCGCTACAGTAGGTATCTCTAGCATAGTTTTCCATTTGCCACTCCACTCTTTTGAAGTACTTGCGTCAATCTGTTCTCTGAAGTTTCTAACAAACATAAAGCTGTAGACTACCATGTAGAGAATAGCAACCATTTTCATTATCCAGTTAGGTGGCCGTAGTTCACCATTCGTTTGGCGAAAATTAAATATTCCGGAGCAGTTCTCTACAATCGTTATAGGCTTTAAAGTGTACAACACTTTCACGATCTTATTCCTGTCGTCCATTAGCAGTATGTTTGTTTTATTGCATCGTTTCTTTATCTTGGTTTTGATATCTTTCATCTTGTAAAAAAAAAGTCCTTTTAGGACGTCTACTCGTCGAAATATGATAACAAGAAATGAATAATTGTTCATTCATTCTATTGATTTTCCATTGCGATAATAAACATAATATATATTCTTATCTTCCGAATTTACATAAAAACATTTAGTTTACTCAGCCTATTTTACTAATGAATGAATAGTGAAAAGAATATTATGAAATTACTGTTTTGATGATGTTGTTGAAATTGACAAACATAATAAACTAGCTTCTGCCCGCAACTTCGTCCGCGTAGAATAGTTACTTTCGGCCAACGCTAACTTTAACCCGCGACTTGGTTTACGTAGAAGGTGAAAATATTTTTAAATAACTTGTACGTTATGGAACTATTTTAGGTACCTACATCACGCTTTTATCAGTAAACAATTGAAATAAAACCACTAACTCCAATCAACACTTGAGTATTTATTCCTTATCACTTCACGTTTATACCAAATACTATAATTATCACACTTATCAGCTATCGGACATAGATTCCACTAGTAGTCTTAACACCACAGAGGTTAACGAACGAATCAATCTCAATCCTCCTTTTTGCCCAAGCCTAGTATCTCTCCCCCACTACATTACCACTTCTCTAGCTAAGAATTACGATATACAGTCGTTACCGGTGTTGCCATTTTAATGTTTACAAAAATATACTAGAATCAAGACAAAAATATACAAAAATCATGACATTCGGCCATCTGATAATGTGCTGGCTCCCGACGCACATTTTAATCCTATTAGTAACTACCGGTAAAACTAATTGCAAAATCAAAGTACCTAATACAGTTTATATAGCTGCCTGCTAATTGATTCATTTCCTTAAATATACTAAATCTTAACGTTAAATCATGTATGTCAGTGAATTAATACACATTAAAGTAATCAAAATTGAATCATGACATTTGGTAGCTTTTAGCTATACAGGTTTATACATATTTATATCGGTATATAATTATATTATCGTTTTCTAATTTATAACTCAAACTTATCTAGTAAAGATAAAACAAATTACCTAGGCAGAAAATTATTTTAACATTAACATTTTGACATTTGTAACAATTCTACTAACTGCCTAACTATGACTTTGATCTTTATTCGGAATCAGTATTACGCTCACTAGAGCTACTATTATCAGTATTATGTACTTCCGAGCTTTTAAGTGTATCCAGGGCCTAATTCTGTCAACAGCTATAACGGTGTTATAAGGTTTACCTCTTTTATTAAATCCAGGAACGTCAGATATTCTGTACCGATCATTTCCTAATATTTCAGTTATTTTATAAGGGCCCACAAACTTAGACAGAAGCTTTGTACTTTGGTTGTTATTTCCAAAATTATTCCGCGAAATTTTTACCAAGTCACCTATTTTGTAGGTAGGAGCTGGTGCACGATCTGTGTCATGCCTTTCTTTCTGCTTAGCTTGATCTTTCACGATACTGTTACTTATTTCTTCTCTAATTTGTTGCAAATCGGGGATGTTCACATCGTCATTATTACCAATATCGAGTTTGTTCAATAAATCATCGCGCAACTTAAATCCGAACAAAGCTTCTGTCGCGGTTTTGCGAGTTGAGGCATTGACAGTATTATTAATACCAAATTGAAGCTTGCCCAGACACTTGTCCCATTCACGCTCATGACCAAAAGCGTTTTGGGCAGCTAATGAATTTAATATCGTTTGATTAAACCTTTCTGCCTGGCCATTAGCTCTGGGACAAGCGACCGCATTAAGCACATGTTTGATGCCATGAGCGCCACAAAAGGTCTGAAAAGCTGCAGATGTAAAGCTAGTACCGCGATCCGACACAATTCGGGCTGGGACTCCGAAGTCATAAAAGATTTTCTCAAGAACTTTAATTGTGCTCTTAGTCTTTTGATCCCTAACGGCTCTGACAAATACATATTTCGTAAAACCATCGACCACTGTAAGAATGTAGCAATTGCCATCTTTACTCCTAACAAAAGGACCGAGGTGAACTATATGGATCGTATGAAACGGTATGTTTATCTTTTCTATGGGGTACAATTGACCTGATTTGTGTCTTGAAGAAGTATCTTTATTGTAGGCACACTCTAAACAAGCTGCGACATATTTCTTGACAAACTTTCTTAGTTTGGGAAACCAATAATCACGGCGAATACTTTCAAGAGTTTTGGCGTAACCCAGGTGACCAATATCGTCGTGGTTAGCACGACATATCTGCCACCTTGCACTTCGCGGTACAACGAGACATTGACGATCATCCACTTTTCTATACACTGCGTGATTTTTAACTACATAATTTTTCCTAATATCCTTGCATTCAATATCGTCTTCAGGTTTTAGAATATTATGAATTCGTGAAATGTCCGGGTCTGCTATTTGTAAAGTTAAGATCCAATTCTGTTTCTCGATAGTAAACACAGAGACGAACTCGTTATTATCTGGATCCACGGGTAGTTTGGTGTTTCTGCTCAATGCATCCACATGCGACATTTGAGTACCTGGACGATATTCAATGTCGAACGTATACTCGCTTATTTGCAGCCACCACCTTGCTATCCGTGGAATCAGATCCCTTTTAGTCATTGTGGTTCTTAGAGCTGCGCAATCCGTAAAAACCTTGAAATGTAGCCTCAAAAGATATACCCGAAATTTCTTTAACGAGGACACTACGGCCAACGACTCTAGCTCATAGGAATGCAGGTGCCTTTCCTTGGGGGTTGTCTGCCTACTAAAAAAAGCGACAGGCTTTAAAACCCTCGAACCCCTCTGCCACTGCATGAGAATGCCTCCTATACCTAGAGAGCTGGCGTCTGTGTGTAACTCGGTTTCGAGTTTGGGGTCGTAAAGTGCTAAAACAGGTCGATCAACAAGCTTTCCTTTAAGAAAATTAAAAGCGTGCTCCTCAACATGAGACCATCGCCACTCAGAGCCCTTCTTTAATAAGGATGTTAAAGGACGTGCAATCTCTCCATTTCCCTTGATAAATTTACGAAAGTATCCAGTCAAACCCAAGAACTGACGAATCTCATGGACATTACGGGGCGTGGGGAACTCCCTAACCGCCAACACTTTAGCCTCACCAGGCCGAATACCTTGCGAGGAGATGTCATACCCTAAGTAACTGACGGTGGTATCAAAAAAACGACATTTGGAGAGTTTGAGAGTCAGACAATTTTGACGAAAAAGATTCAGGACATCCTCTAACCTCTGAAACATTTCCTCAACACTCCTTGAAGGTATTAACACATCATCTAGGTAAGCCAATGCATATTCAAAACGTCTGTTACCTAATATTTTATTCACTATACGCTGAAAAACAACCGGCGCATTTGCCAACCCGAAAGGCATTCTTTTGAATTCATAGTGGCCGTCGGGTGTGACAAACCCAGTTAGATGCTGACTGTCTTTAGCCATTGGAATTTGGTAGTAACCGGAGGCGAGGTCAAGAGTAGTAAAGAAGCAATTACCGCTTAAATTTGAAACTTGGTCTTCGATTAGAGGTAACGGGAAACGATCCTTGACAGTTTTATTATTTAAAGCTCTGAAGTCTACACAGAGCCTTTGCTCTCCAGTCTTTTTTTTAACCATCAAGATGGGACTTGCATAGTCAGATTTCGATTCTTGAATGATGTCAAGTCGTAAAAGTTCATCTATAGTTTCACGAACTGTTTCACGTTCGGCATGGGACAATCGATATGGTCGGTATACGATTGGTTTATTATCCAAAAGATCAATTTTCATCACGACATCAACCGCACAACCAATTTCATCCAATTTAGTTGCGAAACAATTACGATAATTTTGCAAAAGGGAATAAAGTTTGTCTGTCTGTTCAGTACCAAGGCCTGGTCCAGTCTTGATGTCATTCCTGTTCAAAGGATCCAAAGTTGAAATATCAATCTGAATCCTATTGACTTGGCATGCTTTCTGCTCGCTAAAAGGTATTGCTCGGGCTACTAAAGTATCCTTTCCTAAAGTTATGGCATGGTGAGACAAATTAGAAATAACTACTTCGCCTACACCATTAGATATATGGTAAGCGCCTTGAAGTAAACAATATTCTTTCCCTGGCCCAACAGCATTATAACCTTCGACGTAGACATCTCCTGTGAAATTCGACTGGGTATACACGGAGATGACATTGATTTTAAGGATTTGGGCTGAATTAGAAACATGAAGTTTTAAACTAGAATCATCGCTAGACTGAGAATCACTGCAGGGACTTTTGTAAAAAGTTAGATTTCGACTATCTTTAAGAACAGTAACACAAGGTAACTCAGTGAAATTTTGCCCTATAATCATAGCAGTCAGCATGTGTGTATCGTCAACAACCAGTACTTCAACCTCGGCTTCGACCTCGTCGACCCTCACAGTTATGAACGACTTATACAACGGGATAACAGAAGACTGACCAAATCCTCGAACTACTGGAATGCCATCGAATGCTTTTACTAAATTCAAAGACTCCGCGTTGGTTTTACTTAAGAGTGTACACTCGCTACCAAAATCAATGTAAGAACCTAGAGTATGGCCATCGACAGTGACGGTTTTAAAGAACTTATCATTGGTTTTTTGTCCTATGTCTATTTTTAAAGTTTTCCTTTCGGAACCATTTTCAGGAACAGAGGTAGAATTGGAGGTGTTAAATGGTACTAATTTACAACCGTCATTGTCATGTCCAATCCTATTACACCGTTTTCATTTTATTATTGGTTTTGTACATTTGTAATAAGGATGACCCCTAGACCGACAATTATAACAAACAATAGAGTCCGAACCAGAATCTTGAATGTTAGAGTTCGAGCTAGTACTGGGTTTACTCCTGGTTTGAAGAGAACGATTTTTAAATTTATTATCGACAACCGGTTGTGTTTTTTGGGAACAAAAAAAGTTAAGCAAACCTTCAGGATCAGAACTATTTAGCGCTTGTGCTCCATTACGAATAGATCTGTCCATTATACCATAAACAATACAGTCGACAGCCTTTTTACCCTCAATTTCACATTTATTTAACAAACATAATTTATCGAAAAAATATTCGCGCAGACTTTCATCATGTCTAGAAGTGCGGTTCAGCATCTCCTCCAAAAGGCGCCCATAATTTTCCTCGCTTGGAAACGCTTTTCGGAGTTTTGCTTGCCACTCATCCCAAGTGTAGATTACTGTAGTTAAGGATTCAAACCACTTTTTTGCTAAGCCGGCTAATTTTTGCAACGAAAAATGAACAGTTTGTTTATCATTCCACCAATAAATAGTGGCGCACTCGTTAACCTTTCTCAGCCAACATTCAATGGTTTGAGTCCTGTTTGCAGGGTCAAATTCGGGTAACACATTGTTCAAGTTATTGTTACTTAGAGAGAGCGAGGCCCTATTTGATTCTCTCTTACAGCTAGCCAATAATTTCAGAACATCTTTAGTAGAAAAGCGGTTTGAAGTTTTACGTGACTTCCTAGGTGCAGGCTCGCTGCTCGATGTGGACGAAGAGGAAGGACTCCTTCTTCGCTTAGACTTCTTTTTAACACGTCCACATCGCCTTAGAGGCGTACCAGGCGGCGTACCGTATTCGTCACCAGATGCCATAGCTTTCTGAAATGTACAATATTTATCGACATAATTTGTTCCATATTTAATTAAATAAAAATCATTCGAACTCAATATACGTATTATCTAAAAAAAAATGTAAGTAATAAAAATAATAATCTTCTCGGGTTTTTATTTAAATCAAAAATATTTTAAATAAGTTTTATCCAGTAAGCAAACATAGCTTACTCAAATCCGACGAATGTATGCCGCTCACCCAAAAATCCAGTGAGAAACATACCCACTCAATAAACCAGTGAGCAAACATACATCGCCCCCTACCTAACTCATCCAGCGAGCATACATTGCCCACTCAATCCAGCGAGCATACATAGCCCACTCAATCCAGCGAGCATACATAGCCCACTCAATCATATATCGAATAAATCATGAGCTCGCTTAGTAAATTAAAAGAAAATGAAAATAAGGTATTTCATAACATTGATAGGAAATAACAAATAACTATAATAACCTTTGTTTTAATACCATTATTAACTTATTAGAGAAATTTTATCAAAATAAATGTTGTTTAGTGAATTAAATAGCAATAAGCACTATCAGGGAGTTGCCCTGATCAAGTGCAGTAAACATATATACTTTCAATAAAACTGTAATAAATAAAATAAAATACTATCGTAAGAACTCTGCATGAGTTGGTTACGGTATACTACGTGTTATCAGAGATAGCCGTAGATAGCTTTCAGTTATTTTGAAATTTAAATTAAAAAGGACAGGGTGTAGTCCTAACCGAGGACAATTTTGTATACGCTATTGTATTGCAATAGGATACGTGTGAATCCAAAAAAAAATACATAATGGTTTTAATAAAATTCTTACATACCTTTTGTTGGGGTTACCCCGCTTCTGAAATGAAATAAAACCACTAACTCCAATCAACACTTGAGTATTTATTCCTTATCACTTCACGTTTATACCAAATACTATAATTATCACACTTATCAGCTATCGGACATAGATTCCACTAGTAGTCTTAACACCACAGAGGTTAACGAACGAATCAATCTCGATCCTCCTTTTTGCCCAAGCCTAGTATCTCTCCCCCACTACATTACCACTTCTCTAGCTAAGAATTACGATATACAGTCGTTACCGGTGTTGCCATTTTAATGTTTACAAAAATATACTAGAATCAAGACAAAAATATACAAAAATCATGACACAATACCCTAAAGAAAATTAAATACTACAAAGTCAAATAATGTATATATAATTATATGTAAATAATGTATTTATCTATTTTGATAAGGAAATTTACAAAAATAACTAAACAAAAATTCTGTCATACATGATTTTTGTGAAACTTTAACCGTTTACGAAGCGCACGCAGTAAAGCTCTCAAAACGAAGAAAAAAACCCCGATTTTCAAACATTCCTCATTGGTGCTCCGCTCCTATTGGTCTTAGCGTGATGATATATCCAACAGCCTTTGGTAGTGAAAACCCAGAGGGTTTTTCAGCTAGCATATTCAGCATGAAAGCTGAGTAGGTAGGTAGGGCGTGATGAGAGAACGCTAAAGCTACACTACAAAGTCTAGGAAACATGCCAACTATAACAAATGATTTAAATATTTCGGTAGGTAGGGTAGGTAGGGCAGGTAGGGTAGGTAGTAAAATAACTATAAGAATCACTAACTATTAATTAGGTAAAAAACTTGTAGTCGAATCCAAATTCAGCTTAAAAATAGGGCAGGTTTACTTCCTTGCTTTTTTTAAATTTTTCTTTTAGTAAACTGTTTCATTGCCAATGGAACGTGAGGATAGAAAAGTGGTTTTATTGGGAAGATAAAACAAATATTCACACTGATAATTTAGAATTTATTTTACTAACGTACCAAATCAAAATATTTATTTTTACATAGCCTTTTTTTTAAACTCTAGGAATACAGAAGTTTACTCTAGTGCACAACATTGTGCCGTGTTATGTTGAACCGCGTATTAATTACACAAAGTGGGTTATTTGAATAATTACAATTAAATAAGTTGTTGCCACGCTTATAAACTTCAACATGAGCGTTATATCTACTGAAAATAAATCATAAATATAGATCCGTAGCGGCCATGCCTCCACGAGTTCCATAAACGCTTTAGCTTGTACTCTCATTGTCTTCGGTAGGTCATAGTTCATTATGATCTTGTTAACTAGTATTCTAGTCTCGTTTCGTGTTAGAAGGAGTCGTTCGCAAGAAATTGACATTACGCCAACAGTATAGATTGCACTGATACTCCACACTGCCGTGTTAATCAATTCTCCTGAACTACTTGCAGGCGTCCGGTAGTAGTACAACGAGGTCCAAATAGTAATAACTATATACGTAAAAGTTGACACCAAAGTCATAAAAATCTGGAAATTAAAAACTTCGTTGATCATAGTACCAATCTTTCCTATGACATTATACATAGTCGCTAGATCCCTAATTTGAGTATTACAATCTGCTGGACGACCAATAAAATTTATTTTCTCCTTGTTATCGATTTGTTTGCTGTTTCTGACTGAAAAGACTGTGATGTTTTTCTTTTCTTGTTCATCTACAAATGTTTTTATATAGTCGTTAATCATTACTAGTCTGCGTCTTAGCATAAAAATGTATTTACAAAAAGCCACTATTTCGAGTTTTTGTATATAATATAAAGGAAGAACAAGTAACCTCTTCATGGTGATTTCGTCTGCGAACACTAAGTATATAACACAATTGATCATATGCGAAATCAAAAGAACCACCAAAAATATAAATGTTTCCATTCGTGATTTTTTATAGAAATCACTGAAGGAATCGGCGTGTAGCATGGTATCTATTTTGGCAAGCTTAATAAAGATACCGATGTTAGCTGAGTTTACGAGAAAAGAAGCTGTAATCGTTGAAGTTATGAATTGTATGAGAACCACAATAGGGGGCACCTCGTCCATAATGTCGACAGATTTAGCAGTGCCAGATAGCGCAGCAGGGAAATCTAGAAATGCCAAAAACACAGCTAGATACCCAAAAATAGTAATAATGCCATAGGTTTTCATTTTGCAATTAGACGGTCGTAGTTCTCCTTTGGTAAAATAAAATCTGGATATTCCATATAAATATTCAAAAAATATTAGTGGTTTTATGGAATAAATCACGTTAGCCAAAGACTTCTTAAAGTCACGCCTGTCCTCAAGGTTTGCTTTACTTTCTTCCTCTTTTCTTTCAGCCATATCTTCGCTTTCGCGTTACAGGGTCTTCTAAAAGGGACGTCTTTGTTTGAGTGTGCCAACGATGTAATTGAATAGTATATGTTCTCCTGGTCTTTGTAATAACAGAACGTTCCATTGCGATAATGAATAGATTGATGAAATGATAAAATATTCATTTTCACTACGCGTGGCTAACAGGATTAACACCAACACGAATTAATAAAGAGGTAAAAATGAAGTACCTAACGACGTATGCACTTATATTGGTGAACTCAATTAAACAAAGAGCTAAGCTATGATTACTTTTTATATTCAGAGTTATTGTAAGTGTCTCGGGTTGTTGATTGGCAAAAACTGCTTTCTTTGCGCTGGAAATATTTGGTAGGTAAACGACGATTTAGTAAAATTCCGTTTAATCGAAACAAAAATTTAGCTCTGTACGTTATGGTTCAGTAAGTATTTAAAAGGTAATGATATCTGGTAATTATGTTGACCTCCAAAACAAAGAGTATATTATATTCTATCTATCTATTAATTTTATTCTTCGGAATGTTACCTTTCAAAATTTTTAAACTGATATGGTAACTAATACTATCATTAACTCTGAAAACGAGATATTTACCATGTCGTGTCTATTTGTTCGGAATTCCCGATATTTCAGCGTTTCCGTATATCCGTGATCATGGTGCTTGCAACACAAGCACCATGATCACGAATAAACGAAGTTATTGCGGGTGGTGTTTACGCAGACAAATCGGACTACCCTTTTTTTTACATTTGGCAATTCATCAAATGACCCCTTCCGCTCTGGGCGGAGCGGAAGAAGTCATTTGATGTCAGACTTGTACTGACTTAAACCCATTCATGTTCCTTCTTAGACCATTGTGTTCCAGGGCCACGGTATCTCTTTCGAACAGTCCCGCAGCCCTATCAGGCATCGGCCCTCTCGGACCCCCTCCGATTTGCTGTCATCTCCTTGAGGCACGCGTGGAACACGAACGCGCCGTCGACACGGCCTGTCGTCATAAGACGTACGGACGGTGAACTAGCCCATTACTTACCGTCCACAGGCCCGCGCCTACGGTGGCCGGGGGGCACTGGGTGGCCCCCGACGCCCGGGGCGTCTCCCGCGGCGGCTGGGACGTTTTTTGCACTCGGTACCGCTACCACGGTCACTCACAACTCAACACGAAATTCCCGTGTCCGACCGCGAACTTTTTCGGCACCATTTCGGGTTTTACACGGTTGAGACCACTCGATTCTAAGCTTTTGACAGTTGAAACCCGTTCTCCCGGTTGAATTTCTTATATTTGGAAATCTCGATGGCTTCGAAGGCTTTTTGGAATCGATTATAACTTTAAGTGAGCTATTGTCGATTTTTGGGTGTCATTGCTTTTCAAGTTTTCACCACACTAATCATCATTCTCTTGCCCTTATCCCAATTTATTTGGGGTCGGCGCAGCATGTCGTCTTCTTACATACTTCTCTATTGCTTGTCATCTCATGAGACACCTCCTTTCTTGCCATATCATCCTTCACACAGTCTATCCATCGTTTCTTTGGTCTTCCTCTACTCTTATACCCATCCACATTCATACTAAAAACTTTCCTCACGACATTTTTCTCATTCCTCCGCATCACATGCCCATACCACGACAACCGATTACCACACATCTTTTCAGTCACCGGCGCCACTTTCAAACTGCCCCTTATGTACTCATTTCTTATTTTATCCATTCGCGTAACACCACACATCCCCCTTAGCATTCTCATCTCAGCTACATGCAAATGCCTTTCATTAATCCCTATTGTGGCCCAACATTCTGATCCAGCATTCTGCAGTTTGGTAAGAACAACTTTGAGAGAGAGGCTATCAGAAGAATTCAGCTGGGCTGGGCAGCGTTTGGGAAGCTTCGTCGGGTCTTCTCGTCGCGTATTCCACAGAGCCTAAAGACTAAGGTCTTCAATCAGTGCGTCCTGCCAGTAATGACTTACGGGGCCGAAACGTGGACACTCACGGTACGGTTGGTCCATAAACTCAAGGTCACTCAGCGGGCTATGGAGCGGGCTATGCTTGGAGTCTCCTTGAGGGATCGCATCCGGAACGAGGTGATCCGACAGAGAACCAGAGTAGTCGAAATAGCCCACAGAATAAGTAAGCTGAAGTGGCAATGGGCCGGCCATATTAGCCGTAGAACCGATGACCGTTGGGGTCGACGTGTTCTTGACTGGAGACCGCGAATCGGCAAGCGTAAGGTTGACGCCCTCAGGCTCGGTAGAGCGATGATCTTCGCAGGGTAGCTGGTAGCAACTGGATGAGAGTTGCCGAGAATCGGGTTAAGTGGCGAGCGATTGAAGAGGCCTATGTCCAGCAGTGGACTGCGGTAGGTTGATGATGATTCTGATCCATACAAGACAGCAGGTCTAACTATATTCGACAAGTTGCCGCACGTTTCGTCTGACCGATATACGACTTGCCGACAACAGTACCTATCAAATGTATGGTCTGATCTTGTTCACAGAACACTCCTAGTGATTGTTTCAGTGACAATAAATGAATAGTTCTAAGGGAGGCAGTTAACCTATTTAAGTAAATAGATAGGTATTCAATTTGACCATCTTATTTCTTCAAAGAAATAAGATTGTTGCGAAGAAGTAATAATTTGAGTTCCCGTCTCTGTCGTGTATATCAGCGCCATCTATAGTGTTATAACTACATTCAATCAGGTAGCATTCGCTTGGTGAGTATAGATGGCATTATAATAAAAAGTTTCGCTATTCAGCACAAGATGTCGCTACTGATACGAACAGGTCTCTTTATTTTTAACCCCCGACTAAAAAAGAGGGGTGTTTTTAAAATAACATATTTCACTTTGGTTAAACGCACCTACAATTTTAATGAAACTGTTACAGAAATTATTGTTGTATATGGTGCATTTTTGACATAAGCATATTATTTTATTTAATGAAAAGTTACTAGAACTTCCATGCAACTTCAACAGTACCCAATATCTTGAATGAAGAGACATATATTATATGATTCATAAGAGACTTTAAACCCTCAGTTAGAAAAAGATACGAGCATAGGTTTTTTTCAGCAGTCGGAATAGATGGTAACGGAAGCAGAACAAACCATGAGCAGTTATGCTCATGGTTTTTTCTGCTTCACTATACAATGAGCCGACAAAACTACCTACCCTCAGTAGCTTTTCAGTCATACATAACCGAACGAAGAATACGCCTTGAACTAACTAACCTAACCTAGGTTCAAAGTTAAGTTATTAAGTACCTATCTACAAAGATGGTTTACACAAAAGCAAACTAAGTATTATTAACTTATTAAAAATAATATAACAAAAAGCTGGTGCGTCCCCAGGTCCGTTTTTTTCGAACATGGCTTGACACACTGCCGAATACATCCAAAAACTTTGCTGTTAATAATTTGGCGAACGTATTATAAAGATTTTTCATGATTTAAATGGAAAATTGAATGAGCAGAAGGCTAGCTATTAACTAGGTAGCAACACCTTTATGTGTACGCCTATCCTATCAATCACTAAAGTTTGGTTTGACTAACTGCCTACATTAGTTTTCTTGACGGATTGCTCAAATTTGTTTTGAGGAGACTAGATAAAATAAAATAGTAGGTTCCTTATCTATGTAATAGATAATCACATTTAAGCGTAGATTAGGTTCTTTCATTTAAAGTATTCGATAAACATCAAGTAGGTACCTAAATGCCCCTAACATGATTACCAAAATAAGCAGAACTTTCGTTTCAAACTTCTTAAAGCTGACTTCATAAGTGATAAGACCTTTATATTATGTTTTAAGGTGGAAGCGACATGGTGGCCCGCGAAATTCAATTTTTCTTACGTTTTTTTGCAATTTGCCGGTCAGTGTCAGGTTTTATGTTGAATAAAATATTATACGCGGCCGTAAAACGTACGTACTTACGTAACTGTAGTCATTAAAATCATCTATACAACCCCTTTAAGTTCATTTAATCCCAATAAATAACTATTTCATGAAAAAGTAATTCTATGGGGTTAAATGAACCTATAGGGGTTGTATTGATGACTTTAATTATTTTAACTCAGTAAAGCCATATCTGTGACTGCCGCGTATCATATTTTATTCACACTGACCGGCAAATTCAAAAAATAGTAAGAAAATTTGAATTTTGGGGGCCACCCTGTCGCATCCACCTAAAGTAAAAAGTAGAATAAAAAAGGAGTGCAAAAGTAGTATAAAGTTTTCACTAAAACGAGTCTTATTTTCCCCAACTAATCCTATCTTTCTTTCCTCTGTAATTTCAGAAGATTAAAACACCACGTAAGTATATAAGTGGTTAAGTTTGCAAGTTCTAACTGTCAGAGGTCCCAGCTGTATGCGGACCTGCGCTCGCTGTATCGACCGGCCAGCCTCTAGGCATGGCTCGCTCTTGTCGATAGACGCACTAAGGCCAACCCATTTAAAGGTTAATTTTATGTACAGACGCCAGCACATCAGCCTACAACAATCTGTCAAAGTTCTTCAATAGATTTTCAACTTTATCATAACAAAAGAATTAAATTCAAGGTTGATTGGGAAAATATGACAGTTTCGTGTAGCTTAGCCAGCTGACGTCTGCATTCAAATGCCCAAAAATAAAGTACGTCTTCGCTTAACTTTGTCTAGCAGTTTTATGTTAAAGGGAATTCTAGAATAAATCATTTTACTAAAAGGATCTAATGGCGAGTTTCAGACTAGAGGCTCGGTATTTACGTACATAATGACAAGCTATAAGAAAATTGTGAAACTTTTAATTTCACGTAAGAAAGTTAAGAACCGACCGCTTAGCTTTTTATGGACCGGCGAATTTTATGACGTCTAGTATCGATAGCTAGCCCCAACCTTACGTGAGAAGCGAGGACTGCGAGGTGGCGGCGCGGCAGTGGACGCGCGACAGACGCGCGGGCTGCTCTACGCGGCCCCGCTTCGGCCCAGGCCATACCTACCCAGCGACCGCCACCATGGGCCAAACAGCCGGCGCCGAATGCACGCCCGGAGATGAAGACTCAGAGCCACGCATTCGTGTCAATCCCACCGAAAAATCATTGGTAAGTCATCCCGCAAAAGCTTAATTTTTCCCCTTTCTTTCATGAATGAAATGTAGGCCGCATCTATGCGTCAAGAAACTTTTAAGTGGACTCTCACACTCTCAGTCGTAATGAGGCTATTAAGACTGTGCTAATTGCAGGAATAAATGTGTCGTAAAATTTACATAATGGGTACGTGTAACGGTGTAATTCACGTAGCAATACTGCCTGTAGGTCATTAGCTGTCAGAATGTAAGAATTTTCGGTTTGTTGGCAGATTCGTACTTGCATTGAGTGTTCATTTAAAATGTTCAATAAAACAATCGATTCATTGATACGATTCCAACATTTTCTGTCACACAAATCGTGTAGGCCCGCAGTGAGTATTTATCTCTTTGTAGAGATGGCTATAAAAACAGCAAATCAATATCAAGTAGAATGACGTGTGGTTTGGATTGGTTTCCAGAGCTTATTTTATTATACAGACAAAAGGCTAACTAGATAAAAAAACTAAAGGTTTAAATAATAAATCATGTTTGTATGTTAACAGAAAGAGTAGAATTTAGTGCGCTTTCTATCACCACTTGGACTTTATATTGGTTGTACCTATTTTTGTCGCTGGTCTTAGCCAGCCATCTTCCCTATTAGAAACCTCCAGTGTACCTCTTTACGTGTGTATAATAATTAATAAATATAAAACTTAAATACGTCTTTTTTAGAGAGCGGCTCCTTTCGCAATGAAAGACTCATGATACGACGACGCTTTGTAGAGGTCATTAGAGTTGCTTTTTGCAAACTGAGCATTTACATAATTATTATATTTTAATTATATAATAATTTCAATGTATTATCTGCCATCTCAACAATTGTTGATTTGGTTACCATCGTCACCAGTCGTCGTTCTTCCAAAGATATCGGAACGAGTGACCTAATTAATTTGCTCTCATCCAACGAAAAACCTGAACAAATATTACAACTTTAATAGTTGTAATAGCCCTTTGTCATAGGACAGACCTATAAAGACACACATTACTTCTTGTGCAAACCATATTTGTAACCAACTGTTTTGTTGATCGCTGATCCGGAAATAAATCAAAAGCAGAATTTTACGACTTATGCAAAAGGGAGTCGAAGATTGCCCTTCGTCATGCATTGTAAGTAATGTAACGAAATATTCATGGATTGGATTATTCATGACGTGTTTACTTACCTGAAAACAACTAAAGGCTGGTAACGCAGTTATATGGTATTCGGTTCTGTCCAGGATTTTTTTCTTCTGTAAGCGTCTGTCTGTACTCACGACTTAGATAATGCTAGAATAAAAAACTGGCCAAATGCAAGTCGGACTCTCGCACGAAGGGTTCCGTTGAAAAAAACACTTTTTTGTATGGGAGCCCCCTTAAATATTTATTTTATTCTGTTTTTAGTATTTGTTGTTATAGCGGCAACAGAAATACATAATTTGTAGAAATTCCAACTGACTAACTATCACAGTTCATTAGATACAGACTGGTGACAGACGGACGGATAGCGAAGTCTCAGTAATAGGGTCCCATTGACCCTTTACATGACCCTTTGGGTACGGAACCCTAAGAAGGACGTAGTTTTGCAAAAACGTTCCAATACATAAGTCACTGAAAACTGAGATAATGTGACCAGTCTACCTGCACGCGTAGCGTGACCACTGTGGAAACGGGTTATGTCGACGGAAGAAACGACAAAATGACAGATTGTCTGTGTCTATCTCTCATTATGTCGATTCTTCCGTAGACAAAACTCGTTTCTACGGTGGTCAGGCTACGCGTGCTGTTTTGACACCTTCTATCATAATATTAGCAAAATGTATTAGACCTAAAAATCCTATCTCCTATCTTGATTTACAATTCTTACGACACGTTCCAACCCACACTTTTACCAAACAATGGGCTACTTTTCTTTTAAAACGTTTCATATATTCTGAAACGTTTTTGATGAATACGATTAATAAATAACATTGTGTTATAACATTGAGTAAACCCAGGCTAGTAATCCTTTGTTTTTTCTAAAAAGGTTCCATGTTTGTTTGAAACGTTTTACTCATTAAAAACAGTGATGGGTTAACGATCCACGTACCTTTTGTTTCAGTCAAAAATACAATTTTTTTATTACTTTGGAAGCAAATATCTCATTAACTATTGACTTAAGAAATAAATAATATAAGAAATCTTGATATCATGTTTTAAGAGCTGTCGATGGACACACCACATAGTTACATAATTATACGTAGTTTTTTTTCCACTCTGTTACATGGCCATTGATATTTATATTGTTTTTATTATATTACATAATATTTGTGTAGCGGTTCATAGAAGGCATCTAATCTCCAAATTACAACTTTGTATTATACCGAGCTTTATTTGAAAATAAAACACATGTTCCAATATATAATAAATGGCAAGAACATTTAACATAACAAAAAGAGTCGCAGTAAAGGTATATGGTACGCCACTATGCAACCAAGCGCGTCTAAAAGAACGCCGATAGATAGTGCCAATATGGGAAGGTAGACGATAATATTATAGTTCTTCGACTTCGTTCCGGACACATACGCTAAAACAAATTCGCATTCTTAATGGGTGAAGTTGAGTCAATTGTGTAGAATGCAACATGATTGAAGATGTTTACCATATTATCATGGAGTGTGTTCGGAACAAGCCGAAGAGACGACAGCAGTTGATTGTATTTGATAATATCTTCGAGACTGGGGTGTGTAACAGCATCCCCTGGCTGCCCCTGCTTCAGAATCAGCCAGGATATTGTACAGGCTCGTAGCTAGTGGCTTTGATCGCAGAAGTAGTTTAAGATGATTTTTAATTTTTGTTTAGTATTATAAGTTGATTTGTAACAATGAGGGTGGCATAATCTGTCTAGAATATAACCCTCTTTAAATAAATTAAGAAAAACAAAAGAAACAACTGTGTGGTATCAATAGTCTCGGATTCATAATTCTGCGACATGCGGACAAACAGACGGATAGACCGAATCCATAAGGGTTCCGGTTTTGCTAGGCAGATGATGCCCTACTTCGGAATTGATTCAAAAACGGTTTGTTTATAAAGATAAAGAAAGCGTTTTCAAATCCATTCCAAGGTGGGTAATTAAGTCAATTTACTTATTTAAGTAGAATAAAGTACATATTATGTATTAAACATAACACTATTACAAAAAAAAACCTAAATTGCGAATGAAGGTATAAACTACAGAAGTGACTAACTATTTCCTGGCTGTCATTGAAATTGCTTGGCCTTGACTCTACATCAGTCGAAAACAATCGACAAAGAAGACAGTGTCGTCGTCCCTTGTTTATTATAGTCATCTCTGATATAATTTTAGTATTTTGAAGAGAAGTGTAGTGTATTGATATTTACAACGGAATCCGAGGAAAACGTAAGTATTAATATTAAATGATTCAATAAAATACCTCATTTTAAGTAATTTTAGGATGTAATATAAATTGAATTACCCGTAGAATCATTTTTTTATTAATTTGTTACAGACTTTGACAATAGAACAGTTATTTCGGAGGACAACACTGATCATGCATGACAATGAGTTCGGGGCAGAGCCAGATTTTGACACATATCATCATACATCTAGTGTACCTAACTACCGTATTAAATATAAAAACTTGATTCCTATCATTTTGTTTTATTTCAGAATTATTTTTTTACTTAGTTACAAACTTTATTCATGTTTTAAGTTACAGAACTACATTAGAATACTTAGTGGAACGTTTTTGCAAAATAATATTGAATAAACTTTCTTACAAAACACATTTTTTTCCAAAACGTTCCAATACCAATTTTTCTAATAATTTTGTACTTGATTATCTAATCACATTTTTTTTTCAATGAAACCAATAGTATTAGTCTTAGATACTAGTTTAGGAAAAAATGTGAACAATAGGGGATCGGACTGGGTAAAGAAAACGACATTCTATTTTGTCTATTGTTGTTATTGTAATACAAAAATATTAGACACGTATTTTTTGTTTTATCAAAATATCAAAAAATTACATAATTAAAACTCATTATAGTTGGAGAGTGGGGGCTTACTACGTCACAAGTAGGTATAAAACTTACCAACATGTGACGTCATGCGCCATTTCAACTCTTATCTCCCTAATTTTATGACCACGTGAAAATAGAAAAAAATTAAATACGTGTCCAATACTTTTCAATAAACTACCCGACGGACAAAGAAAAAAAAAATTGGATTATCCCCTATTGTACAACTATATTGCGTTTATATCTCAAATTGGAGTCACTGTGGACTGGAACGTTTTTGTATAACTATGGCCAAAAAGACAATCATGAATTTACATAATTATATCCATGTTATAGTTGTGTCGATTTATTTCACTTGCCTGTTTGGTTCGCCTCCTCGAAGCACCTCCATTGCTTATTTCTGAAAATAAGTTACGGTTCAAGAATAAAATCCAATTTGACCGATATTTAGCTCGAGACAGCGTCAAATTGTCTTTTAGTTATGTAGTATACTAATATAATCTAAACATGCAAAGTTTGTAAATTAGGATGCCGAAAGTACTACCTATTATCTATACTTCGCATTTTTGGTCTTCTATGATTCCAAAATTAATTCAGAAATTGGAAACTGCGCACGACTGTCCTAAGGCTGTAAGTACATATTTTTTTAAATATACCCGTTCGGGTGGGATAATTTCCGCTACAATGTGAGCGAAGCCGCGGGTAAGTTTGTCAGTAAAAAAATAGTAGTTATCTAGACATTAGTGAAATAGTGACTAATATAATTAATGAAATTTATATTGTAAGTAATGACAAATTTATAACTAGTCACAAAGTCTAATGATTGGGTGGAAATATTATAAAACATGCGCTCGAAAACGATTTTCACTGTTCGCGCCGTTTATTAAATACGCACTTCGCGCGTTTTTGTTTTGACATTTAGCAGTTGTCGGCCTGACGGCATAAAGAACGGTTCTAAACGCGTGCGTTCTGTGTAACGAAACGTCACAGATTCGTAAGCAAATCTGTCAAATAGAATTGATCTTTATTATTGTGTTAGTGGTATTCCATTAAATAAGTTAGCTTTATTAATACATTTTGAAGCACAATTAATTTTAATTTACGTAATTTTTAAATAAAAAGCTGTTAATTATGGGATTGTGCAATTTGTATTTGTGCTGTCAAAATTAATCTTTTGTTATTGTAAAGTAAGGTGTTAAATTCGTCTGTTTTTCCCTTGAACTTGGTGTAATTTCAAACCAGCCAGTGCCAGCTGGAAAGTGACTAAACGTTCTATTTTCTGTTGTTGTTGTGTGAAGAAGCTAGCAAATAACTAAATAAAGATGTCGAAGGTGTCCCTGAACAATATCCCATCGAATCCTCGTATCAATCGTTTGAGAACCTTTTCCAGGGTAAGTGTTCAATATTATAAATATTTTAAATTATCCACGAAGTAAAACTCACTAGTAATTTGACTAATAATAGATTATATTTGAGGTTACGTATTGTAATCGTATGCTTTGGGGCAGGTTTAGTTGTAGGTTGGGCAAGGTAAAATGTGCCATCAAAATAAGTGCTATCTTGGTTCATTCATTACGTTTACCTAAGCTCATTATAATTCACATTAATAAAAGTTCTATACATATTAACAAAGATCCATACCACAAAACTGACCACCTGTCAAAGTCATAAAAAAAACTATTTTTACAACAGAAATCCATGTAGGTTTAATTTTTGGAATATTGTGTATTTTTCAGTACACCATAGTACATAGTCTTTATACTAAAATGAAGCAAAATATAATTATTTATTCTTCTCTACATTTTTAATAAATAATGTTACTTATTGATAAGCCCTTTTTTTTCTGTCCTTTGCCATAAGTGTGCTTAGAAATCATTATTAAGCCATTATTTACTGTACTGTCAAACTAATTACAACTAAGAAGTATTTAAGATCCATTAGTCATAATTCTTATCACTATTCTTTAATATCTAATTACTATTAATGAGATACCTAGTAAATATGTGTGTGTGGGAAATCTCAGCATTTTTTTTTATAAGTATAAGTAGTACTAGTAAGTATAAGTATCAGTTGTTCTCTGCTTCAACCAATATCCAACAAAAGCAAGCGTGTAAGTCTCCTCTCCTCCATTGATTGACCACCATCCATCCACTCCATTCTAGTCCATTCTACACTTTACCTTCTGTTCTGGGTCTCCTACATCGCACTACTGTCTATCCTCTCTGCCTTATCCTCAACAAACCAGTGTGATACTACATTATAATTATTGTATTGAAAGTATGACAGTCAAATATCCATGAGCATAAAATCTCAATTCCTTTGATACAAAACATTTCATATCATATCACTCTCGAACAGGGATGTGTCATCAGTACATTCTACTCAGTTCTCGGAATACAGTTCACGCAACACTTCCTATCATGCCCGGGACTAATCATCATTACTGCAGTTTAAAATGGAATAGCCAATAGTTCAGTTGTTATTTTAATTGGCACTTTTCATTTGTAAATCAGACTCTGTTGCGTTGCATTCAGTTGATCTGCTATTGTGAATCACAAATCATGAAAATAGTTCAAACGGTAAAAGGGTTGGTACTTTCTATAACCACAAATTTCTAAAATATGTAGCATCCACTAATTCGCAAAGGAACTGCATGGTGGTTTAGGGGCTATTGGGCCACTTCCTCTCGTTGAGGGGCCTGGAGGAACATTATAAAACACTGTACAGAAATAAATAAAATGTTAATAATAAAAAATGGCCTAGGGTACCTAGCTAATTCAAATGAAGCAAATAAAAAAAAACAAGTTGGATTTTTCAATTACTTGTCACACTTCAATAGAACAAAATTGTCTAGACTTGCATAATTATTTAGGAAATTTTTCATTTTATTATGGTTCCGATTACATACATAACATGTTCACACTTATTTATAAACAGTGTGAAAATATTATAAGCGGTGTATGCCATGGAATAAAATTTAGACCAAACTCAAAAAAGGATGATTTGGGTTAGCTTAAATTATTCAGATTGTTTTCTCTCCAATAAGTATGAATAAAAGACAGTGAAATCTTACTTAGCAAAAAAATGCAGACCTTTGTATTGTTTCATGATTCTTATATTTTCATCTCTTACGACATCAATTAGTAATAGGGCTAGCACATATTATTATGCGGATTTTCCAAATGTTCATCCGGAGATTACGAATCAGTTATCCAGATAACTCATCCTGTTGACGTGCCCCAAAACGTTATTCACTCTACTATTCTGTTTCACGCTGTTTACTTAGTGACCGGTGATGTCGGTGTCGTAATAATCAGCTCATCTTGTGGCATGCGGGCTCCGGCAATTGGCACAAACTGTTATGCGGTCACCGTTTTATCAATGAGTAACAGTCCGCCTACTTGCCAGTTTTCGGTATTTCAAATATTGTAAGTAGTAAAGATTTTTTTTTGATGTTTTTTTTTATATTATTTATATGTATCATTTATATTTGTAAAGCTTTTATGAAAGCAAGATAAGAAGGCATTATGTATCCGTCTATTATTTGCAGATATTCGTTATGAGAAACGGCCTAGTTTAGGTACAAATAGAAATTACGCTGTAAATTGCTTTCAGTACTCGCCGACGAAAATGAAATTTTCTCCTGTCGACCTTGCCGTAACAATTTGCGTCAAAAATATTTTGCTCAATTCCAAATTCAACCAGCCAAGTATGTAAAATGTGCACGTGGCGTTCTTCTCGCTTTTGAACCCCTGGAAGTCCTAACGGGGATACCCTTGGGATAAAGTCAGACTACGTGCCAGGCACGCTCTAATTTACTGTCTAGACAACTTTTTTCACTCATTCTAATTTCCACTTGGACTGTTCTCTCTGAACGTGATTTCAAAGTTTGTAATTTCAGGAATTCGTGACAGTACAAGCAGGTACGTCGTTATAAAGTACAAACTAAACGACTTTTTCAGTAGGAGATTTTCAGGTGAAGATATTACGATAACAGTGCATAAAAGTAAGCACTCGTAATGTACTGAGATACGACTACTGGTGGTGTTAACATAATTCGCAAAAATATTTCTTATCGCTAACACAACGGCGGCTCAGGTGTCTTATCTTAATTATCAAGGATAATACAATACTAAAAGATAGATAAACTTGTTTGCGAGAAAGTACAATAACATTTATCATGCTTGCATAATACTTTAACGAGTTTGGTATATTTCTACACCAAAGATAAAGGTATTTGATTGGCAGATCTGCTAATGAATTTTTACTCAAGACATCGTTTCGTAGGCAGGTCGGTGGGTACTTTACCCATATAAAGAAGATACACGATCGGTAAATTTTCGTTTGTCAGATGCTGGGAAATAAAATGAAAAGAAATATGATTACCTATCATTGCCAAGCAAAGTAATACACACATAACTTGTGGATGATAACGACACAATGATTACGCAATGCAATTCTCTGTAAGTTTTCTCTCAAATAAACTATACATTTCAAAAAGGTTCACATGCCTAAAAAAAGCTCTTTTACTCTAGAAATACAACCTTGATTAAAAGCGCCTTACAATCGAACTAATGTCGTGTCTTTGACAATGACAATCCTGCACAAGGCTGTTCGAAAACCTTCGTGAGGACTATTATTCAAGGTTCTATTCATCAACTGTAAAGCAAACTGGTCTCTATAACAATAAAATAAAGATTATAATTCCTTTCCATAGGTGTAATAAAGTTCATCGAGAGTCCATACAGGGATAACATGGCCATGATGTGGTAATAAATTATTAAAATGATAATAATCGATCGTACCGTGCGTGTTTCTTTAAAATAAAGTAAATGTGCGTGTTTCGTATACAAAAGAAATAGAAAATGTATAAGTAAATCGACAAAGTTAGTTTAGAAACCGACAATGGCACGGTAAAGATTTATGTTATTAGAGCAACTGTACGCTATTTCTAAAAATAAAAAGGGCTTATTCTTTTTCTTCTAAAACTGTTGGACAGTGACAATAAACGTTATACATTTTAAAAAAGGAATAAAGCGACACACAATTATTCTTTACGTACAATTAAAACTGTTTTATAACAATTATCCAGGCAGCAGTGGAAACTATAGTACGGCATCTAACCTCTTTAGGTAAATATTTGCAGAAAAGCGGCTTCATTCTTCCTGAATTTAATTTAACTGTGTGCTGAAGAAGAGCGATTACGACGTCGTGGTCTTGTCAATATTGGTTTTGTATTAGGTAGGTGAACAAAAAAAAAAGTAAGTATGGAAAATTACTTTTTGTATGATTGATACCTATTATGGTTGTGGAGTGGAGATGCCTTAGGAGTCTTCTTTAGAACTACGCTATCCTTATTACCTTACCTTATACATATTACTAGTTAGATACTTCAAAATAAAATACAACGTTTTCGACATTTGAGAAATGGAGGTTGGAATGCATTTTAATGTTATGTACTTTTGTACCTGTTGCATTTCGTTATCGGTTGATAAATCGTAGCTGTTTCTTAGTGCAATCGATCACGCTGCTGTTGGTACCTAGATTAATGCTTTAACCACTCAAAATTTAACTTTTATGAGGGCTGGTTTTTCAATCGCCAGTTAATTATTTATTTATTTAACAATTTATGTAGGTACAAACTTAAAACAGAAAAGAATAAAGGAACAGAAAATAGGTACAAAGGTGATGCTTATTTAGTAAAAAAATATTTTGTCATTTTGACAGTTTTTGTACAGACACTATGTCAAAACGTCAAATTTATTCTTCAGGTAGAAGTTATCTAATGATTGAAGAATCGGCCATAAGTAAATACACGACTTTCTGCTCCCTAAATGACAGATAAGAAGACACTTGTGACCGTATTAGCCCAATTATCTTAAAAAAAATACAAGGTGTAAATCACCTCATCACGAAGCCGTCAACCAAGCATTATGTATAAGAAACTAAGTAACTTTACGCAAAAATTATTGCTGGGAAACGACTTTTTTTTGGGAGGTGTAAAATCATGTTTTGTGCTAGAACTCAATGTAACGCACTCAAAACATTGTGCTGATGGACGGATTGAATAGTTTGGGGGTCGTGGAGGTGTTTAAAGTAAAAATCTTAAATTAAAAACTTGTATTTAAAAAAATACTTGTCAAAAAGTTGGAACTTTGACCCCTAATATCTCCGTAACTAGAAGGTTCCCAGGTATGGTGTAGAACAAAAAAATGATCGCAATGACAGGGAGAACCAGTGCCTCTCGGCTTCGTTAAGAGGTGTTTTACACTCTTTAGAATTGGAGTATTAGAGTATTTAAAAGTTAAATAATACCTACGATACTCGAACTCGATCCCTAAAACCTAACGATGGCTTAATAAATGATTATGATAAAGCCTAATCTATGTAAGGTGATTTTTACACGTTTTGCAGACGGTTCAAAGATTTTATACCCTGATATTTACTGTAGATAATGTGTTAATCTTCATTATTCTAAGCTGTTTATCGGTAATTTGTGTCGCTAAGCAGGGAATTATAAAAATAGCCTTTATCAGCATAATTGTTAATCTCGAAGATTATCATCTCCATTTGTTTTTCGATAGCGTTCGTACAAAAATTATATTTTTCGAATGAAATATTTCCGTATTTTTGCTAACTCAATCAGTGATAGGTATTGTCTTTTGCTGTCCAATTTATTACGAAGACTCATAAAGAAAAGCGGGTCTTTTTTAAACGGTTTTTTAGAACCTTAATTTGCTGTCACTTTTCGTAGCGTACTTCTTGCTACGTGTAGCTGCTTGCGTAGCTGGTACAGCTACGAGTCAAGTCTACGACGACTCTCACTATTGCAGTCGTTTAGGTAAATCTATACACATTTGCAAGTTCCTATTTTTTTGGTACTTTTGTTCATTCTCTTGTTTGTCTCGATTTAATACGCTTTTTTGATTCGCTTTAACAAGTATTCTTCTTTGTAGGTAACAAAGATGTTGAAATATTATTTCTAGTTTAATTCAACACCAATATTCATTATTAATTACATTATATTCTAGGTAGGTACATTGTTACCTATATTATCTACTTCACAAAAGCTTGTTCGGAATTGTGCCCTGTAATCTTTCTTTACATATTACCTTGAATCGTTGTTAGGGAAACTGATTTGTTTATGAAACGGTCACGTTTTTGTCCTTTGGATAAGAGCTTAGCGATATAAGCAATGTATATGGGTTAATAGTAGTAGATTGGTAGGTCAACGTCGGCAACTATTGTACATTTTTTTTTTTTAAAACGTTGCCCCACCCTAGGAATTGCTCCTGTGTCGTGGGTGCGTTTACAAAAATTTAAACTCACATACACAAACAGCCAGACCCGGAACAACTATCTGTAGGCCATACAAATATTTGTTCCGTACGGGGATCGAACCCGCGACACGCAGCGCAGTCTATCGCTCAACCACTGCGCTAACCGTGTCATCAAACCTATGGGTAGTTAAGGATTAATATAGCGTCTACATACGGATATACACCGTGTAAATCACCTCATCACGAAGCCGTCAACCAAGCATTCTGTACATGCAACTAAGTAACTTTACGCAAAAATTATTGCTGGGAAACGACTTTTTTTTGGGGGGGTGTAAAATCATGTTTTGTGGTACAACTCAATGTAACGCACTCAAAACATTGTGCTGATGGACGGATTGAATAGGACGGGGGTCGTGGAGGCGTTTAAAGTAAAAATCTTACATTAAAAACTTGTATTAAAATAAATACTTGTCAAAAAGTTGGAACTTTGACACCTAATATCTCCGTACCTAGAAGGTTCCCAGGTATGGTGTAGAACAAAAAAATGATCGCAATGACAGGGAGAACCAGTGCCTTTCGGCTTCGTTAAGAGGTGTTTTACACCCTTTATTGTATAAATATATATACTTACTGACAATTTTATTTTGCATTTCCCATTGATCGTCACGCTTCAACGTCACTGTCCATCATTATATTTATCCTTAATTAAATTTTCCTTTAACTGCGCCATTAATATCAAATATTACCAATTATATTACCTAAATCAATAGCTTTCATACGTGTGACTGCATTAGTGGTCACAAAAAGATGTCTGTATTATTGGAAATGATTTAAACGTATTTTAAACACCTGTGGTAATAAAATGTAGTTAAGCTTCGGTTGATATGTCACGTTTTGGTTTTTATACCGATGGTGTTCATCCGGGGACCTCTATATTTGGCCCAAACTTGTGGCATGTGTGTCTATTATCACATTTATCACCGTCGCCTTATTAGTATTGTTAGCTCTTGTTTTAGGGACATTATTTTATCACTATTCTTGTGTAATGTGCAAATTATATGTTATGGAATACAGAAGTAGGTGATGATATTGCACGTCCTTTTAAAATTTATCTGTCAGTAAGTTTACTTTGTACATTCCTAGGCATGCCTATCCAAGGTCACGTAGTTTTTTAAATCAGTATTCCACCATTTGCCCAAGCGTCAGTAGATATGTGTGGAAATAATGGCCACTTTGTCCGACTTACCTCAAATTGAGTATGAAAACTATCGGGCAGTGAGCCAGGGAACCACCGCTGCACAGTCTTGCAGCAGTTCAATTCGTTATAAATATCATGCATGCAATTTCTTGAGTAAACGTTTAGGTACTGTGGTCTATTTCCGTCTTTGTACCACTGCCCATAAAATTTGTAGTGTGGCGCTAAAAGTAGATATTTTAAGGACATCCTAATTTTGGTGCAGTCACTGGGGAATCTTCGTTAACTAAAGCCAGACTTTGAAACACAATTACAAAAAGAAATTAACAATTCTGAGAAATACCTTCGCATATAATAGCGTTTTAGAAAACCATACATTAGAAACTCTTATAGTCACCGCCATGACTAAATTAATAAATTGCTATAGTAGAGCCCTCGGCTTACCTAAACCATAAATTCACATGCGCGTACGTCTATATTATTTACTTAACTTAGCATTCATAGGTGTTCAAGGTGCATTTAAATCTGTTGTGCACGTGTAACACGATGCATTTATTATTAATGACGGGTTAATTGTCCATATACTAGTATGACAATGCCTTTCAATGGGTACGCTCAGATTATATTGCTCAAATACGTTTGTCACTCGCCTACAATGACCACTGGTAGCCTACCGGATCTCCCTCAAGATATCGAAATAATTAGTGTTGTTATTATCTAAGAGTGTGTTGTTATTATCTAAGAGTGTGTTGATTAAGATATCGAATTATCTACAGTAAGGACTACGGGCTTATCGTTGCCATTGTAGGTTGATTTTGCAACTGAAGTGGGTGTTGTGTCATTTATCTGTGCTATTTATTAAAGTGCTCCTTCTTGAAATATGAGTGTGAAAAAGATGGTTCGTATTGTCTTTGATTGATATTATATGAGTGATGTGTTACAAATAAAAACAAACATAATGACAAAATAGTTTACCGGCTTATTTAAATAATAGAGAAATAAATTGCTTATGTAATTAGTAAATTACTAAACAATTAGCGTTTGTACCTTCATTACATTTTTCTGTACTAGGTTACAGAACCGTGACACGAAATTGGTATAAATTAGTTAGCATTCATTACCCTACTTGCTTCTACTCTAAAGTTGTCATGATCGTCTCGATTTCATGTGCACGCGATAGGCGACTCGGCACTGTAACTGCTAATTTAATCTTACCGAGGTTTTTTGCACACATGGTCAAACTAACTAATAGGCTCTCCCTATTCACGACTGATATGTGGCTCTTTGAAAATAAGGTCGAGATGAAAGAGTCTAGTTAATTAAACCATGCACGGATGGCTTGTCTCTTTCAGTCTATCATTCCGATCTAAATCCTTTGCTACATAGTTCATAAAATGTAATAGGGTTGTGATTTATTTGCCGCACATAATTGCGACCTACTCAAGTCTTCACATTTAATATGTTGAAGGAAGCAGCCTGCGACAGGCGTGCGGCACTAATCAATTAATGGCAATCGAGATCACGTGCGCGAGCGCCGCGGCACACGATGCGACCACGTTGCCTGCCATTGTACGCAGTGGCCAAGTTAAGAGCCATTACATCAGAGTAAATAAATTGACCTGAAAAATAACATCGAAAAATCATTCACCAGCGTTTCGCAACAACGGTGAAGTGGCAGATCTGAATTCATCTGAACGAATTAAAAACATTTTTCGTTCATACTCTCCGCGTTGAGTGGGTTATTTTCATTTTAAAGCTGATTTGCGTAGTTGCTCACTTTTTCAGTTTGGAAATCCGTAAAGTTAGTTTGGCTTTTTCATTAAATGTTTTCAGCATGACTTGTTGCCTTTTATGCTCCGAGTGATTCTGTGGATTCAATTACAGTTTCGTTGAAATGGGCAGACACTATAGCAACTCCTTATAAAGCGTCTTACAAGTTTTTTTCGTCTTACTCGTAACTATTTTGATGTTTTGTTCTAAAAATATTTACGTAGCGTGCAAATGTAAGTGAAAATTTACGTTGTTCAAAGTGAAATGTAATTTTAGATTTTCTCAGACATCATAAGTTCACACTAAGGTCAATAACACCCGCTGCAGAGTTTGCGGTTGTAAATTCTAAAGTGAAATTTGTTGTTGTACCATCTGTTGAATGAATATTTATGTAGCGTCAAGATCTACATAGGAGTTAGGACGTCCTAATACCAGCATTCTCTTTGTTTACAACGTCATTTTGTTTTTTGTGTATATGCTCAATCGCCAGGAGACCCATCACTCAGTCAAGTTTGTTGGCCTTTTTTTTAAATGACTTATTTACCAGTATTTCAATATGACCCAAACACAATATAAGTCATCGTTTGTTTCTTCTTTGTCAAACATTCGATTGGAATACGCTATGCTAAATGAAAGCGTTTTTCATTACCGAAGGGCAGCAGGAATTGTTTTTAATTGAATTGCATTAATTTTGTAACAACGCGGAATCTTTGACATGAATTGTGATCGAAGCTGACGAGATTCTTTGTCTTGGTACGTTATAGTATGTACAAAGTGTTCTAAGGCCGTTTGGGCTTCCTCGTTAGATCGAATTTTCCGCCTTCTCACGTCGTTATGCGGCAAGGAGTTATTTTAATTTCAACTGTGAGTGTTTATTCCTCATGTCGTGTTTTAATTGTTTACGTCGGATAAAAATAACTATGCTTCATTCCCATTAAACGCTTTATAACCCAGGGCAAGTATTCTTCGACCAGAATATCTACCTGCATGACTTCTTCCTCTTAGCATGTCAAAGGCAATCTAAATTGTGGCCCAGAACTGAGCCACTTGTTTGGCGCCCTCTGTAGCGTCCATCAGTTCCAGTAATGAACAAACAACAGGACACGCAAGACACGATATTAAGTGCCCCATCGTTTGTGGAACTGCTCCAAAAACGTACCTTCTCTTACTACTTAGATCTTAAATACTCACGGTCCAAGCGTTCAAGAATTATGTTGCAAGTCAAGACTTCAAGAGCCGCGTATTTATAACCAAATCAGCTTATCACGTAAGAGAAAACGAGGAAGTGTCAACGATATTCCATAATCTATGTTAACAAAATAAATCACTTCTCCGGAACAGTTTGTGGTGTGAACAGTAAACACGGACAAGGTCGGGCACCCGCCTGCTCCAAACAAAGCGATGGGCTGTTACAATGACAGCAGTACTCATGCGTTAAACAAACCCGTTCTGTTCTGGACACCATGAGAAACCCGTGGACGCATTTGAATATGAATAGCCCGTAATTTTATTGAAAAGGAAAGGGAAACGTAGCTTTCAATGTTTTGGTTATAATAGCTAGCTACTGGTTCTGTTGAAGATGCTTGTTTGTTACTTTTGATAACTAGTCTACAATATAGTCGTTGTAATGGTATTCCTGCATTTCCACCAAAAAATAATTTTAAAATTTTCATTTGACAACCAACGGCTGGCAAAAACATGATACATGATATGATAGGTCATTTCATCATTTTTCAAAAATAAGCTTGGCAAATAATTCACTTGATAAAATATTTACTCGATAAACTTTTGTTTTATAACGTATTATTTGACAAACATTTGCGAAATAAGTTGTTTGTGAAATAAATTTTATGGTGTATGAAACGTTGGTATACACCTTATACATTTTTTTTGTTTACAAAAAAAAATGTATAAGGGGTATACCAACGTCTGGTGTTTTGGTACGCCTTGGCCTAATTTGCGGCTCTCTTTATTCATTATTATTTACTACTTTAGTTATCGTCTAGGTTTTTTTTTATAATTTGAAGCTTGTTTCGCCTTAATAATTATTTTAATAAATACCACGGATGGTAGGGATATGAAAGAGAAAGGATTAAACGATGCTGTGACAGGGCAGAATGAAAAAAAAACGTGTTGCGCCGACCCCAAATAATGGGACAAGGGCTGGAATATGATGATGACCATCAGTGTCATTGGCTCATTGCATGAGAGAGATAGACTCGTATAGACTAAACAGCTTCACTCTACTGCGTATTGTATAAATTGGTAGGAAAACTGGTACCTATGTTTAATTTTCTACCTTTTCATAACTTTCTAATACTTGTATGACAACTTGTTAGTACTTTTGTCCCGTTGATAAATATTCCTGGTAATCTTTCCATCCAACAAAATAAATGGTCGCCAAATACACGTACCAAAGTTCACACTAATCCGCTCTTAGTAAACACTTCGCCGTTCGTACTAGAGTAATTTTCCTCTTTGGCCGTGACTCACCGCTACCGCATTGTTTATATTATTTTTAATTGGTATCATTTGAGATATATATATATACACCGAGGAGAAACAGCAGGTTGGCAGCACGTGTTCGACGTTTAATGTAAACAACAGACAAACTATAAGCTTCGATTCGCGACTACTCGGCAGTGTTTTGCTCTCGGTTTTAGGATACCGATGTAGTCTGCATGTGCAAAATTTATGAGTTAACCCTTAGGAAAATGGTGAATTGAAACGTGTAAACATAATATTAAATATACGGGTGATTGGAAGATGGGTGCAAAGCTTTAAGGCGAAGATAGTACAGACAATTTAGAACCATTTAAGCCATGGTTGTCTTAGACGAAGTCTTACCAAATATTTTTAACCAAATTTTTAAGTTTTTTTTCGGAAATTCTCAAAATTTAATGTAAACTGCATAATTATGGCCAAATTGAATGATAAATGAATTCATTTTTTATTTATTTAATTAAAGTAATGTGTAAGCAATCAAGCAAAACATGTTTTAGGCTTCTGTGTCATTAGACATTTTTTTTACAGACATTTAAAGATCAGAAAAAATAAAAAAATTGTACAATACGTCTTTTAAACCTTATTCAAAAAAAAAACGGAGGGTGCTTTTTTTGTTCAAACCTTTTTGAAGACATGCTTGATAATCGCTCTTTCTTTTGAGGTATCATTTATGCGGATATCTTACAAATTATTGAAATTAGGGCCTACAAACCAATTTGAGGGAGATTTTTTTTTATTTTAGGCAGACTAATTAAAACAACATTTGAATTAAAATTATTTATTTTTCATGTTCAAAATGACGGCCGTGATTCCTAATACAAGCACGGCCCCGTCTTCTAACTTCTGTAGTCGTTATTTTCAACATCATCTCCTGCTTCATTGTCTCAAACGCTGAATTTATTCTTTGTATCAATTCTTCTCTAGTGTTAATTTCTTTGTTGTTATACACCAGTTCCTTGGCCCGGCCCCACACGAAAAAGTCCAACGGGGTCAGATCTGGGGAGCGAGCGGGCCAAGGGATGGGTCCATCCCTGCCGATCCAGCTATCAGGAAAGCAATTGTTGAGGTGTTCCCTTACATTTAAAGTCCAATGCGCTGGACAGCCGTCTTGCTGAAAGATGACTGTTCGGTCTCTTTCGAAGATCGGGACACCTGATTCCTCTATCAGCAGTGGTAAATCAATTTGCAGAAATTGCAAATAATTTTCGCCATTCAATCGATCAGGCAAAAAGTGGGGCCCAATCAATGTTCTGCCAATTATTCCAGCCCATACATTCACAGAGAATTTCATCTGAAATGACACCTGCTTCTTAAAATGTGGATTGTTGTCTACGTCGGCCCATTCATGGATGTTGTGAAAGTTTGTAATACCTTCCCTTGAAAATTTACTTTCATCCGTCCACAAGATTGATTTCAGAAACCACGCATCTTCGATGTCTCTGTTGAGGAGGAAACGGCAGAACTGAATTCTTCTTTGAGGATCTTGCTCTACTAGACCTTGCACACTCCTGCCATGGAACGGATACTTATCATTTTGGTGCATTGTATGCCACACCTTCCATTGAGAAATGTTTAAATTTCGAGCTACTGCTCTAGTACTGGTAGTAGGATCCGCTTGAAATGCTGCTAAAATGTCTTCGTCGACGGCAGTTTCGTGTCTGCCCGGGTTGACTCCAGGTTCCACGCGGTGAAACCCATCTTGGGCAAGACGACGAAACGTGTTGTAAAACACTCGGACATTCGGTATCCTGCGATTCGGATAGCGCTCTTGATACATCCGTCGCGCCAAAGATCCATTGCCGTCTGCTCTACCGTACATAAATACGATATCCGCATATTCTTGATTGGAAAAAGTAGCCATAGTCACTTAACAATTAAGAAAAACGGCGTAGGAGCGCACTAAACGTCAACTCAACACAATTAAGTCAAAAATCAACACGTGCAGGAGCGCGAGGCTACGACTGGACACGGTGAAACAAAAAAGTTCAAAACTAACGCAAACAACACGTGCAGGAACGCAAAGGGCTACAACTGAACACGGTAAATTGTGAATCAACACGACAACGTCCACTCACAAGGGCAGTAGTTTGACTAATAAGTAAAAGATGTAACGGCTTCATCACGGACCGACTGACCCTGACTAAAGAAAAACGACTTTGTTGCCTCAGTAACTAAGACCATTTTGCTGTAAAAACCAACTCTTTATCGCTTTTTGCTATTCATTGGGCGTTCTACCTGGAAATGCCGTCGCACCGCGCTCGGTGGCCATTGTTTAGAGAATCCCCTCAATGGGTTCCCCTCAATTGGTTCCTGCATGTGCCAAAAATTCTTAGAATTGAACAATGTTATCATTTCGAGCACATAAAGTATTCTTTTAAGCAAAAATTTTGTGTTTTGTTAGACTGCCTAAAATTTAAAATTTCTCCCTCGATTTGGTTTATTAGGTCCTAATTTCAATAATTTGTAAGATATCCGCATAAATGATACCTCAAAAGAAAGAGCGATTATCAAGCATGTCTTCAAAAAGGTTTGAACAAAAAAAGCACCCTCCGTTTTTTTTTTGAATAAGGTTTAAAAGACGTATTGTACAATTTTTTTATTTTTTCTGATCTTTAAATGTCTGTAAAAAAAATGTCTAATGACACAGAAGCCTAAAACATGTTTTGCTTGATTGCTTACACATTACTTTAATTAAATAAATAAAAAATGAATTCATTTATCATTCAATTTGGCCATAATTATGCAGTTTACATTAAATTTTGAGAATTTCCGAAAAAAAACTTAAAAATTTGGTTAAAAAAATTTGGTAAGACTTCGTCTAAGACAACCATGGCTTAAATGGTCCTAAATTGTCTATACTATCTTCACCTTAAATCTTTGCACCCATCTTCCAATCACCCTGTATATAGTTATAGAAACGTGAGTGTCCGAGTATCGATAGTTCTAGCACCCAGCATGACAACTGTTATTGACACGGCGGCAAACAAAGAAATGATAAAACGATAATGAAACGTCGCTCATGTTGCCAACAAAGCGATGTCCATCCACATTAGTATTTTCAACTGTGACATAATTGACTAAACTACACATTTAAGTACTTGTTGATTATTTTATCTACATTATTTATTATATGCATGCCTGACTGTATAGTCATTGCACTTAGAACTAGGTTCCGATAACATACACTACTGTATACTATACACACAGAATCGCATAATCACATTGCAACTGTTGCTGCAGTTGCAAACACAACCGCTAGGTTTTCAATTTCGTACAAAAGTTCAATCTACACAGTTTTTCATCTAGCGACCGCGTGTTTTCTTTTATTTCAATAACAAAGAATTGATTGCAACTGCGGATAAAGTTGTCTCATTGTTTTCGAGTGATTTACAATAGGCGCAAGTACTTGCATGCGTTTGATATTCAACATGCATGTTAATCGGAATAAAGCCTTTGGCATTGGCAGTGACAATGACCATGAATTTAACGAGTAACTTTACCGACATACAAAGACAGTCGCTTTTCCTGAACTGAACATAGTTAACATATTGATCGTCGGAGTTTTCTACGTAGGCGTCGCAGCTCAAAATAACGTTTGTCAGGCTCGGAAAATTAAGTTACGAACGGTAAAATTCCAGAGGCTCGTTAAGAGGAAACGTTTTATTACTAACGTTTATAAAATTTACGACAGACGACAATAAAGCATGTTAAATACGTAAGTACAATAATAATGAAATCGTCATGACGTAATAGATTTGAATTTACGACACGTTAATTTTAATGTCTATATAAAACTGTGTATGGATAGCCATGGCATTGATGCTTATAGCATCTTTGACAGTGTTTATAAAAAAACTGTTTAAATATTTTTTTAATGTTACATGAAAAAGGAGTGAATCTAGTGACGTATGTGATTGATAGAGTACCCTAAACATAACGTCTCAACGTTTATTTTTAGATGATTTGTTTGCTAGTATGATATGACTCGTCCCTGAAGTGACTGAAATGTGTTTGTATAATTTAATTTTGTTCGTTGAAACTTGCGCTTTGTGTAGGCGTAGTAATTACAGCCATGAACTGTGCTACTGCCATTTTCATGAGGTGTTTAAAATCGTCTTTGTACTTTTAGTACTATTGCTGTATGTTTCTGTCCTACATAGAGTGACACACTAGTCACAGAAAAAAACAATGACCACACTCACATAGCCTAGTTTAATATTATACGAGTACCGTCCCCATAGTATTCTACAGAATACTGCAACATAACTGCATTGAGGTTCAGTGTGCGCGCGTCGCCACTTTTATCGAGAGCCGCAGTGGTGATTAAATATAAAAAGCTGTTGTCTTTGTTCTAGACGGAAAGTGAGACGTCATGCGAAGAAGCAGCAAGACTGACGGCGGAAGGCGCAGCCGCGGACGCCGACGACGATGAGGCCTACGACTATGCCCTCCCCCCTCCCCCCGACGGGGGCTACGGCTGGGTCGTGGTCTTCGCATCCTTCATGTGCAACATGATCGTGGACGGCATAGCCTACACATTCGGCATATTCCTACCTGAACTAGTGACGTACTTCGGCGAGGGTAAAGGCACTGTCGCGTGGGTCGGCAGTTTGCTCTCAGGATTTTATCTAGCGGCTGGTAAGATTTATGATGATTGATAATTTATTACCTACCCTTTCCCTATTAACAGTTAACGACACTGTTATGTTGTTAAGCTTATTAGTCAAACAACTTTATTATCTACATTGGTCCCAGAATCGATTACAAGAAAGATCACATCTTCCTCGGCTCTACGAGCTCAGCTGAAATAGATAGCATCTAGTTCGAGTTGGAATTTCACGGATGGATCTTAATTGACATCAGTAATTACAAAGACCTTTAGCATTCCTCCTTTTTGGACGCCATTGCAATCGAACGCTCGTTCATTTCCTATCAATTCAGGTCACGTTGTCACATGCACTATCCATTATTCATGTGTGGACTGTAGGTAGCTATGTATTTATGTTCTTATGCATCTAACAAGAGATTAATGCAGCTAATGTTCATGAGTGCGTACTCAATATATCAGTATTATAATGCTCCTCGGAGGCAGTCGCTTCATGTAAAATACTGGTACTCAGCTGCATCCAGTTGGACTGGAAGCCGACCCCGATATAGTTTAGAAAAGGCTAGGCAGATGATTATACTGCTCCACGGTACCTATTAGCATTTTCTACAAACAGCAAATGAATCGTTTTACAATCTTGGCTTATTGCCGGTTTCATACTTGGGAGATACGGTGACGAGATTTTCCTGAGTTTTCTCAATATATTAGCGAATTTTTAATTTGTTTTCGAACGAGTTTTTCCTCGTATACATACCATGAAAGGTAAACAATCGGTTAACAAGAATAACTCTCTGAAAAAATACCCAACTGAAATTATGTTTTTAATAGCCTGTAAAACGACGAACAATTCATTTTGATTAGTCGTGTTACTTCAACCTTTTTTTATACTAGATTATCTAAAAAGATATAAAATATCAATCTGTTGTTACTGATATCGTATGTTCCTATAGTAATTGACACTTGAAGCGTAAGCAGTAAAATGAAATAACCGTGTCGCTGTTTAAACTCAGTTCCCAGCGAGCACGTCGGAATCTAGTTGATAACATGGCATTAGTGGTAGATAAATCTCTCCAGATTAGTTGGGTCTGGGAGTACCCCGCACTAACGCTGTAAAACGCATTCGTTTATGTAACGCTTCTTATCATAGAAATGTTACTTACATTTCGTGACGGTTGATAAAATTACAATCCTAATCACCATGACTCAAATATCGGCATTTTGATTGTTCCTATGCAAAAATCCTACCTACTTATATAAGTAACTCGGAGTATTAAGTTACAACGTCATCCATCCCTTATTCGGTTAACGTTCCAGCATTTTATCCGTCGATCGGTCCTATCTTATATTATCTATTTTAAACTGCCATTGACCTGATTGAAAGTACTCGATTACGATCGAAGATACGAGTCGATGGTCTGATAAATAAAAATGTCCTAGAAAACAATTTTGTTGTTGTCTTGTGCAGTTTTGTATGTGTTGCGAAAGTATCTTATCAGGAAGACCTGACATAGTGAACCTGAAGTACTTATCTGTCTACGAACTTTGATTTGGGCTATATAGATTTTGCTGTTAGGTTATATTTGAATTCGTCTCCTCATGTCTATAGTTTTATCATGGTTTTATCTACTCTGTGGCACGTGATTAATTTATTTTTGTCAACATTTTAAATTATTGTTATCGGATGTCAAATCATAAGCATGGTTGTTAATCATTTGTAGCTCCAGTAGCAATCAGTATAATTACTTAATGATTGAAGATAAAATGTATTAACAATATGGCGATGTTGAAAAAAAACTTTTTACAAAAAAATATAACCGACTTCCAAAAAAAAACAAAAAAGTGCAAAATAATATTTTACTTTCGTCAGTCGGTGACTTGTCGGTTGTCTTGTTGTTGTTTCTTTCTTTTTTTTGCCACCGACTTCCGAAAGTAAAATATTATTTTGCACTTTTTTGTTTTTTTTTGGAAGTCGGTTATATTTTTTTGTAAAAAGTTTTTATTATACCCTTTTCAGTTGTGGTATCTCACTTAAATTCTTGTCTAGTATCATTTTTACATTGTAACTAGACACCAGCACATCGTCCATACATACGACAAAGGACATAATGCATAATAAAGGGGATGACTCAAAAAGCACCAAAGCAAAGATAATAAAATTCATATGGGCCCACCGGGGTGTGATCCTCTTCAGCACGACCATGGATGATTACCTTAATTTTAATGCGGTACATATTCATGAAAAAATGTTTCTCTACCAAATGAATGAAGATTCATGTAAATCGGTCCAGTAATCACGGAGAAATAGGTGTACGTGATAAATTTACAAATAAAATAAAATGAAAACTACAGGGCCAAACTATATAACATTTTTTATGGGACCAAATAGCAACTATTCCGCATCAAGCTAAAGAAGTTAGTAAAGTAATAAGTCTCAGCGTAATCGGTGTACATTCAACAAAAACTAATCGAATTGATAACCTTCTCCTTTTAGAAGTCGGTTAAAATAAAAAAAAATGAAAAGATTTCTATTTTTTTTTTAATTATTACTTGTACATACACCTGGAAATTGCATACCGTTACAATTCCAACAAGCCCAAACACAGCTAAGATACATTGTCTTATTATTGAGTTCCGGTGCCTGTCTCTAGGATTCATCATCAGATCTGATGATAGAATGATTCTTATTGAACGCAAATGCTTCACTTGTTGTAGAAAATACCAAAACCGCTGTAAGTTTTCCTATAAAATTTGAGGGTTGCCCTCGATTTCTCCAGGATCCAATCATCAGATCCTGACTTGGTGACTATGGGACCACTTCAGAAGTATCTCCTTTCGAACAAAAAAAGAATTTTGAAAATCCGTCCACAATTGGCGGAGTAATCGCGTAACATACACACAAAAAAAAAAACATACCGTCGAATTGAGAACCTCCTCCTTTTTTGAAGTCGGTTAAAAATATGGAACGATCTCTCTGTATCTTCAAACTTGCATAACGGAGTGAAAGTTCCATAATTCTGCAAACAGCTCCATAAAAGTCCTTATAAGAATAAAAACTCGTGTTTGCAGTAAAATGAATCTTTTACGACGATGCATCGATTCCTTGAACTGGATTGCAAGTATTTAAATAATACATCGAGTAGCTCAGATCAAGTTTACAAAGTAGGTTTTAGTACCAAGGTGGTCACTTGACTGTTATTGATAATGATCTTACTTAATATGTTTATACCATACATCGCGTGAGATATCAATATTGTTATTGTGTTTGGCGTGCTAATACAGTATGGCTGGAATGCAAATAAGTATCATTTACCTTATCCACTTTATCGTATTACAGAATTGGCACAATATCAATGACCTACTAGGACAATCTTGAAAAATAATTAATGGATAAAAGACCTAACTCTGACTTGTCAAAGTTTACCTCCCTAATCCATACTAATATTATAAATGCGAAAGTCACTCTGTTTGTTTGTTTGTTACCTTTTCACGACTAAACGGCTGATCGGATCTTAATGAAATTTGGCAAGACGATGGATTCCAACCTGGGGAAGGACATAGGCTATATATCATCACGCTACGACCAATAGGAGCGGAGCAGCAATGAAAAATGTTGCGAAAACGGGGAAAATGTGACGCAGACGAAGTTGCGCGGGACAGCTAGTAATCAATATAAATGACAGTCCCTAGTTCAATTTTACTAAACGCTGCTTTTTTTTTACACAGTACTTTTATAAATTGTGCGGTTTACGTAAATGTCACTTCGCATTTCTAACGCTTCTGCGGCAAAAGTTTCTTAATTAGTTTTACTATCAAAAGAAAATTCTTTGCAATTTTCCCTGTAATAGTAACCAATTAATTGCGATAGGTTTGCCCCTTGGGACTTAATTTTTATAGGTTTACTCTACCGTGTATTTAGACCTTTCAACCCTTTGAATTTATGGTTGTTACTTTTTAAGTCACAAAAATCTACAACGCCAGGTGTTTTTAATTTGAAATTAAAAACTTGTTAGACTGTACTTTGGGAAATACTTAAGAAGAGAGAGATTGAAAATTCTTATGCACAAACCACATTGAAGAAACCGGTTCCTCAATAGTTGTAGACTTTGAGAGGTTCTCAACTTCAACTTTTCAAATTGTGATAAGGGTGTTCTTGCCGAATGCCAGACGGGTCTTTTGTTTTCTTTTACCTGGCCATGAAGAATATCAATATTGTCGGCAGGTCCGGTGGTGTCGGCATTATGCAACAAGTTCGGATGTCGGGCTGTTTGCGTGGCTGGATCTTTCGTCGCAGCCATTGCCTTCGTCCTGTCGACTTTCAGCAAGAGCGTTACCATGATGATGATCACCTATGGGTTAATCGGAGGTAAGTCTTCTCTTATGTATCTAGTATTAACATTACGGTGTTAAGTAACCCTAACTATAAAAGAGACTATGTATTCATCCATACTTAATATTATAAATGCGAAAGTCACTCTGTTTGTTTGTATGTTTGTTTGTTACCTTTTCACGACTAAACGGCTGATCGGATCTTAATAAAATTTGGAAAGAAGATAGATTTCAACCTAGGGAAGGACATAGGCTATATATCATCACGCTACGACCAATAGGAGCAATGAAAAATGTTGCGAAAACGGGGAAACTGTGACGCATACGAAGTTGTGCGGGACAGCAATTAGATAACTCTTTTGGATAAAATGAAGTCCAATGAAGTCTCCAAAATGTTTTTGTCTTTTCTTTGGTTACCTATTTCGAAAGCCTACTTTCGGAATAGGTAACCAAAGAAAAGACATGTGTCAGCCTGAGTTAGTTGGTAGAGGCCAGTACCTAGGCTAGCGGAACCAATTCATTGATAAATGGACCATACGGGAAATCAACTATAGAAACATAGATTAATCTTTTCTTACAATTCCATCAATCAATGTCGAGGTTACGTAGATGTCAAGCTGTAGTACATCTTGTGTCTTCGTACTACAGTATTGAGGAACCACAAACGACCCGACTGGGATGGATTTCTTTAATGTATAATCTCAGCGATATTATTTCTTGAAATTAGATATTGATCACGGCTTCCAAGAAATCTATTGCAAGTTGTTTATTAACATCATGTTTTAATACCCACGTACTCTGAAATCCTTATATAATAATTAACGAGTCCATTTTATATTCTTTATATAAACTGGAAACACAAAAGTCCTGAAACAATTTCACCCAAGCGGAAACACGTCACCGAGTTTAGGTGTCATTGTGACAAAAACAGATTAGCACTTTGAAATCCGTTGCCAATTTAATTTTATCGTATTTCCTCATTAAAGTAACATAAAACACATTAAAATGCAAAAATCTTCACAGAAGAAATTATCGACTTTCCATCATTTTCTGTCGCCTAGTCTCGGGTAATTAAGTCGGAGAATTCTAAACCTTTAGCTATTTGTAATGGCTTTAAGTATATTTAGAATGGCTTGGCAATAAAACGGTTTGCAGGACTCATGTGGAACGTGAGAGTTATGTAAATGTCCGCTGACCTTGGCACGTTGGCATAGTTATGGGGTGGCGTCGCCCAGTCGCTGCCAGCCGTCCTTCGAAATGTGGTTTAGCGAACATACAACTTAAAGGATAACCCGTTGTCGTATACATTATCCGATTCACATTATGCACCACTATTGGTAATAATAACAGATGCGAAATGAGGCCAAATGAAACCATTCTGTGACTGATAGATAATTATTATACAACTGGTCTCTAGTACAATCATACATGATAATATCGCGACGGTAGAGTACCAATAATTGACGGTTCAGGTTTCCAATTATTGCTCTTAGCAACAACTATCATCATGCGCATATGCAGATTCTAACAGCTCATTGCTTATGACTCAATTATGTCCAACATCAACAAATGAGTCAAATTGAACATAACTACATACATTATATTAGAAGCAAAAAAATAATTACTTATATGATGTGCATTTCCCATAAATGTTATTTACTATACAATTAAATTTCCATCGCGGTGAACTAAGTCTTTTGTTTTCATTGGACACAGAGTTGCACCTTAATATCGGTTTCTTGACAGTATTTAAATCGTTACTGTGATTCTTTGTTGTTTAAAGATATTTAATGTAGCTTCGACATTGAGAGTTCAGCTCGTAATGTATGTATTTTCAGTGCAGGGTTGTTTATTCACAAAGTTTTATTGTGTTGCCTTGAAAGTTTTTACTTCCAGGTGCTTCTTTACGTGGGTACGTTTTATTCGATCTGTTTGGTGGAAGTTTAGCGTTATTGTGTAAGTTAGATTAGGTTTATCTCTAAGATCATAAAAGAGGAAACTATACAGCTGCTTGCTCCTTCTTTAATCTTCTTTCTTTAATTTTGTATAGTTTCTGTCTGTTTGGTGACTGCTATTCGCTTTATTTAAATTGATCGATTATGCTACGTCACTTTTTTATCGCTGTTCAACTGAGTATTCAAATTGTATTGTAAACCTATGTACTAAATACTGGAAATCATGGACATACGTATTAAATCAATTAGAGTTCTATTGACATCATTAACTAGAACACACTCAAGGAAAGTATATCGTTCTTAATTCCTCTAATCGATATGTTTACGATCGCGTTCTTGAAAGATAAAAGCTCTCTCTTGGAGTGATAATGTCGTTATAACAACATTGTGTTTTTGAAAACTATAGAGTTAGTTACATATCCTAGGGGAAATTACCAGGGAAATGTTCCTTGTTAATTAAGTAAATGTGTATAGTAGGTACTTCCGTAATTACTTGTGCCATATGTTTTACTGTCAAGGCCAACCGATAAAATAAAGGCTTTGAAGTTTGAAGGACACACAATACCTACTGCACGCGTATCATGAACACTGCAGAAACCAGTTTTGTCTACTGAAGAATCGACAAAACGACAGATAGACAATGACAATGTGTCATTTTGTCGATTCTTTCGTCGACATTGCCCGTTTCTACGGCGGTCATGCTACGCGTGCAGGAGATAGAAAACTATTTCTTTTAACTTAACTTAAACAGTTATTGAAGTTTAGTCCAAAACAGAACGTTAGCTAGGAATGTTAAACTCTTCGGATATGTGGATCTCCAGCTGATGATCGAGTTACTGATTATTTGCTATTTTTACGCACACAGCGCAAAGAATTTACCTGATATTATAATTTACGCTTACATCTAGAAGATTCAGATACGCTGTACGAATAATAAAACGAGAAAGGTGACCGTCTGAGACAATATTTGTAAATCAAACAAACTTGTAATACTCAAGAAAGATTTCTTCGGTTTTTCTCCTGTCTTTTGTCCGATAAAGCTGAGATACTTACTTGAAATATTAAAACCTTTTCGACACGTTCTTTGTTTTGTCGAACCCTTGAAAACAGAGGCAACAGCCCGTGTGTGCAATTGGACATTTGCCAACAGACACCAATGTGAACGAAAAGGCTTAAATGTCGTTTTAGTTCCAAGTGTTAAGCCCTTCTGGCAATTAGCTGAATTCGAGGAAAAGCGGGCTTTTCCATTTCACGAATGCAACGCTGTCATGCCTGGCGATTTAAATATTGTTATAGGTACCTCGTCTATGTATGCCGCTTTGTATGGAACGGGCAAAGTTCATGAAAGGGGAAATTTTCCTATAAATTGTCGCTGCTTTCTGGGAAAACCCCACGTAACCTCTTTTCAGCTTCAAACCTAACTACGCCACGCGTTACTGTTCGAGTATTATTGTGCAACAGTTCTCAACGAACAATTAGCTTGGGCTAGATTGGTTTAATTAAAAGATGAACGAAGAGTCTGTGGCGTACATTGGAACTTACTTCAAGGTCATTAGAACACGGGTCGCTTGGCTAGCTGCCAGCTGATGCAGACGACATGGCGCCTTACTAGGCTAGAAAATAAGATTGTCTTTAATTGTACAAAATTAACAACTTACATACTTTTTCAATTTTAAAAGTTTATAACTGGCAATTGATTGTTTTACAATCTTGCGCAAGCATCGCTGTAGTATTCTGAATATCCAAAGCGACCTAATTCTTATATCGTATGGCGGGCAAATATTCAAAGTTTCAAGGATGGGTAAAACGTAGTCACCTTCACTACGATTCTAAAATATACAATCCGATCGGTTGTTTTAGTACCGCCCTATCGTTTTCTTTTCGTGCATCATCCACCTTTCGATCTTTTACGAAAATCGTGATACCGAAATCAATACGTGAGAAAATCCTAGGAACCATTCGAAGACATCAATATCATTCTTAAAATGTAAAGGTGTGAATAAATAGCACGTCCATTTAGCACCATTTTCAGTGATCCCTGTTGGCAGCCAACCGCTGAGATCATCGAGTCTCAATGTCGACACTATTCGGAAATACTGTTTCACGCCAGAAGTATACTTGATCATTCGGCATTCAAATCGTGGTAAATGAACGAATGAATTTATTTATCCGCTAGAGAATCCTGAAACAAACGATTGAAAACAGATTTGTGTAGACTACGGATGTTGTTATTCAGAACTGCTATTTGTACATTATATTACTAAAGTGTACACTAAATGTTGACGACTTTGGCGCGCTGTATATAATATGATACGAAAACACGTTATCGTCAGTTGCTAACAAAATATAAGTACATACCTGTCTACATAGAATTCCGAAAACATGCAGCGGCTGATTTGTATGACATAATTAGCTGCAATATCAGTAGTTTTTATAGTCAAAAAACTACAACCTACATTACTTAATGTGTAAACATTAATTGTAATTTTGTACGCTTTGCATGGCAGCACATAGTGAGACAACTTTTTTGATAACACCATGTACATACTTTTACCTATGTGTCACAAATAAACATATTTGAATTTGAATTTTGTATCTTCTGTACTGAATTACTGTTTTCAAAATAGTATGATTTATGATAAATATCAGTTCCTTTCCAATCTTATCAGATAAACCAAACATAGTATTTTAGCATTCATCAGGAAACAAACGAAAACAAAGAAGACGGTAGACTGCGTAAATATGTAAAAGAAAACAGTTTTTCTTTTGAAATAGCGTGGTGAGAAAAGAAAATTGTAAAGAAACGTTTTCTTACATAAAGCTTCGGGTTTGACCTCGAAAGTCGAATGCTTGTTGTCTGAATTTTCTGAGAAAACGTTCTGAAAATTCATTCAACTTTCAGTCTTGTTGCCAACTCTTTGTTTACGACCAAGTCTATTGGATATTTACTCTTAGATTTTTCCTGAACTTCCTAGTATTCGAACTTTAAAAAATGGTTTTGGTATTTCGTTTTTATTTCACATTCATATCAAACTGATGAATGTACAAAAATAGGTCAATGTGTTCCGTGTGTTTATTGTGCTGCGGATATTTCTCTTATCTCTTCTGAGAATCAGAGATCTCTGGAATTCAAATATTAGCTGTAAAAAACCAAGAATTGGGGTGTTCTTATTTATTACGTAATGCTACTTAATAATCTCTTGTTGAATAATAAAACCGGCTAACCTATATTGAAGCTGGTTAGTAGTCGTCTTCTTTGAAAGGAATCTGGGTGAAATGACGATTCATTGTACTTTTTCCAGCTGCTAACATTGTGTGTAAATTGATGATTAATTAATTGATGAAAAAAGTGGAGTATCGTACTGGGAAGTGACGCATGCGTTTGTAAAGTGGCGACGACCTCTTTGCAGCAGGCAACAACCCATATGCTCCTTTGTGCGGTTTCAAATACCGATTTGTGGGCCGACAACAAACACTGAGTCACTCTGTATCATGTTCAGACTTTGTTTTTACACATTATACAGCTAAATGGAACACTAAAATATTATCACATAATTAAACATTATGGTAGAATGCTTTCTTGTTAATAGCTTAACGGTTTTTAGCGACAACATAAAGATTTTGCTCAGCAACAATTCAAGGTCGTAGCTAGGGATGAAATCAGAAGGTTTTGACACCTTTTAAAACCGGTAGAAGAAAACGTGAGAATGTCTGGTGCCAATAGGGGATGATCACATTTTTTTTCTTTGTCCCTCGGGTAGATTATTGAAAAGTATTGGACACGTATTTTTTCTTTTTTCACGTGGTCATAAAATTACGGAGATATATTGAGTTGAAATGGCGCATGACGTCACATGTAGGTAATTTTTATACCTACTTGTGACGTAGTGAGCCCCCACTCTCCAACTTTAATGAGTTTCAACTAAGTAATTTTTTGATATTTTGATAAAACAAAAAATACGTGTCTAATATTTTTGTATTACCTGTCTGACGGACAAAATAGAATGTCGTTTTCTTTACCCAGTCTTCACCCCTATTGTCATAAAACTTGTTAACTATCAAGAATAGTGGTCCTAAGTTCAGCGAAGAGGATGTATGATAACTGCACAAGTGAATAACTCCTGCTCTTGCTATCTCATCTGACCTATAACGTCCTAATTAATAAACGAATATTATGTTATATGCTCAAACAATCGATAAGAGGTTCGTTAGCATGTTTGTTGTTGTATTAAGTATGTATGTTTAGGTTTAAGCGAAGTTTCCCGAAATATATTTTGTTCATGAACTGTAAGCTAAGAACCCTTTGTTTATTAAGGCACCAGTTACTGTGCTAACGAAGCGAGGCAGATGTCAATGAACACGCGCAGCGGAATACCGGCGACTGGATGACGGTCTCATGTTTTTTATCGCACGCCAAATTATGTGACGTAGGCACCTCAGGCAAATTGGTCAAAGTTCTCTGCAATTTGGGAGTGTGCCAAATTGAGCAACAGTCACTAATCACAGTGTTTTACCTCTTTGAAGATTTTGTTTTGCATAGCAACGCGGGTTTTTCAAAACATATCTGCATATGTTTTGAAAAACCCGCGTTGCTATGGTTTTGCCATAGCCTCTGCAGGCTATGGCAAAACCTGATGGTTTATTGTGAAAACAAACACCTTTGTATAGTGCACAACTTTTGAGTTTCCAAACAGGTTTTAAGCTTCACTACGCTTTTGAGTCATGAATGAATAAACTCTTGGTCTATCTAGTCTAGGTATATGTTTCAGGCCGAAAGTCTAAACAATTGTTCTGACTATGTTATTAGTTCTAATTTGTAAATTGCGCACACAAAATAGGTCATATATTTATTAGTCCTTTGTTATGAATAAAGGTCAATCAAGAATTAATATCAGCGAAATACATTAAGTGTAACGCAATATTGTATTGTTTTCCTCTATGGTTGAAACTAACCTTTGTTCCCAGGTCTCGGCTTCGGTATGATCTACCTGCCTTCGGTGGTGGCCGTGGGTTACTACTTCGAGTCCAGAAGGTCCCTGGCTACGGGTATCGCCGTCTGTGGCTCAGGAGTTGGTACCTTCAGCTTTGCGCCTTTAGCCGCACTCTTGCTCAATGAGTTCGGGTCATGGCAGAATGCTAATCTTCTACTTGCTGGCTTGATTCTGAACTGCGCTGTGTTCGGAGCGCTGATGAGGCCTTTAGTCTATCCTAAGGTTCGTATAAAGCTTTTGTAGTGTGCCTTGTATTTTAGACGTCCGTCCCGAGGAGCATTCAGAATTATTCGCGGTCCAGACGGAGCGGAGCTGCTTTTCTTCTTTCCTGCAGCCGGCTTTGGCCTATTATGAGCCGAATTAACTACTTTAGCAGTGACTAGGGGTGACCCTGGGAGGCTCAGAAAGTCAGAATCTGTTAAACACTGGTTGAAAAGGCAAAAAAATGAACAAATGTAAATTTTCTATTTCCTGACCTAACCTAATCTTAAAAATACCGATAGCCATCCTACGTTACGATAGTAAGGTTAGCGGAGGTCAGGCAGTTGTTTTGTATTAAAATGGTACAGTTGTCACACTGGAAACCGATACATAGATACATATACTTGAGGATGTGCTTGATTTAGAATGATGCAACAAATAATTTTATGAATGTGTAATCGTGTGGTATGTTTACTATTAAACCGTTGTAATTTAGGTTATTAGAGCAATTAAGTCAATTGTTCTTGTTGTACCTTTTATTGTTACGTTTACCTCATATATATATCTGTTACGGGCAATTTGATAAGTCCGGGCACTATTAATAATGGCCGGTCTGTATTCATAATGCCCGACTCAATTGGGCGATGTGATTAAAACAGCATGATTAATCACTTTTCCCGGCCATTATGAATAATGCCCAACCTATCTTGGGCAAAGTAATAAAATAGGTGAACTGTAGTGTTTTTATTTTTAAAATGAAATTAAACTTACAAAATTTTCATGAAAATTTAACAAAAAATAACCTAATCTAACCCAATTGCCCGGCTACAAGTAGGGAATTATTCATACTGCCCGGTCCGAGTGATAAATTCAAGCTATCTCAAACACTGCCTTATTACATGGACCACGGGCCGTCGGGCATTATTAATAATGGCCGGTCAAAGTGATAAATTGATTACTTTGCCCATCGCTCTTGGGCATTATTAATAATGGCCGGTCCTTGTTAATAATGCCCAGTTAATCACGTTGCCCGTAACATATCCCTGGTGCAAATACAATATTTTGTTTTGCATCCTCGTCAAAATTCAGGAGGTTGCCACAAAAGACATAAATAATCTATTTAAATTACGGTACCTAGTTAATTATTAATAAACGCTGTTTTTTTTGTTATTGTGCGTGCTAACGTGGTTTAGGGAATAAGAAATTATTGAATAAGCGTTTGAGATTGTTTGACTGTGAAAGCGAGGTTATAAGGCGAGGATCAGACGGGCCGCGTTTAAAACACGGGTCATACACACTTAGGTACCGATTTCCGTAAATTAGAAAAAATAAAAAATATCTACCCATTTGTTTATCAATTTGGCTGGAGAATCATTAGCATAGAGTTACCTCCTTGAATTTGACGAGGTTGCAAAACAACAGCCTGTATCTGAGGCAATAATTTCTAGCATTTTAAATACCAATTTTTTTTTCATCCTCGTTTATGCAACTAGACCACAGGTATTGAAGTGTGGTTAAACTTATATTGTAAATTACTTCATTGTGTTGATAACAATGAACGATTAAAGGACCTCGCACACTACGCGGCCACAACCACGAATTTTGGCCGCAGAAGCTTCGACCAGGAACAAAGTTTGATCCGACTAGTTTTGTTTGAGATAGCGGCCGGTCATGCTTCAGGCAATGGTCGTAGCCGCGTAGTTCGCGAGTTCCCTTAATGTCGGCTGTTTTCATTTTATAAAGTAAGAAATACATCAGCTATACATATAATGTTATTTGTAAACAACACCATTCATCCAACATTGCAGACATCAGGCGAAAAGCCCTTGTTACAACGTATGGCCGAAGAGAAACGTCTGCAAATGGAGCGAGGGTCTATCGGAGGATCCTACTTCGTGGTACAGCTCCCCGACGGAACCATGGAGAAGAGGTTGAAGGTGAACGTTGTAGACGATTCTGTATGTAGCTGCTTTCACTAATATTACTATTCTAAGTTTTCCGGTGATGCGTTTCGTCTCTATAAATACTCAAGTCCGCAACTATAAAATAGGACGAGGGTCAAAATTTATTTGGGGGTACCTATGTACTTACTTGTTTTTTTGTTTTTACGAATTTGAATAAACACAGTCTAAATAAAGGCAACAAGTCTTGAAGTAAATTTGCAAAACAGACAGATCAAGCTAAATAATAATATAAAATGTTTAAAAAAAATACTCCTCTAGAAAGTCTCTAAAAAGTCGATAAAGATTTAGTAATTACTTTTTGATTTATAATTACTATAAAATTGTTAAGAGGATTTTTTTCCTGTCCCGTAAAATAATAGCATTAATAACATTTCCTGTAAAAACAGTTGCTTTAATTACTTAAATTCTGAAAGCTTCGTCTTTTTCTCATTCAAAGCTAGTGACGAAACGCATCCCTCTTGAGGTGGTGGTATACTTTTATCTAGCGAACCCCGCCAGACACTGTTAAGTGGTCTTGTCTTTCGGCTTGTTGTGCTAACCAAATTATTAGGAAGCATGTTATGAACGCGTATTTTATGTGCATGAAATTGTAGAACTAATTTGCACTCTACGGAGAATAAAGGTATAACTTGAGAAGTGTAAAGTTAGCTCAACTTTACAAGTTGGAAACTATGAAACTAGAGGTAACTGCGTTATATTTCAAATTGCAAGTGAGGCAACTTATGGGTCGTTTCCACCAAGCGGTACTGTATCAGTATTGCCTTGTAAGTATAAACTTCGACGCAGACATTAACCGTCTCCTCGCGTGTGCTCGAGGATGCGCGAGCTCCCAATGTTATACCTAAAGGCAATACGGATACAGTTCTTTAATCAGTGACATCAAAAAAGTTCTCGAGTAATTTGATCCTTGGAAGTCAAACTTACAAAAGTAACGCCCGCTCATAGTCAGCCGTCACATTACTAAATTCAGTTATTTCGTACATTTCACTCAGTCGGCAGTTACTGGATATTATCACAATAAAGCTGCGCAATCGCAGCGTCAACGCGACGCAAAACCACGTCAGATAGGAAGACCCCTTGTACCACATTTGATGAAATGCGTTAACCGCTAAAGGCACTTAAAGCATCGATAGTTTGTTTCAGACTTTTTTTAAAATTAACATAGATAGAATCATGTTTTAAACATGTATGTTTAACACGGAGAGCATTTCAGTGTTTTGAGGTGCAAGTTTGTCTCAACAATGCCTTTATTCTTCCATAAGTGCAAATTATTAGATGAATTGGCTATAGTAGTAAAAAATCTGAAAGCACAGACCTGCACTTAGCTATTTATTCTTATGTTTTCTTAGCAAGTCCTAAGTTTAGTAAGTCACTACACTATACTGCTTAAAACGCTGCATAATATACACTTATCATGGAACAAAAATAGCCTAGAAATAATTTAAAATAGCAGTTCTAAATCACCCTTTTCTATGAAAAAGTCATATATTATGCAATGTTCGTATGCCTTGTGGAGGGCAATGCCTTCAAATGATTGGCCAGCTTCAGTCCCCTTCCTTACGTCCCTATTATTACCGCAAAGTGAATAGTCTGGTATTGATTGTATTTCTACAAACTTTCCAACTTGACGGGAACGGTGCACGCAAAATTTTTCAATGAATGCTATCTTTCTTCAAACTTTTTCTACTGCATTGGATGTCGTAGTGCATGAAGTTGGTGACTACCTGTAGGTAGTTGGAAAATACAGTCATACCTCGAAGTTATGGTTAAGTTAAAACCACGTAGATACAGTTATTAGTAAGATTCGTAGTTATTCGGAAGTCAGTGCGGAGTTTAGTAATGCCGAAGCAAAACTCAACTAAAAGCCTTTTATTATAAAATCTCTGAGTAGTTAACAACTGTCGAAACTTGGTTGTTGTAACGTATAATTTAGCAAGTGATTTGAAAGCCCCTCAAGTAGTCGTAAATAGAACCCGTAACTCGAAGTATGACGTCCTCTCTGAAATTGGACCTCCCGCTAAACAAAAAGATCTTGTATTGCCAGGCCCCGTTGAACATCGACCCCGGAGTACACTCTTCGCTGAATCTAGAAGCTTTAGCACGCGTGCCCACAGTCCCTAACATGCCCGGAGTACCACCTGTGCCTACCCTGCCCACTATCACTGAAGCTAAGGTTACTGATGATGGAGAGGAGAATAAGAAGAAGGTAAGTTTTTTTTCGCTAATTTTGCATCATATTTTTTCTACAGCACCTTTTTAATCCTTTTTTCTTGCTTTATTTTATGCCCTCAAGAAAGGTAAAGTTTTTTTTATAAACGTGGAAGAGGCGAAAGGATCGTAGGAGGTGATGTTCTATGGTTTCTGCCTACCCTCATTGGAAAAAGGCGTGAGTGTATTTATGGACGAGTATGTGAGAATGGTAACGTTTGAAAATGTATGGAATACGGTATTAGCATGAAAGTAAGTGTAACCTGTCGTATGTTTTTATTCAGATAAGGCCTTTTAGAAATAAGTAGTGAATTGTGTCACTTTACGTGTGCAGTCCCGCATCTCTGTAGGTAAATTTATCGTTTTTTTTCTTCTATAAATCAATCGCTAGTAGGTATGCTGCTTACTACAATCTCAATGTCATCTTAATGGGGTTAAAGGTCAAACATTTATCATAAAATAGACCAAGCCCAAATATTGACAAGAGTTTGGGGATATAGTACTCGCGTCCGGTAAATACATTAAGTTGTTAAGGTATTTATTATGTTAACATTTTGAAGATGTGAACAAGTTCCGTGAGACTTGCCGTAGCCATGCCATGAAAACGCTGGAAGAAGACGGCCTGTCATCTGATTGGTGACGTTCTTTAGAAAGTCCAAATGTATGAGCGTGTACTAAGCAAAAATAAGCATCAAAAGATCGTAGCAGTGGCGTTCTGTAAGTTCTGTCTACCCCCAAGGGAAAACTGCGGGAGTTTATATAGGTATGAACAAGTCCTATGAAAGTTACCTATCGGATGGTTCTTGTATTATGCAGATATTAAATTGTATATTTAAAACGTTGGCAGCGTAGGATATGCCATTGAAAGTCCTCGAGTGAGGCCACACGCGTCTAGCTAGGCCAGACATAAGTAGGCCGACACATATGTTAAATATTGAATAGATTAAAGACGTGTTTTCCGCAGTCCGCCCTAACTTTGGTATATTATATGCACTGTGTTTCACCAGTTTCTAATGTAGAGTAAAAGAATTGCCGACTGATTGAAAGATTTGTCTTGTGCGACAGTATTAAATACTTTTTCTTTCTTTAAAAGCTGTGAAAATATTTTTGGAACTTTAGCTGAAAAGAAAAATTACACATATAAGTCTCGCTTAGTGATAGTGAAAACGGGCATTAGTAGGGCTTTTTTTTGGCGTTTGTAGTACCTTGGAGGTACATATCGGGCTGCTTTTTAGGGTTCCGTGGCCGAATGGCAAAAAACGGAACCCTTATAGATTCGTCATGTCTGTCTGTCTGTCCGTCCGTATGTCACAGCCACTTTATTCCGAAACTATAAGAACTATACTGTTGAAACTTGGTAAGTAGATGTATTCTGTAAACCGCATTAAGATTTTTACACAAAAATAGAAAAAAAAAAACAATAAATTTTGGGGGTTCCCGATACTTAGAACTCAAAAAAAAATTTTTTATCAAACCCATACCTGTGTGGTATCTATGGATAGGTTTTCAAAAATTATATTGAGATGAATACATGCTTGATGAACTGCCGCGTTGTTGATGAACTGCTGCTGAGCAAGAGTTCCTGGGTCTATTCTCGGGTCGGGTAAGGTGTTAGTCTCGGTACAGGCACGGAGTATGGATCCGAGCCCGGTTGATGGCAATAGGCTCACCCCCTGTTACATGGGGCTTGGGTGTACCATTTGGTAGGTTCTGCCTAACCCTTGGGCGATTACAGGCGTGATCTTACGTTTACCTACATGATGAAATTATACCTAGAATCATAATAATCAAAGCAAAATCATTAAATATGGACCACAGTACCCAAGGAAACTTTAATGAAAACTTAGAAGTTTTGTTGTTTAAATGTTAATTAGCAATCTAAGTTTCAGCGAGTAAGCTGTTGCTTTAGTATATATTGATTTTATTATTCTCATTATATCTCCAAACTAAAGTGGTTCTTGGCCTGTAACTTAATAAAGTCATAGCTTTTATAATTATGAGACGTTAGTTATGAATGGGAGTTTTCTGTTTGAATCTATGAATTGATTTAATACAGCAGTCTGAAGGTAAAGACGGTGTCTGAAAAGTCGTGTGGACATTGATTGTCATGGTGCAGCGTAATGGTGATTGTTTTTGTGGTGATTGTTGCTATGGGTTCCTCTGATGCGGAGTAATGAGGAAAAGGAGTGGGGAAAGACCAAAGAAATTACGGATAATACTGTGTGAAAGATGATTTTTGGCTAGAAAGAGGATAAGTACTGAGATGTCTAGGTTTGTATGGAAAAAGAAGACATACAGCACCGACCCCAAATAAATTGGGATAAGGGCAAGACAATGATGAGCAGCAGATTATAAGCAACAAGTATTCATTCTCTAGCCTAATATATTACATTATACAAGGTGTTGTTTTGCATTCTCTTCAAATTCAAGGAGGTAACTATGCTAATGATTCTCGTCCCGAATCATTAATAAAATGCGTAGGTATTTTTTTTTCTTCTTATTTACGAAAATCGGTAAGTATGAACCAACCGTGTTTTAAACGCGGCTCGTCTGATCCTCGCCCTATAACCGCGCTTTTACACATACAAACAATCTCAAACGTTTATTCGATGATTTCCTATTCCCTAAACCACGTTAAGGGGGTTTTTCTGAAGCGCTGATAAACATAAACAACCAAAAAAATCAGCGTTTATACATAATTAACTAGGTACTGTAATTTTAATTGATTATTTATGCCTTTTGTGACAACCTCCTGAAATTTGACGAGAATGCAAAACAACACCTTGTATAAATGTTATCTTCAACGCTTTACATGTTGTATCAAATATTATTCATTCATTTGTTTTTATAAGCGAAATTATGAAAACCATCATGAGTCAAATTACCAACATTATCTCTTACTATATTGGTGTGAATACGTGATACATATATTTTGATTATAAAACCCAATCCTACAATTACATACCTATACTCTCGATATGGCCGACTACATGAGTGTGATAGCGTAGTTAGGGCAACTTGTATATACGTGTTACGTTATATAAAAATATAATGATCAAACAGACTGTTCTTGTAAAAACACCATTAATCCTAATCGTAGTCTGTAATAATACATAGCAATAAATTGAAACTTCTACGTATTCACGTTGTGTGCGCTATAACGTATCCATGACCTAAACCCGAGTGTCTTGATAAAACAGAAGCTCATTTACACGTTGTTAATTGTCTAATAATTTATTGATAATTCTACAGCGATCAGCATTTTTTTTTGTATCTCTATCCATTAAATCGTCAAAATTTAACTTATCAGTATAAATATCTAAACGCCTAGTTGACACTTCCCGTGACCAAAGGGCTGGGTTTTACTTTGGCTAGAGGCTAAGTATTGCCATACAACGTGGCAACGCTGCCAGTCTCTTGGGCACGTTACCAGTTGACAGCGTTGAGGAGGAGTTTTTTGACGCCCTTTTATAATTTGTTGTTATTTTAGTTATCTAGTTAAAAAAAAAATACAAACATCCGAATTGAGAACCTCCTCCTTTTTTAGAAGTCGGTTAAAAATAATATTAATTTGTAAAATATAATAAAATGTTTAGTTACTCATCAGTTTGAAAGAGATTCAATCGTACATCAGCGTTTCTGATGTGAATGAATGCATAAGCGGAAGTCACTTCTTAGGAACAGAAAAAGATAGACTCTCAAACGCTGTAAACAGCTCGTATTTTAATGTAATTTCACCCTATATCCCCTCCTCGTTTTGAAGTGAAACTTCTTATGCGACTTCCAACAAGGTTGCGTTAAACGTTTAACGCTACCATGGAGGGGGAATAGAAAGAGATAGAGCGAGAGTGAATGCGTATCATTCGAACGCATGCGTGTAATATTACGAAGTTTCACTTCTTCCGCGCGAAGGGACTCCACGCACTAATTTTTCTTGATGTTTTTAATGCGAAACATGATGTTTTCGACTGGGTTCGATTCCCATGTCGGGCAAAGAATTATTGGGTTTTTTCATAAGGAATTTCTCAGTAGCAGACACAGAGTCTGATATTATGCCCGGCTGTTAGCAATAGGCCTAACCCTTCGGCGAATGTCTACTTCTCCATACTAAACCATTTGTCTATTCCCCAGGGCGAAAACGGCAACGTAACAGTAAACCCGCAACAGCAACTGTTGTCCCGCAACGTCTCGTCCCCTGCCTTCAGCGCGCACGCCCCCGGCCTGCCCAAGAACGGATCCGTGCCGTTCTTCGATAGGCAGCGCAAGCAAAGTACCGGCGACAGGTCTGGCGATAGGTAGTAGAATTGTTTTGTTATAGGGTGCTGTATGGTGGAGGGGCGGCGAGGGATATGGGAGAAGTAATGTGTATGTTGGAACTGGTGGAAATGATTGCGTCACTTATACATGTCCCAAAATTCAACGATAAGCCAGCACCGGAGGATAGACCTGCCCATGACTATTCGGGAAAAAAAAAATACATTTTTTTGAAGTTATAAAAAAAATCTTAAACAATTTTGACCTTTATGATATTTTTCACTACCATGACCGCACTTTTTTAAATATTTCTGTTATTTTTTTTATAGGCAACCTGAATAGCACTGCTTTCTACCACAATTCTTAAAAAATCCAGAATACCTCTGGTTTTTTCACATAAATTAATGAAACTTAAATTATTCCCTAAATTTTTGAAGATTTTTACTTTTAATCAACTTTAACTCATAGTGGTGTAAAAAAAAGCAAGCTACTACGGCAAGTTTTTTCTATAAATTGACGCAAAATGTGTTTTTTTTCTTTCTTATTTTTCCCGAGTAGTCATGGGCAGGTCTATCCTCCGGTGCTGGCTTATCGTTGAATTTTGGGACACATTGCATAAAACGGATCCTTGACGAAGCCGCCGACCAAGCAATTTGTACGTCAAACTAAGTAACAGTACGCACACATTATTGCTGGGAAACGACTTTTTTTTGGGATGAAAAACCACTATTTACGGTAGTACTCAATATAACGCACTCAAAACATTGTGCTGATGGATGCACTGAATAGTACGGGGGTCTTGGAGTATGTAAAGTAAAGTTATAACATTAAAAACTTGAATTTACAACAAAAAAAACCTGGTGTATAAGTTGCAACTTTGACCCCCAATATCACCTTAAAGTTCCCAGGTTGGTCTGGAACAAAAAATCTATCGCATTGACGGGAAGAACAAGTGTCTTTCGACTTCGTTAAGGATACTTTTACACCTATTAGAGATTGAATGGAGACCTCTTTTGATTACACATGATGCAATCTTTTCATCAGTTAAACATGTTTTTTTTGTGTGTGGTGCTTATTCTAAGCTTATCTAGTTACACACGCTAGCATTCATTCACACACCCAATGTTTGACCATAATTATCATAAGTATAAGTTGGAACTTTGACGCCCAATAACTAAAAGGTTCCAAGAAACAAAACATCTATCGCATTGACGGGAAGAACAAGTGTCTTTCGACTTCGTTAAGGATATTTTTACACCTATTAGAGATTGCAGATTTTGATTACACATGATGCAATGTTTTCATCAGTTATACATGTTTTTTTTTATGTGTGTGGTGCATTTTCTAAGCTTATCTAGTAGTTAGATTAGCTAGCATTCTTTTACATACACATTGATTGTCCATAATTATCATATTCTCACTCAATTTGGTCACGTAAAGCACTTCATACGCCCCAACACTACCCACTACTCCATTACACAATGATAACAAAATGAATTACTGAAAAAATATTCAACACTCATAAAAGCACTACTGGAAAATTCCTGTCAAGACAAATAGTACTCCAATCAATCCATAAATTAACGACAGACAGCACTACTAGAATCGACTGGAGAAAACAAGCATGAATGGCGTGTCGCAACGCTTTGATTCTGGAAAATTCCTGTCAAGATAATAGTCCTCCAATCAATACATAAATTAACGACAGAGCATTAGTACAATCGACTGTAGAAAACAAGCATGAATGGCGTCGCAACGCTTTGATCTAATGTGTCAAATGTTTTGATTGTTACGCCGCGGAGTAGCGCATAACATAGAAATCAATGGAGGCGCCTTATGTGTAAACATTTTGAGACATTTCGTGTTTATAGGTGGCTGAGTGGTCCTTTGTTTAATTTTGCATGTTTATTGTCTAGTGTTATTGTTGTAAGGTTTTCTGAGCTGACGAGTCATTGCTTTGTGTTGTCGTAGGTAGCTTCTTTACGATTCCCTGATATGACAATTCGTAAATAATATCTCTTTAAAAAAAAAGCACATTACATTGCAACTGCCTTGATCTAATTACAAAAAACCGGCCAAGTGCGAGTCGGACTCGCGCACGAAGGGTTCCGTACCATTATCTATATATATAAAAGAAAGTCGTGTTAGTTACTTCACTTATAACTCAAGAACGGCTGAACCGATTTAGCTGAAAATTGGCAGGGAGGTAGTTTAGAGCCAGGAGAAGGACATAGGATAGGGTAGGGTAGGGTAGGGTAGGTAGGTAGGATAGGGTAGGTAGGTAGGATAGGGTAGGTAGGTAGGGTAGGGTAGGTAGGTAGGGTAGGGTAGGTAGGTAGGGTAGGTTAGGTAGGGTAGGTAGGTAGGGTAGGGTAGGTAGGTAGGGTAGGGTAGGTAGGTAGGGTAGGGTAGGTAGGTAGGTAGGGTAGGTAGGTAGGGTAGGGTAGGTAGGTGGGTAGGGTAGGTAGGTAGGTAGGGTAGGGTAGGGTAGGTAGGTAGGTAGGGTAGGTAGGTAGGGTAGGGTAGGGTAGGTAGGTAGGGTAGGGTAGGTAGGTAGGGTAGGTAGGTAGTAAGGGTAGGGTAGGGTAGGGTAGGTAGGTAGGGTAGGGTAGAGTAGGTAGGTAGGTAGCGTCGGGTAGGGTAGGTCGGATAGGGTAGGTGGGTAGTAAAAAGTGCATTGCAACGCATGCTGGGTACAGCTAGTTTATAATAAAAACGAGCAAAAAAATCATTTTGTATGGGAGCCCCCTTAAATATTTATTTTATTCTGTTTTTAGTATTTGTTGTTATAGCTTCAACAGAAATACATAATCTGTAGAAATTTCAACTGGCCACCTATAACGGTTCATGAGATACAGCCTGGTGACAGACGGACGGACGCACGGACAGCGAAGTCTCAGTAATAGGGTCCCGTTTGACCCTTTGGGTACGGAATCCTAAAAAATAGTTTATTTTACATTTGTGTCTCAACAAGACATTTAATTTCTGTTCTTCTTTAATAAGACTCCATAACTACTCTACAGAAAAAAAAACATGCAACCGACCTCGGATTGTGTATTGTCTACAAATAACCCAATAAAAGTTCTTACTAGCAACTTTGTTATGAGACTCGACCATTTTCAATTAAATTAATTATAATCTTTTGTCCAATTACAGATTCAAACCGTCCCTAGCTGCAATCAAAGCAACGTCCAAAACTTCAATGAACAGTCAATATAGAAATGCTGATGTAAGTATAATAACAATTTTATTATCCTACTAATATTATAAACGCGAAAGTTTGTAAGTATGGATGGATGGGTGGATGTTTGTTACTCTTTCAAGCGAAAACTACTGAACGGATTTGGATGAAATTTGGCAAAGAGGTAGTTTATAACCTGGATTAACACATATGATATTTTTATTCCGTAAGTGCAATCCCGTGGGACAGTGATCGAACTCTACGCGTGCGAAGCCGCGGGCATAGTCTAGTACGCACATAAATATGGATTATTGAGATGATAAAAATCATTAGAGAACTTGACTGCCTCGTTGGGTGTTCTAATGGGCACACCTCTGCCTTTAGAAAATTGAATTACAGTACTCAATTAAGATTCGCGATAAGACTCTTCAGCTTATTTATACAAGGTGTTGTTTTGCATCTTCGTCAAAATTCAGAAGGTTGTCGCAATAGACACAATCATCATCTGCCTAGCCTTTTCCCAAACTATCTTGGGGTCGGCTTCCAGTCTAACCGGATACAGCTAAGTACCAGTATTTTACATGAAACGACTGCCTATCTGACCTCCACAACCCAGTAACTGGGTAATACGATACCCCTTGGTAAGACTGAATGTCAGACTTTTTGGCTTCTGACTACTCGTAACGACTGTCTAAGATCTACAAATGACAGCCAACCAACGGGACCAACGGCTTAACGTGCTTTCCGAGGCACGGAGGAAACTCGGTATGTAATTATGGTCACCCATCCACGGACCAACCTCGGCAAGCACAGCTTATCCTTAAAGATCGACCCGGGCGGCTGTTATTATTTAGCCACGAGCTATAGACACAATATAATCAATATTTATTTTATTCTGTTTTTAGTATTTGTTGTTTAGCGGCAACAGAAATACATAATCTGTAGAAATTTCAACTGGCTAACTGTCACGGTTCATGAGATACAGCCTGGTGACAGACGGACGGACAGCGAGGTCTCAGTAATAGGGTCCCGTTTGACCCTTTGGGTACGGAACCCTAAAAACGCTGCTTTTTTTTTCGTTGTTTAAATTTGTCAGTGTATCAGAATAACGTGTTAACCCCCTTAACGTGGTTTATATAAGAAATTATCGAATAAACGTTTGAGATTGCTTGTATGTGTAAAAGTGCGGTTATGGGCCGAGGATCAGACGAGCCACGTTTTAAATACATTCAATACATTCATACTTACCGATTTCCGTAAATAGGAAAAAAAAATATCTACCCATTTTATTATTGATTCGGAACGAGAATTATTAGCATAGTTACCTCCTTGAATTTCACGTCATCCGAGCCAAGTCCGAGAAGTCAGAGACAAAAAACTCTTCATATGAACACCCTAAATACCACTAATTCATGTAAACAAGTTGAACTAAACACATCAGTGTTGAAACTGTATTTAGTTCAAACCAATTGACTCAATTTTAAAATGACTATATATAAATTGTTGTCAAGGGCATTAATATGGTCATACATACCACATGAGATCGGTCTACAAAACTTAGCCTTGAACTTTTGTCATTGTCTGCCAAATTTACACCGACTGGCTAGAATCCAACAAAATATGGTTCCTGTATATACGCGAAAACTTTTAAAATAGATGTGAACTTGTCATCAATCATTCTAGAACATTAGACATTAACTGGGAAATAATTTGAGCCAGTGACTGATACATGTCTGAAAACAAAACATTTGTAATGGAACCATTTAGTGTTGGTTGAGAGTTTTATTTATATCGCTTCGCAACGGATCTAGAGCCATGAAAATAGTAATTCCCTTGTAGCTCTTTACCTACGCACTTATATGTAAATAAAATACCAAGCTATTTGGCGTGACACATATAGTTGTAACAAACAATACAATGTAGGTATAAGTACATTTCACGGTGTTTGCTTTTTATATACCAATGCTATCGTTACTTGAAATAGAAGAGTTGTGTTATCGGAAATAATTTATACGCTGTATCACACAACAAACCATAATATAATGTTTTAATGTATTATGATCTATCTACATACGTAAATAAAGACTCATCCATACTGATATGCATTTCTATACAGGGTGTAACGGAAAGCGTATATACATCCTTAAGGGTGTGCTACAGACCATCAAACTGAACATGTTTCTCATTATAAAAAAAAAATTGCAGCAAAAAAAAATATCAGCTGACAATACATTTGGGTCGAATAGGTATTGCAATTTTCTATGGGGCAGCAGATATTTTTTTTTGCTGAAAAACATGTTTTATGATGAGAAACATGTTCAGTTTCATAGTCTGTAGCACACCCTTAAGTATGTGTATACCCTTTCCGTTACACCCTGTATATACAGCACATTGAATCACTAAATTTTATTTTTTTATTATAATAATACCGTATAATAATATTTATGCTCTTGTTACTAGACTAACTTTTTAAATATCGTTTTAAGTAATAAGATAGATAATATCAGACCAATTTTATACGTAACCTTATTTTTTGGGATGATCGTGGCATTAAGTTCATGTTCAGTACATTTCTGTGTTTTAGAATAGAATATTTTTTATTTGTGTAAAAACATGGTACATTTAGATCTTATAAATAGGTTTGTGAATTTACATGTTTTACCATAGAATGGCATACAAATATTTGAACATGTTAAACATGAATTTCAATAAGAGACATAAATTTGTTAAAATATTAATACTATAGCATGTCTAGGTAATAACGCTTACAATTTAAGGATTCGTATCTATTCGAAATCTTTAAACAATAAATTTATGCTTTAAGTAATTAATCAATTAAACTTTATTGCCTGTTTCTTCTCGTGGTCGCAACCGCTACGTAGAGTACCTACCTGGATACCTAGGCCGGGCATGATGTTAGTCTGCTTTTTGAAGTGAATCTTCTTATGCGACTTCCAACAAGGTTGCGTTAAACGTTTAACGCTACCATGGAGCGGGGAATAGAAAGAGACAGAGCGAGAGTGAATGCGTGGCACGCATGCGTGTAGTATTACAAAGTTTCACTTTTTCCGCGTGGAGGGACTCCAAAACATTTTTTTTTTTAAATATTTATAGGCTCGCTTCTATTACACGGAACTTAAACATTATGAAAATGGCGAAAGGCTATACTATAAGCACACTTCTAAATACTCTTTATGGAAATACAAGCGTGATATTACATAATATAACATCACCCTTTTAGTCACCAAAGTGTTGAGCGGAGGTCCCGTCTAATAATATGTATACACTTAGCAAAACTGAAAAGTGATTTGCTCGTGAAATTACGATTTCTACGTTGAGATAAGACCTATTTCGTAATAGTATGGCTTCCAAAATTGAAAACGTAACGTGAAAACGTAAAACCTTAATTAATACAGTAGGAGAAAATCTTTTTTTAAAGTTAAAAGTTGCTGCGTGTATACATATTATTACACGTGACTGTACCTAATAGCACAACCACATTGCCAGTTGTGTTTTAATTCTCATGTTATAAGGGCCGAGCCAGTTGCCCTTACCCTTTAAGGGTATTTTTACACCCATTTAAGAAAGCTAATAAAATCTCCTTAACCTTTCCAGGGAGACACCGAAAGCGTAATGTACAACTCCAAGCTCTCCGTGTCCGCGGGTCCCCGAGAGCCGTCACGCATGGTGCGTCCGATGTCTCGCAAGGACATCTTCTATTCAGGATCCGTACTCAACCTGCCTCAGTACCAGAGTCAGAAGTCTCTGCAAGGATACAGGAACTCCGTGCTTAGTCTGCCGCAAAGTAGACAGACTGGCGATCTGGAGAGACAAGAACGTAAGTTGGATTTATCATGATATTTTACGACTGGTCCTTCTTAGTGCAGTGGCGTAGTGATACATGTCTTTTAATTGGAGACAAGAAGTTCGAATTCACAGACAATTAACGTGAACGAATGTATTGAATGTTATTGTGTGCGTCTGCAAATTATATAGAGTAGGGTCACAAACGTAACTACGTTTTATTTTCGTTCGTTGCCGCAGTTATGTTTCGGAGAAAGAGAGTAGGCCTCCTGCTTCGTTGGTCGAGTGACTGCTGAGCACGACGACCTGGGTTCAATTCCCGAGTCGGGCAAAGTGTAATTTCCATAATGAATTTTCTCAGTGGCAGTCACAGAGTCTAGATTTGTTCACTGATGGCAATACACTCGCCCCCTATTATGAGAATAAAATATGGAAGTCGTATAAATAAAAGTATGATTAACTGTACACCGTGTTAATCACCTCATCACGAAGCCGTCAACCAAGCATTCTGTAGGTACATGAAACTAAATAACTTTTGCTGGGAAACTACTTTTTTTTGGGGGGTGTAATATCATGTTTTGTGGTAGAACTCAATGTAACGCACTCAAAACATTGTGCTGATGGACGGATTGAATAGTACGGGTCGTGGAGGTGTTTAAAGTAAAAATCTTACATTAAAAAAATACTTGTCAAAAAGTTGGAACTTTGACCCCTAATATCTCCGTAACTAGAAGGTTCCCAGGTATGGTGTAGAACAAAAAAAATATCGCAATGACAGGGAGCCTTTCGGCTTCGTTAAGAGGTGTTTTACACCCTTTATTATATTTTACCTTTTTTCGCAACAGCAGCATGCTAACCAATTCATAATCTCAATTCCAGAATACGACCTCTGCCCCTGCCTGCATTTACCGGAATCCTTCAAGTCGGCTCTCTCATCAATGTTAGACGTGAGCCTCCTGCGCGACCCTGCCTTCATGTTGATCGGCGTGTCCAATATCTTCGGCATGGCGGGACTTTATGTGCCCTTCGTGTACATCGTGGATGCTGCCCAGCTTAGTGTGAGTATACTTAGCATAGTCAGCCGAGAATGTTGCCACTTCTGAGACAAAGGCCGCGTCTCTATGAGGGAGAGGACCGTTGTATACGCGAACCCAGTGCAGGTTTGGGTGGTGGAATTCACTCACAGGGAAGGGAAGCCAGCGAAATTCAAAATCAGCAAATTTTTTGCGGGACCCTGCAGGTCATGGCCAGGCTGTATCATTGCGAAAGACATAAGAAAAAAAATCGCGGCCTGGCTGGCTGGAACTTCCACCAGACAACAAACAAATTACTAAGACATGGCATGTAATGGGGAAGACCGCTACAAGCTCATTGTAGATGGCGCCACCACAGCTAGGTCCCAATCTGATCATTGAAGTATTTTGAATTATAAAATTTTTGTGTTTTCTACCAATGACGATGCTTGGAACTAGCTATACCAGCGCCATTAGTTTCACAGTTGTCGTTCCGATTTGGAATTTATCAAATCGCTGTAAAGAGAGTTGAGGTAAACTATAAAACCCAGTTATGTATCAAAAACCATTTATATTGAACTAGTATTGGATATCGATTGATTTCCATAAGTCGATGACAAAACTTAGTCAAGTCTACCACCTCTCCCACAAAAAAGATATTTATCGACTTTTTATATAACATTGGACATTGACCAAGTCCTTCATAACTAATAATCGTGGGCACTAATTATGCCTGAGCCCTTAGATATTTTCGTAGTCAATCAACAAACACACCTAAAGTATAATTACTCTCTTGGCATAAGTATGTGGGCGGGTCACATGTTCGAGTTTTTTTCGATCCAACTCGTGCACACCCTATTTTCTCTGAATTATATAATTACACATGTCAATTCTATAAAGTTGCTGTATCCATCCCAATGAGATTTCTATGTCAAATAGTTTTGTCGTAATATTGTTTCAATTATATTTTGTGCCAAATGCAATAGTACTTTTGGGGGCGTTTCATGACGTAGTTTGTCATGTAGCTAGATTGAGCAAATCTAAAATTTTGCAATTTTCTTAAATTGAGCAATCTAAATGGTGTGTTTAGGCATTTTGATAATGTATCATGAGCAGTGATCAGAGTAGGTAGATTGAATTGGGGTCATTGATCCGAAACGTATATACACCGTGTAAATCACCTCATCACGAAGCCGTCAATCTAGCATTCTGTACATGAAACTAAGTAACTTTACGCAAAAATTATTGCTGGGAAACGACATTTTTTGGGGGGTGTAAAATCAAGTTTTGTGGTAGAACTCAATGTAACGCACTCAAAACATTGTGCCGATGGACGGTTTGAATAGTACGGGGGTCGTGAAGGTGTTTAAAGTAAAAATCATACATTAAAACTTGTATTTAAAAAAATACTTGTCTAAAAGTTGGAACTTTGACCCCTAATATCTCCGTAACTAGAAGGTTCCCAGGGGTAAAACAAAAAAAATATCGCAATGACAGGGAGAACCAGTGCCTTTCGGCTTCGTTAAGAGGTGTTTTACACCCTTAACTAATATGGACATTCCTCCGGAAATGGTTGATTATTAAAAAAAAGCCGGAACTTAGGTAGGAATTGTATTAAAATGAGCAATATTATATTCTTCATATTTTTTTTTCACAATTCGATTGTTTTTATTTTTCAACAGATAATTAATAAATTAATTTAGTTTTGATACCTTCTTTAAATTTTAAATTGAGTAGTTATAATATCACTACCAACATTAAAAATATTTAATTGAATCCGGAAATACCGGAATTACTTTCCGGGAAATGGGCTTATCCATGTTATTCTTTCTGTGTGCATTTATGATAAAAGTACCAAAAATCAATCTACCTACTCCGATCACTGATCATGAGCCAAAGCTCCTACTCTAACTTCTAAGACAGTCTCGTGATGTGTATCATTTATCAACTTTTCTAAACATCTGAACTTATCATCACGCCTGTAATCCCCGAAGAGTTAGGCAGAGGTGTACCTAATAATGCACACACATTTCGCCAGTTATGGTTTAAATCTCATGTAATAGGGGGCAAGCCTATTGCCATCAACCGGGCACAAACTTTATTCAGACTCCGTGGCTGCTACTGAGGAATGCCTGATGGTGCCTGGTGATTGATGCCTGAACGAAACGTAATCGGAATGTATAAAATCCAAACAACAATATGTCATAGTTCTATTGCTATCAATTCTGAATTAGAAGATTCTTTTAAATATAGGGTGTAACGGAAAGGGTATATACATACTTAAGGGTGTGCTACAGACCATCAAACTGAACATGTTTCTCCATCGGACAAACATCGTACAAGCGAAAAAAATATCAACTGCCCCATACATTTCGGTCGAATAGGTATTGAAATTTTGTATGAGGCAACAGATATTTTTTTCTCTTTTACAATGTTTGTCCGATGTATATACCCTTTCCGTTACACCTGTATATAGGTCACCTCTGTCTTATCTTTCAGAGAAAACGAGGCGTAATCTTAAAATAACATTGTTTTTTATATTTCCCAGGGTGTGGAACCATCGCAAGCATCCTTCCTGCTGTCCATCATCGGTATCACCAACACGTTCGGTCGTATCGCGTGCGGCTGGGTCGCAGACTTTCCCTGGATGGACTCGCTCTTGCTCAACAATGTCTGCCTTGTCATAGCCACGGTAAGACTGTACTAGGTATTTGAAGACTGGTCATCTGCCTTATCCTAATTATTTTGGGGTTGGCTTCCAGTCTAACTGAATGCAGCGGAACACCAGTATTTTACATGGACCAACTGCCTATCTGACCTCCACAAACCAAATGTGCCGCAAAAATATGTTGGCGTAAGGAAGTCTCTGATTCTGGGCTCTGTTCCTTGAAGTTAAGTTGAGTTTAGGCAAATAAGCACTACCATATTCCTATCTCTGATGATAAGGATTTGTGTGTACAACGCAAAAGGGTATTTTTTAAAAAATACTAACAGAATGATAATAATTTTACAGATATCAGTTGGATTGATTCCCTTCTGCGCCTCTTACGCCTCATACGTTGCGATAGCTATCGCTTTTGGAATCGCTATTTGTAAGTATTCTACCATTGAAGCTATTAGATATCCAATGTTGTCAGGTTGTTTTCGGTTTCTGTGTAACTCAAAATTAAGTGCCGCCCGACAGCGCTTATGCGTGTTCACGAGCAATAAAATGTTTACACTTAGCAAAATTCAAATTGATTTTCTCATACTGTGTATAGACTAACAATTTACATTTTCATGACCATAGTATTTTGGAAGCCATACTTTTACGAAATAGGTCTTATGTCAAAGTATTAAAAATGAAATCGAATCGCTTTTATGCTTAGCTACACTTTGAACGAAAATGTGAACAGGGTCGTCCATTCCATTGCGAACCACGGCCACGCTACGCAAGGATTCGTGGCTGCCAAACAAATTAATCGCGCAGCTAACGTGGCAAACGATCGCATTTACTCCTTCTCTCTTGTCTCAAAGTAAATTATTTCAACTGAGTTAGGGTATGGTTGGAGCTCGTAACAATTTATTTATTATAATTAATTTTAATATATTGAAATTATATATAATTTGTATAATTAATTATACCTATTATATTTAACAAATTAATATTATTTTTAAAACTAGATAACTAAAATAACAACAAATTATAAAAGGGCGTCAAAAAACTCCTCCTCAACGCTGTCAACTGGTAACGTGCCCAAGAGACTGGCAGCGTTGCCACGTTGTATGGCAATACTTAGCCTCTGGCCAAAGTAAAACCCAGCCCTTGGGTCACGGGAAGTGTCAACGAGGCGTTTAGAAATTTCCTTGAAAAGGCTGTGAGCACTCGGACCCCACGGCCCCAGAGTTTCAACCCCAAACGGCTCGAAAATATAGTTACCACAAAGGTTACTATATTTACGCCGCTTGAGGTTCTCTGCAGCCGCAGCATATTTATTATATTCATAATTAATAATATCTTATTTATAATTAAATTATAATTTATTACCTATCGCATTTAATCGTCAACATCATCTGACCAGCCTTTTCCAAAACTATCTTGGGGTCGGCTTCCAGTCTAACCGGATGCAGCCGAGTACCAGTATTTTACATGAAGCGACTGCTTATCTGACCTCCACAACCCAGCAACTGGGTAATACGATACGCCTTGGTAAGACTGGATATCAGACTTTCGGCTTCTGAGTACTCGTAACGACTGTCAAAGATCTACAAATAACAGCCGGGACGAACGGCTTAACGTGCTTTCCTAGGCACGGAAAATCTGCTCTTTTTATCGTATTAACATTTAATTTTCTCCATTCCAGCTGGCTACATCTCCCTAACGTCCATCATCCTAGTAGACTTGCTAGGCCTGGACAAGCTAACCAACGCCTTCGGTCTGCTGATCCTGTTCCGTGGCGCGGCCGCTATGATCGGGTCTCCGCTGGCGGGCGCGGTGTACGACGCGACCAAGAACTACGACGCGTCCTTCTACATGGCTGCGGCGTTCTTCTTAGCTAGTACTTTGACTTCGTTTGCTGCTCCATTGTTCCGCAGGTGGGATATAAGACACCTTTACATGTTATTGAGTTATAGTGCAGGTTGATAAGAACTGACGAGGGTAACCCCAGACTTAACGGGTGGTAAGGCTACAGGTAGTGGTGAGTATAGTCAATCCTGGCCCGAGAAAGGCATAGGATTGATGCTTTCGAGATGTGGTGCTGGAGACGAATGCTGAGAGTACTCTGGACAGCGAAACGCACCAATGCATCCATCTTAGCCCAGCTCCAAATTAAAACTCGCTTGTCCACCATATGCCAACAACGCATCCTGTTATATATTGGCCACACGGTGCGTAGAGGCGACGAAAGTCTGGAAAAATTGATAGTGGTTGGAAACACCGAAGGCAAGAGATCGCGCGGTCGCTCACCAACAAGATGGACCGATCAAGTCAAGACTCGTCGTCCTCCAAATTCTACACGGTCGTAAGAGACGCGATGGACAGAAACCGATGGAAGCAGATCATCCGCTCCCGATGCAACCCTCAGGTTGACCACGATCCTCAGATATGAGGGACCGACTCAAGAAAGAGATTGTTTCAGTCGCGAGTAGTCTACAGAACTCGAATCATTTCTGTATTTAAAATAGCATATATTTTTTATTTTAAACCTTGGCCCACATTAGGAATTTCCCCTGTATCGTGGGTGATTTACGAACAATGAAACTGACATACACAAACAGCCAGATCCGGAACAATTATCAGTAGGCCATACAAATATTTGTTCCTAGCGGTGATCGAACCCACGACACGCAGCGCAGCAGTCGATTGCTGCGCACTGCGCCAAGCGTGCCGTCAAATTGTTTTTTGAGTGTATTGTACTGTGTTTTACCTTATGTACGTCTCTGCCTAGTCCATCGGTAAATCAGACGTGATGATAATATTTTATGTTAGTATGAGTAGTTTCGAATCAAGCACATTCAACTTCGAAATCTTGCACAAGATCGTAAGTCAAATTTACAAACACATTTTTATCACTAAAACCTTTCCACTTCCGTTTGCAGAAAACAAGAAGAAATCCAACAACCGATGGACTTCCTCACGCCTATCGACGAGGACTTAGAGGAGGGCGACGAGGAGGACGAGGACGACACGCCCATCACCATGGGAGCGCTGCAGCGCGCGCCCGCCATCGTGCGCACCGCCGCCTCGCCCGACGAGCCGCACGACACCGGCGACAAGCGCGGCCCGCTCAGGGAGAGCGTACTCTAACACCCTACTTTATCACCAACGGAATAAGGTTACGATTAGAATGAACGTTTTTACGGTCGGTGAGGAGTGGACGAGCGTAATTTGGGACGCTCAATATAGTATGTTGAGTAAATCAAATTACGCCCCTCCTGATCCTTTGTTACACTATCCCCTTACTACGCTGATTTAAAGAATTTTGCACCAATTCTAAATATACTATAGATACTTCTAATAATAATTGGTTTACGTGAGTCTGAACACGTATCGACTTTAAAAAATTTGCTATTGATATTTCTTACAAGCATAAATTAAGTCTGTATAAAAGTGTACATTAGAGCTAAAATATATTCTCTAGTGGTACAATGTTTTTTCTGTCAGTGCAATAGATTCTGGATAAAGAGATTACAAAGTATCACTTTATTTTACACAACTTTATTCAGCATTTAAGTAAGTAAGGGGATATCTAAGGTTGCCATTTACGATGGTCACAGGAAGGTCACAGGACCTTTACCAAGAAGACCATTTTATGATGAACTGCTATGAAGAGTAGTCGGCTAATTGGGTAAGCGGCAAACACTTAAGTTTGAAAATTCGTCTTTGAGCTGTGATCTATTTTAAAAATGGAACTGTTCTGCTCATTTTCTTGTCCATGTTTCGAAATTATTGTCTTCCTATTTAAAGTTTTTGGCCAGTACGTTTGTACTTAGTACTTATTTATCATGGTTTAGACGCTCACGAAATTAATCACTCGAATTCACCCGTATGTCGATTTTAATGCATCAAATCAAAGCTTACATTAAACTTTGTATAGCCCATTAGCCGACGACGTATTCTACCTCCGAACTTTTGGGCGTTTATAACGAAATTATAGGTGATTTGATATACAATTAGATTTCACGAACCCTTTTTATTCTCCAATAACCAAACAAATATACGATCTCAACATATTGGAGACGCTGTGATAAAGGTTTCTTGAAATCCATTAAGTATTTATTAATTCTCGTAATTTGTACGATATACTAAAAAAGAAAACCGACAAAACGAATTATTTTCTAACAATAATGTACAGTGCTATTAAAATTAAGTTAATATTAGAAAATAACTCATTTTGTTGAAGAAAAATATAAAAAGAAAAAAAAAACACTTCGATGCGAAGATTTATAAGAAGTTACCATAAGTTAATGACATTAATAAATAACTGGAATTGACTGCAAGCAATAAAGCGTATATGTACATTCGCTTTGCATTTCGAAAATAATGGAAGGGATATGTAAGGTTCTATATTCCAACGTGCCATATATGTGTCGTGGTGCTAACGTCAACAAGCGATGTTAAAACATTCATGTGTACTAATACTCAAGCACTGCAGTTTTTGTGAACAGAAACTAAAATTGTCCATAGTTGTCATTAGCAATAATGTTAGTACTTATAGGCTGTTAAGTACTTAGAAGATATAGAATGATACATAGAAATGTAGACACTATTTCACCTTCTGTACAAACGCATATTATGCTGGTTTCATTTCTCTTTCGTAACGGACAATAAGATATTTCTGTCAAAAGGTCTAAATCGATACATGTTTTCATTAGCAAAAGTGAACATTTTACAAATGTAACAATGTAAATATTAAGCAAAGTTGTAAATATAAGTTGCGATTAGGACATCGGGTACTTAATAAAACAAATTCATGTCCCGTTGATATTATAATACGGCTTAAAATGTTAGACTCTTTCGTCGAAGGTTGATGAATGAACTGAAAGTAGTTGGATGTCATTATAGGTATGTTAGATGCCAGTTTTAAAACTCCATGCTTGGATTTTGAAACGAGGCAAGACACTATCAATTTATACGATTAAACCTTATTAATATATTTTATAGTGTGTGTACATCGTGTTAGTGTAGCATTTTGCCTTTTAAACTTGCTAGACCATGTTAACTTTTCGAGCTTGGCTTTTTTCTATACGACTCATGGCGAGAGAGATATTTGAAGCAGATTTTAAGCGTCATTTGCGTACACTTATTTCTAATCTTGACGGAGCACTTTTAAGGCATTAAAGTACAATGCGAATTGCAGTGACTATTCTCACTTCCTATCTTTGACATTGTATAGAACTCTTATAGTGCCATTGTGTCGAACAACTACTTGTGTAAATACGCTAATTTTAAGTGAGTTTACATAGAGTGAGTGAAACGGAACGCAGTCAATTGTACATGCATCTTACATGCAATACCAAACACTTTTGATGGTTAGGTGTCGTCATATAGGCTTTATGTACTTGCCACATTAGTGTGTATATATCTGAACTTTACGATATATATTTTTGTCATAGATATTTTTCTGTCAATAAATTGCATAATTTAGCTTTAAGCATTAGATGTACTTTATCATTAGGAATGTGTAAGGCAATTAGCTGTTAGGAGAAGGTATTTTATGTGATAAACGTGAAAAAATATTGAGAATATTTCTTTTTTAACAACCTGTATTGTATGCCTATAAGTAAATGATAATTTTAATGAAGTTTCTTTTATAAGGTTTAAAATGTAATCTGATATGAAGTTACAAAGTGTATAGAACGTATTAAGGAATATTCAGAAAATATGAATTAATGTTACTGTTGTTATATAGCTTTATGTAAAAACCAAAAGTGTTATTATGTTTTTAAGATTAAAAAATGATTTAGGAGTTGAGGGATGACGCTTACTGAAGTATCGATTTAACCGAAGAGTTTATTGTTGATCGTGATGATCCAAATAAAAAATCATGTTGACTACGATATATTTTGGTCTGATTTCTACGACCGCGAATACAATCATGAATTTGTAATATCTCATGATTATTTTTAGAGGCGATTTTTATGTATTAACATTGAATGGAAGCACAGAGAAGCACATATAACATTGTCATTCATTGTGAATGTTTAATATATTATTTAATTACATTGTATTATTCAGTATTGGCTCAAAGTATTGTTTATATACTCATTTGGAGTGTCGAGCTGTTTACCTATTAGTTGTATTTGTGTTTTTAGTCTGAATTTGTTTTGATTGAGCGCATGCGTTAAATTATGAGTTATTAAATGATAAAATCGATATAATATAGTTTTATTTGTCATTTTATGTGTGTAAACAGCTCAGTCGATGTATTTTGAAAATATGTTTAGCATTTTAACTGTGTGTAGTAAGAAATATCGTTGATGTTTCTCTGTAGAACTGCTTTAGGCATCGTTTTGTTCAAGATGTGTGTACTTTGTGCCAAAAGGCCAGTCACTGTAGTTTTAAAACGTAGCAGTCTTTCTTTCGAATACTGACAGTATCCTCCAAAAAAACCCCAGTTAATGTTCGAAAGTAAAGAGTTAGTTTAACATTGAAGCTCCGATGGAGATTGTTTTTAAGCTGTAAATTGGAACCACTCTAGAACGAATACAGAAAAATAATAACCTCCATTTAATTTGTGCGATTGTTCTTTTATGAGAACAATTGCAAAAATTAATTGTTTCAGCCACACTAGAGCACAAGTCGCGATGTAAACTGAAATATTTTAGTTCCATTCCGATACAACAAATGTTTTAAAAACATGTGTCTGACACAAGTTGCTAAACGTTTACGGGGCCTTGTGCCCTAGTATGACGGAAGTCAATAGGTTGCTATAAGCAGTTAAAATGTTAGTTTTATAAAGTTTATTCAATAAAGCCCAGCGCACGCCCCGCTTGCGCTAAAGGTACAGCATGCAGAGAAGCTTATTGTTGACCAAGTCCACCGAAATCTTTTGTAAATAACAGATTCATTAAATGATAATGATGACTGAGATTGGCTGTTTTATTTTGAATATCCTGTATGAAGAATTTGTTGCATAGTGAATAACAAATCTACAGTAACAATTCGACACCGACGACGGCGCCTCTATAGCATTGGTATAAGAGCGATTTTCGTAGATCATTTATTACCACTGACATGACCATATATCCTTAAGTACACGTGGAACACAGGAGCCAGACATTTTGTGCAAACAACAAAATTCGAGATAAGAAATAGCGTGTTTCGTATTACTAATGAGAAGGATAAAACATGTAGGCATAATACTTCCGTCACACACCATCGGAGCATTAGTTGTTGAGATGTTGAGTAACAAAACTATTTAGGTAGGTATGTTAGAATATGCAACAGCTCTATAGGGGCAATAATACCAATTGTTCCTTGCAACCTGAAGAGCGTACTACCGCGCTCAGTAACGGCACAACTTTTGAACGTTATTACTAAGAGCATAAGGGTGAAAAGTGGTCGACAGTCAGTGACCATGGTAGTAGGTAGGTACTGTTTACGTTACCTATAGTAATTTCTAGTACAAACACTATACTACATTGATGGTAACTTGTTTTGAAAATCCAACAGCAGGACTAGAATTTAGTCATAATTTACTCTGTGATCGTATCTACATACCATAGAATCTAAAAAAAACGGGTGCGAGTCTTACTCGCACACAAGGTTCCATAGCCTGTAATTCGTTAGTAAACCTTCACTGAACCGCAAAACTAAATTTGTTTTTCATAGTAAGTTAATGAAAAACAAAGTTACTGCTGCAGTTTGGTGAAAAAGTCCCATATCTCAAAATCTACATATGAAATCTAATTTAAACCAATTTTCGTTAAAAGTTTTTTTTACGTTCTAAATCCCCATATTTTTCTCCTCTTTAGAAATTAGAGGGGGGGGGGACACACGTTTTACTACTTTGGAAGTGTCTATTTTTTAAAAAGATTGACTTTGAAAAAAAATGGTTTTAGGAACCTCAATATCATTTTTAAAGACCTATCTATAGACACCCCACACGTACAGGTTTTTATTTTAGGATAGTTTTCTTTTTTTAGTTTCAGTTCCATATATGGGGGGATATCCTTATCTATATATTTTTTTTTGTACAAAAATCATAAAGCGGTTCACAGAATACATCTACCTACCTAGTTTCAGCTGTGTAGTCCTAATAGTTTCGGAATAAAGTGGCTGTGACATACGGACGGACAGACAGACATGACGAATCTATAAGGGTTCCGTTTTTTGCCATCCGGCTACGGAACCCTAAAAACGTGTAACTGCCTACCTATTTGAAGGCCTGTGGGTCATTACTATGTTCATGACTTGAATAATGACCATAATCATAATGTTACATAAGGATAGATATCAGTAAGGCTTCGTATTATTAACTACATAGGTACATTAAATAGATAAGTATACATGTATAGTAATAGTTATTTGTGCAACAAGAGAGCAAAGTTGTTTTTTGCTGCGAGTGCTGATTTTGAATCCTGAGCAAGCGAAGGATTCAACGATTGAATCACGAGCGTAGCGAGTGATTCTAAAGCTGAATCCTGAGCGTGGCGAGGGATTCAATGGCACGAGATGCAAAAATCTTTGCTCTCGTGTAACACACATAACTTTTCACTTCAGCTGCGAGAACACTTTACGAGATAAAATAATAATCAGGAATTGATTGAAATAACTATTTATTGTGAATCAAAATAATTAACATTATAGATGATCACCTCGTCTGTGATAAATCTAAAAAATAAGATAACAACACCGTCTCCGAAAAACTGCTTGCGCCCTTTGTAAGTCTCGTTGAAGACATGGTATGCTTTCAGATATTTCTTGCGAGACTTCTCAGGTAGGAAACTTAATTCTGCATTAATAACTGTCTTGTTGTTTTAATGTAATTTATTGAATTTTTAACTTATTGTTGTATTTAAACGAAAATAAGTATTTACTGCAAATAAAACTGATATTTAACCTATAAATATTTATTTCTAGTTTCAATAATGTTACTTAATATATTTTGAATAATAAAATATCATGGGTGCTATTTCCGAACACGCCTTAATTTAAATGAAAGAGTGGGAAAAAAAAATCGTGGCTGGCGTAAAGAGTTGAATAAGTTAAAAATATTAAAATAATCGTAAAATATGAGTGAAACTAGCGACGAGAACAGTATTGTAACACCGGAAGAGTTAAAAGACATTTTTTCAAAATCTCTTTAGTTAGTACGAAATTCCGAACGTGTTCGAATTCAAAAACGGAACTTCGAAAGGGCTGGTCTTTGTCTCTTTCTCTTTCTAATGGGCGGGAAAGAGATAGAGTGTGAATGTTTCGAATTGTATGATTAACCCAAGGCTGAATAAGAAATTCGGGGCTTTCTGAAAAAAATAATTAAAAAGTTACTTTGTCTCACTCAGTGAGCAAAATGCGATTTTGCTCACTGATTTCAGGCAGCAAAACCTACATGTTTGAGCTACTGAAGTGAAAAAAATATTGTGTGCGCAATACCGGTGAAACTAACGAGCCTGTGAGAATAATAGCACGTAACACTAATTAGTTTGGAGCAAGGAGACATACCTACATCATTAGTGCTACATACCTAAGACCTACTAACCGCTAGACCTCTCTTGAGTACTACACTACCCAAAAAAAATATACCGTAGATCGCACCTGGGTGACTAGAGTCACCCAAGAATGATGTAACGATACGGCGTCTTATTATGTCTATTTCTTTCTATTTCACGGTGTTTAATATCCTTTTTCTCTTTTCTACTTGAACCATAGTGAGTTCCTTCATGCTAAAAATACGACAACAGTTCACCAATCATTCATTTTGATTTAAAAAAATAATGTCAAAGTCAGTCTGTGGTTCAATCACAAAATCAATAATTATGATCGCTTAGGAGCACATTTTTTTAAATAGGACTAGCTGTGCCCGCCACTTCGCCCGCGTGGTATTATAATTTTTCTAAAATAGAAAAGCCTAAGTTACTCCTTATTACATCAGCTATCTGCCAGTGAAAGTCTCGTCAAAATCGGTCCAGCCATTCCAGAGATTAGCCGGAACAAACTGACAGACAGAAAGACAGATAAAAATTGTGAAAAATGTTATTTTGGTATATGTATCGTATACATTCATAATGCATGTAGTAAAAAGTGGTTATTTTAATATTTTATTTATTTGTATAGATGTATAGATAGGAGTAAGTAATCTTATGGGAGTTGACTCATTGATGGGCATGGACCGTTTATATCGCTCACTATTTAACTTAAACCAGAGAGAATCGGGTGTTAGTTGCTGGATTTTATTTGACTAACAATGCTCCGCTTTGTGCTATATGCTAACAATAATAAGTACCTAGATTTGGGCTAGCTAAGTTTTGTTTCAAATAGGCCTTTGTAAAAGCGTAAGGATTGGGAGAAGGCCTTCGTCCAGGAGTGGGACAGTTCAAGCTAAAAAAGGCCCTTTTACCTGCATACCAAAACGATTAATCAATTAGACATTGACATAAATTAAAATCAACGCGATTCATTCACAAGAAATGCTGCGTAGACCGTAACCGCCTACGAGTCGTCTGTCGTAAAGTTTACTATCAATCTAATACCGTTCTAACGAAGCAATCGGTACAATTGACCTCGCATGAGGTTGAACCGGCTGCTGTAACAGGTTAATTCATTACATCAGCAGGTCAACACTTTCAATTATTTCGTACAGGCTGGTAGGGTTAGGAATTTTTTTTTGTTTTTGTGTTGGGTATATAGGTACCTTGAACCTTCCTAGCCTACAATGTTAGTGGTTAGTGCAAATTAAATGTAAGTATTTTGATTCAAATAAGTTTCGCTCCGAATCAAGATAGTATAGCTATAGATAGCTTCCTAAAAGTAGGTACATGACCTTACAACCTAAGATTCAAGATTCTTTATTTGCATGAAATATGATACATAATGGTCTTGTACATAAAAAGGTTTCATATATTTCGCCGACTTATTTCAGCATGCTAACTTAAAATTAAATTAAAACACCTAACAAAATGTAGTCGACATTTAGGTATCAAACTTCTAGACGTACTTTACAAAACAAAACATTTTTAGAATTTAATATACCTACTTGTGTGTAGGGATAAAGTAATAAAATTAGAAAAAAAATATAACAAGGAACAGATATAACATCAACAAAATTTAAAAAAAAAATAAGGAATGTGAAAATAGGAACAATAGTTTTCAAAAATGGGAACTTACATAAGCTACTTAACCATTACAAATGGGATTATTAAGACGGAAACATACTTACGTGTCGTGGCGTGTCGTGTCGCGCCAGAAGCAAATCGGTTTCATACATTAATATGGTTAGGGACATATTTGCATGGCGTGTCGTGTCGCAACAATGTTTGAAACCGAATGCTTCTGGCGCGTCACGACACGTAAGTGTGTTTCCGCCTTAAGTCAAAAACTCATTTATTGTGTAAAACACATTATTACAGAGCCACTTCTGCAGTTTCTTTTTGAAGTAGTTAATTGGCAGTTCTCTGATTTGTTTCGGAATTTCATTGAAGATTTTGACCGACATACTATAGCAATTGTTTTGGAAGAGAGTGCTTCTGCATCTTGTTATGGCCAGTTTGGTGGGATCTCTAGAGATAAACTTTTTATTTTCTGTTACTTTAGTAAATAGGTTTGTGTGCTTTTTATCAAACATGCCTACTTCTAAAATGTATAAGCTAGTTAGAGTAAGTAAGCCCAGCTTTTTAAATAGAAGTCTACATGAATCGAGCGGTCCAACGCCGCAAATGGCTCTGACACATTTTTTTGGGTCTAAGCTTGATGGTCTCGTTGTTCTCCGGTCGCAAGCACTACTGCTGAGCTGGAGGTCATGGATTCGATTCCTGCCCCCGTATTCACAAACGCTCGGATTCGATTTCGATTCAGCTACTAGTATAGTAGTTCTGTAATATTTCATTCTTGCAGTCCTTTTAAATCTATATATATGGAAAGATACATCGCTTGTACGATACGATCTTAAACTACTTCTACACTGATTGATGGAATTGCCTACCAGAAATTATATATTTATTATTATAGGCTATCTATCAATCACGGAACAAGTATTTAGACAGAATAGACCGACTTCCTATCAGTAATCTGTCTAAGTATAAAGTATTACCTATAGGCTATAGGATAATTACAGTTCCGTACCGGAGCTTTTTAATAAATATCTTGTGGACATATTTTATACAATCAGAGTTCTTGGCGTGATTTATCGAAGGCACTAGGTAAATAATCGATGACAACATAACATACTGTGCATTTTTAAGCGGACATAAAGATATCATTAGGTTTTTCCATATAGGTAGGTACGCACATATTATTTGCACTTCCTACTCTTAGTTCCGCTTCAAGATCCAAGAAGTTAAGATTTCTGCAGATAAAATATTACTTCCGAAAAAGATTAAGGTTGACGTGCAGTATTTGTTCAAGGTGATGGTAAAAAGGAGAGTTCCGAATTTAATGTCTAGCCGAATACGTGGTTAACCCGTGCAATTGGGTTATTGTAAATTCGAAACAAGAAAAACTCCTGTATTTTCCAGTCTCATACAGGTTCTACCCGCAATAGAATTAAAGATGACCTTCGGTGTAAGAGATGAGTCTCTTCCGCCGCTATTTGACCAATACTCCGACATCCAGTTCTGAAGTGCCAAAGAGTCAGCCTTGCTCTATCGGTCTTCACCATGCCTTGCTGCATATGTATGTAGGTACCTCCTATTGTCATCACCCCGGCACGAATCCAAAATCCGATCTACTGTGAGACATTCTAGAAAGTTAACCAAAAACACATTCTACGTAGGGCATGAACTCAAGACCTTATGCTCAGCAGTATGCGCTTGCGTCCACTACACGAAGCAGTTCTTACGCACACATAACATTCGCGATGTTCACCATAATTTCTATTTGCGATAGACCGTGCGTGCAAGGTCGTTGACCGGGACTGGTGCAATGCGCGCGTGTATTACATCAGCCGACCTTGTCCGACACGGAACAATGACAGCTGTAATGGACGCCCCTGGCTTTCAGCTGTCCTAGGTTAAGCCTCGCTACGGTTATAGTCTAGAAAACCTTCTAGAGAGTTCCTAGAACTGTTAGGTAATTTAGGCTGCTGAAAAAAATGTTAAATAGTTACAGATATAAATCATAATAACAATACAATGTCATAACATTGAATTATTAAAGCGCTGAATTGAAAGTAAATACCTACCTACTTAAACATATTGACTGTAATAAAGGACGTCGTTCTTTTCGAAAAGATATTCAAATATAATTGTGGACTAACCGTTGACTTTAGAAATGTTCCAATTATAAAATAGTAGGACTGTCCACAGTATGGTCACCCTACTCAAGGTCACGTTCGTTGATCGTCTCGGCTGAATCGATGCGTCGTCACTTCGTCAGCACTCCATTATTTTGTCTTCCAAATCAAACTAAAATGGTAGGTAAATAGCAGGTTGGGTAGGTAAGTCTGTACGCAAATACAGCTTTTAAACTTCTTTACTTATACAAAACAAATTAGCTTCCCGCCGTATGTACCTACGCTTATATCGTTTAAACTACGCATCGGATTTTGATGCGGTTTTCATCAATAGACAAAATGATTCAAGAGGAAGTTTTAGATGCATTATTTATCTCTGAAAAACATATCCAAATTTCGACACGAATGAAGTCGCGGACAGTAGTTTATTACAGATAGGTGTAGCTTGGTCCGCGATTTAATTCGCGTGGATTTCGAGGTTTAAAATTCAATTTTCTAACTAATTAAAAAAGTGAACGAATGAAATTGATGACTCCTTTTAGATGAGTAGGGACCTAGAATGCCTTACTACATGTTGTAAACCGAGACATTGACACAGTTCGTCTAGACTTGACGAAGCCACAAAGGCACTGAGACTTCAATTTTGTAAGTAGAGGCTTTATCTTTGTGCGTCATTAATGTCTTAGGTTTTCCTCGAAGGATTTCTAAAATCCCCGTCTTAATTTCTCAGATTTAATCTGAAATGACCTCAACTTGTGTCGTTAAACCGTCTACTAAAAGATAAAACGCCTAAATAAATAAAAGCTCTGTTGGCTAAAACATGGGTACACTACATAAATACGAAAAACTTTACTTTTTACCGATAGTCACAAGGCGGAATTTCAAAATGCCGATTGTCATAATTCCGAATGGTTCAAAATTCCTAATATAACAACTCCGACTTATCATTACTCCTATTTTTATAATTCCTAGATTTCAATATTCCTAACGTTTATAATTACTATTCTCAAAATACCGAGTTTCAATAGATCGAATAACAAAAAGTCCGACTTGATGATAATTCGAAACATCAAAAATACGAATTCCGATTATTAAAATACCGATTAATACAATTCCGAAATAAAAACGCTTTGTAAACCTGAATAGCAAGACAAATAAACACATAATTGTTCGTAAGAGAGAAGTATAATATTATGTTTAGTATGAGGAGGTAGACTTAAAAAAGCATGCAAGCAAACATGCAGCCTGCAAGCAAGCATGCAACATGTACGCAGGCATGCAACATGGAAGAAGGCATGCGACACGCAAGTAGGCATGCAACATGCAAGCAAGCATGCAAGCATGCAAGCAGGCATGCAGCATGCAAGCAGGCAAGCAGCAAGCAAGCAGGCATGCAACATGCAGCAAGCATTATTTCTGTCACGGCTCCGGCGCTGCGGGGTTTGGGCGGCCCCACGCGAGCTTATCGTCGCAGATGGTTTTAACGCTCACCACCGCAGCTTCGGCTTGCTGCACCTACTCCTCAGCTCGCGGGCCGCTCCACCCCTCCGCGCTTACGCGGGCTTAAATTACACTCTAGGGGAAGGGCAGACAAGACTGCGTGAAGTCGGTTTTGCAGCGATTCGTTTCTGTCACTAAATTTTGTAGCACAACATGCTGACTTTTAGTTTATTTGAAGTATTTAAAATCGGAATGTCGTTTTTCGGACCGAGAACCCTTCGAGCATTTGATTCTTCGAACGTATGAAAATCGGAAAACTAACAAATCGCATTTACGACTTTCGGTAAAATAAATTTCGTGATTTTTAATAATAGACATTATAATTCTTTTGGTATTATGAAATTCGGACTTTTCGCACTCGGAACATTGAAATTCGGAATAAAATATCTCGGAGTATTTGGGTGTTCCCCTAAAACATAACGAAACCACTGTTTTGTTGAAATCAGTGGAGTGTCTGATCCACGGAGAAATTAAAACATAGGTACTCCTTGTCTGATCGTTATGAGTATAGGTACTAATTATTTACATAATCACTTCGTTTATAATTACAATAGTTGGACTCTCGTGATTTGTTTTCAATTAATGATGCATTTTCCTATCATGGAATGGCATAAGTTATCAAATCAACACAACCTCTGGTTATAAACGAAAGATAAACTAAAGAGCCATACCGAAGGATGATCTATCTAGAAGTGCCTAAGGAACAGACACAATTCCAGTCTATCAGCAATAATTACGTAGCTTTGGCGGAGAAGTCGAAAATGTATTAGGTTGACATAAGCCTAAAAAGCTTGCCTCTGTCAAACCTTTCTATAGGGTGTAGAAAAATTAAAGGGTTTGAAAGCCATTACCCATTTCCTAGAATGTAACTCTATGACGTTGTTTATAACCGTCAGGCAATTTGCTAAATTGAATTTTAAAGAAGAGTAACCAGAGGAGCAACAATCCTCACAGCCCAACGCCAAGACCATGCTAGGTCGTTCGTTTAATTGTAGGTCCCTAAGTAGTTACCAAAGGAAGACTTTAGACTTTTAAATTTAAAAAACAAAACAAACTTAATTAGACTTAAAAAAACTAAACAATTTTCAGCAAATGTTTTTGTTCTTTCTGCGTCTTTTAACTTTTAACACCGCGACTAATGTTAGGAGCCAAAACAGCTATTTTTATTTTACTTTTTGCTCTTTATAAAAACTGATCTTCATCGTGGTCAATGACTGTAAAGTAAAGTACTAAGTAATATATCATGTAACTTTATAACTAAATTACATCAACCGGATTACATTATCCTTTTTGATTATTACGTGGTTAAAATTAATAAATTGAATAGACCACTAAAGCAATTAATACAGCGGAATGGTTGAAGGTAAAGCAATCACATTCAAATCTGTGGCAGATCCAATTATATGTAAACTGATAAAGAATACGCCGATGAATGCGGATGTAGATGAGAAAAATGCACACTCAGCTTCATTATCAGAAGAAAATAGCACGGTCGTATGTCAATAACACATGGATGAAATTCCAAATAGCCATGAACAAACGAAACACGCAATATGATGCCAAACGTGTGTACACGCTACTACGACCATCGAGTGACGACAACATCAACAAGACACGCCTTCCATTGAACACTGCAACTTCATTAGCATTCAAATGTCTCGAATGTTGACAGCAATGAAACAAGAATCAAATTCGTCAAAAAATCCTCGCTGACTCACGTGGATGATGTAACATCTCTCAAGCTTGCACCAGACGAATTCTCGTGAAAGAAACATTTGAACTTTTATTAGCAAAAAATATGCAACTGGTCTGCATCAACCTTGGCGTTTGACAGCATGAGACATAAATTAGCGCCGGTAATTAAAAAAAATAATGAACAGAAATACAGCGGGAAGTAACCGTTATTTGATGGATATCTGCTATCTCTGTTTAATCCTAACACTCGATTATAAATTCTAATTAAGTTTTCCAAGCTTGTCGAGTGGTCGTCTCAAAAGGAATTGACAAAATGACACGAAACAAATCTGTGCTCTATTTTTTATGGCTTAGTAGGCATTTCGGTCGCTGAGTTTCGTCCAATCCAGTCGAAACAGGAATTTCATTATTATTAATATTTTGAAGTGGTGTTTCGGACGAATGTTTTTAGAGGCAAAGTAACTTCAGGAACATAACAAAATAATAACTATATTTATCCGACTGTCTGAAGTGAAGTGTCCTAATGATGGTAATATGTCGATATTGAACAATAATTTTGCAAAAATGTGGTCTTGTCAGCAGAATCGAACCACAAACGTGGTTGAATCTTGAAATGGAACTGACAATTGTTTTTAAGCCGCGGTATGTGAATTATGTTGAAATTTTAACTATGTAAGTGCAAAGAGAGGGATAGCGTTATCATATACATATAAAAACTCGTGAAACAATTGAAATTAATGACTACATTTCTTGCACCATTTCGGATTTGGAAAATCACAAAATTTCGCTATTGTTCATTATTGTCGGTATTTTAGTAAAGTGATTGTTGGTAATTGATATACAAGACTGATTTTTATAGTAATTTACATTTAATATTCTTCTTGTGCACGTTTCAATTAATATATAAGACTTATTATTGCTGTTAACGTTCAAAATTATTTTTGTACGCTTTTTAGTTGATATAAGACTGATTATTATGATGTATCATGTTTACTGTTGATTGTTGTAACTGTAAATCATCTTATCTTTTTCCAACAATTCCCTGACTTATTTAAATAATATAACCCTACCTAAGGTTTTTTCATTCTGACTGTACAAAATTTGCTTTAATAAAAGAAACACCACTCAAACATATTAATTATTATGTATTATTATGTAATTCGTGTTTCAACCGGGTCGGACGAAACTCAGCGGCCGAAACACCTACTAAGCCTTTTTCAGGGGCTTAGATATGGTTATAACTCTACATAATAAGGACGCTGAGCGTAAACTAGTCATCGATGAACGTTGACATCACGCAACTTTTTACTGAACTGATCGCGAATACTCGGTTCTAAATCGTATTATCTTCGTAAGATTTTCCAGCAACTGGGTAAATCGGCCAAGGCGGCCCAAGGAGGTCATTAAGTAGTAAATTCCTAAATAATTACTCGTTAGGCATTTTCTTAAGCCATTTTCAATAATTATTAATTAACAAAAGATTTACGATGCAATTACTTTATAATAATTTTATCATGCTACCTACTGTACTTGAGTTATATTTAATTAAAAACGAAATTGAAAGGAATTAAAAATTCCAAATCCATTTTGAGCTAATGCTAATTTACTTTTCGACGATGCTAAAACCATAAAAAAGTCCATAACTCCTTTTTCTAGGAGATTGATTAGACGATATAACTACCTAGGTTCTTGTCGAAAAATGCCTTGTAGATAATATTGAAACAGTTCAATTTCATATAAAAGCTAAATGCTCATACTGCTTTTCAAATGAACAGGTAACCACATCAACATCTTCCAAGCATCCTCCCAAGATCAGAGACGCAATTTCCAAATTAAGTTAAAGGCACATAACAGATACGAGTGAATTATATGTTTTTCTATGTCATATCATCCTCCTCGTTTTATGAATCTACCTATCTAGAAGTATCTTTTGATTTGTAGAGCAGCTTCCTATAGCAAAAGACTGACAGCTTCAATTCTTCTCTAAGTTTTCCTTATTGTTAAGGTTTCATTGTGATTTGTTAAGTAAGGGATATGTGGAGGTGGGTAATACCTACTAGATAAGCTGCGATCCTATAGGCTGTGGGTTTTCCTCTAAACACATTTTATGGTTTTGCGTGCAGATCAGAAAGGGTGGTGCATAAAATACTTTGGTTTTGTTTAATTACTACCAGTTGCGTCCCATATTTTCATTTAGATTTCTTCAACGATTTTTTTAAACATAGCAAGCGGGTATAAAGGGTTCCCGTCTTAATTCTTCGGAATCTGAATGCGTTTCAAAAGTTGGTTACGCAATCTGGGTTCTGGTCTTTCAGTAGCCCTGATAGCATGGGTCGTTAATAACACCATTTTATCGATCTTTTTCACTACTGTTTTTGATTTTGGCACACGATTTTATTAGGCCTTACATTATTAACCCTGAGTCAGTGCCAGGCATAATGTGTCCATGAATACCATAATATGTAGAGGTTGGGGACTTGGGGCTGAGGTATCACATAATTTATAACCACCTGTACATACACAATACACGATGAATAATACCATACAGTCTGTCCATTCAACCATTATAATGTTTCATGAATAAATTTTATTTATTCATACGCATTTATAAGGTGAACCGTTTCCGTCATCACGAAAACCTTAACAACCGGAACCATAGTTCCGATCCGAAATTCTATTATTGTATACTTTAAATGTGTATTGTTAAAGTTTACAATAGACAGTTAATTTAAATGTGACCATTATTACGGCGTGATGATCATGTAAAATTTTTGAACAGTGTGATTTGATTCAATACTTATATAAAAAACTAAAGCTTCTTTATTTAGGAGGTAGGCAGGAATCCTAGTACGCTACGAGTAACGAACCTGAGACTGGGCAAAATGAAATTCTTTTAATGATTCAACGATAATAAACGGTACTTGAAAATTTAAAAAGGTATGGAACTGATAAACTTAAGCTACCGAAAAGTTGAAATGTCAATTATGTTAAAAGTAGTATTAGGCTCATTAGGCTTATTTCAAGAGCGAGACCGGCGCCGCCGCCGGTTGCGTGCGCCGCGCTGTTCGTGGGGTTTGTTAAGTGCGATTTTAAGTGGGGACTCTAGTAGGCCTTTCTCCATACAAACGTTTTCCGCTGTTTTCTTCGTGGAGAATGCGCATATTCTCCACGAAGAAAACATAGCATAGCAATGATTTCTTTCCAAAAAATCTAGGTCTTATTAATACAATACATGCCCCTATCATTTCCTATTTTTCAAAACATAATCACTAAAAGAATTATGACAATCCAAAAACCCGAAAAAAAACCAAAAAGAAAATAATAGAAAAAAATAATAAAATTTTAACAAAAAAGAAAATAATAGAAGCATAGATATACTTTTCTCAGTCAGTTTAGTTTTGAAGAAGAAAACAGCGGAATACAAAACGTCTTTTGGTCAAGATTTTTATAGGTAAAATCAGCCTGAGCTGCAGTTGTCCCTTTCGCACTTTACGGGGGCTTGGTCAGGCGCAGCGCGATGGCAATAGTTTCTTTAAATCAAATACTGTCAATTACCGACTAGAGTCCACTCTTAAGTGCGATTTTAACGACCGGCTGACGTTGAACAGTGAACGCTCTCATACAAGTCTCGTCATCATTCTCCTGCTGTCAGACTTTTGGCTTCTGACTACTCGTAACGACTGACAAAGATCTACTAATGACAGCCGGGACCAATCAGGCTCAGTGTGCTTTCCGAGGCACGAAGGAAACTCGGTATGTAGTTATGGTCACCCATCAACAGACCAACCTAGGCAAGCACGGCTTAACCTTAAAGATCATGCCTTGTGACTGGGACTGTAGCTTCGCGTTTTATTTTGTTTTTTTGACTTTCAAAAGTGCCTGTAATGGTCTAATTGAAATAAATGCTTTGACTTTTTGACTTTTGACTTTTTAATCAACCCGTGCCGCTGTTATTATTTAGCCACGAGCTCCTCCAGAATCCTTAATGTCATCATCGAGCAGATGACAAGTCTATGGATATCGAAACACCCGGCCGACTGAGGCCACCGGCGCCAGTCTCGCTCTGAAATAGGCATTAGTAATGGATAAACTTGAAAGCGATTCACACTTGTCTACACCCTCGGATCATGGTTGTGAAAAGTCATTCTTGAGCAAACCAAATTTGAGTAGAAACTTGAAACAATCTAAAACTCGTCACGCTTCTAACAAGAATACTGAGCACTGCTAATAATGTGAATAACTAAATTGCTTGGGGTAAGCTGTCTGTCCGATGGTATCGTTACTGCCCCCTGCGTTGATACATATTTGCGCCATGTGTCATACCGCAATGACCCTCTGTGACTCCGCAAGTTCCACAATAAAGGAAGTATTTTGCGGATGTAATTAGGCGTAAACTTCAAACAGGATATGTTGAATTATTTGTTGCAGACTGCAAAATATTTATGTTTATTTACATCGCACGTAAAATAAAAAGTTTCATGCACTAATTACTTACTTAATTATCCTGGGCTAATAAATTAGAATATTCGATATTTTAACTCGAAATAAGTATCTTTTAATAAATATTATAGTTCTATGTGTACAGCATTATTATAAACTAGGTAAAAAAAAATACATAAAATTTTATATTATATCTTCAGTTGTGTCCAAACTCCAACTTCCTTTCTTAATTAAGATACACATAATTATTATCTGGTTCTCCAAATTGATATACTTGACAAACGATTTCAGTAATTTAATTGGATCGGTGTGAATCAATCTCTACCTTCTTGCATTGCAATTTAGTTCGCGTTTCATTCAGCAAATCGCAATGCCAATTTCCATATTATCCTGAAAAAAACTTTAGCCAGATTTTCTGTTTTTTTGTTGTTGTTGTATATATCAATAGTCTATTTAACAAATAGTAGCAGTATAATAATACTGCGATGATTTGCTTACGACTGCCTTCCGATTGTGATCGCGCGTGCTGTTGTTATTAATTTTAATCACTTTAATGCCGCTTTCGAGGAGCTCGTGGATAAATAATAACAGCCGCACGGATCAATCTTTAGATTAAGTCTAGGCTAGTCCGTGGAAGACCTTCATAAGATACCGGGTTTCCTCCGTGCCTCGGAAAGCACGTTAAGCCGTTGTTCCCGGCTGTCATTTGTAGATCTTTCACAGTCGGTACAGATAGTCAGTGACCCGAAAGACTGACAACAGTCTTACCAAGGGGTATCGTATTACCCAGTCCTATCTGGGTGTGGAGGTCAGATAGGCAGTCGCTCCATGTAAGTACCACCCGGTTAGACTGGAAGCCGACCCCAACATAGTCGGCTTTGACTGGCGTAAGGCATATGTACATTATGTAACCCTACATTGACATTCACGCATGACGGGTGAGAGTACTTACGACTAATTTGACGGCACGGTTGGCACGGGTTCGAATCTGGTACTGAACATACAAAATTTTTTGTAAGGACTACAGTGGGGTTACTGTGAGGTTTTAAAGCAGTATTGTTTTAACCTTTTCCAGTGTGGGAAAGAGAAGGAGCTATAAAGGACGTCTAGCGCCATCTCTTTCCCACAATAGAATAAGATTAATACAATACTGCTTTTAAAACGTCATGGCAGGCCACCAGGTAGTCGTTCCGGGTCCGGCTTTGTGTGAGTTTATGTTTGTAAACGATACAGGTGAAATTCCTAAAGTGGGACAACGCTTAAAATTTAGATAATGTAATTGTTCTAAGTGGGTACTTCTTTGATTGCTAAATAAAACTTTTCTCATGTGACACTTGGTCTATTTAATGAGCATCGTACCTACGCAAAAATCCTGATTATTAATTATATTTTGCCAACGATTTCCCAAAACACATAAAGCATGGCAAATTAAAATGCCAGTTAAAAGCACATTGCTTTTAACAATGAAAACGTGGTTGATGTTATTAATGAAGCTGAGTTGATACAAACAGTTAATTAACGACGATATTATCACTATTAGGACGAGACCTCGTTGCACTATGGAGATAAGCGTGTCATGTGCTAATTCTGGGAACTAAAGAAGATTATATATTGTTTATTCCCCTATCACGGGTAACTCCTCGAGTGTACAAAAACCCAGTCATTCGGAGCGTTTGGGTCATGGTGGTCAGGTCAATATTCTTCTATTTCTTCGTGTCGCTAGCAAGACATTATAGTTTTCTATCTTTTTCCAGCGGCTTCGCTCGCGAAAATTTTGAATCAAATGAATTGGTATAAGTGCAAGAGAGTTTAGAGAGTGATGATAAAGTATATTGTTTACAGTTTATTGTGGTTGTCATAGCGGTTATTACTCTCCACACCTTGTATTCGCGGATTGATTGATCTGTTGAAATGATGGATTGTTTTTAAAACAAGTTTTTACGAAACTCTGATCAACACCGCGGCGCATAGTGCTTGGATTTTCCTCAATCCCTTTTTTATCTAGCCTTAACAATCACGTTTTACGTGGAAAATTATGTTATTAAAACCTCGTTTTTACATTTCATTCAGATAGACGTAATTTGCGATCTGCACGGATCTGAGATAAAATCTACTTTTTTAACCACAATACTTAAACAAGAAACTTGAAGTCAATGTCACAGTGCAAGATATAAAATGTAGTTCGTAATTTTCCATTATTTTATTTCCTAGACTGTACTCTTATATACTTTAGGCACCTACTTCCGTTGACAACTGTAGGTATTTTAAGGATTTGGTTGTGTTTCATTTCCTAAATAATCATGTTTCTGTCTGAAATTTGATTTCCTGTCTTATTCGATTCAATTCCGGACAATAACAAATACCGTGCGAAAAATTAATCGAATTAGTGCTGACGTAAATGATCTCAATCTTTTCTATTCTGTACAGTCTGTGTGAAACGAAGCTACTTGATCAAATAATAATAATAATAGGTACTCTGATTGTCTTTGACGCCAAAAAATGTACTTATTTTTTATTTTTCTTATTAACTTATTTTCTCATGACTCAAAAAAAAGTAATAATACAATCACGACAATCTGTACTAAATTGCTTTGGAATACTTTAAAAGTCTCCAATTAGTCTTTCCTCTGTACAAATTAAATACTTTTAGGGCACGAGTCTCATGAGTTGATTGCCCCGTAATTGTAAGCATTTGTGTCACTGTTCATTTTGAAGCAATTAACGGCTATGTACTCAAAGGTACGGCGGTACAACCTTCGTTTTTATTAAGTAAGTGGTGATAAGATTGTCAACTGTTTTCGTCTTTTCATGAGTATACCAAAAAAGTGATCGTATTTTGGTCAGACGGTTGTAACTATAGTCTTAGTCTCAGAAATATTTGTGTCAACGACATTATTAAATTCAAATATATAATTGTCAAAGGACCTATTTGGGTCTCGCCAATAGCCCAGAAGAAAAATCAACTTTTTTTAAACAATGGATTTAATGGCCTCTTCGAATAGAATGTTTATTTATTATTACGCCGATTATGAGTGTTTGTTTACCTTGGTTTTCCTTAACGCCGGAAAACCGCAAATGCGTCAGCCTCCACTTAAATCTCTCATCGCAAAGGCCTAAAAGTCAGACCACAAACATCAACTGTTAAGGCGACAATAAGTGCCCGCGACCTTGAGCGAGTAAAAGTGCATGCGTAACTCTTCAACGCGCACCAAGATTATTCGAAAAAACAACCCACCTTCATTTATCAAACACAATACAAATAAAAACCGTATACTAAAATATGGTTTGTTAAATTGTCTTTCAGATGGTCAAAGTTTCATGAAAATACGTCCGATAGTTTTTGCGTTATTATCGTTTTTTTGTCCGCGTTAGACATGAATTTACAAATTAATTACACTATGTTACAAAAATATAATTTCACATTTTCACATATCAATTTATAAAGAAAATTGTCTAGTGTAACATATATTTTTTTCAAAGAAATACGACAAGAAGTTTAGACGGGATGTTCAATTTAAAATCATTAAAAGTCGTATATCTGCGCCTTAATAATTTATTGATGCTGTTAAAATACTCATTGTCTATTATAAATAACACGAACCTACTTAGCAAGCAATCAGAACTGCGAAACAATCAAAGAATTTACTAGACAGGGCTGGCTCTGAGATGACGATTAAATTAATAGAGAAGTACGGACGAAAAGACATGCTGCGCTGATCCCAAAAAACAATAATGCCATGACATTTTTTTTAAAATTCACTTATGTTCTTCTTAGCTAACTGCTGTTGGTACTTTATTTGCAATCCTGAAATCAATCACCAACTGATTTAAATTCCACGATTACGTCGTAGTGTTAACTCGATGTTTAAGCAAGGAATGTGAAATAATGCGTTCTGTAATTAAGCGTACGAAAGTAGATGCGTGCATCGCTCCAGGCGTAGGAATGTGGGGTTTTGTCATACTCTTTTACTTTTAAATAGAAATAATGAAACTAGATACACGAGATTGTGCTCTATTGTCTTTTGCAGTTAAGGTTGTTGGCTGTGGGTGTGCAGTGTGTGGCAATGGGTTGAACAAATAAAGTAAGTGCATCGCTGTCTCTATTTACAGATAATTATATTTAAGAAAAATGTATGCCCCTTTTCCTCACCATTAAATGCCTGAATAAAAACACAAGGCGTCTTGCCTTGTGTTAATAAAATCCCGCGCTGGAGTCCTAAATTGCAGTTTTCTTGTTTTACTTTCCAACAATTTAACGCAGTATTAGTAGCTTTGAAGAAATATCTTATATTGACAGTTTTATTTTTCATAAACTAGCTGCGCCCACGACTTCGTCCGCGTGGAATTAGATTTTTTCTAAAATAGAAGCAGCTTACGTTACTCCTTATTACATCAGCTATCTGCCACTGAAAGTCTCGTCAAAATCGGTCCAGCCATTCCAGAGATTAGCCGGAACAAACTGACAGACAGAAAGACAGATAAAAATTGTGAAAAATTTTATTTTGGTATATGTACCGCATCTACATTCATAATGCATGTAGTAAAAAGCGGTTATTTTAATATTACAAACAGGCACTTCAATATTATTTATTTGTATGTATGTATAGATGAAACGAAACGCAATTCAAATTGTGTCATCATCTGCTGATTAGCCTTTTCGCAACTATGTTTCAGTCGGCTTCCAGTCTAACTGCATAACTGACCTCCACAACCCAGTTAGTACTGGGTAATACGATTCCACTTGGTAAGCCTGGACTGGACTGCAATTAAAATTGAGTATAGGTAGAAACAAATTATTTCCTTTTCAGAAATTAAAATTACTTAACTTTTGAAACGAACACAGGAGTCAGTAACTCATCGAACTGGTTTTCATTGTTAAACATGTTTTTTTAACAATTTTATTGCTCGATCAGTCACACCTTTATAACTTTTGGCAGTAATTAAGCGATTCGCTTTTTATCTGTCTTTTGAGTTTGCCATCTCAGATGTATTGAGTTTAGTATCTTTTTATGTTTTTTCGTCTGAAAATGCTATATCGACAAATTCTATCCTTGTAACTGAAAAATGACTAGAATTACACGATATTAACTGAAATTACTGTATTTTCAGCTACGAGAACCGAGTTCGTCTTTACTTTCCTGTGGACCACCCGGAGTTTGGACAACCTAAACTGCTAGTCAAATGTTATCAAGAGGTAAAATTGTTATAAGTATATTTTTAAATTTATCTCTAGAAGTATCGGGGCCCTACTATGACGTCTTAAAGCAGTCTTATTTTAACCTTACTTTGCGTTTTTGTACCATCACGTCCTTAAAACAAGCTTATTATATTCCTACTAGAATTGTCAATTTTGGTGACGTCACCTCAAATCGTTCGTTCAATTGGTACTACGACGTGCCTTATGAGAACCAGGGACTGAATGTTTTATGTTCAAATAATGATAATTAAAATATTCATAATTAACATATGTTCTTGCCCTCACTGAGCAGGAGTAAAACAATATTTTTTTGAGAAGGTCATGGTACCAAACAAAGTAATATTCTTAGAAGCTTAAATTGAAACAAAACATTCCTGCAATAAGATTGTTTTGTTAACGGCCATGGTAAGGCCCTTGATCCCATAACCAAAAGAAAGCAACACTATTGCCAAGTGCCATAGATGTTTATGGTAAAAAAGAAAAAAATCGTGGGCAGAAGCTATCAATAAACACTATTTTGAACAACAGGACATACCTTAAATAAAATGTTACCAGTAAGAAAACCAGCCATACATTCTTAGCTCTCAGAAGATTTATTACATCTATTATTATACCTTATACTTTTCCTTAACACTGCACACAATGCGCACGAGTGTTTCCTTGGTCCCTTAAGGTTACATTGTAAAGGAAACGTCTAGAGACGTGTTAAGTAAGAATACTGATGAAGTGAAGGATGATATACTCGTATGTAACGCCTTGACATTGTTTTTGTTGCCAAAATCAAGTTCCGCACATTTATTTGATAATGACCTTATTGATTGATTCTTGACTTTGTCAGGTAACAGTTACGTGTTGTTATCGGTTTATCCTTTAAAACATCAATGTTTTGATTGATATTATGGCTCGGGGAGTTCCGTTGTTCCTTTCTACTTCCAATATATACAGCATGTAACGGAATAAACGCAAAACTTCTCTCGTGTGGTGACTCAGACCATGAAACTGAACCATTTAGGTTCATGGCTTTGGCAAAATAACTTCTTTTTAGGGTTCCGTACCCAAAGGGTCAAACGGGACCCTATTACTGAGACTTCGCTGTCCGTCCGTCCGTCTGTCACCAGGTTGTATCTCATGAACCGTGATAGTTAGCCAGTTGAAATTTCTACAGATTATGTATTTCTGTTGATGCTATAACAACAAATATGAAAAACAGAATAAAATAAATATTTAAGCGGGCTCCCATACAAAAAAGTGTTTTTTTTTTGCGCGTTGTACGGAACCCTTCGTGCGCGAGTCCGACTCGCTCTTGGCTCGTTTTTATTTAGCTTTCCCATACCTGCATTTAGTACAACTGACCGTCAATTCCTATAGAAAGTTCAATTTATTTATTTTTCCGAATTTCAAGAACTCGGAGCACAATAGTATTTCAGTTTCATGATCTGAGACACCACAGGAGAGGTCTTCAGGAAAGGTCTAGTTAGATACGGTGAGGGTAAGGTTATGTTTCCTAATCAGATACTTAGAAGTTTAATCAATATTTTGCTGGGGTAGCTGTAGGTAGACACCGTACATCTATGACAGACCGATTTTATAGCAGAGGGTTTTTGTTTGGACACGGAATTATTAAAAAAATGCAATTCTTCTTGATGAAGGTTGTAATCTAAGAGAAACGGTGTCGGTGCGTGAAACGGCAGGACGCAGCTAATAGTTACAAATATTTTACAATTATAAGTCTGTTGCGTTATCCTTATCTGGTGCAATACCAACTAATTATTACGTATATTTCAATTGCCCACATAGCTAGTCTTGTAATGTACTACGACATTATAAGTAACTAATTACTAACTCTATGTTGTATGTACGACATTCTATTTTTTCTTTTATTGTGGTTTTGTTAACTTCGGTGATTACTTGTTCAGTGGGACTGGACCGGGGCCGTACCTATTACTTAAATAAAGCTCATTATGAATATTTCCTACTTACTAGAAATTAGTTCAGTCGATTTTACTTATGTCCAGATACTATAATCATGAACCACACGCAGATATCGTAGACAGATTAAATATGACTGTCTACAGTCAATTGCAAGCATGGAAAAGCTGCATATGTGTTGCAGTGCTTGTAAATTATCTAAATACTTAGATAAGTATGATGTTATCATTAGCTAAAGACTTTAGCTAATGATAACATCGAATACTTATCTAAGTAATGAACTTTAGCCTAAAGTTCTTCCTCAAAATTACCCTACCCGCGCCCGGAATTAAAAAGATTGAAATGCAGCCAAATAATAAAACTATTTTTTTTTGTAAATATTTCATACAAAAAAAGACCAATTACCCAATACATGTTCCATGACCAATATATGTTCATATTTTTATATAAAAAAGTTTTGCCCCCATGTATACAGGAGGAAAATGCAAAAGGAAAACGCTTGGAATAAGTTGACGTTTTTAATTTTTGCTCTGTAAAATACACTGCACGGATAGTTAGTAAGTCAGTATCCGCTAAAAGTCGATATTTCTGACGTTAACGTGGTATAGAGTAAATTCTCAATTGTAGATATTGGGGATAATGACAAGGAAAATATAGAAATAAAATCATTCCAACGTTATACAGCAGTCAGTATAACGTTGGAATGATTTTGAAATGATTATGTAATTTGTGATAGAATAGGTAATATGGTAAGTACTTTACTTACGTTATGTAGTAGTTAGGTGTAAGAAAATGTTTAATTGATAAATCTAATGTTTAATTGTTTCTATTTTTTTGTGTCTCTGTTTTGTTTTATCCAATATTACTTTTTCTTATAGTTCACTTAATGACGTAATGTTAACTTTAACTTTCTTTCTCCTTTCAGCTAATTATAGATATTAATTTTATAGTATAGTGGTTGTGGCACTGCTAATATTAGGTAGGTATGTCGCATGCGGTGCTAACTTGTAAGAAATTGCTACACTACCCTTAGATTACTTTTAGTAATCAATGATGAGTTCGATGTCGATGATGGTAAGTCCACGTGTTATGTCAGAATTCTAATAAAGTAATACGAAAGAATGCACATACAAGTTTTAAGTGCTTCTGAAAAGTTACGCAATATTGAAACAGGGACGTTCGACCTATGGTCGATTAAGACGTGTTTTTATTACGAAGCATTAAAAAGGCACCTACGTATCACTTCTTTAGTGGTATAACTGTATAAAACAGCTAAAAAAAGTTTTCAGTGAATAAAAATCGTACTCTCCCTGTTTTGCAGTTAAAAAAAGGGAGTGGCTGGATGGGTTTGGAAAACAGCACCTATATTTTTGTGTTTATCTAGATGAACAAATAATATTTAACCGACCGAGTTTATAGAGTTTCTGTAGACTGTGAGTGAAATCGCGTGCTACAACTATACGTGCAACAAAAAAAACAGTTTTTTAATGAAAGTATGTACGATACTTACTTTTAATTGTTGTCTGTCTGTCTGTCTGTTTGTTCCGGGTAATCTCCGAAATGGCTAGACCAATGGATACGGCAGATAGCTGATGTTATAACAAGTAACGAAGGTTATTTTTTTTATATGGATAGAGTTCCGTGCATTAAAACCCTTGAAATTGTTAACAATGTCTAATTCAAATAAGAAAGTCATATTTTTATTATAATTTCACGCGGACGACGGTCGCGGGACACAACTAGTTGCACATAAACCTACATGTCAATGTAGACTGTAAACTGTAATCACAAATCGTAATTTACTACTGAAGACGGGTCTTCTCTTTTATTATAATACTTACCTAATTAACTAAATACCAGCCAATTAACTTTAATAACATACCCGTATGAATGTTTCATTTATTAACAGCCTTTAATATACCTACCTCGTGAAGTCGTGACCATGTACATTTTACATTTTTTTTTTTTTTTTTTTTTTTTTTTTATAAAACGTTGCCCCACACTAGGAATTTCTCCTGTATCGTGGGTGCGTTTACAAACATTTAAACTCACATACACAAACAGCCAGACCCGGAACAACTATCTGTAGGCCATACAAATATTTGTTCCGTGCGGGGATCGAACCCGCGACACGCAGCGCAGCAGTCGATCGCTCAGCCACTGCGCCAACCGTGTCGTCAAAAAACATAAAAGAATGGGTAATAAAACGAGACTTATATATAACTAATCCCATAAATAGTTATTAGAACTAAAAAATATGGCGTTTGGTCTAGAATCCAGAAGATTTCATTTACTTTCAGGCCACTTTCCCTGTCAGATTTCATCAAAGATTCCGAAAATAGTATGCATATGCGCAGCATTTACTTGCTGTCTTTCGTCTATGCGGCTTCTATCTCTAGAAGTCTCTTCTCCTTTGTATTATTGCAGGTTTAGCTTTAAAGTGCCTGAAAATACAAATTAAGACGATCAGACTCTCATTGTAAACACAGTTAAGCGACCTAAAGATAGATCCCAAGGTAAACAATAAGTAGCACTAGGCTCATAAAGTCCTAACTTCGCACTCCGAAGAGGTCGCAACACTAGTAACGGCAGAATGCCCATAGAATAAAGATAGACCCACGAGCTAAGGTCTGTGCGCTTACGCAGATGATACGCATACCAATAGGCAACGTTAATGGTAATTACCTGATTGGTCACGTCAGTAACATCGAATACATAAGTTATTGGTAGTTTGTTACTTAATTTTAGTGTTACAGGAAAGTGGGGATGTGGTGGACTTAGTAATTAGGGAAAATAGTTGAGTTTTTTTTTTGGTATTATTGTTGATTTTATTACCTGACTATGGCGAAACACAAAGGGTGGGTCATTTGCCTATAGGCCGAATGCCGTTTAATTTATTCAGGTCTATAAATGAAGGAATCTCAATACAAATCAGGATTCAAGACTTACGTGTGCTTTGATTGCCAAGCTTATTATGAATTAGTGATAAGAGTATCTTGGCAGACAGTTTGTTTACTTCTCAATCGGGCCAATTCACTGCTTCTTGGTTGTAGCACTAGAGCAACCATGATGATTACTTTGGTCCAGCTAGATCATAGCCATATCTTTCTAGCACGCGTAGCATGACCTCTGTAGAAACTAGTTTTGTCTACGGAAGAATCGACATAATGACAGATAGACAATGACAATGTGTCAGTTTGTCGATTCTTCCGTTGACATAGCCCGTTTCTACGGTGATCATGCTACGCGTGCAGGTTTTATTTATCAGATACCTAATCTACATAAGAGACTACAATAGGGGATAATCCAATTTTTATTCTTTGTCCTTCGTATTGAAAAGTATTGGACACGTATTTTTTCTTTTTTCACGTGGTCTAAAATTACGGAGATATATTGAGTTGAAATGGCGCATGACGTCACATGTTGGTAAGTTTAGTAAGCCCCCACTCTCCAACTTTAATGAGTTTTAACTAAGTAATTTTTTGATATTTTGATAAAACAAAAAATACGTGTCTAATATTTTTGTATTACCTGTCTGACGGACAAAATAGAATGTCGTTTTCTTTACCCAGTCCGCACCCCTATTATCATCAAAACACACCTAACGTACATAAAAAAAACAATGACAACAGTTCAAAGTCCAAAATCACATAAGAAAAAACATAATAAAATTGTCTCTAGAAAAGACATCAACGAGCCTCCTTTTTATTGAAAACCGTAAAAATAAACTTTGAAGGACATTCAAACAAAATTGTATTAAAAATACTAGCTCAACTAGTTTTGTGTGTCGCTTAAATGATTAAATGTCATGTGATGTGGAAAAGTACGTCATATGTAAATAAGTATAGGGGCCACACCCACATGTTTGAAAGTAGTGTCTGACGCATATTGACGCGTCAGTTTTGTTCTTCGAAATCAATTTAGTGAGTTGGTATTCTGAATACTGATCATCACTAATGCGATAAATAAGTGAGATTGACAGTAGACATAACAAACATTCATAACATCACGCCTGTAATCTTAGAAGGGTTAGGCAGAGGTGTAACTAATTAACACACACTAACTAAAAAATTTAATTAAAATTTTTTAATTTAATTTTTATTTCATGCTTTTTAAACTTAAATTATTTTTTCTTAGCCTGGACTGTCCCACTCCTGGGCATAGATCTACTCCCATTCCTTCCACTTTTCTTGGTGTTGCGCCTCTTCTCGCTTATTAACGAAAACAAGGAAAGATATGAATTTAAAAAAAAAACTTGGGCTTATAGGGGGGAGGGGGGGGCGTAGCCTACCCCCATGGCGATGCCCATGGTGAGAAAGTGACAAAAATTCAAATTTCCAATCAACTAGACCCGTAGAAGTTGTTTAAATCCCTTCATCAACTAGAAAAGAGGTGATGAGCTTCAAACGGCTGAGCAGATTTTCTCAAAACATAGCTAAGAACACTCTCGATTAAAATACCTTTCAAATGACACCAATTTTATCAAAATCGCTTCATCCGTTTGGGAGCTACGATGCCACAGACAGACACACAGATACACAGATACACACGTCAAACTTATAACACCTCTGTTTTTTGGTCGGGGGTTAAAAACACCCACGTTTCGCCAGTTATGTTATAGGTTTAAAAAAACTTTATTCCCAATAAAGTCATAATATGTCACTCACTTAAGAACAATACTAGAACATATACGTAAATTACACAAAGTTTGTCATCATCAGTTACACAATACTTAAACATACAAAAAAACTACACAGATCTCGTCGTGACCAGTACAAACTAGACTTATAATGCCTTCATTTCTCCAAACGTGATCGATCCGTATTAATATACTGACTAAGTTGAATTTTGAACACATTGAAAGAGTGTAGAACTGTAGATATATCTTATACTAGAGGGTATTCTATTATAAAGTTGTGTACCTTCAAAAGTTAGCATTTTGATTTAAGTTCGCGAAACCCAGGACCCAGTAACACAGGACATCATGGTTAGCAGTCGCGCATGCAACGACTCGGCCAATGAGGCAGTCACCAAACGGTCTTTTAAAATACTTGACAAACGCATGTACACATAATGTCCATCAACGTCCTCCCGCTCTTATATTTCTCTTTATGTTTCCTCGTTCGATACATATATCTCCTTCCTGACTTCCTCATTCTAGTTTAATGTTCACTCCCTTTCTAACTATATCATCTTTCATACAATCCATCTATCGTTTCTTTCGTCAGCTGTTTTTTGTTAGAGTTTCAATTGAAATATTATATGCTAGTGAAAGCTTTAAACAAATCACAGTTGTTTTTTATTCGATTAGCGTTATTTGTCCTAATTGAATCAATTGGCCACAAACATTTTAATTGAAGTAACTGCAAACTTTAGAGTCAGACGGTCAGCTCAGATCTCGTAATAAATTAAATGCAACATTTGAGTATACGTATTCATAGCCTGCTGATTTGGGCTTGGGACTCCCCATGGACGGCAACTTAAAATAAACGAGGAAATATCTTTCCTAGTATTCGTTTGTGGTTGATTATGGTCAATTTAGCTGTGATACCTACTCAGTTACACACATAGCAAGTTAAAATTCCTTTCCTATACTAGGCACAAAGATGGTCTTTGATTCCTACAGGATGTAATCGTTCTTTGGTGGAACATAAAATTGCTCGACACTTATTGTCCAATGTTTTTCTACACCGTACAACTGAATCGTTTCCTTGCCTCATCAGGGGGTCTACTCTCTAAGTCCGTCAACGAAAATACGGGTCCGTCCGTAAATAGCTTTATAATTCGAAATGAACCCTACTCCCTAATATTTTGGGATTCATGAATTTTGAAAACACATCGCGAGTAAGGGCAACTGTCCAATTGTGTTGTCATTAATTTTTAGTTCGGACCCTAACGAATCTTATGTCCGTAAGTGACACGGAGTAGGAAACAACCGTAACTTCGGCCGAAACTACGGATTTCGTGCTTAGAGAGTAGACCCCCAGTTCGGTATTCAAAAGTCGCCAATCGTCTTGTTTCGTCAAACATCGTGAATGCTCCACTAATCTGATGAACGATGGCCGATGGTGGCCCAACGTGGGGAAATTCCAAGTATTCCTGCACAAGCAGGTTTATATAGCAAAAAACCCTGGCACGTCATGTATTTTCTATTAATTTTAACTGGAGCATGCAATTATCGCATTTACAAACAACTTGCTGAGATGAAGAAAGCACCTAGTTTGAATTATGCTTACTTGCTGGCTTGATTTGAACTGGTTCTATATGTAAGAGGTAGAGTCAGTGCTAGTGTATGAGTATTACAATAAAGAAGACGGGAGGTTTTGTGAGAAGAGGGATCTAGTAATGCATGGCACTGACTCTGTTCTTCTAAAATACGGCACGACGGCACGTTTGGCTCAGTGGCTAAGTGATTGACTGCTGCGCTGGGTGTCGTGGGTTCGATCCACGCACCGAACAAATATTTGTAAGGCCTACAGATAGTTGTTCTGGGTCTGGCTGTTTGTGTATGGGAGTTTAAATGTTTGTAAACGCATCCACGATACAGGAGTAATTTGTACTGTGGGGAAAAGTTAAAAAAGAAACAGCCTATATCACGCTCGAGGGTAGCGTAAGATTCTGTTGAATAAGCTTACATAATCTACTATAAATAAAGCTATCGTCAATTTATCATACTGATTCAATTATCGTCTAGAATGTATCTATGAACAGTTATCTTCTTCATAATATAATTAACTAATGAGACCGTTATTTATAAATAATGTGATTATCATTTAATATTGCATTAGTTGCAACTCTTCCTGAATCTTAATCAACATGGCAGTTATCGCAAAATATTGGCAAACACATTCCTACATAGGAATCCCAGGAACATGTTCAATTAAGATTTAATTACATGTTGTGGTAAAATATTTGCATGCATATAGTTTGCGGCAGAACATCCCATTCCCATATGTATCTATCACTTCTTCTTCACGTGTCACTTTATTTATTATGCAGCTCTATCATTGGCTTCATTTAAATCTTGGAAGATGCAAGTGGTTAAATGTGATGAGTAAGAAAGGTGGGGAATTGGAGATTATAAAACGACCAGTACGATGAGTAGATCGTCTGCGCCTTGTGTATACAAGAGTTTGTAACACGTTTCTTTTGAACATCGTTGTCAATGAAGTGCCCTAGCATCACCTCGTAGCGGCCATTGGCGGCGGTGACCTCTCACATCTGGCCCTGGCTCAATCCATGGTCCGGAGCGAAAGGGAATGGGAAGTCTTCTCCTTCTGCGAAGCAGTCATGCTAGCGAAGGAGGTGACGGAACGTGAGAGGGAGAGAGCCTCACGTCTCGGCCGCCGTGGGAGACGCCCCGGACGGTGGGGGCCACCCGGTGGCCCCCGGCCACCATAGGCGCGGTCTTGAAGACGGTGAGTAATGGGCTAGCTCACCGTCCGCCCGTCTTATGACGACAGACCTTGCCGACGGCGCGTTCGTGTTCCACGCGCGCCCAAGGATGATGTGATCAAGATGTCAGCAAATCGGAAGGGGTCCGAGAGGGCCGCGGCACTGTTCGAAAGAGATACCGTGGCCCTGGAACACAAAGGGCTAAGAAGGAACATGAATGGGTTTTAGTCAGTACAAGTCTGACACTCCTTTTGATGATTTTCCATCCGTAAAAAAAAGGCCTTAGAGTCTGACACAACCATTCAGGAGCCTAACAACACCGTAAAGAATCCATTAATGATGAGCAATTGAACACGTCCGCGAGGTTTATAAAATTCCCTAATAAAATGATTATTCATCATAGAATATTCTCAAATCTGTGATTGTGATCCGTGCATAAAAGCATCTTTGACAAAGCATAAACTAAAAACTTTATTGTAGCTATTCTTACGCATGCTTCATGTTATATCACGTTTCTTTCGATTCCTGAATCATGTGCAAAACATATTATGTTTAGTGGAAGATAAACAGAATCAGTTTGTTACGTCTAGACTGTCTCGTAAAAGTCTAGCTATAAATTGATTTAGTATCTAGAAAAATAACTTTAAACGATTCCAAGATTAAAACCCCATTTCAATAAATTCGCGATCAGAAAAACAAACTGCTGTCCAAGTTTAGATTTACTTCCTATTAAAATGTATTGAAAACATTTGTAACTTTGGATAAATTATTCTACTCTTGGAATAATTACCTCGTAGCTTGCTACGCGAATGCTAGAGATTTAGATTTTCCCATCTCTCTCCAAATAACGCAACTTAAAGCTAGAACTGCTACAGGCTGAGCTGATGCATTTTGACGTGACAACGTCTTATAAATTGGTTTGCCGGGTGACACTTCAAGAAACTGCGTTACGCTCCGCTCACGTTATGCGCTCACAATGAGAGCGAGTGAGAGGCACGCGTGCCTTTCACTTTTTATGTCTGTCTCTCTCGCTCTTAGGCGGGCTAACCATGCCCGAGTGGAAGGGACGCGTGCCTCTATATATGTATATTTGTAAATAAATACGTATGTATGTGTAAAGGTAAAAATAAAATTTTGTTAATATGAAATTCAGTGCGAGATTCTTTGTATAAATTAATGTTTTAAATATAATTCTTTGTATAAATAAATGTTTTAAATTGTTACTATTATTTCATCCTTCTTCCTACTATACGAATGAATATTCGCATTAAAATTATTTTACCACTCAAAGTCGTTGTCACGTAAAACTTTCGCCCGTATACCGACTTTACAGGCAACCAATTTTTTTTTTTTACCACTTTAGGTTAAAGTTAGGCAATAAGAAATAAAAAAGTATTTCTTGAACAGTCTTGCTTATAATAGAAAAAAACAATTATCAATGAGTAGAATTCACGAATAATGTTGTATAAAAAAATACTAGGAATGGATCTTTTCATTACGATATGCTTAAAAATCAAAATATCTTATAAAAAGAGGGAATTTGTAAAAAAAATATAATTGTAAATCAATCCGTTACTTTTGCGGAACTATATTGGGTTGTTTTGGTATGTATTGACCCAAGCTATCACCTCCTGCAGTGCTATTTGCTGGACAGTGGACACCCTGTATATTTGTGGTAATTTCGTTACTTATTTCTATTACAAAAGACTTCAAAAGAACTCATAATATTGTTCTTTGAAGTATGACGGAAAGATGCTGTGCAGTTTGATCATCAATTCACTTGGAGTTGTTCTAAATATTATGTACATCAGAACGTTCGGCCAGTCGAGATAGGGAGCTGGCTGCTACTCCAGTTTTTCATGACGATCATGTGACGCATAAAGATGCCAGCCAAAGATTTTGTGACAGAACAGTCCGAAAGTTAGAAGCATTTATTTATGGCCGAACGACCTGATATCAGAACGTTCGGCCAACCTGAATCTCCATAACTGAGGACCTTAGAGTAACTGTTACTGAATAAAGATTTATTGACGATTAAATGACAAACAACCAATGCTTTACTTTTACTCGTAATGCCACCGGTTAAAAGTAAAATGAATTTTGGTTTCTGTAACATCAGGACGTTCGGCCAACGTAATCTCCATAACTGAGGACCTGAGAGAAACCGTTAATGAATAAAGACTTAGTGACGAGACTGAAACGAACTTTTATTGTTTTATTTTTCTTTGTGATGGCCCCCTTATATAGTAAATTAAAAATTTAACATATAACCTCAAAACATTGGCATTATCGATTTCTCCACAAGGAAGAAGCCCAGAGAAACCGTTAATCAATAAAGATTTTGTGACGACACTGAAATTAACTTTTATTGTTTTATTTTTCTTTGTGATGGCCCCCTTATATAGTAAATTGAAAATTTACAATATAACCTCAAAACATTGGGATTATCGATTGCTCCACAACGAAGAAGCCTAGAATACTCGCAAAACCCTTGATGTGTTAAAGGTTTCAGTGCAATGGTGTCAGTATTTTTGTTGATTCCAGATTAATCTTTAAAAATGCACTATGGCGGATGGCGACTGAAATAGGGTGACCATGTATTCCAACGAAACAAGTATTTATCGAGTACCTAGGTATATATTTATCTACTGAATGAAGAAAACACGTCGAAATAGTTGAAATAAGGTGACGATCAAAGAGCATAGTAATATAGATGGAATAGAGAGCCCACTCAAGAAAATTTTTGACACCTATATTGAACGGTGTCGCCATCTGATTGGGATTGAGATATATGTATTATAGAAAGCCGCCGTAACTGAATGAAGTAAAACTAGTGGTGGCCTATTGGTTGAAATTCGATCGATTGTTTCAATTTTTAGTCACAGACAGAAAAATAATAAAAAGTAGAAGCAAAGAGGCCACATCATAACGCATGGTGGTGTGTGTAACGTTTTTTTTATAACAATTTATTTCTAATGCATATTATATAAAATATTAGTTATCTGCACTCCTTCTCAAAGTCCTCCGTCCGCGTATCCATTTATTTTGTTGCAAAACCTACATTGTCACCAGGGGGGGGGGGGACACTGCCATACTTGAGTCCAATTTTACACCAAGATACTAGTACCATCTCTTACCAAATCCGCATAAACTTGAGATTTAGTACATTAATATGACATAGATGGTGCATACGCCAATTAAGCCAGTGTAATTAAATTTTGATTTGAATGAAAATTGAGTTATAAATAATAAATTTAAACTCTAAACAAGGTTAAACCATTTATTTATTTTAAAAGCATTTTGTAATTGCTAATATATTTGTTTTGGGTTGGTAACAATATCATACAAATTGTTTACAAAATGGCCACTACTATACTATCGGCGTGTGCACATGCTTGTAGATGTCTCCCATATTGTGTAATTTATGTGGTCTCTCGGTTCTGTCTTTTTTACTTTTTTAGTTGTGTAAAAAAAGAAATAAAAACAGTATCAGAAACCCATAGAAAACCTATTCAATAACAAAGATATAGATATAAGTACATGTACGCACCTATAGTTATTGGGATTAGTTCAACGGATTTAGTATCAGATGGCGACACCGTTCAATATAGGTGTCAAAAATTTTCTTGAGTGGGCTCTCTATTCCATCTATATTACTATGCTCTTTGATCGTCACCTTATTTCAACTATTTCGACGTGTTTTCTTCATTCAGTAGATAAATATATACCTAGGTACTCGATAAATACTTGTTTCGCTGGAATACATGGTCACCCTATTTCAGTCGCCATCCGCCATAGTGCATTTTTAAAGATTAATCTGGAATCAACAAAAATACTGACACCATTGCACTGAAACCTTTAACACATCAAGGGTTTTGCGAGTATTCTAGGCTTCTTCGTTGTGGAGCAATCGATAATCCCAATGTTTTGAGGTTATATTGTAAATTTTCAATTTACTATATAAGGGGGCCATCACAAAGAAAAATAAAACAATAAAAGTTAATTTCAGTGTCGTCACAAAATCTTTATTGATTAACGGTTTCTCTGGGCTTCTTCCTTGTGGAGGAATCGATAATGCCAATGTTTTGAGGTTATATGTTAAATTTTTAATTTACTATATAAGGGGGCCATCACAAAGAAAAATAAAACAATAAAAGTTCGTTTCAGTCTCGTCACTAAGTCTTTATTCATTAACGGTTTCTCTCAGGTCCTCAGTTATGGAGATTACGTTGGCCGAACGTCCTGATGTTACAGAAACCAAAATTCATTTTACTTTTAACCGGTGGCATTACGAGTAAAAGTAAATCATTGGTTGTTTGTCATTAAATCGTCAATAAATCTTTATTCAGTAACAGTTACTCTAAGGTCCTCAGTTATGGAGATTCAGGTTGGCCGAACGTTCTGATATCAGGTCGTTCGGCCATAAATAAATGCTTCTAACTTTCGGACTGTTCTGTCACAAAATCTTTGGCTGGCATCTTTATGCGTCACATGATCGTCATGAAAACTGGAGTAGCAGCCAGCTCCCTATCTCGACTGGCCGAACGTTCTGATGTACATTAAATATTGGGCAGAACGCCAGTGGTTCTGTCTGAGTGGTGTTAGGTTAGGATCCAACTTTGTCTTCAAGCTAAGGACATTATGGTCCATACACAATATAGTCTGCCAATATCTACATTAGTAGGGCGTATCGATAGTCCCGACAACCTCAGTTCTATTTCCATCCCTATGGTTGCAATTAAAATTCCGTAAGAGCCTATAAAAAGCAACGATGTCGCCCTCTAAGAATAGTCTCATAAGAATAGGAGGTAATCGTGACACCTGCATGATCTAATTTCACGTGCCAAGCACTAACTATAAGTAGATTGTTAACAGTGTTTATGTTATGCACCTGCGTACGATAATAACCCTGGTCATAAACCTTTGAGGTATACGGAGGCTATTAAGACATCTTACTTAAAAATGGTACTAAAAATAGTACTATATGTTAACTAGTTATGGAGGAGCTCGTGGCTAAATAATAATGACACTTTTTTTTTTTTACGGGTGGGAAATCGTTAAATGACTTCTCCCGCTCTGGGTGGAGCGGGAGGGAGTGTCAGACTTGTACTGACTAAAACCCATCCATGTTCCTTCTAACGGCCCTTAATAATAACGACCCTTATGTTAGGTTAAGTAACGATCTTTAGGTTAAGTCGCGCTTTCCTAGGTTGGTCCGTAGATGGGTGACCACCAATTACATATCGTGTTTCCTCCGTGCCTCGGAGAGCACGCGTCCCGGGTACTGGCTGTCATTTGTAGATCTTTGACAGTCGTTACAGGTAGTCAGTGGCTCGAAAGTGACAACCAGTTTTACCAAGGAGTATAGTATTACCAAGCACTAACTGGGTTGTGGAGGTCAAATAGGCAGTTACAGTAAAATACTGGTATTCGGTTGCATCCGGTTGGACTGGAAGTCGACCCCAAAATAATTGGGAAAAGGCGAGGTCATGTGACAGGTGATTTCATTGAGGAACATTTGGTTAGAAAGGAATTACTCCTGAGATGAGGACGAATACAGAAGCATGGATGAAGTAAACACGCTGTGCAGTGACGATGGACTGATGATCCTGTTAGTATTGGGTCAACCAAAGTTGAAGAATCTTGTTTGATGGTTATGTAGAGATTGTTTGAAAAAAAAAAACTGCGCAATACTTTTTCTGGGATTACTGTGATCACCAGTTTGAGAAGATAGATGCTTAATTAACTATTATACGGGTTAACCCTTATAATATATTCGTTTTTTTTTCTTATGTAACAAATTGTTTAAGGTATTTATCACCTGTGTTATTTCCTGCGTCAACTATATCTAATATGCGTCACTTTTGTTATTCTGTATGCCAACTAGTCGGTTATATTGCCTAATTAACTTTCGATGAGGGTACCTAGAACCTATAAATAAGTATTTTTTCCAAGTTCCCTATAATAGATATAGTTCAGAGAATGATACAACATAGCTTGCTATACGTGATTTATCTAATACTATATACTATTATAGCGTAGTTTAAATTGCCCTTTAGACAGTTTCAGTTATGCTTAATAGTTTTAAACCATTCAAATATAACAACAAAAGAAAAAATATAGGTATGCAATCAATAATAAATAGAAGGACCTTGTTTCTATTTACAAACTCAATTAACAATTTGAATTGTCAAAATACGGTTTATTCCCATCTCATCCCCCATGTCGATTCGCAAAACAAATGACCTCTGTTTTAAAAAAGTTTACGCTTGACCTGAAGGTTCGTCAAGTCAAGTACACATATCTACACTTAAAATAAAAAGTGATATGCAGTTACAAATATAATCATATTTATTTTACACAAATGGTTACACCAAATGTAGATAGACATTTATACCACGTACACTGCATGTCAAAAGAATGGACCACAAATTAATTTATAACTTAAAACTTGAATAAGTTCTTGCCTTTCTTGCCTTGCGTAGCTTATGTTATCCTTTTTTGTAACTTATCAAGTTTCGCTCCGATAACGAAAGCCACTAACACTAAAAAACCCACTAGTTGTTAGATAATATTGATAGGAGCCCCTCTAAAACATAAATATTTTTGAACAACGTACCTACTGATAAGTTAACATTTGACATAAATACAACTCTACCTACTATGTAAAGTTTTTAATATAATATCACAGGAAACTATTCAATATTTCGAACTTATTACATTTTCAAGGTCAACACGATAAGGATGCCAAAATGTTGTCGACATCGATAACTCGGAATCTTAAAGTCAGAAAAATGAAGCTTCAATTCTTTCAGAATATTTTGATTCTAGTGATGTAATGATTAACGCCAAATCCTGTAAACATAACCTATCACCGTTCGCTGTAAACAATGTGCAGCTCCACGCTGAAATCCTAATCTTTTTTTATGGACTAAACTGGCGTGTGCTTTTAAACATGGCTGCGACCGAGCGCCGCCGTTTAGTGTACTCGCAACCGGTGACGGAGGCACGCGTCAACGCGTTCGATAATAAATTGCGGGCATCAATAAATAAAATTAAGAAATAAAACCAATGTGCCAAATTAATTTCATTCCAGTTTCAAAAACTTGACGTGTTTAAAAAATAAACAGAAAAGCGCGGGAGTGATCGTTTGGACGCGTTCGTATGGATGTAAATTAGCCGGCGTTACGGAGCATTCCAAATAATTCGAATTGGTCAAGGTCCGTTTAAAGATTGGAGTATATTGGTGTGAAATTGTGCGCTTTCGTATCCTGATTCACGTGACCATAGGTGAGTGACATCTCGTAAGGCTAGTCTAGTCACAGCTTTATTTTTAACACAAGAACGCTAGGATGCGCGGCCGTAACTATTTTTGGTTCACGGTGCGTTCACACCTATATTATAAACTACTCTCATGTTACAGGAGAAAGTAATAAAATTATGAAGAATATATTGTACAATCTAATGTAGAAAAAAACTTAATATTTTATAAAGTTCTCTATTTATTTAGCTCATAAATAAATATATATTACAAAATAGATAGTACAAAAATCTGTATGAATAATATTATGTCACCACCGAAACGTACATAATTTACATTCATTAAATCTAATGGGCTATTGTTTTCGCAATCACAAAATCCGGTACATAAACATTAGCTGGCGTGTATTTCCCATCAAAAAACTTATATATCCACTTTATTTAATTTTGAACACTGCCATTGCATCAAAATGAAGTACTGACATAATACCTACTTTATTATAATTGATACGCTATTTACTTTGTTAATTCATTTCCGCAAACAAGATTGTCCCCAATAAATAAAAAAACATTCGTACGTATGAGTACTTAGAACAGAAAATAAGAGCACAATGTAATTTATTATCTTAATTAACCATATAAAGAACTGATTGGTTTGTACATGATCGAAACGCACATAGTTAATGAGTTCGTTCACTTTATAGAAGTGATTAAAAAGAATTCAGTCACGTTATTCCTATGTTAGTAAACTGATTCAAACTGAGTCAAAAGACTAGAGAAAAATGTGGACAACAAAGACTGAAAAAAATATGGTCAACATTGAGAAAAAATAGAAAAAGATAATAGTATTTTTTTGTAACTTAGCATTTAGGTACCTACTGCTGTAACAATAGAACAATGGAAAAAATGATTTTTTTTTATATGAAAGACAAACTTAAACATATTTCGAACTGTACAGAATGTTTATGAATTTTAATTATCTACTTGTGTAAAAAGGTACTTTGAATTGGAAAATTGTGTCCGGAAACAATAACATTCCTATACACCGTGTAAATCACCTCATCACGAAGCCGTCAACCAAGCATTCTGTACATGAAACTAAGTAACTTTACGCAAAAATTATTGCTGGGAAACGACTTTTTTTTTGGGGGTGTAAAATCATGTTTTGTGGTAGAACTCAATGTAACGCACTCAACACATTGTGCTGATGGACGGATTGAATAGTACAGGGGTGGTGGAGGTGTTTAAAGTAAAAATCTTACATTAAAAACTTGTATTTAAAAAAAGTACTTGTCAAAAAGTTGGAACTTTGACCCCTAAAATCTCCGTAACTAGGAGGTTCCCAGGTATGGTGTAGAACAAAAAAAATATCGCAATTACAGGGAGAACCAGTGCCTTTCGGCTTCGTTAAGAGGTGTTTTACACCCTTTATAATAATTGCATCCTTTACCCGTGCAGGAATACATAACATCGAAATGATTACATCTGAATAAACCGTGGAAGCTTAAAACAGTATCTAAATGATGCACCCACCAAGGTTTTTTGCTTGCTCTTGCGCTCCAAGTACCTAAGAAGAGCTTCGGGCATAGCTATAAAGAACATGGTTTAATCATTATAAATCACTGAGTTTCAAAACACAATAAATAAATGTCACGCAAAATGTAATCTTCAGGTTGTCTTTAGACTTACCAATTCTATTTACGACTTAACTTGTCAATTAGAAGATGCAATTAAACTTTGCAGTTACCTAACAAGTCAACGAACTTTTGTAATGCAATAATTAGAAGCCTGAAAACAGAGAAAGTTGTAACGCCATTGTTAATGCTCTATTGTTGAATTAACAAAAGTTGTTGCATTTATTTTGCGCACTTTTTGGGAAAAAGACTACAAATGAAGGAATCCGATGAAACTTCTTGTATCTTTTGCAGCATTGTTTCGTTTTATATGAATTTTTGTGTTTTTTTTTAGGATGTGGATTGGCCGAAATGTTTTTTTTTGTAATCGTCTTCTATATATTCAGTTTCAAAATAATTTTGTGACACCAGCTAATTCTAGACTTCAGAAATATAAACGTTTGTTCGAAAACTGTTTCAAAATAATGTTAGCGTTTTTTTTCGCCCATTTTTCGTCTAAAGTCACGGTTACAAAACAGGAAAAAATATTATATTCTTATATTTATTTATTTTATTTATTTACTATTTATTTCAGGCAGAAGTACCCATACACAACAATTATAATACAGCAGATAAGAATTAGAATAAAATAAAATTACATTTCACTACATTACAAAATTTCATTATTACATACATTACGATTAATAACATCCTTTTTATTATAAATGACATCCTTTTATAACCAGCCAGTTGTCAGTCATTAAAACATTGTCATGCGGGTACCACAGATTAAAAATCCGCTAGTAGCTCTCAGGAGACCTTGAATAAAAATAAAATAAACTAGTTTTTTTTGCAAACGTGCTAAACCGCGACGTTATATAGTTTGTGGGCGCGACCCGCCTCGATTTATAGTGACGAAAGACAAACATGTTCTAACAAGAATAACATATTGTTTTAAACATTTTTTTTTAGTTCATGATTCGCAGATATGAATCATGGTAGGCAAATAAATTCAAGAACAGTTAAGCGGCGTAATTTTTAAAAAGAGTAGCAGTATTTTATGTTTTTATGATATAAGGGTACACAAAGGTGGCGCCATACTCTCAATTCCAGCCGCTTATTTATGGCTTGTACAAGATAACTTACAAGTGTTAAAATAATTGAGGATATTCACTCTAAATATCACGTTTGTGAACAAACTGAATTATCCAAATTGAGATACAAAATATCCGCGCATTATATTTTTCATTGAAATAATAAAAATCTTAACTAGTAGGTACTTACATCATTTAAAATATTAGTCTGATGCATGAGCAACTGAGTGTTTGCTTTAGTTAAGATAAAAAACTGTCCTAAAAAGATAAGCAGAATTTTGAAACTAATTCACGGTTTACATGTTTTCTCTCATTTGATTATTTACTCATAAGATTTTTTAAAATTAAAACTATGATATTGTACTATTACACAACAAGTTACAATTTAATACTTATTATAGAGTCTAAAAAAAGGTATGTATGGTTTTATGAAACCACGGTAAAAGTGAAACTTTTTTTCACACTTTATCCCCACTCCGCGGCCGATCGTCAGCGTCACGCGACATGCAACACACAGACGAAAAAGTTTGAGACGATGTAATAAAAGTTTCACTTTAAAAACAAATAAATGTTGTTCTATCCTGCTCGGCCATGCATGGTCCAGTATTTTTTTTGCGAAAAACCCACTAATCTCAGGCTTTAACTCAATTGTGTTCATTAATTTTAGGCACACTTCATCCATTGCTTGCTGTCTTAGTCAGATGATCTCTTATCTTAAACCTTTAATTCTTGACCACACACAATGTATTTGCAACTATAGTCTGATGACCCGCAAACTACCACATGATATACGCTTACGAACCTATTTGCAATATTACAGAAAATCGTGTATGCGAGGCCCAACTACTTACAGACTGATTCTGTCAAAGTCATCTCTATCTCGCGTTTTGTCGCATAACGTTGAATTTCCGCTTCCTTGAAAATTATACTAGAAGTCTAGAACCTCTGTATGGTGCCTTACACCTACAAAACACACCGCTATTTTTCAATGCATCTTCTACCGAATCAAGATCGATCTATAATTTGAAGTATTTAACTGTTCCTCCGACAATTTACAACCCACACGCATCAAATCGAAGTAATAAACTATTGCTACTACTAAAGGACGGCAATCAGACTATTTACGGATTTTATTGCATTATTGCTGTGCGTATGTATTGTGACTCATGATATGAAAACACCGCAAACTTATAGATAAATCGGTTCAATGTGACATTTTTATAAGGTAAAATATAGCTGCTTACTTATATCTAATGCCTAGATATGAAATGACGTAGGTCATTCATTGAACTGTTTTTAATCGACCCAGATAAAAAAATGCAAACAAAAGTGCAAAAGTCAAAATCTCTACTTGGTTTGGTCTGAAGAGTTTCTTTTTAAGTAGGGTTTAAACAAGTGCGTGTTAGACATCTATTTTAATTTTAATTAGTAGGTAAAACAGGCTCGTCTAACAAGACCTATTTTAGGTCATTCATTACTTAATTAGTCTGCCATTTTTTGTAGGCTTATAGCGTTGGTAGAAACATTGTTTGAAGCGCGAATGAATTTGCGCGTAATTAACTTACCACACAAAAAGGCGTTGAAAAACTTCGCTACTTACGATAAAGGCTATCTGTTCTGTGCCCATATGGCAAACACATTATGAATTAACTTTCATTTATCGTACGTACATCGATGGAGAAATATTCATCGGATCAATAATAAAAAAGGTAATTATAAATCAGCCGCAATTTTTTTTTGTCCCCAGTACTTCCTCTAATTTTATATGTGAAATAAGAAGCTTATTCGTGAATTTTTCAAAACGCCAAGTACTTAAATATTTCAAAGAAAGCGTCAAATAAAGAGCAACAATTATTTTGACTTATCTCCTTGATTTATACATCACCATCTAAATTACTAACTCGGCCACGGATTTTACAACTCACCAACATTTTATGTTTTACAGCTGCAACGTATGTTCCTTTAAAAAATGAATTACAGGCATCAACTCGAAATATAATTAATACAACTTAGCATGTAAAATTACACATCGTATTCTTTTAATATGAAAACAGCAACTTCCACTACCAACAATGTGACAGCGCTATTCGATTCATGCGGACGAATCGTTTCGTGTAGTCAGAATAATAATAGTCAACTAGATTGTAGAGGTTATGTTTAGTTAAAATAAACACTAACACTCCTCAATATCGTAAAAAAGGTATTGCAGCAAGGAGAACATAGGATGGGAGAGCGAGCGAAGTGAGCTTGCAACTTGCGGCACCCCGACTCGAACAGGTTAGGTTCGAAGGGAGGGTTAGGGACGACGGGGTCTTGTGAGCGAGCGAAGTGAGCTAACTAAGACTTCGCCATCCGATCCGTGTTATGTTACTTTAAAACTTGCAGACAGAAATAGGAGCCCCTCGCAGCGGGGCTACGTCGACTAAGGGTCAGCACACACCGAGACGCGACGCTGCGCGCACATTTTTAAAGAGCGATTCAAAATATAACTTTTTTTTCTACTCGAAAAGATACACATTTTGTTGTGAGAATTCAGAATAGGTACGTTGCGCAACGTATTCTGATTTCTCACAAGTGCGCGCAGCGTCGCGTCGCGTCGCGTCTCGGTGTGAGCTGACTCTAAGCTTATCACAAAATATTGGTGTTTACCATGAATTTAAAACGTTAGGTGAATTGGTGAAAAACACTAATAAATGCCTATTCTACACAAAAAAAAGGGTACGATTGTCTTGTTTCTTATGTTTTTTGATTTATAGGACGAGTTATAAATTAGTCATACATAACTAGGTTTTAAAGCGTACTAAGTTATAAAATTAGAAGCCGATAGAATTACGTTATGGACGGCCATATACATTTATTTTAGAAGCTTACTGCTTACTGATATGGTGGCTGAGTTGGTAATTTAGAGGACAAATTATTTTTAGACGACAAAAATGCTATTAAACAGAAGTCGGTACGGTATATATAAAAAAGAAATATACAGGGTGTAACGGAAAGGGTATATACATCCTTAAGGATGTGCTACATCAAACATCACATCAAAAACATCAAACTGAACATGTTTCTCATCATATTTTTTTTTGCACAAAAACAAAGTATCAGCTGACAATACATTTGGGTCGAATAGGTATTGCAATTTTCTATGGGGCAGCAGATATTTTTTTTGCTGAAAAACATGTTTTATGATGAGAAACATGTTCAGTTTGATAGTCCCTTAAGTATGTATACTTAGACCCTGTCCGTTACACTCTGTATAAATTAATGATTTTTGATGAAGTTTGCAGTTAACGCACCAATAGGTCGATTGATTCGAAAATTGAACTATTTATCTCGCCACTAAATCCATACGTAAGTAGGTATGCGTACTACGGTAGACCTCTGCCTAACCCATCGGGGAAAAGAAACGTGATGTATTCAACCATTAAGTTTAATACCAAACCATCTAAGTAGGTACACGACGGGCGCGAAATTATTAAATCCTGCAAATCATGGACACTGATGTTGTTGAGACAGAGTCGTTATAAAAACCACGTTTTGTGTAGAACTAGGGATTTCCGTTTAGATTGGTGTAATTTTACAGTAATTATATCAATTTAGTAGTTGAAATGATCATTATCTGTGCTTTACTTACACAGTAAAAAACTGGGTTTTACTCATCCAAAAGTGCAAAGTAACATACTTGGCTCTTTTCGCTGTGGCAATTTTAATTGTAGTCTAATGCTGTTAATAAATCGTTATACCTACCTAGCTACATTCGTATTTTCCTTCAGATACTCTATTGTACCTACTACTGCTTGTTTTGTCAATGTAATTAAGTTCAAAAAAGCATTTGAACGAGGTAAACTGTATTGATTAGCTGTATATGGAAACTCCCAGTTAAGTTCTCCTCTCTATATTTACTAACAATTGAATATATATAATTTTTAATTTTCTTTTTTCGTCCGCGTTAAATTATTATGAAATTATTACCTTAAACTATTATCCCAATTGAATCGGATTTTCTTAACTATTTCAATAACCAACCTTTTTCCTAAAATAAAAATAGTCTAAGTAAGTGACTCCTAATAACATAAGCTATCTGCGAGAAAATGTCGCGTCAAAATCAGTCCAGCCGTTTCGTAAATTAGCCGGAACCAACAGACATATAGACAGTTAAAATAAAAAGAAGTCCTTTTAAGTACTAACTAATAACGAACAAACGAACGCCGTTATTTTGAAAATACAAACAGACACTTCAATTTTATTTATTTCTATGTAGCGTTATCTAGTTATTTCAATACCATTAATTCGTCTAGGCTCTACAGTCTAAACCTAGACCTACATTTTCAAGTACTTTGTACATTTATAATTTAGAGTATGTTTTATAGACGCTGAGCCAACTTTTAATGAATTAATCGTGCTAAGTGATTGAAACGTTTATGTGCGATGTCAACTCTGTGCGAAGTTACACTAGTTTCTTGAAGAATTGTCACTCCAATGTAGATAATAGATTAATATTAGGAAATTTTGACTATAAATATATATTAATTTAAATGAATATATATTTTATCGATCGATACCACTTCTACGCAATAATTAGGAAGTATTTAAATGAGCAATAAAATTCGACCAAATCACGATTTAATTAGCACTGCTATTCAAATTCGCATACTAAGATCATTCGCCAATGATAGAATTAAATTATGATTGCTTTGATTTGACTGTGACACGTCAATGTATCATGTCGCCGAATATAAAGTCAGCCAGTTTCAATCGTAATTCGATTTTTTATAATGACGCAATGAATGTGGAGTATTGTGCGGTTTTACGCAAAAATAATAGGTTTTAGTTGCCAAATTACTGACCTTGACAATGATTGCAAGAACTGTGACAGTAGCTCTACAGTAAATGCGCAATAAAAATGATCAGAACTGTATTCCCCTTAACTTAAATATAGATTTTAGAGGAAAAAAAAAAAGGTCAGTGCGGTGTGGTGGAGCGTGCCTTCTGACAAATAAATAGAAGCGCCGCCGCTCATTCATACCCATGAAATATTATCTTTAAAAAAAAGCTTCACCCCAAACCAATATCTATGGCGCTAATTCTGGGAAGTACCGACCCTAGCGTGGGACACAAGAAAAAAATCGGTGCCTTTGAGAATAAACATTGTGATGTTTGGCGCCAAATTCTATGGGGTGTAAAAGGCCATTCATTTTTAAATTACAGGCCACAGATAGACGGAGGGAAGTATTTTTTGTTACACAATTATTTAAAAGCTATTCACTGATTTCTCATTAAGATTAATTCAGTTAATCGTACGCAAGCATATCATTATTTCCTGGTGTTTTTCGGTGAATGCTAAACCAACCAATTAACACTGTCTGTTTTTAAACAAAAGGTAAGTGCTGTTTGTATTTCGTGACATAATCTGTTGTATCACATTATTTAATCCTCCAAACCGGTCAACACCACTGTATACAAAGACTTATAATAGATAGTGAATTACGTGTTTAGGAGCCGCGTGTGAAAACCAAACATACATTATTCTTGAACGAATATATCGCTGATGATCAATTTGTAGTAGTTTTTTCATCATTATCACATAAGTATTAGGTATAAAATAAGTATATTCAGGTATCATCGGACATTTAATTAGCAAAACTATGCGAAGCAGATCTTGTGTTAGCAAATCAAAACCTGTTTAATTTTGAGTCAATAATTTCCTCATCGAAGTTTGATTGTAAAGGTTCCAGGTATGCTTAAAGACTTGTAAATTATATTTACAGCCTGTATCTTATCTGGTATGTCTATATCAAAATATTTAGTGCTTTAACTTGGCCTTACTATTTATCTGGTTAATAAAATGCTAAATTGCATTTACGTATCTCATTATCTAACTGTATTGATGTTAATCTTAATATACTGGTATCTAATAAATGAAGTTATGCATATAGATTATAGATAATATAAACATTATTTTTGGAACCAAGTACGTCAATATATCACAAACAATTGAAAGAGTAAATACAACATTTTATTAAAAAATTCTGTTCGTCTTTATTTTTAAACACTCCATGCGTTTCGAAAATCTTGTAGGTTGTCGATGTTATATCGGTCTATTTTCATTAGATATATTATGTATAGCGAACGGAAAATTTGTTGTAGTGATTAGACCTGTTGAAAAACCCGTTGTTCCTATGAATAATGCAGACTCAGATGCCGTGGGAGATAAGCACCAATTTTACGTTTCTTGATACAAAAATAAAGTTTGATGTAACAAAACCTCATTGGTAACAACACTAATAACATTGAAGTTTTTATTAAATCTCGGTTTATCTGACATTAAACGTGCAATGGCAGAGGTTTTGAACTCAAGATAACTTTTAAGAAATACGTCGTTGAAAATAACTGATAACGTAGATTTTTGTGTATAATCACGATGAAGGTTTCAATGAATTGTTTGTTTTAATAATCATCAAACGTTATTCATTTCATCATCATCATCTTTGGCAGTTGTTCTGATTTTATTTATTTAATCTTTGGCAGTCGTCCTATAACCGAGCCTGTTGATTGTTTTAGACGCCACTTATCATTGACGGTAGAAGTTGTCAAAGTTGGCTTTCATGAGCCAAACCTTAGCAACCGTTTTTGAATTCAAAATAATCCAAAGATTCCTCCAAGACTCTTTGTAACCAACAGCAAAAATATATACATATATTATTTATGTTTCGCAAGAAAGACGCAGCATAATGTGGCAATGACAATTATTTTGAATAGAGAGTCAGTTTATCAAATTCATAATATTATTAAACGCATGACCCATCGTAGAAATAGATCAGTTCTTCAATAAACATCAGTTTATTATTAGTATTTTGTTGTTGATTTGAAAGATGATGTAAATGTTTATGAATGAATTCTTCAACACTATTATATCTTAACATTAAATTAACTAGCAATAATTGATCATTAGTTCAGTTAGGTAATGGTTCGTTATATTGTTTGTTTCGGTTGTTTATTTGTACATAACAGCGCTCTTAGGTACAATTAGTTGAAACTACTTAATTTAATTGAAACGTGTTTTACTTTAGGTAATTAGTAAAAAGCTACTACTTAATCACCTAAAAAAAGTAAAAAAAATGCAGTTTTAATAGTATTTTTATTAACAGAGCACAATTAATTGTATTTTTATTCTTAAAATTATTTGTGTTTAAAGAGAAAAATATTTATATAAGATGTAACCTTTAATTCGACGAAGAGTCGTTTTGTTGTCGAACTAAAATACGAACACAAGCCGAAACGGAAAATTTCCACACTAGTTAAACGGGTCGACATTTCACAATTGTTCAAATATTTTCTTTCAGTTACGTTGCCAGTCGCGACTACAGGCATCATTCTTAACTGTTCATTTTAAATGAAAACGTAACTTTATGCATCTTTAATTGACACACTTTTTGAATATCCTTTCTCTTTCTTACGTCCTCTAAAGAAAAGGACGAAATATTCGTTTCTCAAGTATTTAGTCTGCTTAATAAAATATAAGTCGAGATCTCGTAGAATGCATGGAAAGTCGCTTCGACCACATTCCTTGCAAAAATTAAGTTATTTATTTATAAAAATAAGTATGTGTAGTTTGTTTGTATACTTACAATATAGATTGTCAGTATACAAACAAACTGTACTACTGTATACTGTGTGTTATGTGGTTGATTTGTTGATGTGTGTGATATGCATATATATAGATGCCTATAGTGAATCGTCGACTCCGCTCACTGGCGAACGTTCCACAGACAGACTCAACCAGTGGCGAGAAAGTGTTTCCCTATCCAACCCATTTGTGCCACCTGCTGAAAATCTACCACCTGGACACGAGTTGCCATGACTGACCTGGAAGTCTTTAAATAGACTCTGGCCACAGGTTGGCCGAAGCAAGGAAAACCTGTTCAAGTAATAATAGATGAATCTGCCCTGGAGTGTAAATGTGGTGTTGTCCCACAAACGATGGGACACTTGTTATCGTGTCCTGCCTGTACTGTTGCTTGCACTTCACAGGAGCTAATGGACGCTACTGAGATTGCCAAACTCGTTGCCAAATTTTGGGCTGACTCTATTTGAATTGTCATCGACACGCTTAGAAGAAGATAGTGAATCGTGATGAAATCAGAAAATTCAATTTTCTCATTTCCAACTACTTTTTTATACTATACTATATGTATTAACTTTTTCCATTCAGATTACTCTCCTTTTGTCTTGTTATTTAGGCCAGAATCATAAGAAATTCGCTGTTTTTTATTTTTTATTTGCTGATTCTTTATTTAAATAAATCAGTAAGTAGTTAAATTTTTTCGCGTGAAACAATAGTGTAAAATTAATATAATACTGACAATTACTACGAAAATTACTAAAATTATAAGCTTCAATAAATATTATGTAATCCTACATCGTAATTTCAAATCCAAAGTATTGATTCATCATTATTAGAAATCATAAATAGTCGGATTATTAAGACGAGTCTCAATAAAACGGATTGTAAAGTATAAACGACAGCAAATAACATTCTAAACGCATTTTATGACCGATTAATCAAATTCATATACCCGTTTTCCTTAATCGAAACGATACTTTTTAAACCATGACATCGACTGTTTTTTTTTTTAAATTATCGATGAAAAGTGTCTGTGATGTGGGATTTAGAATGATATAATGAATACGTGTCAATCGTTTCTTCGTCGAGAAGACAGATTGAGACTTCTTCACATTTGACGTTCATGCAGCGTAGGCGCTAACGCAGCGTAGACGTTTCTACGGAGCGTAACCGTTGCTACGTATTTCGTAAATGAACTACGTAGCATACGCGACGTCAACGTGACGCTATAATAGTTAAAATATACAACGCCGCTAACAGACAAAATTGTAGTTTTTGTTTAAAATAAATATAATTATTCCTTTTGGAATAATAATATTTTTGTTTGCATTTGTGCAACTGTTGCATTGTATCGCGTGTTTTTCACGTTTCCGTCGTCCCCCAAAAGGGTGATAGCAAAACTGTATTGGGTTTTACCAAAACGGTTCGATTGACGTTGTTGAGTCATTGTTCCGGGTCTGCATTTTAGTGCATGAATTTTTGTTTTTAACGAACTTTAAATACGGAAGAAATGTCCTATTTAGAGAATTCACGTCATATTTTACCCACTTATTACGTCCATAGCTTATTTACTAAACTTCTTGCAAAGCTATCCGTCACACAACGAGATCAATATCATAATCATATGACCTCGGGTGACAATCCGACGAAAATGATCTGACGTCAAATGTGACCTAGCGATACGTCATCTTGACATCGATAACCGTAATAACGTCAATTGTCACTCTTTTGTTAAACGACATAAACATAATTGATGACTGTTAACTAAATTATTGTAATAGTAAGATCATTTAGTGAGAATCAGAAAAAATTTCGTCATTCAGTCGGAACTGATTTGAATACTAGTTATTAAAGATATTTTTACTAAAGATTTCTTTTGCGGAGTAACAAACCTCTAAATAGGCTAGAGCCTATTTAAGGTTTGTTACTCCGCAAAAAAAAAATCCTTAGTAATTAGAGTAATTTTATCCAGACTGAAGTTGGCACGAATAATGGCGTGACTAGATGTCCAGCGGTCACTAACCTAGTGCCCCACTGATGGAAATCTTGTCTGTTTTGGGGGTATTGTCCTGTAGGCATAGACAAATTGGCATGATGACACGAATAGCGTGTTGCCAATTTTACAGAGAAAGCTAAAGTACGAGTGGTCCTCTACGCAGATAAAAACTCAATTAGAATTACTCCTTGATCTTTGAATCGAATTAAATTCTAGATTTAATAAAAAATAATAATTAGGATTTCGGTCAAAATATCAAATTCCAATCGAGTTTAGAATCTCATTTTCTTATTTAGATAGGAAACGGAGATTCTAATACAATTTACAAAAAATGATAATCTGCTACGAAAAATATAGCTTTTCGAACGGCTACACATACTCGTACTGGCGTATCTTATGAGTAAAATAAATACTGTCATCTGTTTAAAAACTGTACGTACATACATATTCCTCCAAAATATAATATTCAGATGCGTATTATGTAGTTTGCTGATTCGAAAAATTATGTGTCATTCGAAGACTTTTGGTAAGTAGGTACGTATTAGTTGCCATAGGCCCGTAGGTGTATGATATGAAATGGTGGTAGTGATTTTGTGTGTGAGTGGTGTCTCCCTAAGGCATTAAGTTTACCCCTGTACATTGATGTGCTTGAATTGTTAAATAAATAACTATCTACCTTGTTCGTAGAACCTAGTTCAGTTCCTAGGTTACAAGCACGAAGAAGAATGTAAAGGTACTCGACAGAACTATTTAATTAACTCGGCTCACCTCGACAAATAAAACATTACAATACCTTAATACCTACTTTACTCCGTTGCAATCTAGGGCATGATCAGGGCTCTAGACATCAAACCAGTTGGGCAATCGATGTAATGTCTGTCTACAAGGATTCTTCGCTGCCATGGAACTGCGGCACTGCGGGGCTTATAGGCTGTGTGAAATTTACTCGTAATATTTATAGCTGGCACACGATGATTTATACGATACCGGTCTTATTACTGATATGAGGTACTACGCAGTCCTTTGAGAATATGTACCGCGAACCTTGAGAAAAATGTTTCCTAAAAACAGCTTCTATTTATCAAAAAATGAATGACAGAGACGAAGTTCGTGTTCGAAATGTAAAAAATACAACATAAATAGTAATAAAAGCTTTAAAAAAAATGCATGGTGAGGTGATGAGCGCAGCGTTCCAAAATTAAATAAAAAACAAAGGTGTGTCTTTGAATACACGCGTTTAGTTTTTTCTTCGCAAACAGACAATGTGCTAGGATCTAAAAAAGTTTGTATACTAAGATTTTTTGTATAGTTTTGTTGTTGACCTTGAATCAAAATCACGTGTTTCGTATTTTTCTAACTTGCTTACATTCATTCTGTTTCGTTAAAGACGTATTCGCATTGCTTGCCGCCATCAATTATGAATGTGTGAAAATGAGCTTACTGTTTAGATTTTTTAATTAAGTATTCTTAAATCTCTTAAGGTGCGACGCTTGTCTACGTCTAGACCAGTACTGTCAGTCTTACCTTTTAATTGTATAATTCTAGGTATTTAAATTTATTTTTCACTTTGTATATTTTTAACTGGATGCTGGACCTTCTTTTTACTGTTTCAAGCAAATCTAATAAAATCTAAGGTGGACATAGATTTTTTTAAGTTTTTTTGCTTCTAAATTACGTAAGTATTTCCCAATATAGTGCAATTTTATTATTCGGTGCCACGTGACCTGAAGATATAACCTTAGGCATCGGTTGAAATGATTGCACTATTTATCTTTTTATGACATTAGGACAGGAGCGAGATTCCGATATTTTAATCGTACCTACCTATCTTGCCACATAAACTTTAATATTTCCTAGTTTACATCTTGTTTTAGAAATTTCGTCGTGAGTAATTAAATATCAAACATGTGAAAATGAAAATTAGTACCTACCTATTAATTACTATGGGGCCGAAAGCTAACAGAATTTAAAATATAAACATCTGTCTTTTTAATGACATTCGTCAAAGAACTAATCGCACCCGCATCACAAATGTCCGTATACCAATCAATTAAAATTTTGACTATCCTTTGAAACGACAAAGTAATAAGTATAACAACATCGACAATGTAATAGACAACAAAAAAAAAACTAGTCCCAAAAACCAGTCCTAAAAAGAAATCAAAAACATAATCAGCTAGCTATGAATTTCAAAAATGGAATTTACTCAATAATTTGTTTCGCACAGTCTGTTTGCTCTATTTGGAGAACTTTTGCAACTTGATTTTAATCCATTTTCGACAAAGTAATGTAGTTTTCCACAATTGTTGTAAGGTCTGTAGGTTCCCGATCTACAAAACCTGCTATACCGGTGTGTTGAATGACATAGAACTTGAAAATTAACATAGCATTATGAGATATAAACATTATCATGAGATTATTTAACACAGTAACCGACCAACTGGCATACGTGAAACAAGTGATTCGTGTTATGTTGACGTGTGTTGTGACAACATTTTATACATATGTACTAAAACAACATTGTTTTTGAGTGTCTCTAGAAGTGTGGAATTTAGATTACACCTTAGTTGTTTTGTTCTGAGGTGAGTGGAGATTATTTAAACGGTAGTCACCTATTAACATAAAGTACCCACTCAATTTTATCTGAATCGTAAGTCAGTCGCTTTGCTGTGTTTAGTTTCAAGATTCACGTCTTTTTACTGTCGCGCACTTTTTTATGCAAAGTTTGAATTTTGAATTTGGCGGTAATTTGCATTTTAATGATGACGCGTTGTTCAACACAAACAAGTTTTTTTTTTTTAATTACTGATTCTCGATTCTGAATACAAAATTGCAATGCTTGATGAGGTCACTACCACGCCCATTGAGCACTGTTTTTGTTTGTTCCGAATCACGAGTGGATAATATTGCCATACTTGAGTTTACATGGGAAATCGATTATGTCGTCATCATTAAAGTAAGCATTATATCTTTAAATAGATTACTGGTTGATTCATACTCCAACTTCATTCAAATTGTAGTTTGGATACATTGTTTGTTTGTTTATTTGCTACATTCCGTATTCTGTTGTCTTATGATAGCAAGTAGGAATAATAATTACTTGGTAGGTTATTTTGTAAACATAACCAAGTTACAAATAGGATTTCCATTTCTGCCTACACATACACTTTTCTTTGTGTGAGGAAAAAGGAGTAAATGATAGCGTGACGGATGACAGGGGAATATGGAGGAAAATAGTTATTTGTGCAACAAGAGAGCAAAGTCATTTTTTGCTGCGAGTGCTGACTTTTCACGACGATTGAATCACGAGCGTAGCGAGTGATTCTAAAGCTGAATCCTGAGCGTGGCGAGGAATTCAAAGGCACGAGATGCAAAAAACTTTGCTCTCGTGTAACACACATAACTTTTCACTTCAGCAGCGAGAACACTATAAGAGATAAAATAATAAACAGGAATTGATTGAAATAAATATTTATTTTGAATCAAAATAATTAACATTATAGATGATCACCTCGTCTGTGATAAATCCAAAAAATAAGGTCTCCGAAAAACTGCTTGCGCCCTTTGTAAGTCTCGTAGAAGACATGGTATGCTTTCAGATATTTCTTGCGAGACTTCTCAGATAGGAAACTTATTTCTGCATTAATAACTGTCTTGTTGTTTTAACTCTTCCGGTGTTACAATACTGTTCTCGTCGCTAGTTTCACTCATATTTTACGATTATTTTAATATTGTTAACTTATTCAACTCTTTACGCCAGCCACGATTTTTTTTCCCGGTCTTTTATTTAAATTAAGGCGTGTTCGGAAATAGCACCCATGTTATTTTATTATTCAAAATATATAACATAACATTATTGAAACTAGAAATAAATATTTATAGGTTAAATATCAGTTTTATTTGCAGTAAATACTTATTTTCGTTTAAATACAACAATAAGTTAAAAATTCAATAAATTACATTAAAAGACATTTTTGCGAGATCTCTTTATTTAGTACGAAATTCCGAACGTGTTCGAATTCAAAAACGGAACTTCGAAAGGGCTGGTCTTTGTCTCTCTCTCTTTCTAATGGGCGGGAAAGAGATAGAGTGAGAATGTTTCGAATTGTATGATTAACCCAAGGCTGAATAAGATAATCGGGGCTTTCTGAAAAAAATAATTAAAAAGTTACTTTGTCTCACTCAGTGAGCAAAATCGCATTTTGCTCACTAATTTCAGGCAGCAAAACCTACATGTTTGAGCTACTGAAGTGAAAAACATTTTTCACTTCAGTAGCTCAAACATGTAGGTAAAAGTTACTTTGTCTCACTCAGTGGCGGCGTAAAGTTAAAAATATTAAAACAATCGTAAAATATGAGTGAAACTAGCGACGATAACAGTATTGTAACACCGGAAGAGTTAAAACAACAAGACAGTTATTAATGCAGAATTAAGTTTCCTACCTGAGAAGTCTCGCAAGAAATATCTGAAAGCATACCATGTCTTCAACGAGACTTACAAAGGGCGCAAGCAGTTTTTCGGAGACGGTGTTGCTATCTTATTTTTTAGATTTATCACAGACGAGGTGATCATCTATAATGTTAATTATTTTGATTCACAATAAATAGTTATTTCAATCAATTCCTGTTTATTATTTTATCTCGTAAAGTGTTCTCGCTACTGAAGTGAAAAGTTATGTGTGTTACACGAGAGCAAAGATTTTTGCATCTCGTGCCATTGAATCCCTCGCCTCGCTCAGGATTCAAAATCAGCACTCGCAGCAAAAAACAACTTTGCTCTCTTGTTGCACAAATAACTATTGTGCCACACCCTAATAATATGGACAAGGCCAGGAAGATGATGATGAAACACTTTTCGAAAAAAAAAAGTCGTAGTAGTTCTGAGTACGATGGTGTAGTTTTCAGTAGATTTCTAAAGCCTTGGTCAAGAAGTACGGAGTCTTGATATTATCTTATGTAGGATTAAATCTAGTATCCTTATTTATCATAAAAATGTATGTTTTTTTTTTTATTAAAATCCAAATCAAACAAAGATACATATAACCAATAACTTTTCCACTGCAATGTTTTATCCAATCTCGGAGAATAAATCATAAGAGTTCCCCACTTATCATACAGTTCAATAAAAAAGTCAGAGGTCGAACACATCATATCAACGTACGCAAATCGTAACGTCAGATTTATAAGCCTAAATTGATTTATGTTTTTGAGTTGGTTATCAAAAGCAAGATAGCCCTGGCGCCAAATAATTTTATTTGGTCTTCTTTTAAACAAAAAGCTGTATTCTCCATAGGGATTAATAAGCTTGATTTTTTACATATTTAAGCTTTCCATTCCTTTATAGATTTTACAATGTGTTTTTAATGCATACTGTGTCATCATCTTCTGACGACAACAGTCCACACACATAAGCTTCACCAACCGCACGCTACTTATCACGATTCTCGGCAACTCACATCCAGTTGCGACCAGCCACCCTGCGAAGATATACAGGGTGTAACGGAATGGGTATATACATACTTAAGGGTGTGCTACAGACCATCAAACTGAACATGTTTCTCTATCGGAAAAATATCGTAATAGCGAAAAAATTATCTGCTGCCCCGTACATATGTATACCCTAATGTATGGGGCAGCTGATATTTTTTTCGCTATTATTCTGTAGCACACCCTTAAGAGCGTTTACACCTTACGGCATTTCATACAAAAACTCTTAAGACATAATTATGTATCCAGCTTATGCGTATGAAGTATCGTTAAAGTTGGTTCAGTCATTTCGGAAAATAAGGACTTGAAAGTTTGTATGAAATGTCATAAGGCATTAATGCACTTAGGTATGTAATATACCATTTCTGTTACACCCTGTATACTTGCCGTATACTCCTCACATCATAAAGGCGGAAACACACTTACGTGTCGTGGCGTGTCGTGACGCGCCAGAAGCATGTCGGTTTCATACATCGTTGCGACACGACACGCCATGCAAATATGTCCCTAACCATATTAAATGTATGAAACCGATTTGCTTCTGGCGCGTCACGACACGCCACGACACGTAAGTATGTTTCCGCCTTTACACTTACATCAGCTATGTTAGGTTTTTTTCGGCGAGAGGAAAATCCCCGTCGCCCTATGAAATTATACCTGAACGTTATACCTGGCACGTTATAGGTCAACATTAATATTCTAGATTATGGTTATCTCTTACCCAATAGAGCTCTTATTTTCCATTACTTCGTGGAAACTTACCGTAATATTTAAAATACAACAGATGAATAATAAATGTATTGTTTTTCTTTTTTTGCATAATTTCTTGCTATCTCTGGTGTATTGACCGTTAACGTCAACTTCGTCATTAAAGGGCCCCACGCGAATATAAATAATATTGTTTTCATTACTCATACTCTGAAAGTAGGTATGAAGTTGCCTGAGGAGCGGGATGAAAGTAATACTTTTCATCCCTAGGGAGCCCTCACTTCGTTCGGGCGCCAAACCCTGTCTCGGGACTAAATAAGTTACTTTCACCCCTAGGGTAACAATGTACTATTTAAATTACATTATTTCGATGGCAATTATGGAATTTACCTAAGTAGTCAGTTGCCAAATGATATCTACGTGGGTGAACTGTAGGGTCAGGCGAATGTCAAAACATCTGGAGGTCGAATCATGTACCAAGATACTAAATTGTATTTATTTGAATGGATTTCATCTGCTTCTGTTTTGGTACTAAAATCTGTCTTTGTAATTAATTACAGTTTGAAGAAAATACAGTTTAATACAAGGTGTTGTTTTACATCCTCGTCAAAATTCAAGAGGTTGTCACAAAAGACATAAATAATCTAATGTAAATTACGGAACCTAGTTAATTATTACTAAACGTCGATTTTTTTGGTTGTTTAAGTTTGTCAGTATAACAGAGTAACCCCCTTAATGTGGTTTAGTGACTAAGAAATTATCGAATAAACCTTTGAGATTGCATAATGTGTGAAAGCGCGGTTATAGGGCGAGGATCAGATGGGCCGCGTTAAAAACACGGGCGGTTCACCGATTTCCGTAAATAAGAAAAAAAATAAAAATACCTACCCGATTTAATATTGATTCGGGTCGAGAATTATTAGCATAGTTACCTCCTTGAATTTGACGAGGATGCAAAACAACACCTTGTAGAATGAATAAACAGTTTTTTTTTTGTAAAATACAAAACATAGTTCTCACGACAGCCTCGTTGTTCTAGTGGTAGCAAACGCGCTTGCCGAGCGTGACGTCCTGGGTTCGATTCCCAGGTCGAGCAAAGTGTTATTGGGTTTTTCGATCAGGAATTTCTCAGTAGCAGCCAAGGAGTCTGTATTTGTGCCCGGACGATGGCAATAAGCTCGCTCCCTATTAGGTACTTAAACATAACTGGCGAAATGTAGGTGTATTAGTTTTTTTTTTTTTTAAACGTTGCCCCACACTAGGAATTTTTCCTGTATCGTGGGTGCGTTCACAAACATTTAAACTCACATAGACAAACAGCCAGACCCGGAACAACTATTTGTAGGCAATACAAATATTTGTTCCGTGCGGGGATCGAACCCACGACACGCAGCGCAGCAGTCGATCGCTCAACCACTGCGCCAACCGTGCCGTCAATAGCCGTATTATTAAGTACACCTCTGACTTACCTTTCGGGGACTACCAGCGTGATGTTACGTCTTGTTTATTAGCATGCTTCTCTCAATCGTGTAGATCAGCATGCTAATAAATAACGTAATTAACTCAATAGCATCCCCTAAAGTTCACATAACACAATCATTATTTTACTATTATCAATAGATAACATTGTCTCGTCACGTGATTAGCTTATGGTCACGAGAGTGTTAATCATCCGTCTAGCAAATAGGATGATCGATCGTGTTCATTGATAGCTTATATGTAATTGCAACACGTTTATGCTGACGCTGACGTGAAGTTATTTGGGAAATACTTCCCGAAGACGTAAGATCCAGATTTGATCAGGGTATAGAGGAGCCAGCAGAACAAAAGAAAGAAAAAAAGAAAGAATTAAAAAGAAAGAAAGAAAGACTAAAAAAAAGATTAAAAAAGAAAGAATAGCGTTTTGTTCGGGTCCGTGGCTCGAGTCTTCGCCGTATCTATGCTCGACTGATGATAGAATGGGGATGGGGGATTTAGATTGTGTAATTCCAAAGTACTCTCCCCGAAACGTAACCGATAAAAACCGATAGGCTGGCAACTTTGCGGCGATGATCAATGATTCAGGTTCAGTTTTTGACGGCACGGTTGGCGCAGTGGCTGAGCGATCGGCTGCTGCGCTGCGTGCCGCGGTTTTTCGATCCCCGCACGGAACAAATATTTGTATGGCCTACAGATAGTTGTTTCGGGTCTGGCTGTTTGTTTATGTGAGTATAAATTTTAATGTTTGTAAACGCACCCACGATACAGGAGAAATTTCTAGTGTGGGGCAAAGAAGTTTGTTTTTTTGTTTTTAAAGAAAGAAAAGTTCCGAAGATTCCCCTATATTCAAACTTATAAACATACTAACTGTACCCCTTTTTATTTTAATATTTTAGCATAGATGTCCACTATGGGCACTACCTTCAAAGTTCCACGTCCATTCAAAATAAGAGCAGTAGTAATATTAATACTTACTGATATTATTTACTATGCAAAGTCCGTCAGGCTATTGTTTCACTGCACCGAAACAATGTCGTTGCATAACACACATAGATATGCAAATATGCGATTATTTCGCTGAATACAATAGTGGTCTGAGTACTAGTATGTATACAGAAGAGACCACCAGTTAGATTTTCTTGGGATTCTTTTAAAAAGGTTAATAGTGTGCTTATTTGTCAGTACTTTTGTCAAGTTACACTATATTTTTATTGGTTTACACAAATCGTCTCTGAAAACTTTCTTTAATATAAAATGTTTAAATAACTAAACTCTAAAAGTAGAACTAAACCTTTTTGATGTTCATAATTCTTTTTGATCATTGATAAATAACATATACTTATTCAGCATAGAATCTACTGCTTTTCTTTGCTGTAAATTCTGCAGAAAAAGTCTGAAAAGTCAGCTTTTTCGATAGCCACGTTTTCACCTCTAATAAGGTGGGGGGGAGGGGGCTAACACATTATCCTATATTATATTAGGTGATAATAGTGATAAATGATAACATAATCTGATAATCTATGACTATTTCATAAAAGCTTTGATTAGAGCTTTTGTTTTAGATAACATGGCATGGACATGCATTTAAATGAAGGTGTCGGACCTTCATTTTTCGGCTATCACTGACTCTTTTAGTGGCACATAATTACATACCTATACAGTTATGGGTTCAGATTATATTATACTTAGGTATGGGTACTATCTAAGTAAGAGCACGTTAAGAGCCTTTAAATAGTTACTTCATTACAGAATGCAAATTTGCTTTCCTGTAGGCATTCAAAACACAGGCACAATGTGAAATGTTGCGCAAATATTTTATCTCTTTTATCATGAAAATCTATTTATTGATCGTCATGGGGGACACCCACGTTATGAGCTGCCATGTACTCGACTCAACCTTGAACTCATATCAGATACGTATCAACCATTTTTTTTTTCTAGCCTGCTCAGACCCACCCTCGGGCAAAGGCCTCCCTCCACTCCTTCCACTTCTCGCGAACCCGCCATACATGTAACACAGATCATTTACGACATCACATGAATGAGGCGCAAAATAAAGTCGTGATTGTACTGGAGAAACAAAAGCGGATCGGTCCGCTATAACACAGTCGGCTGTATGACATGCGGCTATATTTCCTCATGGTTGCCCTCTCTATTTTTGTTATGAAGTCCCCTAGGGTGCTTCATACTGTATGCCATTGTGCAGTGATCATGATTATTTTAGCAACATAATTATATAACACACGTAGTATAATTTATAAAATTTAAGTACTGCAAGTTTTATAACACGCGCTTTGTGTATTAACTTCATCCTTGGACCGTTGGAAAAAATACATCATCATCGTCATCATCAGCCTATAAAGTTGCCACTGCTGGGACACAGGCCTCTCTATGAGAGGGAGTGGGCTGTAATCCACCACGCGGACCCAGTGCTGGTTGGTAGATGTCACATGTCTTCGATTTTTTAGTTCTAGGAACATGCCGGTTTGCTAACGATGTTTTCCTTCACCGTTTTTGAGGTCAGCGATGATGAATTAAATTACACAAAGTAATGCGCCTGCCTGGGTTCGAACCCACGGCTTACTGCTCATAAGTCGGGGCTGCCACCACTGGGCCACCGCTGCTCTCAAAAAATACGGGCGTGGCCAATTCCAAGTATTAAATAGGTAGCAAACAAGGTCCGCTTGCGCACCTATCTGCTTGTACTCACTTGTGCGATACTTAATAGAAATGGTAAACACGCCCGAAGCTCCGACATTTATAAGTAAACACTTAAGCAACGTTCACTGAGGTCGCCACGTCCGTTCTTATCACTGTTATCAGTGCACAATGGTCATGATTTACACTGGTAGGTAGTTGAATCAGCCGGGTCGACCAACGAACGTGCCCATATCGGATATTGGAGCCAACTATTATTTGTTTTGTTGGAGCTAAGTAAATTCACGTGTTTCGTAGTGTGCTAGGTATAATAACTCCAACTATTTGGTATGTTGTCTGACCTTAAGGTGTCTTTAGAGGCATTCAAATTGTATTTAACGACATCTCAACGAACGGAACCTGCGAATTGACATTCAAATTGACCACTACTCAGTTAAAAATTGTAAGATACTGCCATAATTAGTCAGGACTCAGGGTATTTGGTAGAAGGACTGACACAAGACCACACCCTACACAATTTTCCTCGTGATTGGCGGGTGTCTTTGTGCCGGTCCTTCATCCAATTATCTTGAATAATAAGGCAGTATCTTACAATTTTGAACTGAGCAGTGGTCAATATGAGTGACCTTCCAAACAACCTGTAAACAAGAAACTCTTCTATCCATTTTCTCCTCTTTTAGTCACGTCTGATCTCTGGCTTATTTCATTACGTCTAGGCAGCAAAAACTCAATTAATTCTAATGATCAAGTATAAACGAGTTCGTTAAGGTCAGAGGTCGAACTTTGGCCGATAAGTTATCGGTGAAGGGCAAGCGACGTAACAAAACTTACGACGAACAACTATAATATTCTAATTCATATTTTTCGTTGTTATGAATAACTGGCGAAGGGCGTTTTGGGGGACTGTCTTATGTTATTGACGTTCAAAAAGTGTTGATCTTTAGCCTAGTTTGAATTAAAAACTTTTGATTTGATTTTGAACTCTATAATATTTTAGGTCTAGAATAATTTGTTACTTTTTACCTCGCTAGTGTCATCTCTGCCAAAACGCAGCTTCTGAAAGTTTTTACCTACTTCGTCTGTATAAACGCATGAAAAAAAGTAAAGTACGCACAAGGCCACCGCTTAAAAAAACTGTACTACAATTTACATACACTTACCATGCGTCATGTAAATTCATTATAAGTCGGTTCCGTCTGGGTTCGGAATAAATTCAGCAATGGACTTACGATACAATTTCAGCTGTCGACTCATTGAAAATAGTAAGTTTCTCTTGTAGCAGTTGTTATTAATAGATACTTTTATTCTTTTCGTCTAGTCATGAGTTTTATCTGGGATTTTTATGTTGTAGTGGGTGTTTGGGTGACTGGGGCAGGTTAGTAGGTAGATAGGATTGTAGACGATAATTGACAAAAATGCCTTATTGTAGACCAAAATACATTTTGGACAAGACATTACTAATGTTAATTTGGAGCTTCATTGAAAATTTTCGCATCATTGCCTTATGTATTCTTAATTGCCTTGTGTATCCTTATGTATTGTTACTTTCGCCCAGAAAGACACATTTATCTCATAATAAAAGGTGCTTAAAACACATTTTTCAGAATTTCTTTAAATTCAAAAATTAATCGACCGGAACATAATGATCGACCATTTCGTGCACATTGATGGAAGTTTTCGTTCTATGGGTCGGACTATTTGGAATACTAGCTCGAGTCGAGTATTGTTTTTAGTTGCGTTTTTAGAAATACTTTGTGAAACTAACAGACGAGAGCATTGGAACTAAATAAATTCACGAAATTAATAATTAAATGTAAGCAACAGATGAATGGTTCTTGATTCGGTTCGATGGTTTTTAAAGTAGCTTTACTTCCTCTCAGGAAAACCACAATTTTGCACGACCTCACGTGCTTCATTATCAGTAAATATTTCAAGGTTTCCATTATTTTTAATAACAATATAAATATTAGCAACATCAAACTATATATATTCAGGATAACGCGCAGTTGTGTCCACGATCCAATTAAATTTATCAATATCGGTTTGCGTTAAGGTCAGAATGCAGCACAGACACACACGGAGACTAACGAGTCTTTGTATTCTGTTATTGTTTGAACAACTGAATGAACGACTACGCATCAGCTCTATAACCACGTGGTGTTTGAATAACCATGAAATTCAAAATAATGTCCAATCGAAACTGTTGACTTAAACTTGAACCTCCGTGCTGTCTATGAACTGATCTTTAGGTCAGTCATTGGCTTCTTTACTGTACTGGCTTGTCAAGCCTTATGCCTCATAGCCCCACACTTTAGGAACAAAATAATATAATACGTGGGATGGTGGTAGTTTTAATCTCAATCCTGCTGTTGATAATGACTAAATGAAATGACTTGAAATCAAAGCGAAAACATTTTTATGGGAAAAACTAGTTTTCATTTACGATCTAAAGATAGCGTAGTGCGCAGATTCATTTGAAGGCTACATTATTCAATTTGATACTAAATTTAGCTGAGAACTGTCTCTCTTATAAGTCTAAAGGCGGAAATACACTTACGTGTCGTGGCGTGTCGTGATGCGCCTGAAGCATATCGGTTTCATACATTTAATATGGTTAGGGACATATTTGCATGGCGTGTCGTGTCGCACGCGTTCTGTCGTGGCGCCGACTGCTCACCACCGATTGCGCCAGAGCGGTGGAGGGGGTTATGACGCGACACGACAGAACAGGCAAATGTGTTTCTATACCGCGTGGCTCGTGGCGCGAAATTCTAGTAGACATTTTTTTAATAATCACTTATTATATTTGCAGAATGTTTCTGATAAATGTCTGACGAGCTTATTGAACTTGTTTGTCAACGAAAAGTTTTATATGACACAAAGTGTAAAGAGTTTAAGGATAATTTAATCAGAAATATTATCCGAATTCGAAGAAAACGTCATGTACGTTCAAACGCTGCAAAGGTTCGAAATGTACTGTTCAGAAAAAACGCCATAGCACGCCACGACACGACACGTTAGTGTGCACACTCACCGTCACGACAGTAAGCATCGCGACACGCCACGACACGTAAGTGTATTTCCGCCTTAATGAATATAGATTATTCAGTAATAAATAATAGACCTTCCTCAATCGACGCACAAACATTAAGATAGTTTTGATGATAGACTGACAAGTTCAAGGTCGGCCCATTGCATCGCAAGATTTTCTAACTGATCCTCTCGAAAACCAATCTTTGCGGTTCTTCTCAGTACGATATCTAAACTACGAAAAAAACTATTTTACAAAACGTCACGCCTGTAATCCGTGAAGGGTTAGGCAGAGGTGTAGTACAGTCACGTCTAATAATATGTATACACGCAGCAACTTTTAAAAGTGATTTTCTCCTACTGTATTGATTAGGGTTTAACGTTTTCACGAACATGGAATTTTGGAAGCCATCCTATTACGAAATAGGTCTTATCTCAACGTAGAAACCGTAATTTCACGAGCAAATCACTTTTCAGATTTCCAAGTGTATACATATTATTAGACGGGACTGTACCTAATGGTACACCCAAATTTCGCGAGTTATGTAAATGCTATGTAATAAGAGGCAGGCCTATTGCCAGCAGTCGGGCTCAAATCCAGACTCCGTGACTGCTACGAAGATATTCTTGATAGAAAAACCTAATTTAAAAAAAAATGCTATTCCATAAATTTTGACCGCGTACGTATTGCACTTTTGCAGGAAACAGACGATTTTTAATTAAATTACTGACAAAAAAAATCTATGTCCCGCGGGTTCAGAATGATGTACCATCGGAAAAGTGAGAATGTGGACACTTTTCAAACAAAATCCCGTGCACACGATGACATCTGTTTAACACCCTTATTACTATTGGTCCGCACAAAAACTTTGCGGACCAATAGCGGTAAAACAAAAAAAGACCCGACCGAAAAATACATGACCGTTTTTTAAACATGTATTGTTTTAAACACAATCTCAGGCTCTGTTAATGATCCCAGATGTTTGACCACAGTTTTTTTTTTCATTTACGACACCAAGGGACTCGGCAAAAAATAGATGCTGCGATGCTATTGGTAGCTGAGCGTTAATAAGCGCTTCTATAGCGGCCGGACGCTGCAAGTAACGATAGTCCTTACAGTGGTCAGATACGCAATTTGGTGATAGTACCTACTGAGTATATGGTAAGCGTTTTCGCGTAGCTGTCTCTTACACCCTGGTTGACTAGACTCCTAATGAATGACGTAATTGCCTCGGTTCTGCTTCGCCACTCGCTGTTTTTACATTACTTTATCACGTATTCTTTTTGGTATTTGAATACCGGTAAATCTACTCAATTGTACGCAGACAACTACGCACTCGCATATATTTGAATTGTTTACTCATAAAATAGTTATTATTTTATTTATTTATTCATAAATGCATAGTTATGTTTATTATGCTACAAATTGACTGGTTGTTTGCGTAGTAGTATAGCTACTGTGTCGGCCAATATTTCTGGAAGAAACTGCAATTGGATGTCAGTTAAATCACTTCTATTATTTTATTCTGCAATTCGCAAACCTCTGTCTGGTCAGTGTCTGCTTTCAATGCACGACTCGTTCGAGGTTTATTTTGTGTTATTTTTTAACAGTAATTTAAATAAAAAGCGGATAGCCTGAACGGGTCATGATATGCAACAGTTTATTCTTAATTCTATACGAATACAATACATGTCATACAGCTAGTTTTCACACTTGCCTAATTTATCGATTTGCGAACGATTGCTAGACCAGTCACATCTGCCCCTACAGAAGGCGCTTTCATACCACCACCACACTGCCAAGAGTCTCACAAAGAAAAAAGAGAATACAATCTTCTTAATTCTTCTTCTTACCGTATCGATGACAATTCAAAGTCAAAGAGCCAGCCCAAAATTTGGCGACGAGTTTGGCAACTTTTAGTAGCGTCCATCAGCTCCTGTGATGTGCAAACAGAATAATTCTTTAAAAGAAATTCAAGAATCATGTTCTTGATCTAATAGGCATGCATTGTGTCACCAATACACTAGTACGCATAGCTACTTCAAAACATTAGTGAAACTTATTATAACACATAATCGTAAAGTAAAACTTGCAATAGGACCTCGCACTGCGCTCAACGTCCATTTCACCCATAAACGCTTATTTATTTATGAGTTTTATCTTTAATAGTCTCGACTCTCGACTCAACTTGTAAGTGTGGATGTAGAATTCCACCTGTTTCTAGCGAAAGCGAGGTTTTGAGAGATTTAAAAGCTAAATGTTAATTATTAATAATTTAATATAATAATTTATTAATCCAGCGAAAATTATTAATTAATAATTTTCATTGATTAATTTTAATTGGTTTGACCTCAAATTTGGAAGTAGTCACTCTTAGCTCCTAATGCGGCTTTACACTCTGTTTCCACACCAAAACATTCCCAATATTTGAGGGTATCTATCTATCCATTGGTATTACTGCTATCTTGGTACCTAAATAATGCAAAGCTTATAGTGAACAAACATGTAAACCTGCAATGCATAACCATTCCTCCGTTTTTGAGGGGGCGATAATTCGTAGGTGGAAATTGTAGATAAGATAACGAAAACTTAATTTGGTTATAGTCCCAAATTGGATCATGGATTAAGACATACCTACCTACCTTAGATTCTGGTTGTAATATAAAATTATACAGTGTACCACTGTGTATATTGTAGACTATAGCATTATCTACCTACCCCACAAAACTAATGGTCATTTAAACCTCAACAGGGGTGATACAAGATGAAGCAACGGGTGGCGACGGACGAGCGGCCCTTCAAAACGGGGTCGACCGATGACTCCCGCACCAGTGAAGAACCCGTCGCGGCCTTAGTAAGTATTCACCAAACTTAGCTCCTACAGTTAACCCATTTTTCGTAAATACTCGTATTAACGGCGTGGAACTTGAGGCTAATAAAACCTCATTTGATTGTTTCAAAATACATAAACAAAAAAAAATAAAGATGACAAGAAAAAGTTCATTGTCATCTCTGACACTAAAATTTTAATACATGGTCAACAGAATTGGAAAAAAACGATAATCAAATGGGGCAAAGCGAGATGCCCCGATTCGTCCAACTTTCCTGCTATGATACAATTTAAAAGTCTTAATACATATTTTATAGTTTTTTTCGCCGGCCTCCATATCTGCTACGTTCTGTGTGGCTTCGAACAAATTCCTCGTCCTAAACCGCTAGGGTTCTGCGCCACCAAGGCTCTTGAGTGTCAGACGGATGAGATAAAAATAAAAACCGAATGTATTAGTACCTGCAGCTGTGAAATTGAAGAATAAAAAAACCAGACTACAATGAACATCCTCAATCAATGACTGTAAGGAAACGAATATAGAAGTTTTGATGATTTAGACACTGTTTCAAGAATAAGATGACAGCCGCTGAAAAAAAACTGAAAAGAAACAGACAAATACGCAAGATCGCTGAACGAGTTATAAACGCTATTCTTCTCGCTACAATTTCTTTGGCGTTTACTGAAATTACTATGACCATACTGATTCTGTTGCTTTAACAGAAACGTATAGTAGTAGTGTATTGTTACTGAAAACTAACTATTAACGGAACTCTGATCAATTCACGATGACTCTTAAAAGAATTTGGCACAGAAGGAGAGAGATTGCACAGAAAGCAGCCGAAACAATGCTAGATGTTTTAGCTTGGGCCACACTAGTATTGGGAACCTATATTTTATTAGCATGTTAAATCATGTGTCTTTAATCTACTTCACTAAGAAAAACTGGATCCTGAAACTTGCTGGATTACCTTACATACAGTTTAAACAGAAAACATTTCACAATTACAAAATGATCAAAATAGTAACCTGTAAACAATTAGTCCGAAATGGAGCTGGTTTAATGGAAACAGAAGCTAAATACTTTAAATTTAACGACTCGCCGTGCTTGTTTCGCATCTCATCAAATAAATCAATTAATTCCATTACGAAGCATATATTTTGACTTTAAACTAGTAGCAACAAATAAATGTGTTTACCATAATCCATAGTTTTCTATAGAACTCTTGTGAGTTCTTACTAATTATTTTTCGAATTGATTACGATAAGTCTACAAATGTATAGCATATCGATTGACATATCGAGGTCTTCGAGTTACATATTGACATTGTGACATACATAAGGGGTCAAGGAAACTTCAGTTCTTGGGAATTCTTTGCTCATTCATTTTTTGCAAGTAAAAATATTGATTCATCTTACTTTTATTATAAATGCTAAAGTTTGGATGGATAGTATTGTTTGTTATTAAATCACGCTAGAACGGCTACGGCTGGACGAATCTGTATTATATTGGAACAGAGATAGATTATAGTTTGGAATAGCACATAGACTACATCCCGGAACACATGAAAATTTCCACGCGAACGAATTCGCGGGTAACCGTTCCTAACTAAATACATACATAGATCACCTGGCCCTGTGTGGCTTGGTAGTAGTGAGTCAGTTGGCTTGGTATAATAAGTATACTACTCTTTGGACTAAACGCCTCGTTCATGGCGCCAAAAACTGAAGTGCACCTCCTTGATCGTGATATCGTTTTAAATGACAATCAAGCTTGTCAAAGCAATTAAAAACTTCAAACAGGCACCAAAATCCAAGTGAAAGATAAAATTGATAAGATTGTAATCAACAAACTATTAATAGAACTAGCAATAACCTCCTCCTTTTGGAAGTCGGAAAAATATTGACAATGGTGCACGTTATAATCATTGATACGGGAGAAGAAATCATAGCGAACAGAGGCAAAGGTGACGTTATAACGAGCCCGATAAAAGAAGAAACTGAGAAGCACGAGTTACTTCGAGGTGTGATTTGTGAAGTATCTTCCGTTCTTGATTAAAATAAAAGATATATCAGTGGTCATTGATGAGGTAGACAATATACATACCATCTAACTCTGTATTGTCTAAACAAAGTAGTGACAATAGGGATGATGACTGGGTAAAGAAAACGAAATTCTATTTTGTCCGTCAATCAGGTAACACAAAAATATTAGATACGTATTTTTTGTTTTATCAAGTTAACAAAATAATACTTGGTTATAAGGCATTAAAGTTGAAGAGCGGGGGATCACTACGTCACAACTAGGTATAAAATGTACTGAGCCGTGACGTCATGCGCCATTTCAACTCAAAATATCTCCGTAATTTTACGATTACGTGAAAAAAGAAAAAATACGTGCCAAATACTTTTTAATAATCTACCCGATAGACAAATAAAAAAAAATGAGTCACCATCCCTATTGTGACACATAATACGTCTTGATATCGTGTGCCTTTGCTGTAGTTTGCACGTCACAGGAGCTGATAGACGCTACTGAAAGTGCCATGCGTCGTCGAATTTCGACACGCTAGGAAAAAGAAGGGAATATTTAATTCTTTAAGCACACAGTACAGATGCGGCAGTCAACCTATGAGTAATGCAGATACAAACAGTGGGAAGTGTACATCTAAAAGTGTTTGAATCAATTTTATTTTAATAATATGTATACCAGGACATAATAATACTGTTACGAGCTGACCACCAAATTATCACTAGAAATCTTTAATTAACTTAAAATAGTGAAAACACTTCACAAACACTTAAACTTAATCACAATTACAGAATTTATCACTAATCACTTAGATATCGCACTAGTCGTTCACTTCGATCGCTTCGTTTCGTAGCCAAAATCAGACTGACTCCTTCCGCTAACCCGTCGCCTATTTATACGGCCGACCCATGTTCGAGAAACTTCCACAACTTCCGTGAATGTCTAGGTAGTTCCTTAGGGGAAACCCATCCTTCGAGAAAGTTCTACAACCTTCCCGAACCTTCTAGATGGCTCTATAGTGGAACCAATCCTTCTAGAAGGTTCCAGAAAGGTCCAGAACTTTCTCGAACTTTCTAGACACTTCCATCGTGGAACATTCTAGACTCGACCGTAGTCCTAGAATGTTCTCGTAAAGCAGTCGGCGTAACAATACTATGTAGGCAAGACTGACAATGACACCACGATACATTAAGAAATCGGTCATTTTTAAAGAGTTTTTCTGTAAACTCTCAATATTACAGTTTTGAAATCTACACCAGTAACTATGGATCAGGACAGAGGCACATGGGCGGCATAAAACTCCGACACCGAGTTAGGCACTAACTACAAGATAAAAAAAATAGTGCGTGGAGTCCCTCCGCGCGGAAGAAGTGAAACTTCGTAATAATACACGCATGCGTTCGAGCGCCACGCATTCACTCTCGTTATTTTATTGAGCTTCTTAATAATATTTTTTTGTTTTCTTGTTGTATTATTTTTATTACATAATTATTACATAAGTTTATCGCGGTTATTCTACTCATGGAAATTGAGCGAAGGCTGGTCACAGCGAAGAGTCGAATGCATGACTGTTTGCACGCCATCTTGCGTACCTAGTAGAAATTCGTAGTCACAAATCTTGTAATACTGCCATCTCTTAGTGAGTTTTAGAAAATATTCCCTCTCCATGGTTCGGCGCAGTACGTCTTCTTCCATACTTATACTATCCTACTTATATTATAAATGCGAAAGTTTGTGAGGATGGATGGATGTTAGTTACTCTTTCACGCAAAAACTACTGCTTGGATTTGGATGAAATTTGGCACACGGGTAGTTTATAACCTGGATTAACACATAGGATACTTTTTATCCCGATAGTATGTTCCCGTGGGACAATTTTCGAACTTTCACGCGGGCGACGCCGCGGGCATAAGCTAGTTAGTCATCATTTCAGTAGTCCCCTTTATAGCCAAGTATTTCAGATTACAAGTTGCAAATATAAGGGGCCACTAAGATAGAAAGTACAGATGCTTAATATCTGCAGGGCTTAAAGACGTCGATTACTGGAATATCTTAAACTGATTTATTACGGCTATTAAAATAACGATATCCATTCAATGTGTTCATCCTGAATAATTATTCTGCAACAGTTTACTGGCGCTATCATGTTTGAATATGAAATACTCATCACATGTGTTGTAAATGCATACTATTTTGTAGCTATTAAACCTCTCTGGTAACATGTTCAGCTTAAGAAGAAAATACTAGTTTAAATATGCTTCTTATTCTATCCGTTGTAATGACAACTAGCAATAAAAATTTTTTCACAACTTTTAAGCCGTATTTTCCTAGAAATTACAACACGTTATCAGCACGAAAATGTCATAGGAAATACAGTTAATCTTATTACAAATAGTGTGTAAAAGGTTATATTGTGAAGTTGAATTATTCGTAAAATTTTATTTTTCGAGATGTCCAGTGGTGATTCTGGAGCGGTCAGATGGTCTTCATCAACAATACCCTCGCTTCTCCTATCTAATAGAGAAGGGTACCCTTCGTGGAAGTTTAAAATGAGGAACTATTTAATTCATGAAGATTTGTGGTGCACAATTGATGGGTACGATGAAGGAGATGCCACCTCGGAACAGGTAAAATCTCGAAATAATAAGAGAGCACTAGCAAAAATTTGCTTAACAGTAGATGGCTCTGCAATAACGCATATTAGAAGTGCAAAGTCTGCTCTAGAGGCCTGGAAGGCATTGCAAGATGCTTATGAAGATAAAGGCATGGGCAGAAGGTTGACTTTAGAGAGAAAGTTATATAGGCTCTCGTTGAATGATTTTCAAAATATTGAAATGTACATTAACTCTGTTTTGAGTACTGCACAAGATTTGGCTGACATCGGCAAGGTAATTGAAGATGCTTCGATTGCTGCGATCTTATTAGGAGGTCTTTCTTCGAAATACGAGCCTCTAATAATGGCATTGGAGAATAGCAATGTAGAAGTAAGTACCGAGCTAGTTAAAAGAAAGCTACTGAATGAAATGTCAAAGATTGACTCCACAGAAAGTGATGCAGCTTTTCAATTGAAAAATCGATCTGACATTGATGTTCATAAAACAAAAAAGAAGAAACCAATTGTATGCTATGAATGTAACAAGCCTGGACACAAACGACCTGACTGCCCTCTACGTAATAAGGTAAAGAAAGGCGTTAGTTCATCAGACAAGGAGACTTCTTTTAGTGCTCTTGGTTCTTCGTGTTTGGAGATAAATAAGTGGTTTATTGATTCTGGGGCATCAAAACACATGACTCCTAGACGGGATTGGTTCAAGGACATCAAACCATTAGAAGGTAGCACTGTTACTGTTGCCAATGGTGAGAAGATCGACTGTGGTGGTATTGGAGACATATCTATTAACACTGTGTGTAATGTGGTAAATAGCATCAAAGATGTTGCGTATGTACCTAAACTTACTAATAATTTGATTTCTGTCAAGAAAGTCGTAGACAAAGGTTTTGTAGTACTTTTTGATAAAAATGGTTGTAGTTTTTATAGAGATAATGATTTTTCTTTTGAAGGTGAGGCGGTTCTACATGGTTCGGCTAGTGGTGGACTGTACACTCTCGATTGTACAACTAATTCCCTCCAAAATCTGGCGTACGAAGTGCACTCTGACTCGTTGAGCAGGTACCTGTTATGGCACAAACGGTTAGGTCACTTATGTCGCATTGGTATGAACCAATTAAAGAATTCTCACGTAGGTATAGATTATACTAAAATAGATAAATCGAGTTGCGTTGCCTGTGTTGAAGGCAAGCAGGCGAGAAAACCTTTCAAGACGATTGCGTACAAGAAAGCTACCTCAAAGCTAGAATTGATCCACTCAGATTTATGTGGACCAATGTCTGAGACATCATTCCAAGGTAATAAGTATGTTCTTATTTTCATAGATGATTTTTCGCGGATGATCTATCCGTACTTCATTGCTTCTAAAGCACAAGTTAAGGAAAAGTTTTGTATTTTTCAAGCATTAGTGGAAAGACAAACCGGCGCTAAAATCAAGAGATTGAGAACTGACTGTGGAAAGGAGTATGTCAATAAAGAGCTTGCGGATTACTTAGCTACAAGAGGAGTGACGCATGAGACTACAGTAGGGTATAGCCCTCAATCAAATGGAGTAGCAGAAAGGACCAATCGTTCCATCGTGGAAAAAGCACGGTCCATGTTAGCTCAGAGTTCGCTATCCAAAGCGTACTGGGAAGATGCCTTCAAGACTGCTGTATACTTAAAAAATAGGTCACCACATCGGGCTCTAGAAAGTAAAACACCTTTTGAAAAATGGAATGGGAATAAGGGTGATTTGACCCATTTGCGTGTGTTTGGGTGTAGAGCACTTATACAAGTTCCCGCTTGTCAACGGAAGAAACTTGATCTGAAGACTAAAGAAGTAATCTTTGTTGGATACTCAGAAGATCGAAATGGTTATTATTTCAGGGATTCTTCAAATCCAAGAAGCATACAGAAGTCGAGAGATGTAACATTTTTTGAAAATCATTTTTCACAATTAAAAGGAAATGCTGTTGAATCTGTGCAAACGGAACCAGTAATTTTGATTGATGAACAACAGCAGCAGGATGAGAATGAAGTTCGTCAAGAAAATAATTCTGTATGTAGTGATGATGAAAATGATTATAATTCAGCAGAATCAGAGGATCCTACAAGTCCTGAACGGATAGAGCGAGCTGTGGATCAGCAAGTAAGCAGATATCCTACTAGGATTCGTAAACAACCTGATTTCTTTACGTCTAAGGTATTTGCTGAAGAGATTATTGAACCGGAGAATTATGTCGAGGCAGTTAATTCAAATGATGCTGATAGATGGCATTTGGCAATGACTGATGAACACAATTCTTTGTTAAAATTAAAAACCTGGAAGCTTGTTGACCGACCCAATGGAAATAAGGTCATACCTTCAAAATGGGTCGTTAAAGATGGATGCTGACGGAAATATTATGAAGTATAAGGCAAGACTAGTGGTTAAAGGTTTCAGACAAGTGGAAGGTGTTGACTACAATGAAACATTTGCCCCTGTAGTTCGTCATTCTTCACTCCGTACATTGTTTGCTTTAGCTGTAGAAATGGACCTAAAAATGAGACACTTGGATGTTGATACAGCTTTTCTAAATGGAGATCTTGAAGAGGAAGTTTTTATGGAACAACCTCAAGGTTTCGTAAAGAAAGGACAAGAAGCTCAAGTTTGTCTGCTGCAGAAATCCTTATACGGGCTCAAACAAGCACCGCGAGCATGGAACAAGATGTTGGATAAAACACTGTTGAAATTAGGTTTTGAAAAAACTCCTTCGGAACCATGCGTATATAGGAAACTTTTTGGTAAAGAGTTAGTCTTATTGGCAGTTTTTGTCGACGACATTATTGTTTTTTACCAAAATGAAATGACATTTGACATTGTCATACATGACCTGAAAAATATTTTTTCAATAAAAGTTCTGGGAGAATTAAAATATTATCTCGGATTAAATATCCATAGAAGCGACGATGGTGAAGTAAAGGTTAGTCAAAAAACATTTATTTCAAGTTTGCTGAAAAAATTTGGTATGGATATGTGCAAGACGGTTGAGACTCCATCAACCCTGAAGAAGCTGAGTACTGGAAATGGAGAAGACGAGTATCCATTTCAAAGTTTAATTGGATCCCTTATGTTTTTGGCAGTAAACACTCGCCCTGACATAGCATTTGTGACGAGCTATCTCAGTCAGTTCAACACAAAGTTCAATAAAGAACATTGGCTAGCAGCAAAGAGAGTGTTGCAATATTTGAGAGGTACAATGGATTATGCTCTTACTTACAGAAAGAGTGGAGAGTACCTAAAGGGATACACGGACGCAGATTGGGCTAACTGTAGCATGGACCGAAAGTCATATACTGGCTACTATTTTACGCTGGCTGGAGGTCCTGTAATGTGGCAAGCTAAAAAGCAGCAGACGACTGCTCTGTCATCTACTGAGGCGGAGTATATGGCACTAACCGCTGCGGCTAAAGAGGCGTGTTATCTAAGACGATTTGTATCCGAAATAACCGGTAAGTCCGATACTGTTACTTTGTTTAACGACAGTCAGAGTGCACAAAGTTTAGTGCACAACCCTGTCCATCACGAGCGAACGAAACATATAGATACAAGATATCACTTTATACGGGAGAAGGTATCTGACGGTATTATAGATATTAAATACGTCAGATCAGATTTGAATTTTGCTGATATGCTAACAAAACCGTTAGGACGTATTGCACATAAAAGATGTGTAGCTGGTTTAGATTTAGCATAGGTTTTGATAATGTGGTATTCTTTTTTTTTATTGGAGAGTTTTAATTGAGGGCGGATGTTGTAAATGCATACTATTTTGTAGCTATTAAACCTCTCTGGTAACATGTTCAGCTTAAGAAGAAAATACTAGTTTAAATATGCTTCTTATTCTATCCGTTGTAATGACAACTAGCAATAAAAATTTTTTCACAACTTTTAAGCCGTATTTTCCTAGAAATTACAACAACATGCTTTTAATACGGTGACGTAAAACATCGACATGTCCTAGAACCAAAATTCGAAGACCTGTTTCTTACACCGAACTGAACTAGCCTCGCGTGGTGGGCTATGGGTCTATGGCCCACTCCCTCTCATAAAGTGGATACCAGTCTTCCAGCAGTGGTAACGTTAATAAACTGATGTGCATTTACTGTAATAAAACTATGCTGAATTCTAAACTAAACTTTAATTTCCTTTCAGGTCGTTCCTCCAGATGGCGGCTGGGGTTGGGTGGTGATGATCGCGTCCTTCTGCTGCAACTTCTTCGTAGATGGGGTCATCCTCTCTAGTGGAGCCATAACTACTGCCATTAAAAAAGAGTTTAATGTAAGTTCCGGATTAAGCTCAGTTTGTACATCGATTCCAGAACCTAGTTTTTTATTTTCATCATTTTGCGCAAACCATCTACATACTCGTATATACAGGGTGACTGATAGCAAATTCGCATATCGAGGAGGTAATTTGCTAATTATTGGAACTTACTTTCCCTAACTAAAGTATTATCGTTTAGGAGATATATCAATCTTTATATTTTATTGAAATATTTCCAAAATTTGACATTCAAGCATTCATAACTTCAGTTTTTTTCAATATTTCAGTAATTTTTATTAGGTATTTGTTGGTCAGTCATAAACATTTGTGATCAAATTTTTTAACCCTAGTTTCAGGGAAGTTCCGAGGTATTTTAATCACCAATGTGTCAATCAAAAATTGACATATCTCCTAAACTATAATAATTTAGTTAGGGAATCATGGGAGATATCCCGTAAGTGATAGTATAAATTTTCTGTTTTTCCTCCATGGGTGCCATTTTTGCGTCTCTCCGCGTTGGTGGCAATGAAAATGAGGTCAAAATGAAAATCCAGGATGGCACCGAGGAAAATTTTCAGATTTTTCTTCATGGGTGTCGTTTTTGTAGTTCTCCGGGTCGCTGATAATTAAAAGAGAATTTTCTTCGGCGCCATGATATATTTTTATTTCTACCTCATTTTCTAGATTCAAATAATGAAATTTAAAATACACAATGTCTCAATATCCTCCCCTAGGCTATGGCGTAGCTCGGAAGACATGTGTAAAATAAATTCTGGTTCAACCCATGCAATCTAAAATAAAAATTGGCCAAGTGCGAGTCGGACTCGCCCACCGAGGGTTCGGTAAAAATTCACTTTTGTAATGCGCATTAATTAAATCATAAAAAAATATAATGTTTTAGATTTTTTTTATGATTTAATTATTTTTTCCTGTAATTGTAGTATAAGACGATGTTATTTGCCGAATTTCATAGTTCTAGGTCAACGGAAAGTAAAAATATACGTTTTTGCGGCATAAACGGCCCAATCATTTTTCACGTTAACTTAGAAGTTTGATTTTTCACAGCTTGAAAGGGCCTTTAGACTTACATATATGATTTTTATTTCAACTCGATACCTCCAAGATAAAGGGTTTTGACAGACAGACAGACGGACAACAAAGTGATCCTATAAAGGTTCCGTTTTTGAGGTTTGAAGTACGGAACCCTAAAAATGCCATAATATACTTTTTTCTAACCAGAATGAATTCTCTGGCTTCTGCCTTTGAAAATCTCAGACTTTTTTAATGTGTTGCTTAAGTTGGAAAGTTGGCTACGAAATGCAGATGACATAAAAAAAAACAATTGATTATCTGTCGTATTTCAGACGGATGTCCCGCCTATTTCTGTGTCCATCAAACATAAGACATATTACTAAGAATTACGTCACTGCCGTGCCTCCGTTTTATAACTTTACAATTTGACCAGCAACAATAGATCCGTAGAAACACACAACGCATGAACAATCTCGCGAAGAATGATAGATCTTTTGAATTTAGTCACTTCGTTTTAGTAGTGTTCGTGTGACCAGATGTCTGGTGTTATTCAGGCATATCCTGTTGAAATTTGATTCCTAAACTGTCATGCATTGTTGTTTTTTTCAATTAACTTGCTCGTATGATCAGTGCAGACTAGGTTTTATAAAGATGCGACGGTTCAAATTATAATCAGATTTTCGAAAATGTTATCGACGGAAATCATTCGAAAACAAGCGCCAATATTCGAAGGCCATGCTTCATAAAAATGTTTGTGAAATAACAACAGTTACGTGCTCTAAGATCGTCAAGGTTGTTGCCGGTTAGCTGAAGTGGGTCGCCAAGAAAACGAATACTGAATTATCGAGTGAGTGTGAAATCAAATAGCATTTTGGCTATTACTTGTCGGTGTTATGATGGGTCATTGTGCCAGATTTTTGTGAAGAATGCATCGAGCAATATTTTACCATGAGAATTTGATGTTCCCAACCTAACTGATCCTCGCGTCTTTAGAAGAACTCTTCAGTGTGATCACGATAATTTATATTATTTGATGTCCAAAGTGGTCCTTATTCGGGTAGCTACATGGGACCCGAGATTTTGAAAGTTGCTGTACGTAGGTACGTGGGTTATTTTTAAAGTCCAATTAAAAGATGTCTGCGAATTCGAGGTAATTCGATAAAGGCGCCAGGTTGACGCATCGATAAGCGATAATACCTACGCGTGTTGAGCTCCTGACACAAAATACTCGCAATACAATTGAAAATCCTCTGAGCTTTTTATAGAAGATTGTAATGCAGCTCAACAAGGTGAAGAATCTTAAGTACTAAAACGTGTCTAGATTCTCGGTATCTCAGGATTGCTTTGAACTGACCAAAACTGGTTCTTAGTTAGTATCAAAATTTCTTACGGTACCTACATTGGGATTTCCCTGTACCACCCAGATTATTGTATTTTTTTTATTAGGTATCTTCACTTCGGGGAACTTGCAAATCATCAGGTCTTTTGAATATTTGTAGGGAGCGCTTGATTGGCTTTCGTTTTACATCATCTTTTTTTAAAGCTGCTGCAGTTTTTGCTTAACATTGTATAAAGCGAACCGCGGCTGAATGTCAATGTTGTGTTGAACAATAAAATTATAATAATGCTATGGCCAAGGTTCCATCGTGGTGCTACAACGATCCATTCATTCGGTCACTCAGTCAATCATTGAATGAACTGTACTTAGATAGTTATAATATATTTGCGGTTCTGCTACATGTAGGTATAGATAGGTGCGTTTTATTTAGGGTTGCCATACCTCCGAATATTTCCTGTCAAATCTAGGATAATAGAGGTGTCCAGTATGAGAAGGGAATTTTACAACATCCGGAATTACCACAAATGAGAAAGATCGCGATTCGATCAGAAGACCCCGACCTGGGTTTAATTCCGGGAAAATTTTATTGGGTTTTCCTATCGGGAATTCCTCAGTAGCTGTCATGGAGTCTGGAGTCGTGCCCGGTAGATGTCAATAGGCTCGCCCCCTATTGCACGGGACTTAAACATAACTGGCGAAATTTGGGTGTACTATTAAGTAAACCTCTGCTTTACCCTTCAGGGGTTACAGGCGTGATGTTATGTAACATATTTCACGAAAATCTGACTACATAAATTTCACGAAAATCTTACTACATAAATAAAGAAAGGTAGGAAAATTCCGGATTCTGGATAAAAATCATATTTTATAGAAACCTACTTTTATTGCAGTTGTGAGGTATTTAGGTGTTCCTACCTATCTATACTATTTTTGCGTATTATCTTATAACAAAAAGTAAAATTTAATTAGTATGTACTATGTAGGTACCATGCAAGCCGTCAGTAACTACCTGGTATTATCATTCAGTCAGGTTTAATTAGTCTTTCCCCGCCTGACTAGAACAATAAATTGAGATAAGAATTGAGACTTAGTTATTACTAGTTAATAAACTACTGGCTAGGTAACTACTCTGCTCTTGACCCAGTAATAAAGTACAGGAGGAGCATTCCCGAAGGCTAGACAAACAATCCAGTATTTAAACACTTCCAATAATAAAAGTCAACATCGGTTAATAAATCATTTTGTCGTGCTTTGTACGTCACAGAAGCCCGCACTCGATCTAAAGGCAATTAATTACACAATTTACACCAGTTCGATGTCAAATCGATGCCAGTTAATGGAATTTGCCGTGAACAGTCCAATAGGGTTGTCCTTTGAAAAACTGAAGGATATTTTCGATTGTTTCGACCGGATTTCCGTTTGAGATACTTGTATTTTTATTGCTGACAATTGCCATAATGTTTTGAGAGGATTTTGCGAATGTTTAAAAATTTAAATCGAAGGATACAAGATTTTTCTTTATTGATTTTGTACCTACCTAGAAATAGTTAGGAGGAATTTAAGAAAAAAAGAGCAGAGAAAGTCGGTTGAAAAGCTTGTTGCGTTCTCAGCGTGATGAATGTGCGGCCAGGTCCAGCGAAACAGCTCTATTAAAAGTTTTCCACTATCGCAAGTGCACTAACCCTTGCAGTGCTAAAGTACATAAAGTTCCCACATAACAGCGCGGGGGCAATGAACGATCACGGCCGGCGGCCTCGAGACGCCATTTAACCAAACAGGTTGCATTTTTAATCCGTTTCGTTTTGGGTCAAATCGAGTGCGTTTTTATTGATTAGCGAATGTCAGGTATCGATTAGGAATATGGGTGTTATTCTTTAAAAATAAACCAAACTCTATTGAACACGTGACACGGTGGACGGAGACAAATCATTCTAGAAATACTTTTTTTCACGAAATAGAATTTGTTTTGTCTATGTTATGCAACTGAAAAACGAAGTTCGTCTGATAACGCAACATCTATGAAAATAAATAGATTGGTCCACGTGTGAACGCAATAGCTGGGCTTTTGCCAACATTTTGAGCAAAACAAACATTTTTTTAGCTGTATTTTGTAATCTTAAAGTATTATAAAATAGTAGTCTTCTGTTCTTTGCGTGTCGATGGGCCTCCACCTGCACAGCTTTTTCGTTGCTATCAAGGCAAGGTTTTACACAAGTTTAGGAAAGAACCGACTAAAACAAGATCAGAGTACCTATTAAAGTTTAAAAGCCGCTTTAACAATAGACAACCACAGAGGAAAACTGTATAAACGAAAAGAACACCGGCTGGTTATCCATTTTTTTGTTTACTTCATATAACATAAAAGGACTATAACAACAAGAGTTCTTAATAATGCGTGTTAAACAGATAAAGCTCAGTTCAAAACAAGCTAATCATACATTTCCTGGACATAGACACGACGATTTGCATTGGTAATAGCAGGGTCAAGTATGCAAGTTGGCGTCAATCGATTTACAGTTACAAAAACAAAAACATTTTACGTCTCTTGTTTATAAACATCTCTATTTGAATTGGGATAAAGTTCAAAGTTGTAATTTTATTTGATGGAACGTCTAATGTTATGCGGACTACGTAATACCATAGTGCGTAAACGCTACCATGGACTTGTAAGCACTCATTTATTTCGTTAAGTGCATGTGCACTTGAGCAAAGATGAAACTTTCGTCTGGAAAATTCCACGATAATAATATCAAGTTAACGCACGGATCTTAATAAAAAATTTAATTGGTGATGCTTCTTTTTAAATTATTAACAGATTTAAAAATGCAATAGAGTAAGCAGGCTATACATTTTTTTTCTTTACCACGAAACAAAAAAAAACGTGGTCGTAACGTCGTAAATTTACCGTGATTCATATCACGGTAAATTTAACATTAGGGAAAAAAAGTAGATCTACTGTCTTAAATTATACATTAAAACTATTTAATTCATAAAAAATGTATTCTCGTGGTATATTTCAAGACACATCTCGCTTTTGAATCCATTGCTAATGTATCTTTAAATTAAAAATTAGTTCATCTGTAAGTAAGAAATAAATAAACAGTAATCCACTGAGACTAAAATAGCAAAAGAGAAATTAAACCACTATGACATCTAACTAATCATATCGCGTCAACTATGATTGCTAGAAAACATACAATTTGCTAAATATGGTCATGATACTTTTTACCTTGGCCAATTACAAACGAGTTCAGCACTCTATACTTAGCCCTGAAGATAATATCCGATGTGGATTCTTAAATGGAGTTATCCGCCGTATGTCCGTAACAATTTGATTTGAGTTTTGTTTACCAACGGATCACCTAGATAATTGCAATCAAAGCCGTTGATTGTTATCAGTTTGTTTTAATTGAAAATAGGAAAAACATAATTATCACAACATCATTATCAATAAGATAGCGCAAATTGATTTTCTTATTGCCATACAAGAGGTTATTATTGGCTATTTTTGCATAAGAATCTAAAAGCGGAGTCCATCCGCAGCGGTATCTCTTTATCAATTTTTAACTTACGTTTTTTCTAAACTATGACTTAATGTCTACCAAGCACATAGTAGTAAGATTCGCTAATTTTACAAACTTTTTTAATACAGATTACTATCATAGTTCATGAAACAGGGAAATCTTTATCTTGATTCCACGCCCCTTACAGAGTTTTCACCGAATTTTCCAGTTTTCATTACATATAGATAATTTTATTTTTTTTAGATTTAGATTACCTATTTCCCTCAGTGGCGGCATTTTCATAAAAGCCTGCTAGCTTGGCTTGCCCTTATAAGCTACTGGTTATAACCTACGGTTTTTGAACAGCCTGCTAGCCTTATGGGCTTGCTGTATTGTACTGATTTTCCTCAACCATCTCGTTGTATACGAACAGCATTTGACGTTTTCCCATAAGAAGAACATTGCAAACCAAGTTATTAAGTAGTTTAGCAGTAGGTACCTACTAAATAAAGTTTCTCTTGACCTGTTTGCTAGTTTGTTATCACTATTATAACTGCTCAATAAAGATTACTAACCGATTAACGATCATGCAAATCGTAATCGGTGCAGTTGCAATGTTTTCTTAAGAATAAACGTAAACACGCGTTAAAATTAACAGCTTGTTTTCCACTACAGTTTCAATACCTACCAATAACAAGATGAATACAACAACAACATAACTATACATTAGAACCCCCTGCCCCTGTTTTGTCTGTGTTTGTTATATTATGTCTACATATCCTTGAACGAACTTGAACATACTCGTAAGTAAATAAAAATATTAAATAAGAAATAAATTTTTCGCAATGTCGTGAACTTTTTGACATAGGTAAGCATGCTTCGCTCAAGTGTCCGGACTTGCAAACATGTAGTAAATGTATTTATAGCACAGAACGTATAAGAAATACTTCTTTTAAATAATATTCCGTGATTTATAGTACGATTTGAATCTGACTAAAATTATAAATTACGTACCTACCTTTCTACCCATACAAACAACTGGCCTTTGCTGGCGGCTTCGCTCTTGTTATGTACGGAAATTAATCCGTACATAACGGGAACGTTTCAAATGTAACCTATGACACTCTAGGTCAATGTAGCTTCTCATTAGTAAACAAACTTCGTCGTCAAAAACGTCGTTCAAACTTACAAACGGACGATATTTAAAGACATTTTAAGACATACAGACATTACCGAGGGTCGGGTTGGTCTAAAATACTAGGAAACAACAGTAGCTGCATACTCAAAAGTACACAAACAATGCCCTCTGTACTAAGGGCCTCGTTGAAATTCAATATCTATTACATAAGCCGACGGTCCCGCTATGCTAACAACCCAAAGCACGCCTGAGAAACGGCCTGTGCATCTTGCTTAAGTAAATAGGACCACACATAGACTTCAGGTAACTAAATGGACGTGCCTAGACGTTGCAACGAGGTACGCTACTTATATGTTAGTGTTTACCATATAGCAACTTGTTAACAAATTGCGTATGCTTGTTTTATTTTACAGTTACATTCGCAATTTTCCCAAATGAGACTTATGAGACGTGTCGAGACTCGAAGGACATTTGAAAAGTGTGTCATGCATCTCTTAAAGATAACGAAAATTACGCACTGATTTATGGAATAACCAGGATTTGAGAATTCCCATGCGTTGTGTTCCACTGCAGCAGTCTTCTACAAAATAAAACAGTTTTAGTTTAACCCGGTACATTTCAAAACGTTATATGGTAAATGAAAAAAATGCGTGCGGGCGATAACCCGGTCTTTTATTTCATGCAAATTATTTAGATTACATTTTTTGCACCACATCTAGAATGTTAATAAAAAACCGGAATAATTATGTACGGCTTTGTAGTTACCAAAACTTGACACTGGGTGAAACCGGTTTCTGATTTTTGAATTTGAACACTATACTGTTGACCATTATACGGTAGCATTTCTAACACATTAATCTGGCATTTTGAGTGCATGTGCTCCGAACTGGGCTAACAAGACCCAGCTATCCATTCAAATGTCATTTTAATTAAAATTAAAAGTGCATAGAGCGTAGAGCGTCTCTCACATGTCTGTCACAAGAACAAGGCCAGTGGGCCACACACTGACCAAAGCACATTTACAACGGAAACTTATTTGACCACGGGAAGTAACCGATTTACTTCCACATCGCGCATATCACTGAATTGTAACGCTTTGAAAGTAATACTAGTTTAACATTGAATGCTATAAACGGTCATGTGCATTTAAATCGCCAGTCCACAATGCAATGTATACCAACAGCATAACTTTTTGTCGTATTTTTTTGCGATATCTTCCAATAGTAGGCCGCCTTGAACGGGCCTTGACGTGGGAAATTGCAGAATTTATTCATCGACGATATCCTTTGCTGTTACTTCCTGTAATGAGGTGTGTTTGCGGTTTGCTAAGTATTTGCATATTAACGGTTAATTGATAATTTCTTCAATCTAACATGTACGAGTATGTGGTAGAATGTCGCAGTTGAAATATGTGGGTGTTCTGCAGCTATGACTTATCCGAACTATTACAGTTGTAAGCACTAGGAATCTGTCTACGCGAACTATTTTACGCAACTCGGTTTTCGTCTAGCGTGCCAACTTATTCTGTGCCATTTGTGCCAAGGACAGAGTTCAATGAAACAGAAATATGTATTTTTAACAAAGCTCTGTCCAACAGAAATGGACGGTATCCTGATGAGCAAAGATACACCTAGGAATGTGATACACAAAACTAAGAACAGAAGATTCAAGATACATTCATAGATCGATATGAATGTATCATTCATAAACTTAATTCGTAAAACGATACCGTTCGCAGAATCTATGAAAAACATGTACCACGAAACGATGGAAATAAATTAGAAACATGCACCTTTCCTGCCTTTGAAATTAATTTTTGTTTTTTATTGTTTTCAGGCAGGTGAAAGTGAAGTGGCGCTGATAAACTCTCTGCTAGCTGGATTCTACCTTATTCTTGGTCCCATAGCATCGGCTTTGGCAAACAAGTGAGTCAATTAATTATGTACAATCGACAAATTTGAATTATGACCCACCATAAGCTTAGTTTCTTACAGACATTCAATTACAATAAGGTCGACATACGCGTAAACATACATTTCCATGGTAACGAACTTATCTGCCATTTAATTACACAGAGAATTATCTGTTGCAGTCTCCATCTTTGTTAAGAGCTTTTACACAAGAGTGCAGTATAAAGCTGAATGCACATCCAAAATAAATACGACGCGTACGCATTGTCGTACTAAAATCAATGTGTTTTTAATCTAATATACCTGATTTATTATTTATTTTAATATGCGTTCAGCTTAAATGTGCTACAAACAAGATTCCGCCATCTGCGCATACATCTTCACTGAATTTTGTTTGCAAAGTGCGTTAAGCAGGATGCGCTTTTTAGCGGCTCGTTGGCCTGATTGAAGTTTCAGTAGCATTCAATTCACACCTCATGAAATTACGACAACAATTATAAATGGGGAAGTAAAACGCTTAAAAATATAAAAATTATATTGTTGAACACATTATTATTTAACAATAGTTAATATCGAGTGTAACCACCATTGCTTGCAATAACAGCCAATAGTCTCGAACGCATTGATCCAATAAGGCGACTGCAAATATCACTTCCTCTCATACGTTGCAATGTTGCTCAATTGCTCGCTTTGTCCTCTCGTTTCTGTTATCCCACAATTAGACCATCAGACCCCATAAATTTTCAATTGGATTTAAGTCTTAAGTTTAAGTCGGGGATTTAGACGGCCAGGGAATTAGCGTAACTTCTGGATGCTGGCTAAACCAGTTAGACACAACTCTGGCCGTTTGCACTCTACAGTTATCGTGAACATAATAAAAGCTTGGAACTTCTTCCCGTGGGTAAACCGTTCGCACTGTCGGTAACATAGATTCTTCTAATAAATCCACATAACCCATTGCATTCGCATGAGAAGAAATCTGAACCAGCTCGCCTACACCTCCGATTATATCGTCGTCTATCTTCCAGGGTACCCTCTTCTTCATATCGCCTGATCCAGGTCCTCACTGTGTTTCGAGAAATATTTAACTCTTGAGATATTTCTCGTATACCGTAGCCTTGCTCACTGAGAACTATAATCCGAGCTCTTTGTTCTGCCATTATACGATATAAATATAAACGAATTATTTTTATTCTCACAGAAATTATTAATTGACATCAATTTCTGAGTGACTTTTTGACTCTATGTCATCTTATTTAACGAAAGAGTTCGGAACATGGTTTTGAAAAAAAAAATACATTTGTTCTGAGTTATAGTTTATTTCAAAGAGTTTGGATCTAAAATATTATCTGTTGCAGTGATGACAAAGGTTAAAATTGCATAGATGTCCGACCCGTATTGACATAGCTTGCTTAATATTTAAAACTACCAAAGTGCGGCATGCACTGTAAAGGAGGGAAATCTTTGTTGTTTTGACGGTTTCAAACGATTTTTCGCCAAAGTGGGTCATGATTCAAATTTGTTGACTGTACTAATATAGCATAACATTATCAGCATATAAAGTTCCCACTGCTACGACGCGGGCCCCATTCTGTGCGAGGTTGTAACGGGCTGGGACTGAACTCATTGCATCTAACTGTCCTGATCGCTTGAACATAAATGACCATCACTTTGTTCCTTTCCTAATAAATGTCTTATTTTTTTAATTTGCAGGTACGGATTCAGAGTTGTGACAATACTTGGAAGCGTAATCTCAGCGATAGGGTTCGCGCTCTCCTACTACGCCACCAGCCCACAATTCCTTTACGTAACATACGGAGTTATTGGAGGTAAGAAAATGCCTTCTGAATAAATAGTTTATTCAATTATGGAGTAGAAATTTGAATTTTCTGATGTTTCAAAACGGGCTTTTTGGAGTAGCAACCAGGAATTTGAATTTATACCTACTTAGCAATATGAAGATCGCGCAGCATGGGATCTCCTGTGAGGGCGTGGGTTCGTATCCCACTTCGGATACCATGTGATGTTGCTACTTTGAATTATAGTCTTCCAATGATTGTTAGGATTATTCATTGTCCAAGCACACATTACAACGATGAGTAGCGTAATAAATACGAAACCTCTGTCTGCCTAACCTCCCGGCGAATTCAGCCGTGAAACTATCTGAATTTACCCAATACTTACCCTAACAATAATCCCCTGTTCTCAGGATTCGGTGTCTGCTTGATATTCATGCCTGCCGTTTTAACCGTTGGATTCTACTTCGAGAAATGGCGCGCTCTTGCCACGGGCGTCGCAATGTGTGGCTCCGGAGTAGGCGTGTTTGTCATGTCACCTATCACGATGAACATTGTTGAGAAATACAACTGGAGAGTCGCTGTGGTTTGCCAAGCAGGTTAGTCAGATGCGCACTCTTTTTTTTGTATGACATTATTATTTTCTTTATTACTGCCTTCTACCCACGGCTTCGTTCGCCTTATGGTTGTAAATTATCCCACGGAAACGCTTTAAATATAGCATGGGACACTCGGGAATGATGTAGCTTCCCTTTATTGAAATAATTTTCGGAATCGAAAATTAAATAAAAAAAACGAAAATTAATTAAAATCAAAAATTATTAAATTATATTATAATTATATATATTATATATATATAATTATTATTAAATTATATGTAGGGGGATCAGCAGTTCCTTACTACAAACAAATTTTACCTACCTCTTTATAAAACATATAACTTCGATATATTCCAAAACTATTTAAAAATAACATACATAATAAGTAAGTGTACCTACCAATTCCAAACATCTTGTTTAAAAAAACATAATATTGCTCCAGGTATGATGCTGCTATGTATCGTCTTTGGCTTGGCGTTTAGACCACTGCAGCCAGTCCAAGTAATAGTAGAGGAGGAAGCAGCTGCAGTAGGCGACGAGGAACGTAGCAGAATAGCAGCTGAGAAACTAAAGAATATGATGAAACTTCAGGGCAGACTTGACTCAGGCATCAGAATGCCAAGTGATATGAAGTTCCAAACCAAAGCCAGCCCTCACACTTGGATGGGAGTATCAAGCAACACTCGCTATCCGACGGCTGAAGAAGTTTTCCGTGGAAGCAGCACTGTCATTAATGCTCAACAGCGACGCTCCTCCGCCACAGCAGGAACCATCAAGACTAACCTGACGAAACCTCAATACGCAACAGTCACTGAGAAAGACGAACAAGAGGACGCTAGCTCCACTCCCGAGGCAACAGACCCCCTGATCGAACCTGTCCTCAGAGTTATGTCCCGCACTGACTTTGCCAATAAGGGGCACTCCTCAACCACTGACTTATTTGCAAGACCTTTATACCGTGAAGATATCTTCTTCGGAGCCAGCTTGGCCAGGCTGCCACAGTACACGTCACGGACATCCATTGGATACCATTTAGCTGTTACGCACGTACCTTCACCTGAGGAGGAAAAAGAAGAAAAGGGTAAATGCCGTATCTGTCCTGTAGCTGTGACAAGAGCTCTAGCTACCCTGTTGGACGTGAGCTTATTCAAATCTCCGACATTCGTGATTCTGGCGGTGAGTGGATTTGTCACGATGCTGGGATTCTTTGTGCCGTTTATGTATGTGCAAAACAGAGCGAAAGAGAACAACATGAACCCAGATGCTGTTGAGTGGTTGGTGTCGTCGATCGGAGTAGCGAACATTGTGGGTCGGCTGGTGTGCGGGATGATGTCGGCCATGCCGAAGGTGTCGCCGCTGTGGGTGACCAACATCGCGCTCACTATGGGAGGTCTCGCCACCATGTTTAGCAACTACTGCTTCGAAACATACTTCCAGTACGGATACTGCACCCTATTCGGCCTTTCTGTTGGTAAGTTGATATAAATCATTTATTTGACGACTTAATACTCAGCCGCCAAAACATATAAAATATTATCATAGCATGCATACCTTTTATTTCCATGGTTACTGAAATGCCGATTTTAAATGTTTATTTGAATTGCAAGTGACAGTGCTGTTGGTGTGCTAATTATAAATAAATAAATATGAGAACTATCTTCATAGTGTTCTGGTAGGAAATTAATTGCTCATTATGATTTGATTCTTTTCAGCTTGCTTCGCTACGTTGCGTTCCATCGTGGTTGTCGAGTACCTCGGTCTGGAGCGGCTAACCAACTGTTTTGGCCTGTTCCTTCTCTTCCAAGGAATTGGTGCCTTACTTGGTTCACCTATTGCAGGTGAGCTTAATTTTTTTTTATTTTATGGCAACCAAGCCATGCCCACCTACTGGAGAGTGCGGAAGGCCAAAGATCAGAAGGTTGTTATGGGGTGCGCAACGAAGGAGGAGAGGGAGAAACTAAAATAAAGACTAGAATCGGCCGGAGAGAACCTCGTCGTCGAGGCAGTGAAGAATCGGGACCCGCTCCTGTGTCTTAGGGACGTACTGTTAGTACGCAGTACACGAAGAAGTGCTGAGAGCCCTTAGGAACCAGAACCGGGAGATATTTCACGGCCTCGGGGACGAGGAACAGAAAATTGTTCTAAAATTTAGGAAAAAGTCAAGAAACCCTCCCGTGAACAGCATTGTGCTGAGTGTTTCCCCTGCAATCTGGAGGCGGGCACTCGATGTAGGCAAGCTACGTATTGACCTGCAGTGAGTGCGCGTCGAGGACCAGACGCCTCTGGTGCAGTGCACCCGTTGCTTGGCATACGGGCACGGCAAACGCCTGTGCACGGAGCCAGCCGATCTGTGCAGCCATTGTGGTGGTCCACATCTTAGAGTGGACTGCCCGGCCAAGCAGAGAGGCGAAGCAGCGGCGTGTATTAACTGCACCAGAGCCAAGCTGGGGGAGCAACAGCACAATGCGTTCAGCAACGATTGCCCGGTACGTCGGAAGTGGGACGCATTCGCACGAGCAACAATAGCTTATTGCTAGAGTTGTTAATGCGCCCACTTCCGCGTACACAGACACCACAAACTCGATACAAGCGGAGACAGGACGAGTGGCGCGGATCACTGGGGCTGGCTTATTGAAGAATGATAACTCGAGTCACTTTCATGAGAAAGTGGCTCGAGTTATACTGGATCAAAAGTCAGCACCCGTGAAATCGTTAGGTTATATCCAAAGTTTCCAAGATTTGTTTTGTTTTATACGATCTATAGCAATCAATAAATTTGTGCTGAAAATTATGGTATGCAAGTTATATATTAGATATATAGTAAAGATATCATAAAGTTTGGCCGGAAACGAAATAATACAAAACGAATAAAACTGGAAAAATAAAGGCGAGAAATATTATAAGGGCAAAAGACAAGGGTCAATCGCATACAAATATAGATACGATCGAAATAATAAATTTAGTAAATGGATAGTAAACAAAAAGAAGTAAAATCACATAGACATACACCTAAAAGAAGAATTAAAAGTCTACATATGACTCGTATAAAAGCTTGATTAAATGGTATCTTAAAAATAGAAATATAATATAAAAAAAAAGGAAAAGATAAATGGGTAGTAATTATTGGAAATCTACAACAGTATAAAAAAAAACTTGAGAGGTGTCAAGGGACACCCGGATGGAACGAAGTTCCTTTCACGTACATAATATCAATACATTTTAGCTTTAAAATAGTGTGCGAAAAATAAAATATTTAATTTAAGGAAGATTAATCCTTAATTCGAAGCAATACGTCTTACTTAACTGCACAACCGAATTTGTACTTTGTAGTTCGGTCACTCAAAATAATAATCATATCTATCCTTACTCACATACACACCCCAATTGTACGTAATGTAAGGAAATTTCAACTTTATTTTAAAGAAATAAAGCTTACAATAGCTTACTATAGCAAAAAGTGTCGTGACAACTTTTCGTAAGAATTTTTTCCGTCTAGCCCCCTTTCACAACGCGCGATAAGGAACTTCGTTCCAACATGTAGTAAATATCTTGCGCGTAGAGCATGGTCTCTTCGGCCTAATCATAAAAGTCGCTAATTAAACTTAAGAATTCCGCAAACAAGGTTTCTGATCATGTCGGAGGGACACTGGCGGGGCAGGAGTGTGGTTTAAGCCGGTTCAAGTCCGGCACTACTTCGACTGTCTCACAAGTCATGAGATAGTCGAAGTGTCCGTGGGGATTTCGCACTCCTGCCAAAAAAAAAAAAAAAAAAAACCTACTGGAGAGTGGTCACTGTTGCGTATGGAGATCTGCAATTCAAGATGCACTGGACGCGTTATTGAAAAGCTGTAATGTCATATGATGTTCATTGTACAATCAAATTTTCAATCCCCCGCATCGCCATTGAACGATTCTACCTATCTAGGCTAATAATATTTTAATAGTTAGCTCAAGGATAGTTAGTATTTTTATTGGTATCTATACCTATTATAGTGCGTAACTAGCTAAATCTGCCGTTAAAGTTGTTTATGCCTATTTTTTTTTCCACAGGTATGTTGTACGATGCCACAAACAGCTACGCTTTCTCGTTCTACGTGTCAGGAGGATTTTTACTCCTTTCAGCCTTGATGTGCTACCCCATAAACTGGGTCAACAGGTGGGAGAAGGAACGCGCCAGTGCAAACACAAAGGCAATGAACACCAGCCCAAATGGCAAAGTGTAAGCGAAAGGGCACACTGTTGTCTACAACACATTGGTGCGAAAAACTCTATTGAAAAATAGTGAATGCAGTTTCTCAACTGCCGGATGAGTGCGTAAAACGGAACGTAGCTGGCATTCACATGGACCGTCTGCCGAAGGATGAGCGTGCACTAATGCGTGTAATAAATAATAATTTAATAAATTATGCCTCTGCATAGTTTGAATACCAGCCTTATTCCCGTATTCATGAATGACCTTATACGTAAGTGACTGCACTCACCGCCATTGTAATGGTTTTAACATTTCCTTGGCACATTCGTTCATGAATATGGAAATTATTATTTTTTGTAAGACTTAGATTTTTTAAATCGACATTTATTTACAAAATGTACCTAGTGTTTTATGTTAGTTTTATGAGTCGAATTTGGAGATCAAGTTACATGTAATTTTAATTTTAAACTAATATACATACACAGTCCTTAACATGTACCTCGAATACGAAGTTAAAAATTAGAAACATTCCCAATAGTAAGGAATTGCAGGTCAAACTGCGTGAGTACCTAAACAGGCTTTTGGCTGATAAAAAAAACTAAGACAACTGTTGTGTCTCTGGTTTTACTTGAGTTTGACCAGTACGTCTATACCATGAGTTTTAACAATCTATACTCGCTAGCGTCTGTAGTTAAAAAAATGTATGAAAACTTTTACAGCGTCTCTAGCGGATAGTTGGGTACTAAAATGCGCAGTATGAGTCACTATAGTTATCTATCCTACGTCACCGTGTAGTAAACTAAACTACAGCGACTGCAAGTTTGGGCTTCATTTGCTTAGAATTTGGTAGTAAGCACCAACACAGCTCATGGTACAATAGAAAAAGCTAACTATAGTATTTGCTTATTGACGGAACTATTGCAGTTACGTCAAGCGATCTAACTATGACAACTCATGGTAGATGTACTGTCCTTAAATCTTTGACAAAACTGCAAGAGTTGTTTGCTTTTGCAATAGATTTGATTAAGTCAGACAAATGCATTTAAAAATAGGTTTAGAGCTTTTAAAAGTACAAAGACTCGAAATATAAAAGTAGTTTCGCAGTTTTGTCCGAATTAGGGCCTATAAAAGGAGATCTGAAGCCAAAATGTACTTTAAATTATAGTTGTGTTACATTTAACATTAGTTATCGTGTGCCTAGTAAATAATAATGGTGCATAATATAAGACTATTATTAGATAGAGGTAACTTGTTGTAATAGTCTATTGCATATCAATGCGAGACGAGTGATTAAAATGATGTATGAGAAATAAGAAAAGGGTTAATTGCAACTGTGCCTTAAATGTGTGAACTGACTCGACTATTTTACTATAAATTTTTACGTAAATAAATTGGACTCTCGGTAGTCTTTGTTATTAATGCAGAATTTTTATTGTAAATAATTGGTTGTATTCCCAATGCATTGCACATCACATGCAATTATTGTAGAACATAGGTAATTAAAATCGACTAGACATGTGTTACTTACATATTTTATTTAGAATAAGGACTATTACTGTGGCTGTGGTCTTCTAGCGTGTCTATGCTTAAATTGTGTACCTACTTAAGAAATCATGGTCTTCGTAAATCATTAGTTTTTTTCGAAAACAGAACTTTTGGATCGTATTTTCTTTATTCGCCTTTCTATCCATTTACAAGTTGATGATTTTGTATCTTAAGATATTGTACAGACTCTGACTCAGAATCTGTCAAATTTCTTTAATAGTTTTACAACTTTATCGTTAAAGGATTAGGTTCAAGGTTGATTGGGAAAATTTTACAGTTTCGGGTAGCTGGTTTTGCTGGCGACCTTCATAAAACTTCTTCTAGAATACTTATACACGTACTTAACTATGTTATGCATCGAGAGAGATTGTAAACAAAAGTACAATATTTATTTTGTTTACGGAATTTTGGGAAAAATTGTACCTTATTGTTACATTTGTAGAGACACTTTTGACTATGATTCTTTTTTGTTGTTTAATATGTTTATCGATGCCACAGTGCCATATAGTGTTACATTATGTCAAGAATTATTAATAGGATCACGCGTCTGGACTATTGTCTTGCCGTTAATCATGACAACATACAAAATTGTCTATTAAAATTATGTCCATGTTAACCGTTCCTGACGTTGTGTGTGAATACTTACGTCAATAAACAGTCTTCCTTGGCCCTTTTGAAATACAGGATATTTGCCAAAAATGCTGATTGTAGTTTAATTTATTACCCGACCGAGTAAACATATAATATCTGTCTACCCACTGTGGCTCGGCACGATATTAATGAAACAGAACGGCGTCACGCAGCTAACAGCTGATAGGTCACAGGAGCACGCGCGCACGAATGTCATACGGCTGTTGAGTTATTGTGATAAAAGAGAATGAGTAAAAATAAAGGGTTTCTTCGGGAAAGTTGTTTGTTATCATGAATACAATCACGTGTTTAAGTATCGGTCACTACTTAACAGTCACCCTATATAATATATTCAGGCTGTAACGGAAAGGGTATATGCATGCTTAAGGGTGTGCTACAGACCATCAAACTGATCATGTTTCTCCATCGGAAAAACATCGTAGGAGCGAAAAATATATCAGCTGCCCCATACATTTGGGTCGAATAAGTATTGAAATTTTGTATGGTTTAGCAGATATTTTTTTCGCTATTATGATGTTTGTCCGATGGAGGAACATGTTCAGTTTGATGATTTGTAGCACACCCTTAAGTAAATAAATACCCTTTCCTTTACACCCTGTATATATGTAATCTAGTCAGTATCTTACCGATTTCAGTAACGGCAACCCTTGAAGCTATTTCCTTGAGTGTGCCCTTATATGACGTTACTGGCCAGACCGAATTTGTTTTTAAATACCGGTCACGACTAAGGGCCTTATCATACTAGCGGTTTGAGAGCGGCTGCGGGGCGGGGCGGACGCGCAGCGAATGCGTCGCGAACACGCCGCGGCTGCGCAGCGAAGACGTCGCGGACGCGTGGCAAATGCGTTACGTTTTTGTCGCGTGTTTGTAGCAAATTATCGACTTACAATACATTCAGTAACAAAACGGTCTGATGTGAGGCGGGGCGGAAGGGCTGGCGTTTGTACGAAACAGTACAAAATGGCGTCCACTCTGCTGTTCGCGGCGACCTTGATACGCGTCCGCAACAAATTCGCTGCGCATGCGCGGCGTGTTCGTTGTGAGCCCGTGTAACGTATTCGTTGCGCGACCGCTCCGCTTTGAGGACGTTCGCAATCCGCTAGTATGATAAGGCCCTTAAGCAGCAGAGTTGGCCGGTAGAGTTATAGGTGTACCTAGGTGTAGGAGGGCTTAGGTCTCTCTTTACGTGTTTGGCGCTTTTCGTTCAATACATTGACATCGAGTGAAACTTACCTTCATAATAGGGGTGCGGACTGGGTAAAGAAAACGACATTCTATTTTGTCCGTCAGACAGGTAGGTAATACAAAAATATTAGACACGAATATTTTGTTTTATCAAAATATCAAAAAATTACTTAGTTAAAACTCATTAAATTTAGAGAGTGGGGGCTTACTACGTCACAGATAGGTATAAAACTTACCTACATGTGACGTCATACGCCATTTCAATTCAAAATATCTCCGTAATTTTATGACCACGTGAAAAAAGAAAAAATACGTGTCCAATACTTTTCAATAAACTACCCGACGGACAAAGAAAAAAAAATGTGACCATCCCCTATTGGCGAAATGTACTTACTTCTCTGCCTAACCTTTAGTAGGTTATTTTTTGTGATGTTATGCCAATGTGCTGCTGTACTGTTTCAACGCAGACAGCGGCTAAATGTCGAGCATGTTGCAGCGTAAAACGGGGGTCCCGTTTACAGAGACTTCGCTGTCCATCTGTCACCAGGCTGTATCTCATGAACCGTGATGGGTAGCCAGTTGAAATTTCTACAGATTATGTATTTCTGTTGATGCTATAACAATAAATACTAAAAACAGAATAAAATAAATATTTAAGGGGGCTTGCTTTTTTTAGGCTATATTATTTCATTCACTGTTTTTAGGGTAGGTACCCAAAGAGTCAAACGGCACCCTATTACGTACTGAGACTTCGCAGTCCGGTTTTTTGCTCTTTTTTTTATAAATAATGATACGGAACCCTTCGTGCGCGAGTCCGACTCGCACTTGGCCGGTTTTTTTAGGTTTCGTGCTTTTGTAGCACTGTAGCCGAGGAAGTCCGTTCGTGACGTTCGTGCTAAGTGCGTGTAAAGTACCGGATAAAACGATACGAACGAACGACGAAACGAGGAATTTAAACCTTGAATTCAGATATGTTACCCACATCATCTGCCTAGTCTTTTGCCAACTATTTGTAGTGGCTTCGGCTTCGAATCTTACCGGATAGAGCTGGGTATCAGTATTTTAAGCGCGATGGAGCGGCTGCCTGTTTGACCTCCACAATCCAGTTTGCAGGTACTGGGTTAATACGATAAACCTTGGTAAGACTGGTTGTCGATTGACTACCTGTAACGAGTCAAAGATCTACCAATGACAGCCGGGACCAACGGCTTAACAAGCTTTCTGAGGCACGGAGGAAACTCGGTATGTAATGGGTCGTCACCCAGTCCATCAAGTACTGACAGACTGGTTCACTAACATGCTAAGCAAACGAGCGGTTCGCGTAAAACAAATCTGCGACGATAAGCTCGTTTGGGACCGCCGCCGGAGCCCCGCAGCGCCGGAGCCGTGACAAAAACCATGCCTGCTGCATGCTTGCTTTGTGTTTTTTTACTAGGCGTTCTATTTTATTAGACTAAATAGGTTTTATGTATTTTGTATATCCAACGTTTTTATATTCAATGTATGTTAAGCTTATAAAAATTACTTAGTTATTTTAAAATTATATCAATCGTTTAATAATTAACTCATCATTACATCGAATAAAATTACAGAGTCAGATATCTTGTAAATATTAGAGAATTTGTAATTATATCATGTACTACTTACTTACCCCTGAATTATAGTCATGTTTAAACAAAAACGAACTTTAGAACCTTATCGCCTACCTTTTTTGGAAAATCAATTAATTACCCCTCCCGCTCTGGGTGGAGCGGGAGGGAGTGTCAGACTTGTACTGACTTATCGTCTACCTTAATTATTTGATTCAGAAATACAGTAAGCCAACGAAGTCAAGTACCTGGGAGTTATCCTAGACAGTAAATTAAACTAGAACCTAGAAAACAAAATAAACAGGGCCTGCATCACCTTCTGGCAGTGTAGGAGGATGATAGGTAAGAAGTGGGGCCTATCCCCCAAATTAATACTTTGGCTATACCGTGCGGTGATCCGACCCATGATCTCGTACTACTCCGACAGTTGCTCTCGAAGCCATGTTGGAGCTCCCACCGCATCTGTTCATACAACAGGCGGCAAGATGGCGGCAGTACGCCTTAAAACACTTCTACTCTAGGGTAAGACAGACACGCAACAGACCGCGGTACTGGAGGGATTCTACAACGAGTTCCCCCTGTCGAAAGCCATAAACGATCAGGTACCTAAACAATTTGTATTCGCCAAAAAAATATAAGATCCAGCTCCATGAGGATCACCGCTGCGAGAGGTTAAACACCCCGCAGTGCTAAGGATCTTCACGGACGGATCTAAAATAGGTACTGGTACTGGAGCACGCGTCTTCTCAAAGGATCTCAACATCCATATAGCCGTACCACTGGGGGTCCACAACACGGTATTTCAGGCAGAATTCATGGGCATTTCCCTGGCCGTATCAGTCATCTTAGCCAGGAAGGTAATGGACCACTCTATTCGTATAGTCTCAGACAGCATGGCTGTACTGCTAGAATAAATAGCTCTTTTCTATTCTAAAGTACAAAGCACAACCTATCACATTCGAGGTGAAGTGCAAAAAAATCGACTTGGTTTCATGGAATAGCAGATGCACCCCCTGGAAATAATCTTATCGGGAACTATGAGGGCATGAGGCAGTGCGGAACCGGGTTTCGGATCCATAGTCTCTAACAATATATTTATTTTTTCCATTCTTTTTATTCAGATGTTTAATAGTTTTCAAATCATTGCACCGTTCATTCGTTGTTCAGAATAGTTACAACACTGATGACAACATTTGTGTCAATTGTTTTTTTTGATTCTGAAACATTTCTCCGACACTCGTTTCGCCGTTGAACGGTTCACCGACAGAACGATTCACTTTTCATTTTTTCACCGATATAATGTTTCGACGGCGAACGATTCGCCGAGAGAACGATTCACTATTGAATATTTCATCGATGGAACCTTTCCTCAGCAAACGATTCGCCGACACAACTGGTAATCAGCCCGTTTTTTTTTTTTACGGATGTGATGTCATCAAATGACTTCTCCCGCTCTGGGCGGAGCGGGAGGGAGTGTCAGACTTGACTGACTAAAACCCACCCATGTTCCTTCTTAGCCCTTTGTGTTCCACGGCCGCGGTATCTCTTTCGAACAACCCGCAGCCCTGGCAGGCATCGGCCCTCTCGGACCTCTTCCGATTTTCTGACATCTCCTTGAGGCGCGCGTGGAACACAAACGCGCCTTCGGCACGGCCTGTCGTCATAAGACGGACGGATGGTGAGCTAGCCCATTACTCACCGTCCACAGGCTCGCGCCTACGGTGGCCGGGGGCCACTGGTTGTCCCCCGAGGCCGGGGCGTCTCCCGCGGCGTCTGGGACGTGAGGTTCTGTTGCATAAAACTTTAAGTTTCGTCTTCACAACTTGATTCAGGTGTAAACAATAAACGGAAACAGGTCTACATGTCGAATACCTATGTTTTATACCCCAGGGGCAGATGATCAGTTGTGTCGGCGAATCGTTTGCCGAGGAAAGGTTCCATCGATGAAATATTCAATAGTGAATCGTTTTGTCGGCGAATCGTTCGCCGTTGAAACGTTATATCGATGAAAAAATGAAAAGTGAATCGTTCTGTCGGTGAACCGTTCAACGGCGAAACGAGTGTCGGAGAAATGTTTCAGAATCGTTTTTTTTTGTCTTTTTATTTACCGATTGTTTGTGAATGTGTGGGCAATGTAGGCCTTGTAAATTCCTAGATGCTTGATATCTTTTGTCTGGTTCTACGTTTTGTAGTTATCAACAACTTATTGTCTGGCCTACGCTGTCCTCCCATACGTTCTTCATAAGTTCTAACGCTGTAACATACAATTTGTGAAACCAAATGATTTTAAAAGAGTGACCATGGAGTTTCTTGTCGGTCCCTTTCCATAGGAAACAACCAACCCAAACCGTGAACCTTTTGTCCACGTTTTATAAATGCCCATGTGGGCCTATGCGAAATATTTTTTGATTTTGATAGTAAAACCTGTTTTACTATGGAACCAAAACCTGGTTCCGCATGCCCAAGTATGGACAGGTCTTCACTAAAAACCTGTATTTTTAGACCCTATCAGTAATATGACCACCATTCATCATCAGCCTATAATGTTCCCACTGCTGGGACACAGGTCTTCTCTCTACGAGAGGGAGTGGGCTTGTAATCCACCACGCGGGCCCAGTACAGTTTGGTAGCAAGCCTTAAAAGGTGCAATAAAACAGATTTGGCGCAAAAAGATGTTATATTTGCATTTTATTTACAAAACATAAATCTAAGAGTTGGAGTTGGGTCCACGTCTGCGGCCGAAGGTCTGCACAACATTCACGAATCTGAAATAAAACAGTACTTCGTAAATAAAAATTCAATTTTTTGAAAGGTTTCCTGTCTGTAAAATTGGCGATTTTACTTTTGCTAAGTTCACAAGTGTTCTCAAAATAATTTATTTGTGACTGCAACAATATCTAACACAAATAAGCATCAATAGCTATTCAATCATATAAGTTTCAGTGTAATTATTACAAGTCATCATCATTCTGCACTTATCCCAATTTTATTTAGGGTTGGCGCAGTATGCAACTTCTTTTTTCATACTTCTCTATTACTCAGCAGGCAACTAATTTCTAGCCATATCATCCTTCACACAGTCCATAACTTATTAAAAGTGCTATTCTTATTACTGTGTATTTGTGTTATAATAAAGAGCTGTAGGGCATTCATAAGACACTCATATCAAACTGTACTCATACCTATGAATGTCCTACACTATGTTTCTTTTGAAAGTACTTGAAGCGTAGATAGTGATTAATGATGATGTCAAGAGATAACAGACTGATGAATGCACTTATTTGATGAGACCATTAGAAAACGAAACTAAGGCTTGAATCAAAACATGATTAATCTTTACTACATTAGTTTATCATGACACAATATGACTAAAACTAAAAAAAAATAGCAGTGGTGTCATATTTATGGAATTTGGAGGGTCTATGATTATTAGGGATCAGATTATATCTAGATGTACATTTACTAAAAACACATTTACGCTTTGCCTGGGCTTTAAATAACGGTAAAATTTTCGTAAAGTTACCTTCATTTGTCAGTGTTACCGTTAATATTAAAATAACGTTACAAGATTTAACGTTATTTTTGCAATTTTTTATCGTTAATTTATATAACCGTTAATTGCGCCAAACCTTGCGAACGCCGCATTTCGTGGGTCGCTAGGTCATGGTTGAGGGAGTCGGTATATGGTTAGCAACTTAGCATCTCACATACCACACACAACCTTGAATGTGACCGGGTTTTAGCTAAATTAACTGTACAGTAACGTTATTATCGTATATTAGGTTCATTGAATTAACTGGTAATGTTATAAATTAACGTTATATTTTTGTAAAGTTAATAAGGTATCACATTGGAATTAACGTTAAGTAATGGATATTATTTTGTTAGTTGGTAACGTTAACAATCCCTGTCATCAGCAGCATGTGCATCATCTTAGTCCAGTCCTTCATGTTGACACATTAAATTACACAAATAAATAAATATGTACCGTCTGTTGTACTGGATCCTACGTTTAGCACGGCCAGTCTTCTTCTTCTTCTTTTGCTGCTTCTCTACTTTGGGGGTCTGACCTTTGACCTTACCTGGAATGCAATAAAAATGGTTGAATATGGTTATTAACATTAAAAAAAAATTAAAGACCTGCTGTTCCATGGAAATCTTGTTACTAGATAGGTATGTATGTACAGTTTGACAGCTAATATTTGCAAGTGCATTTGGAATACTTGGTCAAAACCTCATGAAGAGCTTTTAACTTGATAGGATAGTATGCTATGCATTTATAATTTATTTAATCAAAAATTACATTCATAACATCACGTCTGTAATCCTCGAAGAGTTATGCCCTGCATGTGTAGCATGACCACAGTAGAAACAAGTTTTGTTTATGGAAGAATAGACCTAATTACAATCTGTCATTTTGCTGACTCTTCCATCGCATAACTTGTTTCTAAAGTGGTCATTCTAAGTGTGCAGGTGAACATCATAGTACATCCACATTTCACCAGTTATGTTAGGTGGCAACCATTTTCCCATCAACTATGCCCATATCTAGACTCAGACTACTAAGAAATTCCTGATGAAATAAACAATATCACACCTGACCTGTGAATCGAACCCAGGACCGAACTGTTTTACAAAATTGCCGATTTTTGTAGCAGTTAGCACTTAGAAAAATTACAACTTATGCCACTGTCAAAATAAAAACATTTATAACTCGGAACATGAAAATATATTATTGAAAAAAGATGGTACAATTTCTTAAGTACTTACCGGCACGAGCTAAGGATCCGTGCACTTTACCACCAAGCAGTGGGACTGTGAAGTCAAGCTCGTTGGATGAGAGCTCTGACACCAGGCAGGCATCTTCAATGGGAGCACCGCAGAGGGACAAAGTGACCTCTTCAGCACCGACCTCGGCAAGTGCGCGGATGCGCTCCTGCAAGTAACGATACAAATTGGATATCAGTAATGAATTAATAATGAACTGGCATAACCTATAAATTTTTATTTTGTTGACAACACTTCCGTTTTAGGTGTTTGCAAGGAGAATTTTAGTAGATACAATCGGCTTGGCTCGGCTGAGCAACCGGTTCCATCAGAATAAGTATAATAAAACTACTTTGTATAGGAGCAAACACACCAACATGACTTTCATACGGTGATGTTAGAAGAGTTCCAACGAAATTTAGTAATTACCTTGATCTGGCCAATGGTCTCCTCTCCATTAACGTCTAAGACGTGCGTCGACTGTCCTCTGATGTGCAGCTGCATTTTGAGGCCTCTGAAATGGAAACGCAATTTTCAACGGCGTGGTCTGCTAGCACGATAACAAACTGTTCGCCATACTCGACAATTACGATAAATTTAACACATTGTTATAATTTAGATCAAATTTTGTCACATTTACCAGCACTAAAACTTCCTTTTTGTCCAGAAATTCACAAAACTTAATCGAAAATGTGGAATCGTGTAAAATACTAACCTTATCAGCCAAGTCTGACAAGCGAAAGAAACAAAGATGGTGGACGGAAAAGGAAATAAAGCATTGACAATTTTGACATTTGACAACCAACAAAATTTTGAGAAATTGAAAATCGACTAAACAGCTAAAGCAGCTCATTCAAAGTGTGAAAAAAATATTTCTTCTTTTTTTTATTTTTTCTTTCTAACCTAAGTACCCTACACTAATGGGAGTGACGGGTTTAAAACGGGCGATAAAATTGTTTCTCAAAACTGACACCATTGTTTAGTTAAGGATCTGGGACGCTTGGAGAATAGATTAATGCGAGAAAGACATTCAATTTATTCACAATAATTCATTTTAGGACTCTCCATGATTGCGAGATATTATGCAGTCTTAGGGAATATTGACTAGAAGCCGACGTGGGGATGCATCGAGATGTTGTTGAGGTGGACAAGGGCTTCACCCCACTTTCCATAGCCAAAAGAGAACTAGCGCAAACCTGTAGTGCTTGACACTAACGACCGCAAGGAGTATGGTGAAGTAAGGAGCTTCACGTACGCTCTGGACCTTGCATGGACCCGATCTAGACCGATCAGTGTCCGTAGCTTGACTATTCTTTGGGACCTCTTCAAAGAAAACGAAAGTTGTGTATGTGCAACTAAGGATGATAACTTCATCCTTAACTGATGACGAATAAATAAAGGAGATTTATTGTGACGGTTGGCATAAATGTTGGGTATGCCACCGTCCGGGTGAATCAATCCTTCACTTTATCACCAGGTGTTCTCGTCTAGCTAACGGAGACTGCTTGCATTGAAACAACCTTGTAGCCAGAATTATGCATCAGCTACTTGTACTAAAATACAGCCCTGTGAAATTGTACAATGGTAATGTCCCCGACCCAATTCTCGAAAATGGCAATATCACATTGTACTGGTATCAATCCATCAACATAGACAGGACTATTGTAGCTATTAAGCCGGAATAGTGGTGGTAGATTGATTATCGCACAAAGAGAACCTCATGAAAACCCAGAATTGAGAAAGATAAGCAAATCAAGTACAAGGCCCGTGAGGTTGTCGACATGTGGGGGTCATGGGGTGTGAACTCAGCGATCATTGTGCTGAAAGTTGTTTCAGCCAATGGCTTACTTACCAAGAGCCTCAACCAAAACCTGGTTTTCGTTTGGCAGCTGGATCAAGGGCTTGATTTAAAAAGCGGTACTCCTGGAAAGGCCTCGTATTGTTAGGAAGTTCCTGTCTTGGGACCCCTGATCGTAGCTTGGAGTCTTGGACCCTGTTCCCGATACCAGTGGGCTACTATTTTTTATCATGTATATTTTTCTTCCAGATTAAAAATGTAATACTATAAATGTCAAAATAAACAAACTGCCTAAATATTTATTTTTGCCGCTATGAAAGTCGTGACTATTATCATTATCATCACAATAGATGTCGGAAATAGTAATCATTTCATTGGTTAGGCTATGATGCTATTTAGTTACTCATCACTTAGAAGGTTTTTGAATAGCTAGCCTTACTTACTAAATCCATGGGTGAGAATTTGAGAAACAGAATAAAACATTTGGTTCCTAAACGTTGGCAAGCATTTAGTCCACCCTGAAGCTCGTGATTGGCTGGCTGAAAAAAGCGGCTGACTGTGCCGTGTGATCTGTCTGTCGGATTTTGATGTGATTTCTTTTCTCGAAAAATGGTTAAATAAAATATAGTTACCGGCAAACTTCGGAGCCACTCTGTTGATTCTTTACCATGCTGTCGCGGCTGCTCAGTCAGTTTTTGTTTACATTAATACATTTGCTTGTAAGTGTACTTGTTGCTGTTCAAAATGTTTATTCTCGATTTCGGATCAAAAAGTGCATTTTACCTCAAGAAGAGGTGACGAAAAGTGATATTAGAGTAATATTAAAACATTTGCCTAAAGTTACCAAGAAACTGAAACATTTGGTGATCCTGACGGACACTGAACAACACTCGTTCAGTGATTTGGCTCGCATGGTTATATGGAGCCTTGTAGCCGGGATATCATACGTGAGCTTCTATGATATAACAGGTAATAAGCTACCGAGTCTGCACTCGGTCAAGATGTTTCATTTATTTAATTAAAAACTGTTACTCAAACCCTAACCAACAAATATCCTTTCACTTATTTTACAAAATAATTAGTGTTTCAAAAACAATACTTTCATCTGCAACATAACCAATATTATTTAGTAGATCACTGCCTCATACATCATCATCTATACAATCAGATTAACATTGAGAATTTGTTTATGATAAGAATGTTGGAAAATCTAGACAGCAAGTTATGTAGGTATTACAATCTCTAAGACTTAATAGTATCCCTAGTCTTTTGAGGTGGCACTAAACTACATAAAAATCATTATGGTATGATTCACACATGTCTCTTTCTTTCTTTCCAGGAGAATTAAAAGAAAATGAAGAAAAGCTATTTCTTGAAGTTGAAAGAAATAAAAAGGGTGTGCCAGGTTGCATAAAATGGTGTAGAAAGCCAGACTTGAATGGCTACACAAATGGGATGCAAGCTCATACCATATACATAAATATCTTCACTAGTAAAGATGGAAAACCTACAGTAGCACGATGTATACGTCAGATAGCTGAAGGTAGTGTAATATGTAGTAGAGAAACTGAGGAATATACCGCACAAGAATTAGATAATGCTCTTAAATTAATGTACCCTTCCATTCCTGATCCAGAACTAGTTTTATATTCTGGTCCTTTATGTTGTACGTATGGGTTATTGCCGTGGCAAATAAGACTCACCGAGTTTATACAACTTTCTACAGACCATAGTGTAAATATTGACAGCTACATAGGTGCATTATATAGATACAATAAATGTGATCAAAGATTTGGTAAGTGAGATTGGGGTTAGCCTCAGTGAAAGGCCTAAGTTGACATTATCTATTGGTTATCCATCATGAGTGTATGTGTAAATAGGTGCTTTATTTAAGTGTCAGATTATTATTTTATTTTATTTATAGATAAAATGATCTTTAAGTTAACATTTTTATCATTGTTCATTAGCCAAGGCCTATGATGTGATTCATAAAAAAACAAAAAAATTGTCATCAATATTAAATTGGTATATTACAATTACTATGTTATCTAATGAATTGTATAAATTTTATATACAACATAGTGTACAACATTACAATCAGTGAGCAATAACCTATAGGAATTCATTAAATGTGAACATATATTTATAAATTTTACCGTAAAAAAATATATAAACTTGATCTATTTTGATGTTTCATTTAATTTAAAAAATTATGTTCTGAACATTTATTATTACACTTTATTTATTTGCAGTCGAACAGGGTGAATAGGACCACATGGGTGAATAGGACATAACTTTAAGAAGTATTTTTACATTAATTAAATATTAATAATAACCGTAAAAGACTCATTTATTTATTCAATTGAAACAATAATATTTCCAATACCTTTTTAGTTACATAGTCAATGTTGTATTCCCGTTCGAAGTTTCGTCCCGATTCACACCGTCCTATTTACCGCGTTTGACAGTATAAAAGAACATAGTGGTACCACTCTGTTAACTTCTACACTTACAAACTGTTATACACATTATAGTGCTTATAAGGGTTGCCCCCTTTGAAGTGATTTCCTAGCATGTGCCCTAGTATGTGCACCAGACAGTTCACTTTCCCTGTAAACATCTAAATGGTATTTACTGCTGGCATCCTACAGGGATGCTGCTGAAGAGTGGGCTACGAATAGGACACCCATCCGTTTAAGAATCCGTGCAAGATAAAAAACATCTGTATTGTATGCATTTATGGGTATCATCTTGGTAATTATACTTATCTCTGGTCATGAATTGGTTTTCCGACAGAACTATCCCCAATTATGGCCTTAGTATTTACCACTTGTTTGTTTTGCGATGGAAAGGCATAGCAAAACGAATAATTAACAATAATGGACGCATTGACCTTTGTGTTCCATGAATAAATTAGCGTCATGTCTGGATTCCTTAAGTTTTTAGACATTTCTTTTTGCATTTAGTTTGCAAAAAATGTAAAGTCAGGTACCGTAGTAGTCGCCACTGGCAAGCGTCACCTGCATGGACGTGAGTTGAACGTAATATTGTAGCTTAGCAGACTGCGTTCTTTGTAGCCTATCCTCGTGGGAGGGTATTGTTGGCATGTTTATAGAGAATACTAACAAAGGCATTGTCCATTCATAAGCATGTTATAGGTAGCTAAGTCTAGTCCTAATATATGCTACCAGCTAGATGCGATTAAAAGCATCTGCAGTGTATGAGGTCTTGGGTTCGATTGGCAGGACAAGCCAAGTATTAAAGTCAAGTATGTACAACTCCAGCTACAAGAAATAAAACTCACTATAAGAGTGAAGGTGTTTATTAAAGAAATACGCGAATAATAGTGCACACTAAAATACTATACACAAGGGACTAATATTTACATCTTGCACGCACTAATTCATTGCTCCCACCTGCAAGAGAAAAATAAAAATAATATATCACAGTCTCAGCTTTCTTGATGTCAGAAATGCATTTGGTAATAAATCAGTAGGTTCAAAAATATTAAAATGTTATCTTATAACAAGCGATAATATACGGATCTTATATGTATGTATTACGCACATCTCCACGGATGTATAAAAACACTTTTATCTTCAAAAATGATTGATGTACGAGATAGATAGTAAAAATGACATAACTTGAGTTGTGTCACCCATTATGTTGATTCAAATGATTAGGCGCAATGTAATGCATTCTAAATAGTATTACTGTTTGTTTGGACTGTATTGTTTGTAACTTGAATTGCATATTCATTTATTAAAAATGAAACTGAACTTAATTTGCATCAATATACGCGTATAATCTTACGACCATGGTAGACCGCTTAAGGCAAAAACAAAAACAAATCCTGTGTGCCCTCCCCCCTTGACCTTGGCGAATTTGAATTATTTGATATAATGCTAAAGCTGCTCTACCTGACTATATACCGACTAAAAACAGAAGGAAATCTCCATTAGTAAAATTCGGGCAATAATAACAACGGCGGGGCTCCTACTTCTGGGTGGAGACTAGAATCGAGAAAAGAAAGGAAATGGCGAAAATAAAATTGCCAAAATAAAACTATCTTTTTTCCTCAGTGCCCCGCTTAGCCCCGCTACGTAAACTACAGCCAATTTTGAACGAAAATAATGAAAAATTCGTTTCCGCGGTCTTCGATTTTGATTGTACCCCATATTCGTATAAAGCGCTCTCGATTACCATGGAAATGACACCCATGACGAAAAATTCAATAGTTTTCGTAGCCGCCGTAATCTTTGATTTCGATTATTCCAAAAGAATCTTATTACAAGTATCCGTTCGCACCGCGCATGTGTTAAACATTTAAAATCATAGATAAAAACGAAACCCTTCATTTCTTTGCAATCGGTTAAAATTATTAAGTAAAGCAGCCTGCACGACACAACATGAGCGCGATAGCATGATTGTGCGAGTGAGAAGTCCGAAAAACAATTGACGAAGAAGTCCTACTACCTCACTAAGGAAATAATGTCAGGCGTTTCTATATATAAACCGTACGTTTTGGTATACTAATAATTTCCCTTTTACTTCACTTTAAATAGGGTTTTTTTTTTATCATATTGAGTCATTGAACATTGGCCCTTCCATAAAATAGAATAATAACACAAATCTATTGATATAAACTATATATTTTTTGAGAGCAAAGACCATAATTATTGTAATCAGATTAAGAAAATAAAAGTTTTTTTTTAATAAAAGTAATGAGCCAATTTTAACGATAAGGATGTAGTAGTAGCTCGTTAAATTTTGCGATTCAGCCTCTATTGCCTAGGAAAGAGTGCTGAAACTAAACTCGGATACGCGTAACGCGCGAGAGACCTCTTTTTAACGCCTGATTTACCCAAAAAGAGCGAGTTTTATGAACTGCGAAAATACGAAGTTATAAGGCATATAACCAATATAATGTTGCACTAAAAATAATTGCAATTCATTAATAATGTTAGTCAAAAAATCCTTGTAAACGAAATTGCATCAGCCTGTCAAAATTACCAGACTGGGCCCTTAAATAAAAGAGTGAACCGCGTTAATGTCTTACATTAATGGATCAATTTGTTTTGGTCGGGTAGTACGTTTTTAATAATGATCGGTGGTAACAATTTAAAGAGAATAACAACATTTCTGACATCATCCTATTTTCCATAAACAATGTTAGTAAGAGGTCGAGGTAGACTTGTTTTTTTAGTGCTATATACATAACAATTAATACTATTATACCCTTAATACTAATTATTGCATTATAATTATTTTTTAGCACTTAACTTTTGTTATTCATTTGCATAATCAACAGAATGTTATTTCTTTTTTCTACGTCGAACACACAAGTTTACAAGATAGATAAAAGTACAACCTGCTGTATGTGTAACCTGAAGTTCACCGGCGGTGGCGGGAGTGACTGCCGCTGCGCGATCGACGCCGGTCGTAGTCCCTAGACCGCTCATACCTATCGTACTTGTCGTAGTCTCGGCCCGACCTGTCGTAAGACCGGTCGCGCTTCGAGCTGTCCCTGTCGTATGACCTCTTGTCCCTCTTGCGCGAACGTTCTTCGGATCGGTCCCGCGAAGACTTCTTGCGTCCCGAGCGCGATTCGTAGCTGATCGAACGCGACCTCTTTGTACGTTTCCGTGGACGATCCTCTTCGGAGTCGTATTTGTGTTTGTCGTAATCCCTACTACTCCTAGAAGACTTGTGTCTGTCGTGGTAGTCATCTTTCTTCTTGGACCTAAGCTTGTCCGATCTCTCGTAGTCGTCGTAGTACTTAGATTTGGAGTAGCTTCTGTCGCCTGACTTGTGAGACTTGTCTTTTCTATGTTTTTCTTTCTTTGATTTTCTTCGAGAGCCACTTGAACTGGAGCCCCTGCGTTTGCGTTTCTTAGATTTAGTGTGGACGATGGCGTCTTGTTCAGTTTCTGAGGAGGTTTCGCTCGAGCTGGATGAAGAATCGTCTTCTGAATCGCTGGTGGAGGAGGAGCTTTCTTTATGGTTGTTAGATTTACTGGACGATTTGGTATAAGGACTTGGGGTGCGATCCCTCTTACTCGACTTCTTAGGTTTCTCCTCTACAATAGTATCCAACTTCCTGACTCCATCGACCTTGTCAGACTTATGGCTCCTCTTATCCTTAGAGAGGCGGCGTTCAGGTAACTTGTCCGGGGTGTCGCTTTCGGGCGGTGGCGTCGCAGAAGATCCTGTATAGATAATATTACGTTGTTAAATCAATATAATCTAAGCTTTTCTTCTCAACTATACAAGGTGTTGTTTTGCATCCTCGTCAAAATTCAGGATTGACAACCTCCTGAATTTTGACATAAATAATCAATTATAATTTCGGTACCTAGTTAATTATTAATAAACGCTGAATTTTTGGTTGTTTAAGTTTGTCAGAATATACCAGAATAACCTCCTTAACGTAGTTTAGGGGATAAGAAATGATCGAATAAACGTTTGTGATTGTTTGTATGTGTGAAAGCGCGGTTATGGGGCGAGAATCAGACGGGCCGCGTTTAAAACACGGGTGGTTCACACTTACCCATTTCCGTAAATAAGAAAAAAAATACTTAATAAAATTTTATTACTGATTCGGGTAGAGAATCATTAGCATAGTTACTCCTTGAATTTGATGAGGGTGCAAAACAACACCTTGTTTAAGAATAGCTCCTTTAGATCAGTGTGACATGACAAATTCTCATCTCATTTTACATATTTGCGAATGGGCTAAATAGTACTTACGTGATCGGCGCGGTCTGTCGGGCGTGACGTTGTTGGGTGTGGTGGGTTCTTCGTTGGCCTCCCTCGCCTCTGCGCGCCGCACCTCTGCCTCGATCTCCCGTGAAGTGCGCTCGAAGTCCGACCTCTTGCGTTTTATGATGTCCTGGTAACATCGTTCAGATTTAATAAATACTTCTGACATTTTGATAAATATGCTTTAATTGCATCAGAAAGAAATAAAGAAAATACATTTATTAGCGGTAAAAATTCGTTGCCACGGCTTGGACATAGTAGTGTTGTATATGTATAGCCACCAATGCTTTCGTTTTTAGGGTTCCGTAGCAGAATGGCAAAGAACGGAACCCTTATAGATTCATCATGTCTGTCTGTCCGTCCGTATGTCACAGCCACTTTATTTCGAAACTATTAGGACTATACAGCTGAAACTTGGTAGGTAGATGTATTCTGTGAACAGCTTTTTCGACGTTTGTACAAAAAAAAAAGATTAAGAATATCCCCTCCCCACGGAACTGAAACTAAAAAAAAAACCATCAAACCTATACGTGCGGGGTGTCTATAGATAGGTCTTTAAAAATTACGTTAAGGTTCCTAAAACCATTTTTTTTCAAAGTCTGTCGTTTGTAAGATACTACTTCCAAAGTGGTAAAACGTGTTTAACACTTTTTTTGAGAGCAGAGGTGGTGAAATAAATTACACACCTTCCTGGTTACGTATCCGCGACCAACGAAGCGTCAGTCGCGGCCGTGACCACAGAGCCACACTGCTCTATAATTAGAATGATTGAATTAGAATTTTTGAATTGTAAATATAACCCACATTCAATTGGGATTAAATATAATGAGCACCAAAAAATACTTTGAGATCCTAAGCTACGTTACCAAAAAAAAAATACTAAACACCAAAAAAATTGTATTCAAAGACCAAATATAGTAAATGATCACCAAATATAGTAAATGATCACCAAATTTTGTGGCAAGAAGAACTTAGGAAGCAAGTGCGAGCAAAGCGAGCTCGGGATATTGGGCACCCCGACTCGGACAGGTTAGGTTCGAAGGCGAGCGAACTAAGACCCCGACATCCCCTTCGTGTTAGGTTACTTTAAACCCTGCAGAGAGAAATAGGAGGCCCGCGTAGCGGGGCTCCGTCGACTACGCCTTAGTTCGGAGCTGTGATTTTCAGGTTTTTAATTCTGGTGATCATTTACTATTTCTGGTGATCATTTACTATTTTAGGCAGTATAAAAATGTTTTTTAAGGTTATATTTACTTTATCTGGTGTTATGTTAAACATAAGCCCATTCAATTTACCCCTTTAAGTGCGTACAACAACCAACTGAATTACCCACTATCAGTTCAATGTTGATTACTAAGCGATTTGTGTTACTATCGATTGTCAATTACCACATAAGTAATGTAGTATGAGTTACACGCGACGTAAGGTCATCCGTCTTGCTATCGGGAATCCGTATCGTTATCAAATAATAAAGTGATATCAGTTTTCAAAAACATTGATTTGACGGGGACTGACGAAAATAGATTTCGTGACTGGATTTAGAAGCCGGACTTCGTTGTATAAGCATCAGCCAATAGCGTTCCCACCGCTGGGACACTGGCCCCCTCTCTGTGACAAGAAGTGGGCTATGCAAGAATTTAATAATTCTGGTTGGACGTGGCGCTGGAGATCACCTGGAAGGATATGGGGGAGGCATTTGGCCAGCAGTGGGACAAACAAGGCTACAAAAAAAAAACTCAATTTTGTCTTATTTTTTTGTCCTGTTCTAATAAATAGTTTTTCTTTCATAATCCACCACGCGGCCCCTTGTGGTTTAGTGGAAATCACGTTTTCGATTCTTAGAAATTGAAGCATTTTTTCAAAAGATCTTTCGTTAATTATAAAGGTTTCGTTCGGGATCAATTAAAACAGTTTTGAATGACGTTAGTTTATGTTCAGTCACCGCCCTTTGAACTTGGCATTTATAATTTTGCTTTAACAATATGAGCTAAGATCGTATTTATCGAATATGATAATTGCACAACAAGTGGTGGTCTCGAGATAATCTCATACTATAAACTAGTTCTTAAATGATTTAAGTACTTTGTGTACTGTAGGTAATTACAATGTTGCGTAAGAGTCAGCTCACACCGAACGCGACGCGACGCTGCGCGCACTTGTGAGAATTCAGAATACGTTGCGCAACGTATTCTGAATTCTCACAACGCGTTTTGGTTCGGACGATGAGACACGACATCGAGCTGTAAGCTTTTTTTTTTATTTTGTTCTACCTTTTGTAGTAAGCAACGACTTATTGTCAGGCCTACGCTGTCCTTCCATACTTGTATTAACGCTGTATCTTCAAATATTGTAAAACCAAATGATTTTAAAAGATTAACAATGGAGTTTCTTGCTTAGTTTCTTGGTTCTTCTCCATAGGAAACGACCATCCGAACCGTGCACCAAGTACCCATGTAGGCCTATGTAAAATAAAATATTTTGATTTTGAAGCAGTGTGAAAGGGACTGACGCACAAACGGGTGCCAAGTATTCAGTAAGTACATGATTACGAAACCTCCGAATATTTTTTTTTAGAAATAGAAAAAAAATTGCTGTCAAATTGGAAAAGAAGATTTTTTTTTTTGATTTCCGATGGAACATTTCTATTTATAAGGATTTAGAATGATGGAATTAGAATGATGTGTGTGTCTCTAGCACCCTGTATACACCGTGTAAATCACCTCATCACGAAGCCGTCAACCAAGCATTCTGTACATGAAACTAAGTAACTTTACGCAAAAATTATAACTGGGAAATGACTTTTTTTTGAGGGGTGTAAAATCATGTTTTGTGATAGAACTCAATGTAACGCACTCAAAACATTGTGCTGATGGACGGATTGAATAGTACGGGGGTCGTGGAGGTGTTTAAAGTAAAAATCTTACATTAAAAACTTGTATTTAAAAAAATACTTGTCAAAAATTGGAACTTTGACCCCTAATATCTCCGTAACTAGAAGGTTCCCAGGTATGGTGTAGAACAAAAAAATGATCGCAATGACAGGGAAAACCAGTGCCTTTCGGCTTCGTTAAGAGGTGTTTTACACCCTTTATATGGACGTAAGTGGCTCACCGGCTCGACCCGATTCTACGTCGAAAAGTGTGGTCACTCCCTAATGTATTACTCTTACCTGCAGCTGTTGATCAGAGACGTCGTTTTGTTCATCTTCTTCGCTGTCTTCGCTGCTGCTCTCGTACGCCCCCAGCCCTGCACACACACACACACCACAATAGTATCCACCCAAAATCACACACTCGACAGAAAAATGACGTAAGATACATTGATTCCACCTACTACTTCATACGCTATCGAAGACAAACAGGTTTGTTTATGCATCCATTTTTGATCAGTCCAATGAAAGTAAATTAAAAACATCGCATCTATAGAAAACTAGTAGAGAAAGTTTTTTTTTTTTATTGACACATTGATAATGATAACCAGTTCAAAACGACCTTCGAAATTAATAAAACAAATCACACTAACAGTAAACAAAGTTCCTTAAATAAATCATTTACATAAAAATAATTTTACATAAATGTTTAATAATAGGTAGGTATAACATCTATAATAAATTCTGTGTATTTCTTACCAATTATCCACAAAAAACAATGCATTTAAACACTGTTTGATACAATGTATTGCCAACTAGGTCAATACTAAAATACTAATTATGATGCAGGGCAGCTGAAATGAGAAACTTGAGTAACATAAGTGGCGGTTCAGAACAAACTCTCAACATTTTTGATAGTTTTTCTGCGAAATAAGGAGAAAAACCACCATTTATGTTTGTACGGAAATATCTGGCAAACTATTCGATAGAATCGGCTGAACCGATGCTTGGTTTATTTTTGTTGACTTTGTTTACGTCAAGAATTTCTATGTCCAAGTTATTACCATGCATATTTTGCATGCGGAAGCGTTGTATGTCGAGTTTGCGAGATATTTGCGCTCGCTCGGCGTTAGGAAGGCAACTCACCGAGCCCACTGGCGATAGCGGCCAGTGCCTTCGACTTGCTCGCCTTCATGGCGTTGAGGCGCGACGCTTTTACCATATAAATAAAACCAACATTAATCACACACCACATGTATTCAATTGTCAACAGGCAACATCTGAAATAAGACTTTATTAGCGATGATTTAAAACACATTTTTGCACAGCACAATTCTTCTTCACATAAGATTGTCTCGATACGAGACGGTATAGTCACAGAGTCAGTACGCGATAGTTTCTGGTACAAAGTAATGTCTTGACGGAGACCGTCGGTCCGTTTGGGTTAAGCATAGATGAGTGGAAATACCTTGTAGGGCGGTATATCGGGCCAATTCTTCCTGGCTCACCGTTAGGATCTCCTGGTCCGTCACCTCAAGGAGTATTTCTGTGAGGGAGCGACGGACTGCAAGCATCTGGGGATAGTTTGTACTATTAATATGAAATACTTTTCCACAAAATCTGTTGATGCTTACTTATTCGGTCACATTTGCATCCATACAATTTTACCTTCTCTTTAATATTTTATCTATGTACAATGAATCCTGGTGAATAGATTTCTTCGATGAGACGATTAATGAAACATAATTCCTTTGAACGGAACTCTGATGGTCGCGCCCTGTCTGATTGTCATCCATCATTCAGCTAGATATCCTAGATTTTTTATACACATGGTCATGTAAGGTATTGATACCTATCCAAGGATCGACCGAAGAACACAAAAACCCTTGCCCTTCTTCCTGGCCAAGTGCAATATTGTTATTCTCACCACTTCTTGCATGATCTCCTCTCTGCTCCTCTTGACGAGAGGGGCTGGCTCCTCTTCCTTGGCGGGCGGAGCTTCTTCCACAGGCTCCTCCTTCACAGGACTCGACGACGGTGGCTCCTCCTTTTCTTGCTCTTCTCCTTCCGAGTCCGATTCCTGAGACAAAAATAAGATGTCAAATCCCAGACTCCGAGTTGCTACTGAGAATTTCCTGTTGGAAAACCCCAATAACACATTTCCCGTGCGTAGTACTACTAGTGTTTGCGACCACTACACCAACGAGAAATTCTTACTGACTGGATACTGCTACTATAAAAGTATCATCATCTACCTAGCCTTCCAACTTCGTAGCAGTAAAAGCCTAGTGGTGTGACAGTCGGATTGCCAAGTAATAGTTCTCGAGTTCGAAACCAAGGCGTACCTCTGATTTTTCGGATTCGTAAGCTAGTTATCACTTGCTCCGGTGAAATAAAACATCATGAGGAAACCAGCATGCCTGAGAGATATTCCTCGACGGCAAGTTAAGCTAAGTCAGGGGCCCATAAAAACTCTGGACACCAGGTAAGGCAAAACCTCGTCGTTTACCAACTATGGAAGCCGACCCCAACACAAATTGGGGTCGGCTTCCAGTCTAAACTGATAAAAATTAGCTATGTATTACTAATCGCAATCCTTTCAGCCTTTGCTTGAGCGTTTATTTATTTCTTTAGTGTTGTTGAACTCATTAAGTCTGCTGTAAGTAAGAGGACCTTACAGTAACCTACAAGAATGTTAGAAACTTTTTTTTTTTCATATTTAAAATTCTCCTTCAAGGATCAACAACTAAATATGTTTTTAAATAAGATTAACCTCCATATTAATGACTACTTAAGTTTAATTAATTATGGTGAACTGAGGGCAATGCCCAAATTAATTAATAAAACGCAAATTAGGACCAGGCTAATTAAATAGCCTTTTGCCTCTGGAATTATAAATGTAAACATCGCTTTTAAACCGTTCCATTCGTCGACATATACTTAAGCTAATTCTGACAACCAGTCTTACCATCGTGTGAACTAACTGGTTTGTGGAGGTCAGATAGGCAGTCTCTCCAAGTAAAATAGTGGTATTCAGTTGCATTCGGCTAGACTGGAAGCTGATCAGCTGATCCTCACATACTTGGGAAAAGGCTATGGTCATGAAACATTAGCTATGTTAGTGACTACACAAACAACACATCATGAAATAAACCGAAGCTATCTCTATACAGTATGTTAGACGAGGGACATATTGAGGGAGGGTATTCAGTATTCGATTCTCGTCCCAAATATGTAAAAAACCTATAACATATATAGAAGAATTTTTAATGTTTTGTTTAGTGCCTAGATATTTTGGACTGTCCTAAGCCTGGTAAGTTTCAAGTATGAAGGGAAAATGGATTATACCTAAGAGTCATTGACCGGCTCACATGTTCTGCGATAGTATTAAGTCGCTAGCGCAAGGGTGTATACACGTTGCGTGACATTTGCGAAAATTTTGGTATGGTTCTGTCAGTTATTTATCAGTGTTTTTTTTTTGTTTATATTTTTATTAGTATCATGTTAGCATGTACTATTATGGGTTTGAAAATGTCCCTCGTTTAAACTAACATACTGTATATTTAACAGTCTGGCGCCTAGTTTTAGTTCTAATCTTATTGTAACTCTAGTTAATCAAGATTAGATTACGCCAACTAAGAATGTCGTCAGCTAAGAATATCTGCCAACACTTCCTGAAATAATAATGGTCCAGAGAGTTATCAAATTGTTTACCATTTGACATACATATGATTGAGCATGTAAGTAAACTTTCTTTCTTAAACCTAAAATAAGTTGTTTAGGTTTAAGAAAGAAAGTAAAATAAATAGTTTTCTTTTTTAAACCTAAAATAAGTTGCGATACATGTTTTTGGCAAGATGTAAATAAAATACTTGTCAATAACGGACAAACATGTTTTATACATGTATTGACGTTGTTTCAGACATTAATTAACACGTTTAACATTTTGTTCACTTTTATGAAAAGTTTTGTATTTGTCAACTAGTGTTTATAACTCGTTGTATTTGTCAACTAGTGTTTACTCAACAATTTGATAACTCGCGTAAACAAAAACAGTAGTCACAACATGTTAAAAATAAGTTTCACAACACGGGCTTAAGGTTTTGTTCACAATATTGCTCGAAAAATGCATGTTTGATTTGATGTTGTATTTAAAGCCACCCGATCTCTTCACTTGGTAGATGACCCTCATCACCAAGGATCCATGGTTGACTGATGCATAACCAAACGTTTCGTCAAATGCATACAAGCATTACAAAATCGGATACTTTTCCCACTAACCTCCTTTAATTTCCAAAGTATGGGCATTTAAACCACACATCGTGTGACATGTCCTTAATAAAATACATTGTCACATAAGGAAAAGTTTTTTATTGTAAAATATACCATCATTATCATCTATCTAGCGTTTTACCAACTGTGTTGGAATCGGCTTCCAGTCTAACTGGAAGCAGATGAATACCAGTATTTTGCATGGATCGACTGCCTATCTGACTTCATAACTGTAATACCTCCCCTTTTTTTCTTGTCCTCTTGGTGATGGTTGGAGAGCAGCGGCGGCCCAGTGGTGGCAGCGGCGGCTCAGTGGTGGCAGCGCCGACTTACGAGCAGTAAGCCGTCGGTTCGAACCCAGACAGGCGCATTACTTTGTGTAATTTATTTCATCACCACTGCCCTCAAAAACTTAACTTGCCCTCTATACATTCTGAGACATGTGAAATCTACCAACCCGCACTGGGCCCGCATGTTGGATTACAGCCCACTCCCTCTCATAGAGAGAAGGCCTGTGTCCCAGCAGTGGGAACATTATAGGCTAATGATGGATACTGGTTGACAGACTGTTGGGCACCTGTAAATACTGTCAAAGGTTGACAAGTATCAGCTGACCCAACGGTTTAACGTGGCACGGAGGAAACTCGGTACGTATAATGGGTGGTCATTGGTCACTCTTCCCCTACCAACCTAGTCAAGCGCGGCTTTGGCTGAATATCAACCTCAGCTGCTGTAATTATTTAGTCACAGGCAGTTATTTGAAATACTAACGAATTTGCTCTTGGGCGGTAATACAGGCTGTCCTCCAGCCTCAGCTTTCATTCTTTCTAACTCTTCTTCCTCTAATCTCTTCTTTTCCTTCTCCGCTTCTTCTCTCGCCTTCAACTCTTGTTCACGTTCTATCGCCTTCTGTTTCTCACGTTCCATTTTTTCTAATCCTGGAAATAAATAGTTAGAGTTTTAATTATTATGATTCATAGAAGTATGATTCAGTTTTGTGTCATCATCTGCATCTTTTCCCAAACTTGTTGGGGTCGGCTTCCAGTCTAACCGGATACAGCTGAGTATCAGTATTTTACATGAAACGACTGCCTATCTGACCTCCACAACCCAGTAACTGGGTAATACGAAACTTTGGTAAGACTAGATGTCAGACTTTCGGCTTCTGACTAATTGTAACAACTGTCAAACTAGGGACCAACAGCTTAACGTGCTTTTCGAGGCACGGAGGAAACTTGGTAATGTAGTTATGGTCGCCTATCCACGTCGCTTAATGTAAAATACTAAGCTGCATCCAGTTAGAAGCTAACAGATGATGATTGCAAGGAAACATCCTTGGTGCCAGCGAGGTTTATTAAGCAGTGATAACCGCTTAAAAATAAGATTTTAAAAGCTGTACCTTCTCTAATCCAAGCCGGTAGCTGTCTTCGCTTAGCTGCGTCAATGGTAGATGATGCTGTCATAGCTGTGGGCATGACTATCGGCTCAATCACCGGCGGTATCGCAGGGGGTTTTTCTCTGTAATATTAAGAATATTATTTAAAGGATATGTATCGTCAAATTAATCCCTCACTGCCTATTAGTATTTAGTTTCTTGGAGCATAAGGCCTGCCTCGGACGGTTAGGTACTGTCTCATTAGTCGAGTGGTCGCAAGTGTGACTTCTTAACATGAAGTCGAAGTAGGTCCGATGCCTATGTCGGGCAGTGTTATAGGGTTTTACCATCTGCAATTTTTTAGTAGCAGCCACGGAATCCAGATTTGTGCCCGGTTGATGGCAATAGGCTGGCTCATGGGACTCAAACATACCTGGCGAAATGTGGATAGACTATTAGGAATATAGGGCTGCATCAATTGGGTACCCCCCTTGAAAGCACCTACGTTCGAACCGGGGGTACTCAATTGATGCAGCCCACTGTACATCTCTGCCTAAACCTTCGCGGATTACAGGCGTTGTGTTATGTATGAGTTTAGAGCTTACAGTGGAGGCTACTAATATTGCATTTTCAAATCAAATGAAGATATTCCAACATCATCTGTTCTCAATCATGCCACCTTATTTTCGTCAATCAATAACAACAGAGAGCATTACTGGCAAGTTGGCAACAGATTTACTTTTGGCCTTGGTAAAAGTTTTAACTCATAAGAGTATGGTGATAGAATCTTTATTATGAGATGTGCAGACTCAGGCCTCATCGCATATGAAAGATCGATTGTCCAGTACTTAATTCTTTTGTTTCAAATTGCTCCTTGCTCATGACGACAAGTTCCATGGTTGGAACCTTTTGTTAACTTAGTTTTCTGTCACGTTTCAAATGCAAGGTCAAAACTTAAATGTATTGTTTTTTATTCAATGCAAACTAGGTTTTGCGTCATGGTCTTATGACAGCAATAATTGTGTTCTATGTTTAAATGATCTACTTATTATTTAAGACTCTGACGTCACCTATCAGGAGCGGTGGAGAACTAAATATGGGTTTGGATCGATAACCTTGAGTTCTCTTATATGCGTAGATAGTGCAAACACGTCTTTGAGAGATCATCACTCACATCTTAATCTCTACAGCTGCGATCAATGTTTAGGCTTTTTTTAGATAGTAAAGAGTCAGTCTTCTAACAAATTCAATCAATGATAAAATATTATAATAAGTCTGATGGACTGATTGTTTATATAAACTTAAAGACTATTGTATAGAATCTGGTAACAGACAGACGTGTTGCTGAGGAGTTTGTTCCGCCACTTCTTCCCAGCTAAAACACTAGGAAGTGGCGAAGGGCGGGCGTTTTGGGGGACTGTCTTTTATAATTTTGATGTTCAAAAAGTGCTGATTATCAGCCTAATTTGAATAAATGATTTTTGTTATAAAATCTATGTTGCGTGCATCGCGTATTTTAGGCTCGCCATCCTAGATGTATTACCAAATACCATAATTTTCAAGGTCTAAAACGATAATTTTTGAGTAGCATGCTTTTACCTTTGTGACCTAGAACTTCTGGAAGGTTTGTGATCTCTGTTCTTGCTTTTTGAGCGTCTGTCTCGACTGGAACTACTGCTCCTGCTGTTGGCCTGTTCCACTTGGGGGGCAGTCCAGTAGCCATGCTGGAATGTTGGTGCTGGGGTGCCCGTTGTGTAACTGTGGCGTTTGGATATTTTTAGAGTAAGTTTTATTATGGGAAGCGATTATTTCAAGATAAATGCAACCTAAAGGCCTGAATATTGCGTTATAGCATTCGCCGTTTTTATGACGCTCTTGTTTAATTCATGTGAGTGAGAGTACCTGCATTATAAAATTTACTAGAATGCACATTGGAAGACGTATGCTTGAGTTAATCATAATCCTAAAATATTGTTTTTTGGTTTTAGTCTAAAGCGCAGCTCAGCGATATCTATGGCCGACCAAAATTGTAAAATTAATAGAACATAATATGCTGATTCATAGGATAAATCTAACTAAATTTAATGTACGAAATAGTTGGTTGTTGGAAACAAATCGTTTTACTATTCCAATATTTCCAATCTTCTTTCTGTTCATCTAATAATATTATAGTGGGTTCAGAAAGAGTAAACACAGCTAGAATTCATAATTAAATATTATGTCATTGGTCAACCTTGGCATTTAAATATTATGCAGCATACTACCTATCTGAAGTTTCACTCCATTTTAATTTGCATAGAGTGTGAAGAAGCTATTTCAAATGAACTACGAATTATTAAAACTGTCCGACTGGAGGATGTATTCCTGTAAATATTAACGTTGTTGTAGTCCAACCTATGTAAAACGGTAAACAGGTCCTGCAACTACCATGTATCTAGGGCCCGGGACATATCAATAATTCGTGCACCCTCGTCTGATCGCCGGCCCCGTAGCTCACGTTCTCTAAGAAATTAATCTCTATCTATGTATACAGTTCTAGTTCAAGGCTTTCTTAGCCTTGAGCTATCAGGGATAAACGTTTGTGTACGTCAAAGTCGGCTTGGAACAGGGTAACCAACCGTCTAGATTTGTATGGAAATGTTCGATTTTTCCATTCCTGTACAAATAGTCCGGACTTTTAACATATGTCCAGCTTTTTGTTCCGACTTTCAAATTTCGAATTAGTAACCCTAGCTCTGAATAAGCCTTGACAGCTTCGACCCTGATTTGTATACACCCCACCCCCCCTACCAAGTAATCTGCCTCTGCGCCCTCAGCCCACACTTTGTATGAGTAAAAAGAGCCAAATTGCATTTAAAGCCAAGCAGTTTTTGGCTTTATTGATTTTCAATACAACCCCTTATTCCTTCACAAGCCACCCTTTCTGAATAATTAATTCGAATATCTTACTGCAGTATAGTAGTCGATTTTATCCATTACAAATTGATGCAGAAGTTATACCTCATCCATATTCGGTGGGGTAGACTTGTATACAGTACATTCGACTGTTTAGCATAATATTGCTTGCTGGATATTGACCTATTTGTTTGGATTTGATGTTACTGGGTGAAATTGGAAGAACCGCAAGCCTAATTTAATCATGAATGCGAAAAACATATTTTATTAAAAAAATTGCATTTTAATAAAGTTAGATCGCTTTGACTGGCTTTGAGACTGCATATCAATTAAAGAAAGTAGTCAGTCAGTATAAATTATTTTGACTTTCACATTCCAAATTCATTTAAAAGAGCTTGTCTGACTAGAATAAAAAAATAGTAATTAATGTGATAATGAAGATTAAGGACAATGCGTAATACGTAATTATAATATATTTGTTAATTAACCAGGAAAACTATTTTAAGGAATATTTGCAACATCCTACTAATTTTATAAATGCGAAAGTTTGTGAGGATGGATGTTGTTACTCTTTCACGCAAAAACTACTGATCGGATTTGTATGAAATTTGGGACACACTTTATAACCTGGATTAACATGTAGGATACTTTTTATCCCGGAAGTGCGATCCCGTGGGACAATTATCAACTACATGCGGTCGAAGCCGCGGGCAACAGCTAGTGCATTTATAAAATAGTTGCATGCTGGTTCATTGTGTAATATTGATTTCCTGGAGGTAACCAAAACTGACCTAATTTAAACTCTGTTGTAAGTAGGTCACAAAAACCATTTAACCTAGTACAAATATACTGATAGGTCTTGAATTACTAAAAAATCTAGATGAAGTCATAAGCACACTCCAAGAAAGTTCATTATTTTAGTTGAAGATGCCATATAAACAGAAGATTAAATCATAAAAAACTAAATTGTATTCTATATTTGAAATAGATGTATTGATATTCTAAATCTATGTATAAACTTTTTATTTCAAAATAGTAATTAAACTGATATAAGGGCCTTGAATCTTCTCTCTCATAATTCAGTTAGTTGAGTGTATTCAACAGACTGTTTACTCTGGAAGCAAAATTTCACAGTATGCCAAAGTATATAATTTTCATAGGCTATTAATAATCTGGGGAATTGAATGCATATCTAAATTTTGACCAATAATTCAGCTTCAAGTTCTAATATTAAGTAGTTGAGCTTGTAATAAATCACAAGGGAATTATCTGATATCAGTCTTGATAAACGTCTTTTACTAACTAGGGCAGTGGTTGAAATATATTGAAATATACACAACAGCATTGTACATTTATAGTTCCAGTACAAGTTTGGAAATAAATGAATTCATACATTCAACAGGAACAAATTACTTTTCTCACCACAAAGGGTGTACATACGACGATCATTCAAGCTATTCAAAACCAGTTTATGCATGTCTCTCATTGTATGAGATATCTAAACAAAGTGAACTCATGTTATACTGGAAATGTATAGCTTAATGTGTCACCATGTGTACAAGCCATTTAACAATAGATTTCATACTAGGAGTGGTTCAATAAAAGATTTAGCTTTTTAGCCAAATAAACAAACCGGTTTTGCTTTTATGCTTTCTGTTTTCAAGGGCAAGTAAAGTATTACAGTCTAAAGATCTCTTGCAAAAGAGTTACTACATTCTGCAGTTTGCTCTTTTGGCCACAGTTTTGTTAATAATTCTGTATTACCGATGGCAGATACTTACAATACTCATTGTTAACGCATTCATTGAAAGAGTACACAATACAGATGAGTCATTGAGGATGGTGATGTACAATGCTGTCTAGCTGATAAACCTGGCTTTGAATTTTTTAGAATTTCAGAATTCTCCACATATCTGGATGATACAAATTCTCCCTGGGTAATACAATACCCCTGTGGATGGCAGATGTTCAGACTCTAACTACTGGTAATGACTGTCAAAGATCTACAAATGACAGTCGGGACCAACGGCTTAACATGCTTTCCGAGGCATGGAGGAAACTCGGTATGTAAATGTAATGATGGTGACCCACCATCCACGGATCTACCTTGGCAAGCATCTCTTAAACGTTGTTGATCGAACTGTGTGGCTGTTATTATTTAGCCACAAGCTCCTCGAGGTAAAACAACATACACATAACATATTAAAATACACTAAAGCATGCTGAAGATGATGATCTTACCCAGGCATCGGAGCAGCTGAGTCTGGTGGCACGGTGTACCCATCAATAGGTGGCATGCCAGGATCTGGAGGAATTTTGGGCTCCCCAGGCCCTGAGCCTGACCACCCCCAACCTTGGAAGATAACATTATTGTAGATATTGTAGTAAATGTGTGGCTAAGTGGAAACCAGTAAAAAGTAGACATTACTCCAGACACTGACGGATAATGTGAAGTAGTCTTTGCCAGTGTCTGGTATACTCATCCAGTCCGCAATTTGCCTATACCAGTATGACTGAACTTTGTTCTAAAATATTTTTGTGTATTAGGCCGATGGGCCATAATATTGAAAAATATCACAACAGTGTTTCCAATGTATGCAGTGTGAATGCTACTGCTTCGTGTTTTAAGGAATAAAATTCTACAGTATGGAAGAACCAGATAGAAAGTTTTCATTGTGCGGCTCAGAATCATGTACTAATGTATATGTAATAACTGTTTGTGTGTCAGTGTCCCTTCGACCCAGTTTACTTTAGTGTCATTTTTTACAGGGGTAATATATAGGTTAAGTTCCTACTTTTTGCTCAAATGGTGTAAACTAAAGTTTGCAGGAGAAGTAAATCAAAGCAAGACTGTTTTGGTATCAGATCTGTCTTTCAGTTTCTAAGTATGTGCTGAACTTCTGAGGTTCACAGCATAGTTTACTGAGAAATTGCAGATGGTATGATGTTTATATCAGTGTTAATAAATTGTTTTATGAACTACAAGAGTATGATGAGTGTCAATACTGAATTTATTGATTGAAAGTGCCACCATACCCCACTGGTTCCAAGATCCTCCCCATGAGTTTGTTGAAGAGTTCCACTCAGCGCCGGCCGGTCCATCTGAGTTGTTGTCCGGATTTTCAACCTCCATAGGCGCTTCGCCTTCTTCTTCCGCGGGCCTCAAAGCAGGCGGCGGCGGCGCAGCCACGATCGCCGCCGCTTCCTTCATAGCAATCCATTGTTGAGCTAAAGCAGCCCAGTCTACGTGACTAGTATCAACATTTTGATACGCAGTGGGATTTAAAGCCCATTGCGTGGGATACGCAGTATTTGCGGCATCTCTACCGGAGTACATGGTCCATAAAATACGTCAAATTACACAATAACCAGTAACCCTTTTAGGTTCTCATAGCACTAGAAACACTAAACACGATGTATGATGTATGGAACTGTTTGGTTTACAAATTACTCTAATTATGCTTAATTCACTAGAAAAAATCATTTCAGATTTGTCTGTCTGCAGCACATTTTCAATAGACTAAAAGATTTGTTTTTTTTTTTCCAAATTGTTGTCATAGGTTGTCTATGACGAAGCTATTTTATCATGGTAAGTTTTTGTTTAATAATCACTTTTTTTTTAATGTGTGATTGTCTACAATTTTTAATAATTTAATTAAATTAGAGATGAGTCCGATATCATGTCACATGTAAAAATCATCGATATTTTAAAATCATTTCATCATGCAATGACAAAGACAAAATCATCAATGCTTTTAAATCATTATTAGAATGAACGCGAACTTCGGTGATTCGGATCGGACGGTCTCGGGGGCGCTGCGGTGTGAAATTGTGAATTGCGACTTTGCGATGCTGCGCGATCGGCGATACTGAAGTCACAGAACTCACATATTTCGATGAAATGACAATGACCGGGACGACAATAATGCTTGCACTTGTTTACGTTTGCGTGCGAAATGTGCTGCATTAAAATACCCTGCCATGCCAAATTGAATTCCGCGGCTAAGTCACAATCTCGACCCCTGCCTACATAAATAACTAATGATAATTTCACTAAGCCGTTCCGCGATCATTTCAGTATCTACTCACAATTGAAGTGACGAGATCTAATACTAGAATAAAAATCATTGATGATTTTGTCATTGTTCCCGTCACCGATATTTTTTTGTCATTGTCATGCAGTCACCGATACAGAAAAATCATCACTCAGCCCATCACTAAATTAAATGTAAAATTCTTACAATAATTACAAATTGTAAAAAACTTTGAGCTTTTCTGCCATCTAGTGACAGCAATGAAAAGTATTCAGTTTGTTTAATATATTGTCAATAGATGGCTCTGTATTGAATTAGTCAACCTAGTTTTGCTATTCGCCAAAAGATGCCACTATACTAAACTAACGAATCTGATTTTTTTAGTTTCATTCTAGTTCTGAAAATGTGGCAGAGTTAATATTTACTCGAATATTTAATAAATCTTAATGTAATCATGGTAACTAACAGCTATCTATGTTTGGTGTGCTGGTATGAGAAAGCCATTTCTTTATGGGTAAACTTAACTCGTGGGATCACGGATATCATGCCCACTTTAAAAAAAAAAATATATTCTTACTGGAAGGTAATGTCAAGATCTATCGACTTGTTAGCTAGGTATTGCAAAAGAGGTAATTAGTGTACCTAATGTGCGATAAAGCAACACCTTGGTTCGTTAAATCTAGATCAGTTTTGTAATTGTAGTCTACTTACAACATATTTGATAACGGCACGTAGTGGTAGTTGTGTACATCGTTAACAAGGAGGTTATTCATAACTTATGAAGTTATGAATCATAAGTATAGAGGAAAGGTTTCGTTAATAATTTACTAGACATAATATTTAAAATTAATTTATTATTCGTCATTATTATTTATACATTTACAAACATTTGCAACCATCCATCACATGTGCATCGAACCACTTACACAATTTGTCCACAAGCTTACTTACATATAAAATTAAATTTAGATTGCGAACTCCTTTCATCACTTTCGGCGTGCGACTTCGCGACCTACGCGTGTCACAGAACACTTCACTACTGGTACTTTAATCACTTACATAACGCAAGTCTTTGTATTTACACTAAATTAACTTAACGCTAATAAAGGTTCTTCAGCATCATGTTTTTGACTGACGAATTTTGAGTTCGTTTTTTTCCATTGCTCCTTTTTGTTTAACATTTTCTGTTTCGTCGCTTCTAATTTTGATTTGGCTTTTGATAATTTTGGTGCGCTAGTCGTTTTGTCGATGCGCTCTAATGTCTCGATAATGTTCTTAGGTTTCGATAATACTCTTCTTGTCTCCTCACTTATTTCGTCCATCGTCGAGTTCTTGTTCGCGTAGACGACGACGTAGTGCGAGTAGGCGGAGTTGGAAGGAGTGTTGATGTCTGCGAAATCTCTGAAGTTGGCGAATTGGTCCTGGTTGTAATTCGGCCTGGGGTTGGCGATATAGCCGAGTTCGTACGAAGGTCTGCCGTGACCATTGTTGTAGTAAGAGTTGTATCCATCGCCGAATTCATCTTCATCGTTTTGGGTGAAGAATGTTCCACCTCTGATGATTCCAAAGTTTCCTGAGCCGAGCAAACTGGAGCTCGCCTCGACGAGAGGAGCTGCGGTCGGAGTGATTTGTTTTCCGAAATTATCTACGTTTCTGTTATTATTATAGCCTCCGAATAGGGGATAGTTTAACAGAGATCTGTAAGAGTTTGGTCTTTGACTGTAGGCTGCTTCTTGGTTATTGTAGCCGAGCCTAAAGTTGTTTTGCTGGCGTGGTTCGAAGAGGTTTGCGAACGTTGGGAAGAATGTCTGTGAGCCCCCGACGAGCTCTATGGAGTGGTCTGTGTGGTCGTCTGATGCTGCTGCTTCGGGTTCTTGGTATTGTTGTGCGAGACCAGGGGGTGGCGCCACGGCCTCTGGCATGATTTCTGATGATTCTGCATCGAGGTCCTTTGTGTCATCTGAAACAAAAAAAGTATTTGCATGAGAATGTGTATCGAAGATCGTAGTTTAACTTATCATTAGTAACACAGTGTCTCGTTGAGACCCACCTCTAAGAAAGAGTGAGGCGTATCATTATGACCCATAGGCGTAGTTAGGATAGGGCCTAGCTCAACTAGAACTTCCGGAAACGGTTTGATTTTGGCTGGTTCAATTTTGTAAGAAGCGGAGCTCATATTACCGATAAACTATAATTACTTCACCTTGGTCGATCAGTTTCAATTTACAAAAGTAACGATACCCAAATATATCCATAATATATATTTCTTTATCTGATATTCGATACCTCTCTATTAAATATAAAAAGAAATATGTTAACTTTGTGGGTGTAGAAAAACTGATTGACGCATGTTCTTGTGACAATGTACTTACACTAATAGTCTGTGGCGTTTTAATAAAGAAATCTGCTGCCTTATACAACAGACATACATGGTTCCTGCTTGAATAAATTTAATTACCTACTGTATAATAGAATGCAATTGATTCTATGAAGGTTTTTGTGAGAAGCCGGATTTGCGTACGTATTTGTAAGGTTTTCTACGTTGTCTGTTTTAGTATAGTTCTATCTTTACGTTTATGTTGTGCTGAAATAGTTTCCTGCGCAATGTTTCAACATCTGTCTAGCTTTTTCCCAACATTGTTGAGGTCGGCTTTCAGTCTTAATTAGATGTGGCTGATTATTATTCTGTTGATAAGAATGTTTGTTGTTTTGTGTATGATTATATCGTTTTTATTTTTCAGAATTGCTGCAATGCTTTGCTCAGTCAGTGATTGAGTGCTCACTCACTCAAATACTGGGCAGCACGTTCCGGTTATTCCGGTTGTCAGATTTTCGAGCTTCTGGATATTCATAACCTTTGTCATTGGTATGACAACCGTGACTGACAGTTTAATGTTATGATCTTCATGTAGATTGTCACTCATTTTGACCGGTTTTGATAAGTCAGGATACGAATCGGATAACATCGGATTTAGAACCGCTTATTTGATTATGTCATTAACAACTACTACTTATTCAAATGATAACATATGAAAAGGGACTTATAGTTCGCACTTCATTCAATCCTATTGACTATTCATGAGAGAAATTCACAATCGGCTCAGCATTGTGACACATTGTTAGACAATATGCAAGTAAAAGCGTTTTATGGTTGCGACATGCGACTAATAGTCGTAATGCAATTGTAATGTGACATGCGTTAGTCGTACTGAATTGACTCATTTGATTACGAAAATAAGTATTAAAATAAATTGAACTATCAAACGTGATATTTTATCAGTCGATGGGCTGACTAATGCGACTGCCAAGCGGGTTACTTGCTTTGACTGTGTTGTCTGTTATAATTATAATGTGTATTCAAAAAGTCTTTTCGGAATAAGACAACGAGACTCGGTTATGTTAACAGATTCTTGGCGTGAGCGTCACAGGCCTCCTCTCAAGTGAGGGGGTCCAACGCTGGTCGGTGTCATCACCATTAAAAGTTTGGAAATTACCTATGATGATCATGAACACTACTATCGTCCTATTAAAATCCAAAATCGAAATGACAAATGGCATTATTCGACGGGAGGTTCTACTGTATGCAATTAAGTTCGTCTGGACATTGTAGGTAGAGCAAGTAAGCATTTTATGCAGAGCATTTTGACTGGTCATCAACTCAACCCACTGAATTTTCTTATTCAAAGGATTCTCCAAATTAGGGTTGAACACGAACGCTAACGTTAAAATGCTGTCGATGATCGCTCCCCAAACATAAACAAACATGAAAATTGCAACGCATAATGACGGAAGAAAATGATCGTGGGTAAAAGCAATCCGGCAATGTATGGAAATATATTCGAGTGGCGGTGTTGCAATAATTTGCTTTAATGGCGCCTCTAGTTACGCGCCATTACGTGTTGTATTGATGTGGTCAGTGGTCTGTCGTACGTATAATGTTGGATAAGTCTTGCTCTTGTTTTAGTTTACGACGTCTAAACTATCAGTCTCACTCTTCCCGACATGTGGTCTGGCGTTTTCTTCGTGAACTTTCTCCTTTTAAATCTTAATTTTATATGTTTTCTTTGTCTTATTATCCGCTACATCACCTTTAACACGTGTATCGGAAATATTACAAAGCTTGCAGTGTACTATTTTGTCTTCTTTTGCGTCTTTCACATATATCCAGTTTATTAAAAAAAAAACTGCTATTCCAAATTATACAATCGTCTTTGTCATTAGTAACATTTCTGTTAATAGTTAGCTTATTTTAATAATCATCAGTAAGTTCGGATGATCCTAAGGTTTAATGAATAATGAATGATAAGCAGTAAAATATTCACTTCACCTTTTACATAAAAGGCATGTTGACACGAACCGAAGCCATATATGGCGCTAACAGGTTGCTTGACAGGTAGGAATCCATTGTCTACACTATTATCATTTCCTATAGTTTCTTCCTAAAGATTCAATGTTTTAAATACGAGTAAATTTACTCTATTTTTAGTTTCTCAATTGCTTTTATGCTTTAAAGAGTATTTTTAACATCTTCACCTACGGTTATTTTTGTTATTTTATTTTGTTTGGGTGGCTTACAGAAAATAGTGGCTTACTTTAAATCCATTGTTTGTTTATCCCCAACAGATCATAAAATCAATGTGTTATTACTTGTTTTGTGTTATTATCTAACTCTTGAAGTCTTACACGTGTTACGATCTTTACGAGTACATACTTTGAACTAATATAAATAAGTAAGTATGTGTCGCATTAATTTGTCATTAGCGTCTTATTACGTATGATTACATGTCTAGTCGTCTACATAGTGTTTTCCTGCACATCATCGGCAGGTCTACATTGCTTTTTTATCTCTATTGATTACATAACATCACGCCTGTAATCCCGGAAGGGTTTAGCATAGGTGTACCTAATAGTACACTCATATTTCACCAGTTATGTTTAAAGTCCCATGTCGACCCTATTGCCATCAACGAGGCTCAATTCCAGACTGGGAATCGACTTTTTTTCGAATTTTGGCCGACCCGGGAATCGATCTACGCAGCAGCCCTCCATGTACCCATATTTTCCCTATTTTAATCCGTACCTATATTAACAAGTATATGTACTGCAATAATTCGCCATTAGCGTCTAGTTACGTATGATTACATGTCTGGTTGTCCGTGTTGCGGTTTCCTGTAGAGTGTAGATCAAGTGTGAGACATGACCACCTTGTATTTGCACTCTGATTTTTGCTATTCTAGATTGTATTTTATTATTGTATCAATTGTGTGTTGTGTGCTCTTTGCTAAAAAGTGACATCATATTTCATAATCATTCTTATGCCCTAATTTTAATTTATTTGGGGTCTGCACAGCAGGTCTTCTTCTTTCATACTTCTCTATTAGTTGTCATCTTAACGGACACCTCCTTTCTAGCCATAAAATATCATCCTTTACATTACACAGTCCATCCATCTTTTTTACTCTTCCTCTACTCTTATAGTCATCCACATTCCGTTGACTTCTTATTTACCCTTAGGATATTCTTATGCAGTCGGTTTTTAACGTAATTTTCTTCATTTGTTTTTGTCTAAAGGAGGCGGGCGAGACTACATGTATTTTGGGACCCACTCTTAGAGGTAGCATTCATCATAACAACTTATACGTAGTTGTAAAACGACTAAAGACTATCAGAAAAGTAAATGGAAAGTAAGACGGAAAAGTTGGGAGAAAAGAGATATACGTCTATTCACAAGATAACCTAAAAATCTTACGATTAAGGTTTTTACCAGTGAAATGACTCCGTAATTAAGATGAATAAAAATATAATAATATTTAAGACGACTCATAAAAGAAGATTCGAATAAACTACTGTATTTCCCTCACAGTTTTAGTTCTGACATTACGTGTTTTGCTTCTCGTCATAAGCCAAAACCAGAATTTTTACTTCATTGCCTGTACCTAATTTATGAATCATAAAACTGCTAGACTGCAGCTAGAGACTAAACTGATTACCAACCCTGTAATTAGTTCAATCACTATTAAAACTATGTCGTTACGATTTTGATCCATAAGTTAATTATAGTCAAGTAAAACGATTCTTTTTACGCTGAGAGTAGATAATATTGTTTTACATAAAAAATAGCCAGAGCTGACTAGCTATGCACAGCTATTGAAAAGCAGGGTTTGTTGAATAAAAAAACTATGAGTAATAAATCTTATTTTTTGGTATTTTTACATAGTTTTTATTTTATGCAACACAGACGTTACGATGGCCAAGTTGCTGTCAGGTTTCATTTTCAGGGTCGCAGCTTATCAGCCCGCAACATGAGTGAAAAAGGTAGTTGTCTCCTGTTATCTGGAATTAATTAATTATGTTAAAATAAATAAATTCACCTTTAGTGTAATAAACATAAAGAGTTCCATCTATAAGTAACAAAAGTGCCTGACTCGCAGAGTGTATCCAGGTCCCCACGAAAAGAAAAACAGAAATGTAGTTTGATATGAAAGATAATATGACCTCTGATACTTGTGGAGCGGTATATAAATATTTCAAGACAAAATGCAACAGCCACCAATCTTCCATTTTGATGACTGAAACATCTCAGTAAAATACACTACTTCTACTGCTACCTCGGCTAGTCTTTTCTATATACTGTTTTAGTCCGATAAAGTATAGGGCAACAGTAAGAATGAGCCTAATATAAGATTACAACAGTATGTATTTATGCATATAAAAGCTAAACGAATCTTGGTTTGTTGTTTAGATAGATATCCTAAATAAGTTCTTTACTCATGATATAAATACATGTTCTTTTACGAATATACTTACATCACATGGATACACCCATCTCTGAACTTTTTCAAAGCTCTGAGCACCTTCATCAGGGAGACGACGCCTCCGTAAGAGCGCAAGTCGTAAGAGAAGAAGAAATTAACGCAACGCATGTTTGTGATTAAAATCAAAGTCCAAATCAAAAGCAACTTATTGTCCAATGTCCAGAGAAGAATGCGGTAGTCTAAGACAGGGTGCATTATCTACATTTCAAGATGTAAAGGCCAAGTCGTCGAGAATCTACAAAATCGCAATGATAAACGTAAAATCCCAGACAAAAACACAAACATAACGATGGACTTGATCATCACAGATCTGACAGTGACAGTTATAGTGACGGGACTCAACGGATCATCATTGATAACGTTCCTTTATTAGAAATATTATAAAATCGCCACAGTTCCATTTTTATTAGATGCGTTTGCATTGTTAATTGGCGTTTTAATATCATGTTTTGTGGTTTGCATGTTATTTTTTATGAATTTTTGACATAATTGAATGTATAAAAACTAAGAGAAAGAGCCATTTGTGGTAATTAACCCATGAACAAAAACACATGTCATTGGATTGGAACGTAATCGGAAAAATGTTGCGTTTTGTAATTGCACGATTACTTAATTTTAGTAAATTGAAAATTATTTATAACTTTTGATTCCCGTGTCCTAAAAAATCAATATTTTAAAAATAAATATCTCATAAAATTGTAGTTATAATTATTTTATATTTACACTGGAACGGAGTTTAGTTAATTTTCAGATTCTTTGGGTCCATTTTCGCCAGCCTCCTTTTGTTTGTAGTTAGATTTTTTGTAACAGTCAACCGTCTTGAAGTGTGTTCTTAATTCAAATGATTCATAGGTACTCCGATATTGTTGACCAATTTGAGTATCTTTTTATCTCTTAGAATACACAAAATCCTGTGTTATTTACACAGGATTTTAGGCAGTTGCATCAATTTAAATGTGTTGATTTAGCATTGATTTGTGTATTTATACTTCCCATATTTGCATTACCGACAACCTTTTTCAGATGTTGCATACCGAGATGCAGTTCGGTAAGCTTTGCTTTTTATCTTGCAAACAAAATTTGCTACCTTCATTATCATCTGCTTTGTCTTTTCCCAACTATGTTGGGATCGGCTTCCTGTCTAACGGATGCAACAGAATATCAGTACTTTACATGGAGCGATAGCATCTTACCCCCATACCTGCACAAGTGCCCAACTAGTTTCTGGGTAACACTACGATACCCTTTGGTAAGACTGGTTGGCAGATATTCTAAAATGTTGTTCTCTTCAAATGCTAAAATTAGTCATAAATCAAACCCATCTATAGCTCAAATAGAGAAACCAGTAAGTGAAAACGGAGCTGTTACATCACATGCAGGTACCTTGGTCCACCAGTTTGTGGTTTGCGGTCTCGGCTTCGTGTTTCCTACTTAAAACTATTTCTCGTACCAATTGGAATGAAATCGAATGGAACTGAAGATTGTGTTACGAGTTTGCGACCCCAGATTAATCGAGGGCACGTAATCAGGATGGATTTGTTGATATTGACATAAGGTAACGGGAGGGTGATGGACATTCATTGATCATTCTCTTACTGGTAAGTGAAAATGATGAAGTACTTATAGGAGAAGAGTTCAATTAATAAGTCTGTATTAGAAATTTGGAACTGAGTTTTCGTCGATCTAAATCAAAGAGTTATCCAATTAGTTAAATGTACAGCATCCATGTTTTAATTGGAAACCAATTTGTTAGTTATTTTAAGTAAGTAACTATTCGTGATTTGATTGCGCTTAATTATTGACACTGGCATGCAATACACGCAAAGTAACTAATAAACGGTACATCACTATTAAAAAAAAAACAGTTTAAGGTTTGATTGAAACCTCTTTACATCATATGTTTGCAACACAAGATTTTACATATTACGTGTTTTAAGATAATCGTCGTTCATGCCAGTAACCTCTAACCCGGCCTACTAACATGGGTGTTCTAAAAACGAATATTTTTCTAAGGAATATATCATTTTGTTTTGCAATTGTGTCATGGGTCATAGAGAAAGTGTCGGTTGACACGGGGGTAAGTTGTGACAGCGTGACAGGACTAATTGAAATTAATAATGGTGATGGTGAAAACTGTGTCACAATCACTATTATTTCTAATATTTCTCATCTCTCTCGTCACGTACTTACGTGAGGTCACTGAATGGAATGAGAAAATTGTGATGAAGTTTTGCTTTTCAGTAAAACTATGTAACAAAATTAATGGACGCACCAAAATTTCCTGTACTCTCGTGCCGTGTTGTGATCGCTCCTTTTATTTGATTTATCTTATTACAAATGACTTCCTCCGTTAATTGTTCATTTTTGGTTATAGGTAGTCAAAAATAAGGGCTTGGGGTCTATTGTTGCGGAGAAACAGGAGAACTCAATCCCAATGAATTGCATTTATACGTGAAGGCGACTGTCTTAGTGGCCTATATTTTTTCAAATACGACGAAAAAGGATGGTCTTATCCTATATTTTTTTTCATTTCCGCTATAAACTAAATCCTGAGTAAATAAGGCAAATGCATCAATTTTAAACGGGTTGATTTGGCATTGATTTGTGTATTGAGACTTCCCATATTTTCCCATTACCGACTACCTTTTTCAGATGTTGCATAGCGAGATGCAGTTCGATAACCTTTGCTAATTATCTTATAAACAAAATTTGGTACCTTCATTATCATCTGCATATTTATGAAAGTAGTTTTGTATTGCGTAATCGTTTCGTTTCGGCTTATAACGTATTGTCTTGTCGGCACAATAATACATATATTAAATTACTTATAAAAATAAATATTTCCGCACTACAAATGGAGTGAAAGGGAATAAAGCGTTGGCGGTATGTTTGGAGAGAGATTTCCCAATTTGATATTGACAATTCTTCACAACTTCAGTGTCTGTTCTACGCGTATGTCCCAAAAAGTCTCGTGATTGGTTATGCTATTGTATTGGATACGGAAATAGCCGTTTGTTTTTTGAAGCCGTTACGGCCTACACAGGTGACATTATTTACAAAGGGTTTCGAAAAATCAAAATATTTTTATTTCACATAGGCCTACTTGGGCACTTGTAAAACGTCGACAAAAAGGTGCTCGGTTCGGGTTGGTCGATTCCTATGGTACGTATATCTTCAATGGCTTTTTTGGACTGCTGACTGCTGAGCACGAGGGCCTGAGTTTGATTCCCAGGTCGAGTGTGTTTTTCCATCATGAATATCTCAGTAGCAGCAACGGAGTCAGGACTTATGCCCGCTGGGGGGCAATAGGCTCACCCCCTATTGCATGGGACTTAAACATAACTAGCGAAATGAGGGTGTACTGTTAGGTATGCCTCTGCCTGACCCTTCAGGGATTACAGGCGTGATGTCATCAAGTTCATGTATACGACGTTCAAAAAAATTCGTATAAGTTTTTCAGTAACCTATGTCTATCCCTCTCTTATAATATATTTTTATCATTGATACATTGTCATTTGGTTTGGGCTCTACAGGTTTTTTTAATTCTACCTCCATTTTGATGTTTCTTTTAGAGGCAAATCAGAACTAAAAAGGTCAATTCATCTTGTCAGTAAGATAGGTAGTCTAATTATTTCTTCACATAAGGTACAATTTCAAAACTAGATCTTACTCATTCAAGTATTCCTATCATTTAGATAATACAACCAAAAACAAAATTTTTAGAGAAAGCTAGAGAACTTGACCAAAAAAGTTGGAATTGACCGCATTAACTAGTAACCTTCCTACGCTATAATGATATGCATCTTTATTGCTATTATGACATAAGACACATACTCGTAACTGTGTGTTTACGCATTTGGACTTGAATTTTTTTTCTTGTAAATGATGGGACATTATTTCATAATGATGACAGTAACCGATTTGCTATGTGATAACAGTTACAGGTTAAAAAGGTGATCATGCAAATATTTTGTGTTCCTATTTCAAAATATTATTATGTTGTTAGTCTACTACTGTTTCTTACATAGGCACTAGGTTGTATTGCACCAGAGTTTAGAATCTGACCTGACTACATGTCTGGTCAGATTCTGTACCCAGCGCTGTACTTTTTAATAATGTCATATACACAAAATTAAGCGATTATAGTTAGTTAATCTAAGCCATTGCTATTTTAAAGAGCCAAAGAGAGAAAGCTGGGATCGAAATCAAGTACTTATGAATGTGGTGGTTTTACGACTAACGCATGTTTTTGGGGGTGCTCTTTAATAAGCCAAGGTAAAGAAAGAAAATAAGTTTATTTGGCACATGCCACAAGTACACAAAACATAAAATAAAAATTAACAAAAAATAAATTTAAACATAAGAAAAAAGGGTTAATAATTGTGTATCTAAATAAAACAACAATAATTATTGTGTACCTTTCGGCTGCGCCAAATAGGGCCAGTTCAGCAAAATGTTACGCTGCCTGACGCTGGTTTCAATCGAAGGTAAAGCGAGAGGTTGGTAGTTTGGTACCTCGTTTATCAAAGGGCTAATTAACTTTAGCCAACAAAAATGATTAATGTAATCAGTACCCTATCACCAATAAATGCCATTCTATTTTGGACCCATCCATTGTTGTCTGTTTTGATAACTGTAATGCTAAACTCATTGACCCCATTCTTCAACCTTCACTTAACACCAAACTGCCAATGCGATTGATGTCTCAAATCAATAATAACGATTAGTGTCAGTACACAATAATGACGGAGACATTCTTATGATTCGGTTTGATGGATCATTTATTTGATATTCGAGTCATCGCGTAATTGGAACGGTAGCTAGAGTTTCAGTTGCGTAAGAGCTTTCAATCTGTTTATTTGCACTTATACGTACATTTATTGGTACAGATTTTTCAGAGATTCTGGTCCATGTTACACTCAATACAGTTTTTCAAAAGTAAAGAAGAATATAAATTTGTCAAAGGAATCTTTTGGAAAAACTAAATGATTCAAAGAAAATTACGACTATCCGTAATTTTTTGCAACATAACCATTAATTTTCACATGCAGTGGATAAGATTCACGTATTGATTATATTGATTATTGATTATATTATATGCAAAAATAAAAACATACCATTATGATTCACGATTTGAATACCGAATATGCCAATTCCACATTAAAATAGTCATCGATTGATGAAATCACGCATGGAGTGCACTGAACCAAGGCAGGGTCACTCATTCTCGGGTCATCCAATGATCATGATTTGACCTTACACGTCCGAATAAAATGGAGACCGTAAAATAAACTATTACTAAACGTATAATCAAGAACATCAATATTAGTTTGTAGTACTAACGGTTTATTTTTGTTTTTAATTTGGGGCAAAGGTTGATAGACGTTCGGCTTAGTCATAGAGCAGTGGAATATCCCCTTGAAATGATGGAACCTTTTTATTATGAACCTCATTGTACTGTTTTATTGCCGTTATTTTCGAGTGCTACGTTTTCTTCATATTATAGAGAAGCCACTTGACTGAACTCTCTTTCTTAGAAGCACATTTTTTGTTTGGAAAAGCTTGCATTCTCATCTGACTTTCAACAGACAGAAAGTTTGCAGATTTATAAGTAACATGTAGACGAAGCCATATATTGAAAATAAGATAATAATTAAGTATACTTTTTTACATTATTTATTATCTGTATATTTCAAGTCAGAATACAAGTGTTATAACACTTATAACATGTGAAAGTTCGACAGCAAAGCTCTCCGTCTTGTTTCGTGTACCGATCCTATAAATCACGATTATAATATTGATGTTCCACCATAACGAATATAATAAAGAGTTCGAATTACAATTGAGCAATGTTTAATTTCACCACACCATATTTGTGAATGCAGGGCACACGCAATTTTTTGGTGCAGGATGATTAAATTGCCCCGATTATATCTTCGTGGGTTACGGATAAAAGAAGTACGAAACATCTTAGGTACTTGCGACATTGTAACAATAATGGCCGAATATGTGCGTTATTAAAAATGTTAATTATTTGTAATAAGTTATAATAAGAGACTGTGATTCACGCCATATTGTGCGTTTGTTCAATATTAAAATAATACTTAAATGGATAACTTGATTACTTTTTATTGATATGATTATTTTCCTTTTTAGGGTTCCGTACCCAAAGGGTCAAACGGGACCCTATTACTGAGACTTCGCTGTCCGTCCGTCCGTCTGTCAACAGGCAGTGTATCGCATGAACCGTGATAGTTAGCCAGTTGAAATTTATACAGAGTATGTATTTCTGTTGCCGCTATAACAACAAATACTAAAAACAGAATAAAATAAATGTCTAAGGGGGCTCCCATACTTTTTTTTTTTTTTTTTTTTTTGAATGGCATCTCGCAGTTCAACCTATGAGGTTGTCGTCTGCTTAACCGGACTATCCTGTGGGTGCCTTTAGAGTAAGGCCTCCAGCCAGGGCATAAAAACTTACAAACTAAGCGACTGCACGCTAAGGGCACCCCCTGTGGGGTACGAACCTCGGCTTAGGGCGTCGCTGGGGGAGGACTGCATGGGGACAGGCTGGATCTGAATGGTATCATTATTTAGGGGCTGATTTAAAACTACTGGCACAGCATCGCGGGCTGGCTCGAGCGAGGGTCGGGGAGGGCATGGACCGGGACGTCGCGACGGACCTCGACGGCGAGGTCGGAAAGACGGCGGTTTGAGTCGGAACTTTTTAAGAGTGCTAGTCTCTTTGCTACTCTCCTGGAGGAGGGTGATAGCATCATCTGGAGTGACGAGGGTATGCCTAGGACGGCAGGGGCTCCCATACAAAAAAGTTTTTTTTTTTATAAATAACGGTGCGAAACCCGCTCTTGGCCGGTTTTTTTATTTTATTGTTGGTTAGTTGTTTATTTATACCGAAATTGGTATTTATTACTATTATTCATTTCAATAAGTTATTAAAGAGCATTTACCCGTAATAATATATCTTCATATTGTAGTAAATAATATTTGTTTTATTACGTTTTTGCAATTATTTTACATTTGTCCTTTTTATATGGCAAAATAACGTTATTTTCTTAGCGCAGTTCCCACACAAGAATTAACAATAAAAGGATAATTAAAAACAGTTAGATGACATTCTGTAATTAATTACACACGACAGTACGCACACAGTAATGCACAAAGAATATTTTCCTATACAATAAAATTTATAGAATTATATTTTTACATTTCCGCGTTAATAATTACCATGTTATTGTAATAAATACCTAAAATGACCAGATTAGAGCTGTAATGTCACGGAATTTCTATAATTCTAGTATGTAATGACTTCCCTTTGCAAATGTCATTACAATATCATGTTTTCCTGACAGCCTGAGGCAAGCAAATCACTTTGTACATTGTTTCCTTCACTTGTTCACTTAGCTAATGGTCATCAGCGACCAATATGCGTAATATTTTATTGTAGAATAATGTTTTATAAGTAAAAACACAGGGTACACAAGGTACAATGATAAGCACACATTAAATATATCTATGATTCGGATATTCGTTTCTATATTTTGTTTACTGACTTTTGTTATGTGACCAATGTTTATGTTTTAATGTTTGTACACCGACTTACGTGATTCTCTTTTCATTTGGTGGAGGAAAACTAGTTATGGTTTATTTTTTTTGTAATTTCTGGCTAAGGTAGAGCAAATTAATCTTTTATTTACCAGTTTTAGTTGAGCTTCACAATAATTTAAAACCAAACCGCCTATTTTAAATATTATTTTCTAAATAATTCCTTTATCCAAAAATAAAGCGTTTTAATAAAACATAAACGTTTACATTTATTATTATATGACTGAAATAAATATATATTTCATTATCCACATGTCAGAATGAGTACTCTCAACCTGAAAACATTTCAGCATTAAACGCACTTGTGCAAGTGAATGTCCGTTTCCTAATACATCTGTACTCATCTGTACAAGCATTTATGGTATGTGGAGCGTGACATCGATTTTGTGCACACGCGTACTCCGGTTATGTGACAAATGACAACATGTCACAAATGTGCGTGACAGTACGTTTTGACGTTTATGTGTGGATTATGCACATGAATGATTACTATTTAATAGTGTTTGTAGAATATGTAGATTTTTATACTTATTAGAGACTTGACTTGGCTTAGTTAAGTCTAAAATGATGGTCAAATGTGTAATAGCGATGCAATGGATGCACATTTTTTTCTGTTCAATGCCAGTTGGCCAAAGATTCTCAATTTTCCGCTTTTATTTTTCACGATGACGATAGGATGCCAATTTTATACAAGGTGTTCTTTTGCAAACCCGTCAAAATTCAGGATATTGTCACAAAAGACATAAATAATCAATATTAAATTACGGTAAATACCTACCTAGTTAATTATTAAAAAACACATTTTTTTTTTGTTTAAATTTGTCAGTATTTCAGAATAAACCCCTTAACATGGTTATAGGGAATAAGAAATTATCGAAAAAACGTTTGAGATTGTTTGTATGTGTGAAAGCGCGGTTACAGGGCGAGAATCAGACGGGCTGCGTTTTAAACACAAAAAAAAACAAAAATTACCTACCCATTTTATTTCTGATTTTGGTCGAGAATCATTAGCATAGTTACCTCCTTGAATTTGACCTCTGTATATCACCTCTTCCATTTACGTAAGTAAACATAGCTAGTCTAGTGTTGAAATAGTGCACTAATGTCGGTGTGAGACTTGACATGTGTGCCGTTTTGTTATGTGCACGTCTTTAATACATTAGTGACACTTCTCGCAAAGGTTTCAGTTTACACTGGGTAACGCAATACTCGGTCTTAAACGGGCAAAACTATATATATATATATATATATTTTAAATGAAATGTTACGAAAAAAAGGAACTGGGAGCCTAAATTAATGCCCGCTTTAGCAGAATCATAATAGGACTAGCTGTCCCGAGCATCTTCGTCTGCGCCACATTTTCCCCGTTTTCGCAACATTTTCCATTGCTGCTACGCTCCTATTGGTATTATTTCGTAGCCTGACGATATATAGCCTATAGCCTTCCTCTAAAAATGGGCTATCTAACACTGTTTTTTTTTTAAATCGGATCAGTATTTCCTGAGATTAGCGCGTTTAAGCAAACAAACAAACTCTTTAGCTTTATTATTAGTATTTGAGAGTATTAGATAATAGTATAAATTCGTTACAATTCGTAAAAAGGTCATAAAGTGACTATTTATTATATTAAATGGCGTCTTATGGACTGTTGCTAAAACCGTAAAAAAAGGCAAAAACTACAGAAGTGTCTACTCAATTGTGCTTCGAACTTTCCACTCTGAATTCAATAAGTAAGTTCGTAATTGTTGCACGTAACTAAGCATTGGAGATAAGGGTGTTTTTTCTTTGAAGCCACAACAAACGTCAAATGTATAAACATGTTATGTCACTCTTTATTCAATGCAAAAGTTAACTACACATAACAATAATCAACCTACGTAATTAGCTTTACTAAGCTTTATTCCTCCTTATCCCTTTGTTCTCTCCGAATAAATACAAGTCTATACAGTGTGGGTATAAATTCATTACGTCATTTTCAATGTCGTAATGTCACATAAAGAAATACGGAACTCTTAAGCACACTACAATGACGCACATATTACAACCATTTATTAAAGCTCATACACGACTATTAATAATTTCGTTCCTTGTCCATTTTGTTACATATATTTAGACCTCGACAGTGGACGGCATAATTATGCCTAAAATACATAACAAAGACCAGCCAAAAATAATTATTCGGAAGCGAAAAACTCACAATAATTAATCATGTTTGTCGAAAAAAACGGCCCAGAAAATTAGTTGCGTATTTATCAATAACAAAAGTATTCAAAACTGTACAATCACTGTGCTGTATCCGCGTTGTCAAAAAAGTAACGTTATAACGATGTTAAAAATTCAACATTTTATAACGTTTGAGGAAACGTTCAACAAATCACTGTATCGTTAACGCCTATCAATTTTTCCGCGTCAATAATTCCTAAAGACGCACGCGAAAGTTTTCGCCGTAAACATATGTATGTAATGTTTTTCTTTTGGAAGAAAGTGACAATTTTACGCAAATAAACCTTTGTGTATTAGATAGATTAGCTTGTTGTTTTTATTAGTTAACTTCTGATTTGGTTTTACACCGGTTAACACAACTACTTTAGGAGACTAATCTTTTGGTACGTGATACCTTAATCTTAGCTACACTTAAAAAAAAAGTAATTTACACTTTACTAAATAAAGTGCTCCCATGTAATAATATGGGGCGAACCTATTGCCATCAACCGGCACAAATCGAGGCTCCGTAGCTGCTACTTGGAAATTCATGATGAAAAACCCAATAACATTTCAACACAACCGTTAGACGAACGAGTCAGTTACTGAAAGGTATGTGTTTTTTGTAAGTCCTGAGGATATACTAAAAATACTTTGCATTCGGAAGCCTAATCAGAATATCACCGCTTTTATTCACCAGGCAACACCCAAAATACATTAGCGTAAGACCTACCACAAGAAGCCTTTTCGCAACATTCCAGCTCCGATAAGATCGACCGTGAAGGTCGTTCGGCCAACAAAACCCGGTTCTTATCGATTCGGGTTCGATTCGAATTCCGAATAATTTTGTGGCTGTCGGACCCTACCTGTTGATGAAAGCGGTTTTTAAAGAATGTCTGGTGTGTATCTTATCGCTCAGTTGTTGTATTAATTTTGGATAAATGTGATTTGTGTGTTTTGAAGTTGAGGGAATGTTTATTGGATTGCAGGTTGGTGGTTAAAGATTTCCAATCTTTTTATTTGAGCACAAGATACTTAAAGGAGAATTTATATGCTCTCCATGTATGAAAAATGTATAGTTTCAATTCATGTCAAGTACCTACAAATCATACGGAACAAGGATAAGGAAATCATTGACGGAACATAAATTTTCCAACTTATACCTAACAAAATCAAGCACTTATGCACGCCTGTATAACAGCTATAAATGACATTAAATTATAGTCGCATTTTATAGCATACCATTAAACACTGCTTCCTCTGGTAAGCAGTTGACTGCTGCGGCAGCGTAATCTTATTTAATTTCCGATCTATAAAAATCCAGTCAATGGAGGCAGTCTATCGCAGTACCTCCGCCCTGTCCTCATCCAAACTGACAAACAAACTGTCCACCAGACAATGTAATCCATCTTCCACATCCAATTGGACTTCGCCTCCGTTTTAAGGTATTTGGTCTACTTAAGGCGCGCCCCATACCACGATTGCCGATACGCAGACCCCACTCTAGGACTCGCCAGTCTATGTAAAATCTATCATCCAAAAACAAATGTCAACACACAATCCGTAAAGCAAACACCACAACCAATTTCCCTTTCTAGGTCATACACGCGTTGATGAGTCAGTTGACTCGCTGCCATTTTTTCCGCGCGAATACGCTTCCATTACGTAACGTAACGCGCTGCGTAACGTTTACAACTTCACTGTGTCATTATTACTTGCCCAACATATCTTGAGACGCGGTGGAATTCGGAACTATGTTTAAATGTATTGGGTTTGACAGTTGGGTGACGATTTCCTGATCTAGGAGCGCCGTTGTCAGGTGTCAAGGTATGTTGGTTAAGTAATACAACTTTACTGTGTCATTACGTTTCTATCTCAGACGTTTTGTTACTCTATTAGGGACGTGCCATATTGCGTGCGGGCTTGCGGATATTGTTGGGCGATTATAGTGTTAAATAATGTTATGATGGGTTATTTTTAGAATGGCATGCTTTTAGTGATTTATTAAGAATTTTATTGCGGAACAATGGAAATATACTCTCTAAAGAAATAATGAATGAATTGCTACGGCTATTAGAGGAGAAGACATGCTGCGCTGACTCCTAATAAATTAGGTTATGGGCGGTACTGATGTTACTCTTACACCATTGTAGAACAAAGTAGTCATCATCATCTGCTTAGCCTTTTCCTAACTATTTTGGGGTCGGCTTTTAGTCTAACCGGGTGCAAATGAATGCCAGTTTTTACATGGAGCGACTGCCCATCTGACCTCCGCAGTCCAGCTGTTAGTAGTGGGAAGAAATCCCTCGGTTGGTAAGACTAGTTGATGGTTGGTGGTTGATTGTAGAACGAAGCAGTAAAATTCAAATATTAAACTGATAAAGTAAGTGAAGTTATTATACCCTGTATGGATTAAATAATGACATCTAAAAATTACCTACACTAAACGTGCCTCTAAGCTGAATATTATAATGTTTATGATTACTTAATCGAGTTACAGAACATTAAACGAACGATCGACATCTCATGTTTCTTTGGTACATCTCTAATTTACCCTAATTATAAGCTATCCACATAAATTGATCCGTAAATATAAGGTGTTACTAAAGCTATTTCGTCTAACAGACATCTTTATTACAGTCCATATTGTAGGTACAGTAACACCGCTCAGCATTCGTGCTCCTAACACAGAGCTGCATGTTGTCAGTAGCTTACAAAGTGATCTTAAGAGCGTTTATACCCTACGGCTTTTCATACAAACTTTCAAGTCGTTATTTTCCGAAATGACTGAAGAGATTTTAATGAAACTTCCTACGCATAAGCAGTATACATAGGTCTAAAAAGTTACTAAAAAACATTTTCGAAATGTCTTTTAAAAATGAAGGTAATTGGAAATTTCTGTTTCTATAGAAACTTTATAATCGGTCTAATTTAACTGTAATACTATTTTTCGAAAATGTTTTTAGTAAGTTTTTAGATCTGTGTATCCTGCATAAGTGTACCAAGTTTGATTTAAATCGGTTCAGTAATTTCGGAAAATAACGACTTGAAAGTTTGTATGAAAAGCGGTAAGGTATAAACGCTCTTAATCTATAAGCCGACACGACCGTTTTCATTTTAACCTTATCAAGCAATAACATTATTTAAAGAACCTAAATGCATTATAAAAGGTGTAAACAGACCTTCACGAAGCCATCAACCAAGCATTCTGTACATCAATCTAAATAACCCTACGCAAAAATTATTGCTGGGAAACGACTTTTTTTTTTCGGGTGTAAAATTTTGTTTTACGGTATAACTCAATGTTACACACTCAAAACATTGTGCTGATGGGTGCATTGAATAGTAAACGGGTCATGGAGGTATTTCAAGTATATAAGCAACCTTTAAGACTAGTAAAAAAAAATGTTGTAAAAAAGTTGGAACTTTGACCTCAAATATCTCCGTAACTAGAAAGTTCCCAGGTATGGTCCAGAACAAAAAACATATCGCAATGACGGGGAGAACAAATGCCTTTCGGCGTCGTTAAGGGTCATTACACCCTTTATGTATAATATTTTTAGGGTTCCGTACCCTAAGGGTCAAACGGGACCCTATTACTGAGACATCACTGTCCGTCTGTCACCAGGCTGTATATCATGAACCGTGATAGTTAGCCAGTTGAAATTTCTACAGATTATGGTATTTCTGTTAATGCTTTAACAACAAATACTAAAAACAGAATATAATAAATATTTAAGGGGAGCCCCCATACAAAAAAGTGCTCGTTTTTATAAATAATGGTACGGACCCTTCGTGCGCGCATTTGGCCGGTTTATTCCTTTCAGCATGTTTATTTCCCGCTCTAGTAAAATATTATTGTAAGCGGTGTCAAGCTACATGATTCTATACATATCGAGAATTTGTTACTACGGTTCCAACTCTTGTTCTTCGTATGTTTTAGGTAAATATTTAGCTTGTCCACAATAGTCCACATATAATACTCTTTCTATTAATTATGATAGTCTTCCTACTGTGTTACCACTTATCTAGTTTTGTTTTGTACAGCATTGCAAACCAGTATCAGATTTCAGACCTAAGATAATTTATGTCGGGTCAAGTTTTATTGATGAACGTCATGTTTGATCTTCAAGTGCATAACGTAGGCTGCCAGTATTAATAACTCATAACAGATATATTGTATAGGCTGCCACTGATTTGCCTCTGTTCAACAACAATGCGGCTAACGATGCGTATAATATTGACGGCTCCATGCGTTCTACTATCAATGGTATTAGAGAGGTCCTAGCTCAAGGATGCATTGCTTGGCACTTAATTTATTGTGTCGTACTATTGAACGTGACTGTTAAGATAATAGTCTTTAAGTCTTGTGTAGTAGCACGTTTTGTTATTCAAATGTAACGCTGTAAATGTGCATGATTGCATGGGTTGTAACTTTTGGATGTTCGGAGGCAATATCCTCACGAAAAACAAACTGATAAATTATTTTAAATGCATAATATTGCATAAATCAACGCCTTCAACGTTCCCACGCCTTCCTGGTGATCACATTGAGGAATCTTTGAGATTTAAATATGTGTTCAATTTAGGACATTGGTTGTTGGTCTTGCTTTGCGATACCTAAATGATTTATTGGAAACGAAAATCTTTTTGCGATAATGTAATTATGGTGAATGAAACTTGATTTAGCACTTTTTATTTATTAACCTGCGTACTGAAAATGTTACAAGAAACTTGAATAAACCCATTGAAGTTTCAATCTACATAATATAACATCTCGCTTGTAGTGCCCGAAGTGTTAGGCAGAGATCTCCGCCTAACCTTTCGGGGATTACTGTTAGGTACACACCTAATACCCTAATTTCGCCAGTTATGTTAAGTCCCATGTTATAGTTGGCGAGCCTATTGCCATCATCCGGATACAATTTCAGACTCTGTGACTGCTACTGATAAATTCTTGATGGGAAATCTCAGAAACACTGCCGGACCTTGGAATCGAACCCAGGACCTCATGCTAAGCAGTCGCAAGTGCAACCACAATACCAATGTGGCACTCAGTCAGTGAGTTCCAATCTACAAAGTAGTAGTACTAGTAGTTAAAAAAGACAAAGAAGAGAAGTTGAAAGTAGTAGTACTAGTAGTAGTAGTAGTTAGTAACAAATTCATCGCAACCCAAGCACATTCTGATGCTCTCTTAACCACTTTTGCTAAACAGGAACTCGAGAAAGTAGATCAAACAGTTGCATTATCAAAAAGATGCCTGCAAAGGATTAAATCATCACCAGTAATGCAGTCACGACTTCTTTCAAATATTTCGAAAGCTTATGAAGATGGTACAATATCTCACAGTACAAAGGTAGAAAGTACAGTGGGATAAAGAGATTGGTAGACAAGTAACAATACTTGCAACACGTAGCATAACATCAAGCCTGTACCAAAGCGTTAGACAGAGCTGTATCTATGATACACCCGCATTTTCCAGTATAGTAAAAACCATGTAACGAGATAGAGCCTACTGTCAAGAATGGGCCCGATTCAGCCTTCTAGCTAATAGGTACTGAAAAACTTCTGAAAATCCTAATAACACTGCCAGATCTTAAAATCAGGCACAGGATCTGATAATCAGTAGAATAACGCTCATTTTTATTGTGTGTGTAAATACGTATATTACGGTTTTGGTTGAGATACAAACAGTAACAAAAATGGGCCTTGATTATTCACCACAAAATACAATATTATTTAAAAGTAGTCACTAAGCTGAATATCAATGTGGATGAGTGTAATAGTAGAGGAAGACCAAATAAACGATATGGCAAGAAATTATGTGTCTGATGAAATGACAAGTAATAGAGAAGTATGAAAGAAGAACAATACTGCATCGACCTCAAATAGATTGGGATTAGGGCAGCAGAATATTGAAGACTAGTCACTAATCAATAATCTGAATACCAAACCCTATGTTCAACTGTACTTCGAAGCTGCAATCTCACTTCCCGATGATGTAAGAAAAGCAATCGATCTCGTTTGTCAAATCATTGAGTCGTGGCTCTAATGTGGACTAATGAATTTCTGTGCAAGCATCGAGTTACAAAGCATATGTATGCGAAGATTGTTATTGTTTTGTTAAAGTTACGTGGGCTTATGGCTCGGTGTCGTGCTTAATACGTTTGTCACTGAGTTGAGAAAGAGTCTGGTGAAATAGAGCAAGTGAGAGTTGTGATTTGGGTAAGGTTTTGTCATGGTGTGTGGAAATAGGAGCTGATTTGAAATAGCATTTATTATTTCTTTGAAATTCTATTTGAAATAGTATTTGTCCTAGTGGCGCTTCTATTCGCTTGGTGTATATATAATATACAAGGTGTTGTTTTGCATCCTCGTCAAAATTCAGAAGGTTGTCACAAATAGGGAATAAGATATTATCGAATAAACGTTTGAGATTTTTTGTATGTTTGGAAGCGCGGTTATAGGCAGAGAATCAGACGGGCCGCGTTTAAAACGCGGGTGGTTCACACTTACTGATTTCCGTAAATAAGAAAAAAAATAAAAATTTGCTACCCATTTTATTATTGATTCGGGACGAGAATCATTAGCATAGTTACCTCCTTGAATTTGACGAGGATACAAAACAACATCTTGTATTTAAAAATACCTCGTTGGTCTAGGTGTCGCAATCGCGACTGCTGAGCACGAGGTCCTTGGTTCGAGTCCCGGGCTGGGCAATTTTTTTGTTATTAGCTCCTTCCATCAGGATTTTCTTACAGACAGGCACGGAGTCTGGATTTCCAGTTCCAACTTTATCACCACCTTTTTTTTTTTTTTATTAAATACTAGTTTTGTAGGTTGCAAATTTACTTGAAATACCTCCATGATCTGTTTACTATTCCATGCAACCATCAAGCCCAATGTTTTAAGTGCGTTACATTGAGTTATAAAAACCGTAAAATGAGATTTTCACTCAAATAAAAGTCGGTGTCGTCAGTGAGAGCAGCAGTGGGCCAGTGGTGGCAGCCCCGACTTACGGGCAATAAGCCGTGGGTTCGAACCCAGGCAGGCGCATTACTTTGTGTAATTTATTTCACCGCTGATCTCAAAAACGGAAAAAGGAAAACATCGTGAGGAAACCGGCATGTCCTAGAACTAAAAATTCTGAGACATGTGACACCTACCAACCCGCACTGGACCCGCGTGGTGGATTACAGCCCACTCCCTCTCATAGAGGGGAGGCCTGTGTCCAAGCAGTGGGAACATTATAGGCTGATGATGATGATGATGATGAAAAGTCGTTTCCCAACAATAATTTTTGCGTAGGTTTACTTAGTTTGATGTACATAATGCTTGGTTGATGGCTTCGTGAAGGCTCTGTTTACAACTTGTATGTATAAGGCAGAGTTGCCTTTAGATAAACAAGAATTATTTGTTGCAGTAAAGACAGTGATCAGCTGCTCGGGACAATCTTTACTCCCACCTACGTTGCCACCAGCTGTAAGCCCAGCTTAGCCACAAATGCGAACCTTGAGCACCTACTCGTATGGACTTAGGATATGAAATACTACTTCCTGTATTGGATATACAACCTATTTTGAGAAACTTCAGATTTAACGATATCGTCCCTATTCCATGGTACACAATATCTCTTAAGCCGCGCTTGCAAAGTTGGTCCTTAGATTGATGACCACTAATTACACACCGAGTTTGTTACGTGCATCGGAAAGCACGTAAAGCCGTTCGTTCCGGCTGTCTTTTGTAGATCTTTGACAGTCGCTAAGTAGGCAGTGACCCAAAAGTCTGACAACCAATCTTACTAACGGGTTTCGTATTACCTAGTACTGACTGGGTGGTGGTAAAATAGAGGTTTTCAGCGAGAGCGGCGGTGGCCCAGTGGTGGCAGCATCGACTTACGAGCAGTAAGCCGTGGGTTCGAACCCAGGCAGGCGCATTACTTTGTGTAATTTATTTCATCATCGCTGCTCTCAAAAACGGTGAAGGAAACCATCGTGAGGAACCCGGCATGTCCTAGAACCAAAAATTCGAAGATATGTGGCATCTACCAACCCGCACTGGGCCCGCGTGGTGGATTACAGCCCACTCCCTCTCATAGGAGAGGAGGCCTGTGTCCAAGCAGTGGGAACATTATAGGCTAATGATGATGATGATTGGTTTTCAGCTGCATCCGGTTAGACTGAAAGCTGACCCTAATATAGTTGGGAAAAGGCTAAGCAGATGATGAGTAAAGACAATAATCAGATCCCTTAATAAAGAAACATTAAGTATAGAAACTTTGAAATACCTATAGTAATGAAATGATATGATTTCTTCACATTTAATCATGTGCTTTATCTAAGTGAAAGCCCAGTTAATTTAAACTGTCATCTTTGGTACTGATTTAAAAATTAATCCGGCTGCAGCTGATCTAGAACTTACTAATTAAGATAGAGATATATCTCATACTGAAAAGATCAACTGGTTTGTATTTGATATTGCATCTGAGCGAAATAATTGTGACTGTGATTTCATTATATGCTTGATTGGAATTGTAATAAAGTCTTCATGATTTCTAAAAGTACCGTACCTACCCTGTACTTTCTTAAAAGCAAAACTCCTTCTCTTTTAGGAGTAGGTTAATAATTGGAAGACGAAGGAACCTTCTGTAAAGAATGACATCCAATTAGCAAGTATCAAGTTAAATCATCAATAATAATGCTGTCTTGTCTTCTGTACATTATTTCACAGGTGACCACTGAAAACCAGCGCTGTGCTATGCCCCACAGCACAGCGCTCAGTCCCCATGTTGAGTGGTAACCTGCTTGTCGCAGTCACGACGTGCAAGCATTGAACTTTTTTGTTCCGACCTGTTTGTATTTTTAATTTTCTTTTTCTTGCGCTGTATGTTTATTGTTTTATTAATTTTTGTCCCTGCGACAAATAAATATTTTTTCTTTCTTTTTTTTCTTCTATCTTCATATTACAGTTACTGGATAATTCTCCTCCATTACCGACTGACTTCCTACTTCATCGCATCGCATAAAATTGCATAACCTCCAATAGAAAGGTACGCTTCATGGGATCCACTTTGCCCTTTGGTAGGTAACTTTAATTTTCGTACGACTACAAGATGAAAGACGAAAATTTATGGTGGAGGCGTGTCTAAACAAAATTGATGTCTAATAGTTGTTTGTTACATAAACAATTGTTGATTCCATATTTTGTGTTGCAATATGTGCATTATGTTGAAGACTGGAGGTTTTTGAATTAAAGGTGTTATTAGATCTTTCAATAAAACACGGAAAGTACACAGTTTCTCCATGGTAAAGAGTACGCAGTTTATCCCATTAGATGTCGTACGTAATGTTAGAGATTATGTCACGGATTCAGTAGATTTGCGTAAACAAATATTTATTTGGTCATGTAATTGCTCAGTGTCATAAAATGAGCACAGTAGCTTTATGTGTGTATATAATCAGATACAGTCCAAAAGATAGGTTTGTGGCTAAAGAATAGTGTGGCTATAAGACTCAAACACATCTAGATTCTAAAGAAAATACAGTTTTTGGAGAACATAATGGAACATAAAATACCTTGCCAATTATATTACACGTCGTTAAAATAGCAGAATGGTGTGAAAACAAATATCATTAATAAATTAAACAGACAATAACAGTAAAAAATAAAATCGTAATAAAGATATCTTTAATTAAAACATTAGTAAGGAAATTAGTTGTGTTTCGAAAATTTTAACAGCTCTTTGATCTTGGTTGCAAGGTTAATGCATCGTTACCGTCCAGCTTCTAGAGAGACTGTGATTGTGTTTTTTTTTACTTGTTGCAAGCGAATATAAATGCACAGTTTTTTTTTTTACAATCATTAACACCACCAGTATTTACCACGTTTACTATTTGTTTTGAGTTTCCGATATTTCGACGCTGTTGCAAGCACCATGATCACGGATAAGCTTATAACACGCTCATATAACTTGTATCATCCTCATCATCCATCTAGCCTTTTCCCAACCTTAGTTGGGGTCGGCTTCCAGCCAAAAAGGATGCAGCTGAGTATAACATGTATAGGAATTAATATTTAAATGGACGATACTGTATCATTGAAAACCATTAGTAGGATAAATCTCAATCTTCCCTTATCCTACTTTTCATTTTTGGTACTTGCCACGACCTTTCCTATTCTGTTTCATCGTTCTGTAGGCTTTAATGCACTATTTTGTCGAACCATTTCGGCGTTACACAAGGTTTTATAATTGGACCCCATATAAACACCAATCGTTTCAAAGACTTTTCTAGTTCTATTTATATTTTGGCTGGTGGTAAAATAAGCCTTTGAAAACGAATTCAGAATAAAGTTACAATACCAGGACATCAGTCCTTAACAGCCAATTAATATGCGGAATTATCTGAGTCACTTTATACATTATTAATAGCCCCGTTTATGCTCCATTCACCGACCACGATCATAGTCGATTAGGTCCTGTTCAATGAGAAAGTGAGGTCAAAGTTATTAAAGGTAAAAAAAAAACAAAATAGAGCAGTTGTCTCTGACGACATGATCGAAATGACACATTGACAGTTGTCAATTTGTTAAAATCAAGCCAAATGAAAGTGCGACAGCAAAGACACGACAGCTTATTATGATCGTGTCCTAATTTGAGTTGTCTCTATTAGTTCTAGGTCTTTGTTCGGGGGTTCTATATTGACACATTAGATTAGGTTTTATTTTGTTCGTGTCACTTCTATTGCTGTTTCAACACTGCTAAAAGCATATTATGCATTTTGCATTTCGTTTGTTCAGTCTTTATGAAATCTATCAATGAGCTATGACGCTAGGACGTTTTATTGTATACAAATTCAGCCCTAATTCTAGTCCTTACTATTATTATAAAAGCAAAACTTACTCTCTTTGTCTATTTGTTACCCTTTCGAGCTTTAATTTTTGAGCGGATTTCGATGAAATTTAGCACAGATTGACAGACCTTGAACTGAGTCAAGGAATACTGCCGACATAATATCCGAACTGAACCTGATTAGGGTTCTATACGTTATTTTAAAAAACTCATATATGAATCTGTGTAACTTCACAATACACGAATCATAGAAAAGCATTTACAATCTGCTTTATTTAGGTACGTCTTACATAACGATACAAGATCTAAAGATGAAGGTGACGTGCATCGATTATGACAACGATTCAATGTGTTGATTGATCGATCACCGACCGGACGTTTGGTGTCATTACTAACGATGCTTTTACTGTTTGTGAACATTCAAGCATCGACTTACGACAGATGTTGTCAAGAAAAGTAACCGTGAATCCGTAAGTACTCGTACAGGCAGTAAAATAGGTAAGTAACAAGGCAATTGCCTACCGCCTGGCAACTACATAAAACGCTATTTTTGCGTGTAGTTCCAAGTGTGAAGGTGATAGATGTTTGATATTGTCCATTTGAGTTTTGTCTTATGTTTCAAATGCTACAAGTTAGTAAGTTTACTATGTTAACCAAAGTTATTTAGGTCCTGGATGAAGTTTTGTTTAGGTAGTTATTACTAGATTTTGAGATAGTAAGTAAATTATTCGTAGAGGCGACAGCATGCATTATTTACTAAATGAAATAAAGGAAACCAATCCCTTAATAAATAATGAAAAAAAAAGGAAATCGACTCAGTTAATTTAAGGCATTGTTTTATCATTTTTTAATATTCAAGAATTCAACAGACATATGCAACTATGCTTCTAAGATTAATAAGCATGATATGAGCACATTACAATAAGTACAACTACAAACCTATGATAAGTGTTAGAGCAATTAAAATTATACGTTAATGAGTATTTCGTTAGATATTAACATACGACCTTATTACTGGGTTTATAAAGAACAACCTTCATTTACAGTACTAAGCATTCCTTTGGGTTATTGTTGAATAAATTAACAGTTTTAAATCTGTGATAGACCCAGGATATTGTAATGTAAAATACTGTACTTATAGGTGTAAAGATGTTTTGGTTATGGACAAGGGGTTGGTACTTGAATTAGCCAATGTTTGCCTCCATCTTTCTTACATTAACGTTGTGAGTGCGGCAAACATTGGCATAATGGTGATTTATTCGCGTGTGCCTAGTGTTAAAGCGACTTTGTTTCCTAACGTGGTGTCCTGCGTAAGCGACGAATACGACGCGACGCGACGCTGCGAACGCGACGAATGCGATCAACTCAACGGCATACCCTGCTTGCGGCCTATATGACAGTCTACGACGAGACGCGACGTAACGCGTATTTGTTTTGAGGGCGTCCAGACGCGTCACCACGAACAACTATTTTAAATGTGAACTTTCGAGCAAAATTGTACTGTACTTTCCCATGTCTCGAGAAGTAATGACCGAAATCACGTAGGACATTTGTCGCGTGTAGTATCGCGTCGCATTACGTCGCGTCGTATTGCGTCACGTCGCGTCGTATTCGTCGCTCACGCAGGACACCGCGTAACAAAACATTACAGACCACAGATAAAAAAAGATACCAAAAATTCGCAAGCATTTTAAGTCCGATGTGATAGGGGTGAGTCTATTACAATCAACCGTTTACTAATCTAGACTCCGTAGCTTGTTCTAAGAAATTCCAGAAGAAAAAACTCAATAACACTTTGTCCGACCTGGAAATCAAACCCAGGACCTCATGCTCAGCAGTTGCGACTGCGACCACTCGACCAACGCAGCTCTCAGGGGGGTTACTATGACGCTTAAAACATTATTGTTCCATTCCTATTTCAGAGCGGGAAAGAGATTGAGCTACACGACCTGTATAGCCCCGTCTCTTGTTCACTCTGGAATAGGAATGGAGCAATAAAGTTTTAAATGGTACGCCACCAGTTCCCTTATCATTGATATAATATTCTGTTACAACATAATACTGTATTAATAACGTTATCAAACAAACATCTTAAAAGGTACTCATAGTATTCTCTATGTCGAGGAAACTTTCTTGTCACATAAACTTATGTCATACATCATAAAACAAGTAAATATGATTGCAGGTTAATTAAATGACAGCGGTATCTACATTGGAAAGTACTTTTGTAGAATTTGTAAGGGCGTGATCAGACTAACTGTGACTGAATGAAGGACTGTCATACATAGAATTGCGCTGGCAAGGTTGGAGCTTTTAGTGCTTAGAGACTAAGAAAAAGGAATCCAGTTGTTTCCAAAAGATGAACACAGCAAAAATTAAGTTCAACACCCATACCTAACCTAAATAATAAAACGTTCTGTGTCTCTTTGTCTCTATCTTGTGCACCAATCACATGATCTGAGTGTACATAGAGGCACAAACTACGAATCCAATGATAAAGCTCTTCTACATACATAAAAAGTTTATTTGAAAACACTTGTTAACAGTATAACCGTTTGGTACCTTATTTGCGAATTTCCGTTCCCGGTTTTTTATTTCGTGCCTGACGATGTGTGTACGCACGCGCCTTAGGAATCCCTCAAGCTGTCACAATATTATGGTGTGACGTAAGTAGGTACCTCTCTATTAATACCTACCATAGCATTCGTACCGGTATTTACAAAGTACGTACGAAATCTCTCACGGAAGTACGGGTAGGAAGCGAACGTCCCACGTTTTTCTAATCATTCTTGAAATTCCAACTATTGCTTTGTTTGTTGGGTAGTTTTTGGTGTGATATTTTTTTATTGCGTAGCGAGTAAAAATACAATTATTGATAAAGCTGTATCTATCATCACCGCAATCAAAACCTAAAGTTATGCTTTACGGCGTACTCCGCGTTTTAACCAAAACGATCGATCGCACGAATATTCGATCATATACATAATATGTCATATTTTTGTTAGGAATATCGAAAGGAACCCTCTGTTCACGTATTCGTGTCCACCGAACGAAAGTAATGTGAAGGCCGCGGATTTCTGCGACTATCTAAGACTACGAATCAACACTCCAAAAGAATAACAAGAGTCACTGTAAAAGAATAAACAATGCAAGTGTGAAGGTAAAAGTGAAAAGCATTCTAATTTACTTGAGCTCTAACCCTTTAGTAATGCTTTCTAACCCCATATTTACTACTTAAGATGAAGCGATCATTACCTCCTCTAACTACGCGAAGACGATACGAAAATAACATCACATCATCGTGGGTAAGACGTAACAGGTAACAACGTTGAAGGGTTAATATTAGATTATTATCGTGATATAAGGAAAGTATCGTGATATAAGCCACTTTAGTGTGTGTGTGAAGGTGGATACTATACCTTAGTTTATAGATGCCAGGCTTCGGTATCGTGCTTTTGAAGTGTAGTTTAACAACCAATTTCTGTGTTAAACTAACCTTTGCACGTAATTTGATATTCATTGCTAAATCTGGCAAACAATAAACTTAAGGTACAAATAGATTCGAGCTCCTTGAGTCGGGGGTGCGCGCGAATGCTTAATCTCCCGGGCCCCGGCACATAATAGTAGTAGGAATAGTGGGTTTTTAGTCGGTTAGTGTCTGACATAACCCTCCAGCCGATTCAGATGGAGGGTATGCAGGAGGATGTTTCGACTCAACAAAAAAAAAAGAATAGAGCTCTCTTTAAGACATTTTTCCCGAAGGAGTGTGGCATCTTGCCTATTTCTATGCCTTTCAGCCATGTCGCATTAGTATCGGTGCTAACATATTCAGGCATTATATTTTTCATGTTTGTCTCTTTGTGACAACTGATACCATAAAATGATAGATTAAGCTTCGTCCGAGGTGACCTAAGAAGTCGGAAAATTGGGATAGAGTAGATTGTTTTTAAGACGATGTAGTAGAAGCAAATGGTGGTTGTTTTTTCAGACTGCGAGATGTATTTCACAGGTGGAAACAGTGCATAAGCTTCAGATTCATAAGCTCTTTCTTCTTTTCGTTAAAATGTGATCTGGAGGTGCAAAGTTAATTTCAGTTGTAAGTTCCGTGACAGTTTAAAAATTACCAACCATAAAGAAGATAAAGTATATGACCAATAGATGAATGCAGTTTTATTCAGGTCAGGTCACCAGAAAGTACCAAGACTCTCAAAAAGAAATAATAAATAAGAAAAAGCGTTTACACAATGGAACTATAACAAAGATGCTGTAACCGAATATCATTTAAAACGCGTTAAATCTCTATATCCGGCCACGTAATGGTGAAACGAACGTGAAAAATTTCGCTTTTATGAATGTTATATTTTTATAAAAGTGTGGCATTAATTTGCAGTGGAATGCAGATGTTTGCAACCTTTTATTTCTTGTAAGTCGGAAATACGTTGCGTGGGTTTTGCATCCGACATGTGTTAAAAAGGTTAAAGAGACGGATCTAGATGTTTTTCGCAAATTACAAACATTTGCTTTTGTAAATAAACATCGCTTGAATGTTGGAGAATGAATAAGGCTTTCGAAGCGCTACTAAAGTTACATGTTTCATTCTCAGAGCCTTTCAGATCATCATTTGTTATCAACTCATCATTTCTATGGTAAAACTAATGAATACTACGATAACGTTTAAATGTTTTTAAGTACATAATTACATTTTTAAAAAATGCGTGTCTTATACCTGTACCTATGGCATCGTATGTTTTATGTACGCTTCTGTAATATTCATAATGAATGGCCGATGTATGATAAAATGTGAAACAATAACGACTTTTACTGCCATTAAAATTGGTGAAACTAATTGACTGATTATAATAATGGGAAAATAGCAACCATTATTGCTTTAAGGTTTTGAGAATAAAGGAATTATTTTAAGCGTAAAACACATTGCCATGATAATACCTGTATATTGAAAATTATATTACAATATTGCAAACAATACTTGAAGATTGCATAGTCTAATGCTGGTAGAGATTTGTCAATTTTAAAAATAACATTAATTCTAAATCATTCCTAAGCCTGCCACGATTATATCAGGTTGAAAGCTTTAAAACCACATAAAACAACATCCACATTTTAAAAACAAACATCAATTTAAAAATAACCAATAAAATAAACAAGTTTACTGGATCAGTGGGTGAGAACTGAGTATCAACGCCGACGACATTTCGACAGATTATGATAATTGATTCGATGACATAACGAACAATGTCTCGATGTGGGCCAACGAGGTTTTTGACGTCTCCGTCCGTGTGTTCGTAACCGAATGACCGTCATCTTGGGAGGTCGGGAAACTTCGGAAATATTCGGTTTTGATATCATGGCTGTAATCCTCGTAGGGTTAGGCAGAGATGTAGTACACGCACATTTCGCCAGTTATGTTTTAGTCCCATGTAATAGGGGGCGAGCCTATTGCCATCAAACGGGTACAAATCCAGACTACGTGGTTGCTACTGACTGCTCAATAATACTTTGCCTGACCTGGGAATAGAACCAGTACCTTATGATCAGCAGTTGCGTTCGGCACCACTAGACCAACGAGGCATGTGAATGATAAATATTGAGGAATTGATATAAGCGATGTTCATATTGAGGTAGAAAGTACTGATTTATGTTATAGTTCTATCAACACTGCAAAGATAAAGAATATGGCAAATTACAAAATAGCCATATTCTTTATCTTCTTCTCTATCTTCATCGTTATTCATTAACTACAACGACAGCATGTAACAAACGATTTAATTATTTAAAAAAAAATCTTGATACTAACAAAGTGATAGCAAAGTCATAATTGAATGAGCTTGAACTAATCAAATTTAATTATCAGCTAGTATTTGTATGTTAAATGGAGAAAGTCGTCAGAAGTGCCTTGTCATTTAATATCCGAGCTTATTACAGCTTGCTACTTAGCTTAAGCGTTATTGTCAGATCGGTATGATTACTGTAAAGCCGTGACCGCATTGAGATACACCACCACTAAATTAAGGGCTTCCGTTCAAGTTCTTCTGGAAAGGTCTGTCAGCGAAAACTGCCTAAAACACTTTTAATTTTGATAGCTATTTGTTTAGGTAGCTGAATCAAGTCACAATCGCTTCCAAAACTTTCAACAGGCTTGGCATTAACTTCACGGTATAGCTTATGTATTTTAACCGACTGCCCTGGAAGCGTTATGCCAAACTGTATATTACCACCGACATTCACATGGACCGCGTGGTGCTCGTTACACTAAAGAGCAAAATGTATTTCTACACAGACATTCACTGTATTAGTATACATTATGCTCGTCATTTTCAAAGCAAACTACATACGAGTGCAGAGCAAAGGATTTGGCAGGGTAGTGAAAAACGTTAAAAAGAACTTAGGATGCAAGAGCGAGCGAAATGAGCTCGGGACACTGGGCACCCCGACCCTGCAGACAGAAATAGGAGCCCTACGTCTTCTAGGCATTATTTTCAGTTGTGGTTAAGAATTTGTTTTTATAAGATAGCATAATGCACAACTTTTAGTGATAATTTCTCATTAAAATGGGGTTTTAATTTTGTTGATCTTTCATTATTTTTGGCATTATAAAAAGGAGTTTTTAAGTTATACATAAGCCCTTGATAATTGTGGCATGAATCTGTCGACCGCATCACAGAAAAGTAAGAGAGACATGTTGTTGTCTGTGTCGTCATTTGCTTTTCCATCACCGTTCTTGTTGCTTTGTTGTACTTTGTCCGTCAGGACACTCAGGACCATCAATGAAACCAAGGGTTTCCATTGTTTTTTTTTCAATATCTAAAGTCATTGTTTATAGTTTTGTTGATTAATTAGGCCAGTGACAGAGGCTCCACAGCGTGCGAAATCGTTTTGTTTTTGTCGCATCAGCTGCATCAAGCCGGTTCGGCCATGACCTGATCGATTTAATTACGATTCAGTTCTATTGTGACAAGATTGTTTTATGATCTTTAATTAAAGGCTCTGTGCCTGCTTGGTAAGTGTTTATGGAGTTATGTAAAATTGACTTTGTAGTCATAGCGCTTTGACCGGTTATAAGTACTTCAACCAATGGAGTTGATTAAAGTAGTACCTAACACCCATCCCGCAATCTTAAATTAAAAATAATCTGATTTTGTCTGTCTGGTTAAGTATAGTCTGGTTGGGTGATCTGGTCTTTTACCATTTTTTTTTCTGTATTAGCCCACGTACTATAAAAGTTACAGTATGACCACTTCAAGTGTACAGCTCAAGGTGGCGTAATTTGAAAAGAAAATTGGCATCGATATAACCAACTTGACACTTTTATTTTAGTTCTTTGTTTACCTGCCTACCTGCACAGATGAATTGATTAAAGTGTTACAAATTTTCGGGCCGAATATATTTGAACTTTTGGCAATCGATAATCTAAAAAGTATTTACTAAAGTCAAAAATGCTGTATACATTGACCACAGCCCACAAAACTGCCCATCTGGCCGCATCCTTATAGGTCGCGACATTTGCATAGCGTGCCTTGAATACCATTCCTCAGTTATATCACTCGTTATACAATGCAGCTTTCTCCTTTGTATCTCTTTACCTAATATATTGCTTGCCGAGGATTCTCTCTAGCCTATTGTAAATCATGCCTTGTTTGTGAGAATACGGGCTTAGTAATCAACCATGTTAAAATAAAAAAATCTAATATAGTTAGCTACTTATAAAGGTTGTAAAACACCTCTTAACGAAGCCGAAAGGCACTGGTTCTACCTGTCCTTGCGATCATGTTTTGTTCTACACCATACCTGGGAACCTTCTAGTTACGGAGATATTAGGGTTCAAAGTTCCAACTTTTTGACAAATATTTTTTTAAATACAAGTTTTTAATGTAAGATTTTTACTTTAAACACCTCCAAGACCCACGTACTATTCAATCAGTCCACCAGCACAATGTTTTGAGTGCGTTACATTGAGTTCTACCACAAAACATGATTTTACACCCCCAAAAAAAAGTCGTTTCCCAGCAATAATTTTTGCGTAAAGTTACTTAGTTTCATGTACAGAATGCTTGGTTGACGGCTTCGTGATGAGGTGATTTACACGGTGTATTAATACTAGACTATGCCCGCGGCTTCGCACCCGTGGAGTTCGGTCACTGTCCCACGGGATTGTACTACCGGGATAAAAAGTATCCTGTGTGTTAATCCAGGTTATAAACTACCTGTGTGGCAAATTTTATCCAAATCTATTCAGTAGCTTTTGCGTGAAAGAGTAACAAACATCCATTCATCCATACAAACAAACTTTCGCGTTTATAATATTAGTAGGATTGACTAATTTTCGATGTAAAGAACTGAGACGGTTAAAATTTCCGTTTAAAAAATAATAATACTTGGCTTTTTGTTTGGTGCATATTTTTGCGTAGTGATTCACTCAGGTTTTTAGCCTTACAATATGACCACTTTAAGTTTGCAGTTCAACGTGGCGCTGCTTGTCAAGAAAATTTGCATCAATATGTTAAACTTGGTACATTTAGTTTAGTTCTGTGTTTTTCCGCCTGCACAGAAAAGTTGGTCGAATTGTACTACCATGCTAACGTCAACATAGACGCACAGACTATACAGGCACACACACATGACATTAAAACCTTATTATCCATCCACCTCAATAGAAAAGCTTTTAATTGTCATTCTCAAAAGGTCTAAAGGTAAGGGCGTAAGTTCATGTCAGTTGTTTGTTCATTATTAGTTACTTCCGGTCAGAGGTTGCCACGTAATGGTTGGCCAAGTTAGCTTTCTATTGAAGTACCAGTAGGTGCCTATTCATCATTATTTGTAGAAACATTGTGTGTCGGTATTTGTACAAAGAGAGAATAGGTGACCCGTAACAGTCCGTCTTTCCGACCTCGCCGTCGAGGTCCGTCGCGACGTCCCGATCCATGCCCTCCCCGACCCTCGCTCGAGCTAGCCCGCGATGCTGTGCCAGTAGTTTTAAATCAGCCCCTAAATAATGATACCATTCAGATCCAGCCTGTCCCCATGCAGTCCTCCCCCAGCGACGCCCTAAGCCGAGGTTCGTACCCCACAGGGGGTGCCTTTAGCGTGCAGTCGCTTAGTTTGTAAGGTTTTATGCCATGGCTGGAGGCCTTATTCTTAAGGCACCCACAGGATAGTCCGGTTAAGCAGACGACAACCTCATAGGTTGAACTGCGAGATGCCATTCACAAAAAAAAAACCGTAGCAGTCCTGATAAGATGAAATTGTTTGTAATTTTTTCGTGCAAATGCCTATCTTGAAATAATACTACTAATCATTTGCAATTGTTTTCACAGTTGCTTTTTGCAATCAATAGCGACTTTACCGTTAATGAGGTGTTAAACAACACTGGGGGGTTACTATGAAGCTTAAAACATTATTGTTCCATTCCTATTCCAGTGTGGGAAAGAGATGGAGCTAGACGACCTGTATAGCTCCGTCTCTTTTTCACTCGGGAAAAGAATGGAACAGTAATGTTTTAAGACGTCATGGTACGCCGCCTGTCCTTGATCGTAACATCGACACATAACATAACACGGTTAGGTCTACCTAACCGTGTTATGTTATGTGTCGATGGTGTATCTAATAGTGTTCCCACATTTCTCCAGTTATGTTTAAGTCACGTGTGATGGGGGCGAGCCAATTGCTATCAGCTGGGCACAAATCCAGAGTATGTGGCTGCTATAGCTAGCTAGCAGTTTCGCTTGACCAACGAGGCAAAGAGGTGAATAACACTACTAATCATTTGCAATAGTTTTTCACAGTTGCTTCTTGCTATCAATAGCGTCATTACGTTAATTAAGTGTGGAACAACCCTATCCTTGAACTACACTGTTTGTGCAAAAAACAATCTAGCTCTGCCTTGAGGGTCACTGACAGGCTCGAACACGAAACGAAAATTTGCATCGATACGTCAAATTTGGTAGTACATTTATTTTAGTTCCGTGTTTTCCTGCATGCACAGCTAAGTTGGTTGAGGTGTACTGTGTTGGAGCCTGTTTCCACTTTTCATTACCTTTCAGATGACTGAATACTTGAAGGCTTTCGTTTCTGTACTTTATGAAACTCGTCAACCGGTCGATTATCTTCCTGCATGTTATTCTTGCATGTCGGATACGTACCTGAAAAAAACAAAAGTTAATCGTTACAAATTGTTACAATACAATTAAAATAAACCAGATGCGTGTAGATATCGCAATCAATGTAAAATTAACACAACATTTTTTTTTTGTAGCCTCATTATGGGTTCTTAAATTATCAAACATTAATATAAATTAATCGAAGTTACCAAACGACTATTTTGTGAATACTGAAGGTTTTTTGGAACGAAGTTCCTTATCGCGCGTTGTGAAAGGGGGCTAGACGGAAAAAATTCTTACGAAAAGTTGTCACGACACTTTTTGCCATAGTAAGCTATTGTAAGCTTTATTTCTTTAAAATAAAGTTGAAATTTCCTTAAATTACGTACAATTGGGGTGTGTATGTGAGTAAGGATAGATATGATTATTATTTTGAGTGACCGAACTACAAAGTACAAATTCGGTTGTGCAGTTAAGTAAGACGTATTGCTTCGAATTAAGGATTAATCTTCCTTAAATTAAATATTTTATTTTTCGCACACTAACTTAAATCTAAAATGTATTGATATTATGTAAAAGGAACTTCGTTCCATCCGGGTGTCCCTTGACACCTCTCAAGTTTTTTTTACCATTTATGTTCACACACTAAACAAGACGAGAATGTACAAATAGCAATAAAATCAGTACGAAGGTAAATATTTTGTTTTTAAATCTCGTCTTGTCCCCAATGCCAACCTTTTTTACTATTTATTTTTATATTTCTTTAACCCACTTATTTCAATTACATATATCCGTGTAAATTAAACACATTCATAGGCAATATTAGCACATTGATCTGAAGTATTGGCATAACTGTCATGGCTTTGTATTGAGTCAGGCGCAAGCGCATGCCGGGCGAGCTTACCCGATAACATAGATCTTTGTGCTTGCAATAACGGTGATAGATTGAAGTTGGTTTTAGATTTAAATTCATGGCGATTTCTGAATTAAATTAGCAATGTAACTTATGCTCATTGGAATTAAGAACACATGTTACTTCGGAAAGGATACAGGATTGATAATGTCATTGATTTTAACTTAGATAATTTACAGTAGCGACGATCTTCGTAGGGTGGCTGGTGGCATCTAGATGAGAGTTGCCGAGAATCAAGTTTAGTGGCGTGCGATTGAAGAGGCCTATGTCTAGCAGTGCACTGTTGTATGCTGATGATGATGACATAACGACGAAAAATAAAGATAAGGGTAGAGATTGTTATGACTTGATGGCATAGGGATACGTATGAAGTCATATGAGGCGTAGGAAAGGCTTGAATAATATCTGTATAAGTTTGACGGCGCCGCTGCAAGGAGGCTTCATATGATTCACGTTGCAAACTAAACTGTGATCACAGACGAGAGAGAAGCGGTCTACAATTCTCTCTGGCGGAACGTCAAGTCGTTGCGGGCAGCCATATTGACTTGTGTGGTTGTCAAGAAAGGTGCCGCGTATCAAGACGTTGACGTTTCGCCGACGTCTGTTTTCTTAATCTTATTAGATCTGGTGCCACATGTCATATGTGATTCCGATGGGGCGGGTAAGAGCCTTTAAGTTCAATAGGAAACCGATGGGCCTTTGTCAACCAAAACAGTTGTATCACAACAACAAAGCAACATAAATCATTGCTTAACAACTTAAATAGTCGGTTAACTAACCCGTTCCCCCCTAATGAACATAGTTAAATATAATAAGTGCGTAACTATTGCGATGATTGCATTTAATAATTATAATTGCAGCATTTAGTCGCACGGTTGCTTCAACTGTTGTCATATTGGTGGCAATTGCCATGATATATTGTGTTGAGGAAAACTTAGGTAAATCTGTTTTACAGATTACACCTTCTGAATTGACAGGTGTTGCTTTGTCTCTTTCTTCTTTAATCTAATTTGTGAGAGGGATATAAAATCCCTTCAATTATCTGTACTCATAACTTTATCAGCATATAATGTTGCTGGGACACAGGCCTGTTCTCCTCTAGATGGAGTAATTTATACATGTTATTTCACAAACCAAAATTATTTGATGATATGGATTAACATATGCATTATAATCACTTGATAACATCCTAAATCGTCATCTTCCTGCACTTTGTCCCGTGTTTTTGGAGTCGGCGTAACACGTTTTTTACTTCCATTCATCCTTGGTATTCGTCACGCTACCATTTACTTATATTTTTTTCATATAATTTCACACAATACACCATCTTTCTTTGTTCTTCTTCCTTCCTTGATCAGATGATAAATCTTGATCCAAAAATCTAGCTTTAAGAAATTGAGCAAGATGAAAATAAAAAGAACATCTCATAACCTTCAGCAGTTCAGTATTTTAGTTACTATTAATTGTATGTATTTGTGCAAATTCAGACAGAGCGCCTCTTAAGAATGATGCATCTATTTTATACCATGTTGAAATATACACCTTAACAATTTGAAGAGCATCTACCGAGTAAAGAGTTTCTTTGGTATTGATGACTGCAGGGTCCTTACTACTTGTAAGTTCCTTCATATTTTATGATAATGTCAAGTTGCTTCAAGGCATGAGACGTAGTTACTGTAATATGTTCTCACGAGACTTTACCTAATTATTCATGAATACACTACATATAGTATAATAGCTAGGCGATATATCATAAGATTTAAGTTTTACTTATTGTCAAAGGTAGTATTTTTGATAATGTGCTCAGGTACTGCACTTATCTTGCCATCAAACGAAAATCCTCAGAAAATTGACGATTCATTTATTTTAATCACAAGATTAATTCAAATGTCGTCTTGCGTCAAATTATCGACTTCGTCAATGATTTTAACAATTTGCCAACCTTCATGGTGGTCCTATAATTGTAAAATAATTGCGGACACTGGAATTTTATTGACACATAATTTACCACTTAAATTTTTGAGTTTTTGTCTACTTTACATTCATAAATTATTTTTTAAATACAGCCTTCGTCGAGAGGTGGCTATTTGACGCAACGCGAAGGTTTCAAGTTGTCGACTCTTATCAAGTTTACAAATAATAAAGTAATTTGTTTTTCTTAAAAACTACAAATTATGCTGACAACTGTAGCCAACGTCAGGAAATATCTATACTAATATGTTAGAGAGCGGCGGTGGCCCAGTGGTGGCAGCCCCGACTTACGAGTAGTAAGCCGTGGGTTCGAACCCAGGCAGGCGCATTACTTTTTGTAATTTATTTCATCATCGCTGCTCTCAAAAACGGTGAAGGAAAACATCGTGAGGAAACCGGCATGCCCTAGAACCAAAAATTCGAAGACATGTGACATCTACCAACCCGCACTGGGCCCGGGTGGTGGATTACAGCCCACTCCCTCTCATAGGAGAGGAGGCCTGTGTCCCAGCAGTGGGAACATTATAGGCTAATGATGATGATGAATATGTTATCGCTGAAGAGTTTCTTTGTTTGATAAGTTGAACGCGCTTATTTCAAGAGCTACTGGTTCGAATTTAAAAAATGTGTTAATGTTGGTTAGCCCAATCGAGGAACATCACTTTAATCATCAGTATTAATGAAAAACGTTGCAAAAACGGGGAAAATTTGCGCAGTGTAATTTGCGCGGGTCAGTTTATGTGCAAATAAGTTGAAACCATTAAGTTTTCTCTTGCCTTTGTTATCTACATAATTTACATATTAAAATAAGTATAACTAGTAGACTAAAGTATTTGTTTCATTCTCCCGTTTCTGGTGATAAACACAAAAAATACTTCAAAACGACATTCAAAAGGATCTTACCCATTTGTGTAGTAAATATTTAAGTGCGCGTAAACCATGTTCGTTTAGAGTTTTTTCGTGCAGCTGTCAGATAAAGATCTGTGCTCCAATTATATAAGAATGATTAGGCATTTGATTGGTGGCCTTGGCTAATTACGTATGCATATGGAATTTTGATTATGTTTATAGACTAGCTAAGCAGGAACTATAGTGTCAATTAATTATGGTAATTCACTTACACGTAAATTGGGTTGGGGGCAACGATCTGATTTCTCCGCACCAATGTATATGGTTTTATTGGCTGTACATGGGCTGTATTCCGCAGTCTTTTGTCCGCACTATTTCCGTAATAATTAGGTACATAAACTTACCTATGAAATGGTATAAAACGGTACCAATTGTGTTTCAGTTACGTAAATGTAGAAACTGTAAATTGTCGAACTGATATGTGTTTTAACTTTAAAAAAAAAGCTAATCCACTGGCAATGCAGAAAAAGTTATAAAATAGAGAAAAGCACAAATAATTTCCAAATCCTTAAAACATGTTTTTTCCTTTCAACAAGATGCCATAGACAATTACCGCGACCGAACAATAACGCGATAAAACAAGAACAGTCTCTTGCACAAAAAATAAAAAAACGAATGTCGTAGAGAGTCAATTAATCAAAGTTGATTTATTACCTACATATTAACATTAAAATAGGAAATATTTGCATCCTGACTTGATGAGTTTGAAGTAGATCAGTTAATTAATTAAAGTCAAGGCAAAAGCGACCGTTGTTGTTTTTCTGAATGCACATGCTTCTTTCGAGCTACTTGGTCGACCTACTTTTCTTATAATTATCCCTGCTATGAGCACCATGGCACTGACTGATTTGACTTCTTTTTACGTTATTTCCTATTTCCTCAAGAGACTCTTGACATTAATAACATGACTCTTGAAGACTTCGCGTAAAAAACAACAATATCACTAGGAAATATTTTTTACAGCTTTTTATAAAATGCGTCGTAATAGTAATTACTATTTACTTAAACGTACTTTGCCAGTGACCCGACCTTACATTACTAAAATTATAAGCCTGTTTTATTCATACAATCTTGAAAACAAATTTCTGGAGCCCACTAGAATAACCCCAACTAGTGCCACTTGCCTAGATAATATTTACACTGATGTTATACCTACCCACAAAGAAATTATTAACTTATTAGATTCAGATCATTGTGGGCAATTGATCACAATTCCAAATGTAGACAAGAAAGTCGCTAAAAAGGATATCACTGTTAATCCAAAAACTAAAACTCGCCTGGACACTTTTAAAACTAAGCTGTTGTCTAAATTACCACTATTGCCAACTAATGATGATCCCAATCAACATTATAACGATTTTTTCAGAATGTTTTGCACACAGTTTAATACCACGTTTATTCCTAAGACAATCTCGGTTAATAGTAACGCATCCTTCAACGACTGGGCCACTATTGGTATTCATAAGAGTCGAAAACGTCTTTATGAGCTGTATGCAGAGCGGACCTATAAAAACACTTTAGAATTTAAGTTATATGTTAAGAATTATTCTAAAATATTTAATAAAGTTTGTTTTTTAGCAAAGTCACGTTACTTGAGTTCAAAGATTAAAAACAGTAATAATGTAATTAAAATGACATGGAACATTATTAATAGCGAAACGGGAAGGTCTTGCAACCGAAATAGTGACTACAGCCTTGCTATTGGCGATACAATTTTAAATTCAGACACTCAAGTTGCCACAGCCTTTGAAAATTTCTTTGCGGATATTCCTGTATCGACTACCAAATCCCTAAACTCATCACCTGCTGCTGCCGAGTCTTTACTTAAGGAAAGCGTTCCAGCCTGTAATTCCGAATTTAATTTTCAATATGTCACTTGTGAAGATGTAATTAAAACTTTTCACACCTTAAATGTTAAAAAGACCGCCGATCTATGGGGTCATTCCGTGGACGTTGCTAAGTCCATTATAAACATTGTAGCTCCTTCTTTAGCTGTAATATTTAACGATTGTATTGACCGTGGTGAGTTTCCTGATTTAATGAAAAATAGTAAAATAATACCATTGTTCAAATCGGGTAGTACATCAGACCCCACTAATTATAGACCCATTTCAGTACTACCCACATTTAGTAAAATTTTTGAAAAGTTAATTTTAGAACAAATGCAACATTTTTTTAATAAACATAAGTTATTACATAATAAACAGTTCGGATTTACAAGGGGTCGTTCAACTACTGATGCAGGTGTTGAACTTTTAGGCCACATTTATAATGCATGGGAGGACAAATGCGATGCTTTGGGCATCTTTTGCGATTTGTCTAAAGCTTTCGATTGCGTTCTTCATGAAACATTAATCAGAAAACTACACCACTACGGAATCCGTAACGCCTCACTGGATCTTCTTACTTCGTATTTGAGTGATAGGATTCAGAGAGTTGATGTTAATGGAAAAAGATCTCCCGGATCCGTTGTAAGAATGGGGGTACCCCAGGGCTCAATTCTTGGCCCATTTTTGTTTCTTATTTATATAAATGACTTGCCTTATCTCATAAAGGATAATCATGACATAGTTTTGTTTGCAGATGACACTTCTCTTTTATTTAAACTCAAACGTCAGCAGATAGTTACAGACGAGGTTAATATTGCCCTGGCAAAAGTCGTTAATTGGTTTAATGTTAATAATCTACTCCTAAATGAGAAAAAAACCAAATGTATTAAGTTTACGATACCCCATGTAAGACAAGTAGAAACTAGGGTACTAATCAAGGATGAAGAGTTGAAACCGGAAGATAGCACAGTGTTCTTGGGCATAACTCTGGATGCCAAGCTTCAGTGGGGCCCGCATATAGATAAATTGTCAAAAAAACTTAGCTCTGCAGCATACGCCGTTAGGAAAATTCGTGGTTTGACTGATTTAGAGACAGCCCGTTTAGTTTACTTTAGTTATTTCCATAGCGTGATGTCGTACGGTATTCTCTTGTGGGGCAATGCCGCCGATATCCAGACAATATTTGTTTTGCAAAAAAGGGCAATTCGTTCAATTTATAAATTAAGTCCCAGATACTCCCTCAGAGAAAAATTTAAAGAGATTGATATTCTTACTGTGCCTTCTCAGTTTATCTATGAAAACCTCTTGTACGCACATAAAAATATTAATTTGTTTAAAAAATACAGTGATATCCACAACGTAAATACGAGGAACAAACACAAATTTGTTGTTCCTGCAACGAGGCTCAAAAAAGTAGGGGGAACGTTCAGATGCCAATGTATACGTTTTTATAATAAGCTTCCGAGCCATATTCAAGCACTAAGCCTAAATAAATTCAAATCGTTTATAAAACGGAAGCTATGCCTGAAAGCCTACTATCATGTTAATCACTATCTCGAAGATAAAAAGGCTTGGGATTAAACTGCTCCAATGAAATTTGCTCTGTGAATGTCGAAATTTCGGACTTTGCTTGTTCATTGTTAATTCCTTATTTTATATACTGACATTTTTATTTTTTTTATTTTTACCTTATTTTTTTACAGTTTTTATTTTTATTTTATTATTTTAAGTGACATTTATCGATGTGACATGAATACTTATTTCAGTATTTTATTATTATAATTTTTTTTTTACTTTATATTTTATTATTTTTATGTGACATTTACTGATTTGACATGCATATTTACTTTTTTATTATTATTGTGACATTTATTGTTATTCGTGATTTGTAAAATAAAATTTCGTAAATTATTATTAATTACATTTAATTATTGTGAATGTGAGGACCATGCAGGTCACATTATTTTTCTCCCACCACTATCTGGCAGTTTGAGAACTTTAAGCGACCTACCCAAATGTCCTTTCTTTGGTATTGTTCGTCATTTCGTTGAGCTCCTTGAGTTATAAGTCGAGCTACACGATAACTGACAAATGCTTGCACTGACTGGACAGGTCCACTCAAATCTGTGTGGTTCTTTCTTCAAAAGACCATTTCAGATACTAATCTGCATAGTCCTCGTGTAAATTGAGCAATGTCTGGACTTTAAAAGAGTAACAAATTAACAGGGAACCTCTGAGTTTGTTTCGGCTGTTTCTTCTCAGAGTAGTCAGGTACGAAACACCGGCCCCATCTAGCTTAAAAAAAAATGACGTGTAAAAGTGTTTGTAAAAACCTACTTGCAAAATAAACATCATTTATCATTTATCATTTACATTCCTCGCTCGATTGGTACCAGGGTACCAGCAGTGAGCAAGAAGTGAATCAGTTAACCCACCGACCTCAGTAAGTTTAATATTGTTATGTCAAGGCGAGTCAAGGAGACGCCTTGCTTGCACTCATGCTTGTTGGTTTTCTTTGACACACAGTCAGCAAGATTGGTCAGCCAGGTAAGTACCTAACAACTTCAGGGTAAGAAAATATGGCAGTTATGACTTAATAGGTTTTTCTTCTCCACAACTAAAACACTAGAAAGTGGTGAAAGACTGGCGTTTTCGGGCCTTTAGTTTAGACAAAAAGTGCTGATTCTAAGCGTAATTTTAATTAAGTTAAAACAGAGGCAGACATAAAAAACTGTAATTACCGTGTTCTTTCTTTGAATTTTTAAACGTCGCTAGTCTGGCGCAATATATCACGAGCATGTCGGTGACGCGAACCCAAAGATTTTTGCCCTGCAGAAAATTGCTCAGCACGGCAAAAGAACTTTTCACTTTAATTACTCTTTATTTTTTTCAGTAGCAGCGTCGTAAAATCTTTCCTATTTACGTACACATGTATGAAGATAAAAAAATACTACCGCAAACTAACAGAAAACCATTTACTCATATACCTTTTACCTCGCAGTATCTTCCTTTTACATAATAATGAATGTAAATAATAATTAATCATGTAATATTCTCCAGTGTAGGCCATATCGCAAGGATTCGTTTCCTCCCACAGATACCTACGTAAATAGTTATCTTGTACCGTCATCTTGTTTGTATGGGAATGTCAATCAGGCTAAGAACAATGGAAGATCATAGTGAGGATTATCATATGAATATGAAGTGTTAATACGTTACTTGAGGCTGTGTGTAATGCAATCGCGTTATTGAAATCTTGTAATTAAGCAGTGCTTCTGTCTGCCGGCCTAGCATGACCGCCGTAGAAACGGGCTATGTCTAAGGAAGAATCGACAATTTGACAGATATTTCTATCGTCCCAAGCATGGCGATATTAAGAATGTAGAAAAGAAATGTTCCTTTTCTTCAGTCGACACAAGTCTACAACGTCGAGCATGACGACCATATTTTCTCTTCTTACATTTGGGGGTAGAAACATTACTTCTGACAAATGTCAAACTAGTCTTATTAAAAACTAAATACGAGAAATACGTTTCGTGGTTGCGTTGAGTTACGTTCAAAAGGTTGAAATGTTATGTAAAATATTTAGGTTTAATTTCGCGAAAAAGATCCAGGTCTGGATCCAGGATGCAACAACACCATCCCGCCCACGAAAAATGAAAAACTCGTGCAATTGGCAACTTTTTTTTGTTAACTAAACGTAATAATATTCAGGGAATATAAACATCACGTGATACGTCCCCGTTGCTATGGAAAGACTTTCTGTCTATGTCTTCGTAGAAACACGAGTCGACGGGGCGCGCCCTGCTCGGCCAGAAGAAATGTCAAGATAAATAGAAAAGATTTCTTGTCGTTTCTTGGTAGAATAGAGATAGAACGGTCATGCTAGGGGGGCTGGTTATCTAGTAAAAGAAGAGAGAGAAAGAAATATATTTTCTGTTTTAAGTAGTTTTAAATAGGTGCCATATAGCAGTAAAAAAAACATATATTCATATATGTTTTTTTTTTACTAAAAATTTTAGGTATGTAATTGCAGGGACTTAAATACTGTATTAATCAAGTAAAGTACATATCGTCCGATATTTTAGTCCCTTTCATGGTTTACTCAATAAAAAACAACAAGCTTAATATTGGTTAACACAGATCTAAGTTAATACAAAAACGAACTTACAGAAAATTAATTTTCCCAACAATTTTTTTGTAAGTCATGCTTTGTAACTGTATTTACGACGTAGTCCACGAACAGCACCCGTCCGAATAGCACCGGCGCGAATAGCACCGAGCCTAGTCCACGAACAGCACCTATCAATATTTTTGGCAGGTGCTATTCGTGGATACAAATCTATTTTATTATTTGTGTCCACGAACAGCACCTACGGCTCGGCAGCCTAGTGCTGGGATGCATTTGTTTAACAGGACATTATTAAATGAAACATATCGATAAAAATCACTAGAACGTTTATTAAGAAAAAAGCCTTATGATAATAATTATTAATCTTACAAAATAATAAATCTGTAACACTTTCTTAATTTTTAATGTATCACAATCAGTCTTTTCAGATCACCTCACCTTTATTGCAAAATTAGACTTAGTTTAATCTTACTAAATAATATCACTTTCTTATTTTATAATATATCACAATCAGTCTCCACATATCACATTTATTGAAAAATCAGCAAATACAAATATTTCGGTCTAGGCGACATTTAAATATAAGAAAAAACAATAAAAAGTCTTACGATAATAATTACTAATCTTACAAAATTATAAATCTGTAACACTTTCTTAATTTTTAATGTATCACAATCAGTCTATTCACATCAAAGGTGATGAGAGTAGCGATACTGTGTAACGTGCAAAGACACGTGACACAGTATCGCTACTCTACAATTCTTATAGGGTGCAGCTTGTCGTACCCTTGCGCATTGCGAGCAAGCAATTTTCGACCGATTCCACCCATCGGACGCCATACATTGGACCTTTGGCTGATAGTGCGTTAAGACTGTTTATCGTGTAGCCGTGATTTCTTGTCACTGTTCTAGCGACGCGACAATGCGCCGGAGCACACGAAAGTATGACGAATTTAACCGAACGCTTCCGGAGCTTGTTTACGTAAAATTGCAAATAATATTATTAGTTCGGATAGCTCGGCAGGGCACAAAGGGACGTCACAAGAATAGTTTATAATAGTTTGTATCTGTATGTTCCGTGCTAACAAAAGGTGTAGTAGATTTATTAGTGAGTATCTATAAAACACAATAATGGAGCCTGTTGCCGGTAGAAGTGATAAAAATAGTAACATTAGCTACATTTCCAGTAGAAAAGGAGCGCCATTACTAATACATAGTGATAGACAGTACAGAAAATTCAAAACATATAAAAATAATGCTAATGTGTTATGGCGGTGCATAAAAATATCGTGTAGAGGGTTCCTGACGCTTGATGGCAATGAAGATGTAATAAAAATTACAGAACACACCTGTGAACCCATGAGCAGTGCCCAGACAGAAATAAAGAAAAGTATGGATGAACTTCGACAAGAAGCTGCAGCCACCGATGGTCCTATTCCTACGTTATACAAGAGCAAAATAAATAAACTACTCGATGAAGGTCTCAACTTAGTAGCCGATTGCCCAAATTATAAAAACATTAAGTCTAGTCTTTATAACATAAGAAATAGGGCTTGTGGAGTTAGCCGACTAAATGCAAAAACCGCGGGCGAGGTACAAGTAAGTAATCTTCTAGCCGCCATCCTATTAATATTATTATATTATATTATTATTCTTTTATTTTTTTATTCACAATATAAAAAATTGCAATTTGAAATATATAAATTTAATCAGTAGGTAGTAGTTCACATAGACTATGAAGTAAAAAAATTAAAACAACTATTTTTTTATTTTGCTAAAACTGTACGTTGAAAGTTAGTGTTTTAATTTTTTTCTAGATCCGTGATTTTGTTACACACAATGATATATCTACCTAATTTGTCTATTTATGAACACCTTTTCTAGGTACTTTCCCCATATTATTAAATATTTTTTTTAAATATTATTTGTTTTTTATAATTATATTTATTAAAAACTAGCTGTACCCGGCATGCGTTGCAATGCACTGTGTCCTACCTAATTACCCTATCCTACCTACCTACATACCCTACATTACCCTTTGCTACCCTACCTACCCAACCTACCTACTTACCCTACCCTACCTACCTACTTACCCTACCCTACCTACCTACTTACCCTACCCTAGCTACCTACTTACCCTACCCTACCTACCTACTTACCCTACCCTACCTACCTACTTACCCTACCCTACCTACCTACCTAACCTACTCCACCTACCTAACCTACCCCACCTACCTAACCTACCCTACCTACCTAACCTACCCTACCTACCTACCTACGCTACCCTACCCTACCTACCTACCCTACCCAACCTACCTACCTACATACCCTACCGTATCCTATGTCCATCTCCAGGTTCTAAGCTACTTCCCCACCAATTTTCAGCCAAATCGGTTCAGCCGTTCTTGAGTTATAAATAGTGTAACTAACACGACTTTCTTTTATATATATAGATGTAATTTTATGATATTGCTTATGGATTATAGGAGTATAATAGTAATAATGTTTGGACATCTATATACAGCACCATTTAATCCTAAACTAAGCTAATCTATTTATTTTAAGGTACCCAAACAATATTTGGACTTCTTGTTAGCTGATTACTACGATGGGAAAAATCGAATTCTACTATTCGCCACGTCAAGAAGCAAAGAAGAACTTGCCAAAACACGTCATCTGTATTGTGATGGAACTTTTAAATCTGCGCCGAAACCTTTTCTGCAGATTTATAGTATCCATGGTGATATCGATGGTGTCGTTAAGCCGTTAGCATATGCTATGCTTCTAAATAAAAAAATGTCTACATATAAAACATTATTTCAATTATTAAAATCTTCTATACCAGCAATGACTGTAGATTTTTTCACGAGTGACTTTGAAGAAGCCGCAGTGAGAGGAATACTGTCTGTATTTCCCAACGTAGCAGTAAAGGGATGTTACTTTCACTTTAAGAAGGCGTTAAAAAAAAAACAGAAGGAGCTAGGTCTTAACGACAATAGTATATATAGAAAGCACGTTGCTCTATGTACAGTGCTCCCTTATTTGCCACCGAATGATTTAGATGACGCTTGGCTTTACATTATGAGTGAGAGTCCTCAAGATAGTAATATAACAAAATTTAACGACTACATGATCACACAATGGATTGACCACAAATTTTGGTCAAACAAATGGTGTTGTTATGGCCAGACTCACAAAACGAACAATTATACTGAGACTCATTATTCGGTCATTAACAAATCAATTAATAAAAATAATAAGAACTTACTTAATGTTTTAAGAGTCTTACAGGAAAATTGTAAGAATTTCACTGACATACGAAAAAAATTTGCTACTTCTAATTCACAAAAAAATGCCGCAAAAAGAAACCAACTAATAGACAATATTATAAAAGAATATAAAAGTGGATTTATTTCTCTTGGCCACTGCATGGAAAAGCTGCGATTTTAAGGCTTTCTATTTTTAAATTTAAATTAGAATAATGTAACACCTGCGCAATCGACGGATAGTGAAGGACAATATACAAAATGTTCACGGAGCGCTGTTATTAGTACATCAATAAGGATCTAAGGCTGATTTTGCTGTTTTTTCAATAAATGTGATATGTGGAGACTGATTGTGATACATTAAAAATTAAGAAAGTGTTACAGATTTATAATTTTGTAAGATTAGTAATTATTATCATAAGACTTTTTATTGTTTTTTCTTATATTTAAATGTCGCCTAGACCGAAATATTTGTATTTGCTGATTTTTCAATAAATGTGATATGTGGAGACTGATTGTGATACATTAAAAATTAAGAAAGTGTTACAGATTTATTATTTTGTAAGATTAATAATTATTATCATAAGGCTTTTTATTGTTTTTTCTTATATTTAAATGTCGCCTAGACATATTTCTTAATAAACGTTCTAGTGATTTTTATCGATATGTTTCATTTAATAATGTCCTGTTAAACAAATGCATCCCAGCACTAGGCTGCCGAGCCGTAGGTGCTGTTCGTGGACACAAATAATAAAATAGATTTGTATCCACGAATAGCACCTGCCAAAAATATTGATAGGTGCTGTTCGTGGACTAGGCTCGGTGCTATTCGCGCCGGTGCTATTCGGACGGGTGCTGTTCGTGGACTACGTCGTATTTACCCTACACCATTTAAATGCTATTGTTAACTTCGTGATGCTTTGAGTAACAATCAAGGCTGTTGCTTAGCAACCGTTGCTTTTTTTTTCGAAACAGTAGGTCACAGTTTACAACAGAATGTTACGGTTTGATGGATTGACACGCGACCGATGATCGTCCTGATAAGTTTGATGCCCAAATTAAATAACTGCACTTTGATGAACAGTTTCATAGTATATTAGCTTTTATTATGTTAGCCTTTCATGTGTCCCACTGTTGGGCAAAGGTCTCCAGTTTTTCCCTTTCCTAGACCGCGGCGAAGGTCGTATAATGATGTGATCTTGTTTGCAGGGCGAACATGGCTAGATATTGTACAAGTTAGAGGAATTGGAATAGTTAGGTCACTTAGGTCAGGTATAAAAAAAGGGTTAGGTCTTTGTGAAGAATTTTTGGGGGCTAAGATAGTACAATCACCAGAATTATTAGGTACCTATGCCCAAGATAAAAAAAAGTTTTTATTTTTCATAAGCGATGGTGGTCATTTGGTCAACTTAAGTCCTACAAGCTCTTATCGTTTTTTAAGCCTTTGATATTATCCCTTACTCTTTTCTATTATTCTTACCATTTCGCGATATGTATTCGGATAATTTTTAGTAGGTTCATCAGCAGTCACCAAAATGTTGTTAAGCCTAATCTGAAGTTTTTCTAAGATGTCACCTAAACCTATTTGCTAACACCATGTGAAAAGCAATTAATGTCTTGCAAAATTCGTTTCATTATTACCTTGTGAACGATTGTTAAAGTTTAAACTTAATTTAAATTATAAAACAATAACAATGGCGCGGTTCTGGTAAAGTTCACATCCCTCAAGGTCCGGAGTTTGCGAGATAATTATAGAATATAGTCTTGGGCGCGTCTTAAGATGAAGATTTGATTCAAAATATTTGGTAATATCTTTATTATAGGAGTACCGAAATGTTTTTAAGTATAAGATTTGTTGTTTCGAGCAATCAAGATGAGTTGTCAAAATTATAGTGTTTCGAATGTCTATTATACAAGGTGTTGTTTTTCATTCTCGTCAAATTCAAGGAAGTAATTATGTTAATGATTCTCGTCCCGAATCAATAATAAAATCGGTAGGTATTTTTTTATTTTTTATTTGTTACGGAAATCGGTATGTGTGAACCACCCATGTTTTAAACGCGGCCCGTCTGGTTCTTGCCTTAAAACGTCGCTTACACTCATACAAACAGTCTCAAACGTTTATTTCATAATTTCTTAGTCCCTAAACCACGTTAAGGGGGTTATTCTGAAATACTGACAAACTTAAACAAACAAAAAAATCTGCGTTAATTAATAATTAACTAGGTACCGTAATTTTAATTGATTATTTATGTCTTTCGTGACCACCTCCTGAAATTTGACGAGGTTGCAAAACAACACCTTGTATATGTGGTGCTAGTGGTGGTTATGTGGATCTAAATTTGTCGGGAATATTCGTACAAACATTTAAATGTTACTTCACCGTAAATTCCATCCGATTTACCGTTTGTTATCGTTATGTTAGTACTTATTATTTTTACATTTTTTTTAGGGTTCCGTACCCAAAAGGTCAAAAGGGACCCTATTAGTGAGACTTCGCTGTCCGTCCGTCCGTCCGTCTGTCACCAGGCTGTATCTCATGAACCGTGATAGGTAGCCAGTTGAAATTTCTATAGATTATGTATTTCTGATGCTATAACAATAAATACTAAAAACAGAATAAAATAAATATTTAAGGGGACTCCCATACAAAAGAGTGATTTTTTTTTGCTCGTTCTTATAAATAATGGTACGGAGCCCTTCGTGCGCGAGTCCGACTCGCAATTGGCCGGTTTTGATTTTAATTTTAAACGGCCTTGCCTTGCGTTTGGCCGCTACTCGCCCGATGTGGAACGATGATGCGGGCATGCGGCCTAGGGTGGAGCACCTTTTCTAGAAGAAACCGATTCACTCGAACTTTGAAGAGATATAGATTATTCGTTTATATCATATTCGTTTTGTCAATCCCAGCCTCTAAGCAAAATCAAATGGCAATTATTTTTAAATACTACAAGTATCTGTATGTAATAACTACTGCCTCGCTGGTCCAGTGGTCGCAAATGCAACTGCTGAGCATGACGTCTTGGGTTCGGGCAAAGTGTTATTGCGTGTTGCCAACAGGAATTGAATTTGTGCCCAGTTAATGGCAAAAGGCTAGCCCCCTTTTACATGGGACTTAAACATAACTGGCGGAATGTGGGTGAACTATAAGATACACCTCTGTCTAACTCTTCGGGGATTACAGGCATGAATTTATGTTATTACAAGTATTTGTGGCTATTACAACTTGCCTACGTGCACATCAAACAAAGCCCGCAAGCTCTATGGCAGGGTTGACAATCTTAGTAGTGAGAAATGGGTAATCGTTCTCTTATAAGTATGTAAAATAAGATTGGATACCAAAAGCATTGCCGGATTACACAGGAAACTGACATTTTAATTTGGTTACATTATATTGTGTCACTATTCTCAAACCTACTGAGAGATGGCAGTATTACAAGATTTGTGGCCACGTAGTTCTACTAGGTACGCAAGATGGCGTGCAAACAGTCATGCATTCGACTCTTCAGTGTGACCAGCCTTCACTCAATTTCCATGAGTAAAATAACCTCGATAAACTTATGTAATAAAAATAATACAACAAGAAAACAACGAAATATTATTTATAAGCTCAATAAAATGAAAAGTACATAAAAACAATTCCATGACTTAAGTTACTGAATTCATTTTTGTATGCAACACTGCAACATATGTCAAACAAAACAAACTTGGCCGCCGGTTTGCGTGTGCGCATTTTCCGCGACTTGTTTGTTTTTAGCAGTTTTTCTATATTTTAACCGTCCATAAGTGCTTTTTCCACCTAAGTCCGTTGAGTCGAGCCTCTGGTTCCTCCGGCCGTGTTGATTTTGTGCTTGTGTTGATTGTTAAAATCAAGTTTTGAGACAGGACTCTGACGACCCGTTTGGTGCTTCAACTTTTGTGTTTGTGACATTGATATCTTCATAATATCATGTCTAGCAGACAGTGTTGTGTCCCCGGGTGCTTGAACAGCTTAGGTAAGGGTTTCATCTAATGCCGCTGGGCCAAAGCTTCGTATTTTGCTGGCTGATATTTATGCATTTCAGATCCATAAGACATAGCCCTATGGGCAGAGTCCGCTACCTGTAAATTTGATTTTCAAATACACTGATTACTTTCTCGATTATTTCAGATACCAATGCAAATTTGCATAAATTCCCTAACCCAGCCAAGGATAGGGAGTTATTTAATACGTGGGTCTATTCCGTTGGTGGTGACATACTGCAACTTGAAAATGATCATATTTTCAAATACCGCCGTGTATGTCGAGTACACTTCGAACAAAAATTTTGCTGCCGGAATAACCGACTCATCAAAGGAGCTGTACCAACAAGAAACATGCCAGGTTAGATATAATAAATAATTATTTAAATAAATACAATGAATAGAGATTTAGGATAGTAGCTTTATTATTACCTAAAACAGCCATTATCGCTTATCACAATCATAGATACTAAAAGATTTATATCATCTTTAAATCTGGTTTCATCTTTGTAAAGGAACCCCAGTGCTGGTCTTACTGAACCAAAGTTCACTGACCTACTTCTTTTAATAATGGATTTTTATTTTTATTACAGGATTATCTTTTTTTAAATTCAACTCAGAAAGTGGAGTGTTGAGACCTCTTCAGATGTCGGAAGCTTCTACTTCAAAAGGTAATAAATATTTTTTTATCAAGATAATAAATCTCCCAGTATGAACTCCTAATTATGCCTTCTCTGCTGGACATGGTTGCCTTAACTGGTATACTATCAACTATGTATGATGTACTATGTTTGAAATACTCAATAACAAATTGCACCAAGTTGGGAATCAAAAAACCTAATACCACAAACCCAGTGGTTGCTTCTGCAACTAATACATATACCAATGTAGCTTTACATACTATGATGATGTATTTATTTTATACAGTTCACATTTAACCTGTCAGCGGTGCTAATGAGATACAATGGACAATCTATTGTGTCTAGTCCTCCAAGGGTTATTGCCTCTTGCTGTAATAATAGATTAATTTGTCATTCCAGAACCTTCACATTTGGACTCTGTAGATATTGAACCACTCACTCAAAGAGCTGCTGAAGATATACAAACAAAGGAAAATCTTGGTAAGAGAAGATATTATCATAACAGCATTTAGCAGCCTGTTTTTTTTAATTGTCCTCGATTATATTAACGACAATTATAATTTTACATACTTATCATTGTGATCATGAACCACCTAAAATAGGCAGAAATGAAATAAGAGTAATTTTTGCATTAAACACTGTTTGGTTTATAACTAAACTTAAAATGTCACTAACAGGATATCTTCTGTGATTATTATTAATTTTGATTTTTTATCATTATTATCACGGAAAATATCCAGTAAGTGACATTTAAAGTTTAATATTGCATAATTGAAACAGTAACAATTAAAAATAAATACTTTCAATATTGGCTGAGGATGTAATAGTTGATATTGATTATATATTTATGCATTAATTTATAACTATAACTAGCTGTCCCCAGCATGCGTTGCAATGCACTTTTTACCTACCCTAACTACCTACCTACCATACCCTACCCTACCTACCTACCCTACATACTCTACCTACCCTAACCTACCCTACCCTACCATTTTCACCTTTTAAACCTTCCCTGGACTACAACAAACATTTTAAAACCTTAATCAGCTAAATCGGCCCAGCCGTTCTCGAGTTTTAGCGAGACTAACGAACAGCAATTGATTTTTATATATATAGATAATAGATAATTAATACATTAATTTTCATTCCAGATCCTATAACTTCACACAGATGTGCCACAGTTTCCAGAGATAATGTGCCTATGCATGATACAATTGCTGTGGAAGATATACAAATTAACCAAAATCTTGGTAAGTAAAGATAATTAATTATCAATATATGAGTATTTTTGCTTACTTATATTTTTATTTATGAAATTAGATACATTAGGTAGTAGGTAGGGTGGAAAAAATCGAATGGGCCCTGAAAAGAAGTAACTTTTTACATTTGGAAAACATTCCTTTATTTTTAAAAAGGAACAAAACTGTATTCACGGATTTCTCGACAAGCTTACAACCGGGAATCGAACCAAAATTCTCAAAATAGAATGTTTTGTTTTAAGTTTGGTAACAAAAGGGTAATTTTAAGTATCAATGACATGCATGCATACATCATAATTTTCTTTCTTGTTTACGAGTCCTTCATTACCTATTCTAATTGATAATAGAATGCAATTAATGTTAGATTTCATTTTTTTTTTCAAAGACTACTTGTTTATTAAAGAAATTTTATCTTGAACAATAATCATTTACAAAACATTTAGGTAGTTGATCTATGGTAGGAAAATTTAGTAGAATTCAAATAATGCATTTATTACTATTATGCTCTACTTTTTATGGTAAAAACTCATTCCGTCATCAAAACAACATAGTTACTAGGTAAATAATTTTCTTTAATAATAAGTGTATTATGATTTATTTCATTACAGAGCATCGCAAGAAGCAACAACGCACTGTCGCTATGAGAAGGCGGGTGAAACGCGTTGCTCTAACTCAGCCTGAGCATGCTTTATACAGAAAACTTACGCTAGTTGGAGTAAAACTAAGTAAGTGCCGCAATAAGGTCAAAAATCAGGCAAAAAAGATCAAGGCACTGCAAAATCTAACGACGAATCCCCAGTTTTTAAAAACACTCGACGAATTACCCAGCACATCAAAAATTTTGACATTATTGCAGTTCAGAGAGCATAAGAAAGGTAACAAAGGCCGTCGTTTCACTCAAAAGGAAAAAATTATTGCTTTGTTCTTCCTGAAACAGAGCCCAAAAGGGTACAGATTTCTTAGGAAAATATTTATCTTGCCATCTCGCCAAACTCTCCTGAAGTTGCTTAATTTGGCAGATATAAATCCAGGAATCAACAAAAATATGATTCAGCAAATAAAGAAAGCCACTGAAAAAATGAAGTTAGAACATAAAATATGTATTGTCCTGTTTGACGAAATGTCACTTAAACCCAGTGTTTCATATAACGAACGTAAGGACAAAGTTTGTGGGTTTGTTACAAATGGCCTGGATACACAACCTGATTATGCAGATCATGCGCAGGTGTTTATGGTTAGAGGGTTCCTAAAAAACTACAAGCAACCTGTTGCATACACTTTTTCACAAGCTGCAACAAAGGGGCTTGAACTTGCGAAGCAGTTGAAAGCTGTAATTACCGAGATACAAAATGCAGGTCTCATTGTGGTAGCAACTGTATGCGACCAAGGCACAAACAATGTAAACTGCATTAAACATCTTTTGGAAGAGACGAGGGGTAACCTACTGAGAAAAGGAGAAGAGCCCCGAGACAACAGTTTCATAATAAACAATCAAGAAATCATACCATTGTATGACCCTCCACATTTAATAAAATGCATAAGAAATAATTTAATAACGAAAAATTTGAAATTTAAAAAAAACGGGGAAGTAAAATTGGCCAAATGGGCTCATGTTATGGCCTTACATAAGGAAAACCCAGGGTACAAAGGAATCCGATTGGTGCCCAAATTGACAGATGCTCACTGTGACCCAAGCAAAATTCCACGCATGAAAGTGAAAAATGCTACACAAGTTTTCAGCCAAACTGTGGCATCGAATATGGGCTATCTAGCAGGTAAATTTCTTCAGTCCGCACTTTCTTTTCTGACGTTTATAATGAAATACAAATATTAAATACTTACTTTCCTTTTACATTATGCAGATCAGACATTAAACATTATTTAATAAATTATGTTTTTTCACAGATAAGGGTATACTTCCAGCAGAAGCCAAAGACACTGCAGACATCCTATTGTTCTTTGACAAGCTTTTTGATTCCCTAAACGGAAGCTTTGGGAAAAGCAAGAAACACGGCAAACCTCTCCTAGGACCTGCAACACCTACTTCTATCCATCATAAAACATGGAAGGCGTGCAAAGTTTTTATGAAAGACATGAAATTTATTAACACTAAAACATCAAACGATGAATATGTTCCGACATTGAAAAACTGGGTATGGACACTAGAAGGAATTGAATTGTTATTAAAAAAAATACAAACTAAATATGGAGTAACATCAGTTTGGTTGCGGCATCTGAATCAAGACCCAATAGAAAACTTTTTTGGGTCCATAAGAAGCCACGGATGCCGCAACGTAAACCCTACACCAGAACGATTTGAAGCAGCATTCACGACATTACTAGTCAACAGCCTCTCTAGTGTCCATGCTCCTGGAGCTAACTGTGAAATTGATAATTGTGAAACTTTACATGAAGTACTCATCACAAGCGGGGGCAGCAAAGAGCAAACAAATTGCGAAATTACTAATATTCCCGATATAACATTCACACCCCTTGAAGTAAAAAATGACCCTCGCGTAATAGGGGGCCTACAATATGTTAGTGGATATTTTGTAAAAAGCGCCAAAAAAAAAGTATTTAAGGGGTGTGTTGAATGTAAAAAAGATTTAATGTCAAACAGTGCGCACGAATATTTAAGATACCGGGAATACGCAAATAAAAAATGGCTTTGCAGTCCCAGCGACTCCCTCTTAAATTGTATCTCAAATCTGCAGGATATAAATTATATAATATTAAAAGATAATTTAGATAAGAAAAATTTAAGGGAACTAATAAAAACTATGATTTTTATAGCTGTCGATTTTTCCTACATAAAATGCTCAATGCACAATGAAAAGTTAATAGATTTTTTAATAAAAATATCCTGCAGATTTTTTATTTACAACTACTGTAAAGACATTAATAATATATTAATAAATAAGAGGGAGTGTGATGATGATACGGATTCTTTTAAAGTAAAAGCTAAAAAACTTAGCAAGAAGTGTTTTAAAAGAAAGAAATAAATAATTAAATCGAAGATCATTGTTTTACTGTATAATAATGTGAATTACTTTTTCGATTTTCTACATAATTGCACGCGAATATGTAATTCACATACCCAAACCCTTAAAAATACAATTTAGACTATCAAAAATAACAAGTAGTAGTAGGCTACGTACGTAAGTATATGTAGCTATACGTATGATTGTTTGCATTAGTTCCAAAACCGGCGTCCAGAGGGCGACATTTGACGTTTCCCATTTTCATCGCCGAGTTGTACCTCTATTCCATATATATATAAAAGTACTCTGTGCTCTATGGTATAGTGAAGTGAACGCTTACGATAGGTCGCTCGTGCACGCGGTTGAATGTCGCTATGCTCTCGCGCAGCGCGGCAGGCAGTAGGGAACTTTCTGAAGCAATTTTACTTTACAATTCCAAGACTTATGTTCAATTACATAATTTCCATCCAAGATTTACACCATGATTGATTATGGAATGTGTTTTTTTTTTCAAGAAGAAGATGTGCTGAAACCAAATTTTGAAAGAAGTTTTCTTTTTTTAAATGAAAATGATTTAAAAAACAAAAGTTTGATCGGCGATTAAGACCTTCATACTGTAGTGTAGTGTAGTGCAGTGTATAATCATTATAAATAAAGTGACGACCTTTAAAATTTTTAAAGTATTTATTTACATTGGCATCTTAAGTTATGTACAGACTGGAAAAAATGTCTTTCGTGGGAATATTTAATTTTAGGATTTTAATTTTTTCTATTATTTTATTTAAGTAAATGTGTATTTTAACTAACTTCTGTGACTAATTAATTGCTTATTGTTTGAAATCCTTGTATTTACAGAATAAGCAACCAAAATATTTTAAAGAATGTATTTTAGGGCTTCAAACAATTCTTTAAATCCATTTACAATAGTAAATGGATTTAACGACAATAACCAAATAGGTTCTTGAAATTACAACGTTACTGCACGTATTTTAAGGCTGGGTAATTACCTATATAGACCTATCAGGAGTTGCCATTAACGGTGTGCTATCGCGATTACCGAACTTAATTTTCTTAACAGAATGATATTCTTGTTAACCGGGTATAAAGCCTAGGATTACCGTGGAAATATCTTTAAAGTACGTACCATAATGTTGGGCTCCCTGCTCAGTCAGATGTTTTATGGGTCAATTTGTAGGGTATCGATTCAATAATCGACTAGATTTGAGTCTATGTTATCGATGATGTCATATTCTGTCGTCTCTGGTTAAGTATGGCACGGGAAATTGGTCGAGAGTCCCCAGTAAGGAGGTGTGAGATACGAAGGCATAATATATTAATTATAGAACGCGATGTTTAACAGGTGATATTATATAAACTACAAAATTGTTTTCTAGCCGGCCAGATTAGGTTCGTAGGCGGTTATTGGATTTCAAACTGGCCATTGTTGCTCAAATCACCATCGATCATTCGAAATTCAAATGGCATGACGACGTGTTTATAGCCCGTTCCTCTTTTGTGGAACCATTTAAGTAATTGGCACTAAACTAGTGAACGTTAAACGATGATGCGTGAACTTATCGTTCATTGAACATTATTTATCTTCTCATTGTACATAAACCTCACGAAAACGAGGTCCTTGAACTATTGGACAAAATGTCTACTACAACTGAAGTGACTACTTTTGAATGTCAAGAAGTTTGTAAGTGGACCTTTGTTTATTTATCAAAACAGCTTTGTTAACAGGACTCTATAAAACATTTGAATAAAGTCACATTTACTTGTCATATTTAGTCAGAACGAACGTTATTTTGTCCCCCAGTGTAATTACAATGCCTATAAATATGTTTGACCCAAATTGTCTGACTTTTCGAGCACCACCAAGCAACGGTGTCACACATTGTCGATTAGCAAATGCACAGTTATTAAAAAAATGTGTACAAAATACGTTGTTTCGTGACAAAATGCAGTGTCAAATTGTTCCGGCATTTTTTTTTTCTGTCAAAATAATCGTAGGCCGTTGCGGAATGGCGCATGCGTTGAATTAGTCACGCCACTTTTTATCTTGGAGTTTTTACGCTATCCATTAACCTTGGACTAATTGTCCAGTGGCTTTCTAATTGGTCATATTTTTATCTTTTGACGGTACGTGATCAGATAGATATACTCATACTCAATTACGTGTTTGTCATCATAAGTCTTTCGTTTGAAAATCTCCCGAACTTTTCTGCGTAGAAGTTGCTGAATGACCCTAAACGCTTATTATTCGATTTTCAAACGCATTTCAAATTGTAACAAACCTCCTTTGTCAATACCTAAGTTAACCTAGGTATTTAAAACGAGTCTGGTCCGCTTCACCAAGTTGTAAGATCCAAGTGAGGAAAGCGTTGCTCCATTGCCCGCAAGCGATGGGTCAGCAACCATTTGTGCAATATTGCAGTTTTTTAATACATCGTCGGTATTTCGATCAGTATCAATATATGCGGTGCTGGTTCCATTCGAAGCCTGCTTGCTGTAATTATCGTGCATACATAATTAGTTTATTACTTTCACACGATGCAATTTGTAGAATGCAATGATAGTGTGTAATTTAATGTTAGTGCCTCGGTGTGGACGTTTAAGCATCGTTATGGGTCTTCCTGTTTTCTCTAACTTTAGGTGACACGCAATTGTATGTCTAAATAAAACCGTATTGTTGGATTTTGAACACACGACTCAACGCAGAAAGTGGACATTCCAACAGTGCAGGCATATAAGTTAGGTGTCGCTTAGTGCAATCGGGAATTAGATTCTATGTCCTGCTTCATCATCTTGACGATCAATAACACGGATATTTTCATAGGGAGGTGCTATACAATAATTGCGTTCAATGGAAGGTATTCTTACGCTCTCTTCCTTCCTAAAGTTATATTCGTAAAAAAAAGTAATATTAATTTGTCTTACCATATGTTTCAAATTCGTTTCAAAACCATAATTAACAAAAATCGGATGTCCTTCATATGTCCTCTTCAATGTATATTGAGTTTGTCACACAAAATAATACATCAAAGCATTGTTTGAAAAATATTACACGCATCATTATTACAATATTTCGATCAAAGAAACGAACATGATAAAACAGTGAAGAAATTAAATGTAATATTAAAGTTAACAAATATAATAGTAACATTTTCTATTGTTTGTGAAAACAAAACAACGTTTGTACGTAAGTGAAACTGATAAAAACAGTTTCACTTAAACCCAAGGACAATTAGTCAAGAAGTGTGAAAATATAATTAATTGCAACTCAACAGTATGACGGTTTTGCACGCAAACTTCCAACACTACGAAGTAAAATAAGAGGTGTAATATACATAGTTACCGGTTCTTAAATTAGAATTGTGCTCCTAACTAAACTTCAGCTCTATTCAATTTTGAACTGACCCGGGAGGAAATAGTAAATGGAATGATCATAAATTAGAGTTGTATGAAATTAAAATCTTAAACAGGATGCGTGCGTAGCGAGTGACAGATATATCTTCGTGTTTTGGATTTCATTTATCAGCACTGCATCATACATAATAATTTTGTAATCTTAACTATTTTGAAACTATCTTGTAGGTTTACCTGATAAAAAAGTAAAGTAAACTTGAATTCCAAACTTAAAATTCTTTTACATCTTTGTTATCGGGCAATTTTTCCTCTAATTATGAAAGCTACAAGTTTCTCTTTCAAAATTTCTTCAACCTTATCTATGCATCAAAACAATTTTCAATTAGAAAGTAAAGAACAACACATACTACTCGTATAAGTGAAACAGTAGTAAGAAGTAAGAGTGAGTACATCGTGCCCTTGACCGCGGCAAACAATGGCGGCGTGTAACACTCTGCCGCAGTCATAGCTCACTGTGGGAACTTGGTCGTGGTTGCTGGCTATTTGGGACGCACTATCATGTATGGGTTCACACTTCATGTTTATGCTAACAAGGTAGGAGTGATCCTTTAAGTGATGATGTTGGTAAATATAATTAGTTCTGCAAAATTTTGCAAGCATGGTGACCCTGTTTTAATTGTAGGTACTTAGAAGGCATGGAGTCTCTGGTTTTAAGTTACTTCGGTACTTATTGCGAATTTATAATTTAATCAATAGGTTGGGTTCACCAAATTCTATGGTCCCTTTCCTTATAGAACATTGAATCTTTTTTTTTTTAAATATTGTTCGCAACCAATATTAATTAAGTCAGACTAAATAGCTCTCAATGTAAAGTCTAGTTATTGTAATTATTATTTCTCGTATTTTATTTTGGCGTTTGTTAATATTTATTAGTCTATTTTATTTGTATATATGTATAAGTATCTATGTAAGTATATGAATTTTCGAAAAAGTAGTTATTTGTAAAAAAAAAATTTACCCTTATATCACAATGGTGTCGTATTTGACCCAAAATATGACTGGTAGAGAATGCTTTGTAGCATTAAGTCTGTCTATGTACCACTACTGTACATAACGTTTAAATAAATAAATAACATTGTTTTATCGGCAAAAGATTGCAATAACTTTGATTACAATCCTTTCTACTTTAAAAATATATTTTAATTGTTGTAAAATACAGATATTATTGTAAAAAAAAACCTTGTATATCCTGCGTCTATTCCGATAAGGGCGATATGTACTAGGCGTTAAGAGCGTTAAGAGCTTATTACTGCATGAAGCCGTGTAAAGTGATAAAGTCCTAAGTTCAGAGATCGCCAATCGTGTAGTGTATTACAATTGACAAGTTCCTAGTGCTTAACACGCAAACACTGGTAAACATCCTTCAGGTGACTCTTGACTCTTATCGCCAGGGGTGATAAACGGCTGGGAATATGGTAAAGGTTGCAATATTGCCTTTATTATACTCGGCGTGAATATTATTACATTGATAATTTCAGGTTTGCCTCCAGTTATATTTTTTTTTAATCTGGTCTCAGTGTTGGCCTGATATACCCTCGCATACAAAAAACTACTTTTAAAATTGTTTAAAAAAAAATGAATGCACAATTTGTGTGAAACAGCTGTACTTTTTGTAATAGTACGCAGAACATATTTGGGATGCAGATGTTTAGAAATATGTGCATAACTCAGTGATTATATGCGCTTTCATATCCCTTACTTCTGCCTATTTTATAAAAGGCATTGATGCCACTAAAAATATTATAAAAATGTTAATTCCCGATTGAGTCTAATAAACAGTTGAAAGAACGAAGAAACAAGCAAGGCTTATTAATATAAATAAAATATATGCTAGTGGCTGCAAAAAGGAGTATCACAGGATCAATAGTCAGTCTTTAAACAGTTATTTTAATTACAATAACCGTATGCTGTGCTAATTTCATTTGTTTTTATTCTTTGCATAATGATTTAGCACCTACTAATCATAGTAATAAAACAAAATCACGACTTGATATTAATAAATCTTATTGAATTAAACAGCCGTTACATTACAATAATTTATGAAGCAAAGAATAGAAATATACCATTTACAGATGCCATTATTTCTTAATGTGTGTCAGATAGAAGTACTTGATGTCGTGTTAGTTCTATTTACTGGACACGGAGTGTTGAAGTCTATGGAGTGGTCATTCGGACTTTGCTTTCATCATTGAAATGCTTGCACTTTTTAATGATGAAAAGAATTATGCATTTAATAAGTGAGTACAAAATTACTGGATCCAGAGGTTTGTTTAAGGTACGATTCTAGACATTCAGAAATTATCCTGTTTATCGGACTGTACCGTATCTTAGTCGACTCCTACTTATTTATCTGTGGACGCTTGTAATAAGTTGAACATTTTTGACTCAGAGTTTCTTTGTCTGTAAGCTTTCTTAAAATGTAAAAATATTTCCATACTAATTGTGTCCCAATTCTCTGAGATGGAACTTAGTCAGTTCAATTTCAGTTCTTATAACTTTCAAAAGCCAGCTTAACGGTAGTCATTTGTGTTCTTCAATGGCTCGCTACTCTGTGGTTACCAAGAAGGTGATTGTAATGAGGTTTAATATCGTCATCACTCTTCAACAATACTTGATAACAGTATCCTGACATTTGTTTGAATAATCTGCTGGTGATATATTTACCGCAAGTACCAGTCACTACTTAACTATAAACGGTTGTGGTAAAATAGATAAAAGTGCTGGTAAAATCCGCATATTTAGGTTTTTTTGTTCTATTTCTTACTGTTAATTTAGGGAAAGATAATCTCACTTACTTCGTAGAACATTTTATCGAAGACTAACTGTCAAGTTGGTCTTGTTCTTGATCAGTGACTTGATAGTTCTTGGTAAGTGCTTTAGAAATGCCACCAATTACTTACAGATAATTCCATGGGGTAAATCAATACTTCTATAGCATAAAACTTCCTGCTTCCTCTAATTCAGATAGACAGAAAAGTTTCAAACAGCTAATGATCAATTCATTTTCGTTTTCAATTAAAGTAAATAGTTATAAATATAGCTAGAGCCTAAAAGTATTTACCAGCAAATATGATTTTACCTTCTTGATAATTTTAAAGAAGAAATATCGTGTCATAGAGTGATTAGAGTTTAATTTTGCTCGTGCTATTCCACAAATAAATACATCTAGACTACTAGAGCTTATTAACATCAATTCATATTCAAAGATACGTTATGCGGTTATGCCGTGTTTGAAATATTATTGGGTACTCGAATCCGACAGTAGTTTAGTGGACCACAATGCTAGGAGCTCAATGTTTACAGATCGAGCTACAGACAGGTGATACAGAAGGTTCAATCTATTTGGTTACCACCCAATTTATTGGATGATTTTTAAAAGTTGGCAATACTTTAAGGGCGTGTAATACTCATGAAAATGCAATGCAGTACCTACTCATTTATCAGACAACTTAAAGATGAGTACTGTGCTAATAAAAATATATACCTAGCCTATGTTAGGACTTAGCAACTAGAAGATATCGATTACGTCATATGACCGACCATTTAATCGCGAAAAAAATTTTAGCTGCTCCGTACATTTTCTATCATTACGTGGGATGTTGCCATATGGCAGCCAATTTTGATTCCTGTTATTGTTTGACCAAGGCAAATAAGAGAGTAAAAAGCTCGTACTTTAGTTCAAAGTGTTGCTCGCACGCAGATAGTGCTTTTAAACTTGGTCCCCGAAGAAAGAGAACTATATACTTGTTTTTGTACGGTGTGTGTCTATGGACTGTCTCTAGTGGGACTTCTGTCTACACTTATTTATTGCTTTTCCTAGCGGTTTTGCGAACAGCTATTCGACACCAACAATATTTATGCAATATATCTTATTCAAACAGTGAGTCAGAACCAAAGTAGAATAGTTTCTGACGAGAACGTTGACATGGCGAAGTTTATTGCACTTCGTAATTATGTGTTACATGCCGTTTTCAACAGATTTGATTGATGCTAAGAACTTGCGTGTGCTTTATTGAACACCTTTGATCCGTTGAGGAAAAGGTACATACATATTTAGCTAAACGCAGGTAGGTTAATTCTCACGTTCGAGAACAAAGAAGTTTGCTTTTTATTGCAACCTCTTTTTACTTTGTTGTCTTTGACGAGGAGCCTCTTTATGAGGAGTGTGTTCAAAGATCTAAGTTCGAAAAAACAAACTAGCTTGCCTGTTTTCAGTCCATAGTCATCGTTCCTATGTATGTATGACCAGTAATAATACTGTGTGATCTAAATAGCTGCACAGTGCAAAAATAATTAATCAATTAAAACACCTTTTTTATCGTGGTCCCACGGATTAGATAAAAAAGATTCTTCTTTTATCTGATCTGTCGACCCCTTGTATTCCGAGATCATGAAGATTTCGTCACGTAGACATTAATAAAAATTATAACTGAAATTGCATTCAAATAAAATATTCGTTGGCAATAAAACGTTTGTTCGTAATAGACAAGACAACAAAACAACCAAAATCACAAGACAATTAAAATCTTAACAATTTCTTATAAGGGTGAATATCAAAAAAGCGCATTTTTTTTATATTTTGTTGGCGAAATTTTTTCTTCAGTTTTCGTGAAAAAAAAAGAATAACCTGGTATAAGAAAAAAAAGTAACAGCCAAAAGAATCTTCAAGAGGTCTGAGAATATCTCGATAACTTTTTGAGACATTTTAGTACAAAGCCGGCCACCTAAATCAAAAGTGCCCACCAAAATTGAAAATAAGTGGAACCAAAATTCTTCCTCAATCTCACTAATCAAGCTCAATATAATCTCGCAAATTCTCGGGAAGGATCAATAACCATCATCAGTTAATAAAACTGTCTATGGTAAAAACATATAAACTATTATTTATCTGATCTATCAGAATATGTTCATGACCTAAAACCACGATAACAAAAACATTCTTCTTCTTATCGTGTCAATGATAATCTGATTGTGTCGGCCCAGAACTGAGCCACTAGTTTGGCACCCTCTGTGGCATCCATCAGTTCCTGAAATGTACAAACAGCAGAACACGCAGGACACGACATTAAGTGCCGCATCGTTTGTGGAACAGAACCACATTTACACTCCAGGGCAGAGTCAGTAATGAATCTCAACCTGAGCAGGTTTTTCTTGCTGTGACCAACCTGGGTCCGAAGTCTATTCAAAGATTTCCAGGTCAGCCATGGCAACCCATGCCCAGGTGGGAGATATCCGGAAGGGGGACAGAATCGGTTAGGTAAAGATGCACTACCTCGCCACAGCTTTAGTCTTTCCGTAGACCACTCGCCAGTGAGTGGGGTGACACACTTCAAAAACTGTTTCGGCTTTTAAGCCTTTGCGACACGAAAGTATTTAGGTGCAGAAGGTGTCGCGTGTCTGAAGCCTATTTGGCTCTTTCACAAGAGCTTGTCACTGTTCTGCGAAGTTCTGGTGGCCCTTTCATAAGTATAACCAAATCGGTTCCAAACTGCTTCGTATATTTCGATAAAAAAAATGTTTTGAGAACTTAGACTGTTGTTCCTGAGAACGAGATGTGCTTGTTAATAATTGACATGTACATGCCTTTGCAAATGATCAAATTTCATTTTTTCAGATCCTTTGAATATATACACTGTCACGGAATGTCTTGTAATGAAGACAAACACGCAAAAGTGTGTTTGTTTTTAGATTCTTTAGTGTTTCTTTGGAGTTGGCGTTTAGTCTTCCTATTTGTCTTGATATTTCAAGACAAACAGGAAGATTAAAACGTAGGTGTGAAAACCAATACTCGTCTAGATTAACCAGTTTACGTACCAACCCTAGATCAAGACTCTCATATAAGAGCAAGTTCTGATTCCTACACACATATGTACATGTTAGATACGGAGGAATGAAATTCCGCTTCCTCATTACAGCTGTTTGTAATACTTGTAAGTCGTTAGTTAAATGATTACCACTTTTCCTAGAAGCTGTTGTTAGCTTTATGTATAAATGATTTTAAGTGTCATGTTGATGAATTAATTCATCATCATCAGCCTATAATGTTCCCACTACTTGGATACAGGCCTCCTCTCAAGAGAGGGAGTGGGCTGTAATCCAACACGCCGGTCCTTCGGTCTTCGATTTTTTAGTTCTAGGACATGCCA